>CM075062.1:46954586-49354586 GCA_037428765.1 Rubia yunnanensis
CTTCATTTACTTTGATTTTATAGCTTTTTACTCTGGTTAAAAAATGACAGAGGTAAAAAACCTACCTTTTACCTCAGTTATTTTTTAACCAAGGTAAAAACAATTACTTCGTTTGAAAAAATGAGGTAAAAGAATCTTTTATCTCGGTTATTTGAAATAAATATAAAAAATTAGGTAAAAGGCCCGAAGTAAAAAGAAAATTTTCTTGTAGTGAAATTCGAGATAAAAATATTTGAAATCGAAGTAAAAAGTCTGACCTATATGTGTGCGATGTCAGGTGATTATTGGTAAGGCCAAATTGATACACACCAATCGAATTGCTGGCATCGTAAACTTTGTTGGTACAATCGACATCAATTTAAGGCAGAGACAATGCTGGTTCTGTTGGGAAATATTCCTTAAGTTTGGGATATTTGTCCATTATTTTTAAAAAGAACCAAAATTTGATCTTCCAAGATGCCAATTCCTCTGGGTAACACAACATATCAATCCTAAATTGTTGAAGGTGGGAGCTAGTTGGGAGGCCGTCGTCATACATCTCAAAGATACAATTTATAAGCACTAAATTAGCATGAAAATATTACAAATGTCGTAATTACGAATCTAACAAGTCTTGAGCGCAACTTTACACTTCTAGTCATTGATCATTGGCCTATTATCATTACTACAAGACAGGGGTATTTTCACTACTAATTTAGGGCAATAGCCTCGGTAATTTGTCCCCCCAAAATTCTGGTGCGTATGTACAGGGGTGTAAAATTATAACACATTTGCATCGGTAAAATGAACCGGTGTAGAAAAACAATTTCACCGGTATTTTAGACCGGTGCACAAATTTTGAAAAGTTAGGGGGCGGACACTAGGTTGCATTGGAGATTAACTGTTCCTAGGTTCGATTATTTGACGAAAAATGTGCGAAACACACACTCCTATCTTCATCTCTATTTCAGTCACTGTGCTCTGCCTATAACGGTCTTCTTTGCCGTTAATGGCGCTGCCGATGCCCAATCCCACCGTGGATATGGGCTCCGCCACCAATAAGAGCTTCATCCAAGCCCTTACCGCTAAGCCACCACCGCTATTTACATCTCTTCCCGACACACCAAACCTCCACCCAGTTACAGAATACAAAGGAAAGATCGCGTTTATCCTTCCTCAAGAGGAAGGAGAACGTCTGGCATCCCACTATCAGAACGCATTAGTTGGAAAATTCAACCGGGGAAAGCCCTCGATGGAGCTTCTTCATTCTGCGTTTAAGTCAATTGGTCTTAAATTTAAATTTCAGCTTGGTTCAATTGACTATTGTCATGTGCTTATTAGGTTTCAGGATCATGAAGATTATCAACAATGCTGGATGAAGGGGCAATGGATGATTCATGGCGCTGTGATGAAAGTGCAAAAATGGTCACCAGAATTCTCACCATCTGCTGAATCCTCGATAGTCCCGGCATGGGTAACGATTCACAAACTTCCTCTTCACTTTTATAATACCTCTGCTATCATTGGAATGAGTAGCCAGATAGGTAGGTTTCTAAAAATGGATGCTGCAACTTCAGCTTTACTAGACCGTCGGCTATAAAAGCCTGTGTTGAAATAGATCTCTTGTCACAATTGCTAGCATCTATAGTGGTAGGAATAGGAAATAAAGTTGCTGATTATCCCATAGAATATGAGGAACTACCACACTATTGTACTCATTGTAAGATAGTGGGACATAATCAGGATAAATGCAATTTCCTCCACCCTGAGTTAAAAAGGAAGGTTGCAGAGACAAAATCAAAACCTGGGAAAACTGATAATATTAATAAGGAACAATTAGAATCCAGGAAACAATTACAGCCTAAAGTTATAGCTAAGGATAATGAAGCAGATTCTTCTGCTCTAACTGTTTCTCAAAAAGAAGCTGAATTCCAAAAACAAAATAATCAATCAGTCCAACACCAGGATAATAGTTTCAATTTATTCACCAATACTCATAAGAAAAGACCTGGTTTCTACTCTCTGGACGACATTTCAAAACCTATTACAACTACCTTTTGGAGAAAGAAGAGTAACCAGTCAGGAAAACCCCTAGTGGAAGACTCAGAATTAGCACATACTGTCTCAATTTCTAATGCTTTTCATGCCTTAGATGTATTCACTAAGGAAGAACAGGAAGAAGATGTGGTGGAGATCTTCCATGAGTCTCTGGAATCCCATGAGCAAGTAGTCCCACCAGTAACAACAGGTTCACCTGCAAACACAACAAAGGAGCAACAAACTCCAGGTAAGAAACAAGATGATCGACCGCAGCAAATCCCCACATCAGCAACAAAATCGCCAGTAGCTAATGATAAGGATCAAGCAAAGAATGATACACAGATTGATATTCCAAGTAGAGCAGATCAACACACAAAGAAGGTACACTCTAAGGTAGGTTCCCCAAATCTGGAAATATCTACTGTCAGTAGTGATAAAGGAGAGGCTACTATTGATAAGCTCAGTAAAGCCTCTACTATCAAATCTAGAAAACTAAGATCTTCGCACAAAGCCATTCCTATGGATTTTAAATGATTAGATACACAATCATAGGAAATTTATTAGTGTGGAATGTTAGAGGTTATGGATCATCCATGGATAGACTAAAAACTCTAAAGATGAACCATAAGATAGATATACTCTGTCTGATTGAACCCTGGCATGATAACCAACAAATTAACACTCTGATGCATGCCCTAGGTTTCACTCATGCTCTTACAGCTCAAACTGCTAAAATATGGATCCTCTGGAATAATTCTTTTCAATTAACCTGTATTAATGAATCGGATCAATATCTTCATGCTAGAATCTCAGAAGTAGATACCTTAGTTAGTTGGAATTGCTTCTTTATCTATGCTAGTGTACATAGAAACTTGAGGAAAACTCTCTGGAATGACTTATCAAATCCACCAACTGAACCTTCTATATATATAGGTGATTTTAACACAGTGGCTTCAGTTAATGAATATAAAGGAAGGAAAACAACTCCTAATAAAAGCATGAGACAATTCAATGAATTCATCAATAACTCTGACTTGCATGAAATTACAACTGTTGGGAATTCTTTTACTTGGAGTAATAATCGTGTCAAGGACAGATGTAAAGATCTCATGTTTCAAAAACTAGATAGGGGATTAAGTAATCTTGACTGGATGGACTTATACCCTAATAGCTCTATACAAGTTTTAAATAGGATTACATCGGATCACGCTCCGTTACTTTTATCTATTCAATCTGCCTCTGAAATGATTCCTAGACCATTTAGATATCAGGATATGTGGTCTAACCGACAAGAATTCCAGGAATTAGTGATCAAGAATTGGAACTTAATCTCCCCTTTAAAAGGAATGCCTGGCTTTGTTCATAAACTTAAAAGGCTCAAAACTGAAATTAAAGATTGGAACAGGACCAGCTTTGGGAATGTTAACCTGAACCTCATTCAAGCTAAGGAGAGAGTTAGTGACTTGGAAATAACATTCCAACAATCACAAAACAGACAGGACTTAGATGAATTGAACAAATCCAAAGCCTTTCTACTTAGAGCCCAAAAAGAGAAAATTATCTTCTTAAAACAAAAGGCTAGATTAAATTGGCTAAAATTTGGAGATGCTAATACTAGTTACTTTCATCATGCCATTAAGGAAAGCAGAGTTAGGTCTCGAATTAGCAAAATTAAGAATGGTGCAGGTATCTGGATCTCTGGTCCCAGTCTGATTAAAGAGGAAGGCATCAGGTTTTATAAAGACCTACTAAATGAGGAATCGCCCCCAAAATTAGGATCTTACTTTAACTATTTTTTAAAGGAAATACCAAAGGTAATTTCTGAAGAACAAAACCAACTTCTCCTCCAACAGTTTACTATGCAGGAACTTAGACATGTTGTTTTTGATTTAAACAAAAGTGGAGCCCCTGGCCCTGATGGTTTCTCAGGTTGTTTCTTTACAACCTTCTGGGAAACAATCAAAATTGATTTGCTAGATGCTGCAAATGATTTCTTGCTTACAGGAAATATCCCAAAAGCCATATCTAGTACCTGGTTAGCTCTGATTCCCAAAAAAACCATCCCAACCTCTTTTTCTGATTTTAGACCAATTAGTCTATCTAACTTTATTAATAAAGTGTTCTCCAAAATGATAATGGAAAGGATCAAACCTTTAATGCACTCATTAATCTCTCCTGAACAAAGTGCTTTTATCAATGGTAGAGAGATTACTGATAATGTGCTACAAATGCAGGAAATGGACAGACTTTTAAACAGAAAATCAAAGGCTCATAATATTATTGTGAAACTAGCAAAAGGCTTTTGATAGAGTTTCATGGTCTTTTCTTAACTCTATACTTCTCCAATTTGGTTTCCATGGGAATCTGGTTAAATTAATATTGAGTAACATAGCCTCTGCTCATTTCTCTGTTTTAATTAATGGAGTTACAGCAGGTTTCTTTAAATCTTCTAGAGGCTTAAAACAGGGAGACCCCCTATCCCCTTTTCTTTATAATCTGATTTCCGAGGCTTTCTCAAGAGCTTTAAAAAAATTGATTAATTCTGGTTTTCTCAATCAGTTCAGTTTACCTCAGTCCTATTTAACTGTTTCTCACCTAATGTATGCTGATGACACAGCTATTTTTCTTAATGCTAGGCCTAAAACCTTGAAGAGATTTAGACAATTTTTAATAGCCTATGAACTGACTTCTGGACAAAAAGTTAATTTTGGGAAGTCAGAATTCTATGTTTCACACAGAACCCCTCCCGATTCTATTCTCTCTATCAAGAGATTACTGGGAATGAAACAAGGCTCTTTTCCCTTCAAGTATTTGGGTGTCCCTGTATTCTATGGTCGTAATCTACAGGTTTATTACAAGCCTTTGCTTGAAAGGTTGGAGAAGACAATTAACAACTGGAAGAATAAGTGGCTGACTAGTGCAAGTAAGTTAGTTCTTATCAACCATTGCCTAATTTCTATTCCTACTCATATATTTTCTGTACTGAGCCCTACCAAGATAGTTTTAAGGAAAATTGAAAATTTTGCTTCCACTTTTTTCTGGGGGAAAGTAGATATGCTGACAGGAAAAAATGGAAATCTTGGAAGAACCTAAGTCTACCACTAGATGAAAATGGCATAGGATTAAGAGATATAGGAGCAATAGTTGATGCATTCTCATGCAAACTGTGGTGGAAATTACAGGCTAATAAAAATCAGTGGACCTCTTTGCTATGGTCACTACCACAGTCTTATAAAAAATCTCACACTTGAAAAAGAATTTGTAATATCACTGCCATGGCAAATAGACACACTAAAGTGATATATGGACAGGGAGAATGCTCCTTCTGGAATTCAAATTGGACGGGTGAAGGAGCCCTTTTCTATGAATGGCCTGATGGGCATAATATCCCATTTGAGGATATTACCCTTAGGTACTTCATACAAAATAAAGCTAACCTCCTACCACAGCTGGAGCCATACCTGGCTACCAATATACATACCATTTTACAGGTAGCAAAACTGGAGTATCAACACGAGGATAGGCTGATCTGGACACCAAACACCATTGGTACGTTCACAATCAGGTCCACATACCACACTTTTAGGAGAAGAAAAGTTAAAATCAGACACCTTTCCAAGGTATGGAGCAGTTTCATACCTAAGAAAATGTCAGTCATTTTGTGGCGTGCAATGAATGGCATTCTGCCTTTTGATAACATTTTAGTTAGGTTAGGCTTTCGATTAGCATCGAGGTGTCCTATGTGCATGAACCATAATGATAATCTAGACCATTATTTCAACTCTTGCCCATCCTCTATTGCTGTTTGGGAGGCAGTTGGAGATATGATCCATCTTCAGCAACCTAATTTCCATAAGTTGGAGCATAGAGTTGAATATTTCCTATCCTTTAATGCTGAAAATAAGATCCACTCTCAGATTATCACTGCTTCACTTCTGGTTACAATCTGGATCCTATGGATAAAGAGGAACAAAATCATTTATGATAATGAACCTTTCTCCACTGTAGCCTGTTTACATGAGTTTAAATGTATCATTCGTGATATATTTACAGTTCATCACCTTTTTGGCAAGATAGAAAAGCATATGTATTGGATTGAGTCTAACATTATCCCACACATTTATTCCAAGAAAAGGAAACCTTTAACTGCTGTAACATGGAAGAAACCTTTCTTGGGATATAAGATCAATACAGATGCCTCATGGAAAATGTTTGGATTCTCCTCTGCAGCTGTAGTAGTAAGGAATTCTATAGGGAATGTGATTACAATGAGAACAAAAATTTTCCAATCCCCCTCACCACTACATGCCAAATTAATAGCTATTCAGTTTGGATATGAATTATGTGCAGAACTGGAAATAGCATACTGTTCTTTGGAATCAGATTGCTTAATTGCTATCAGAGGAATTCATAACCCCATGACTGCACCTTGGATAAACTTTTCTGTTTGTAGTTCACTTAATCTTTTGCATACGAAATTCCCAATTACACATATTCACAGAGAGGAAAATAATGTTGCAGATTTTTTGGCCAAATACTCACTAGAGAATGATTTACATGGTATTTTAGACATTCAATTAGCTCCTCCTGTGCTCAGAGGACTCATATCTCTAGACAAAATTGGTTTGCCCTCTATACGAGTAGGTCCTTGATATTGCTTTCTTTTCTTGGAATGGAATCTACTCTGCTTTTTCTCTTCTTCCAGGTTTGCTAGTGCCTGGGATGATTAACTGGTCCTGGACGAACAAGGAATATGCAACGGCCATTTGCTCGAGCTCCTTCCCTCCTCACCCACAGAGAAACTTTAGGCCGACTCTAATCTTCTTCCTATATTTCTTTTTCCTTGTTTTCCACGGACATACTGGGGTTTCGATTTCTCGATTCGCCGACCGGTTCATGGAAAACAATGGAATGATATATAGAAAGCTACTCTCTCAAAATTATTTTCATTTTAGGTTAATGTAGACATTTCATAGCAATTCTTCTGCTTCATGAGCTTCTCATAGCCCTCGGATCATCATAAGGATGACTTCTCGGTACTCATGTATGTACTCTCAGGCGATTTAGCCATTTCTAGGGTTAGGGGAGCCAATTAATTTCCCCCCATCTACGGATGGTTTAAACTTAAAAAAAAGAAGAAAAGTTAGGGGGCGGGGGCACAGAGTATCTGCACCGGTAAGATTTGGAACACTGGTGTAGACATTTTACACCGGTATATAACATATGAACCAGTGTAAAGCCGTGATTTGTACACCGGTATTAAATATAACACCGGTGTTTCTTTTGTAATAGGATTATTTTTTGCACCGGAATAGTTTTGCACCGGTATGTTTTTTACACCGATATTATTTTATGCACTGGTATTATATAAATAATTTAAAATAAATTATTAAAAATGTGATTTATTTTTACACCGGTACATTCATTTTCTACCGGTGTATGATTTGGATAAAATTTTAGAATGCCCAATTTATTTTCCAATGGTACCTCCCGGATAATTTTCGGGGCAACGACAGCCAGAGATACTTGTGAACTATTATAAATTGGAAACCTTTGAATCGGTAAGAAATTTGAAACAACCTATTACGAAAATATTGCTATCCAAACACGCGAACATTATTCAAACTATGAAATAGAAGAACTATCTTAAGCATAGATTGAAACAAAATAAAAAATCACCCAAGTTTACTATAGCCAAACAACATCCATAGAATTCTAATATAATCAACCATTGAAAATCAACCATCAACCTATTATGTCATTCTTATCATCCAGAAATTGCAACGTAGTGTTCGCTTACTGCTGGTAGTCTTCAAGCCAAACCCCACCCCATCTCTCTGCTACACCTTGAATTTCGTACACATGGTACGGCCCTTTGCCCTCTAGGAAGATCTGTTAATTTCAAACTTACACTGTTAGTCAATAATGTTGCATTCAGTAGAAATTAATAATAATAAATTTTGAGATGCAAGGTTTACCTCCAAGATATTGTTTGTCTCTGAGTGTTCTTCCATGAAGAGCATAATGGAGTGCCCGCATTTCCACGAACCATTCTAGGTTCGGTAATGCACAGGAAAGGTAAATGTAATTACTAACCCTAAACATAATAGATTGAGGGATGAAATGACAGAATGACTTACCATGATGTTGTTGATTTTCCAAGTGCAGTCGGGTTCTGGCTTCGTCTTTCTCTTCTCCCTTTGATATGCACATGCAAGCCTATCAAGAAAGTAAATTAAAATGGTTACTTCTTCTCGTATATTACCAAACTAGGATTTATAATTTGATTGATTGAAATACCTAGAAATGACCCTGAGTTCGATCAAGTTTGTTGGTTTGATAACCCCTAAAAATGTGTCCAGAGTGAAAACATCCTCTGTTCTGAGACAAATAATGATAAGATACCAATGATCGATGTCGGAAAATTATGTTAACAAATTAATGAAATGGAAGTGGTTTGAAATATGAATGTAATTTTCTGGAAGAAATACTTACATTTTTATGGAGGGGACGATGTGGAACTCAGCATATGTTTCCTTCATTGTTTCCCAAATTAGTTTGAAATGGAGTCTGACCTCCTGCTCGAAGTTGTTCAAGTTGCCACAGTTGGATGGGTCAAATTGGACGCGGCCTGAATTAGTTTCCCATATTTTCTCCCACAGGTACCTGCAATGTTAAAGATACTAAAAATGAATTCCTAATCAATTTTAAAAACATTAAGGATGTAAGTTTTGATACTCGTCCCATCCACACATCGACCTGCGCATTATCAATCCAGGTTATCAAAAGCATGTTCCCCTATTTCTTCCCGACCTCTACCAGGACTTCTATTCCAACACTGCAGGTGTAATGGCGTGCAAATGTCAATGGTCGGAACACTGGGAATAACATGCAATCCTTCTTCTTTATCATTTAGAGAATCGCACCATGATAGGCCAATTTGTCAGGTCTCTTTTGTTGACAATCTGCGAATGTAAAATGATACAAAAGGATCACTTCAGTATGTAGTATTAAACTATCGTTGTCAATGAATAATAAATGTACTTGTTTTAGTGCATTACCTGTTTCGACATCCTATTTAATCTTGGTCTTGTAGATGGCTAGAAATTAGTCATCGACTGGGATCTTTGCTCGCCAGTATCCTGTTACAAGGATTAATGAAGATGGATACGCAAAAGTACTTTGAGTAATTGAAAAATAATGTACCTCACTTCGGTGGTGAATGTACCTCATCTTCGGTGGTGAGAACCATAACCTCCTTGTCGTCATCGTCCGTATCACCTCCGGCATTGACATCATTGATGTCACTTGGTTGCTCATCTGCCTTGCCTATTAAAGACACTGGTCAATCCACGATGCTATTGAGGGTCTCTCTAACACTATCAAAGTGGTGGTCCACCGAGGGAAATCCCACCCTAGGATGGTGGACTGGCTCGCATACTCTCACACAAGCCACACTTCCTTGTTGGGCATCCCAACGATGAGATACATGTCGCAACCCATGGGTGACCATTTTCTTCTTCCCAACAATGTCTTTAATGAAAAGAGTCACGCATTCTCCATCCTATTCGTATAATAGTTTAGTGAATAGATAAAATAGTTATAGAGATATTTCAGATGTGTAATTCAATGTATAGGACATGCATAGATTAATGAAGGTGTACCTCTTCATCTCCTTCTCCGTCGCTGGGCTCTTCACCGAACTTTGTAGCAGCTGCAACAATGTTATCCATCACCTTCTTTACAAACTTCTTGGTATCGTCAAGGCCTGCCAGAATCTGAACACCGCTTCCACATGCTAAGCCCTTCACCAATTGCTCGAGGTACAATTCCATGGCTTTAACGACCGACTGATAGTTAGATGGTCTCCTCTGGGCTGTTTTCTTGGTTGAGGAACTACTACCGCACTTTCTGTGGGAAATATGAGGAATAACCACCACTGTGGGTAGACCCATCTTAGTTCCCCAGAACCTGCCTGGGTGATCCTTCTTCTTGGTCACTTTTATGAGGATGACTTCACCCGGCTGCAGTTCTAATGCTTTTTTTTTCCTTAAGCTCTTTCAATTTCAACTGATAAACACATAGGAATGCAATTGTTTATATGAATAATGTGAAATAAATTTTAATTTTAATTTAAAAGGTCAATTTTGGCGTAACTTACAACGTCCGGTGCGATCTTCTCAACCTCTTTCGATGTGTATAACCCTTTCTTATCTTCGTTTTCCTCAAGATAGATAAGAGATCTATCAGGTGTGAAATCCTTTTAACTGATTTGTTGCTCAATCTCCTCGTCAGTGAATCCCTCGGCGGTCAACCTAATTCTCTCTTTCTCCTTCAAATATTTAGTTAATTTGTCACGTATGTATCAATTACCCCTTTTTCCTATGTGGGGCATGTAATCCATGCCCTTGTTCTGTTCAATCTTTGTCTCCCTGAGCCTCTGATTTCATTTTTATAAAAAAAATAGTTGAATAGAATTTGTGGGCAACATAGTTCTTAACAAGTATTAAATTTTTCATCATACCTGAAAATCTGGATGCAGACGCCTCTTTTCAAACAAGTGTAATTCGTCTTCATCCATCCACTTATACTTCTCTCATGCTGGCATTCCTGTTTTATTGATATATTTTTCCACGTCGTGAATAAACCTACTTGCCACCTTTGTCTTCCAATTCCTATGTTGGTTTTTTCCCTCTCTGTAACCTCTTTCCTCAGTATTTCTAGTTGCTCGTCTGTCACATGTGTTTCAATTGTGAAGCTCTCCTGGAATGAATTATATGAAAAGGCATGTCATTAATCATGTCTTCACTACGACTTTACCATAAATAAAATTTTAAAATGACAATTGTCGAGAGTCTTACCAGATATCCTTCCATGACTCTTCCTTAACATCTCCAGGGACATTTCTTTAGTGTTCACATGCGCCGAATCTGATGTGGCGCTGGAAAGCGTAATTGGCATAAGCATGCCACGCTGACCAATTCTTAATGCACACAGCTTGATTACCATGGAACTCAAATGCAACAAGAGCTAGAGTGTTATGCTTTGCCAACATCACAGACTAGCACGGGCTACTTCCTCGCCTCCTCAAATAACTTTTTATCTCAAACTTGTCCCATCCGTCTCACTTTTTTCCTCCAGCCTTTGTCAAGTTGTCGTCCACTTCATCAATAGTTGGTCTTCCTTTGATGGTGTTCTTTCCCTTTACCTTGAAAACTGGTGTTTTGGCCAACTGTTTATCAACGTCTTCTCCTTCAACATCCACTATAATCACATCACCATGTTCCACGGTTTCTACCTTCTCTTCACTAGTTGGGTCATTTGTTTGCATTGCTTCTTCCTCGAATTGTATCTTCAACGTGATTCCTTATTGGAGGAGGTCCTGGGTCTGCCACATCAACCTCCTCATCGACCACATTCTTCATCTCCTCCTCCTTCTTCGTAACTATTCGTTTCCTCTTAATGTTTATTTCCCCTTCTTCGGCAGCATCTAAAACAGTAGGATAGAAATTTATCAATCCAAACAATAACGGTACTTAAAGATCAACATTGATAGAAGGTGGTGTAGAATAAGCACTTTTATATCAGCCCAAATGTCATTTTAAGAGGCTCCATATTGAATAAGTAATGATTTTGTACCTCAATAGTAAGGAGGAACCCGCAAAACTGATTATATGTGTTTATTGCAATTAGGTCCCCAAATTGTGACATGCGATTACTACAGGTTTGGACACTACATAAATTACCAAATTTAATATTATGGGCTTAAATTATAACTGCTACATATTTGTGTCTGGGTGGTGATTAGTCCTAAAGCGCTAGTAGGTGTTGTAGAGTTTCTATGTATAATCCAAGCATCTTCAAAACTAAGAACAGAGTTCGGACCCATTCGTTTCTCCGCATGTGGAAATAGGAAATACTAAAGGGTTGTTTTGTGGACCATCCAGTTCAATCTGATTTTAATTTCGATTTACGAGTAAACTTTTTACTTTTTACAATTTAGTCCCTCCAAGAATCTTCGAAGGGCCAAAATATAAAATTGGCTCCACATATATGCAATCCAATATATTATGATCATGTTCATGGGTATGTAGACCCTATGGGTGGACGGAAGGCCCTGTAAAACCAACTAGGAATGTTTGCATTATATTTTCCAAAATTATACTAATGCCCACAAATTTACTTGGGGAACCTCCATAGCTCCTAATGCTAAAATGTTTTTTAATTCTAACCATTCTTGGAATATAATGCACCAAATTTAGCGGTCCTGATGTAACCACTTAGGCCAACTATGTTCGGCCTATATTTTTTGTCTTCATGAATGTATTTGTCTGACAAAATTTCAAATCACGTTGTGTAAAATTTTTTTATTCGGCCCTCCACCGTGCATGTTTATCAAAAGTAAAAATCTCAAATGGTCTGAGTGCAACACTATCAATGTTTAGTACAGAATCTAAGTGGAACCCAAATAAGCCATTGATAGATTCTGGTGTGACATGGACAATTTTACCTCTACAATACACGTGATCGTAGCTCGGCCCGCACTTCAAGTTTGCATAGAACTCACTTACAATGGTTAGGTTGAATGTTGCGGAGTCTCACAGAATTATTTCCACCCAAGCTTCCGGATAGTTTGTTCGAATGGGGGAGATGCTTCAATTCTTCTCTCTATGTGATGACGACATCCTTTGTATGATTCATGGACCAACCTAGTCTCCTCGGACACAAAGATACCATCCAGGTAAGTGTGCGGTGATACTTTTGGCAATGATGGAGACAGTGAATTGCGTATCCTTTTCGAATTGGATTTGGGATGCATTTCCTAAAAATCACATTGAAGCATTTCATCAAACACCTTACATGCAAGTCAAGCTATTCATGATGTCACATTCTCAATGATTCTATTTCTTATGCAATTGTTAATTAATCATACTGATAAGGTATTTAAGTGGTTTACCTAATTATATGACAACCTACGTACGATTTCAACAAAGATGAGTAGTGATGGAGACGATATTGAGTGAGAGATATAAATTTGCTACTGTGAAAATGGGGATCTGAGAGGGTTTTAATTAATTGAACATTTTTATACACCGGTATTCTACATATACCGGTGTAAAAATGGCTTAAAGCAGCTGCTAAAGATAAAAAAAATCTAAGTACCCAGCACTGGTACATTTATCGGTGCAAATTCAACAAAAAATAACTGCTTTAAATGGCAACAAAATTTCCATTCACGCCAGATATGAATGCTCAAAACATTTTCCTAAGTATCCAGCACCGGCACTTCTACCGGTGCAAATTTCATAAAAAGCAGCTGCTTCAGGTTGCTTTTAATGGCAAAAAATTAACATTGTCAGAACCGAGAGCAAAAAACAAACAAAAAGAATTCTAAGTATTGTGCACCGGTAAGAGTACCGGTGCGTAAGTACAAAACAGAGTACCTCCCCCTGTTTCTCTACCCCGATAATTTATGCTTTACTTGTAAAAAACTGCATCTAGTAAAAATTTTAATTAAAATTCAAATAAATTTTCGATTCAATTCATAAACACTCCATTGAAATCGGGATCATACCAACCAATTCATAAAAAAGTGTCAATTAAATACATTACACGCTACTTGCTAATGATTATACAACTTTTCACAAAACATGCTCAGAAAAACAACGGCCAGGAATGACCAATCTATCGCTTCCGCTTCAAGACATTGTTCCCACCTACTATTTCACCTCTCTCATCTACCCACAGCCCATCACTATGAGAACGCCTTCCAACAATGGGTCCCCCAACATCTTCCAAACCAGGAAATACTGATGGAAACTCAGGACTATCAGTTATGGCAGGTTGATCAATATCCTCATCAAAATAAAGCTTCTTCATGTGCAACACCACATGATACTTCTCATTCGAAGGGTGTTTCATGTAAAAAACCTGTCGTGCCTGGGCAGCTAAGATGAGCTTGTCATCTTCATATCCTAAAAGATTCAAGTTGACCAACGTGAACCCCATGGGCTTCTCAACCACAACATCGGAACTGTGTTCCACCCAATGACACTTGAAGACAACAACCTTGAACTCTACATAACCCGACTCGCAAATTTCCTCAATCGCTCCATAGAAAGGCATCACAGCAACAACCGGATGTTTATCTATCTTGCTTGCCTGCCATATGGATTCAGATTCAATATAAACACACTTGTTTTGAGTGGTGCTCTTCTCATCCTTTGCCAATGTTGTGAAACTAAAGCCATTAATGTCATAACCAAGGTACCATCTAACGGCGCAGTTCGGCTTCTTTGCAAATGCCCGTAGCTTACTGGACATCCCTTTGACATTACAACGATTGTAAACTAGTTAACAAACCTTGAAGAATGCTTGACCTGAATTTTATTTGAGGGACAGTCTGGATGAATCTCTTCCAACAGGGAAGCATGCCCTTCAAAGTATGTTACAGTATCACTCTATTACATAAAACATACAGGTGAACAGTTATCAATTAAGGGTGATATGGTGTATGAAGCGTACCCTTAGAACGTGGAGTCTCATTCAGCCTTTTGCAGTGGGGTTCACCTGGAACACCAACCGCTCTTCTTCCAACTAAGTTCTTTGTATAATACTCGATGATATCCTCAGTGGCGTACCTCTGAACAATGGAGGCATCAGGCCAAATATGATTATGAACATAACCCTTGAAAACAGCCATGTGACACTCAAAAGGGTACATCCAATGCATTCCAATAGGCTCGCACATGGGTATCTCTCTAACCAAGTGTACCACTAGATGCACCATGATGTCAAAGAATGATGGGGGACACTACTTCTCCAAATGGTATAGAACAACAACAGCCTCTCGATCCTGTTCATCTAGTTGTTGCCTGCTAATATTTTTCCTGCATATTGAGTTGAAGAAGAAACACAAGCGCATAATTGAAAATCTAACTACTCTTCTAAACACCCACGAATTGCAACGGGCAAAAGTTGTTGCGTAAGGACATGAAAATTGTGTAATTTCAAAGCATTAAGTCGCAACTCATCATTCACAAACTAACTAACATTAGAGGAGTGACCAGATGGTACCTTCATTCATTGGATGCTCTCCCACACTGATCTCCTGTTAGCAACTGACAGATTGTAAGGAGCGGTGAACATGTACGTTTGATTCCCTTTTACATCCGGTGTCATATCCAACTGTATACCAAGGTCCACTAAATCTTTCCTCACATTCAAGATATTCTTAGTCTTCCCGGGAATGTTCAGAAGTGTTCCTATTAGACTCTCACAAATAATCTTTTCCATATGCATAGCATCCAAACAATGGCAAACCTCAATATTTTCCCAGTACGGCAAATCAAAGAAAATTGACCATTTCTCTCACGGTTCGTCTACAGCCCCACCACCCTTTGATAAATTCTTACCAAGAAAAACATTCAATTTCTTCACCTTATTGTGAATAGCTACAACGGTCAAAGGTTTGGGTGACTTTCTCCTCTCCCTCTCACTAACGAATGCAACCGCGTTATTCCGCAACTTGTGCTTCACCGGCAGGAATTTATGGTGACCCAAATAAATAGTCTTCCACCCATTTCTCAACTGATGGTAATATGTCTCATCCTCAAAAATTGAGCAAGCCTTATGGCCCTTGACCACATACCCAGAAAGGTTACCATATGCCGAGAAATCATTTATGGTACAAAAAGGCATCGCCTTCAATGTAAACTTTTCACCACTAAAACCATCAAACATTAAGGCTCCATCTGACCAAAGCATCTCCAAATCCTCTATCAAAGGGGCAAGATAAGTGTCTATGTCATTTCTAGGTTGTTTCGACCCTGAAATCATGATGGACATCAACGCATATTTTCTCTTCATGCACAAGTATGGAGGAAGATTGTAAATGGCAAGCATAACCGGCTATGAACTGTGTTTCGAGAGAATATTCCCAAATGGGTTCGTACCACTAGTACACAAAGAAAATCTCCAATTCCTAGGTTCGGATGCAAAGTATGGATACATCTTATCAAATTTCTTCCACTGGTTTGCATTAGCCGAGTGTCGAATTATATCATCATCTTTACAACCTCCCCTATCAACACACCATGTCAAGTTCTTTGCATCCTTTTCATTCTTAAACAAGATTCTCAACCTCGGAATAATCTGAAGATACCACATACATTTGGCGGGCACCCACCTTCTCACCGGCACAACCTGCTCTCCACCGTCACCCACATATCTCTTCTTCTTATAACGCAACACATTACATAATGGACAAACAATCTTATCCTTAAGGTCACCCCTACATAGGACACAATTGTTCGGGCAAGCATGTATCTTTTCATACTCCAATCCTATCGGACACAAAATTCTCTTAGCTTTATAAAGGTTATTAGGAACCCCATTACAGGGTGAAGGCTTTTCATTCAAAAACTTGAGCAATTTATTCATGCTAGTATCACTCCATGACTCTACACCTTTCAAATTAAACTTCATCAAACAGGACATGTCCATGCCTTTCTTCTTGCAACCGGGATACAATGGTGTATCCTTCTCACCAAGGAAGTTAGCTAAAACCTCGGGCCTCCTCTAAACTCATTAACAACCTCCTCACACATGTCATCCAACTTAGCATCCCCAAAACACTCTCCCTCACTACTAACTCTCACTTTCGTTGGTGATTTTTCCCCATGAAAGGTCCACACAACATTATCTTTCGCAAACCCTCGTCTATACAAATGGAGTTTAGGGATGTCCTTCTTATCAGTACGAATTCAATTTCCACAATCACGACAGGGACATAATATTCACTTCTCTTGAACAAAAGCATGCTCCAAGAACTCATCCACGAATATAATATATTCATCGCTCACCCTACTAACGTTTGCATACACATGCTTACGCCTCTCGATGGCGTTATACAACTCTACAAATCAATAAATGTCCAACGATCAAACCTCAACACATTTAATATAATAGAAATTTCTATGACGACTTCCTAATCATGCAACATCATCATAAATGCACAATATACACCAATATTCCACATTTCAATTACAACATTCTTAACATGTCCAGCACTATAGGAATCAAAAGCCATAGCATTACAACTACAACAACCTTGAGAACAAATCACAAATTAATATCAATAATTCTACCTTAATCACCCTCAAATGATCAAACACAAAATGCAAATATCTCTACTAACCAAAACCATACATGAAATCCTTAATATCCATAAATGTAATTCAAAAAATGGTACCTTCAAGGGTCTTCATTGTGGAGAATTCAATGCTTTCATCAACCAAATATACCATTAATGAACCTCTTCTTCCAAAAATATCATTTTTAACCCGCTAAAAAAAGGTGGTAGGTGAGCATTTAATGCGATTTACTACACCGGTATTAAAACTTTACCGGTGCGTTTGTAACTCATTACACCGATAAAAACACTCACCAGTGTATGTATTTAGCCCAATCCCGTGTATTTTCTGCTTCTGCACTGGTAAGTTCATAGTACCGGTGCAAAAATGAATATCTTTGGTGCCAAATTACTAAAAATCAAAAATTCCTATGCACAGTTACTAAGAAAATACCGGTGCGTGTTTAATTCCTACACCGGTTCAGTAACCAGTGTACAAATGAAAAAATTTCCCGCATTTTTTATTTATTTCTGCACCGGTAAGTTCCTATTACCGGTTTAAAAATTTGTCCTCTTGGCGCCAAATGAATAAAAAAAGGAGTTATGTAGACACCGGTAATTGTTTACTAGTGCACATGAAAGCAAATGAACTGGTGATAATCACCTATACAGATAATACCAGTGTTGTAGAAAATAAGGGTAATAATCTGTGTTTGCATTCATGATCTCAGGATATATCATATAGTGGTACAGAATACCTATACAAGCTAGGAAAAGGTAATAGAATATAATTACAATTACAAGTAATATTCTAATTTCTTAACACTCCTCCTCAAGTTGGAGTATGGGGATCCAAAATGCCCAACTTGCCAAGCAGTGAATGAAACTGGTTACGTCCAAGAGCCTTAGTGAACAAGTCCACAGGATGGTCTGACGTGCGGATATGCTGAGTAACAATAATGCCAGATTAAACAAGATCCCAGAAAAAATGACAATCAACTTTAATGCGCTTTGTGCATTCATGGACACTAAATTTGCAGCAATATGAAGAGCAGATTAACTATCGCATAGGAGAAGTATGCATAACCCCTATGTCTTTCAGTAAAGACTTAAGCCATAAAAACTCACAACAGGTGACAACCATAGAACGATACTCTACTTCAGCAGAAGACCGAGAAACCATAGGTTGCTTCTTGGCTTTCCAAGAAACTGGAGAATTACCAATCTTCACAAAAATATATGGAAAGAGAACGCTGGGTAATTGGGCATGCAGCCCAATTTGAATCACAGTAAGCAATCAACTGTAATGCACTAGTGGAAGAGAGAAATAAACCTTGACCATGATGGCTTTTCAGGTAGTGCAACACACGAACTGCGGCTTGCCAATGAGGAACACAAGGAGACTTCATGAATTGCAGAAGTGTATGAACTAAATAACTAAGCTCAGGACATGTGATAGTCAGGTATATCAGGCACCCAACCAGACGCCTGTGCTGCTCGGGATCATGGTAAGCTGGACCCTCAACATGCGCTAGATCATGTTGTTGCTCCATCGGAAAGTCATTCAGTTTAGAAGCAGATAAACCCGTATCAGATAAAATGTCCAAGTCATATTTCCTTTGTGAAAGAAACATTCACTCCGGTCTTCTAGCAATCTTTATGCCCAAGAAATACTTAATTAAACCAAGCTCTTTTATATGGAAATAAGAACTCAAGTATTTCTTGAACCTAGAGATGAGCGCAGAAGAGCTACCAGCAATGACCAGATCATCCACATAAACAGGAACATGCAAAGAAACTGATCCACAAAAAAAGACAAACAAAGAGTAATCTGCCTTACTCTGAACAAAATAAAATTCTCATAAAGCCTGAGCCAATTTGAAAAACCAATTTCTAAGAGCCTGGCGAAGACCATAAAGAGATTTATGAAGGTGACATACCTGACCATGTGGCGCGGCATAGCCTAGTGAGGGTCGCAGAAAAACCTCTTCATGCAAATCACCATGCAGAAAAGTATTATAGCATCCATCTGATGTAGTTCCCAACCACGAATGACCGCAACAGATAAGAATATGATAACATGACTCATCTTTGCAACCAGAGCAAATGTCTCAGTATAATCAATCCTTTCAACCTGGAGATTCCCGAGAACCACTAGGTGCGCCTTATGACGTTCAATAGTACCATCTGACTTAAACTTCGTCCGGTAAACCCATTTGCAACCAATCGCCTTCTTATCTAGAGGCAGAGGAGCCAAAGTCCAAGTCTGATTGCGCTTAAGCGTAGTAAGCTCTTCAGTCATACCATCTCGCCAATAAGCATGCTGTGATGCCTCAGAATAAATGGTGGGATCTGCACTAGATGTTACTGCACCTAAAAATCTAGAATGCATACTAGAAAAATTATCACAATTTACATAATCAATAAGAGAATAGAGAACACGTGAGGATAGTGACGGCGCACGAGTGAACATAGCAGCAGGGGGGATCGGCAGTAGTAAGAGCACAGGTATAATCATCACAATCATAATCTTCCAAATAAGGATGGGGTCGGCGATCATGAATACTCTGTCTGATAGGTGGAAACTCGGTGGCAGAACTGTCCAGAGCTGGAGATACCGCAGAAGAAGGATCGGCATGCGGCGCGTGAGCTGGCGGCGTCCATGGCGATGCAACGTCGGGTTGGGCCAGAAGTAGATTCTAGCGGTCTTGGTCAGGATCCGGTGATGGAACCACATCCGTCGGGGATGGACCGATGAGCACTGGTGGGTTCGTATCGATGGTGGTCAGCGTAGATGACTCGATGGCGAACGACGGCAGGGAACCGGCAGAGGCCGGCGATAGGTGACTGGTGGCAGCTGGAGGTATGGGGCCGGCAGTGGCCGGAGGTAATGGGCTGTGCAACTCCGGCAGCAGCGGTGAGGAGGCCGGCGGTGAGGTGGTGGCTCCGTCGGGGTCTTCTGATGAGGCCAATCTAGGAGTTGCGAAATACAGAAATTGGTCTTCAAAAAAACCTACATCCCGACTGGTAAAGATTATGCGTGATTCTAGGCCAAAAAGGTGATAGCTTTTTTTCGGCAGGCTAACCAACAAACAAAAAACACTAACTTCTTGGTGTAAACTTTGTCACAATATCTGGGAACACGAGCAGCAAAACACAAGCATCCAAAAACTCGTAAGGATGATTAATTTGAAGCTTGCCCATAGAGCAACTCAAAGGGAGTGCAACCATTGAGATGCTTCATCGGTTTTCGATTAATCAGATAAGCAGCAGTAAGAACACATTCTCCCCAAAAATAAACTGGAAGACTGGCTTGAAACCTTTAGGCACGCGCCACATTGAGTAAATGGCGATGTTTCTTTCAACTCGACCATTCTGCTGTGGTGTATCAATCATAGATGTCTCAAAAATGATCCCAGATGCAGCAAAATGAGATCTCAAAGGCAAAAATTCATTCCCGTTATCAGCTCGAATACGCAGTATGGTTCGGTCCCATTGGTTCTTCACCAAGGCACAAAATTCCAAAAATCTAGAAGCAACTTCTGACTTAGCCACTAATAAATAAACCCAAACAGCTCGGGAATAATCATCAACTGTAGTTAAAAAAAATAAAATACACCATTAGATGATGGTGCTCTATAAGGACCCCAAACATCACAATGTATTAATTGAAATAGTATTGTAGCATTTGTAAAAGTCAATGGAAAACTATGTCTTCTTTGTTTTCCTCTATAACATATAGAGCAAGGAAAAAAAGTCTTATTAGTGCTAAAATCAATAGAAGAAACAAAAGACAACACCGTAAGGAGGAATGCCCAAGATGTTGATGCTATATATCAGAAGAAAACACAAAAGAAACTGTTGGAAGACCAAGTCAGTCACTTTCCTCGTACTGATTTTTTGTAAAATGCAATAGTTTTCAGTAAAAAAATGCTAGATGTTTTAAGGCAGATAACAATCTAGAGCATGATAATAAGTTGTACCATAAAGTAGGTATATATAGCACATGAGTAAGAGTGACAACACCAAAGTATATAGAACCATATTGGGTAGTAGATGACACAGAACCATCGGGCAGAACAACATTCACAATGTCAATAGCAGTAATAATATCAGTAATAGAACCTTTGTCACCGGTCATGTGATATAAGGCTCCCGAATCAAGTATCCAGGAAATAGTATACTTACCTGACCCATTGTGAGTAAGAGAATTGAACTGATTAAATAAATGCATGGCCATGCTCCAATAGTCATCAGACAGAGTAGGGCCAAAATTAGATCGGGTAAGGACCCAGCAAGAGGAAGCCGCCGCCGCTAGGCTAGGTGGCGACATGGCGGTGCCGGCGAACGGCCGTGGGAGTGAAAGATCTGTGGCGTATCCTCTGCTCACGGTGGTGGCGATAGGCCAAGAGGCTGGTGCCGTCCTCCTGGTGGCGCTGGCTTTCTCCTTCAACTCCTTGAACCATTCTAGTACACCAATGATCTGGAAAGAGGAATCTTTCTCGTGCCCCTTGCGATGACAATGTGTACAAACAAGATTATTGCAGTCAGATGCAGAAAGAACAACTGGTGAAGAACTTGTAGGTGGTGGGCATCGTGCAATATACGCCATAGAGTTAGAAGAAGGCTCGCGAGCTCGGATGACAACTCGATGATTTTCCTCCTAGCAACAAGGGCATACACTTTCATGACATGTTGCATTGGATCAATGCTCATGATATGTGATCGCAAGGTGTGAAAGCTTTCTTCGAGACCAGAGATGAATTGATAGATCAAATCCTTTTCTCTCTCTCTCGAAAGACTCTTGCAGAAATACTGCAATGGCACAGTGCCTTGCTCTCCTCACGGTCACAAACTAGAGGAGGTCGCATGCAGTGGTAGTCTGCAAACAACTTCTTCAGTTTGCCAAAGTAAATGTCGATGGGATGATCATTCTGCCTGCAACTCTGAATAGCCTCTTGCATTTGCAAAAATTTCATACCATCACCAAGAATAAATCATGCTTTCAGGTCATCCAATAGTTCCTTAACTGTGGCAAACGAGCCTGTAGAAGATCTGAACATCGGATCCAGGATTTGCAAGATCTAGCGGACAAGAGTAGCATTAACCCCAGGCTAATCAGCAGCATAAGGATGGTAATCCTAGGGTTTGGTAATGGATCCATCAATGAACCCAATCTTGTCCTTAGCAAGGAATGCGCGGCACATCGTGTCAGACCATTCAATGTAATTTTGTTGACCTTTCAGCATGTTCGGTATAATTTGCAGACCTCGACCATCGTCGGAGCCAAAAAATTAAGAATCAGCAGATAGCCAACTAATGGGTAGAGTAGTCTGAGGGCCAGATTGCAACTGCAACTGCTTCAGTAAAGTCGCAATCACATCATAACCACTTATATCCTCAAGCTTTGGAACCTCAGGTGCAACATCAAAATGAGCATGTTCTTCACAAGCATACATTGTGTAAAATCATAAATAGATCAGTGGCAAACCGGATCGGTGGCAGCGGATGATCGGGAGCGGTGGAGCGTGGATGGAACGCGGTGGTGCGTAGACTTTGGGATCGGCGCGTGGGACTTAACGTACAGACTGATCAGATATGGGACGGTGACTGACAGATCACCACAACCAGATGGTGGCGGCGGCGATTGTCGAGCGGCGAAACGACTAGCGGACAGCGGAGGCAGTGTGGCGGCGCGTGAGTACCACACGCGGCTTGACGGCAGCAGCGATGGCTCGACTGTAGCAGCAAATTTTTCTTTAGGGTTTCAGGATTTTAGGCTCTGATACCATGTAGAAAATAAGGTTAATAATCTGTGTTTGTATTCATGATTTCAGGATATATTATATAGTGGTAAAGAATACATATACAAGCTAGGAAAAGGTAATATAATATAATTATAATTACAAGTAATATTCTAATTCCTTAATAGGTGCAACCTTTTTGAAATTGTACACCGGTAAAACCAACATCGGTGCGAAATTATGTGAACTATACACCGGTTGCAGGATACCAGTGCGTATGTAATTATTTGCACTGGTAATGATGTTAACATGATAAATACCAATGCAATTGGTTACACCGGTATACCTGTACTTATGAATTTATACCGGTGCGTATGTACTTGTTTTTCAGTAGTGTATTCCACTATAATGTATCGACCACATATTGTGGAGAGCTTGTCATCCCCTTTCGATTGTAGATATCTCTCACCCCCTCAGTTATATCTAGAGTGGATGATCGACGCCTGTTAAAAATCAACTTTTGTATGATTGATGTCATGAATAGTGTAAAAACGTAGCAAATAATGGTAATTTTGAGAGCGTCAATTTTTAAAGCGTTTGAAAGCTGAGATTTTTTTTGTGTCTACAGACTACCTGTGTGTGTAGGATATTGTTTTTGGATTTCTTGACACAAGGCTCCCAATTTCACATTGTTTTTGTATGGTTTTGAGATTTGCCTGCTTTCTAAAAGTTGGATTTTACTGATGCGAACAGTGTTTCGAACAGGAATGACGTTTCCTATGTTTTTCATCTTTGTTTTCGGTTTGGAATTTGAAATTCGTTCTAGCAAGCAAGCATTTGGAATTGTTCTTTGGTCTGTTGTCTGGCTTGTTGAGATATTGTGACAGACTGTGGTTTTATTAAAGTATTTGGCGATGTGCTTTTCTAATTTGGTGTCACTGAGATGGTGGAGTTGCCCTTTTAGATTCAATGGATGGGGATTGTGTGTCTTTTGAGAAGAGGTGGCAGAGAAGAGGTAGAGCAACGACGCAGAGACGTAGAAGTGATGGCATTTCAGTTTAAAGTCCAAGGCTATTTTGTCTTTTCACATATGGTCAACGCCTGAATTTGTTTGGCTAGGAATAGCGTAATTTGGTAATATTGACACCAGAGTTCAAAACTTAGGGTTAGAATCGTACTTTCAGATATTATGACATTTTCAGAAGATAATAGGGTTAGTTTTGTATTTTGCCCTATGTTTAACTACGTAAAATAATGTCATGTAAAAAGTTTATATTTATGAATTAGTTACCACAAATCCAACAGTATCACATATGATATTATTATTGTTTATATATCTGTTCAATAATATTATATTAAATAATAATAATTTAATTTAATTACATTAATAAAATTAAAATGTAAATAAATCAAATTAATTTAAAATAAAGTTAACTTTAAAATATCATATTCTTTTCATTTCTATGTTAGTTTTGTAGTTTTCATTTTTGTTCATCCGAATAAATTTTTTCTATTTAACCATTCTTTTGTTCGAATTACAATTTGTGGCAAAAATTAAATCTAATCTTTCTCATCTTTCGTTTTCCTATCACATTAGTACGTATAAATATCGTGCAAAAAATTACATTGGAGTTAGAGGAGTATTTAAAATCGTCAATCTTTCTTATCTTTTTTTTCTCCATATACGTGCAAAAAGTTATCTCCAATGCAAAGAGCGTTATCCATAAATATAGGGGGCCACATGACGACTTATTATTGGGCTTTTGTGTGACGCATATAAAAAAACATTAATAACAAAGATTGATAAAACTTTGGCCTCCAATTCAAGCATTGTAAATAATTGATAATGTGTCACAATTTTATATCATTAAATAATAATAAAATATTGTATTTATTTTTCATTAACTCTCTATCACATATTCGAATTATATGGAATATGAAAATCATTTTTGTCTTATTTTAAGCCAAACTACTTAGAAGACCCTCCAATTATTGTCATTTGATCATTTTTCCCCCTCATTTTGTTTTGATCACTTTCATCCATGAACTAACAAAAGTATTGAATCGCAACTCTTCCGCCCAGTTAAAGCATCAAGTATTGATCAAAAACGTTATTTTTGAGGGCAAAATGATCATTTCCTTTTTTTCCTTTACCCTTTATCATTTTCCTTTCTTTTACCTTTTGTTGTTTCCCTTTTCTTCTTTTCTGCCCCTTCTCCTCGATTCCGTCTTCCCACCGTCAACACCCCACCACACCTCACCTTCAATGTTCCTGAATTCGAGCTTGCCGCTGCCGTTCGCCGCCGGTGCTCTCGAACGTCGCCCCTCGGCCCACAGCCTCTCGATCCTCAACGGGGGCCCTCGACATAGCTGGGTTCTTCCGCCACCAGAGCCTTCAAGTTTACCGGTGGTGGTGGTGACCTTCGGACACACCGGTGGTGATGGCCTTCAATCCCGGCGGTGGTGGCCATTTGAACTCGCCGGGATCCATTTGAATTCGCCGGAGCTTTCGGATAGCTTCTCCGCCATGGCATCGAGATCCCCAGCTCCGTCTCAATTCGAGCCCGCTCTCAAGCCTTCATTCCAGTACAATGGTGATGGGGGTGGCTCAAGATCCTGGCCGTGGTACCCCTCGAACTCGCCGCTAGGGTTGGTCTACAATCGCCGGAGCAGAGTCAATGGCTGATGGTTTCAATTGCGACAGGTATGGTAGATTTTAGGTTGTGGAGGCGGCGTTTTGATGGTTGTGGAGGCGTCGGCGGAGACTCGATTGTGGAGGCGGCGACGGATGGTTGTGGAGGCGGCGTACGACTGTAGAGAGAAGAAAAATTGTAGAGGGAAATAAAATCAAAATCAAAAAATAAAAAAGATAAAAGGGAAAAAGATTTTTTTTTTAAATGAAAAAAGGGAAAAACGGGGAAATGGCCATTTTGCCCTTAAAATTGATGACTTGATGCTTTGACCGGATACAAGTGTTACGATTCAATACTTTTGTTAATTCAGGGATGAAAGTGATCGCAAAAAATAGGGGCAAAAGGGTCAAATGACAATAGTTTGAGGGTCTCCCAAGTCATTTGTCCTATATATAAATATGTACTCCCTCCGTCCCGGATTAAATTACACAATATTAAAGATTCAGTCAAACTAAGAAAACTTTAACTACATATTTGAATAGATATATAAACAATAATATTGTTGTATGTGATATCGTTGGATTCGTCATAACATGTAATTTCTAGAAAATAACTTTTTATTTACTGATATTATATGTAGTTAAATATATTAATGGTCAAATGTGTGTTGGAAACTGTGAAAAAGATTCTGTACAATTTAATCTGGGACAGAGGGAGTACAATAATTTTGATTATTTTTAAATTATATATATGTATATAATGAAAAACTATCACTCCCCCGTCCAAGAAAAATTTGCACAGAATCTTTTTTACAGTTTCCAAGAAATATGCTTGACTATAAATATATGCAACTACGTATAATAATAACACATGAAAAGATAATATTTGAAAACTACATATTACGAAAAATCTAACAATATCACATATGATAATATTATTATTCATATATCTATTCAAATACTATGTGGTTAAAGTTCGATAAATTTAACTGCCAAGTAGTAAGTATACAAATTTGGTTGGAGCGGATGGAGTACAAATAGATTATTTTTAGACACGTAGGAGTATATTTTTAGTTAATATTGTATAACATAAAATATAATCAATGAATTAATGTAAAAAATAATGAAATGTATAAGCTAATTTACAATTTGAATACTTATTTATTAAAATTAAAGTTATGTAAATTTTGTGCAATTAAATTTAGAGAAGTACATTAAAATTGATTTATTTTTGACAAATATGCTGATTAGGAATATTGACGGGTCAATATGAACCTCCAATCTCAGAAAATTTAATTGAATGGGTCACTTTACATTTTAGTCATGTCAAATTAAAACTATTAAAATACTTTTATATTGGAGATGGGTTTCACTCTTAAAGTCTATTATAATAATGTAGCTATTAATTTTTAGTAATGTGATACTTGCGGAGATACAATCGCCATCGTTGGCATCTCGCAGTAAATGGACGGCATGTCCCGCCTGAAGGAATAACAAAGGGAGATAGTGATGCATGTGACTTGGAGCACTCTGTTTATCTAAATTCTCGGCTTTTAGAGGATACAGTGCAACAGTTGCAAATTCTGAGGTATGAGTTAATGTTTTGCACAGGAATGGATGGATCTACTTAAATTCCAAATTTAACGCTTCAGACATATAGATTAAATGCTACGTTATCAAGATTCAATCAAAATATCTTTTTTAATGGACCATATATCGTGCCAATATTTATTTTTCAATAAATCTATAACTTATATTAAAAGAGTAACTCCTTGGTTAAGCGTTACTACCCTGATTGGTCATGTATGTTTTGCCAAATGTCTCTACCACAATTGACCACGTAACCTCAACCTTGCCAAGTGTCAACACAAAAATTTGCAATGTATCCAAACCATAGCTTCCTCCCTGCCACTCCATATTCCAAAATGTTCCATATTCTAAAACTCCACCGGTGAGTCTCATGGCCGACCTTCTCCCTGCTCTTTTTTCAATCCTTTCTTTTCTATAAATTGATCCCTTTTACTGCTTCCCCTCACTGTATTCAGAGTTGTTATTGACATGTTTTGATAGTAGTTGAATTGGTGCTAGAGTTATGTAGGTTTCATGATTGTTTATGCATATGACTGGAAATTTGTTGCTTATTACATGTTTTTTTATGATGCTTGTCGCAGTGCATTATTTTATATTAGGATATGGTAAAAACCTTATTTTATAATCAATTTCTTCGCTTATGATTCTGTAGATGAAGGAACCTGCCCAGATTTTGATTGCTTTGCTTTGGTGCTGAATCAATCCCGAAATTTGAAGGGTCTAATTGTCTAAATACAAAAGCCAGGAAATTAAGCAGCAGAAACTAAGCAATGTTGAAGCAACCTTAAACTGTTTGCATAATACCATTTCGGATGTGGCTACATATGTTATACTAAATGTCCTGACATCGCTACTGTTGTTGTAGCTACTAATGGTAAAGGTAATCAGCACAAGTGTTACGGAATTAGGAATTAGTAATATAGTTGTTATGGAATTAGTGTTAATTAGTATTGGTATTGGAATTGGATTTGTACTCCTACCATAGTTGTACTTGTATTCCTGAATTCATGAATAGAACACAGATTATTACCCTTATTTTCTACATGGTATCAGAGCCTAAAATTCTGAAACCTGAAACATAAAATTTTCCGCTGCCCTGATTTTTTTTCCCGAGCCACCGTCCGCCGCCACGCGCCGTCGCCGAGCCCACGTGCCGTCGCCGAGCCCACGCGCCGTCGCCGAGCCCACGCGCCACCGCCGCTGCACCAGTGCCGCCGCTGTTCGCCGGAGCCCGACGATTCCCGTTGAAACGACGTCCGCTGCTCGTGTTTATTCCGCTGTCGTACGTTGACGACACCGCCACGCGCTGCCGGTCTTCTCCACGCGCCACCGTCCGCCACGCGCAGTCGCCAACTACTCACCGGTGTTCTTATCCGTCCCTGATTTTACAACATGTCAGGTTCTGATGAACAACCTCGTTTCGAGATTCCTGAGGGTACGAAACTTCAGGATCTGAGTGCTAGTGATGTAATTGCAGCTTTACTCAAACAGTTGCAATCACAATCTGGCCCTCATGTTACTTTACCAATTAGTCGTGTGTCGACTGATCCTTACTACATTGGTCCCGGTGATGGTCCAGGATTACAATTTGTACCAATCATGCTGAAAGGCCCAGAAAACTACAGTGAATGGTCGGATGCGATCCGTTGCGCATTTTTGGCCAAACATAAGATTGGGTTCCTTGATGGATCCATTACAAAACCCCAAGATGATCATCCTGATGCTGCTGTCTGGCCTGGCGTTAATGCTACTCTTGTTTGCTGGATCTCACAGACTCTAGATCCAGTGATCCGATCTTCAACAAGTTCTTTTTCTGGATCTCACAGACTCTAGAAGATGGTGTATGATAGCGTTTTGGTCATCCATCCTCCACGGTGTTGTCTTCTATTTCTCCTAGCAATAATAAACATTCTGTGCCTTGTTCTATATGTTATAGAGCAAAACAGCCTAGACATAGTTTTCCTTTAAGTACTACTAATGCTACTGCATTATTTCAGTTAATTCATTGTGATGTTTGGGGACCCTATCATACACCATCTTCTAGTGGTGCTTTTTATTTCTTGACAATAGTAGATGATTTTTCCCGAGCTGTTTGGGTTTATTTGTTAGTAGCTAAATCTGAAGTAGCTTCTAGATTTTTAGAATTTAGTGCTTTAGTCAAGAACCAGTGGGGAAAAACAATCCAACGTGTTCAAGCTGATAACGGCACTGAATTCTTACCTCTCCGATCTCACTTTACTGCATCAGGGATCGTTTTTGAGACATCTATGGTTGATACTCCGCAACAGAATGGTCGAGTCAAAAGAAAGCATCGTCATTTACTCAATGTAGCGCGAGCTTTACGGTTTCAAGCCAATCTTCCTATTGACTTCTGGGGAGAATGTGTTCTTACTGCTGCCTACCTGATCAACCGAACACCAACACAGCTTCTCAAAGGTCGTACTCCCTTTGAATTACTCTATGGACAGGCGCCAAATTACTCTTCTTTGCGAGTATTTGGATGCTTGTGTTTTGCTGCCCGTGTTCCAAGATACCGTGACAAGTTTGCACCAAGAAGCCGTCGGTGTTTGTTCCTTGGTTATCCTGCCGGAAAGAAAGGTTATCGTCTTCTCGACTTAGACTCTCGAGTTATCTTTAACACTCGGGATGCTGATTTCTTTGAAGACCAGTTCCTGTATTCTGCATCTCCGCAAACTGCTTCTACAGATGAACCTGGCGGCGCCACCACTACACCGCCGGTTTCCTCCTCCTACTCACCGGAACCATACGGCTTTTCCGATCAACCACCGGCCGCTCTTCCACCGGTCAACGCTGACCGGTCAACGCCGGTCAACTCCGGCCGGTCAACGCCGGTGGGTCAATGCCGGTGGGTCAGCTCCGGTCCACCTCGGCCGGTCAACACCGGACACCACCGACGAGTCAATTCTGATCAACTCCGGTGAGTCAATGCCGGTCAACTCCGGCGAGTCAACGTCGGTCAACACCGGTGGGTCAGCTCCGGTCACCGCCGGTGAATCAATGCCGGTCAACGGCATCCAATCAACTCCGGCCACCGCCGGCTCCCCACGGCCTACCGCCGCCAGTCCTCCTCCAGTTGCTGTCGATAATCTACCATCCACCAGACGCAGTGTTCGTGCTCGACGTCCACCGCCATATTTGGCTGATTATGATTGTGATGATTCTACTTGTGCTCTTGTTACTGAAGAACCCCCCTCTTCGACTACGTTCCCCCATACGTCATCACTATCCTCAGGTGTTCTCTACCCTCTTACTGATTATGTAAATTGCGATAATTTTTCTAGTATGCATACTAGATTTTGGGGTGCTGTAACTTCTAGTGCAGATCCCACTACTTATTCTGAAGCTTCCCGTCATCCTTACTGGCGAGATGCTATGTTTGCGGAGCTCACTGCCCTAGAGCGCAATCAGACTTGGACTTTGTCTCCTTTGCCTGCGCACAAAAAGGCCATTGGTTGTAAATGGGTTTATCGAACGAAGTTTCGCTCTGATGGTACCATTGAACGTTACAAAGCTCGTCTCGTGGTTCTCGAAAACCACCAGATTGAAGGAATTGATTACACAGAGACTTTTGCTCCAGTCGCAAAGATGAGTTCCGTTCGCTTGTTCCTGTCAATTGCTGTTATACGTGGTTGGGAATTGCATCAAATGGATGTTCATAATGCATTCCTGCATGGTGATTTACATGAAGAGGTGTTCATGCGTCCCCCACCTGGCTATGTGGTTCCGCCTGGCCAGGTTTGTCGCCTACAGAAATCTCTTTATGGTCTTCGTCAAGCTCCCAGGAATTGGTTTGCTAAACTGGCGCAGGCTTTATGGACATTTGGTTTTGTTCAAAGTAAGGCAGATTACTCTTTATTTATCTTTTCCAATGGTTCACAGTCTTTACATGTTCTGGTTTATGTGGATGATTTGGTCATTGCTGGTAGTTCTTCTTCGCTCATCTCTGCGTTCAAGACATACTTGGGTTCTTGTTTTCACATGAAGGACCTTGGTTTGCTTAAGTATTTCTTGGGCATAAAGACTGCTAGAAGACCGGAGGGGATGTTTCTCTCGCAAAGGAAATATGCTTTGGACATTCTATCTGATACAGGTTTATCTGCTTCTAAACCAATTGATTTTCCAATGGAGCAACAACATGATTTGGCACGTGTTGAAGGTCCAGCCTACCATGACCCGGAGCAGTATCGCCGCTTGGTTGGGCGTCTGATATATCTAACAATTACTCGTCCTGAACTTAGTTATTCAGTTCATACTCTTGCGCAATTCATGAAGTCGCCTTGTGTTCCTCACTGGCAAGCTGCGGTTCGTGTTTTGCACTATCTGAAGAGTCATCCTGGTCAAGGTTTATTTCTTTCTTCTCGTAGTCCTCTCCAATTGACTGCTTATTGTGATTCGGATTGGGCCGCCTGTCCGATTACTAGGCGTTCCTTATCCAGTTATTTTGTTATGATTGGTGATTCCCCGGTTTCCTGGAATACTAAGAAGCAACCTACTGTTTCTTGGTCTTCTGTTGAAGCAGAGTATCGTGCTATGGCAGTTGCCTGCTGTGAGTTATTATGGCTTCGGTCCCTGTTGAAAGACTTAGGGGTTTCGCACACTTTTCCTATGAAATTGTTTTGTGACAGTCAATCAGCCATTCACATAGCAGCCAACCCGGTTTTCCATGAACGTACTAAGCACATTGAAGTTGATTGTCATTTTGTTCGAGATCTTGTTCAATCTGGCGCTATTGTTACTCAACATATTCGTACGGTTGACCAACCCGCGGATTTGTTCACTAAAGCTCTCGGCCGTAACCAGTTTCATTCCTTACTTGGCAAGTTGGGCATTTCTGATCCGCATGCTCCAACTTGAGGAGGAGTATTACGGAATTAGGAATTAGTAATATAGTTGTTATGGAATTATTGTTAATTAGTATTGGTATTGGAATTGGATTTGTATTCCTACCATAGTTGTACTTGTATTCCTGAATTCATGAATAGAACACAGATTATTACCCTTATTTCCTACCACAAGGAGCCTAAAAGTATCATTAAATACTACTCTGTGTTTGATTTTTGAAAGTACTCCACAAATGAGCTAATGTATGTTTACATATTTTTTGGAGTTAGATGGCATTTCAAGGGCCTACCAATGAAGAGTCTTCGTCTTTGACATATCTGGCTTAAGAGTTTCCAATTCCCTCTCTGGTAAACTTGGTTAACTTTTTTCGGACTGGTGGATTTTAGTTCTTTTCATATTTTCACCTTCCGAGATGCATTTTATCTTTGGAGGGGGGAACTTGGAAGTTTAGAGCTGATCTTAGCCATTGTTCTATGGATGCTAACATTGTAGAATTTAAGTGAGGGACATAGCCTAGATGTTTCTTCCAAAGCTGCTAGATATAATGAGAAGGCTAATGAGGCTGATCGTGTAAGCATACGTTGCTTGGTTTACTTTCTGGATTTAAGAACACGACTTCATATCTCCACATAGTTATTACTTATAAGTTGTAACCGCTCAGGAGCTCATACTGATATCATTGTTCTTGACTCTAGTATCATCTCCTTAACTGACACAAATTTTTTGTGCTATTTTTATGTGCATCGACACATGCATAGATTATCTCATGGACTTGATACTTGCAAGAACTATTTCCAAATCCAACAAAGTTAATGCAGTTGATGCATAAGATTTTATCATAATATTTTCTCGTTGGTTTTTGTCTTCTGTACTGTTTTGCTTCAAGGAAATAATGACCTGTATATTCCTTCATTTATTCTGAGGTTCGTATGTTGACAAATAGGTGTGCGCATCGGTTCAATTTAATCGGTTTTTGGTTTATTCGGTTCGGATTATTCGATTTTGCCCCTAAAAAATCAAAAATCGAATCCGACCCGAATAATCCAAATGATCCGAACCGAATTTGAAATTCAGTTTTGGTTTAAAACCGAATTCAACCCGAATAAACCGAATTTATTTTAATTTTTAAAAATAATTACCAAAATCATATAAATTAACTTTAAATTAAATAAAAATATGTAATCTAATTTCTACATCATCAAAATCAAGTTTTGAAAATGAAAATCCAACAAATATAATACAAATTCAACCATAACAATTTTAGCATTACATTTAAGATTAAAGGAAAAATAGTTCATTTTAATATTCATCTTCAAAACCTTCACATTCTTCAAGCCTTCAAGCAATCCGACATTCACATTCACCTTCACCTTCAAGCACTCCACAAACTTACTTAGGGTTTAGAGTTTAGGGATAATTTTTTAATTTATGGATTGGTCCTCCAACTTAAATTTATTTATAAATTTAAGTTTTTTGTTTTAAAATTTAATTATTATATATATATATTTATTTAATTAATTGCAATTCGGTATTCAGTTCAGGTTTTGGTTTGAGTTTTAATATCCAAAACCAATCCAAAAACATATTTAGAATTCATTTTATTCAATTCGAATATCTAAAAATCGTATATTAAATTCAGTTCGGGTTATTTGAATTCAAACAATTCAATTTTCGGTTAGATTTTTTATTTTTGGGTTTTTGGCCCACCCCCTATTGACAAATACCAGGTAGGTCAAGCAGAGGTGGCTGATTATTACATGACAAATTGAAGATCTTTTGTGAGTTTCCTCCACTTAAAATGTGTATTCAATCTTATAAATTGATATTCTGAGTTCACTAGCAGAAAGATTTGAGTGTCATGATTATTGGTGAGATAATAATTGGCTCTGCACTACTTATTTAATAGCTTACATATTTTATTGGATTAACTTTTAATCATTAGGACATTGTAAATAAGTTATTAATGGTTGCATATGTCATTTGATGGTCCAACCCACAGCGAATGTAAAATTTAAAGCATTACTAAATGTTGCAAATGAGGTTTGTTTTATATTATTTGTGTTGCTTTGTGTAGAAAATAAGGGTAATAATCTGTATCATTATTAATGAACTCACGATACATTATATAGTAGTACATGATACCTATACTAGCTAGAAAAAGGTAATAGAATATAAATACAATTACAAGTAATATTCTAATTCCTTACACCCTCCCTCAAGTTGGAGCATGGGGATCAGAGATGCCCAACTTGCCAAGTAATGAATGAAACTGGTACGGATATGATGAGTAACTATAGCACCGGACTGCACAAGATCCCAGACAAAATGACAATCAACTTCAATATGCTTCGTACGTTCATGGAACACTGGATTTGCTGCAATATGAAGAGCAGATTGACTATCACAAAACAAACGCATAGGAGCAGTATGCGCAACCCCTAAATCTTTCAGTAAAGACCTAAGTCATAACAACTCACAACAGGTAACAGCCATAGCACGATACTCAGCTTCAGCAGAAGACCGAGAAACTGTAGGTTGCTTCTTGGTCTTCCAAGAAACCGGAGAATCACCAATCATCACAAAGTAACCGGAAAGAGAACGTCGGGTAATAGGGCAAGCAGCCCAATCAGAATCACAGTAAGCAGTCAACTGTAACGTACTTCGAGAAGAGAGAAATAAACCTTGACCAGGATGACTCTTCAGGTAGTGCAACACACGGACAACAACTTGCCAGTGAGGAACACAAGGGGACTTCATGAATTGCGCAAGAGTGTGGACTGAATAACTCAGTTCAGGAAGAGTAATAGTCAGGTAGATCAGACGCCCAACCAGGCGTCGATACTGCTCCGGGTCATGGTAGGATAGACCTTCAACACGTGCCAAATCATGCTATTGCTCCATCGGAAAGTCAGTCGACTTAGAGGAAGATAAACCGGTATCCGATAAAATGTCCAAAGCATATTTCCTTTGCGAAAAGAACATCCCCTCTGGTCTTCTAGCAATCTCTATGCCCAAAAAATACTTAAGCAGACCAAGATCCTTCATATGGAAACAAGAACCTAAGTATTTCTTGAACTCAGAGATGAGCGAAGAAGAACTACGAGCAATAACCAAATCATCCACGTAAACCAGAACATGTAAAGAAACTGATCCACGAGAAAAAACAAACAAAGAGTAATCGGCCTTACTCTGAACAAATCCAAATGCTCGTAAAGCCTGAGCCAGTTTAGAAAACCAATTTCTAGGAGCCTGTCGAAGACCATAAAGAGATTTCTGTAGGCGGCAGACCTGACCAGGGTGTACAGCGTAGCCAGGTGGAGGACGCATGAACACTTCCTCATGCAAATCACCATGGAGGAAGGCATTATGAACATCCATCTGATTCAGTTCCCAACCACGAATAACTGCAATGAACAGAAACAAGTGAACAGAACTCATCTTCGTAACCGGAGCAAAAGTCTCAGTGTAATCAATTCCATCAACCTGACGATTCCTAAGAACCACGAGGCGCGCCTTATGACGTTCAATAGTACCATCTGACCGAAACTTCGTCCGATAAACCCATTTGCATCCAATAGCCTTCTTGTGCGCAGGCAAAGGAGACAATGTCCATGTCTGATTTCGCTCCAGTGCAGTAAGTTCCTCAACCATAGCATCTCGCCAATGAGAATGACGGGAAGCCTCAGAGTAAGTAGTGAGATCTGCACAAGTTACAGCACCCAAAAATTTAGAATGCATACTAGAAAAATTATCACAATTTACATAATCAGTAAGAGGGTAGAGAACACCTGAGGAAAGTGATGAAGCATGAGGGAACGTAGTCGAATGGGGGGGTCTTCAGTGGTAAGAGCACAAGCATAATCATCACAATCAGAATCTGCCAAATACGACGGTGGACGACGAGATCGAACACTCTGTTTGGTAGAAGGTGGATCGACGGCAACTGGCGGAGAAGTACCGGTGACGGATGGTGTAGGTAGACCGACGACAGCCGGCAAAGAGGAACCGGCATCGGGCGGCGGAGCACGATCGATGGATGCCGGCATCGTGACATCGGAGATGACCACCGGGAGTTGGTCGGTGACAGTCGTCGGTGAATCGACGGCATTGATCGGTGTTGACCGACCGGCATGTACCGACGTTGACCCACCAGCATTAACCGACATTGACTGGCTGGCGTCGACCGACGGTGAATGACCGGCGGTGATTAGTAAAATAACAGCCGGCATCGGAAAGCCGACGTTGACTGGCAGTGGTTGATCGGCTGCGGAAGGTGGATCGAAAAATCTGTGCAGCTCGGGTGAGAAGTAGGAGGAATCCGACTGTGTTGTAGTGGCACCGCCAGGTATCGGATGAAGCAGAGTACGGGAACTGGTCTTCAAAGAAATCAGCATCCCGGGTATTAAAGATCACTCGAGACTCCAAGTCGAGAAGACGATAACCTTTCTTTCCGGCAGGATAACCAAGGAACAAACACCGCCGACTTCTTGGTGCAAACTTTTCACGGTATCTGGGAACACGAGCAGCAAAACACAAGCAACCAAAAACCCGTAGAGAAGAGTAATTGGGTGCCTGGCCATAGAGTAACTCAAAGGGAGTACGACCGTTGAGAAGCTGAGTCGGGGTTCGGTTGATCAGGTAGGCAGCAGTAAGAACACATTCTCCCCAAAATGCAATAGGAAGATTGGCTTGAAACCGTAAAACACGCGCCATATTGAGTAAATGACGATGCTTTCTTTCAACTCGACCATTCTGTTGCGGAGTATCAACCATAGATGTCTCAAAAATGATCCCAGATGCAGTAAAGTGAGACCGGAGAGGCAAAAATTCAGTGCCATTATCAGCCCGAACTCGTTGAATTGTTCTTCCCCACTGGTTCTTGACTAAGGCACTAAATTCTAAAAATCTAGAAGCTACTTCAGATTTAGATACTAACAAATAAACCCAAACAGCTCGCGAAAAATCATCTACAATTGTCAAAAAATAAAATGCACCACTAGACGATGGAGTTCGATAAGGTCCCCAAACATCACAATGTACTAGTTGAAATAATGCAGTAGCATTTGTAGAACTCAATGGAAAACTATTTCTAGTCTGTTTTGATCTATAACATACAGAGCAAGGTATAATAGTATTATGGGTGCTAAAATCAAGAGTAGGAATAGAAGACAACACCGTAGATGATGGATGACCAAAACGCTGATGCCATAAATCAGAAGAAGAAACCGAAGTAACTGTCGGAATAGATTGCAGGACATGAGGACGAATGCGAGTATCCAACAGGTGAAGCCAATAAACCCCCCCTTTCTGTTCACCCACGCCAATCACAATCCCCGTACTGATTTTCTGTGAAATGCAATAATTTTCAGTAAACAAAGCTAGACATTTTAAGGCAGATAACAATCTAGAGCATGATAATAAATTGCATCGCAAAGTAGGTATGTAGAGCACATGAGTAAGGGTGACATCACCAAAAACAAATAGACCCATATTGTGTAGCAAATGACACAGAACCATCAGGCAGTATAACATTCACAGTAGTGGTAGCAGTAGTAATACCAGTAAGAGAACCTTTGTCACCAGTCATGTGATATGAGGCTCTCGAATCAAGAATCCAAGGTAAAGTAGACTTACCTGACCCATGGTCAGATAACAAATCAAACTGATTAAATAAATGTACGGTCGTACTCCATTGGTCGTCAGACAGAGCAGAACCAAAATCAGATCGTGTAGGTAAGCCAGAGGAGGCGGCCACTGCAAACCCTTGCTGCGACGTCACTATGCCGGTGAAAAGAGCCATAAAACAAATGGAAAGTACAATTAAAGTAAGAGAAAGTATAAAATGCGCTGAACCAAAGCCAAAAATAAGACAAACGTGCGCCTCCTGGTAGGCGCGTGCAGATCACGCGCTGTGAAGGCAAAGGCGCGCGTTTGGTGCACCCGCGCGTGGACTCACGCGCTTCTGGAAGGTCAAGCGCGTGAATCTCACTCGTGTTTCACGTTGCCGACGACCGGACGAATTCGTCTCCTGCACTTCACGTTTTCACGGCCGGATGAATTTCACATTTTACGTCTCCTGCGCTTCGATTCATTCGCGTGAATCGAGTAGACCGGACGAATCGAAGGCCGGAGTGGTGAATCGGGTACCGGATTGATTCGGAAGACGTCGCCGACGGACGAATTGGAAGGCGGGAGCGGCGGACGGAGGAAGAACAGCTGCAGCGACGTGGTGGTGATGAGGAGACGCTGTCGGAGCAGGTGCAGGCCGGCGGACGGAGTCGGAAGCGGAAGCAGGAGCAGGCCGGCGGAGCTGGAGCAGAACCGGCAGCGGAAGAAGAACAGCCGTGGCGGCGTGGTGGTGGTGGTTTTTTTTTAGGGTAAAAGAAAGGTAGTCCGAATCGGCGGTGCGTGGAAGCCACGCACGGACGACAACGGAAACTTTAGTGTTTCAGGATTTTAGGCTCTAATACCATGTAGGAAATAAGGGTAATAATCTGTATCATTATTAATGAACTCATAATACATTATATAGTAGTACATGATACCTATACTAGATAGGAAAAGGTAATAAAATATAAATACAATTACAAGTAATATTCTATTTCCTTAGACTATGTTTATTTGTTTAAGCTGTTTATATGAGCCTTATGTTCTTGCTGCTGTGATTATGATGGTTTGTAGGTACATATCTATTACAATTCTGACACTCATTAGCTTGCTCGAATATCTGTTACACTAACCTTATTGCATTATAGGGTTCAAGACCTTATTTCTTTACTGTACACTTTTATATCGGAGCTCAGAAAATATGTCTTTTTTTTTGGTTTTTTCCCTCAATAAGAGAGTCTTAGGAACTGAAAAACCCAATCCCAAATGGCAGAAGTGAATAGGACAGAATCTTTACCAGTATCTGGTGATGATGATCTTGGAGGAACATTTTAGTTCTTGAGTTCATTCATAGTATGCCCAATAACATTTCTTGGTTAGAATGTGCTTCCATTCATGATGTGTCCATTTTATATGCATTATTTAGTAGTATTTAGGATCACTTTTGTGCTCTTTTATTATCGAGAGCTTGTGTTTTACCTTGAAATTCTCTTAGGAGAGGTAAGAGCAACTTTATGCTCTTTTACCTCTTCTAAGTGGACTTTGTGTGACGAGGGAAGAACACGGAAAAGCAACGAAGACCGGAGGACATTGAAGACTACACTTTCGAAGACTTTTGAATACTCACTTCGAAGACATGAAGACCGGAGGCCGTTGAAGACCATTTTTGGAGCCGTTGAAGACTTGAAGATTGAGAGGGATGACTATGAAGAAGAAGAAGACAACATGCAAAATTCTGGCACCCGTCGCGAGTCGCGACGAAACTCGTCGCGAGTCGCGACCAACGGGCAGCCAGAAATCCACTTTATCTTCTTTGCACTATAAATACCACTCTCTTTCCTCCTTTTCTTCAGCTTTTGCCCAGCCCATTTTTCTCTGGTTTTAGGGCTTGAAAACCCTTGGTTTTCTTCTCTTTCTTTTCTTAGTTTTTGTAGTTTAATTATGTCTTGTAGTTATATAGCTTAGTTCTATCTTGGGAGCAAGGGATTGAAGCTTCCATTTCTATGTAGTAAGGACCATTTATATCTATCTATTTGGTGTTTTTGCTAATGTGCATTTATTGTGCTTTTAATGTGTTTGTTGATTCATTAATGTTGTTGAAAGCTTGAGCATATGAAATACTTGTATTAATTGCTTGCTAGGGTTTGGGGGATTTGGGTTAATTTCCCCCCTGTTCTTGTTAGGAATGTATGATTTAGAGCTTTTAATTGTGTTGATGTGTTGATAATTGCTAGATGAATGTGATGATGTCGAACTCTTCGTCATGTTTGTGTTGGGTAGCAAACGAGAGAGGTATATGAGTGGTCGCTCTTGACTAATCCCGTGTAAATGCATGAATTGGTTAAATGCTTAGTCACGGTGTAGTGGTCATAAGTGTTGCCGAGCTTGTTGATCCTTCGTGCTAAATGCCATCAATGGGATACCTTGAGTCGTGGTCTCGACAATGGGAGTCATTGGTGAGGTTTGACAAGAGATGTCGAATTCACTCTTGCAAACTACTACCTAAGAAGGATAGAAGTTTAGTCTTCACAACAAGTAGTTGAAGTAGTGAATAGATGGTTTTATTCATCCTTGAAGCATTTGTTATTTAGCATTTGTGTATTCTTGATGGTGTGTTTCCCTTCATTTATGCCATGAGTTGTTTGAGAATAGGGAGTGTTTGTATGATTGAATTGGTTAGGTGTTAGGAACGTGATGAATTCCGTAGCTCGTTTGCATGAAAATCTATGAATGTGAACTTAGAACTTCTTGTGCATAATGTGTTGTGATTCTTGCTAGAGAGGTATGTTAATGTTAAGCCAAGTAACAAATGCGATAGGATGAGTGAATGGTTCAATGATCTACATTAGGTTTGGAAGTGGATATCCATTGCCCCCAAGGCTTTATCTTTGTAGTTTTAAAACCCCTTTTCTTTAGTTTTGTTTGATGATTAGCATAGTCACTTGACCTTGCTAGTTATCGTGTCTTTTTACTTTCATAACTTAGGAAAACCAACCAACCAACCCCCCCATTTACTCGCTTTTATGTGTGTGTACATATGTCTAGTACTAGCCTAATAACAACCATTTGTGCTTAAATGCTTAGGAAGATCCCCCTTCTTCGTGGACGATCCCGACTTGCCGCTATCCCGACCAGCACGACATCTCGACTTTTTCTCTGTGGTGAAAAAGGCGATTTCCGGCGATAACCCTAGTTTTCTTCAATTAACGGATAATTTCCACCGGTAACGGCCATAATAAAGTCAATCCATAGTGTCGCCACCGCCGATGGCGGAGGCACCATCCCTGTGGGGGTTAAATCCTTCCTCTCTACCCTCACAGCCCGATCCCCTCCCCTAAACCCCACCCTTCCATATACCCCCAACCTCATGCCGATCAAGGAATACAAAGGTGAGCTTGCCTGCATGTATACCTCGGAGCAGATTGAGCAGTTATCAACTCACTATCAAAATGCTCTAATCGGCAAGTTCAACAATGGTCGACCTTCTATGGAGGCGCTGGAAACGGCTTTCAAAGCGGTTGGATTCCAATCAAGATACCAACTTGGAGCAACAGACTACAAGCTTCTGCTAATCCATTTCCAATCAAAGGAGGACTACTAACGTTGTTGGCTAAAAGCAAACTGGATTCTTGGTGGTCAACAGATGAGGGTTTTCAAGTGGACTTCCAATTTCTCCACATCAACGGAATCTTCTATTGCTCCGGTGTGGCTCACAATTAAGAATGTCCCGATTTTCTACTACAATCTGGCAGTAATCAAAGATGTCGGTAACCAGCTCGGGAAATACATGAAGATGGATGCTGCTACCCTTGCTCTCACAAGACCATCAGCTGTCAAAATCTGTGTGGAGGTAGATGTCAGTTCCCGCCTTCCTACTTATTTAAGACTAGGATGTCCTGAACATAGTGAAAGGTGTGAAATTGATTATGAAAATGTTCCGTTATACTGCAATCACTGTAGAAAGTTGGGCTATTTTGTTTGAAACTGCAAAATCCTGAACCCAAACAAGACTCAACCTAGGCCTTTACAGGACACTAACAAACCTCCAAATGTAGCACAGTTAGGGGAAAATGGTATGCAACAAAATCATAGGAATAAACATCCAGCTGGTAACCTGAGATATCCCCCTTCCCAGTCACAAAATGCCACTAATAATAACCAGCAAACCTCATGGAAAGCCACTGGAACAACTATACAACTTGAGACTCTAGACACTATCAGCCATGAAGTTCCACTACAGATGGAAAAAAACCAAACACAGGAAATGGTATTACAGAACCAAGGGGCTACTTCTTCTTATTTCCAAAATAATACCAACCCCCTTTGCCATCCCTCTTCCTCTACTCAAAAAGGACTGCAACCTCCCCCTGTTCAAATTCAGACTCATCTACATATTCAGACCTCATTGCTGAATCACAATGATGATATACAAGATCTTGAACCTGAGTTGGCTCCTTTAGATATAACTATTCAGAGTACTCAGGAATTTTTGGAAAATTTAGTGGAAGGAAAGATACAGGAAGAGTTTGCTCCACCTGAAAACCAAACACAGGGGTATTTACAGAAGGACCAGTTACTGATGATGACTTCTCAAAATTTCACAGAAACAGAAAGACAATTGTGTGATGGCATAGATTTATTTCCACATCCTAAGCTACATTTCAGTCATGGTGACCTTACAGTTAAGTCAAACCCATTTCAGTCTGAATTAGCTTCTAATGTTTCTTCACCTCCTCAGTCTCCAGAGGAGCAAATCCTGTCTCCGAATCGATTTGAGATTCTGGGACAAATGATGGATACAGAAGACAAGGAGGGCAGTGAAGTACATATTTCAGAAGAGGACAGGAGCAAACTTCAAACACCTTTGGTATCCTCCATCTCAAAGAAGGCTCAATTAACTCTAGGGAAGGATTTGGAACACAAGCTAAGTAGTGTCTTGTTATCTTCTAGTTCTGAGCCACCAAAACAGGTACTCCCAAATTTTTTCAATCAGGTAAATTTGAGGAACTTAAGATCCTCGACAAAAAGCTCCAAGATAAGTTATAAATGATAGATAAAATAATCATGCAGAAATTCTTGATTTGGAATGTTAGAGGCATGAACCCTGCAATGCTAAGATTAGAGAGACTGTTGAAAATACATCACATTGATTTTCTATGCATTATTGAACCTAAGCATGCTAACATAGAGTGTTCCAATTATATGCATGAACTTCATTTTGATAATTGCATGACATCAAATTCAGGAAAAATCTGGTTAATGTGGAACCACAATGTTAATGTATCTCTAGAAATAGATCATCCACAACACCTATCTGTTCATATTGAATGCTGTACACTTGATAGGAAAATGAAAGCATCTTTTATATATGGCCTTCATAGTAGAGCAGAAAGAGCTAAATTGTGGACTGACCTTGCACATATTTGTAACACAGAGAGATTGATTGTTGGTGATTTCAATGCAATCTCCCCAGTTAATGAATATAAGGGTCCCAGTACACCAAAGATTGGTAGCATAAATGATTTTTCTGAATTCATCGCACACAATAACCTCCATCAAATCAACACGATTGGGAATGTTTTCACCTGGACAAATGGCAGAAAAATCCCAACTTTCAAAAAACTGGATAGGGGTCTATGTACTTCATCCTGGAGCCAAAACTTTCCAAACAGCTCTGTTCACACCCTAAATAGACACCCATCAGATCACAGCCCCATGTTATTGACCATAGGATCTGATATCCCTTCAGCCCCCAAACCTTTTCGCTTTATGGAAATATGGCTTAATAGACCCGATTTTCACCAGATTCTGGCAGAAAATTGGAGCCTCCCTCTACATGAGGGGGGAATGTTAGGATTCTCCATAAAATTAAGAAGACTAAAGCTAGTCATAAAACAATAGAATAAGAAAAATTTTGGTAATGTTCATGATAACCTCATCAAAGCTGAGGAAAATCTGAAGCAACAAAAGTTAAATTACCAAGCAAATACCACAGAAACTGAACTTATCAATCTTAACCAAAAAATAGCGCTGCTGATCAGAGCTCTTAAAGAAGAAGATGGTTTTTGGAAACAAAAGGCTAGACTAAAGTGGCTAAAGGATGGAGAAAAGAACACTTTAATCACAAACTTTAAAAAGGTGGTTCAGGAAAAAATATCAAAAACTTTAATCACAAAGATAAAAGATCTTCAAGGTGACTGGAAGAGTTTACCAGCTGACATTGAGGAGGCTGTTGTAAACTTCTACAAAAACCTGCTAACTGAACCATATGAACAAGAGGCTGGTCTTTATTTTCCTCACTTCCTCAGCCAAATTCCAAGACTGATCAGTGATGATGATAATATAAAACTGGTTCAACATGCCTCTATGGAGGAACTTAAAAAAGCAGTTTTTGGTCTCAGTAAGACTAGTGCTGCTGGATCAGATGGGTACTGTGGTGCTTTTTATTGTGGAGCCTGGGATATTATATGCCATGATCTTCTTCAGGCCACAAATGAATTCCTCTGCCGAGTACATATCCCCAGAGCAATTTCTAGCACATGGATCACACTTATTCCAAAATCTAACTCTCCATCAATTTTTTCAGAGTTCAGACCCATCTCTCTCTCAAATTTCACCAATAAGATTTTTTCTAAAATCCTTGGTGACAGAATTAAGCCATTAATGCATAAAATCATCTCTCCTCAGCAAACTTCTTTCCTAAAAGGTAGGGATATAGCAGATAATGTGATATACCTACAGGAGATGTTAAAATTTCTGAACAGAAAGTCAAGAGGTCAAAACTGCATTATCAAACTGGATCTTATGAAGGCCTTTGACAGGGTTAACTGGGGATTTTTAAATAGCATTCTTTTAAAGTTTGGATTCCATGGTCAATTGGTAAAGAACATTTTAAATAACATTTCGGACGCATGGTTCTCAATACTTATAAATGGCAAACCAAATGGTTTTTTCAAGGCATCCCGAGGCATTAAACAAGGAGATCCACTATCTCCATTCCTATTTAACATTGTCTCTGAATCCTTCTCTAGGAGTTTGTCTTTCATTTTCCATACTGGAAAGATTGATTATTATGATTTACCAAGGAATGCTATTCCTATATCTCATCTCAGCTATGCGGATGATACAATCATCTTCCTAAAAGCTACCAAGCTCAATCTTGTCAGAATAAAAGCATTCCTAGAGAAATTTGAGCTAACTACTGGTCAAAACATTAATTACTCAAAAAGTGAATACTTCGTCAGTAACTCTGCCACTGTTCACAGAGATAGAACCATCAAAATGACTCTTGGCATGAAAAAAGGAATGTTTCCTTTCAGGTATCTCGGATGCCCTATGTATGTGGGAAGAATTAAGAAAATCTATTTCCAACCCTTACTGGAAACAGTGGCCTCTAAGCTATTTAACTGGAAAAACAAATGGCTATCAATGGGTGGAAAACTGACTCTGATCCAAACATGTCTGTACTCTATTCCACAGCATATATGGGCCACCATAAATCCCCCAAAGAATGTGATTAATGCCTTGAGAAGCAATTCTCTATTTTTTTCTGGGGGGAAAAGGATGGTAAAAGGAAAAAAGTTTGGAGAACATGGAGGAAGCTATGCTTTCCTGCAGATGAAAATGGTCTCGGTCTAAGAGATATTAACTCTATCATCAGAGCTTTCTCTATCAAGCTCTGGTGGAAATTTCAACAAGGGGAGGCACCCTGGTCCAATTTCCTCTGGTCTCTACCACTAGCAACAAGAAAATCTAGGAATTGGGGAAGGATATGTAAGATTAACCATCTTGCAGAATCTTTTTCTAAAACCATCATTAGTGTAGGAAGCTATAATATATGGACTGCTAATTGGTCACATTTTGGTCCCTTAGAGGACCTCCTACCTCAGGATTTTCCACATGAAATCAATGAACTGGCTGTCTCTCAATTTGTGGTGAATAAATTTTCCATTCTTACAACACTTGAAACAGTATTGCCTCCATCCATTCTCCACTTGCTGGAAAATCTCACAATAACAACTGAAAGGGCTGATAGGATGATTTGGCAACCTTTATGGAGTGGAATTTTCACCTTCAAGAGTGCATATAACCTGATCAGGAAATCCAGGCAAAGAGTTTGGTCACTAGCAAAATATGGCACTCCAGAATACCAAAAAAGCTAAGTATTTTCTTCTGGAGACTCCTAAATAGCTTACTTCCTTTTGATAATGTTCTGCAGTTCATGGGTTTCCAACTTGTATCTAAATGTTGCTGCTGTTTACACTCTGACTCCCTGTCACATTTTTTTAATGACTGTTCTTTCTCATTACATGTGTGGGATGAGATTAATAGATGGCTTTCATTACCTGTGCTTCGTTTCAACACATTATGGAATAGATAGTCCTATTACTGGTCGTCTGCTGGTTTCACTAATACACACTCAGCAGTTATTAATCTTCTACCACTACTTGTTCGCTGGCATCTGTGGAAAGCACGAAATAAATTGCTGTTTGATGAAATTAAACAAAACTATGTTATTATTCTCTCAGAGATTAGAAAGTCACTGCATGACATTTCCTTCAATCATCCTCTCCATCTCTGTGGTGAGTTTGACAAAATATGGATATCATCTAATCTGGTGCCTTTTCTGAAAACACGGGAAAAGAGAAAAATAACAAAAGTAATATGGTATCCTCCAGTAAATTTCATCAAAGTTGATATAGATGCCTCCAGGGACTCAAAATCCAATAAATGTGGTATTGGTTTAATTGTTAGGAATGCATGTGGAGACTGTTTATTGGCCAAAGCTATCAGCCAAAGTGCATTTTCAGCCTTGAATGCAGAACTGTTAGCTATACTGTGTGCTTTAAACCTAATGCATGAAAAGCACTTTTCAGAATTTGAGCTTGAAACTGACTGCCTCAATGCTATATCATGTGTAAACAATCCTTTAACTGCTCCTTGGAACCTATATGTCCTATCTGATGATGCTCATAATCTTTTGGGTGCTACAAAACTGGCTCATGTACTTAGAGAAGGTAATATGCCTGCTGACTGTTTAGCAAAGAGAGCCAGAAATGAGAACATAAATTCTATCCTCATGTTTGATGAACTAGATAACAAAACCAGAGGACTAATTGCTTTGGACAAAAGAAGTGTCCCCTCTATTAGAATTTCTAATGATGTTTATGATTAAAAACTACACAATGATTCTGCTATGTTGTCTTCACAGGTAAGCTATCTTTGCATGGAGTTTTTCCAGGTGGCCGTGGACAAGGAAGGCCACCTCTGAAAATAGTGAGCAGCAAGGATCTCAACTAGCAGCTAATACTTCCTCCAAACCTCACCAGCATGTCACCCTGAACTTTGCTTCCTGGAATCTCACTAGTGTTCTGGGACTTAGATTTACAAACCACTCGGCTGACATACCATTGACAAACAGGGGTTTCGACTTTTCGATTCGCCGATCTGTTCGTGGTATAACAGCTAGATGGAATATGAAGAAAGTCCCCTGCTGGATCATCGATGTACATTAGCTTGTTTTAGTTTTTGATTAGGTGGAAACACCGCTTTTGGAAGCAAGTGCTATATTGCTTCAAGAGCTTATTATGGCTCTTGGATCATCAATTGGATGATCTTTTTGTATCGAACTATGCCTTTTCGGGCCTGTTTCAATTTTTTTTAATTTTATCGGTTCGGGGAGCCTAATATATTCCCCCCATCCTCGGATGATTTAAAGTTAAAAAAAACTAAATTATAAAATTTCCTTCTCATTTAGTACTTGCTCCTCATGCATGTTTTGAGGATAGATTCTAGAAAGAAGCTAACCTTTGCTCATTAGCCATCTGCCCTCTATTAGTGAATGTGTTTTTCTATTCTTTGTTATTTTTATGTTGTGTTTGTACTGATATTTCTGCAATATTTTCTCTTCATCTGGTCCATGTTGTTGGAAAATGATGGTTAAAATGTTGAAATTTGTCAACTTTTGGGCATCGTTTTGAGTGGGACCCGAACGAATTTTGGTTCGGTGGATGTCATTTTTGGGTTCTCCTCCGCGAGTTATAAAATCGATTATTTAAACTCTCAAAACGGATCAAGGGTGAATGAGATATAGATGTTAGAAATGTCACTCTTGAAAGAGAAAAGTTGGGTGGAAATTGGCCTAGATTAATTTTTCTATGAACCGTTCAAAATGCGTATGGACCGTGTGGAAGTCTCTGGAAGGCCCAACCGCGTAGTATATATGGAATTGCTTGTGTGTAATTCTTAAGAGATAAGAACGAAATATTTTCATATTTTGTGAGATATCTTGTTCTAAATGAATACGCGGTTTACCATGTTAATACGTTGGAGAATATTTGTGCAAATATTTCTTCCATTTTCAGCAGATTTAATTCGAGTATTCATGGAATGTCTCGGATTTGGTGAGTTGGTGATTGGAGAATATTCTTCTCTAATTACAGAAAATCGGAATATCATGTTTCCATGATTAGGGTCTCTTAGAGCAGTATAAATAGAGCCTTTAAGTTAGCCAGGAAAGTTGCACCATTTTCTCAAGTCCCTTTATATTCTAAACTTGAGTCTTCTTTCTGTCTTTCTCGAAGTTTTCATCCGTTGCTCTATCGAGGTGATAGTCCTTCGGGCCTTGCGTGAATCCGAGGTAACTCTTACCTGTTAATTGTTACCTTCAATGGTTTTATCCTAGGGAACGATGTCCACGACGGGACTCATTCGTTTCAAGGGCAGCGAGTTTACTCGTGACTCCATCAATTTGTTATTGATTGAAATGTGATTTATTCCTCCCATGTATTGCTTTAATTATTCGTAATTTAATCTTTTTAATTGTATGCGCGAATAATTAATAAAAGTATATTATTCACATGTGTAAATTGCTTGTTCAAGTTTCATTATTTAATTTTCGCATGATAAAATCAATATATGTCCAACTGTCTTGAAACAAATGGTCTTTTAGTTGAATATATTGATTCAAAAATTTCATGTCGAATGCTTGGCGTTGCGAATAAAATTGCACATTAAGTTATATTTTGTATGAAATTATGACAAATTGCATAATTTTTTATGCTCATAATTTCATGCTAATAATTGTATATTGTAGCCGAGACGAAAATGCATAATTTACTATGGGGGAAATGCATGCCTTAAATTGAGAGAAAATTGCATGCTTAAATTGTATTCGAAATTACGTTTTGATATCTTGTGCAATTTGTTTCGAATTTCATTATTTTGTATTTCAAAATTCATTGGTTTAGTTGTGTATAATAAAACCATGTTGAGCAATTGATTGAGTATATTGATTGAAATATTTATATGCTATACGAGATGTGTACATATATTTAATGATTAATGATTTTTGTATGTACACATTGGTGAATCCGAATATACACGGTTGAATCTATTGGAAGAAAAATTTGGCATGGAGATACAACAAGATTTGCTTGACAACATGAAAGAGTCAAGAGTTGTAACCACGATTTTGCAAACTATGGTACGTGTACATGTTAATTAAAGTGAATCATGACATATGCTATATATACATATATTGCTTGGATTATATTTGATAACCATTTGCATGAATCTGGATGTGAACATGATTTTGTTACAAAGAGAGTTATGTGAATAATATTTGCACATATATGTCTAGTACACTAAGGCTATCGAATTTGATAATGAATTGATTTGGTTATACTAATCCCTTAATTATGTGAAAAAATGAGTTGAGCATGTATGTTAAATTACATGGTCTAATTATGGAAATATGCTAATTTCGTGATATTCATGCTTATGAGATTAAATGTTGATATGGTAAGAAATCATATTTGATTCTTTGCATGAAAGATTGGATTAAATTTAGAAAAAAATGCTATGAGTTTAGAATATGGGATTAGGCATTATTATTCAATCACATAAAAGCAGTACATGTGTTTGGAAATTATGAGACATGTTTAATTTCCTAAGCCCTTGAAATGTTAGAGTATTTGCTTAAATACTTGATCAAATGTAGAAATACCTATTTTTGCATGGTATAATAATTTGGTTGTGTGGCCTGCTCATGTTGGTTAAAGATTTTAAACCATATTTGTGTGAGAATGTGCTGCTAGTGATTCATGACTTTCATATGTTTTGTTTGAGAATCGCATGTGATAAAAGGGTAAACTTCATTTTCACTTAAACATGACATCTCTCGGCAAGAGTGTAATATATTCGTGCATGAATGAAATATGTAACATTGAGTTATTTGATCCATGATGTATTCTCATTCATTAAGGGACTTGATTTAGCTGCATATACAAAAAATTAGATCTATGTTGTGTCTAAAATTGAGTTATGCTTTTATATGCTATGATTGTATTAATTGTTTGGGAAAGTGTCTTTTGATGCAATGAAAGGTTTGACAAGACTATTCCCTACAATGGGCTATCTTGATTGATCGCTTACAAGCATATGACTCACGAGTGACAATTGTTAGATTGTACGGATAGAGCATATGGGCTCGACATTCGACATATCTGGTTATTTTGTATGACCTAGAAAATGTGAACGTGAAGACATTAGTTTACGACTATGTCTAGGGTATTGGTTCTTGTGAACCATGGTATAAACCCTAAAGCATGAGTTATCATGACTATGCTATAATTTTGGGAAAATCTCAAGAATTTGGTTGAGAAACCTAAGAATCATGAGATTGGAAATCTCAATACTCTTGGTCAAATCTCTTGATTTATGGTTGAAAGATCTAAGAATCACGAGATTGTGAATTCCAAGACATTTGGTCAAATCTCTAGATTTTTGGTTGAAATGCCTTAGAATTCTGAGATGAGAATCCTAAGACATTTGGTCTAGGAACTCTAAGACACGAGGTTTTGAGAAACCTAATACGCGTGAGGATGTTAAATAAAACCAGCCCAATGTGAGGGTTAGACGAAAACCTAAAAATTCAATGACCATATGAATTTTGATAGGTACTTGAGATGAAAAGTCATCACGAGAGATTTGAATCAAGTTGATCAATTCGGGAGGACTTTAACTCGAACCAAAAGGGTAAACCCGAATCGAGTCGAGCAGTGCACTCAAACTTGAGTCGAACAATGGACTTGAATGTGTTTCGAGCATAAAGACACTCAAGTTTGATTTGAGTAGTCTGAAAGTAAAGTGCAGTTGTAGTGAAACTTGGCTTTAAAATGGGCATGAAATTTGCGTGGATTTGGTAAACTCACACTGCGCCCTAGTGAGAGTTAATCAAATCCTCTATTGATTGATACTACATTGGTTGTGGTATTGGTCATGCGAGGAAGAACGATTAATTGAGATTGGGAAGTTTAGTTATCTCTAAATCCAAGGGAGTTGAAGGAATAAGAGAGACTTCTATGATAAAAGATCAATACATGACGGTGTTTTGATTGTTAAAATGATCTAGCACTAAAAGAATTTTTATGGGTAAGAACCTAGTGTTTGATTCGTTATTGAACACACGAGACTTTTAGTAAGTGGGGTTTGTAAATTAATGAAACCACTTACGTGATGCATAGAAGTCATATGTGATTATATGTGACCATGATGTGAAGACACATAATCCTTTGGTGAATGTGATTCACAATGTTGAAACATTCGCAAGGTCATATGGTGGTTGAACGAAATCGCTAGAAATGATCAAAGCGATGTGGAAGAGCCTTTACATTAGTTAGTGATCTTTTAAATAAGATGACCCAAGGTAGTAAAAGTAATACTTAAACAGTATCTTTACTACATATGCACAATGTTGAAGTGCTATCAATTTCTTGAAATTCACAAGAAATAATATATGGAAACTAGAAATACATCTTAATGGAAAGTGTATTTTGTGGAAGTTTATGTTAGAGATCCCGATTTATCTTAAATGGACTTAAGAGTCAATAGATGAAATCATTAAGGATCAGGGATAAACCAACGAAGGAATCAAGATTCCATGAAATAATTTTTGTAAAAAGTGGTGATCAATAGAGAGATTGATCTACCATGAGTGCAAATCACTAGAGTTCTAGTATATTTGAACAATTAGTAAGTATATTTGTGTACTTGATGAGTGTTCTCTAGACGTGAGAATGAGTCCAAGGGTGATGGTACTTGCTATCAAGGCTTTGTAAAAGCTGGAAGTACATCTAATGGACCTAAATGGTTATTTGGAGATTTAGATATTAAAATCTGAATAGAGAAAAATGAAAAGCTCAATGCTCCTAAATGACCTATCATGTGACCAAACTAATTGTTGTTTAGCCAGTGATATTGAATCAATGAGTTTGATGAAGGTGGATATGCTAAGGGACACGGAAAATGACCATGTCATTTATGTCTTTGAATTGATGATTTTCTCATTGATAGTAAAATTGATACGATGATTGAGTCTCTTGAAGATATGCCGTATTCAATGGAATGACTCTAAACATTGTGTGTTACCTTTTGTAAATGTGAGGTGTCTCTTAAGAAGATAACTCAAGAGTCGTTGATAGTCTGAAGTACTTATTAAAGTGCACATTAGACAATTCTTACAATGGATAGTAAGATCATACACGACTAATCCATAAATGATCACCAGAAACAAGCTGTGTGTGAGACTCGTGGATAACCGTTGAGTTGTGTAGAGAAATGGTTTTCTCTTGCTAGATTCATAGAGGAATCTAAGTCCATTGTGTTGGACAAAAATTGGGAAAGATATACCCTAGGATGACCAAAGCACTTGTATTCTTATTGGTGTAGCGTAAAGCCATATCGATAATGGTGTGCCTCGACAAAGACACTTTACCATTGGATGAATACTCTCTACGAGAATTATTGATGTTGACTACATAAGGTCAATATGATAAGAGTTGTGATTCTTTGACGAAAGGATTGAATCGATTTCTTGACGAAGAAATTGTCGAGAGTTAGTTGAGAACTCATCGAAAGGAATTTGACTAAGTCTAATAAATGGTGGGTTACGTAAGTAGACACCCAACCTATGTGACTGGAGATCCCAAGATCTAGGTTCAAAGGGACAACTAAACTGCAAAGACCCACTGCAGTCACTGTGGGGGTTTCATACCTCCTGTCTTATTCCTGTGATGAAGAAACAGTGATGTGAATGTAGGTTAAGCATTAAATTACTTTTAATGATTCAAGGCATCAAGTGTGTAGTACTGGAAAGAGCGCAATAGTTTACGGAACTGCTCTTACGCCAAGAATCACCTATGTAAGCGAGAAGTGTGGCCGCTTCGAAAGGGAATTGTTTGGACGCAATTCTTTAGAAACCTTACAGAACTAGGCATGTGCCATGACCTGATTAATGGACACAACCGAGGAAAGCGCAAGGGCTAGGAAAGATGTCTGTGGGAAGTGCATTGTCGTTTACACAAGCGGTAGGGGAAGTTCCAAGACATCGTGTCTACTTCCTAACCAGTGAGCTAAGTGTACTCTCTCAAGGGAAAGTTCAAAGGGTGACACCTACTTATCCTATGCAGCATCTATGCCGTCGAAATGAATCTATCACCAAGTCAAACTCTGTGTCTGACGTGATTGTTCTGATTCTTACATTAATATCTATTCATGTGGGCGATTGTTGGAAAATGATGGTTAAAATGTTGAAATTTGTCAATTTTTTGGCATCGTTTTGAGTCGGACCCAAATGGATTTTGGTTCGGTGGATGTTATTTTTGGGTTCTCCTCCGCGAGTACTATAAAATCGACTATTTAAACTCTCAAAACGGATCAAGGGTGTATGAGATATGGATGTTTGAAATGTCACTCTTGAAAGAGAAAAATTAGGCGGAAATTGACCCAGATTAATTTTTCTCTGTACTGTCCAAAATGCGTATGGATCGCATGGAAGTCTCTGGAAGGCCCAACCGCGTAGTATATATGGAATTGCTTGTGTGTGATTCTTAAGAGATAAGAACGAAATATTTTCATATTTTGTGAAATATCTTGTTTTAAATGAATACGCGATTTACCATGTTTAATACGTTGAAGAATATTTGTTCAAATATTTCTTCAATTTTCAGCAGATTTAATTTGAGTATTCATGGAATGTCTCGGATTTGGTGAGTTGGTGATAGAAGAATATTCTTCTCTAATTACAGAAAATCAGAATATCATGTTTCCATGATTAGGGTCTCTTAGAGCAGTATAAATAGAGTCTCTATGTCAGTCAGGAAAGTTGCACCATTTTCTCAAGTCCCTCCATATTATAAACTTGAGTCTTCTTTCTGTTTTTCTCCAAGTTTTCATCTGTTGCTCTGTCGAGGTGATAGTCCTTCGGGTCTTGCGTGAATCCGAGGTAACTCTTACGTGTTAATTGTTACCTTCGATGATTTTACCCTAGGGAACGATGTTCACGACGGGGCTCATTCGTTTCAATGGCAGCGAGTTTACTCGTGACTCCATCAATTTATTAGTGATTGAAACGTGATTTATTTCTCCCATGTATTGCTTTAATTATTCGTAATTTAAGCTTTCTGCTGTATGCCTGAATAATTAATAAAAGTATATTATTCACAATGTAAATTGCTGGTTCAAGTTTCATTATTTAATTTTTACATGATAAAATCAATATATGTAACACATGTCGCATAGAAGTGTGCATTGTCTGCAAATGGAGGCCAATGGCGCGTACCCTTTTGGCTTTTCTGACAATTCTTTAGATCCTTATGGTTAATTTTTTACTGTAGTTTCCTCATCCAATTACCATGGCTGCATCTTCACCATCTGAAGCTTTCAAGTGCTGGAGTTTAGTTGATGAGAGTCCATGCATTTGAATTTTATTATATGTGATCTTAGTGTTGTGTTTTTTGAGATGAGACTATGCAGTTGTAATTTGTAAAAGATTGAGGAATCTTGTGTTGTATGATAATCTTATGAGTGGAAGCATCCCTCTACTTTTAAATCTTGACGCTCTCAGTGCTGGTGCTATTCGTCCCAGTTTGAGTGAAAGTGTCGTTTTAGGGGTCTTTTTAGAGTAAAATATTACTTGACATCGAAATTGGAGTCGCATGATGTAACTATTTTTTGGTAGAAATTGTATAACTCCGTCCCAGTCGAATGTGCACATTTTTTGATCAACTTTCTCAGGTCATGCTTGACCAACGATAACTTTAGTTACGTATATTAATGGTGTGTTAAAATTTGATATTTAGAAAATACAGCATGCAGAGAATCCAACAATATCTCACATGATGATATTGGTATCTATATACTAGTTGAAATTTAGGGTCAAACATGCCTTGAGAAAGTTGATCAAAAAGTGTGCAGATTCAGCTGGGATGGAGGGAGTCGTTGCTTTTGTGCTTGCGGTAGTTGGTCAATGTTTTGTGTTGCTCTGAGATTCTAACCCCATTAATCAATGTCTCTCTTTTCTTCATCTGCTCCAATTCTCTATCAAACCAAAATTGATCGACAAATTAGTGACGAATAACCGACGACTAATCATTGGAATGGATCAATGGGATACAACTAATAGTCTCGAATAAAAAACATAGAGATGAACCTAAGAATTGCTCAAATGCTGAGCCGTGTAGTGTAATACATTAAATTGTTGTATCCTTTGGTTTTATTTACTATTTTTTTAAAATCACACTAATATTTAAATAGTAAATAAAATTATAATTTATTTTTATTATATTTAAATTAAAATAAATTGAATACATTTTAATTACAAAAATATTTAATTAAGTCCATCCCTTGAAAGATGGTCTTTCCATAGTCAGTGGGAAGATCAATGTTTAAAATGTAAACTAGAAGAAAAATAAAATAAAATTATCGGGTTGCATTAATCTGGTCATAAATTTTGTAACCACTACACGTTGAATAATACTTTTTTAATATTGCAACTAAAACCTTTACCTTTTATTATTCTAATTAAATCTCATCTTTTCATAGACTTATGGCCTATGAAAAGACGGTATTTTCCAAGACGTTACCTATTTAATTAGTAAAAAAAAAGTATAATTACCTTATACTTCTAACTAAATATATTTTTAAAAGTTCCCTTTTTAAAAAGTATAATTTTATTAAAATTTATTATATAATTATTGATTAATTATAAATGTATACATATGTAATTTTATGTTTATAATTGATAAAAATTTTATACAAATATTATATTTTTATCTGTAAAAAAATATATTATTTTTATATAAATGTACGAATATTTATTGTTTATTAAAAGTATACTATAATTTAGTTTTTATACGTAATAAAATATAATATTAATAAACATGATTCCTTGCATTAGCACGGGTATAATCTAGTTGTTAACCTAAAACACATTATCATTTACTGTCTAGACATTATTGTTAAAAAAATATTTATTTATTGAAATGTTCTCATTAATGGTTAGAATCATAAAATATCTCTATAACTTTTAGGGTTAAATTATATTCTATAACATTTAGAGTTTGATTATATAATTTTTTATACTCTTAGGGTTAATAACTTTTAGTTAGATTGCGTTGTTCACCATTTGAGAATTAGGCTTCCCAATTTAGGTGACTGACATTGTTTTTCTTTTTTTAAATTAACCCATATTAATAGGAGAGATATGTATTAGATTCCCCAAACCTGAAAAGATAGTAAGCATTTACAAAAGTTTATCTTCAAAATTTTTTTTGAAGACTTTGTACAAAAAGCTACAACTTGGTTATCAGAATATCGGAGCAAAAAAATTCTACTTAGGGCGTTTTTGGTGATGATTCCATTTTCCATGTCTCCACCCCTCGTGTTAACATGGTTAAATGGTCAGATCTCCAAAAAGGCTCTAAGTAGGGCTGTTATGAATGCTTGAGTGCTCAAGTGTTGAAGTGCTCGATGTCCTAGCTCGAGGGCTCGAGAGCCTGAGTGTTCGAGGTATCCAGTGCTCGAGGACTCCAAGGCTCGATGGTTTGAGGGCTCTAGTGTTTGAGTGCTCCAGGGCTCGAGTGCTCCAGGGCTCCAGTGCTTGAGGGCTCCAGTGCTTGAGGGCTCCAAGGTATCCAGTGTTCGAGGCTCGATGGTTCGAGGGCTCCAGTGCTCCAGGGCTCTAGTGTTTGAGTGCTCGAGGGCTCCAAGGTATCCAGTGTTTGAGGCTCCAGTGCTCGAGGGCTCTAAGGTATCCAGTTTTCGAGGCTCGATGGTTCGAGGGCTTGAGTGCTCGATGGTTCGAGTTCCTGATGGCTCGAGGGCGGCAGGGCTCGAGAGGCTCGATGGTTCAAGGGCTCCAAGGTATCCAGTGTTCGAGGCTCGATGGTTCGAGGGCTCGAGTGCCTGATGGCTCGAGGGCGGCAGGGCTCGAGAGCTTGAGAGCTCGAGGGATCCAGGGCTCGAGGCCTCCTAGGCTCGAGGGCTGGAGAGCTTGAGTGTTCGAGGTATCCAGTGATCGAAGGCTCCAAGGCACGAGGGCTCCAAGACTTGAGTGCTCGAGGACTCCAGGGCTCGAAGGTTCCAGGCTCGAGTGCTCGATGGTTTCAAAGCATCAAATGGGAAAACTTGAAACGATTCCAAAGATCAGTAGCCAAAACTGGACTTATGCTTCCATAGGTAGAAACTGGGAATCCGCAATGTGGAAGCGCAAATGAGACTGTGAAAATCAGTAGCCATCGTGGAAGGGCAGAAAAAGAACAAAAATCCAAAGCCATGAAGGGAAGTAGTCCATAACCTGAAACAGAAGAGAGGAAAGATCAGCAGTATCAATCTTATTTTAAGGCTTGCCTATGGATTCTAATATAAGGTGTATGAATACTATCCATATAGATTAAGCCTTTAATATGTGCCGGAATATTGGTCACATGCAAAGGAGAAACCATCACGGAGGATGCTTGATATTTCGCAATGGCATCCGCTACTGAGTTACATTCTCTGTGTGTGTGCTTGAGGGTAGCATGGGATAAAAGAGTGTGAACTCGGAAAACTAGAGGGTATAGGGTCCATTTGAAAACTGAAGGATCATTAATTATATTTACTGCCAGTAGCTAATCAGATTCAATAATGAGGTTGGGATATCTGTCCAGACAGATCTGACAGGCCATAAGAATTGCCTTAACTTCAGCTTCCAGTGGAGATGTGGCTGTTATGGTCTCTGATCTAATAAGGATTGGTAAACCTTGGTAATTGCGAGCAATTAAGCCAATTGAAACAGAGGAATTAGACCAAGATGCATCCACGTTAACCTTGATGAAACTGTGATCTGAATCTCCAGATCACAGGTGACTGGCATTGTGTCACTGGATTCTGGTAGTCAGAATAAGGGTACAAAAGTTTCAAAACACAAACAAGAAAGCATGTGAATTTGATTATGAATTATGAGGGTTGAGCCTTAGACATACCTTTTTCACTTCATTATTTTCTGTTTCCATTTCCTTGTAGAAGTCTGGAAGCTATTGAATTTTGAAGAAAAAGATTTGTTGCAGTTCTCTCAGCTCAAATTCTTCTTCATCCTACACAAACTACAAAAGGAAGAACACATAGATGAATCATGATGTAAAGTTTCATCTACTGTGTATAGCCTAATGTGGTTGTTTGAGCACGGATGAAAGTTATGTTTTTTTCCAAGTTGATCAACTCCAATTTATAAAGGAAGCATCAACAAGTTATATTTGAAACACTTATAAGTCGTAGTGTAAGCTCCCACGAGTTATTATTTGTGTGCCTTATAGTTACATGTACTCCAAATTACTTTTCTAACTCTTCCAAGTTATAAAGGAAACACATACATGCTACACTTGAATCACTTATAAGCAGTAGTAGTTGAACATTTAATGATTTATTATTTAAGAACCTTGAAGTTATATTTTTTTCAAGTAGTTTTCGTTACGTCCAATTTATGAAGGAAGCACATACATGCTACACTTGAAACACTTTTAAGTATTAGTTGAAGCACCTATAGGAGTTATAGTTTGAGCACGGCTGGAATTGTGTTTTTTCCAAGTTGTTTCGGTAGCACCTATAAGTTATAAAGGAAACACCTACAAGGTACACTTTAACCACTTATAAGTTTTGGTTAAAGCACCCATGAGTTTTTATTTAAGCACCTTATAGTTTATATTTACTTCAAGGTTTTTTATAGCACCTCCAAATTAAAATTATAAAGGAAGCATCTACATGATACACTTGAAACACTTTTAAGTAGTAGTTGAAACACTTATGAGTTGTAGTTTGAGCACGGTTGAAGTAATTTTTTTTTCAAGTTGTTTTCGTAGAACCTTCAATTTATAAAGGAAGCATCTACATGATACAATTGAAGAACTTATAACCTGTATTTGAAGCACCCACAAGTTTTTATTTAAGCACCTTATAGTTACACTTACTCCACGTTGTTTTCAAAAGCACCTCTAAGTTGTAAAGGAAGCATCTTCAAGCTACACTTGAAGCACTTTTAAGAAGTATTTAAAGAACTTAGCAGTTTTAGTTTGAGCACGGCTGAAGTTATATTTTTTCCAAGTTGTTTTCCTAGCACCTCTAATTTATAAAGGAAGCACCTACATGCTACACTTGAATCACTTATAAGCTGTAGTTGAAGCACCCACGAGTTGTCATTAAAGCACCTTATAGTTACATTTACTCCAGCCTGTTTTCATAGAGCCTCGAAGCTATAATGGAAGCACCTATAGGCTACACTTCAAGCACTTTCAAGCAGTAGTTGAAGCACCTAGGGGTGTAGTTTGAGTCCGGTTGAAGTTATGCTTTTTGCCAATTTATTTTCATAGCACCTCCAATTTGTAAAGGAATCACCACAAATTACTTGAAGCATTGAAAAGGTGTTTAAATTTATATATATATATATATATATACACACATATATATATATATATATGTAAGTGTGTGTGTGTGTGTGTGTACTTGTAGTTTAAATTGAAGGTGCTTCAAGTATAGTGACTAGGTTCTTCACTTATAACTTGTAAGTGGTCTAACTTATAGTTGTAGGTGCTTAAAGTATAGTTTGTAGGTGCTTGAAGTTTTAATTGAAGGTGTTTCACTTATAGTTGTAGGTGTTTCACTTATAGTTGTAGGTGTTTCAACCGTAGAATGGAGGTGCTCATGTTATAATTTTTAGGTGCTTCACTATGAGTTGTAGATTCTTCAAGGGTTACTTGTAAATGCTTCAATAACATGTTATAAAAAAGTGTAAACTAGAAGTGTTTAAGTACAGTTCGAAGGTAGTTCAATTATACCTACACTAAGGATAGCTCGAAGGTGGTTCGAATGTAGGCTTTTATAGATGCTACATTGAAAGGAGTTTGGAGGTTGTGGATTAAACAAACATGATGGTCATCTCAGGATACTTGAATGGTATGACCGGTACCAAACTATATGTAAAAATTGTGGCTGATCTTCAAGAAACCATCCAGTAGCTCCAAGGCATTGTGGAGAGATACGCCAAGGGGGAAGATGAACCTAAATGCAAGAAAGACAACAATATCAATAAACTTAGAGGTGGAATGAACCCTAGGCCTATAGCAAAGCTTGAGACATGGGGATACACTCAATTATCACATTCCAGGGCACACATCTTGTCCATCAACTGACACATTTTCAGTCTCCAGCACTAATGCTTGGAGACCCAAACAGAATGATCTCAAATGGTAATTGTGACTTATATAAGGACAAGGGCAATGCCACAAATGAGTGCCTACAACTCAAGGGAAAATTGAAAGGTGCATCATTCATGAATTTCTCTATGAGTATGTTCTTCCCTCACGAGTTCAGCAGGATTGACAGGAGGGCAAATTTCAAGATCAAAATCCCAATCAAAGATAGAGGAACAATGATAGGCCGAATGAGGCATCAAGAGGCCACCCAGTCATAAACATAATCAACAAAATGATAGAAATCCATGAGATCACAAAAAAAGGCTTGCATTGGGTGAACCTATTGTGACCCTAGCACAAGCATTAAAGATGGACGAAACAAACACCTTATTGAAGATCGATGTAGTACCTAGCCTTTCCCCGCACTTTGTTCCCATGTTAGTATTTATCAATATGTGATGTTCCCTGGTTAAAAGTGTCTTCATTGATACTGGGAGTGCGGTAGAGGTCATGCTCTTTACATGCTTTGACCGTCTGGGACTTGGCAGGATAGATTTATTGATATCCATATCAGTATTGTCAAGATTTACCGAAAGTATAAAATTCCCAATGGGTCTTATTTCTCTACCTATAACCGTTATCAAGGGGAGGAATCACATTACTATTGATTGCAAATTTGTTGTTGTAGATGCTCCCTCGACTTTCAAGGTAATCTTGGGACGTCCATGGATGAATCAAGCTAGAGCCATCTTGTCACTATATCATCTAAAGATGAAACTCCCCACGAAAAATGGTATCACTACAGTAAGGGGAGATCAGAAAATGGCCCAATGTTGTATGATGGTACCTTGGAAGGGTCTTAATAGGATATAGCCAACCAATACAATCCACAACGAGACTACCGAAGCTTTAGCTGGCGACGTGGAGAAAATTATTGTCCGATTATCAGGAACTATGGAAATCGGCAAAGCCCTGCCGGTTCCGGTGAAAAAAAATTACAACTTCTACTCTAAGAATACTTCGATGTCTTGTGATGGCATGTTTCTGACCTAAAAATATTCCAAAAAAATTTAGCGGTACATTGCCTCAACATTGATCATACGATCAAAATTACTAAACAAAAGAGAAGAATCTTCGCCCCAAAAAAGGGGAAGCTATCAAAGAAGAACTAAAGAAACTACTTGAAGAAGATATAATAAATAAGGTGGTCTATCTGGAGTGGCTAGCTAACCCAGTGATGGGTAAAAAGCAGGACAAAGGATAGGAAATGCACATCGACTTCAGTGACTAAAACAAATATTGTGCAAAGGACAATTACATGCTCCTTCTGATTGATTAGCTCTTCAAAGCTATAACTTGATACCAATTGTTAGCCTTCTTCGATTCCCATAAAGGTTATCATCATATCCTTATGGTATTGGAGAACAAGGAAAAAACCTCCTTCATCATGGACACATGGACATTTTGCTACAAAATGTTTCCATTTGGGATCAAGAATGCAAAATCCATATATCAACGCTTGGAGAATAATTTTTCAAGGAGAAAGTTGGCAGGAACACAGAGATATGCGTGGGCGATATGGTGGTTAAAATAAAAATCTATGTAGACTTTTTCAAAGACTTAAGAGACACATTCGAGCGACTTTGAATTCAAACTTGAGGCTCAGCCCATCAAAATGTACCATTGGAGTGGGGGCTGCGAAGTTCATAGGCATCATGGTATCTAACAGAGGTGTTGAGTTGAATGGATGTTCCCTGGTTTGTGAACATATCATCGGGGTTATCAGCAGTTCCCACTTTCTTCACCCTAATTCTCCTCTCATTTCTCAGGAAATGATATCTGACATCAATATGCTTGGTCCTCTCATGATGGACCTGATCCTTGGCTAGGCAGATTGCACTCAAACTGTCGCAGTACACAGTAGCCTGATCATGATGTAGACCAAGATCACTTACCAGCCCTTTCAGCCATATTCCCTCCTTTGCAGCCTTTGTCAGAGCCATGTACTCTGCTTCCGTAGTAGACAACGTCACTGTAGGCTGCAAAATCGCTTTCCAGCTAACCACAGAACCTCCCAAATTGAATACATAACCAGTCATCGATCTCCTCGTGTCAACATCACCAGCATAATCAGAATTAGAGTAGACTGTAACTAAGCACTCGGTATCACCTCCATAAATGAGACCCACATCAGACGTACCTCTAAGATACCTGAAGATCCTCTTCACAGCTTGCCAATGTTCCTTTCCCGGTTGCCCCATGAACCTGCTCACAACACTGACTGCCTGTGCTAAATCTGGCCTCGTGCAAACCATAGCATACATCAAACTCCCCGCCGTGCTGGCATAAGGAAACCGAGACATATACTCTTTCTCCTCGTCTGACTAAGGAGCAAACATGGTGGTGAGATGGATATTTGCAGCACTAGGAGTGTCTATAGGCTTCACTGTAGACATGCCAAACCTAGCCAACACTTTCTGAATGTAGCCTTTCTGTGACAAGAAAAGCTTCCCCTGACTTCGATCCCTAAGAATCTCCATTCCTAGTATCTTCCGAGCTGCACCCAGATCCTTTATCTCAAACTCAGCACTAAGAAGTTCTTTCAACTTCTGAACCTCATGCTTACTCTTTGCGGCTATCAGCATGTCATCTACATATACACCAGATAGATGAATGACCCATCTCTCAACCTGCTGTAGTAGACACAACAGTCATAAGCACACCTCATGTATCCCAACTGAAGCATGTAACTGTCAAATTTCTTGTACCACTGCCTCGGAGACTGCTTAAGTCTATACAAAGACTTCTTCAACTTGCAAACATACTTTTCCTTGCCAGGAACCTGGAAACCATCTGGCTGAGTCATGTACAACTCTTCCTCCAACTCTCCATGTAGAAAAGCGATCTTCACATCAAGTTGCTCGAGCTCCAAATCCTAATGTGTCACCAAGGCTAGCAACACTCTGATGGAAGTGTGTCTGACCACTGGTGAGAAGATCTCATTATAGTCTACCCCCTCCCTTTGACTGAAACCTCTTGCAACAACTCTTGCCTTGTACTTGACTCCCTCTGCAGGTGATATTCCTTCCTTATTCTTGAAAACCCATTTGCAACTGATTACCTTTCTCCCTTGAGGTTGTTTGACCAATTCCCATGTCTGATTCTTCTGAAGAGACTCCATCTCATCTCCCATTGCAGCAAGCCATTTATCAGCATCAGTACATGAAGTAGCCTCTCTGAAGGTTGATGGCTCTTGAGTATCCACTTCCTCGACAACTGACAGTGCATAACCTACCATATCATCAAACCCATATCTCTTGGGCGCCCCAACTCCAACCCTCCTGGGTCGGTCCCGAGCTAAACTGCGGACTGTAGCTCCTGATGATTGAGGATCTGGTGGTGGAGATTCCGGTACCTCAGATTCTGTGTGTGGCTCTTGATCCACCTCAAATTGTTCCAATCTATTTTCACCTTGAGTGACTTCAAGCTCCACCTGTTTATCAACTCCATTAGTTTTTGGCACAACTGTGGGCTTCACCATAGATCTAAGCAAAGAATTTTCATCAAAGACAACGTCCCTGCTCAGAATAACCCCTCTTCTCAGATGGAGACCATATCCTGGAGCCTTTAACTCCATCTCCATAACCCACAAAGACACCCTTCTTGGCTCGGGGCTCTAACTTACCATCACTAACATGATAATAAGATGTACAACCAAAAACTTTTAACTTGGAGTAATCAACAACTTTACCTGACCACAACTCCATAGGTATTTTGCACTCTATACCCGTGTGAGGCCCGCGGTTGATCAAGTAACAAGCTGTACTCACCGCCTCTGCCCAGAATCTCCTTTCCAAACCTGCATTAGAGAGCATGCACCTCGCTCTCGCTAGCAATGTCTGATTCATCCGCTCAGCTACGCCATTCTGTTGTGGCGTATTCCTGACTGTATGATGATGAGCAATCCCTTCATCCATATAAAACTGATCAAACTCAGACGAGCAGAATTCCAGCCCATTATCAGTTCGAAGCCTCTTGATCTTCTTCCTAGTCTGATTCTCCACCAAAGCTTTCCACTCCTTGAACTTCGATAAAGCTTCACTCTTATGTTTCATCATGATAACCCAAGTCATCCTGAGTAATCATCAATCAGAGAAACAAAGTACCTGTGACCTCCCAGTGACTCAACTCGGGAAGGTCCCCGACAATCAGAATGGATGTAATCCAATGTGCCCTTTGTTCTATGAATCGCCTTAGGAAACTTGTTACGGTGATGCTTCCCAAAAACACAATGCTCACAGAAGTCCAAGCTCTTGACCTTGTGGCCACCAAGAAGATCATTCTTCGACAAAATCTGCATCCCTCTTTCACCCATGTGACCAAGCCTCATATGCCATAACTTAGTCATATCATCCTGGTGAACCTCCGAAGATGCAACATTAACAGAATCCATAACCGTGGAACCTTTTAGAAAATACAAAGTACCATGCAGAACACCTTTCAGAACCAGCCTAGAACCTTTGCAGACACACATAACTCCATCACTCCCTGAGTAGACGAAACCCTTTCTATCCAACGTAGGAAGAGAAATAAAATTCTTTGTCATCGATAGAACATGCCTGACATCGTTTAAAGTACAGAAACTACCATCATGCGTCCTGATCTTGATTGAACCAATCCCAACTATCTTGCATGCAACACCATTTTCCGTAGTAATGATGCCCTCGGCTTGCTCATAAGTTGAGAAATAATCTTTCCTTGGGAATATATGGTAAGATGCCCCAGAATCAAGAAACCACACATTAGGATGATTATTTTGCCCAGTAGCGGCTAGAGCAAAATCATCTTCAGAACTGAAATCCCCTTCAGCCACAACAGCAGTACCAGATGTACTCCCAGATTGACTAGCCTTCTTCGGACACTCCTTTTTCCAATGACCCTTCTCCTTACAGTAGTTAAAAACATCATTGGCCTTGGGACCCTTTGAAGATGACTTCTTGCCCTTCTTCTTACTGCCGGTTCCTTTGCCCTTTGTGTTTCCGCCACTAGCAAACAAGCCAGAGGCCTGACTTTCTATACCTGTACTGTTTGCCTTATGTTGCAACTCTCTACTATGGAGAGAGGATCTAACTTCCTCCAGAGACACGGAATCTTTACCAACAATAAATGACTGAACAAAATTCTCATACGAAAGCGGTAAAGACACTAGCAAAATCAAAGCAGCATCTTCATCTTCAATTTTCACATCTATATTTCGCAATTCCAATAACAAAGTATTCAATTGCTCTAGATGGTCTCTGAGTTGCGTACCTTCCTGCATTCGGAGACCAAAGAGGCGTTGTTTCAGAAGCAGCTTGTTGGTTAGAGATTTCGTCATATACAAACTCTCAAACTTCAGCCACAGTTGTGCAGCAGTCTCCTTGTCTGAGACCTCAGTGATGATTTTGTCCGCGAGACACATCATAATCGTCGAGTGTGCCTTTCCTCCAGACCTGCCACATCGCCAGAACTGCTCGTGAAATCCTTCGTCAGCGGAGCCCACAAACCTTGCTGTTTCAACAAAGCTCGCATCTTGATCTGCCATAAGCTGAAACTGTTTCTCCCAGTAAACTTATCGATTTTCACGTTCAACCCAGACATCTTTCTCCCCGATCAGCCCCGATCTAATGAGCCCAGAATTCGGTACACCCACTATAGATCTCACCGGAAAAAGAAACCGCTCTGATACTAGTTTGTTGAGTTGAATGGAGAAAGAACAGAAAATATGAACGAAAATAACAAGACACAAGATTTACGTGGTTCACCAAGTTTGGCTACATCCACGGGAGACGTATTCACTATAATAGGTAGCAAGTTACAGACGCCAAGAAATTGGCCAGATTTCTACCTATCTAAGTGCAGAACAGAATAGAGTTTACATAGAGGATAGAGACACTTTATATGCTGTCTCCACTAAACCCTAACAAACTGGGCCAAAATGCAATTCGGCCCAAATTAGCGAGACCCCCGTTTAGCCGAGGGTGTCTGCCGCCCCCCGGACCCCCAGGCCAGGGTCGCAGAAGCGGCTATTACCGTATTCAAGGCATGCCAACAAGAGGGATACAAGTAAATCTAGAAAAGGTCGATGCCATCCTCAATATGTAGTGCCCCATATCGGCTATGGATGTGCATTGTCTCACTGATTTCTTAGCCTCCCTAATCAAGTTTTAGTCAAAGAAAACCAAAAAAAGTATCTTACCTTCTTTCTAATATTGAAGAAACCAAAGAAGTTTAAATGGAAACAAGTGTTTCTACAACTTATACATGCTTTTACATTTGAAGAAACCAAGAGAATGAGGCATGGCTAAATAAAATTTATGTGATAGCACTAGTGGAAAATGGCCTATTAATAGTGGAGTTCAAAGGCGGTTTCGAGAAATATCCCAGGAACTGCCTTTGATTGAGGTCCAGACGAGGTTCCGAACTTGGAACTACTTTTGGAACCGATTAAAGACAGGTCAAAAGTGATCAAAGGTAGTTTTTGAGGAATTGCCTTTGATTTACATCAATTAAAGGCAGTTCTATTATGGAACTGCCTTTAATTGAGGTCTATACGAGGTTCCGAACTCGGAAATACTTTTGTATCCATTTAATTTAGTGACATTTGATCCACAATAAAAGGAAAATTTTAGGCTTTCACCTCTTAGAAAAAATTTCACCTCACTTCTGCCTCTCCCTCATCCTCACCCATAAGCTCCAATCTTCCCCCCTTCACCACTTTTAATCAGCCCCTCCGCCACCTATTAGTCTCTCCACCCTCACCCTCACCTGCGCCACCATGCCACCTCTGCCACCCCTACCGTCTCCAGCGTTCCACCGCCGCTGCATGATTCTCCAGTGTTGCCATGCGTATCTTCAGTTTTCCAGCACCATTGGGGCATCTCTGTCATAAGTGTCTCCAGAGCTGCCGTGGGCATCTCCGGCGGGCATTCTCTTTTCCTCCGTTGGTCCACGTCAAATTTGCTGCTCAGCCGTGTCACCTCCACCTAACACTCATTCTCGTTGCCTCTACCCACTGCTCAGCCTGCTCACCTCCGATCGCCAATAGACGTGTCACCTTCCTCTACTGGTAGAAGTGTCGATCGCCTCCCCCGCTAGATGTTCCAGATCTACTTGTTTATTTTTTAACAAATTTTGAAGCGTCAGATCTACTTTTTCCTGTTTCAGCCTGAAATTTGTTTCGTATTTTACTAATTTTGTTAGATCACTTTCTTTTACCACCAAAAATTTTTGGCGGCCTATTTTTAGGATCCAGAATTAGGATCTGAGTTTAGAACTCATTTCTAATCCAATAGAAGGCAGTTCTAGGAACCATCTTTGATTGTTTTGATCAAAGGCACGACTAGAGAAGACACTAGGTCCAATAAAGCCACTTTTAATAGGCCTGTTTCTACTAGTTAAGTAAGAAGAATGTGCAAGAGGAAACCTTAGGTGCACCCCTTTATAGCATACGGAGGAAGCCAAAAGGTACCTTGGGAAGCGGTGCCATCAATAACCACTTTGAATAGCAGGAAAAAAGGCGGTCATAACGCAGGAATCTTCCACTTCCCCTAAATAGTTCATGCGCAATATTATGATTAAAGTAGCAGAGCAAGAGTAATCGAGAAAATGTGTCAAACATCAAATGTTATTTATTAGATCCATAATAATCAAGTGAGAGATAAACGATGATCTGCGCCAAAGTTTGCATGATGTGAGTCGAACTACAATCATGATAGCCGAATATTCCTTTGTAATATTGTTCTTGCCAAAAACAAAATCCACTGGAGCACTGGAGTGTGGAACTCCGATGTTTAAGTCAGCTCAAAAGTGATTAGTCTGAGTATTGAGAATTGAATGAATAGAGAAAATGAATACCTCGGTATATATAAGCATTGATTAGAGAGAGATCATCCAATCACACTAGGATGAATATTTACTTCTGTTTTAGGAATTTTTGTCTTACCATAATGGAGTTTCCATATATTTTATGTACTATAATTGTACATGGGATTGAGGAGATCATGTACGGCTATACTCAGACTTAGATATATTCTGCATGATAGCTGGGCTTCGGCCCATAAAAGATTGCGATATGGCCTTAGGCCCAAGTGTGGAGTAATATCCTGGCATTCAGCCTTCCTAGAATCTTTAGCTCTGACCCTTATCAATGGCCCCGAGATAGCTGAAAGTTTGAGCCTCGGTGAGGACCATTGGTTCTCTCATATAGAAGTGTTTGAAGGATGTGTGTCGTGGATGCTCTTTGATCTTCCTTTCTTTAGATAGTTGTAGATCCTATGAACTATTTTTGGCACGTTCTATGCTAGTGGAAGCTCCACATGCCATGAACTAAAACAAAAGGAAATAGATTTTTGAAAATGGCGCACACGTTTTCCGGTTTTTGGGCGGTAATTATTACCTATAAATTGAACAACCCATTGACTAGATAAATAGTTTTCCCCGTAATAATCGGTTTTCACGTTATTATCAGCAATTTCACCAATTGTATTTTTTGGCAACACCTATTCCTTTATTGCAAGTTTTCCCTGAGTTCATCCTAGGAAGTTTTTCAGTATGTCTACCTTTTTTCTTTATCGTACCCATTTTTTAAAAATGTTGGGATTTTCTAGGTAGCACAGTATTTCATCCATGAGAAAATGAGGACTATTCTTTTTATTTAAATCTAGTCACCTTGATTCTGTCACATCTTTTTGTTGATCCTCTAAGTTTAACCTTTGTCTTTTTATCTGCCTTCTCTGAAGAAGTGTACTGAGACCTTGGAGAAACATAAGGAAAAACTCAACGAAGCTTTTATCGAAAATATTGATGATAGGGGACACACCTGTGCTTTGCTCTTGCATCTTGCCAGCCTTCCATGTCTTTCTTTTGTGGTTGAGCTAAAGGGTTGCGAGGTGGATTATCTAGAAGATCTTCTATTTAAATCTCGCACTGTTACTCCAGCTCCTAATCCTGATGCCAGTGTGGCCACTGGGGTAATGCGAGCTTTGAAGCCCCCGCTCAACAACCAAGAAAGGAAACTCCCACTCAACAACCAAGCCCAGAAACCGGTGCTATCGTTGTTTAACCCGCCTCCACCCGGGGTAATTAATTGTAGCTAATTAACCCGAGCGGAGGCTCGTCCCGAGGGACGGTCAAAACTAGAATTTATTGTTCTGCATCCGTTCTCACTGCTATGCTACCTAAAGGGTAGTTAGCGGTAAGCCTTGGGTTCGTAATTAGGGGGGGTATAACAAGGTCCGACCATTGTTTTAGGTTGATTTCTTCCATGTTAAATTATGTCCTGGGCTTCCACCACAAATGCATAACTTCCCCTAGGCCCTATCAACTAGGCCCAAGGGTCGTTGGCACCTTATCTATGATATTAAGACCTCTTACAACCCTATCTTGTTACTTTTTCACTATCTCTACCTGCAACCTATGAAAATATTTACGTAATCAACTAAGACTGGTACGATGGCAAATAAGTCAGAGCAATACTCGGGTCTCCCGTGCACACACTCAACGTACACTCTTACCCATTCTAACATCTAGGTTTCTCTTCCCAAGGGGGAATCAATAAGTGCACCGTACATGAATACAACCCAAAGTGTGTGCCAATATGGTGTAATATTCATGCATTTATAAAATTCAAGAGCAATCATAATAATACCATAAACACAAATAATATGATGAATCTAGTGAATCTCACAAAACATAAAGTTAAACATGCGCTACAATTATCCTCAAGCTATGGAAACTACTCAATAGATATGGAATTCAAATATGAATTTTAATTCCACATCTAGGATGAACACAATAGAAAAGAAAGAAAAAAGGAGAGAGTGTTTCTCTCTCTAAAATTGTTTTCCTAATGAGCTAATCTACTTTGTAGATATTTAACCTAGTAGACTAAGGTTATTGATGGAACCTCCTATATAGTTTTGACTTTATTGTATGTCATTGAGTCAGATAAGGTGAGTGTTTATAATACAAAAAAGCAAGAAATATTTTTGGCCATACGTCCGTCGTGAGTCGCGACGGGTTCGTTGCGTGTCGCGACGAATTCTTTGCGAGTCGCGATGGTTCGTTGTGAGTCGCGACGGGTTCGTTGCGAGTCGCGATGGGTTCATTGCGAGTCGCAACGAGTTCGTTGCGAGCCGTGACGGAGCCTAGTTGTAGCATCTTGATTTCTTTCTTCTTTTTGTTTCATGTCCTACTTCACTTTTCTTCAATTCTTCAAGTCTTCAAAAGCTCAAATACAAGTCTTCAAATCTTCAAATCTTCAAAGATATTCTTTAAATTCTTCAAACAAATTGCCTTGTCACACAAAACCCTCTAGAAAAGTAATAAAAGCGTAAAAGTAACTTTTAACTTTCCTTAGAGAATTTCAAGGAAAAAAGCCACATTTAGAGCACAAATGTGTACAAAAGTGAATCCTAAAAGTCCTAATATAACCATATAAAATGGGCACATCAAACCTCCCCGCACTTAAACCTTACTCGCCCTCGAGTAAGAAAAGATTCAAGGACACAAAGGAATTCATATGTCCATATCCTAAACTAATATTCCCCCAATCAAAACCTCACAAAACTCTCAATATCGTAAACTCCAAAATCAAAGCTCAAATGAGAATTTTTCACACACACAACCCCAATTCCTAAATCTAACCGGACCTACCACTTATCAATTCACTACCCATAAAAACATTTCAAAACCCCGAATTGATAATCCCAAAGTTCAATGACAGAAGTTAAAACCATATGAAAGGTTCAAGTACATACTTCACCCAATGCCAATATATCACCCAATATCCAATGACATACAATGATGTCAAAACTATATAGGAGGTTCCATCACATACTTCACCTAATGCCAAAAAATGAACCAAAAAAAGTATAAAAGAATCAAGAATTTCATAACCATACTTCATTTTTCAACCCACTAAGTTACCAAATCCCAAGAGGTTTCAAGATGTTGAGCTACCCGATCCATCCATATGACAACCGGAAGCTTATGACTCCAACGCCGAAAAATGAGTGAAATCATAGCATTTTTCTTTTTCTTTTTTCTCTCTTTCTCTCTTTCTCTCATTTTTCCTATGAGCCCTTTCGGGTTTTCATCCTAGCCACACATCATGTTTCTTTGGATCACATCTCACCTTTTTCCACAAATTTGGCCTCTCATTTTTGCCTAGGTTGCCTTTTCGGGTTTCCGACCTATCCGAGCACCCAATGTTGCCTAAGTTGCCTTCTCGGGTTTTCAACTTAGCGGGTTTTCTTTTCTTTCCTTTTCATTTTCTATTTATTTTTCAAAAATTTCCAATTTTCAATTTGTTTCTTTCTTTTTCTCATGTTTTTCCAATCAAAAGTAGCAAAAAGCATTCCAAATCAAGCTAGCATGCATGTGAGTCCTCTAACCCCTCCCCGCACTTAAAACATTACATTGCCCTCAACGTAAACATGTAAGGAAAGAACAATAAAACTCAAGGTAAGAGGTAGAATGACACCCGTTTCTCCGCATAGTCACCGGTGATAAGGCGCAATCCCATGTATTTGTATAGAATCGGTCCCGAAATTGGTTTCAAAGTCGAAAGGGGGAGCAAAAGTGCCATAGAAGAACTCACCCCTTGAGCAAAATGTTGTCCCCTTGGCATCGTTTGATCAAGACTAACACCACAGAGAACAATATCAAACTCACAAGTACATAAAGATTTGTAATACTAGGTTTAGCATCAAAAGTTAATAACCATAGTATTCTCAAAGAACAACCAATCCACCATGCAATCACCAATATGAGATTGTCAAATAAAAATATCCTACATATATCGACACATATCCAAGCATCATTATAGAATATAGCAATTATAGTCACAATGATGTAGTCGGCATACTACAATCAACAAAGTTACTATATAAATGCAAGAATCTTCATATGTCAATATATGTAAAATGAGTGGAGGTGTGGTGGTTCTTGGGAGTATTTGGTGGAGAAAAAGGAAGGATTATGCAGTGTTTAAGCACAGTTGAAAAGTTGGTTTTTCTATCGACACTCGTGACAACACTGGTCGCTTCTCGCGATGCATCGTTGTGACTCGCGATAAGTAGGGAGGGCTTGGGTCTGGTTGGGCTCAAGGATGAAAGATGACATCTCGATGGGAGTTGGTCTTGAGGGACTTGAGAGGCAAGTGGTTCTCGAGGGTTTCTGGCCCAGAGACTCAAGGTTGAAAGATGACGTCTCGAGGGGCTCAAGAGGCAAGTGGTTATCGAGGGTTTCTGGCCTAGAGACTCGAGGTCTCGAGAGGGTGACGTCTTGAGAGATGATGGACTTTCGGGTTCGACTCGAGTCGAGGGCTTGCGGCCTCGAGGACGCGAGGTCTCGAGGGGTGATGGACTTTCAGGTTCGGCTCAAGTCGAGGGCTTGCAGCCTCGAGGACCCGAGATCTCGAGGGGATGATGTCTCGAGAACTTCTAGCCTCGAGGACCCGAGGTCTCGAGGGGGTGATGGACTTTCAGGTTCGGCTCAAGTTGAGGGCTTGCGGCCTCGAGAACCCAAGGTCTTGAGGGGATGATGTCTCGAGGGCTTCAGCTTGAGTTAAAGGCTTCTGGCCTCAAATACCTGAGGTCTCGAGGGGGTGATGGACTTTCAGGTTCGGCTCAAGTTGAGAGCTTGCGACCTCGAGGTCTAGAGGGGATAATGTCTCAAGGGATGTCTCGAGGACCCGTTGGTCATGACTAACGATGGGCTCGTCGCGACTAGTGAAAAGTGGAGGCCTGGAACTGATTTTCAACACAAAGTTTCTGATCACGTCGCGACTCGCGATGGTCCGTCGCGACTTGCGATGACAGGATTTTCCAGCACTTAGAAAGAATTCAATATTTTCTTACCAACATTCCAAGCTTTCTTCCCTTTCTCATGGATCTCATTCCTTCATCTCCTCCAATGCAATGCACTTCACTTTGCTACAAAATCACAGAAAAACACACAGTAAAAAGAACAAGACAAAATAACAAAAACTAAACAACAAAAACCAAAATAAAGGTCAAATTTATTTACGTCGTTGGCACGACAAAGCTCCGTATATTTAAGGTCGTCAGCATGACCATAATGTTATCCATATGTTGAAGGCTTGAACCCCATCACCATGAGTATCCAGAAGTAGAGAGGTGGGGGTACAAAACTTTCAAGAGGAAAGTCTTGTTGATGCTGATATGGTTTAAAGGGAGTTGGGTGGTTAGGAGGCTTGGGGTAGTCTTTTGGATCCTCTTTTATCTCCCTCAAAACTTCTGAAAATTGTGGAGTTGGTTCAATAGGTAGGGGTAGGGGTGACAATGCTAACGAATGTAGCATAATCACCTCTTCCTCCTTTTTATCATCCTCAACAACCAACTCCTCATCCCCTTCGAACTCAAGATCATTTCCCATGGTGACCTCACTCACCGAATCCTCGAGTTCAATTTGGGATGGTGTATTTTTGGAATCACGAGCTTTCATTTGGGCCAACGCTTCTAATATACTCCTTGCATGCCCCTCAATAACCTCAACACTAGAAGAGAGCCGAGTGTCCGGCTCCTCACTAGTAAAGCTGTTCAAGTTTGCTATTACATTCATGACTTCCTCACATGTCAAAATTGAACTTCCTTGTTGGGCTTAGTTGTGGGGTATGGTATAAGGTGGTCATGGCCAACTATTTTGCTTGTATAGTTGGTTTTTCGGCTCATTCTCATACCACCAATCTGGATTACCACTCCATTCTGGATTGTAAGAATTGTGGTATGGATACCATTCTTGAGCTTCTTGCCCTTGAAAACCAACATCTCCTACCTCTTGGTAGTACTCTTCATAATACCCTTGGTTTCCAAAACCAAGAGCTCTTCCCCCCTCATAGTGCTCTTCCTACAACAAATAGCAAGACTCGGTAGGATGGTTGATGTGCCCATTTTACACGATTATATTAGAACTTTTAGGATTCACTTTTGTACACTTTTGTGCTCTAAATGTTTCATTTTTCCTTGAAATTATCTAAGGAGAGTTAAAAGCGACTTTTATGCTTTTATTACTTTTATGAAGGATTCTGTGTGACAAGGAAGTTTGTTTGAAGACTTTGAAGACTTTGAAGAATACCTTTGAATATTTGAATACTTGTATTTGATCTTTTGAAGACTTGAAGAATTGAAGAAAAGTGAAGTGAAGAGGAGGACATGAAACAAAAAGAAGAAAGAAATTAAGATGCTGGAACTGGGCTCTGTCGCGACTCGCGATGAACGTATGGCCAGAAATATTTCTTGCTTTTTTGTACTATAAATACTCACCTTATCCTCTCCTCTTAAAAAACAATCCTTTTCTTCCTGCAATTTTTCTGGGTTCAAACCCTACTTTCTTTCTTTCTATTCTTAGTTTTTGTAGGTTAATCATGTCTTTTAATTATCTAGCTTAGTTTTATCTTCGGAGCAATGGATTGAAGCTTCCATATCTATGTAGTGAGAACCATGTCTATCTATTTAGTGCTTTTGCTATTATGCATTTATTGAGCTTTGAATGTGAATTGTTAATGGCATTTATGTTGTTGGAAGCTTGAGTATATGAATTGCTTATATGATTACTTGTTAGGGTTGGGAGAAAGTAGCTAATTTTCCCCTCTTTTAATGTGGAATCTAAGAGCATCAGTTAGTGCTTCTTAATGATGTTGATGTGTTGATAAATGCTAGACGAATGTGATGATGTTGAACTCGTTGTCATGTTTGTTGGTTGGTTGTGGTCCTAAGTTATGAAATTAAAAGATAAGATAACTAGCAAAGTCAAATAACTATGCTAATCACCACACAAACTAAGAAAAGGGATAAAAACTACCAAAGACAAAGCCTTGAGGGCAATTGACATCCACTTCCAAACCTAATGTAGATCATTGAACCATTCACCCATCATATCACATTTGTTACCTATGGGAAATACCAAATGAAGATCAACATTCATTCCTTCTTAAGAGTAATTTGCAAAGACAAACAACGACCATTTGTAAACCTCATTGATGATCACCCTAGAAAAACAACAACCATAGGGGTACTTCATCAATGGCATTATACACAAAGGACCATAGATTTGACAACAACAAGTCTTCTACCAAAGACATAGCCATTTAACCAAACATAGCATTCATTAAGCTAAACCTAGAACAAACCACATTCAAGATTCAACCTTTCATTGCATCTATAAGATAAATATGAGAACAATCCACATTAACATACTTATCTAGCAAGAGTTACAACACATTATGCACAAGAAGTTCTAAGTTCATGTTGTTAGATTTTCATGCAAAGGATCTAAGGAATTCGTCATTTTCCTAACACTCTAACACTTCAATCATGAAAACACTTCCTATTCTCAAACAACACATGGAATAAATGAAGTAAAACATAGCATTAAGAACACATGAATGCTGAATAAAAAAGGCTTCAAGAACGAGTGAAACAATCTATTCACTATTCTCACTACGTGTTGTGAAGATAAATTTTCCATCCTTCTTAGATAGTAGTTTGCGAGAGTAAATTCGACATATATTTTCAAACCTCACCAATGAATCCCTTAGCCGAAACACAACTAAAAGTATCTCATTGATGGCATTGAGCACAAAGAATCAAGAAGCTTCGCAACCCTTATAAACACTACACCGTGTCTAAGCATTTAACCAATTCATGCATTTACACAAGATTAGTCAAGAATGATCGACATTCATAGATCTATCTTATTTGCTACCTAAAACAAACATGACAATGAGTTCAACATCATCACATTCATTTATCATTTATCAACGCATCAACATCATTAAGAAGCTCTAATTCATGCTCTTGGATTCCACATTAAAAGAGGGGAGAATTAGATACTTTCTCCCAACCCTAAAAAGTAATCATATAAGCAATTCATATACTCAAGCTTCCAAAAACATCAATAAATAGATATGGTTCTTACTACATAGATATGAAAGCTTCAATCCATTGCTCCCAAGATAAAACTAAGCTAGATAATTAAAAGACATGATTAATCTACAAAAAATAAGAAAAGAAAGAAAGAAAACTAGGGTTTGAACCCAGAAAAATCGCAGGAAGAAGAGGATTGTTTTTTAAGAGGAGGGGATAAGGTGAGTATTTATAGTACAAAAAAGCAAAAAATATTCCTGGCCATACATTCGTTGTGAGTTGCGACGGAGCCCAGTTCTAGCATCTTGATTTCTTTCTTCTTTTTGTTTCATGTCCTCCTCTTCACTTCACTTTTCTTCAATTCTTCAAGTCTTCAAAAGATCAAATACAAGTCTTCAAATCTTCAAAGTTATTCTTCAAAGTCTTCAAACAAACTGCCTTGTCACACAAAATCTTTTAGAAAAGTAATAAAAGCGTAAAAGTCTCTCTCCTTAGAGATTTTCAAGGAAAAATGCAACATTTAGAGCACAAAAGTGTACAAAAGTGAATCCTAAAAGTCCTAATATAATTGTGTAGAATGGGCACATCAACCATCTTACTAAGTCTTGCTATTTGTTGTGGGAAGAGCACTATGAGGGGGGGGGGGGGGGAAGAACCATTGGTTTTGGAAACCAAGGGTATTATGAAGAGTACTACCAAGAGGTAGGAGATGTTGGTTTTCAAGGGCAAGAAGCTCAAGAGTGGTATCCATGCCACAATTCTTACAATCCATAATGGAGTGGTAATCCAAATTGATGGTATGAGAAAGAGCCGAAAAATGAACTATACGAGAAAAATAGTTGGCCATCACCACCTTATACCATACCCCACAACTAAGCCCAACAAGGAAGTTCAAGTTTGACACGTGAGGAAGTCATGAATGTAATAGCAAACTTGAACAAATTTACTAGTGAGGAGTCGGACAGTCAGCTCTCTTCTAGTGTTGAGGCTATTGAAGGGCATGCAAGGAGTATATTATAAGCGTTGGCCCAAATGGAAGCTCGTGATTCCAAAAATACACTATCCCAAATTGAACTCGAGGATTCGGTGAGTGAGGTAACCATGGGAAATGATCTTGAGTTTGAAGGGGATGAGAAGTTGGTTGTTGAGGATGATAAAAAAGAGGAAGGGGTGATTGTGCTACATTCATTAGCATCGTCACCCCTACCCCTGCCTATTGAACCAAGTTTGGCATGTGGCATAAACTTTGGTGCGGGCCGTAGGCTGGTCATGACATCTTGAACTTGGAACGGTGCGGGCCGTCATAAATGGGACGGTTTGCACCCATACTTAGCCGCTTTTGAGCATGAAATTTGGTTTTACCTAATTACTTCAACTGTGATTTACCGTGTTCCAACATCACTAAATTAATCAAGTTCGTAATAAAGTAAAACTTAATGACACACAAATTAGTTACACAGTTCGGTGAATATCACCTACATCCGTGGGGCCTAGCCCTGCTCAGAATGAATTCATTAATTAGAAAGACAGTACAAGGTACAACATACAATATACTTATCTTTTCTAATTCAATAGGTGAATTCTACTAGCTCCCCTAGTTGCCGATCCGCCTTGATTAGACTCCCTCTGACCACAAACCTCGTCAATGCTGGATCTCCTCCTTCCAAGGAATTAAGGCTTACATTCTGAACTTTAAGGTCAAACACGGTTGATCATGTTGGAACATCGAATACAGCTATGCGCTACTTCTTGAACCACAAAACTCAGCCAACAGACTTTCTCAGTATAATTGCATAAGTAGCTTAGCCTGAATGTCCATCATATATAGCTCGGTCTCACTCAACAATTACTTGTGCAAATAGAATTCTATCTCTACAAAAATATCCTGATAACAATCAAATATTTTAGAGATAGAATTACTAAAATCTAATCCCTCGGAAATAGGAATTAGAATATTCTCGTCCTTAGCCTTATATAGCTGAAACCCAACTCAATTCCAACTCTAAAAATCTTAATCCAATCCCAAAAATATATGAATTGAGATATTTTTCAAAATCAATCACAATCTGGATGAGATATATATCTCAGATTCAACCTTCCTTATTCTACCAAAATTCTTTCTTTGATTTTCCAACATAATAATACCATATTTGCATACTCACACAAATTCCCAAATAACTAATTTGGACTTTACAATCTCCCCCTTTGGAATTTTGTGGATCCACCAATCATTTGGACTTTTAATGCAACAACTATGCAAATATAGTCAGTACTTTCTTTTCAGAATCAAGCTTTTCCAGTATGGTTGAACTTACGTCTATCCGTGTTCTCTCCATTTCTTTTATAGTCTATTCTAAACGTAGCTCTGCCTTTCTTAGGCTTTCCATCATGTGCTTGATTGTGGCTCCGAGAAAGATGGTTCACGGCGGACACCTGACCATGAACTCCACTTGTCACGGTTCGTGAGTTGACTCTATCTCAGCTTGCATCACATGCTAGCCATGGGCCAATTTGCGGTTTTGAGCTCGCGGCCTAGTATTTGGGCTAAGTATACACGAAGATTACACCAAAAAATGTTGCACCATCTAAATTAGTAAACATACAACTTAGATAAGATATTTAACTAGGTTCCAGCATTTGAACTAGCCCACTTATGATAGTGGTGCAACGATGTGATTTTTAGATCCCCACTGTGCAGCTCTAAGTGAGACATTTACTGTAGTCCATCCCCCATACGACTCCATCTCATAATCATTGATGCACCCCTGGGGCAGGGGAGCCAACATGAAAGAAAGAAATTATGCCAAGAAAAAATAATTGCGTCTGCACACAGGTGAACAAACTCTTGAAATTAGTCCAATCAGGAGAGTTCATCAATTGTGCAGCATATATGTCCCTTAAAGCCAAGTCACTGTGACTCAAGACTCCTCCTTATGTGGGTTCCTCTCGGCCCTTGTGAAGGGTGGTCAGATGAGATGGATATTCATCATCCTCCTCCACCCCACTTTTGCTGATCTCAATCATTGATCCTAGCAAAAATAGGACATACGAAATCAATAAACAAAAGATAACTCACAGAAAAATAGTTAAACAAATGGTTAAGTGATAAGACGTCAAATACATATATTTTCCAAAGTATTTAATATCATTTTTGTCATCATTTTGTTGGAAGATTGCTAGATTTAGGTAGGTTTACATTATAAGGGGTTTAGATAACCATTTTTGGTTTTTGTATCTAAATCCTTCATTTTGTAATCTATTTTGATTCTAATGGATTATTAGTCCTTACGAGCATCTGGATTTCTTTTTGTGAGCTTTATTTGTATATTGCTCATAAGCACTTTGGAGTCGTTTTGTGAAGGCCATTCATAAGGATAGTAGAAGATTGAAGGCCACTTACAAAGTGGTAGAAGATAGATTGAAGAAGGAAGGCAAAATAGCGGAGGAAGAATGATCCGCATTTTTGTAGACAATTTCTAAGAATTATCCGAGATGAATTGGTGTCCATGGATGGCATCATTAGATTCGTGAGTACTATAAAAATGGATACAACAACTCCCAAAACAAATCAGTGGTTCACCCGTAGCAAAGGAAATAAGAAGAGGGCAGAAGACAAGGTGTGGGCCGCACCATATAGCACGGCCCATGGAATCAGCCTAGATTTTGACATTTTTTGCCTTTTTTCACTATTTCAATAGACTATAAATAGCCCCCTTTTCCCCATTTGTGTTATCCCGACTTTGGGCTTCCAAACCTAGTTTTTCTTCATCTTTTCGTATTTTTTGCAAATTCCATGAATTCTTGTAGATTTTTTATGGTTTTTCATTATCTAGGCTAGATTTCCTCTTGGGAGCAATTGGTAAGCATTTCTAGTATAAATTTGTGAGATTTGGTTCATCTTATTTTGTTCTTTGATTATCAAGTATGTTTTGTGCTTTCTTGTGAGATTAATGCATGATTTAGACTAGAATGATCAACTAGTTGATGTTGTGGGTTGATTACTTCCTAGGTTTTTGGCCGAACCCATAAGACTTTTCCTTTTTGTTGATGTGATTATCGTTAGTCAATGTTAGGTTATAATTAGGTGTGAAAACTAATTATGATTATTGATTGATGAAGTTTCTTAGATTTGGGATGAATTTGAATAGGTTATACTAATTGTCAACGTGGTTCACTAATAACGATTAGCATGAAGGCCAATCCTCGTAGTCGTTATTAGTAGATATGCTTGTGCTAGTTATGTTGGGTCTCAATGTGTATTGTTATTCTAGGGGAAGTCTATGACGCCAATCGTCTAGAGTGACCTGAGGGTTGTGTGGCGTCTATCGCTCACTCTAACTATAATCGAGGAAAGGTGAGAAATGTCTTCACTCAAAAGGTGTTGACAAGTTATCCACATATTGTGGTTAATGCATAAAAATAGGACAATTAGTTGATGATAAAAGATAACTAGAAATGTAAACCAATTGCGCCAAAGACTCGCTATAATCTTACTTACATCATTTGTGCTATTTGTGATTGTATTTGCATTGTTTTTTTTAATAGTTCGTTAATTTAGTTGCTTAAAGTAGTTGTAGTGTTTTCCAACCCCCCTCCCCCCAACTTTGTTACCACACACGTACAATGACTTTTTCGTGTACTTTTTAACTATATTTAACACTCGATATAACCCCTTTTTCCTCGTGGATGACCCCGTCTTACCACTAGCTACTATTTAGTAGTTAGCCGTAATTTGGACTTATAAATACTATCTTGAGAGGTACAGCGGCGGTCTCCAATTAAGCTATACAGTTACAGCTCGTATGGGTTTTCCTATAAAATTCCTTTAGGGACGTAACACAGGCTTGCGTCACCTGCAAGGTAGACAATTCCTCCAAGAGGAAGTGTCAAGAAAGGTGACATATCCATAAGCTTTATGCCCTTAACTTTTTTACTTTAAAATTTGTATTTTTTTTAAAAATATTGTATTTAATAATTTAAAACAAGTAATAATGTGTATTTGAATGTTAAAATATATATAAAAAATATAATATAAAAAATATATTATAAATTTTTAAAATTTAGTATTTAATTTAACAATTGAGGTGTATAAATAAAAAAATACAGTGAACTGTCCATAACTTAAGGATATGCCACCTGTCAGAAGACCTCCTCTTGCTCCAAACAGGTCATCCAAGAATGATTACCATTAAACTAGTAAGGTCTTAGGCACAAAACATAACCAACCCCAATGTCCCACACTATGTTCCCCATATAAAGCTTACAACTTACACACATTCACAACAACTTCAATGACAACACAAAATGCACAACACATAACACACAACTACTAGAGCAGCCACATTAGAGCCTAAGTAAAGTTCAATCACAAACAAACTACAACTGAGAAATTCAATAATAATGTTGTCTATATATAGCAAGAATACATGTGTTAGTAAAGTAAACAACATAAGATAATATCCGAAAAGTCACGACTTTGTGCCTCCCCATAACTACTTAATCCTCTATTTTAGCCTTGGAAAAATATTAAACAGTACAACATAAATAATAGGCAAAGTTTGGCCCATGCGGCATAGCTATCACCTAAGCCCGCAACCCAAGCCCACACACCCCGAATACAACTCATACAACCACCACCTCGCAAAAAATAACCATCTTGCAAACACAAAGTATCCACATTTCTCCCTCAACCTTGCTGGATGCCACACAAGTGGGAAAATCACTTGCAAATTTGCTCGGCAGGGAATACACCAACCCTCATGATAGAGACAGCGATGATAGTGCGGCTTCATATACATCTGGAAAATCACCAGCCCCGTGACACAAGCAGAAACTCAGCCCGCTCTCTGTTTAACTTACACTAATTACAGAAACCTACACCTACCGTACATAAACAGTGAGAACAGTGAGGTTTCACATACGTTTGGAAACTTACCATTCTCACAACACAAGAACAAACTCACCCTATTCCATGTTTCTCCAAGATCTACCGGACAGAGACAATGAGGTTAGCGTGGCTTTACATACGGCTGGAAAATCACCGCCACGTGACACAAGTACTTGAATCTCACCCCACCCTTTGTAAAACATACTTACCCAGTTACCCCATACCCTTATACACGACCAAACCTAATGTACCCCCCAATTTAAAGCACCAACCACCAGAATCACTAACATTTCAAACACAATTCAGATATTATAACCCTTAACAAAATGATAACAGCCCAACGATTAAGACTCAGGGCCAGACACACATATACTAAATAGTTTTTTAAAATAAAAACTAGGGAATACAATAAGTTCAACTAAGAATTAGCCACATATCGTCCATTAAGAATTAATTACAGGAATCCTATCTAAGAAAGGACATAGATCCAAATAAGATACCCTTCATCATGTAGGAACTTGCAAGAACCCCCATGCGGCCTATGGTTCATAACCTTGACTAGTTATACTTCCTCGCCAAGAAATTCCTCTATCTTTCATCGCATGGGCAAATACACCTCATTCCATGTAGCATTGGAAACCTCCATATGATGCATATATTCCATGTAATAGGACTTACAGTCGATAATATGTCCGCAATCCGATTGGCTTAGATGCACACTCATTAAATAGACAGAGTATGCATACGTCAATTGGTCTTGATTTAAGCCCTCCACTTGTTGCTCCAATCAACGAACACGGACTTTCTAACCCTTCTCAATACCATTAACATTAGTACGTAAATCCTTAGTAACTTCCGCACAAAGGGTAACATTCACCTCGGGTGGTTCCCTCAATAGTTCCTCAACATTCTGACAACTTTCCTTAGTCTGAAAGCATCGTAGTTCCACCTTACCTTCCAGCCCCTCACAATTTGCTAGAAGTCAAATTGAGAAATCGCGTTCCTTATCACATCAAACCCTAAAATCTCGAACCCTAGCCAATAGTGGAAAACATTCAACCTATAACTTATCCTTACCCAAAGCAGATGATTAATGTGATGGGCGTGTCTTAATATAATGAACCCCCATCTGCTCAATCACTCGAGATTCCCCTCCAAATACTTTGGCCACTCTCCTTCTCGTACAGTTTCCTCTGTCAATTCCTTCTTGAGTCTTTGGATATGAAAACCCTGCTCGAATAAATGAGCATTATACACATCTAGCGATGCAAAGTTTTTCTCTAACTGTGCCGTCCACCCGAACTCACAGTCAATAAATCTTAGGAGAATGACTCTCATGCGGTCTTCCAACTCTATTAACCACCTTTAATCTTAGACGAAACCCCCAAGCCCTTAAGATATTCATAAACTCACTCTAGATCAAATATACTGGCTCTAGTTGCTTAGCTAATTCACCGTCTAGACATGCACTTCCATATCCCGACCAATCACAGCCACCTCTAGACCTAGCCTTTTGAGAAACCCAACCGCTAAAGCCATTTCTTGTGAAAACATATTAGACAAAGACCTCCCTAAAGAATCCTTCCTTACCTATAAAATATGCAATCACTCGTAAAAAAATATCACATAAAAATATAAAAAATATATAAACACAACATTTTTATCTTCAAAATAGTCATCATTTCATAAGGTTTACATAGAACAACGATACACCAAACACGGCTAGCTTACCTTAGGACTAGCCACCTCATCCTTTCCAGATGAACTACCCCACCCACTACAATCGCACTAACACCATAAGTCTCGATCACAGTGCCCGACTATAACTCACCACTGACCCTTCCAGGCTCAATAAATCCATCCTAACCAATTACCTAACTAGTCTAAAGCCTTGACCACCTCCCTTCAGTATTTTTGTCAATCCTTCATAAAAATGCCTTTAGCCTTTTCCAACTCTTTGCAAGAAGTACCCCTCACCCAATCCAACTATTTCCAGCTCCAGATTCTTCTCACAAAGGAAAATTATAGCTTCTCACATCCCAACCTCAGCCATCTTCACGTGCATAACCCCCGAGTAAGCATAAAAAATCCGGAGTGCTCACTAGCATATCAACTAGCACACGAGGGTAGTCCGGACAAGAAGGACCACCCTTCTTCGATGCCCTAACCTCACCATGCAACTTGGCCAGCTCCGTTACCATTTCATTGACAATAGTTCTCTCTCTTCCCAATGACGGTTCAAACCATTCCAGCTTCTTTCAAAAATCTTTGACCTTACCCGCATATACAACAACACGTTAAGCGACGTCAATTAATGCTTCACAGAACTATATAATTATGCTCCTATTAGGAAAATGTGACATTAAATAACAACAAATAGGAAAACATAATATCTCTTTCATGAAGGCAACCACACTAGTAAATTTGTGAATGATAGTCACGTACTCTCATGATGGCCATCCAATGCTCGTAACTGCAACACCACCCTTCAACCTCATCACCTTCATCGGACCTTTCCCATGTCCATCACATCCACTATCCTTGTGCTTTGTGACACCAACGCTTAGGGATGGCAATGGGGAATGGATGGTGTGGATTATGGTACCTCCATACCCATGCCCACCTAAAATTTTCATACACATACCCCCCATTACCCATGGCGGGTACAACTTTAAAATTCACCCCGCCCCATCGAGTATTATACTAATCCATACCCGCCTTATCACGCGCTTGGGTTTTCCTACCTACTTCATACCCATTGTACTCATCCCAAACTGATGAATTGTTTGTTTGTTAAATGTTTCAAGTTCAATCTTCTTTCAGTTCAGAAAATGACACAAGATTCCAAAGTCTATCTTACCTTTTATCCTCATGTGTGTATCATACATGACCACAGGGTTAATTTAGTGTTAGGAGTTGCTACTGAGAGAAATGGCTTAGACATTCTAAACAAGAAGTCATTTCAGATTGAAGTCATCAAGAAATGTCTAGCTTCACTTGAATTAGATAGCTTACAAATTCATTCTGCACTCAGTTCTGTACATAGTATCTCTGATGTTGATTTAGAAATATTATATGATAAACAAGGTCATCCATACGATATTGTACTAAAACACATGAATCTACCAAACATGAATAAAATCTGCAACATTTTTCCTATTGCTAAACAAACTAGGTTACCTTTCCCTGATAAAGTTAATCATTGTTCTATTCCATTTGATACACTTCATATGGATTTATAGGGACCTTTAGAGTTAAAACCAGCAATGGAGCTCAATCTTTCTTAACCATTGTGAATGATTTCAGTAGAGCCACCTGGACTTTTCTGATCAAAACTAAAGATCGGGTCCCTTTCATCATAAAATACTTCATTCATATGTTGAAAAATCAATATGATGCTAAAATCAGAAAGGTTGGGACTGATAATGGCAGTGAGTTTGTCAATAAGATTCTTTCTCGGTTCTTTGCTTCTTTAGGGATTATGCATCATAGATCATGCTCATACTCACCAAAACAAAATGGTGCGGTTGAAAGAAAATATAGAACCATCCTTCAAATAGTCAGGTCTCTTATGCATCAATCAAACCTGCGTTTACATCTTTGGGGGGGGGATCAATTCTCACTACTACTTATATCATGAACAGGCTGCCATCCTCAGTTTATAACTGAAAATCTCCTTATGAAGTTCTATTTCACAAACCTTCTGATTTATCTCAAATGCAGGTCTTTGGTTCTCTTCGCTATGCCACAAACCTCAGACCAGATAAACATAAATTCAGTGCAAGATCGGTACCATGCATATTCTTAGGATATTCAGCCATACAAAAAGGTTACAAACTCTATAATCTTCTGAACAAGGCAGTCTTTGTTGCTAGGGATGTTGTTTTCTATAATAATATTTTCTCTTACAAGACCTCTGATGCTCAATTCCATGATCACATTTCTGATCATAAGAAAGTGATGCTACCTATACCACCTTCCGATCCTATCTCCTTTCCTAATGTGCCATATGAGAACATACCTTCTGATTCTAATGGTACTGAACCAAATGATGATCCTTCTCTTAATAATTCGATGCATATATTTTCACAAAATCATGAAAAATCACCTTTTAGAAACAATTTCAGTCCTGTTAGACTTGATACACACATTCCCACTGTCCCTAGGCAAATTGTTGGGATAAGGTCAAAACCTTGTTGGATGAATGACTTTGTAGTCAATAATGTTCATGCTTATGACATTTGTATTCCTACCTTTTCTTCTTCACATATGAGTTTTATGTCCCAGCTGTTAGGAATCCATGAACCACAATCATACAACTAGGCATGCAGCAAGCAATATTGGGTTAAGACTATGCAGGGATGAACTGCATGCCCTTGATTTTAATCATACTTGGGATCTAGTTGACTTGCCTGCAAGGAAAATACCTATTGGTAGAAAATGGGTCTAGAAAGTCAAATGTAAGGCAGATGGATCAGTGGAAAGATATAAGGTCAAATTGGTAGCAAAGGTCTTTTCTCAAATTGAAGGTGTTGATTATTTTGATCCCTTCTCTCCGTGGCCAAGCAGGTTACTGTTGGCAATGAATTATTTGAAGGGTTGGTTCTTGCATTAGATAGACTTTAATAATGACTTTATTCATGGGTTTATAAGTGAGGAGCTTTACATGGAACCACAACAAGGCTATGACAAGGCCTTACCTGGTCAAGTTTGCAGGCTGAGAAGATCTTTGTATGGTTTAAAGCATGCTTCAAGAGAGTGTAATGCAGAGTTTACTAAGCACTTAGTCCTATATGGTTTAAATCAGTCAAAACATGATCATTGCCTATTCATTAAAGGACTGATCAGTACAATATTGTTCTGTTGATCTATGTTGATGACGTCTTGATTGCAGGAGATTCAGAGGAGGAAATTCAGACATTTGAGGCTTATTTTCATAGTTTTTTTACCATCAAGGATCTGGGATATGCTAAGTACTTTTTAGGCATTGAAATTGCCAGATCTAAAGCTGACATTTTTCTGAGTCAGACAAAGTACATCACTGATTTGATCAATGATCTTCATCTCACTGAGTGCACTGCGGTCTCAACTCCACTTCCAGCTTCTTGGCAGGTTGAGGACAGTTCTTCACTCTCATTACATGATCCAGGTCCTTATAGAAGGTTAATTGGCAGACTTCTGTATCTTTCCTACATAAGACATGATATCACCTTCTCAGTGTATCAATTGAGTCACTTTGTTAAAAAAAAAAACCTATTGATCATCATTGGAAGGTTGCTCTTCATATTTCTAGATACCTCAAAGGATGTTCCACTCATGGTTTTTTCTTCCTGCAACATCATCTCAGTCTTTATCTACTTACTGTGATGCAGATAGGAACACTTGCAAATTTACAAGGAAATCAGTGACCGGTTATTGTATCTTCTTGGGAGATTCCTTGATTTCTTGGGAATTAAAGAAGCAAAACACAGTCAGCAAGTCCTCGGCCGAATCTGAGTATAGAGCTATGTCAATGATAGTTTTAAAGCTCAAGTGGATCACTTTTTTCCTCACTGATTTGTTGCATCCATTTATCCCTCCAATTCCTTTGAAATGTGATAATATTACTGCTCTTCACATTACTCAGAACCCTATTTTTCATAAGGGAACAAAGCATATTGAGATATATTTCCACTATGTCAGGGATGCTTTCAATGAAGGGTTCATAGATCCACTACATGTGTTCTCCAACTCTCAGTTAGCTGATGGTTTCACCAAGCTTCTTTCCTCTTCTGCTGCTCAACCTCTCCTTTCCAAGATGGAGTTATGTTATTCCAAGAATCCTCATCTTGAAGGGGGTTGAAGGAATATAGCACTGCTTCCAAGATCTTCAAGATCCAAGCAAGAAAAGCTAGAGATTCAGGATTGAAGCAGCTCAGAATTTTGGTGCCAAACCAAGTCGGTAGCCTAAGTCGGTGGTTCAGTTTTTGAGTTTCTGATAATCTCCTTTGTATAGTTTTTACAGCAGTTCTCTGTTTTGTTATTTAGACCACTTTCATAGCTCATAGTTAGTTAGTTTGTTAGATAGTTAGCACATACTTTGTGTATATAAACTAGTTGTAATCCTTTCATTTGCCTAAGTTAATCAATCGGTTTTTCCTCCATTTTTCTCCTTATTGAGCAAACTGCTTTTGCTTTCTGATTCATAACTCTTGAGCTTTGTTGCTTGATTAAACTGCCTTGATTTCTTCAGGAGTTCCTTTAGCTAATACATGTTATTGAATATTGTTTCTCGTTTAGTGTATGGTCAGCAAATCCAAATCTGTAAGAGTTTTATTAGCTAAAAAAAGGTGCTGAGTACTTTTTCTCGTTTGGCAATGAATGATCAATGAGATTTCTGTCCTTAATTTTCCGTGATTGTCATGCCCATTGGAATGGGATTGTATAGTTTTGCATCAACACTGGAAGCTGATACGAATTTCAGTAGGCTAGGAAATATGACAAAGAAACAAACAGATGTACTGAACTACAAAACATGAACTCTATACAGAAACAAGGTGGAGAAAGTTATCATTCTTAATCCCCTGACACTTCAAGTCTAATGTTGGTTTAAAATGCCGACTTACATAAGGAATTTACCTTCAAATCCACTCTACGATGGGGCTTGATGGAATTTGTATCCCCGGTATAATCTGGTTTATTTGCACTCTATTACTCCCCCAAAACATGTAGTGTTCAGTTTGTGGCAACATCGTTGGCATCATGCTCTTTTCTAAGTCGGCAGATTAGGATACTCTACCTGCAGTGTCCAGAAAAATTGGCACTCTAATAGAAACAAAATACGGGCAAATCAGATATAGACTGCACGACACTCTCCAATACAATGTAAGTGTATCTGATAAAATATAAAAGAATTTATTATGGTGCATTATTGATATCACATCAATGGACACATCTCATCAATAATGAGTATTACAATATATAGGCTACAAATTAAAGTCTAACCAGTATATTAATCTAATTCTATAAGAAAGTTATCATCTATAATCTAATATATAAGGAAACTAATTCTATAGACTAACTAACATTTATAATATTTCCTACAAGGAAAGAGTTTCTATTCCTTATCACCCTCCCTCAAATTGGAGCATGATGAACAAGAATGCCCAGGTTGTGAAAAATATTATGAAATTTATAATCATTTAAAAAGTTTTCAAAAATATGATCGATGGTGAGCAATAATGGCAAGCGACGGAGATCATTCCAGTGACGCCGACAGCTACGAGCGGTGGCGGTGGCACGAAGGACACAGTAGCATTGGTAGAATGGTAGTAAGAGCAGTATTTGTAGAAATCCTTGCGGGCGACGATGGAGCGTGAGAGGCAGCAGTGGCGGCGCTTGGCTCCTCCAGTGGCGGCGGTGTGGATCACGGTGGCTGCGGAGAAGGTGAGGGCGGCGACAACACTGTAGATAAGTTAAAGATAAGGGGTTCTAGATCGAACCCGCTCGGATACAATGATAAAATGTATAAGACTTTATTATGGTGCATTATTGATATCACATCAACGACACATCTCATAAATAATGAGAATTACAATATATAAGGATACAAACTAAAGTCTAACCAGAATAGAAATCTAATCCTGTAAGAAAATTACCATATATAATCTAACTTATTTATATATAACCTATAAGCAAAATAATTTTATAAGGTAACTGTCTATTCCTTATCAGCATCCAAGTCTCAGGACTACACAAACTATGCACAAGTCCTATATTAACATTTATCTGAGTGTGAGTACCTTAATGCCCATTCATGTTTTCAATTCATTTTTAGTGCATTTCAGCAGTGTAGGTTACCATTTCCATCTATATAAATATTTTCATTGGAAGGAGAATGTGGTTGATAAATACATGCCTATGTAACTTGTAACCATATGACACATTAAATCAACGGCTCTGTTGGTTGACTTACATGAGAATACTTAAATGGGGAGTGATATTACTTAGATAAAAGTGTCTTCATAACCCTACCTAGTTGACATAGGTGCCAATATAACTTTTCAGCATTCGAAAGTGTCAATATTACCCTAGATAGTTAGTGAAAGTGACAATATATACAAAATCACAATATAAATAAAACTAATCATAAAGTTACGTTGAGATCTCTTGATTAGGGGTGAAAATATGTTGATTATGCATTTCTTTGTGATTTCAACTTCTCTGATCTGGTAACTTCACCAGAGTTTGCCACCATGGGGAAATCAAGTAGTAGAAATAAGGGGAAATCTCATAGAAATTGGAGCCTAAGGAAGGAGGTCGAAGCTGAGAGAGAAGTGGGATTAAAAGGAGTTTTGAACATTGTAGGGAGTAAGGGGAATGAGAAGGTCATCGAGGATGAATCGTAGGATGATTGCACGCCAGTGGGAGAAATTGAAGTATGTCTTGAGTCGATTGCAATTACTGCAAAAAAATTGGAAAAAGAAGGCAGAAAGCTGGAATGGGGAGACAGACAGGAAAAGGTCTTGAAAAGAAGAACTGGAGTTCGCTTTTTGATTCAGAGTAAATTGGAATTCGTTTCTACAAACCTATGGAGAATTATGGAACCCTAATGGGAGAGATAACAATGGAGGAAGTGGTGGAGAGTGAGAAGCAGTTGAACTTCACTGTTATTACTGGCCAATAGGATGCCATCCTCTATTCAAGGTTATGGAAGGGGTTTTTCTCAGAATCCGAGGAAACAAAGTGTCAAAAATATGGTTGCTGGATTCAGGTTTTTTCATGGTCAAATTCTTGAATAAAATTTTTTGTGACGAAATGATAGAAAAGTGGTTAATCTTCTTTGATAACAAACCCATAATTATTAAGCCTTGGTCAAAAAATTTAGCATAAAAGAGTCTGAAGTAGTGCATGTCTGGATTCAGTTGCCCGGACTACCTGTGGTTTACTGGAAACCAAACTTGATCCGTAAAATTATAAGCCCCTTGGGCAAGCCTATTTTTCTAGAAAAATCTACCCCAGAGAAGGATAGATTGGCTTATGCAAGAATTCAGGTAGAAATCAAATTAGGAGGACAGTTACTCGATAAGATTCTTTACCTAAATGAAAACAAGATTGTAATGCATCACAAGTTAAGATATGAATAGAGGCCAGAGAAGTGTGTAGGATGTGGCATGATAGGGCACAATGTTGAGAGTTGTAGGAGAAAATAGGGGATTGCAGTTGAGAGTAAAAAGAAGCAGATCTATGTTCCAATCAGGAAGACTGAATATGTGACAGTTCAGGAAAGTGGCAATGCCCAGTCTGGTATTTCTATGACTGCTAAAGTAGATGCAAGTGAAGGCCCAAGTGGAAACAGGGGAATACATGGGAAGCATTATAAAGGAGAATTATATGCTGAAGATGCTCAGAAAGCAGGGTCAAGTAGAAGAATGGGGGATCAGGGGACTCTCTTGGCAGACCCTCTAGATGGATAGTAACATTGTGTCTTGGAACGTGAGGGGTCTGAATAAAAAAGGGAAAAATATGTGCATCAAGAGTTTTTTCCTGATCAATCAGGTAAAGATGATATGCCTATTGGAAACCAAAGTAAAAACATAAAGCCAAAAAAGAGTTTAGGACATTATTGAACTGGGTTGGAATTTGTTGTCAAATGGTGAAGTTAATGAAAAAGGAAATATATGGGTGGGATGGAGATCTGACTACTTTGATGTGACACTGATCAGTAAAGGTGAGCAATGGTTGGATCTGAGCTGGAAAGTTAAAGCCAAAAATTTGGAGGGGATTCTTACAATAGTTTATGGCTATAACTCTGCTGAAAAAAGAATGCAGTTGTGGAGACATTTGATGGGGTTGGGGAACAGAGCAAATCACTGGCTGTCCATAGGGGACTTTAATTCTCCTCTGGAGTTAGAGGATAGACTGGGTGGCATAGAGACTTGAAGGAGATTGAGGATTTCCATGAAGTGGTGGAGAAACTAAATTTGGTGGAAATGAGAAATTTTGGATCAAAGTTTACATGGAATAATAGAAGAGAAATTGGGGATAAAATCTTCATCAAGATAGATAGATGTCTCATAAATCAAGAATGGATGAGTATGCTTCAGTATGCCTATTGTGAAATCAATGCTCACTCTTCATTAGTTGTGAAGCTGAATGGCAATGGTGGAAGAATTCAGAAGTAGTTCAAGTATTTTAACATGTGGTCTCTCTCACCACTAGTTGAAACACTTGTCAAAGCAAACTGGGAAAAGATAGAGAAGGGTAGCCTGCAAGAGCAGGCACAGAAGCTCTAGCATATGCAACTTCAACTCTCAAAGTTGAATAAGGGGGAGTTCTCAGATATAAGCAAACTAGATCAGGAGGCAACTGAGATATGGAGGAAGGCTCAGGAGTTATCAAATGGTGATCCGGGAAGTTTGGAAAAGCAGACAGTTGAAACAGAAGCAAGAAAAGAGTCAGAAAAACTTCTGGAAGCTGAATTTCAATTCATGTAGATGGCTTAGGGGAGGTGGCAGGCCCTCAAATGTCTTTTTTGACTCGGTGAGTAAAAGACAGTATCAGAATCACATAGTCAATTTGACTATTGCTGGGAAAGTTGTGGATAATCAGAAGGTGATTGAGAGTGAACTGCTACAGCATTTTAAAAGTGAGCTTGGGGTGAAGGTCAGAACAAGTAAAATTGATGACAGACTGGAAGAGATGGGAGTAAGATTGATAGTTGAGCAACAGGTGAAACTGCTCAGATTAGTATCATAGGATGAAATAAAAAAGGCATTGGAAGGGGTAAGCTCAAAGAAAAGCCCTTGCAGAGATGGTTTCACTAGCAATTTCTTCAAGTAGGCTTGGGGAATAGTATGAGTGAGCTTTTCTGTTGCTATTCAGAGTTTCTTTCATGGTGAACATATCCCTGGAAAACTGAGTGAAGCTATGATAACACTGATCCCTAAAATACAGAATCCACAGGTACCCTCTGATTATAGGCACATAGCTTGCTATTATGTGGTCTATAAAACTATAGCCAAGATTCTGTGTGATAGGATTGGGGAATTTTTTTTTCCTAGTCTGATTAGCTACAATCAAAGTGCATTTGTGAGGGGTACAAACATTGCACACAACCTTTTACTTACTCATGAGCTAATTCAGAAATATGGCAAGGCATTTGACTCTATAGACTGGGAGTTTCTTATTAGTTGGTTGGAGGCTTTAAGATTTCCTAGTTTAATAATTGAATGGATTAGAAAATGCACTATGACATCAAAATTCTATTTGGCATTTAATGGTAGGCTTACCGAACCATTTGAGGAAAAGAGTGGGGTCAAGCAGGGGGATCCACTCTCACCCTTATTTTTTGTTCTAAGCATGGAGTAATATTCCAGAATTTTGGAGAGTAAATTCAGAGCTGGGGAGATAGAGTACCATCAGAGATGCAACAAAGTGGGAATCCACTCACTTCTGTTTGCAGATAATGTGCTTATATTTTGTGGGGCTGAAAGGAAGTCAATAGAAAGCGTTAAAAACTCTCTTGAAGGTTTTATGCAGGTCTTAGGGCTATCCATTAGTGTAAAAATTCCCAGGTCTTTTTCTCCTGCATGGATGAAATGGAAAAGAAACTGATAACAGCTATATTTGAGGTCAGAATAGGTGAGTTCCCTCTACACTATTTGGGACTGCCTATTTCACACACTAAGTGGAGAAAAACAGAATGTGAGAAGCTGATTGACAAGATTAGGAGTAAACTGAAGATCTGGTTAACATGAAATTTCTCTCATGCTGGGAAGATCATGCTGATAAACTAAGTAGGTCAGGATACTAGGCCAGTGTTTTTCAACTTCCTCGAGGGATCAATGAGATGATATTCAAGCTGTGTAGGGATTTCCTATGGGGAAGAGAAGAATGACAGAGGGTCTATACAACAGTGGCCTGGGCTACACTGTGCAAAAAAAATGAATGGGCATAAAAGATCCAGTAATGTGGAACAGGGTTCTCCTGTGTAAGAATGTCTGGAATTTGTGATCTAAGAAAGATATCTTATAGGTAAAGTGGATCCAGGTCTTTTACTTAAAGGGAGAACAAATTGAGAAGCATAATCCCAAAGAAGGGCACAATTGGGCATGGAGAAACCTGTGTGCATTGCATAAGAGGTACTGGAATTTGAACTGGGAAGTGTTGATGGAAGAGGAAAGCTGGGAGTAAGTAAGTTATATACAATGATGAATGGTGGTGTTGTTAGCAAATATACAGAAATGGCAGTATAAAATAGAGCTGTCTAACCAACGCAAACATTCTTTCTCTGGATGGTGCTAAGAGATGGCTTAGATAGAACTGGCAAGCTTCATAGGCTTGGGATATTACAGAATCAACATTTGTGTAGTCTATGTAACTTGGAGGAGTAATCACTCCTGCATCATTTTGTGAAATGCAGTTTCTCTAGCTCGGTAATAAGTGGTTTGGTGAACTACAGTATTAGAAATTTGGGACAACTAAAGAGGTATTTACTGCTACTGGTGAGACAGAAGCAATGGGAGAAGATCATGATTTTAATAGCATATTTATACCACTTATGGGAGGAAAGAAACAACAGGATTTTCAAGAAGAAAGAAAATAAAGTTGAAGTACTAATAGAGCTTGTTAGAACTGAATATAAATGGAGAAACAATAAGAATTGGAAAGTAGAACTAGACACATAGTAAATTAGCCATTTGGGCCAGATGTTGGCACTCTTTTATTGAGCTATTTAGAAAGGAAGAGTGTTATGGGCTTGGGAAGATTAGTCAAAATATTGTAAATCAATTTTTGCTCTTAATATACAAGTTCATTACCAAAACAAAAGTGCTAATATAACCCTCTCCGCTAACTGTTGGCTAGAATTATGTGTAACAACTATTTTACCCCTTTGAAAACATTTAAATTTTTAAAAATTGTGAAATAACTGTAATGCCCTTAACGCTATATTTCTCTTTTGTTTCTCTTCTCCGCCATTGCTCCTCTTCAACGGGGCCATTCTTCTTCGTTGTTACTATGTCATGTTGTTTTCCTTCTCTTCTCCTCCATTTTATTTGATTCCCTCTGCCGAATGGGCTAGTGTCGAGTGGCGTCGCGATTAGTGTCGGGTGGAAATTGTCGTTAGGTGCTCTAGTGGAGACGCCCCTATTAAAGGAAATTCTATTGGACATTAGAAGTCACTTTGGGGGTGACTTCTCTGGACATGCCTTCCATTGATGAGGATCAAAGGAGGTTCCTAGAACCGCCTTCTAACGCACCAATGGAAGGCGGTTCAAAACTTCCTTCTAATAACAGGTGGAACCGCCTTCTATCGACATCTGAAGCAGTTCCAAAATCAGAGCTTCTTTCAGATGTTCCAAAAAAACCATCGAAAATCAATCGGTTTCTGCCAGCGAAGCAATACCAGATATGGAAAAATTGAAAGAACAACAACAAAAAAATGCATATGAAATCAGAATAATCAATATCCATTATCCTTATTCAAATAATTAAAACAACAACAATACAAATCTTTATTCAAAATATTAAAATAATAGCAATACAAATAAAAATTCAGAGCTTCTAGATCTGGTAGTCCCGGCGGCGCGGCTAGTGGTGGTAGCGCAATCCAGATCTGGTATTCCTTCGGCTCAGCGATGGTAGCCTTTACCCGGCGTGGTGGTTCGATCGAAGAAATATCAGATCTGGTATTTCTTCGATGGTGGTGGCCTTTACCCATTGGTGGTGGCCTTTATCCGGTGGTGGTAAGAGCGGCGCGGCCCAGCAGTGGTGAGAGTGGCGCAGCCCAGTAGTGGTGAGAGCGGCGCGGCCTAGCGGGAATTGGGTATAGATTGGCGGTGGTGAGAGCGGCGCCAGTGATGGCTCTGGTGGTGAGGGTCAAGACAGAGAGAAGTCATGGTGGTGTGGGCAACGGTGAAGAGGAAGAAAAGCCGACGGTGGTGAGGGTTCTAGCAGCAAGGAAGAAGCGCGGTGGTGAGGGAGAAAAGGTGGTGGTGAGGTTCGATCGGAGAAAAAATTTAGAGGTTGTACGTGAGAGAAGAGAGAGGCTAGGCTGTAAGGGAGTTAGAAAAATTGAGAGGCAGATAATTTTGGGTGAGGGAGTTAGAAAACTTTCTAAGGCTTGACAAACTAGGGTTTCTCTTTATATAGGCCCAACCTTCTATCATTTTTTAACACTTTCAGATCTCAATAGAAGGTAGTTCCCCAAGAACCACCTTTGATTGGGTGTATTTAATGAAGGCCTCTCCACTAGTGATGGCGTCGTGGTGGCGGGGTTGGGTGGAGCTTGGTGGCAGGGCTAAAGGTGGAGAACAGGGCTGGGTTTTGTTGTTAGGTTTTTGGTGGTGAGGGTTTGGGCCTTGAGTGGTGGGGCTGGTGGTGACATGTGGGCTAGGGGTAAGGGGCTGTAAGGGTGGTGGTGGCGACAATGGCTGATGGTGCCAGGGGGTGGAGGTGGTGGTTGCGATAGGAGCTGGTGGCAACAAAGGCTTGTGGCGGCGGGGCTAGCTATAGGGGTGGGGCTGGTGGTGGCAAGGCTACCTGGAGGGGGTGGCGGTGGCGGGGTAAAAGGTAGTGGGGTGGCGGCAAGGTGAAGGGTGGTGGTGGTGGCGACAAGGGCTAATAACAGCGGGGCTGGCTGGAGGGGGGTGGAAGTTGGCAGTGGTGGCGGGGCAGGAAGGTGGTTGTCTAATGGTAAAATTGTCCTAACACTTATAGGTTTAGGTCAAAGGACATTTTAGTCATTTAATGTGTGGCCAATGTTGATCACGTCGGAAATAGTGTGTTAGGGTTATATTAACACTTATGTTAATTAGTTGGGGTTTTTATTTTACACTAAATATTATCCGAGGATTATATATATATATTGGCATTACTCTTGTAAATAACATTATATTGGTATATATTCCTATTAAATATTGAAGTCAATGTGTTTGTACGAAAGTTGAGTCCAACTGTCAAAATAGATGACATTATAAAATCATGTAGCACTTGATGTTCTATAATTGTTGTATGCAGTGTAGGTTTTTTATGGATCATTAATGACTCATTACTTTAGTCTTGGTTGTGATTTTTATTAATTATCATTGTATTCCGCTGCTATTTTCGTCTTACTTCCTCTGTTGTGGTGGATCTTTACAATCAAGTCGACGTCTAGGATCTTGATGTCGCCATCGATCTTGCCGTTGTTGCCGGTGATGATGTTCTAGAGTTGAATCTCAAAGCAGATCCACCCGCCACCCTCGTTTTCTTTGCCGACGTCGATGCCGCCGCCAAGGGTCTCCTCACCAGAGTTCCCTCGCCACTGCTCCAGATTCCCGGCATTCAAAATATTCAAGATTCTCATGTTGCCATGCCACCGTCTTTCGGGCCGACGTCGTTGCAGCTCGGGCCATGTGCTAGTTCGCCAGCGACTCTTCTCACAGGTTGCCTCCTACACATCCCTACTATGTGCATCTTTCAGATCATCCAAGTTTGACTATTTCTCCGATGATCTTGAAAGGTGATCATTTTAATGATATGAATACCTTTTTGCTTAATGTGTTTTCTGCAAAACGTAAGCTTGGATTTCTTGATGGCTTTATTGTTAAGCCTTTACCTAGTGAACCATTCTATAATGACTGGAATAGTGTGAATTCTATGCTTGTCAGTTGGATTATTCAGGCTCTTGATCCCTCTATTTGTGTTGTTATTACTTTTGGTGCGTCTGCTAAGGATGTTTTGGATGACCTTAAGCAATGCTTTTCTGTTGAGAATGGTCCGCACATGTGTGTGATTCATGCAGCCATTTATACTTGTCGTCAAAATGGTTAGATTGTTTTTGCCTATCATAGGAGGTGCAAGAAGCTGTGGGATAAATTGTTTGCTTACTTGCCTCCTCAGACGCGTGTTTGTCATGCTGCTGCTATTGCAATAAAGAGCGTGAGAATGAGGTGGTTCATCAGTTTCTCATTGGTCTTGATAATAGCTATCATACTCTCTGATTGCATATCCTAGCATAAGATACCTTGCCTTCCATTGGACATGTTCACTCATTTGCAATTCAGGAGGAGCCTCACAAGACTGTCGTTAATGCCTGTGAGTCCACTTCAGACAAGATGTCCTTTTTCGCTCGTCGCCCAGTGTCGTTACTTTCCCCAAAGCCGATCACCACTGCCCAAGGTAATTCACACGACATCGTCGTTGATCGAAAAAACCTCATGTGCACTCATTGCAACCGCAAGGGCTACGACATCACTACTTGCTTCAAGATTGTTGGTTATCTCGACTGGTTTGTTGAGAATGGACCTCCAGATTAGTCAAAGAGCTCAGAACCAGCAAACTCGTGCCAGTGCAACAACATCGTTCACCGGAGCAGCCCTAGCCATCGCCGCCGCACCTCCATTGATGCTCAACGTCGCCGTCGTTCTTTCCAATTCTAATTGGACATCTTTCAGTCCCGCCTTGTCTAAGGAACAATGGACTATGGTTCTTACATATTCTCTTAGATGAATAATTCTGATAATACGCCAGGTAAGCCTACTTTACCTTGAATTCTTGATATCAGAGCGTCATATCATACGACCGGTTCCAGGGATATTCTGCATGATATTGAACTTGTTGCTAATGTTGATGGCATCTTACCTGATGGTTCTATCTCTACTGCTACTTAACATGGAAACTTATACTTTGGCGATATTATTTTTTCCCTTGTTTTGTTTATTCCAGAATTACGTTGTTACTTCTTGTCATTTTCCAATTTACCTCCTTCTTTAAAATGCATGGTTTTGCTAACTGAGAAATTGTGCATATTACGGGATATCAACACGAGGATAGTGATTGGCACGGGTGATGAGTAGGGTGAGGTTTATTGGTTACGCAGATTGGGAGCTCTACCATCTTCTCTGCCCACAATCTCCATTGTTGTCGTTGTATCTTCGTCTAATTTATGACATCAATTCTTTGGGCATCCGTCCTCTTCGGTGTTGTCTTTTATCCAAGATATTTCTTTAAGTCGTAGTGAATTGAATAAAACTGCTCCTTGTTCCGTTTGTCATCACGCAAAGCAGTCTAGAAGTAGTTTTCCTTTAAGTAATTCTAAGGCTAATCATTTATTTGAACTTATACATTGTGATGTTTGGGGGTCTTATGCCTCAGCTTCTTCTAGTGCAGCATTTTCATTTTTAACCATAGTTGATGATTATTCCCGAGCTGCGTGGGATTACTTCTAGTGTCTAAGTCTCATGTACCTGCCTAGATGAATGAGTTCTTTGCTCTTCTTCAGACACAGTTTCGTCATCCAGTTCAATGTGTTAGAGCTAAGAATGGAATTGAGTTTCTTCCTCTTCGGTCTTACTTTGTAGAGAAAGGAATTTAGCTCGAGACTTCCATTATCAACACACCACAGCAGAATGGGCGAGTGGAAAAAAAGAACTGCCATATCTTAAACGTGGATTGTGCTCTTTGTTTCCAAGATCAATTGCCTATTAACTTCTAACGAGAATGCATTCTTACTTCTACCTACCTGATCAATCACAATTCAACACTGGTGTTGAATGGTCGTTTACCTTATCAACTTCTGCATTGTCGCACACCAGATAACAGTCATCTCTGTGTGTTTGGTTGTTTGTGCTTTGCTTCTTAGCTTTCAAAGTTGCATGATAAGTTTGCATCCTGAAGTCGCAAATGTGTTTTATAGGTTATCCGCTTGATAAGAAAGCCTAGAATTTTTATGACTTGGAGTCTCTTACTGTGTTTATTAGTCGAGATATGGTGTTTTATGAAGATTGTTTTCCATTCGCAACTGCTTCTGATATGGTTTCATCAATTAATATGATGCACTTGTCATCCCCTGCTGTGTATAACACATTGATGTCGCCTCCTTTGGTGTCGTCGCTCGTGTTCGCTCCACCGCAGCTAGCGCCACCAGCAAACTTGCTGCCATCCGTCGATCCTTGGCCACCTTCACTTCAGCCGCGGTCTGAGCTACAGTCGGCCCTTCTGAAGCTGCGATCAGCTCCCCCAGAGCCGCGGCCTAAGCCCTTTGTTTTTTCTGAATCTGAGGTTGAGTTATCTCCGCCACGATGACCTACTCTCCTGCCTAGTACTCACATTCATCAACCACCAGTTAAATTGAAGGATTACGCATGCACTTCTACTTACGCAATACCTCCCCCCCCATTCCTTCCAGCTGCTCTCACATCCACGCCTGAACTGTCTTCGGGTACTTATTATCCTATTGGTGATTATCCTTCTTGTAATAGTTTTTTGGTTTCGCATATAGATTTTTAGTTGCAGCAACAGATAACTTGGACCCTGTTATGTATTCTAAGGTGTCTCGTCATTCTCACTGGTAAACGAAAATGACAGATAGGATTGATGTGCTTGAGTGGAACAATACCTGGGTTCTGCCTCCTCTGTCACCCGGTAAACACGCTATTGGAAGTAAATGGGTGTTTCGAACTAAGTATAAGTTTGATGGTTTGATAGAGAGATACAAGGCTTGGTTGGTGACCCACCTCAACCCGGGGTTGTTAATACACTCACAGCAAGAACAATTTGATTAACCTAGGTCGAGGCACTAATCCTATGGGATGGTCAAAACTAAGATTTATAGCTCCGCACCCATTTCTCGCTGCTAATGCTAACAAAGGGTAGTTAGCGGCATGACCAGGGTTTGTCCACAGAGATGCTAGGGTTCAAGTAAAAGTTAAAATACAGCCTTGTGTGGGTCGTCAATCTGCACGAGTGAAAGGAACAACTAGTAATGTAAACATGCAAGTCGGGGGTGGTATTTCAACTAACAACTACTAACCATGAAATTAACAAACAAGTAAACTATTTATACTAGGCACTTGTGACTAATTTAGAAACATGGTAGTTCTAATACTTCAATCCTCGATTTATTCACATATATACATACAAAAGACCTATTAGTGTGTTCATAACACGTGGTGTGATTGATGGCATACACTTACCCATCCTTGTCACGGTGGGTGCGCTCGCAACCCTCCATCAACACTGCCATCGTAATAAGGGAGCACAACAAGGTCCTACCATTGTTGTGGTTCTATTTCTCCCCCGTGATATTACATCTCGGATTTCCATCAAGAATGCACTAATTCCCAATGGTCCTCTATATGCGAGACCTTAGGTTCATAGGCCTCTTATCTTTGATACTAGGGTTTCAACATAACTTCTAGCTTGCTACTATCAACTATATCTACCCGTGACCTCTCAAGAAAATTTACGGAGCCAGCTAAGACTGGTGCGACGGAAAATAGTTTGGAGCATTCTTAAATCCCCTGTGCACTCGCCCATGCGGATGCGTTCTCCCCTACCCATTCAAACATCCAGGTTTCTCTTCCAAGGGGATATCAATAAAGGCACCATACATGAACATAACCCATAGTGTGTGCTTATATGTGGTGTAGTGTTCATGAATTTAGAAACATTCAAGAACAATCATAATAATATCATAAACATAAAGATAAGATTAATCTACTTGAATCTCATAAAGCAATGGAAACTACACAAGTGCCAAATATGTCCCAAGCTAATCTAACTACTCTAAAAAGTATAGATCCATGGATAATATGGAATAATATGCCATGGATCGAAGAAAATAAGAAGAAAATAAAAAGATAAGAGAAACAAAAGAAGAATGAATGAGAAGAAGAACTCTCCTCTTCCTTCTCTCTAAACTAGAAAGAGAAACTAATATACATTATGACTAGATCTATTCTACTTAGGGTTTAGTAGAATACTAAGGCTCATATATATAGTAGTAGGAGATTGGACTTAAAGATTGGCCCAAAATAGGCCAAACATAGCAAAACCTTGTCACCCTTTCCCTCTAGCTACTGAACCTTTCTCGAATATACTGCTCAAATTCGTGAATCATCTAGAGATGAATTATAGTGCGCTGGATAGATCTTGGAAAGAAGAATATTTTGATATATGGTAGAGGGAAATTGGACAAAAATTGAGAGAGTTATGGCCAAAATGGTTAGTCGCCAGGGCGTCACGGATCAGCACATATGCCACAGTCTATAAAAATTCAAGCACGGGGCTCCAGATTTTGGCACGGTCCGTGACCATTCATCGGTGGACCATGGGATCTGGTGCATTAGTACCAGATCTGGCATGGTCTGTGAATTGGGAATTCTAGTAGTCAATGTTGTAGTATTTAAGAAGATGAATCCAATGGAACCAACCTTGAAAGCTAATTCTTCTTGGATCGTTATTGGACTTAGGCAACCCTCCTTAGACCATGATTCACCATTTTCATCTTTGGCCATCTTGAACTTCGAAGCTGCCTATCTTCGGCATCAAATCTTCTACCATTAAAAGCAAACAGCCTTTGCAAGAATGTAATGTAGCAAATAGCATTCACGGGCAACATACTGGAGGTACATATAATGAAGACCAAGGAGCACATGAACACGATATGTCAATAATCACTAATTAAGTATACAAAACATGGGATTTAGAATAGAAAACCGAACATGGTTGTCTAAACCCATTGTCATGTAAACTCAACTAATGTTACCAAACCGCCAACCAAAAGCAAATAAAAACTACGTCAAATGCATTGGTTAAAGCATGCATAATGGTGCAGATCAGACTCCCCACACTTAAACATTTACTCGTCTTTGAGTAAATAAAATCAAAGAAAAAGGTTCAAGCAGCATGAAGCATGCAAAAATAGCCAATGCATCCAACTTATTTCCAATCTAACCTAGTTCCCCAAAGAAGATGAAAATCTCACAACTCTCACACTCCCCAAAGTTCCTAGGCAACCAAACCACCCAAAGAAAGTAAAATATGTATTGAAAAAGAAAAGTGTCAAACGATCGGAATAAAGCCAAACTTACTTTCCCCAAAGTAGTCCCAAAAGCAATCAAAGAGCAATCCTCAAGTAAAAACAATTCACCAAGGAAATCCAAAAGTCGTCAACTTGTTTGCAACATAGGGATAAATCTAGACTCTTGACCTAGTTGTAAACAAGGAGTCCAATGTATCGTCAACCTAGTTTCTTGTTTCTTTTTTCTCTCAGTTTCTCTCATTTTGCCTAAGTGCCCTTTCGGATTTTCACCTAGCGTTATCCCACAAAACATGATCACCACTCAACTTTTTCCACACAGCCTCTCATTTTTTCCTAGACTTGTAAGTCTAGCCGGGCTAAGCTGTCTAGGTTTTTGTCATTTAATTTTTTTCAAGTTTTTCAAAATGCTCTTAAAAGAGCTATTAGCTACATAGAAAGAACTAAAAACCATAAGTGCTATCTAATCCCATTCCCCACACTTAAAGCTTGCAATGTCCTCAATGCATATACAAAATCAAAGAACACATGTTAAGGGAAAGAAATAGGAAATCACTTATAATGAAAAAGGAACACTAAAATCTACCCTTGGTGGCAAAATCATGGAATGTAAGGGATAAAATACCATCACCCTCATTATACTACCCATAACCTCTAATCATGAATGATCAATATAACCACTATTATGCACCACAAATCGAATAAGGAATTGAATAACAATGGAGAGTTACCTCTTAGGTCTCGATGTGTGTGTCTCAAGGGATTTGAAGGTAGGTGATGCGTCCACTTTATATGCTTGTTTTAGTACTATTTAGGATCCTTTTTGTGCTCTTTCATTACAACAGCTTGTGTTTTACCATGAAATCCTCTTAGGAGGGGTAAGAGCAACTTTGCGCTCTTTTACCTCTTTTAAGTAGATGTTTTGTGTAACGAAGTAATGAAGACCGGAGGCCATTGAAGACTACACTTTCGAAGATTTTGAAGACTTGCTTCGAAGACGTGAAGACCGGAGGCCATTGAAGATCACTTTTGAAACCGTTGAAGACTTAGAAATTGAGAGGAGTGACTATGGAGATGACTACATGCCACAAGGAGAAGAAGAATAAATCATGCAAAAAATTCTGGTTACCGTCGCGAGTCGCAACGGATTCGTCGCGACCAACATGTTCGTCGCGAGTCGCGACGAACTTCGTCGCGAGTCGCGACGGCCACTGACCAGAATCCTACTTTCTTTTCCTTCCACTATAAATACCATTTTTTCTCTCCTCTCATTCCAGTTTTCAGCAGCTGCGGATTTTGTACTGTTCTAAACCCTATTTCTCCATTTTTCATCTTTGATTTATCTTGTTGTTTTGATTTGTTGTTTTAGTTAGATTAGCATGAACTCTAGTAGCTAATCTAATCTCTTGGGAGCAATTGACCAAAGCTTCCAAACTCATGTCCTAAGAACAATTTGTAGCTTATTTATTACTCTTGCTATTGTGCATTTATGGAGCATTGAATGTGTTTATTGATTTTATTAATGTTGTTGAAAGATTGAGTATATGAAATGCTTGTATTAATTGCTTGCTAGGGTTTGGGGGATTTGGGTTAATTTCCCCCATGTTCTTGTTAGGAATGTACAAGTATGATTTAGAGCTTTTGATTATGTTGATGGATTGATGATTGCTAGATAGATATGCAATGTCGAACTCTTTGCCATGTTTATCATTTGTAGCAAACGGGAGAAGTCTATGAGTGGTCGCTCTTGACTAATCCCGTGTAAATGCATAGATCGGTTAAATGCTTAGTCACGGTGTAGTGGTCATAAGTGTTGCCGAGCTTGTTTATCCTTTGTGCTAAATGCCATCAATGGGATACCTTGAGTCGTGGTCTCGACAACGGGAGTCATTGGTGAGGTTTGACAAGAGATGTCGAATTCACTCTTGCAAACTACTACCTAAGAAGGATAGAAGTTTAGTCTTCACAACAAGTAGTGAAAGTAGTAAATAAGTTGCATGTTCAATGATGGATAAGAGGTTTGGAAGTGGAAGTCAATTGCACCTAAGGCTTCGTAATTGTATTTTCATCATGTCTTTATTTGCGTTTACATGATTAGCATCATTCTCTTGATTTGCTAATTGTTGTATTTTAATTTGCTAATTTAGGAACCATCCAACCAAACCCCCCCCCCCCTTGTTTACATACTTTTATATATATCTATGTATGTGTTTAGTACGTTTTCTCATATAGGTGTCTAAGTACTTAGAAAAATCCATTTTCCTGTGGACGACCCCATCTTGCCACTATTTACATTATTGTGGATAGGACGCATTAAGGGCCTAAAAATATTAACTTTGAGAGGTACGGCGACGACCTCCCAAATTTTGGCGCCGTTGCCGGGGAATAGGCGTTCATTTTTAAGTGCTTTATCATATTATGTGTGATTATGTGCTACTTATGAATATTTGTTAGTTTGATTTTATTTTATTTTGATTTCTTAGTAGATTTGCCATTTTCGCTTGGCTTGGAGACGTATTGTTCGAGTTCTTGGTGTATGGTTCGCACGCGATCCTCTTCACAAGAACCCTTACACTACGACCCCGAGTTAGAGTTGAATTTGAGATGGGCTAGGAGGCTTTCTTTGGAAAGTGTGAATAACACCCCTCCTAGTGACCATTTTGCGGATACAGCTTCATCAATGGAACATCAAATCGAGCAAGAAGATGAGAATCCGAGAAGGGAACCACACCATCCTTTGGGACAACCCTTGTTGAAAGACATCATGGCACCCAATCTTGAGCAAATAACCGATGTGCATTGAGTACCCAGTGGTTGGGCCAAATGGGCATTTTGAGCTGAAAACCGGGTTCATCAATATGCTACCCGCATTTCTTGGAAGGCAAGGGGAGAATGCCAACAAGCATCTCACTGAATTTCACTTCTTGTGTAGCGGTACGGTTCCTCATGGAGTGGACGAAGATTTTTACAAGTTGAAGGCATTCCCTTTCACTCTTAAGGATGGTGCTAGAGATTGGCTCCATTACCTACCGCTAAGGAGCATAAAGAGTTGGCTTGATTTGAAGACAAAATTTCTCGCCAAGTACTTCCCGGCCTCGAGGTCCGCTGCTATGAAGAAAGACATAAGCAACATTCTGCAGTGGCATGAAGAGTCTTTCTTCGAGTATTGGGGGAGATTTAAGATGCTCCTCGCAAGTTGTCCCTACCATGGCTATTCAGAGGGAGATTTGGTGTATTACTTCTATAATGGCCTTCTTGATGAAGACCAAAGGCTGGTTAGAAGTTCTTGTGGTGGCACCCTCAGAAACAAAATGCCCACCGAAGCCATGCAACTATATGAAGAGCTAGCGGAAGAGTCGAGGAATTTTAGCTCAAGGGCTGATTTAAGGAGGAGAAACCCAATACCTGCAAGTGCCTTTGCTAACAGTGGGAAATTGGAGGATCAAGTCACGGCCCTCACATCCATGGTGAAGACCTTGATGACAAAGCCCGGAGGAAATGCGCCACATGTTAAGTCATGTGAAATTTGCTACTTGGCGCACCCTACGGACACATGCCCCACTCTACAAGAGGATTACGTTGAGGAAGTAAGTGCTATGGGGTATCAGGGAAATCAAGGGTACCATGGTAACTATGGGTATCAAGGTGGTCAAGGCTACCAAGGTAACCAAAGCTACCAAAGGTACCCAGGGTACCAAAACCGGCCGTATAATTCAGGAAATCGTGATCACCCGAACCTCCGGTATGGAAACCCTCAAGGAGGCCAGAACTCTCAACCGTACAAGCTCCCCCGACAACAATACCGGCCACCTCAACAACAGTTCCAAAGGCTTGAAGACAAACCCCGAGACCGAGGGGAGGGCTCGGGGCTATCCAAGGATGAGGTGTTGCAAGCTATTCACCGATTAGGCATGAGTGCTAAAAAGAGCGAACAATTCCAAGATGAGGCTAAAGTAAGCATCAAAAACTTGGAAACTCAAGTGAGCCAAATAGCCCAAATGGTGAACCGGATGGAAGCCCGGGAAAAGGGTAAACTACCTGCCCAACCAGAGATCAACCCGAGGCAAAATGCAAGTGCTATCACTTTGAGAAAAGGTAGAGAGGTCGGTGCTTCACCGGAGGCTGAAAATGTTGAAAAGGAGCCAACGAGAATTGAAGAGTTTGAAAAGGGAGTTGAGGAAGAGGCAGTCCATGAGAAGGAGACTAATGAGCTAGCCAACAAAGGCAAGGAGGAAGAAATCGAGTTGAAGACATTGCCACCAAGACCGAAGTCAACCTCCATCCCGGAACCATCCTCTCCTCCACACAAAAGAACAAAGATGGTGGACATCCCTCCATATGTTCCGGAACCCCCATTTCCGGAGGCATTGAAAGACAGGAGGAGGACGGAGGATAACAAAGATATCTACGAAGTCTTTCATAGATGTGAGGTAAACATCCCTCTCTTGAATGCAATTGAACAAATTCCTAGATATGCCAAATTTCTCAAAGAATTATGTGTTGTAAATAGGAAACAAAGGGCCAAAAACAAGTTGAAAAATGGAAAAAGTGAGCATGTTTCTGCATTGTGTCAAAGAGAACTACCCCCTAAATGTAGCGATCCCGGCATGTTCACAATCCCATGCATAATAGGAAATACTCATTTTGAAAAAGCTATGCTTGATTTGGGTGCATCCATAAATGTGATTCCTTACTCTTTGTATGAAAATCTCAACTTGGGAACATTGCATAAAACCGGGGTGGTAATCCAATTGGCCGATCGTTCTAGTGCATACCCTAAGGGTATTGTAGAGGACGTGTTGGTTAAGGTGGATTCCTTAATTTTCCCCGCAGATTTTTATGTCCTTGACATGGAGCATGATAAACATGCCGCCCCAATTTTGTTGGGGAGGCCATTTTTGAAAACGTCTAGGACAATGATTGATGTGCATAAAGGTACCCTCACTATGGAATTTGATGGAATGAAAGTAGAGTTTAACATAAATAACTCTATGAAGTATCCTAGTGAAGAACATTCTTTCCATGCCCTAGATATTGTTGAAGAAGTTGTGCAAGATGTTTTTGAACTAAATAGTGAGGATTCTTTATTGGTTGCTTTGCAATGTGATGTTAATGATGCCCACAATGTATATTCTATGAGCACTAACTTGAAGGGCAGCTTTGAGGATTTGAACTTGCTTGGAGAGATGACACCGAGTGTCTCAACACCTCCTCCTCTACTCTTAGAGGAACCAGAATTCCTCCCCTCACTTGTGAAAGCCCTGGTGCTTGACCTTAAACCTTTGCCAGATGATCTCAAGTATGCATTTCTTGGGGCAGGGGAGACGCTTCCAGTTATCATTTCGAGCAAGCTCACCAAGGAGCAAGAAGAAAAGTTGATGGTGGTGTTGCGGGAGAACAAGGAAGCAATTGGATGGACTATTGCCGACATCAAAGGCATAAGTCCATCCACTTGTATGCACAGAATCTTGTTGGAAGAAGGTGCGAGACCCATCCGACAACCCCAACGCCGTTTGAACCCGCCTATGATGGATGTGGTGAAGGCGGAAATCCTCAAGTTGCTTCAAGCAGGCATGATATATCCAATCTCGGATAGCAAATGGGTGAGCCCAACTCAGGTGGTACCCAAGAAGAGTGGAATGACGGTAGTCGAAAATGAGAAGGGTGAAATGGTACCCACCCGAGTTCAAAACGGGTGGCGAGTTTGCATTGACTACCGGAGATTGAATGCGGAAACACGGAAGGATCATTTCCCATTGCCATTCATTGATCAAATTCTTGAGAGGTTAGCAAGCCACCCCTTTTATTGCTTTTTGGATGGGTACTCGGGGTATTTTCAAGTGGCTATCGCCCCAGAAGACCAAGAGAAGACCACCTTCACGTGCCCCTTTGGTACGTTCGCTTACCGACGCATGCCTTTCGGGTTATGTAACGCCCCAGCAACTTTCCAAAGGTGTATGGTAAGCATTTTCTCAGAATTTGTTGAAAATTTTTTCGAGGTATTTATGGAGGACTTCACCATTCATGGTAATTCCTTTGACGATTGTTTAGCAAATTTAGCGCAAGTTCTTAACCGTTGCATTGAAACTAACCTAGTGCTAAATTATGAGAAATGTCACTTTATGGTGAAGAAAGGTATTGTCTTAGGCCATGTTTTCTCCTCTAAGGGTATTGAGGTTGACAAGGCAAAGATAGACACGATTCAAACTTTGCCTTATCCTACTAATGTGCGCGAAGTGCGCTCTTTTCTTGGCCATGCAGGATTCTATCGCCGGTTCATCAAGGACTTCTCAAAGATAGCATCTCCTCTATGCAAATTGTTGCAAAAGGAGGTGGAATTTGTGATGGATGAGGGGTGTAAAGGGGCATTCGATGCATTGAAGAGAAGGTTAGTCTCGGCCCCTATCATACAACCCCTGGATTGGGCATTGCCTTTTGAGATAATGTGTGATGCGAGTGATTACGCCGTTGGAGCGGTGCTTGGTCAAAGGGTGGGGAGAGCACCTCACGCCATCTACTACGCATCCATGTCCCTAAATGAAGCCCAAAGGAACTACTCCACCACTGAAAAGGAGTTGCTAGCAGTGGTATTCTCTTTAGAAAAATTTCGATCTTACTTTCTTGGTACAAAAATTATTGTGTACACTGACCATGCAGCGCTTCGTCATTTAATGACGAAGAAAGAGGCCAAGCCAAGATTGATTAGGTGGATCCTTCTTTTGAGAGAATTTGATTTGGAGGTGCGGGATAAGAAGGGCGCTGAAAACCTTGTGGCCGATCATCTGAGCTGGTTGACTCCGGGGGAAGACATTGAGGTAAGCCCCGCAATGAAGGAGCAACTACGGGAGGAATTCCCTGATGAACAATTGTTCACCATTAGGGATCTCCAACCGTGGTATACCAACATTGTAAACTTTCTTGTCGCTGGTAAATTCCCTCATCATTTTTCTAAGGCCCAAAAGGATAAGTTAAGGAGTGATGCGAAATATTATGTGTGGGATGATCCCTTTTTGTGGAGACATTGTGCGGATCAAGTTGTTAAGAGATGTATCCCTGATAGTGAAATACACTCAATTCTTGAATTTTGTCATTCTCATGCATGTGGCGGTCATTTTGGAGCAAAGAGAACCGCTAGGAAAGTTTTAGAGAGTGGGTTTTATTGGCCTACATTGAATAAGCATGCATACACCTTTTGTAAATCTTGTGATGAATGCCAGAGAGTAGGAAATATCTCCACTAGGAATGAAATGCCCCAAAAACCTCTTTTGTACTGTGAAATCTTTGATGTTTGGGGTATTGACTTTATGGGGCCTTTCCCTAGTTCTTGTGGTTTTACGTACATTCTTCTTGCTGTTGATTATGTATCAAAGTGGGTTGAAGCAAAACCCACTAGGACTGACGATTCTAAAGTGGTTGCAGAATTCTTGAAAGATAACATCTTTTCTAGGTTTGGGGTACCCCGAGCCTTGATTAGTGACTGTGGCACCCATTTTTGCAATCGGACCATAGCAGCACTCTTGAAGAAGTATGGAGTCACTCACAAGACATCCACCGCCTATCACCCACAAACCAATGGGCAAGCCGAAGTTTCCAATCGGGAAATCAAGTCCATCCTTCAAAAAACTGTTAACCCTAACCGGAAGGATTGGAGTTCTCGGTTGAATGATGCCCTGTGGGCGTATAGGACGGCTTACAAGACACCAATCGGTATGTCCCCATACCGGTTAGTGTTTGGTAAGCCCTGTCACCTACCGGTGGAAATTCAGCACAAGGCTTACTGGGCGGTCAAACAGTTTAATCTTGATGTAGATGAAGCCGGTTTGCATAGGAAGTTACAATTGGAGGAACTGGATGAAATCCGGAGGGAGTCCTATGAGAACGCTGAGATCTACAAAGAGAAGACAAAGGTATGGCACGACAAGATGATCATCAGGAAGGATTTTGACGTTGGTCAGAAGGTCCTCCTATTCCAATCTCGCCTTCGCCTATTCCCAGGTAAGTTAAGGTCCCGATGGATCGGTCCTTTTGAGGTGGTTAAGGTATTCCCGCATGGTGCGGTGGAGATTCTAGATCGAGCTAAGTCCCATACCATTAAGGTTAATGGACAACGGTTGAAACCTTACCACGAGACTTTTGTACCGGAGAAAGGAGAGGACGTTGATCTCCTCGATCCGGTTTGTGAGTAACCTCCAAGGAGGGAAGTAAGTCGTGCCGACGACGTTAAATAAACTTGGTTTTGATCATCCGGATCGTCACTCGTGACTTTCTGTTGATGTTGTTTAGTTTTGAGCTTTTATCATTAAGCTTCATTGTTTTGCTTTATGCTTTTCACGGGTTGTTTTCTCCATGATTTTGTAGCAAATTTGAAGCCAAGGCATTGGATTTTGGAAGGGGAAAATACTTGAATTCGAGAAGGAAGAACTTGGACAAGAGAAAGAAGCAGAAAAATTTTCAGAGTGCCAGGTTAGTTTCCCGTCGCGAGTCGCGATGAACTTCATCTCGAGTCGCGACATGCTCAGAAACTTTTGGGAAATTTTGGCCTTCCAGATCCCACTTTCCACAAGTCGCGATGACATCGCGAGGCCTCGTCGCGAGTCGCGATGAACACGTCGCGAGTCGCGACGGGCTCAGAAACTTTTGGGAAATTTTGGCCTTTCGGATCCCACTTTCCACGAGTCGCGATGACCTCGCGACGCCCGCCGCGAGTCGCAATGAATGTCGTCGCGCGTCGCGACGTGCTCAGAAACAAAGAAAAAAAATCGATCTCGGACTTCACTTTCCGCGACTCGCAATGACCTCGCGACGCCCGTCGCGAGTCGCGGCGGTCGTGCAGTCAGAAAAAAAATGGGTCTGTTTTAAAACCCGAGACCATTCTTCCCCTTCACTTCCATCCTCTTCCATCCTCTCAACTTCCACACCGCCACACTCCGCACCGCCGCCTCGTCGCCGCGCTGCCGCCGCCTCGTCGCCGCGCCGCACCACCACCACACTCCCCACACTCTCCACACTATCCACACTCAACAATCTCCACACCGAAACCCTTGATTTTGGGGGTTTTTGACGATTGTAGGCAATTCGAACCCGAATTGATCGTGGGCTCCCATTTTTATTCTTCCTAAGCGCAATATTGGTACACCTCTTCACTCTATTTAGCCCTAATTGTGATTTCGAATATATATGCTATTTATTGGATATTGTGTAGATTGTGTTAATGGTGCTTGGAATCTAACTTATTATTCTTGTTTGATTGTGGTGAATATGTTGTGCATCCAATTTTATTTCATGGGTATGGTGTGCATATTTTGTATTTCAGTTTGCACGATACATTTCCTTAGTGCGGTTTCTACTGTATTATTGTTATGATTTGGGGGAAGTGGGTTGATTTCCCCCCTGTTCTGCTAGATTTTGAAATGTGTGCATCCGAGTTGTTTTGGCTGGAGAGTAGGTGGTGATTCTGTTTTGGAAGCATGTTAGCCTGTTGTTATTGAGATAAAGTATTTCTATGTGGATTACTGTGCTTTGGAATGCTATGTGGTTTACAGTAATTTGGCCATGGAACATAGAGGTTGACATTGTCACTATACTAATGATGGCTAAATTAGTTGAGCATGACTGTGATTTTTTTAAATATAGCATGGCATATCTATTTTGACTATGTGAGGACTTCTTGAATCTGATGATATGGGTTTGTTGGGCATAACATACATTGTATATGCAATTGTGAGTACGACTCAAACTAGTTAAACTGCTTTCATTTTGCCCTTTAATAACAGACTAGTTTGAGATGGGTTATAGATTTATCATATTTCTTGTACATATATCCCTTTGCGTTTGACATGCTTGCTGTGGTTGATAGATATGGCCCCCAGAAAGAGATCCAGGGCGATGCCCCGGGACGATCACACCACCGCTCCACCTCCTCCGGCTTCAGGATCAGGTTCTGCTCCTCCGCCTCCGGATAGGTACATGGGCTTGACCCGGATCACCGGGTCCTATGCGGACAGATGGGAGACCCTTGAGAGGCGCCTGCTTAAGGAAACCATTTTTGTTGATATGCCTACGTTGGATGCCCTCGGCCTTGTGCAGCCTGTCAGATGCCTCCTCGCCAAAGGGGGAATGGAGGGATTCATGAGCAAGAGCGCGCCCACTTACCGGAGGTACATGCTGGAGTTCCTATCCACTGTCCGTATAAGCAGCATGAGGGGTGACCAACCCTGTGAGAGGTACATCGCCTTTCACCTGGATGACCTATCTTGGCAGATGACCGTCTCACAGGTTGAGGAGGCTTTTGGTTTTGACACTGCTGCGATACGAAACAGACTGGATCCAGAGGCCCAAGAGTGGACAATTGAAGATGACATGCAGTTCTGGAATGTCATCAATATGAGGCAAAAGAACTCCCACGACAAGAGCAGCGCCATCATTCACCCTGCGCTCCGTTATGTGCACAGACTCTTGGCCGGCACAATCTTTTGCTCCGCGGAGCCGACGAATGTGCCAGACAATGATATTCACTTCTTATGGCACTTAACGAGCAAGGGGCAAGGATATGGGCTGTGGGCGGAGCTCTGGATGAAGAGAATTGTAGAAGTGGCAGGAAAGGCCAAAGGGAAAATCATGGTCGGAGGGATGATAGGCCTTCTGGCAGAATACTTGGGATTAGTCCCTCCGGCTGACTTCCCACGTTTGGGGAGGCGGGCGTCTTATCTGATCACCGTCGAGCGACTTGTTCGATTTGAGATGCTCAGTGTCACCCGAACCACTGGGCTCTTCCATTGGTTATACGGTGCGAGGAAGGTCACATTCATGGCACTTCCTCAACAGAGCAAGACGAAGCTGGAGTTTGACACACCGCTGGAAGATTTGGCGATCTCCCCAGACTCTTCATGTGCAGCTGAGTTCCAGCGCGAGCTTCGTGACCTCGAGCCAGCCCCTGTCCAGCGTGATGATAGCACCCTACCTCCTTCGGAGCCGCAGCAGCAGCAGCAGTACTACTCTCCACAGCCTCCACCACAGACGGATCCTATGCAGGAGGATGATGCTACCCCTCACCACTCCCAGCCTCCGCCAGATTTCTATGAGCGAATGATGCAGACCATGCACGATGGTTTCCGCCGCCAGGACAGTATGATTTTGGAGCACAACGTGTTTGTCTCCTAGGCTTTGATCGACATGGATGAGGAGATTGACCACCTATCAGCTCGCATCCATGAGTTGTAGCCCCAGTTGGGTGGTACATCAGGCCCCAATCCGAGAGCAGAGAGGCGTAGGGCATGGAGGCAGAGCAACACAGAATGGCTAGCACAGTACCAGCAGCGCTACTCCGGCGGTGGCCCTTCATCTTCACAGCATTGATAGAGTGAGCATCACGCTTTACCCCTTTTCCATACTTTTCTTTGTACGGTTTTTCCCTAGTCTACATTGAGGGCAATGTAGTGTTTTCAGTGTGGGGAGAGGTATCTACTATTGATAGGCGAGTTGGGATTTGGAGATACTTTTGCCTTTTGTTTTGGATATTGTTTTGCTTTTGATGTACTTGGATAATGTTGGTTTTGATACTTTTCTTAACCTTCACATTTGGAAGCAATTTGCTACTTTTCGGATGGGGAACAACAACAACAAAAAATAAAAATAAAAAGGAAAAATAAAAAGGAAAAAAGAATCCCGCTAAGTTGAAAACCCGAGAGGGCAACTTAGGCAACATTGGGGCCCGGATAGGTCGAAAACCCAAAAGGGTGGCCTAGGTAAAAATGAGAGGTCAAATGTGTGGAAAAAGGTGAGGTGTGAGCTAAAACAAAAATGATTGTGTGGCTAGGATGAAAACCTGAAAGGGCTCCTAGGTAAAATGAGAGAAAGCGAGAGAAATTGAAAGACATCAAGTGTTTACTCATTTGCCGGCGATGGAGTCATAAGGTTGCGGTGACCACACGGAGGGATCGGGTAGCTCAACATCTTGAGAATCTTTTGGGGATGGATAATTTAGCGGGGAAAAGATGGAGTAAGTTGTGGAATTCTTGATCATTAATAGACTTCATTTTTAGGTTGATATATTGATATAGAATGAAGCATGTGCTCTGAACTTTATGCATACTTTTGGTTTCATCTTTTATCATTGGATTTGGGATTATCAGTTCTGGATTTGGAGATGTCTTAGGGAAATTAATGAATTGATGGGGTGATATGGTTTAGGTAGATTTAGGAATAGGGGTTGTGGGAAATTCTCATTTGATCTTAATATTGGGATGTGCGATATTGAGAGTTTTGTGAGGTAGTGAATTGGGGGATTAGTAGTAGGATGTGGAGGTATCATTCCCTTCGTATACTTAGATCTTTTCTTACTCGAGGGCGAGTAAGGTTCAAGTGTGGGGAGGTTTGATGCGTCCACTTTATATGCTTGTTTTAGTACTATTTAGGATCCTTTTTGTGCTCTTTCATTACAACAGCTTGTGTTTTACCATGAAATCCTCTTAGGAGGGGTAAGAGCAACTTTGCGCTCTTTTACCTCTTTTAAGTAGATGTTTTGTGTAACGAAGTAATGAAGACCGGAGGCCATTGAAGACTACACTTTCGAAGATTTTGAAGACTTGCTTCGAAGACGTGAACACCGGAGACCATTGAAGATCACTTTTGAAACCGTTGAAGACTTAGAAGTTGAGAGGAGTGACTATGGAGATGACTACATGCCACAAGGAGAAGAAGAAGAAATAATGCAAAAAATTCTGGTTACCGTCGCGAGTCGCGACGGATTCGTCGCGACCAACATGTTCGTCGCGAGTCGCGACGAACTTCATCGCGAGTCGCGACGAACTTCGCCGCGAGTCGCGACGGCCACTGACCAGAATCTTACTTTCTTTTCCTTCCACTATAAATACCATTTTTTTCTCTCCTCTCATTCCAGTTTTCAGCAGCTGCGGATTTTGTACTGTTCTAAACCCTATTTCTCCATTTTTCATCTTTGATTTATCTTGTTGTTTTGATTTGTTGTTTTAGTTAGATTAGCATGAACTCTAGTAGCTAATCTAATCTCTTGGGAGCAATTGACCAAAGCTTCCAAACTCATGTCCTAAGAACAATTTGTAGCTTATTTATTACTCTTGCTATTGTGCATTTATGGAGCATTGAATGTGTTTATTGATTTTATTAATGTTGTTGAAAGCTTGAGTATATGAAATGCTTGTATTAATTGCTTGCTAGGGTTTGGGGGATTTGGGTTAATTTCCCCCATGTTCTTGTTAGGAATGTACAAGTATGATTTAGAGCTTTTGATTATGTTGATGGATTGATGATTGCTAGATAGATATGCAATGTCGAACTCTTTGCCATGTTTATCATTTGTAGCAAACGGGAGAAGTCTATGAGTGGTCGCTCTTGACTAATCCCATGTAAATGCATAGATCGGTTAAATGCTTAGTCACGGTGTAGTGGTCATAAGTGTTGCCGAGCTTGTTTATCCTTTGTGCTAAATGCCATCAATGGGATACCTTGAGTCGTGGTCTCGACAACGGGAGTCATTGGTGAGGTTTGACAAGAGATGTCGAATTCACTCTTGCAAACTACTACCTAAGAAGGATAGAAGTTTAGTCTTCACAACAAGTAGTGAAAGTAGTAAATAAGTTGCATGTTCAATGATGGATAAGAGGTTTGGAAGTGGAAGTCAATTGCACCTAAGGCTTCGTAATTGTATTTTCATCATGTCTTTATTTGCGTTTACATAATTAGCATCATTCTCTTGATTTGCTAATTGTTGTATTTTAATTTGCTAATTTAGGAACCATCCAACCAAACCCCCCCCCCTTGTTTACATACTTTTATATATATCTATGTATGTATGTGTTTAGTACGTTTTCTCATATAGGTGTCTAAGTACTTAGAAAAATCCATTTTCCTGTGGACGACCCCATCTTGCCACTATTTACATTATTGTGGATAGGACGCATTAAGGGCCTAAAAATATTAACTTTGAGAGGTACGGCGACGACCTCCCAGTAGGTGGGCTTTGAGGAGTATTTTTGTGGCGGTAGGGTGGTGGTAGGGAATAAATGGTGATTGGGTGGTGTGGGAAAGTATGTGAGCGTCATGGGTCGTGCACGTCTACACACCCCATGAATTAAGGGTTTGGGCATTCTCCTTGTTCACTATTTTGAGAGTCATGGACCATGTACGTCTACATGGTCTATGAGTTAACTCCCCGGTTACTCACCTTCCTCCAAGAACCATATGTTTCCTACAAAACAAACATGCACACCAAGTGTAATAGTGCCCCAAAAACAAAACAAAAAAATGCACCAAAAATTCTAAACTAATCTCAAAACAAAATTTAACCTTGGGTTGCCTCCCAAGAAGCTCCATATATTTAAGGTCGTTGGCACGATCCCAATGTTATCCATAAGGTGCAGGTTTGTACCACATCACCTTAAACAACCAAAAATGAAGAGCAGGGGGTAAGAATCTTCCAGGAGGAAGATATAGTAGAGGAGGAGTCAACCTTATAGGGAATAATTGGTTTGGAAGCTTAGCATATTCAATTGGCTTCCCTATGGTTTCCTCTAGGCTTCTGAAAATGTGGGAGTGGGTTCTATAGGTGGAGGTAGGAGTGCAAACAAGTAATATGGAAAATTAAGTATAATCATCCCTTCCTCGACTTCTTCACTCTCAACAATCCACATCCCCTTTAGATTCATCTACCAAAATTTCACATTCAACTAGGGATGGTTCATTTTTTGGAATATTGGATTTTAAGTTGACTCACCATATTCATCAAATTGAGCACTTGCCCTTCAACTTTCTCAATGGTTGAGAATAGTTGAGTCCCCAAATTGCTAATCTCGCAAGAACTTGTGATTGGAGTACACTACTTTTGGTCACATTAGCTATAGCTTGCAAAATTTCTACACAATTGAATTTGGGAACCAATCCTGGGGATTGGTTTTGGGGCATTGGGTAAGTTGGTGAAATCCAACTATCTAACCCAAAGTGTTGGTTTCCCAATGCATTTTCATACCACAAATTCGAGTTAACACTAAACCTAGAATTTGGAGAGTCGTGGTATAGGAAACAATCTTGATCACATTGGCCTTAGGCACCAACAACTCCTACCTCTCTCTCATTTTTCCTCATCCAAGAGCAAGACTCCGTAGGGTGATAACAATGACATATCCTACAAAATCTCGCTCTTTGAGCCATTCTTCCCCTATAGTCACTCAACCTTGGGCAATACTCTATAAGATAATCACAATGACACACCCTACAAAGTGCCCTCTATTGAGTGCTTTCCCACTTATTTTTTCTTTTCTCAATCAAACCCCAAAAAACACACAAAATTCATAATCAAAGTGCAAGAGTCCTTGGTTTTCACCAAGAACTCAAGCAATACCTACTCCGGAATACAAAAACAAGAAAAAAAAGAGCAATACTAACTACTCACTAACACGTTATGCTTAACTAATACTCGAGTTAAAAGCATCCCCGACAGCGGCGCCAAAATTTTACCTGGCCTGACCCGGGGTCATTAATACAGTCGCAGCAAGCATAATTTAACTAACCCGAGCCAAGGCACTAGTCACGTGGGATGACCATCAATCCGCAAGAGAGAAAGGAACAACTAATAATATAAACATGCAAGTTAGGGGGGGTTTAGTATTTTCAACTAACAAGTACTAAGCATGAAATTAACAAACAAGTAAACTATTTATACTAGGCACTTGGGACTAATTTAGCAACATGGTAGTTCTAATGCTTCAATACTCGATTCATACACATATAGGCATACACAAGACCTTTTAGTGTGTTCATAACACATAGTCTGGTCGATGGCATATGCTTCCCCATCCATGTCATGGTGGGTGCCCTTGTAACCCTTCATCGACACTGCCATCATAATTAGGGGAGCACAAAAAGGTCTGGCCGTTATTGTGGTTCTGTTTCTCCCTCGTGATATTACATCATAGGCTTCCACCACGAATGCACTAATTCCTAGTGGTCCTCTATACGTGAGGCCTTAGGTTCATAGGCACCTTATCAGTGATACTAGGACTTCAATATAACTCCTAGCTTGCTACTATTAACTATCTCTACCTGTAACCTCTAGGAAAACTTTACGAAGCCAGCTAAGACTGGTGTGATAGAAAATAGGTCAGAGCATTCTCAAACCTCCGTGCACACACCTACGCGGACGCATTCTCCTCTACCCATTCAAACATCCAGGTTGCTCTTCCCAATGGGGTATCAATAAATGCACCATACATAATAGTAGCCCAAAGTGTGTGCTTATATGTGGTGTAGTGTTCATGAATTTATAAACATTCAAGAACATTCACAATAATATAATAAACACAAAGATAGGATGAATCTACTTGAATCTCATAAAGCAATAGAAACTACACAAGTGCCAAATATGTCCCAAGCTAATCTAACTACTCTAAAAAGTATACATCCATGGAAAATATGGAATTAGATGCCATGGATCTAAGAAAATAATAATAAAAGAAAAAGATAAGAGAAAGAGAAGAAGAAGGAAGGAGAAGAAGAACTCTCATCTTCATTCTCTGTAAATAGAAAGAGAAACTAATCTATATTATGACCAAATCTATTCTACTTAAATTTAGTAGAATACTAAGGATCCTATATATTGTATTAATATAGTGGGCCTAAAGATAGGCCAAAATAGGCCAAACATAGCAAACCCCTAGTCACCATTTCCCTCTAACCCCTGAACCTTTCTCAAATAAAATATTCAAATACGTGACTCATTTGAAGCTTAATTATAGTTTGTTAGATAGATCTTGGAAAGACGAAGATTTCAATATATGGTGGAGGGAAATCGGAAGAAATTTGAGAGAGTTATGGCAAAAACAGTCAGCTGCCAAGGTGTCACAAACCGACACGGATGCCACGGTCCGTGAACATTCAAGCACGGGCTTCCAGGTCTGGCATGGTCCATAAACATTCATCTCCAGAGCATAAGATCTAGCGTGGTCCATCAATCTTGCCTCGTGCCACAGCCCGCCATGGTTTCAAGGACCTCGACTAGCATGGGGTCTTTGCTCAAAACATTTGTCACGGTCTGTGAAAGTTTTCACAGACCGGCTTCATACTTAGCCAAAATCTTCACATCTTCATCTCCATGCTTCATGTTCATGGCCCAACTTTTTTGTTATGGCCTGACGATGCTGCCTCGTGAATGTGTTATGCCAGCCTTCACAGATTCTCTTGTGTTCCTCATGTAGTGCAAACCGTGAACATTTTCACAGGCCGCTGATGCTTCATGTAGTGCGGGCTGTCACAGGTCGCTGGTCCTTCGTTGGATGAACTTCTTTTCTTGCCACGGGTGAACTGTTAGTCCAAATCGGGTGTTCTGGCATTCAATTTTGTAGTACTCGATAAGACGAATCCAATGGAACTAGCCTTGAAATTTAATTCTTCTTAGATAGTTCTCGGACTAAGGCAACACTCCTTGGACCACGTTTCACCATTTTCACCTTTGGTCGTCTTGAACTTTGAAGCCGCCTATCTTTGGCGTCAATCTCCTTCTACCACACATTGATGCTCGCGGCCTTCATCTACTTCCATTCAATGCAAATGGCCTTTAAATATTCTACCGTTAAAAGAAAAAAAACAGCCTTTGCAAGAATGTAATGTAACAAATAACATTCATAGGCAACCTACTAGAGGTACTTATAATGAAGACCAAGGAGCCCGTCAATACGAAATGTAAATAATGACTAATTAAGTATACAAAACGTGGGAGTTAGAATAGAAAACCGAAAATGGTTGTCTCATGTAAACTCAACTAATGTTGCCAAACCGGCAACCAAAAGTAAATTAAAACTACGTCAAATGCATTTGTTAAAGATGCATAATGGTGCAGATCAGTTGGTTATTCTTTGAAACCACCATATTGAGGGCACTGATTATACCGAGACCTTTGCTCCAGTTGCACAGATGAGCTTGGGTCATCTTTTCTTAGCAGCTGCAGCTATTCATGGATAGGATCTTCATCAAATAAATGTACAGAATGTCTTTATGCATGGGGATTTGGATGAAGAGGTTTATATGCGGCCCCTCCTGGTTTTACACTTCTTGCACCTGGTTTGTTCTGTAAGCTTTTCAAATCTATTTATGGTCTTCGATAGACGCCCAGAAATTGGTTTGCTAAGCTTGCTATAGCCCTACACATTTTTGACTTTGTTTAGAGTAAAGAAGATTACACTTTGTTTACCTATTTACGTGATAGTGTTTCTCTCAATGTTTTGGTTTATGTTGACGATTTGATCATTGCTGGATCTTCTTTGACTCCGATTGCTGAGTTCAAGATTTTTCTCTCCTCTTGTTTTCATATAAAGGATCTTGGTGTTTCGAAATACTTTTTGGGGATTGAGATTGCTAGGAGACCTGATGGTATGTTTCCATGTTGATGGAAATATGCTCTAGACATTTTGACATATACTAGTTTGTTGGGTGCCAAGCCTGCTGATTTTCCGATGCAACAACATTATAATTTGGTGCGTGCAGAAGGACTGGCTTACATTGATCCTGCGCAATATCAATGGCTTCTTGGTAAGCTGATTTATCTTACTATCACACGTACAGAGCTTAGTTATTTTGTGCAAACTTCGGAACAATTTATGGAGCATCTGCGTGTAGCACACTGGAAGGCTACACTGTGGGTTTTGAATTTTTTGAAGAGTCATCCAGGTTAAGGTTTATTTCTCTCTGCTAAAAGCTCACTTCAGCTTACTTCATTTTGTGACTCTGATTGGGATATTTTTCCTATTACGCGTCATTCTTTGACGGGATATTTTGTTATGCTTAGAGAATCCCCTATTTCTTGGAAGGCAAAGAAACAACCTACTATTTCTCGATTTTCGGCTGAAGCTGAGTATCGTGTTATGGCTGTTGCGTGTTGTGAGTTGATTTGTCTTAAGTCCCTTCTTTGATCTTTGGACGTAAGACACTCTTCTCCTATGCGTTTATATTGTGATAGTCTGCCAACTCTTCATATTGCAGTCATTCCTGTGTTTCATGAACATATGAAACACATTGAGATTGATTGTCATTTTGTTTGTGATTTGGTACAGTCTGGTGTACTTGTCACCCATCAAATTTGCACTTCCAGTCAACCTATGGATCTATTTACTAAAGCTCTTGGATGACCGGTATTTCAGATTCTTCTTGACAAGTTGGGCATTCGTGTCCACATGCTCCAACTTAAGGAGGAATGTTTAGGAGATAGTTTGTCATATTTTGTGTATATCTTGTACCTTGGATAGAATCCTTATCCATTTGTGATTCTGTACATGATGCTTATATATTGTACTCTTGTACCCTCAATAACATCAACCGTTCATAATTTAAGCATCTAATACTCTAAATGTAATGTAATTAAGCTCATAACTAATTGAGCAAATCTATTTTCAGATCTGCTTGACAATAAATATATTCTACTTAAAATTTTCAGGTTAAACATGCAGAAGTCTTCTTTATCGTGTCATAGTTTTATAAATAAGAGAATCTTGGTCTCATAAAAATGACCATTTGATTAAAAAATGATCCTCTGCTGGTGAGATCTTGTTCATCATGATGTATGATTTGTGCTTCTAATGCATCTGATGCTCTACAATTTACTGCTCAAATACATGATGAAGTGGACTATAGACTATTGTATTGGGTGGGCAACTTGTATTCTCTTAAACCTCTCTCCCTCCCTTGTGATTTTTCCTGTTTTGTTTCTCATGCGAAAACCTCTCTTAAACTCGGTGCGATTGGTCTGGCACCTCAGCTTTTTGCTCTGCCACATGCGTCGCTATTTTCTGACACCAGCGTTCTTCTCTGTTTTCCGACACCAGAGCTAAACAGAGAAGATGCATTCTTCCAAATTTTTTGACACCAACGTCAACCATCATCGTCAATGTTTCTTTATTTCCTGCCGACCAGCATCGTTATCACCGGTTTCGTCATCACCGGCATCGTCACTTGAGCCCGACAATGTCATCATCTCCTTTAGTTTTTTTTCATTTGTCGTCTTCTCCGGCAAATCTGCAGCTCAAAGGGACAAGACACGCGTAAGTCTATCCGTCTGACTGGTCTTTCCAGAACACAAGCTGACACACGCGAGTTACCTATACGCGCACCCTCATCCTCTAACGCACGTGTCTTCACGTGCCCAGGGTCAACCAGCTACTCCCTGTGCACATTTTGCGGCCTCTCCTTCAGCAAAATTATAGTTTATCGCTATTATTTTTCAAGAATTTTTTCTTCTGTGCTATGGCTCTCTCATCGGCCATGGTGTCAATGGTGTGATGTTCTGGGTCATGTTGCTTCGTCATGCTCAAAATTTTACAGTGAATGGTACCAATTGCAATGTCAGTTGTGTAAGAAATTTGGTCACATTGCTTCGATGTGTCCTCACTTGGTCTCTTAAGCTTCTTCTCCTGGCTCTTTACAACATTCTTCTTCACATGCTCGCTGGATAGCTAATTCTGGCGCGACCAACCACATGACTTCTTCTCAGTTCACTCTTGATCGTGTCACTCCTTATTCTGGTAACAATCGTGTTATTGTTGGTAATTTTTCTGCACTTAACATTACCCATGTTGGTCACTCTCGAGTCTCTGATTCATTATCCTTGTCTGATTTTTTTTGTGGTTCCACAAATTACTAAAAATTTATTGTCTATTAGTAAATCGTGGTTCCACAAATCGTGATGAGGGTTTATATGTTTTGGATTTCAGTGGTGCTATTTTATCTATTTTTGTTGTATCGAGTGCTTCTAAGGCATCTTTTGAGCTTTATCATAGTAGATTGGGCCATGTTCCCCCACAACATCATTTCTTCTTTAAGAAAGTCTGAAAGTTTTTCAGTTACTAGTTTGTTGCATAAGCCTCATTTATGTCCCTATTGTGAGTTTGCTAAAAGCAAGCATCTCTCTTTTAGTGATAATTCAAAACGTGCACCAGGCATACTTGATTTAGTTCATTGTGATCTTTGGGGCTCTCATGTTGTCTCTTGAGCCGGGTACTCTTATTATGTCATTTTTATTGATGATTTTTTTTCAGTTCACCTGGTTATATCCTTTGCGACCAAAGTCTAATTTTGTGGAGGCTAAAATGCATTTTGAGGCTCTTGTTGAGAACTAGCTTTCTACCACCATTAAAGTATTTCAGAGTGATGGTAGAATCGAGTTTCTGAATCATCGCATGTGATCACATTTTGCGTCCAAGGGCATTCATCATCAACTTTCATGTCTTTACACTCCAGGGAAAAATGGTCGTGCAGAGCGGAAGCATCGTCACATCACTAGGACAGGCTTGTCGATGTTTTTACATTGCGGCCTTTATTATTCATTTTAGTATGATGCTTTTTCTACAGCAACCTACATCATCAACAGGCTGCCAACGCTGATTTTATCTGGTTAGTCATCGCTCTCTGTTATTTTTGGTATGACTCCTGACTACTCATATTTTCATCCATTTAGCTGTCGAGTTTTTCTGCATTTACGCCCTTATGATACGCATAAGTTGGAACCTCGGAGTATGTCTTGTATATTTTTGGGCTACAGTTCATAGTACAAGGGTTATCGTTGTTTAGAGCCTCTTACGAAGAAGGAGTACATCACTCGCCATGCTCGGTTTGATGAGATGTTTTCTCTAGTAACTCATACTGGTATTTTCACTGATCCATTTTCACTTGATGTTTTTGCATTTTTGGAGCCCTCGTCTGTGCCATCATAGGTGTTTGAGACATCCTCTACAGCCGAATTGCCCATTATTTTAGAAGATGTTGATTTACAGTATGTACCAAGAACTCAGGATTTATATGATAATTGTATATATCTTTCGCATGCTGACCAACAGCACACGCCGCCAGCCCAAATGCAGAATGCGCCTCCAGCAGCTAGCGCATCCAGTCCGGCGCCAGAGAGTGCAGCCTACGCGCTGCCAGTGTGTGGCTCATGCACCACCATCCCTGGCTCTGGCAGCCTCCATAGAAAATTTGCCTTCTACTCAGCCTGTACAGTCTCTAATGTCGGCTTCCCCTGCTTGATCTCCACCGCCATCAGCCTCAGGTTCTATATTTTCTTTGGGTTTCATGCCTACCTTGATATCCACACCATCTTAGGCTTCGAGTCCTTCTTCACTTCATCCACCGCGCACTAGCTCTCTCAGGTATAAGGATTTTTTATAATATGATATTATTGGCTTATAGATTGCTTTACTTTCAAAAACTGAGCCTCGTTCACATCGCTCAGCTATCAAGGATCCTGAATGGGTTGCTGCTATGGACTCAGAAATTGATGCTCTTTGCACTCAGCAGACATGGGATTTAGTTCCTCGTCCATCCCATGCTAATGTTGTTGGTTCAAATGGGTTTTTCATTTGAAGTATAAAGTCAATAGATCTCTTGAAAGACATAAAGCAAGGTTAGTTGCTCAGGGATTTTTTTCAACTTCCTGGTTTTGATTATGATCATACATTTAATCCTGTGGCGAAGGCTTCTACTGTTCATCTTGTTTTATTTTTGGTTGTCACTCGTAATTATCCCTTACGACAGCTGGATGTCAAGAATGCATTTTTTAATGGTTTTCTTGATTCATTGGTTTATATAGATCAGCCTGCTAGATACAAAGACCCGATGCGTCCTGATTTTGTTTGTTGTTTACACAAGACCATTTATGGTTTGAAACAAGATCCTTGAGCTTGGTTTCAACGTTTCAGCTCATTTTTTGGTTGCCTGGGTTTTGTGTGCAATTCCTCTGATACCTCTCTACTTGTTGGTTTATGTTGATGACATTATTCTTACTAGGAATGATTGTCATCTCATTCGGAAGTTTATTGATCGGGTAAATAGGAATTCAAGATTACCGATCTTGGCACTCTGCAGTATTTTTTGGGTTTGGAGGTTGTTCGTTCATCTGACGGTTTGTTCCTTGGTCAGGCCAGATATGCCAAGGACATTTTGCTATGTACGGGAATGCAAGATTCGTTGCTTTTGCCATTTCTTTTGTGGATTTTTCATAGCTTTCTAGCTCTCCTGGTAAGCCATTTGGAATGTCACTCTTTAGTAATATCTGGTTGGTACACTTCAGTATTTGTCGATTACACGTCCCGATTTGTCTTATGTTGTGAACACGGTCAGTTAGTACATGTAGGCTCCTACTGATGACTTCCAAGTTTCCACTTGAATTATACGCTATGTTTGTGGTACTCTCCAGTATAGTCTTCATTTTTGCGCAAAATTATCCACTTTACCAGTTCTGGGTTATTCTGATGCCGATTGGGCTCGTTGCATCAGATGCTGATTGGGTTATTCTTATTCTGATGCTGATTGGGCTTGTAAGTCTACATATGGCTATACCTTTTTCCTTGGTGGTAACCTAGAGTCTTGGAATGCTAAGAAACAACCTACAGTTTCTTGTTCTAGTTCAAAATCAGAATACCGTGTTATGGAAAATACTGCTGCAAAATTAGCTTGGTTGATGAATCTTCTTTGGGATTTATGTGTATCGACTCGTGCGCCTCTTGTTTTTCTGTGTGATAACAATAGTGCTTTTTTCCTGGCTCAAAATCTAGTTTCGCACAAGAGAGCCAAGCACATTAATATTGACTATCATTTTTGTGTGAGATGGTGTCTTCTAGCAAGCTCAAAGTTGCTCATGTTTCTACAGACTTGCACCTTGCTGATATCTTTACAAAGGGATTACCTCGTCCTCGGTTTGAGTTATTACGTTCCAAGCTTTGCGTTGCGACCAGTCCTACGCTTCGCTTGAGGGGGGTTATAGAGATATAGTTGATTTAGAATCAGGATAAGAAAGTAATACCCTTTTTTATTGGTTTTGTATATATCATGTTCCATATTTATTTTTACTTTGTATACCCTTTGTACTCACTATATATATATCAGTACACACAGCCACAATCATTTGTGGGTTTTACATTCTATCATCTACGAAGGTAGTTTATAATATATTGCTTATGAATGTCCATTTACAATTGAGTTTGTACTGTGCAATTTCATTTCATTGGAATTTGGATAAAACTTTTGCCCCACAACTTATTTTCATCATGAATTATGGATTATGAAAATAATTTGTGCTATAGAAGACAGTTGCAGATAATATCTTATAGGACTTGCAAAATAATCCAGATATGTAGCTTCAATATAAAAAAATTGATTGTTTTTTTAATAGAAAAAAAATGATAAGAATTTAAATATCTTTGGATGTGGGTTGAGATGGAGAATTTAGTAATGATTCTCTACAAACCTTCTTCCCCCTCTCTCTCACTCTCTTTTTTAAATAAATACCACATGCTATGGTGAGGGGTTTGGCAGACCCTACCCATTTATTAATATTAAAATAAAAGGTATAAAAAGAGGGGGATGTAATACCTTACCACCAAATAGTTTGTGACTCATGAATCTATACATTTTCTATTTTAACCTAATGAGTCACACAACACCAATCATGGAAAAAAATAACAATTGTTATCGTCTCATTCATTTATCCAAACAAAACAACTAAAGAAAATAAAGCACATGTTTCAATTACATTCAGTTTCTTCTAAATGATGGCATGGCATGTTCATCTAGCCATAATTTGCTTTTGACTTCCTTCTGGATACCTTCAAGAGATAAAAAGTGATTTACCCGCTGATTACTCCCCATTTTTTAGAGTGTGCCACCCCGTTGGCTTCTCTATAAATGTGATCGATTGTGAACTTGAAGCCTCTGAGAAGTCTCCATATATTTCTGATTTCCTCAAGGCTTCTTCATGGAGGTTTGTAATCTTTCTTCAAAGTCTCGAACCTTCTTCTCAATCACATTCTCTGATAAGTATATATCTATATAACCTTCCTGATTCTAACATTCTCTACTCAATATCTTCTTCACTTATCTAGACAAGAAAAACCCTTTTTCGGGATAATCATGGATTCCAACAAGAGGCCGGGTAGATTTCCTTTCTATGAGAGTAGAATTTGGAGCCAAAACTATGTTCTTATTACTTGACATAGATGAGACTTTTCCGGTTCTTGTATAGCGCATTAAACTATACTCTTCTTTTTTATCCTCCTATGGAACTAGCAGTTGATGAAAGTGATAAGAATGCTAAAAGAATAAAATTTTATGCTGAGATGCCACCCGGAAAAAAATGAACTTTTACTTCGATAGAGGGAATATATATAAAGCAATGAGGAAAAGTTCATTGACTTCGAAATCATATGCAGGATGCTCACAATTGGACCCAAGTTCCCATTATACAACTGGTAAGTTTCAATATATACCCTTAATTTTCCTCGTTGGATTTTTCATGTTTGGGAATTAAATTTTATATTAGCATATGCTTATTTTATTTTCAGAGCATATAACAAACACATAAGTATCGTGTTAGGTTATATTAGCTGTGAAGACGGCCTGATTTATACTTATTGTTTGGCTTTAAATTTCATTATTTGTTATCATTAATTCTTTTATAGTGCAATTATTATACTCTTCTTTTTTATCCTCCTATGGGACCTGTAGATGAAGGTGACAAGAATGCTAAAAGAAGAAAAGTTTATTCCAAGATACCACCTGAAAAGAAACATGAACTTTTACTTCAACGAGAGTATAAAGCATTAAAGAAAAGTTCATTGGTTTCGAAATCAGATAAGGGATGCTCACAATTGAATTCAAGTAACCATAATATAACTGGTACATTTCAATATATACGTGTATTTCCTCATTTTAATTTCATGGTTAGGAATAAAATTTTATATTAGCATGCTTATTTTATTTCCCAAAGCATATAAAAAACACACCCATGTCCCATTATAATATATTAGCTGTGAAAATGATCTGATATATCCTTATTGTATGGATGCAGATTTCATTGTTTGTTTACATTTATTCTTTTATAGCGCAATAATTATACTCTTCTTTTTTATCCTCTTATGTAAGCAATTGATGAAAGTGACAAAAATGCTGAAAGAAGAAAAGTTTATGTTGTGATGCCCCCTGAAAAAAAAAACATGAATTTTTTACTTTGAAAGAGAATATGTAGCATCGAGGAAAAGTTCATTGGTTTCAAAATCAGATGTTGAATGCTCACATTTGAATTTAGGTTCCCATAATACAACTGGCACATTTCAATGTATACCCATAATTTTCTCATATTATTTTTCATGTTTAAAATTTTATATTACCAAGCTTATTTTATTTTCCAGAGCATATAAAAAATATACATTTGTCCTGTTATAATATATTAGTTGAGAAGACGATTTGATTTATCCTTATTGTATGTCTTTAAATTGTGTTGTTTGTTATCATTATTTTTTTTATATTATGAACTTTTGATCAATTTCTCTTTTCATAACGGGTTGCATGTATTTTTTTTTATTTAATTTGAAACAAAAAACCACATAGGTGGAGTGATAAGAAAAAAGAAACATCTTAGATTGTTGGATATTGTTTTAAATTGTGCTACGGTCTTGCCTACTATTGATGATTGTAGGCATGGTCAAGCTAAACGGTTTGAAAGAGAATTAAATCTTTTTTGTTGTTCCAGATGAGAAATATATTTTGAACCCATTTCAATGCCTAACAAGTTGTGATCACTATTAGTTGGAAAAAATACCACAATGCACACATTTTAGGAGTAATATTAGGACGTACAAAAACAATCTCGCATTTATAACTTTTGGTGTATGTTATGACCTAAATTTGACTGCAAATTTTGATGGTGTATATATTTTAAAGTGCATGGTCAAATGCACCATTTTTTTCCTTAATCCTTTGAATAGAATAGGAAAACATAAGTTGTTATGAGTTTAACTTTATTTCTTTGACACTGCTAATGAAGGACTATGTGCCAGCCTTAAGATATGGCATAAATTTGAAGAGGTGACTATGAAAGTGTTAATGGAGATCCTCAAAGTAAATCCCCATCGTCAGTTCTTCAAGCAGTTGAAAACTATTCCTGATCTCGAAACAAAAAGAATAGTTCTTAGTGAAAACTTATAGATAAAAGAAGTTACAATCTTCCTAGTGTTTCTCAGGTTGCAGCAATATATGTAGAAAGTGGAGATGAAGACTGTGATAAAACGGTTCCATTTCAAGTTTATAGCGTAGAGGGTGAATTGTCTACTATAAAGCATAACTATTGTTATTATGACTATATGCAATATCCTCTTGTGTTTCCCTATGGGCAGCTTGGATTTCACTTAAATATCAAGTGGATTAGAAAAAGACAGTTGTTGTGTAGTGATGATGGGTAACAAATATTACAATTTGATTCTCCAAAGTCCATCATTAATGCAGGAAGTAAAGGTATTAATTCTTATTTTAGTTAAAGTATATTTTGTTGAAAATTTATTTATATATACTATTTTAATTAATCTATAATTTTTATTCAGTTTTGAGAAATGAAAAAAGGAATAGAGATGTTGTTATCCAAGAGAGTACTATTGCTATAAGCTTCAAATGAGAGACAATGATTTATCAATGTTTCTACATGTTAGACGATTATTGCAACAATTTGTGATTGATACATATATCAGAACTAAGACATGCAGAATAGATGTCCTAAGATAAAAGCAAGCTGAATTCAGAATTGAGATGGTTCAAGATATAGTTAATGGTGTTGATGCAGGTTTAGTTATTGGTAGGCGTATTGTATTGTCTTCCTCATTTATTGGAAGACCTAAAGATTTGTGGTGCAGTTACCTTGATGCTATGACTATTGTTCAAAAAATTGGTAAGCCTGATGTGTTCTTGACAATGACTTGCAATCCATATTGGCCAAAAATTGAAGATAATTTGAAGTATGCAGAGACTACAAATGATAGGCCTGATTTATGTGATAAAGTTGAGCAAAGGTTAAAGTTGAGCAATTGAAGGAGAACTTAGTGAAAAGAGAAATTTTAGGCGTTGTGTCATCTTTCATATATGCCACAGAATATCATAAAAGATGTTTACCTTATGTTCATATGTTGATCATTTCAAAATCAGGTAATAAACCACTGGGTCCAGATAGGTATAATTGTATTATGTGTGTGGAGTTACCTGATCCTAACAAAGACCCTCATCTATTTGAGTTGGTAACAAAGAATATGATACACAGTTCATGTGGTAAGTTGAATCCAAAGTGTACATACATAAAGAATGGAAAATGTAAATTTGATTTCCCTAAACCTTTCAGGCAATCAACCTGCCATGCTAAAGATGGTTATCATTCTCTAAGGATCAAACTATGCTCCTTATTTTAGCTAGTGGAGAGAAAACAAGATAAAACCTCGACCACCCGTTAAAGTGGTTAGCTAAAATAGGTTTTTGTAGATAATAAAAAATATTACTATTTTAACAGTATGTAGAAAATTAAACAAATATATCTTAAGAGTAAATTCGCTATCTCAAAATAATTCATTAAAAGCATTATAAACTTAATCATCTATTAATTAATATAGCTAGAATATTTTGAATATTCATTTTTAAAATGATAGCTAAAATAACTTTAAGTGATTTTACTAATTAAAATAATTAAAAATGAGCCTGTTTTCGGCAAGATCATCTCATGGTAAAAAAAAGGACTATAATTAATGATAGGAAAACAATTAAATAAAAGATTTCAAATTTGGGGTAAATACGCCCCCCTATAAGTGTTTTACTTTCCTTATTTGAGGGTCCCTTTATCAGTGTATTACTTTCATTTTCGGCAATAAAAAGTTAAATGTGAAAACTAAAGATAAAATAATTTTTAGTTCTTAAATTATTTTTAAAGTTTGTCGGTCTTTCCATAAGTAATGGAAAGACCAATGTTCAAAGTAATGAAAATAAAAATTTTGGGTTGCATTAATCGGGTCATAAACTTTATAATTACATTACGTTACATAATAAATTTTAAATTTTGCAATTAAAATCTTTTACATTTTTATTATTCTAATTAAACCTCATTTTTCCATAAGCTTATGGAAAGACGGTCTTTTCCAAAACTTTGCCTTGCCTTATTTTTATGCTATTTCAACGAATTAAAAAAAGATTAACTTATTTTATGGCAAGATAGTTATATGGGGACGGAGAAGTAATTAATTTTGCTTTGGGGTCTAATTTAAAAAGGGGTGTTGAAGTTCATGGACTAAACGTCAAAATTATAAAAACTCCAGAAAACCTCTCCATCTTCGACCAAATGGTGACCTCTTCCGCCTCCCTCCTTTGACTGAACTCCTCCCACCTTCCTCATTCCCTCCTTCTCCGACAGTGTTTTTCTTCCCTACCTTTCCGTCTGCTCCAATTTTACTATGATTTCGATCTAGCAAACGATTGTTCTTCTGTGTTTGAAATCGGATCCGGTTTTGCTAGTGTTCGATCGCTACAAATTTTCTTGTGTGTGAAATTGGATACGATTTCGCTAGGCTAGAGTGAAAGCAAGCTTGACATGGTTTTGCTTCTGTGTGAATTTATTTTTTTGTCACCACGTTAAATCACTTCGAAGCATGCTTCCAATTTCAGAAATTAAAGCAAGCTTCCAATTTCAGAAATTAAAGCAAGATTACGGGTTTCCATTTTCATAAAATCGAAGCAGTAAAATGGGATTTTTGCGGGTTTCACAAGTCGAAGCAGTCATTCGTCGTGGTTTTTATGTCGGGATTTTCTGATGACACGTGTTTGCCGTCCAGCCTAAAATCTGGGTTTGAATCGGGTTTATCTGCATTTGCACAATATTAAGTTTTAATCGGGATTGATCCTTACTCGTTTAAGACAAATTCTTGGGAAAGACGATCTTTCCATGGGTTTAATTCGAATAATAAAAGGTAAAAGGTCTTAGTTGCAATATTAAAAATTTAGTATGCAACATGTAGTGGTTATAAAATTTATAACCCAGTTCATGCAACTTGAAAATTTTATCTTCATTTCTTCTAATTTACACTTTAAACCTTGGTCTTTCCATGACTTATGAAAAGACCGTCTTTCAAGAGACGCACTCTTGGTTTAAATCTAAGGGAAAGTCTCAGGAAAGACGGTCTTTCCATAAGCTTATGGACAGTCCTCAGGGGCATTTACCTTAAATGTTGTAATTTTTTTATAAAATTTAAATATTGCATTTTATAAGTTAAAACAAGTAGTATTATGTATTTGAAGTTGGAAATATAAAAATACATGATATAAAAAAATATTTTCAAAAATTTTAAATTTTGTATATAATTTAACAAATGCAGTATATAAGGTAAGAAATAAGTGGCCTATCCATAAACTTATAGACAGACCGCTTGTCAGGAGACCTACTCTAAATCTAAATAGTATTATTTTGTTTGAGCTTTTGTCCAAAAGCCCACACCTAAAATCTAAATTTTAAATTTTAAAAATTAAATGTCAAATATAAACACTAAAAATACATACTCCATCATGTCTCCTAAAATTGGCCCATTTTGACTACAAATGTTTTCAAAACATGTTTGATCATCGATAACTTTTATTATATACTAGTGGGGTACCATCGCGAGTTGCACGATATCACTAATTAAATATTGAGATTAATTTTTATTTAAAATTTTAAAGTTTAGTCATAGAAGAAAAATTACATGATTTATGAAGTGAAATAATTAATTTAGTTAGAAACCATTAAATATTGAATACAATTAAATATATCTTTAGAAGTTATATATTTTAACAAGTTATGATTGATTATATATAGTAAACAATTAAAATCAATAACAAATTATAATATTAGTATGTTAACAGGTTATGATTGATTATATAGTAAAGAATTAAAATCAGTAACATATTAAAATATTTGTATGTTATTTTTAGAAAATTTCATGGGTTTAGCTTAGTCAAAATGACTTCAATATCCCCAGTTGAAGAACCATCCAAAGCAAAGAATTTCTATTACATGATGCTTGAGACAATACCATAAATCATGTGCGATGTCTATGGATTCTCTGTAACGTGTAATTATTAAAACAAAAATTTTATGGCTTGTTATCGGTGGTCAAGCATACCTTCAAAAAAATGTTATAAGAAAGGGGTCATTGTTAGGAGATCAGAGGGAACATCAAATTAAAATAATTAAACATTAAATGAAAGCACTATAAACACTGAAAAAAATAGTTACACATTAAAAAACACTTAAATGACATTAACTTTAAAACATCAAAATGTGACGTTGATATCCAAAAATAAATAAATATCAATATTAAAATTTTAAAAATTAATTTGCACTATTGAAACATTAAGTAATACATTAAATAAAAATATACTATTCAGAAAAAAAGAAAATTGATATTAAAATAATTAAACCATAAAATAAATGTGTCAGTCTCTTGAAAGAAGGTATTTTTCATAAGCTATGGAAAGACCAAGAATTTAAGTACAATTTTACCACAAAAATATGGATATTCGTGGGTTAAAGCTATTAAATCCATGTCAAATTCGGGTTCTAAGTCATTTGGGTGAATTCACACGCCTATTTGAGTTTTGGTTAAAAACATTACATATTAAGAGTAAAACATATAATTTATACTGTAAATATGTAATATTTCTAATCAAAACTAATATATTTCAACCACAGTTACTGCAAAGTATAAGCCCTAACTTCATATTGAGGAGGTCTCTTGACATGTAGCCTATCCTTAAATTATGGATAGTCCACTGCATTTTTCACTTATGCATTGCATTTGTTAAATTACATACTAAAATTAAAAATGTACTTTTATGCTGTATTTTTTACATTTTCACATTTAAATATAAAATATTATTTGATGAGTCAGTCTCTTGAAAGACGGTCTTTTCATAAGTTATGAAAATACCAAGGTTTAAAATGCAAATTAGAAGAAATCAATATAAAATTTTTGGGCTGCATTAATCGGGTCATTACATTAAAACTACTGCACATTACATAATAAAATTTTAATATTGCAAGTAAAAATGGGTGGTCAGGAAGAAAATGAATGCAGAGGAGGCTGGGAATAAAGTGCCAGAGTCTGATGCCAAGATGGAGAACGCTACAATGGAGGGTAAACTGATTAATGATGGGGGGGTGTTAAGTGGCAAATCACAGGGACTCAATGGTATGAGGGTTTGGAATGTGATGCAGTAAAAAAATAGAGGAAAGATGAAACTGGGGAAAGCTGTGGACATGAAGCTGTAGCTGGAACAAGCAGTGGGGAGTGTAGTAATGGGAATAGACCCTTAGGGATTTGGAAGGATCATGCGGGGGACTATGATGTCCCATGATATATGCTTGGAACGTACGGGGCTTGAATAACATAACAAAGCAGAAGGAGGTCCAAGCCCGCCTCCTGGGACAACATTGTATGTTTGCTATTATTATAGAAACAAGGATAAAAAAAGAGCAAGCTGAGGGGATCGGGAAAGGATTTGGGGAGGGTTGGCATTATGTTGATAATTATGATGAGCACCCCAATGGGAGATTGTGGGTGATGTGGGATAAAAAGAGGGTAACTGTACAAGCTCAGAGGAAGACAGATCGGATGATTCTGTGCAGGTTTTGAAGGATGGAAAGCTACTGTTCTGGCTAACTGCCATTTATGCTAGCAATCAGTTGAAGTTAGGGAGACAATTATGGAAGGATGTGGAGCAAACTCAGAAGGAGATTCAGGGGCCTTGGGTCATTTTGGGAGACTTTAATAATGTATTCAGACAGGAGGACACGATAGGAGGTAATGAGGTTCATGTTCAGGAGTTTTGGGACCTAGAACAGATGGTGATGAATATGGGGCTGAGTGAATGTGATTCTGTGGGGGAATATTATACTTGGTCTGATAGACAAGTGGGAGGAGTGATATATTCCAGGATAGATAGGGCCCTGGCAAACACTGATTGGTTCAAGATGTTCCCCGACACAGTTGTTGAAAACCTGGTTCCTGGGATTTCTGATCATTCCCCCTTGAAGTTAACCATGCAGGAACAAACTGTTAGGAGGAAAGCCCAATTTAAGTTCATAAACTGCCTCATGGATAGGAAAGATGTTGTGGAGACAATAGAAAGAAGCTGGAGTGAACCTTTGGAGGGACATAAAATGTTTATCCTATGGAGGAAGCTAATCCGACTACATGCAGCTCTTAGACCACACATATGGCAGTTGAGTGGAGTTAGATTAAAGCTGGAGGAGGCAAGGAAGGAGCCGCAGGAGGCTCAGCTGGAGTTGAACAACCAAAAGATGAATCCACACATGATCTAGATGGTGATTGCAGGTATTGAGGAAGTCAAAAAATGGAGCTTAATTGATGAAAATTTTTACAAACAGACGTTCAAGATAGATTGGCTGAGTCTTGGAGATGGAAATAATACTTATTCCCATGCTTCAACTAAGGCTAAGAACAAAATGATAGGCTTACAAAAATTGGAGCTAGAAAATGACACAACTGTAACTGATCAGAAGGACATTGAAAGGGAGGTGCTCCGGTTTTATGGCCAACTGGTGGGACAAGAAGTAGTGAGAACTGAGAAGGTTGATGAAGGAATCATTAGAAAGGGTGCTTGCATGAAGAATGAAAGTAGGAGATCACTGATCCAGCCAGTCAGTAGAAGGGAGGTGGAGGAAGCTTTAAAGGGTATTGGCAATTTAAAGGCTCCTGGGTATGATAGGTTCAATGCCAAAATTTTCAAACGGAATTGGGAGCTGGTGAAAGGGGATGTTATGGGAGCAGTGGAGGAATTTTTTGAGCGGAGAAAAATGTACAAAGCTGTAAATGGAACCCTTGTGACCCTTATCCCTGAGCATGAGGCAGCAGTAACAGTCAAGGAGCTCAGGCCAATCTCTTGTTGCACAACTGTGTATAAGATCATATCCAAGATTTTAATACTCAGATTGAGTAGGGTAATTTCTGAAGTGGTAGATTCCAACCAGGCATCATTTGTACCCACCAGGAGTATCCACGACCACATACTGATGACATATGAGCTGGTGAGGGGTTATAGCAGGAAAGCCGGGGGACCCAGATGTATGATCCAAATGGACATCCATAAAGCCTATGACACAGTGTCTTGGGACTGTTTGGAGGAAATTTTGAAGCATATGGGAATGCCCGAGCAGTTTATTGGATGGGTAATGGTCTGTGTGAGAACTGTATCCTTCAAATGTATGGTAAATGGCTGTCCTACAGACTTTTTACAGGCAAGGAGGGGTTTGAGACAGGGCGACCCTATCTCACCACTCTTCTTTATGTTGGTTATAGAGTATATGTCAGGATGTTTACAGGAGGCAGCAGAGAACTCTGAGTTTAAGTTCCATCCAAGGTGTGAAGGGCTGAAAATCTTAAACCTTAACTTTGCTGAGGATGTTTTCATGTTTTCCAGTGGTGATCAGACATCAGTTAGACTATTGTTGCAGGCCTATCACAAGTTTGAAAACTCTACAGGGTTGAGAGTGAATAGAGCAAAATGTAGGATCTATTGTGGGGGAATGACTGAGGAGCACAAGAAGAGCATATTGGGTATTACAGGTTTTCCAGAAGGAAGTTTACCTTCAGGTATTTGGGAATACCACTGGCAAGCAGAAAGTTGAATATCCAATCATGCCAGCCTCTCATTGAGAAGGTGGTATCCAGGGTAATGCATTGAAGTGCGAAGTTACTGAGTTATGCAGGTAAGATCTAATTAATCAAAAGCGTTCTTTTTACTGTCACAAATTATTGGATGCAAGCCCTGCTTATTCCGAAAGTGGTACTCAAGCATATAGAGGTAATTTGTTGTTCATATTTGTGGACTGGTAGTAATGTCATTTCCAGGAAAGCACTCATATCATGGGAAAAAATTTGTGAGCCAAAGAAAAGTGGTGCCTGAATTTTGTTAGCCTACCAGACTGGAACGTTGCTTGTATGTGTAAAACTTTGTGGAACTTGTGCCGAAAAAAGGATAGATTGTGGATCAAGTGGATCAAGTGGATCCATGAGATGTATATCAGGGATCACGCTGTTATGGATGTGAAGTTACCACATGACTGTTCTTGGGTGTTGAAGAAAGTCTTTAAGTGTCGGGACCGAGTGAAAAGCTTGAAATCGTGGCAGACTTAGATTCTGGGGAGTAAGTTTAAAACCAGGCACCTTTATAATGAGATGAAAACTGAGAGCAATTAAGTTAACTGGAGAACTTTGTTTTATGGAAACTTTGCTCGACCAAGAGCAAAGTTCACCTTCTGGATGTTATGTCATGGCCGATTGCCGACGAAAAATAGGTTGTTAAAGTTTGGTATACATATTGATAGTTTTTGTGTGCTGTGTGGTGAAGATGAGACGTTGGACCACTTGTTCTTTGGCTGTAAGAAAACGATGGACATCTGGCAGGAGGTGTTGGCCTGGCTGCAGATCCAGAGACAACCGGAGGCATGGAGTGGGGAATTTGAATGGATTTTGAGGCAATGTCGGGGCAAAGGGAAAGTTGTGAAGATGTTTAAAACGGAAATCACGGAGACAGTCTATGAAATTTGGTATTGGCGAAATGGAGTGTGCTTTAATGATGGTCGAAAGGTGGGTAATGTCTGGAAACACATTGTTGATACTATTGTATATAGGAGTTGAGAGTTACCCAAAATGAGGGAATTTTGTGCTAAGCTTATGATAGGGAATGATAGTTGGTAGAATACATTGTAAAGATGGATTTGAGCTTTATCATGAATGGAAAGTTACATAGTTCCAAAAAAAATATATTGCAAGTAAAACCTTTTACTTTTCTATAATTCTAATTTAACCTCGTCTTTCCATATGCCTATGGAAAGACGGTCTTTCCCAAAACTTTAACTTATTTGTTTTAACTTATAAAATAATTTTTTAAACAAATACAATTTTTAAGGTAAAAAGTTAGGGGACCTATCCATAAAACTATTGATAGCTCACTTTTCCTGAGGCTTCACCCTTCATATTATTTTAATTAAAACTCATCTTCCCATGTGCCTATGAAAAAGATGGTCTTTCCCAAAACTATCAAAATAAATACACTAAAATACACATCAATTAAAATAGCTAAAACACCTGATTAAAACAATAAAAAATAAAAAAAAATAGCGACACATCAAAATAAAACAATAAAAATACACATAAAATTAAAATAGCTAATCATCAAACGAAATACAAAAATACACATTTAAATAAAAATATTTTAACACCTAATAAATACCCTGAAAAAAATTAAATATCAAATTAAAAATCTTAAAATACACCTCAACTGTTAAAACATCAAAGTGTACACCAAAATGAGACACCAATATCGAAAAAAAATAAAACATCAGTATTAAAATTTTAAAAATAAAACTAATTCACACTATTGAAATATTAAGATATACATTAATCGGAAAATAGGAACATTGATATTTATTTAAAAAATGATTCGGTGAAAAATTAATACATCAATCATAATGAGAGTATACATTAAAAATTTTAAAATGAACATAATAAAATATCACCAATTAGTGTCAAAATGCATAAAGTGTAAAAATATTAACATTTAAACATAATATTTATATTAAAAGAACAAAATTTAAGCTTAAAACACATGATTTTAGTGGGAAAAAAATATAAAATATTATAAAATTGGATTGAAACACTAAGTACGCGAAATGAAACATCAAATCTATAGTAAAATGTGCGCAATGCAGGAAAATAGGAAGAAAAAATAACCCACTAATTTCTCCAACTCAAATTCTTGACTACATAATAACTATGAATCATTTATTCACAATTATTTTTGTCCACCACTTTTAAGAAATGATATTTACACCCAAATTCCTTGTTATTCCTCACACTTTCGAAAATTTTATTTGAAATCCATCCTTATGTACTTATAAATAATCTATTTCGGCTTTAGTCTCACGACAGTAACCTTGGCTTTAAAAATATGAGCATCTTCGTTACCTAACTTAAAGGGAAAGTCTCATAAAAGACGTCATTTCTATAAGATTATAAACAGTGCTCAGGGGCATTTGTATTAAATGTTGTAATTTTTTATAAAATTTCAATATTGCATTTTATAAGTTAAAATAAATAATAATATGTATTTGAAGGTGAAAATATAAAAATATATGATATAAAAAAATATTTTCAAAAATTTTAAATTTGTATGTAATTTAAGAAATGCAGTGTATAAGATAAGAAATAAGTGTAATGTCATTAAACTTATGGACAGGCCGTCTTTCAGGAGACCCATTAAAAAAATCCCACATGGGAAGGTAAAAAAATGCAGAAAGAAACATCTCTCCAAAAATCGCTCCCAAAAAACAAAGCTTCAGGAAACCCTAGTCTGAGGGTGGGTCGTCGCCGTCGCCACCAGCGGTTTGATGGCCTCCCCTCCTCCAATTTTTCTCGCTTTTCTTCCCTGTTTTCCCAGTTGTTAGGTATAGATATGAGGTCAGGGGCTTCTCTGCACCGGCAAACATTGCCAAAATCCCATCGTCGATCACAACATAGGTTACAAGGCTTGGGTTTCAGTTTTCTCCGGTGCCGTTGACTTGAAGCAACGGTCAGCGCACGATTGGAAGGCACTGGAGCTCACCAGCTATGGAGGACGCTCTCGGTGAGAGGTCAAGATCTGGCGAGTTTCAACGGATCAAGCTGGGTCTCGGCGACCTCCCCCTACTACGGACAGCAGGAAAACGGATGACCGAAGAAACAGCTGGCTGGAGCGGGTCATGACTCCGGTGAACGAATTGATGGATACCTGGCTGGCAAAGCACAAAAATGCAAATCCGGGTGGATGTTGGGTTTGTTAGAGATGGCTTGCAGCTTGAAGTGATTTCCGGCAAAGGTGCGAGAACTCCGACAGTTTCACTGACGTCCCGACTACAGGGATTCAGTCAAAGGTAACGGCCACGACGAGCAGTCAAGGCCACTAATATGGTCAACAGCCTCCGGTGGTCAACAGTAGTCCAGCGGTCATTAGCCATGTTTAACGGTTAACGCTAGCAAAGCAATGAAAGGCGGTGCTCAATAATCCTCCTCAGCCCTATCAGAAATTCAGGCCTAAAGCACATCAAATGTAACTTCTTCTCCTACCTAGCCCTAAAATCTACCCCACCGCAACTTAGTCTCGTCACTCAATAAATATTCACCGTGATTGGCTGTAGCCACGACAGCCTCGTGGTAGTCATAGTGGAGAGTTGACAAGAAGTAATGGTCATTAGTGCCAATGGGTTATGGGTAGCAGTCAAAATAGATCATCATGTGGTGGGTACATGGTCTGGCTCACTGAAAAATAGAAAACGGGTCTTTTTGTAGTAGTAGGTATTTCGGAGAACAGAGTTTCTGACGCACAACAGAGTCCTCACTTGTTTGTAGTACCACATATGCGGCCAATCGAAGGACAATACTTCTAAGGTGATACTTACTTCTAAGTTATAGAAGATTTACACTATAGCATGACTTCCTTGGATGAAGATATGGATTTATTTTAACTTTTGTTTCCTATTTGTTAAGTGTTTTTTAGGTGTGCTGTTGGTTCTCTAGCGACTCCAACGAGATTTAGATAACCCTTGTGCTAATTGGTGAAATCCAGCTATAACCTTCTAAAAGGTTCTCAAAATTAAAACTACGGAGTTTTAGCAATCCAGCGAGGATAACTCTGGCCAACGTTTAAATATATATGGAGGCATGTAGTACCAGATTGCTTCATATCAAAACGAACCTGCCCTCGAAACTCCTTCAGCAAGTTCTCTCTACTGCTGATTGGAGAAATCCAGCTACTGCCTCCTTAACGGCTACTGAAAAACCACTAAGGTGTTGCAACGCAGTGAAGACAAATATTCAAGGTCAAGTAGCAGATTGCCTACATGGCATATAGACTTGATGATATGTCTAGTTGTGTGGGAGGCTCACCCCACAGTGTGTGACCTATAGAATGTGTTCTAGGAAATGTCCATAAGATTAGTTATAGTTGTTAGTTAGGGGCTGTGCGGCTTAAAATTAGCACAAATGTAAAAAAAATTACTATTTTAATGAGAATGAAAACACCTCCAACCAAAAAAATTTACCTAAAAAACTAGAAAGGGAAGATTCCCCACAAAACTTTAAAACTCTCCCTCTCTCTCTCTCCCTCTCTCTGTGTGAAAACCTCTCAACACAAAGCAAACTTACGGAAACCCTGGGGGCTATCGCTGCCACTGGTGGTCTGGTGACCTCCTCTTTCCTTTTTCTTCTTTTTCGTCTATTCTTCCTTTTTAAATATTCTTAAGTAGTAGATCTGAGGTCGAGGGTGTAGATCGTCGCATCCACACCGCCTAACCCCACCACCAGTCGGCACCACTCCCTCGCACCGATGTGGAACTCGGATCTAGTTTCTCACGGTCCCTCGCGATAGGCCCTTGACTTGATAAGAAACTAAGTCAAGAGGAGAATTGTGCGACAAAAGATCTCCACTGAGTTGAACATGTTGTCTAGAGGTGAGCATCACAGGAGAAGAACAGAGCTTTCCTTTAACGGTCACGAACCAAACACAGATCTCATCAACTTTGGTGATGAAGATCAGTACCTGATCCGATCGTTGACGATCGAAGAGCCATCATTTGAGTCTGACTCTGACGATGGAGTGGGGGCAACCATATCTGGTCGATGCGAAACCAAAAAGCGGTGATTTGGACCTTTGTTTTATATTCCAGCAATATCGTAGTTGCATATTTGACAATGCAAAAATTGAATATTCGAGCGTCAAAGGCGGCCCGACCGGTCAACAACGATGATCGACGACAAGGCGACATCTTCCCTGCTTCCTTCCCGAATCCAGGCCTAGACCACATCTAGCGCACGTACTTTTCTTTTGTTATCCCATCCCTAAAATCCATCCACACTCCACGCGTATCCCATCATCTAACATATATCCGTGGTGTTCAGTTGTTGCCACGACAACCTCGTGGTGGGCATGGTAGAGAGACGACGTGAATCAGTGGATGACTTTGTCCATAGTGCTGATGGGTTGTGGGCAAAAACCAAAATAGGTCACCTTGTGATGAGTATATGGTCTGGCCCACTGAAAAATATGAAAACAGGTATTTATACAGTAGTCTGTATTCATCGAACGGAGTTTTTGATGTCCAACGAAGCTCTCACAGGATTGTAGTACAACATCTGTAGTGGGTTTGGAGAGAAATGCTCCCTAGGAGATACCTACTTCTGGGTTATAGAAATTTTGCATTGTACTTCCCCGGATGAAAGCAGGGTTTAGGTTCATTTTGATTTTAGTTGTTTTTTTATGTTTTTATTTTCCAGGCGTAATGTTGGTCTCTCGCGACTCTGGTGAGTTTTAGATTCTTCTTTCCGCTGATTAGAGAATCAAGTGACAACCTCCAAATAGGTTCTAGTTGATGCAACCCTGTGAAGGCAAAAATTGGAGGCGGGGGCCAATTAACAGACTGACAATATGACGTGTGGACTTCAATATGGAATTTGGATGGACAAGTTCATTTGTGTGAGACTCATCCCAGACTATGTGAGCCAAAAGCATAAAAAGAATAAATATATTAGTTATATCTTTTAGATAGGGATTATACGGTCAAAACCTAACAAAATAATACTTCCTATATTTATCTATTTGTGACACTTTACTTATTGACCAAAGTTTTAGAAAGTGCTAAGAGAAATCTCCAATGATTAGAGGGTCTCCCTACTTTTTAGGTGCCACATGGCGAATTTTGCTTAGGACTTAAATATGACCGAATGTGTTTTTAAGATTTTCAATCTCCAATGGTACTATATAATCAGTATGACGTGTTCATAAATAATGTCTAAAAATATAATATTTATAATATTTTATTACAATTTGACATATTCATATGTAAAGTTCAAAATTTTATATAAACAATATTTTCATTGTGCTAATTCATTCGTGCATAATTATTGATTCATCTGTCCCACTATAAATTGTTTATTTCTTTTTCACGGTGTTCAATGAGCATGTTTGACCGTAAATAACTCTAGTTACATATAATAATGCCGCATAAAAAATTGATATTTAGAAAATAGATGTTAAGATAAATCTAAAAATATCACACGTGATATTTTTATTATTTATATATTAAGAGTGCATCTCTTGAAAGACGGTCTTTCCATAAGTCATGGAAAGACCAAGGTTTAAAGTGTAAATTAGAAGAAATTAAGATAAAATTTTCGGGTTGCATGAACCGGGTTATAAATTTTATAACTACTACATGTTGCATACTAAATTTTTAATGTTGCAACTAAGGCCTTTTACCCTTTATTATTCGAATTAAACCCCGTCTTTCCATAAGCATATGGAAAGACCGTCTTTTCCAAGACTTTGCCATATATTAATTTATATTTATGGTCAAAGTTTTCAAAATTGAGTTTGTTTCTTGAAAGACGGTCTTTCCATAATCCATGGAAATATCAATGTTTAAAATGTAAATTAGAAGAAATGAAGATAAAATTTTTGGGTTGTATGAATCGGGTTATAAACTTTATAACTACTACACGTTGTACAATAAATTTTAATATTGCAACTAAGACCTTTTACCTTTTATTATTCTAATTAAAACACGTCTTTCCACAAGTTTATGGAAAGACCATCTTTCCCAAAACTTTACCTTCAAAATTTGACTTTTAAAAAGTAAATAAATAATTTATGGCAAAGTCTTGGGAAAGACGGCCTTTCCATAGGCTTATGGAAAGACGGGGTTTAATTCGAATAATAAAAGGTAAAAGGTCTTAGTTGCAACATTAAAAATTTAGTATGCAACATGTAGTAGTTATAAAATTTATAACCCGGTTCATGCAACCCAAAAATTTTATCTTAATTTCTTCTAATTTACACTTTAAACCCTGATCTTTCCATAACTTATGGAAAGACCGTCTTTCAAGAGATACACTCATAATTTATAGTGGGACCGAGGGAGTAAGTGTTTAAATATGATTAATTATTTTATAATTAAAAATAAATGTAAAGGTATATAATATATACTACATTAGTGAATAAAAATTTGTACACATATTCAATTATTCGTTTAAATATTAAATTTAAATTCGAGTAGTTTCAGACTCGAATCTTTTCAAATTTAGCTTACAATTATAATTATATAAATAAAAATATAAAATATATTAAATTATAATTCTTGAAAAAATATTTGTATAAATTATAATTTGTATTGATTTTTTATCTTCAATATTATTAAATTTCAATATTATACACTAAAATCTAAGTTTTGTATATTTTAGCTAATATGATATTATTTAATTAATTTTACTTCACATTTAGATCTTAATTGAAAATAGTAAATAGGTAAAAGTAAAAAACAATTTTAATTATCAAAATTTAATGCATTAGTAATTGACAGATTCAGTGTGACTTTCTGTATAGATAGGGTGTGATTTACGGTTACTTATTAAATTCTTCACCTGTAAAATTGATGTCTTAAATTGATGCCTCAGGATGTGATTTTACTTATTAAATTCTTCACCTGTAAGATTGATGTCTTAAATTGATGCCTCATCGTAGATGTGTTTTTCTATCAATTTGATGCGTAAATAACGTATTTTAATGTGATGCTCGAGTTGTAGAGGCGGCAAATGTGTGGGTTAAAATGAATTGAAAGTTGAAAAAATATAATGATTGACTAAAACAACCTTAAAATATATCACAACTAGAAACTGTCAAAATAAAACAAATAACTCAAAATAGTAAGCGTGTGAAGAAAACTTAATCGAAGGGAGTATAACAATCTTGAGAAGTAGACTCTAATTTTTCAAAAAAAAAAAAACTCATCTACCTAATTTCTCGTACAGTGGCAGATTTTGGGGAGGGGGTCGAGCTAGGGAGGGGGTCGAACCGGTGCGGCTGCCTTCCTAAACTCCGGCGAACAAAGAAGGTGAGTACACCTATCGTCTTTGGCATACCGATTGAAAAAAAATTTGTGATTTTTCTGCCCAGACCTCGGAAGAGATGCACCCTAGGAGGAAATTTTTGTTGTTCACCGGAAAGATTTCACCGATGAAGGGTTGCAGATGGCGGAGTAAAATTGAAGAAGAAGACTTGTCTTGGGATTTTGTTATTATTTCAGAAATTTTCATTTAAATAATCATATTGGGTTTGTAGCTGTTTTCAAATGTTAAAACAACCCAAAAGATACAAATCCCTATCAATTATTAATTGCTCCAAAATTCTAAATCAGTACAATACTCCCAATCTCTGATAGAGTACTGTACATAAATGAATAAACCTTCATTCTTAATTTTTTATGCTTTATTTTGGTGATGACATAAATAGAGTTCATACTTCATGGAGATGGAGAATTAGAAGATGGCATGATATGATGATTTTTCTCATTCCTTGAGTGTTCGGCCTGTTCTGCAATTTTGGTTGTCAAGGGGCAACATTCATATACTTTTTTTTTTTGGTTAGGACCATTGAGTTTTAGCAAGCGAATTCCGTGAGGAACTGTAATAAGTGTTTTTCATTTCATTTCTGTTTGCAATTGAAAAGGAAAAGCTTATAATTATTTTTGGTGTGTTTAATTTATTTATGATACAAATTGTCTAGTAGATTAAATTTTGTTGTTTGGTTTATATTATTATTGAAAGAATAAATTAATAACTATGACTATTTGCTTGATATTGTCTTACTTTGTGCTAATGTTCTCTTTGCTTGAATTTCTTTGGGAATACTAAGGAAACATAATTGAAGAAAACACTAAAATAAAGTTTGATAATTAAATTACTGATTTGATTTCTAATTGTTTCTATTCCTTTGATACATTATGGATATATTTTTAATATGAAAAAAAATTCTAAGAAGAATGAAGAAGAAAGTAGTAGCATTAAGCGTTCTCGCGTGGTGGTAAATTTGGGTGATGTTATTAGTGATCCTGGAATGCATCGACCTATTTTTAAATTTGATGTCAACATTAGGGATCAAATTTAGAAAGACTATTTATTGAGAGGTCCTTGTCGACCCACTGGTTATAATTATCCACAAAGATAGTTTGGTAGGGATAAAAGATGTTTTCAAGCTTCTTGGTTTGACAAGTATATTTGGCTGGAATATAGTATGTCAAATGATGCGGCATATTGCTTTTGGTGCTATCTTTTCAGGACTTTGAATTGTCGAGTTGGAGATGAAACATTCACTAAGTCCGAGAGACCAACTAGAAAAAAGCTATTGAAATATTTAATACACGTGTTGGTAGGGGTGGGCAATGCTAACCATGATGCTATGGTACAAGTTCAGTCTTTTCAAAATCAAAGACAAAGTGTACAACACTTGGTACTAGCACATACAAGTGAGGCATATGTTGCTTATCGTACCCGTCTAACTGCATCTCTAGATGTGAAAAGTTATCTTTTGAAGCAAGGTTTGGCTTTTCATGGTCATGATGATGATGCGCCCCAACTTACCACCGCCGCTGCATTGCCATTGTGGCCGGAATTTGCAAGACAAAGCCCCCGTAGGTTTCCATGAAGAAGAGGCTCTGATGATCAAGTTAATAAAACAATAGTGCAATTGCGTAAGTAGGAATGAATAATTGAGTTTGTAGGGTTACCTTTAGCCTTTATATAGGTTGGCAAGTAGGGCAACTATTTTGTCTGCTTGTGGAGCAAGTACTTCTCTCGTAGGCTAGCCCAAAGGATATTACCCAATAGGTAAAATAGGAGACCGGACCGGCTGGACGAGCCACTTGGGCCCAGTATGAATTTACACATTATCAATAAACCCCTGAAAAGTTGAGTGTTCGGCCTTCGAATTTTTCCCAAAAGCCTAGGTTCAAATTTGTGTCCGCCCCTACACATTTGGCGATTTTCCCTTCGATGAGGTTGCTTCGAATTCATTGTTGAGCAAAGGTGCGGCTTCCGAGATCTCGTGCTGCTTTAGGGAACAATTTTTGAGTTCTTGCAATGCGTTGGGGGTTTAATCCAGGGGATCCTCCAGATTAGCTTTGAATTTGTCCTTCGAGCAGATTAATTTGTTGGGGGATCCGACCCTCGGCTTTCTAATCAGTCTTAGAGTCCAAGGTTCTGGCTCCGACCCTGTTTATTTTTCAAGGGGCCTTTGGGCCCCAGTAGTTAGGACTGGGGGGTTCGACCCTCAGCCTTCTATTTTGTGTTAGAGTCTGAGGGCTTGGCTTTGGCGTGAGAAGTGGAAAGGTCACGAGGGCGTGATGCTTACTCATACTTTTGAGTGCGTGAGATCCAGGTTGGATCTTATGTGTGCCACTTTCTCTATTAATGCCTGGGATTTCTCACCTATGCGGCTCATTTACCCATGTATTTACTTACTGTTTGGCGGCTCGAGGTAATCATTGACTTTTATTCCCTCTATATAAGGCGCTTCACTTTACTCTTTACCCAAATCAATTTTCAAATTTCACATTCTCTTTCTCCTTCTCTCTCTGTCTTCCAGAGCAGCTCAGGGTACTTCTCCCCACTAACATTTCCAGAGAGCTTCGGCCAAATTCTGGCTAAGAATCAGTATGTTTCACCTTACTTGACCCTTTTCTTTCTCTTTATAAAATGTCGTAAACACCTTTGGGGGGAAGGAACTTAATCCTGGCCTATTTTCCGGCAGTTCCTCCACCAGTGGAGTTGAAGACTCCCTCCTGTAAGATTCTGGCGTTGTTCCATCATCCGCCACCGGTCCCAATTCAGTCAACAGGGAAGGCGGAGAGAGTTCTACCAATTTCCATGTGCCGCCAAGAGGCTATCGTCGTAAGTGGGTCACTTCAAGGTCAAAGGTTCCAAGGGAGGCCAGTGTTCATAAGGATCGCCCTTTCGTTTTCGAGAAGATTTTGACCCTAGATCTTGAAAACCCCCAGCCAATCCCTAAGGATATTTTCTAGTTGCTATCATCCCTTTCTCTTTCGATCAAGCTTCCGAAGAACTTGCGGTTAGAGGTCCTTCAGGAAGACGAAAACCCTAGGGATACGAAACCTAGGAGGTGCACCGTTTACGAGCGCAGTTTATAGTCTGGGCTCTATTTTTCCTTACCCATTATCCTGTCTCGGCTTCTCAAGAAGCACTAGGTTAACCTAGCCCAACTCCATTCAAACGGCATACTCTATGTTATGGCATTCATGACCTGTGTAATAGCTTAGAAATAACCCCTAACTACGAGATTTTTAGGTCCCTTTACTGCATTTCCACTAGTAGAGCCGTGGTGCACGTGGATACGAAGATTAATGGGATTTTGACCCTTGGTAATAGGTTCATTGACCATCCCATCGAAATCTTGACAAACAGCAAAGGGTGGCACAAGACCCCCATATACACATTTGATAGTGAGACTGAGAACTATTATGTTCCAATGTGGAATTCGAGCCCTATGTTCGAGAACCCTGCTAGTTATTCCACTGCAGACAGCGTGGTAGTGGATAAGGATAGGCTGTTGAGCGAGTCTTTTGACATTTCCAAGAATTGTGATTACATATTGTCGGAGGAGGTTTACGAGTGGATCTACAACTAAGAGCTAATTTGATTAATCCCCCACCTCTGGTAGATGCTTCAAAGGTGCCTTTTGCAGATAGAAAGAAGGGAAAGAAAAAGGCGACTGGGGGTGACAGGCCAAAGAAGGTCAAGAGAATCCCTCTGGTTACCGATAACATGGCTATGAAAAAACCAAAGAAGATAAAAGCTGGTTCTTCGAAGCCCCTAAAACCTATTTCGAAGCCTAATGAGATTGTATCGGTTAAAACTACATCAGAGCCCCTAAGGCCTAATAACGCCATAAGTGCCCCCTTTAGGAGCCTCTCCCCACTAAACGAAGATGCTTGTGGCATCTTAGCTTTTGCCTTTGTCATTTTTTTTACTGACTTATCTTTCTTTTGTATTATTCAGTGGGCTTCACTAGCTTCCTCAGTCCTGGGGCCCGAGGTTCCACTCCCAGCCCCAGGCCTAGGCACCGGTCCAGCCAGAACCCTCTTTGAAGGTCCAACAAGAGGCCCCCAATGCTTTGGCGACTAACAAAAGGCCTCGTGAGAGCACTTCTTTGCACAACCATTCCCCCCAGAGGTAGCAGACTGACAAGGTTGTCATCATTGAGTCCTAAGCCGGTGACACCGAGGTTGTTGAGCGCCTATGTGGGTACATTTTGGGGGAAAGCAACCCCACCCCTCCGAGTACGGTTAATGATGCCTTTGCTTCTCTTTCGGAGATGGCCACTGCTGCGACTGCTCTAGACTCTGTCTTCCAGACCCTCTTGGCGAAGGTCAAGGAAGCTCAAGAAGTTGCGACCAGGTCAAAGGCCTGCGAGGCCAGGGTGAACGAGCTTGAGGAAGGGCTTTAGAAGGCTTCCTCCAACCAGAAGGAGGAATTGGAGAAAGTGGCCTCAGACCATAAGGCGGAACTTTCAAGGGTAGCATCCCAATATAAGGGGGATTTAGAGAAGCTGAGCTCTGAGAAGGATGGCCATTTGAAAGAGCTTGAAAAGGAGTTTTTGAAAGCTCAGGCATCCGTCCAAGCCATGACTAGCGAGAATGCCAAGCTGGACAACCTTTACTCTACCAAGAACCAGACCTCCATCTTCGAAGCATATACCTACAAGCTTGTGAAGACCAAGGGGTTTCAGGACTTCTTCTCATCCTTCTCCAAAGTCTTGGTGGGGTTTAATCAGAACATTCTTGCTCACTCAATATGCAAGGACCTCCCCACTGAATATGCTACGAGTCGGAGCAGCTGGTCCACCTTTGGTGGAAGTCCATTCCGGATGGGGTTATCAAACTCCTATTGCTCGATCATCTGAAGACCTCTAGGAAACTCTTTTTTTTGCAGAGAAGATTCGTAACCTAGAGGTGGATGAGAACAAGGAGTGGAGAAAGCCGGACCCCCTAACTCGGCTGAAGCCCCAACGTAGAGCCAACTCTTCAAGCTCTAACCAAGCGGATCGCAGTGTAGGGGAAGATGTATGAATTATTTTATTAGGACTTTTGATGTACTTCCTTTTTCCTAATATTAATGAATGTTCTTATTCCTTTACTTATGTGTTTTTTTTTCTTTTTGTCACTTGTAGATTCTAGATCTGGTGCCCAGCCTCCCCCCCCCCAACTGCAAAAGGGTACCATATTTGACTTTATTTTCCAAGTCATGAAAGAATGGTATCACTGAAATGAAGATTGGGTGCGAGAGAACCAAATCAAGGCCTCTCAATTCTGGTATAAGTCAGCTTAGCTCAAAGAAGAGCTTCTCGAAGAGGTCACCACCCAAGCCGGGTTTAGTTTGATGCATGAGTGCATTGGTACTGCCAAGTCTTACAAGGCTTCTGGAGGGCGTCGTCCTCTCATCCCAATGAGATCATCGAGCTCTATCATCGCGAGGCCCAGCTGTATCTGGAAAATATAGAAGTGGCTCGTGTGTCTGTTGTTACAACCACCGCAAAACTAGAAGAGTGTAAGTGACGGAATTGGGAACACCAATGTTTAAATTCCTCTCTAATACGAGAGGTTAAGGAAAATAAGGCGCTTTGCATAGCTGCCTATAGAGACAAGGAAAAGATCAAGAGTGACTATGCCGAGCTACATCAGACCTATACAGTGACTACTAATAGTCTTCGAGCATATGGGCTTTGACTTGGGACTATTGAGGCAAACTTAATCAAATATTTGAAGTATTTCTTCAAGAGACCATCAACATTATAGAGAGGAAACACATTAAAGAAGATCCCAAGTACATGGAAGCTTACCTGAAGGCTAAGAGGTGGCTCGGTGAGCTACGAAAGGAAAAGAAAGATAAGAGTGGGGCTTCAAGTTCCCGTTCTTCTCCAAGAAGGAGTGGGGCTCCAGACCCCATGAAGGGTGACCCCGGCGGGACTTCTCGTGGAAGGAGAGGCTCCATTTTCACTCACTTGAGTCACTCGTCTAGAAACCAGGCCCATCAAACAATCCTCGCCCAGGTAGCAGCCTTCATCTCTCTATCTGCACCTCCTGGGGCTCCTATTTCAAGGGTTAATCCAGCAAATAGTCAGGACAACGCCTCCCATCGAGGGAGGGGTGGCTTTACTTCTGTTGGAGGGACTTCTTCCAGCAGAGAGGGCAGCATTCCTAGCAGCAGAAGTCGAGCTCCCCACTCCAATGGTAGAGATAAAGATTCCAAGGATGTACCCCAAACGAGAATATCTCGAGGTTTACCCTGCGGGTCTTCGAGCTCTGCCTGAAAGCCAGAGGCTGGAAATTTGGAAGAATGAGGATTTTCCCATTCCTTAGAATTGGTTTTTTTTTACGTAGATAGTTGTTGTAATTCTATTGTCTTTCCTATAAGCCATTATGGAAATTTGTATGATTGAAATAAAATTTTGTTGCCCCTTATTCTTTTTCGAGCAATAGAATTTTTCACAAAGGAGATTAACCCTTCTAATCTAGTTGAATATTCCAACTTTTTTCTTTTCCTTTTCATTCTAAGGCACTTTTATACATGTAAAAGAGGGATTTTTATCCCTAATAGTCTGATAGGCCATGGGGTCCTTTCGTTTGCAAGGTTTTATCCTTTGACGCTTACATATCTTAAGGGGATATCGATCCTTTTAGCATTTGATGGGTTGTGGTAGCTCTTCGAATGTTTGCAAGGTTTGCACCTTGGGTGCTTTAGATGTGTTAAAGGGGTTTTGACCCCAAAGTGCTCGATGGACTGTGAGGGCCCTTCAAATGTTTACAAGGCTTGTACCTTGGGCGCTTTAGATTCGTTAAGGGGATTTCTACCCCAAAGCGCTCGATGGGCTGTGATGGCCTTTCAAATATTTGCAAGGTTTGTACCTTGGGCACTTTAGACACATTAAGGGGATTTTGACCCCCCAAAGGGCTTGCTGGGTTGTGATGGCCCTTCGAATGTTTGCAAGCTTTGTACCTTGGGCGCTTTAGATGCATTAAGGGAATTTCGACCCCAAAGTGTTCGATGGACTGTGATGGCCCTTCGAATGCTTAATGCTCCAATTTGAGGAGGGTGGGGAATTTTCATTCCCTTGTGAGTTTTAATTCTTAACGAGAGCAAGACGTAATTATAAGAAATACACTTCAATAGATAGTTAACAAAAAACAAAGGAACCCCATCGACTTACATCACTATCTCGTCGAGGGTGTTCTCCGACCTATAGCTACTTTGGGGTGGGCTATTTTCTGGCCTTATCAAGTATATTGGGATTTAGGGAAATAGTACCTCCTAAGGCTGGAAACGTTCGATCTGCATGGAATCGGCTCACATTGGAGGGTTTCAGCACATAACTGCCTCTGGGCCGGCTTCAACGACTTGGTAGGGTCCTTATCAGTTTGTTGACAATTTGCCCTCTGGCTCTTTTTGGCTTTTCTCGTTCCTCCTCATTACGAGGTATCCTGAGGAAAACTAGATTTTTTGGACCCTCCGGTCGTGATACCACTTAATCCTTTCTTTGACCATGGCTTCGTGGATGTATGCCTTATCTCATTTTTCTTCGAGAAAGTACAAATCCAAGCAGCGCTACTCATCATTGACCTCCTGGTTTCCATTTCTTATGGAAAACTTTTGGAAAGTGGGCAGATTTATCTCCGCAGGAATAACCGCTTTTGAACCACATACCAAGCCGTATAGAGTTTTTCTTATGGCAGATAATTCTGTTGTTCAAAATGACCAAAGCACGCTAGGCAATTCATTGATCCAATTCCTTCCTGCCCCTTCGAGCCTTGACCTGATGCCGCTGACAATGGTTTGATTTGTGACCTCCACTTGCCTATTAGCTTAGGGGTTGTAAATGCTGGTGACTCTCTGGCGGATCCTGTATTCCGTACACTAGCTTCTGAATGGGTCATTGATGAACTGGGCACCGATGTCAGTTATGATGGTTCGAGTGATCCTGAAATGACAGCTAATATTCTTCCAAAAAAACCAATCACCACTTTTCCTTTTACGCCGACTAGGGCTTCGACATTGACCCACTTTTTAAAGTAGTCCACAACTACAATCAGGTATTGAAAGTGGCTGAGGGCCTCCGAGAAAGGACCCACCAGATCAATCCCTCATTTGTCAAATGGCCAAGAGGTATTTATGTTCATCATTTATTCTTGGGGGCCAAAGTGATTAGCGTATGCCCTTTGCATTGATGGCAGACTTGAATGTATTTGTTAACCTCATCGAACATCTTGGGCCAATAGTATCCAGCTAGAAGAAGCTTCTTAGCTATGGATCAAGCCCCTTCTACAGGCTCTTTCATGAGTCTCATAGATCAAGTAGTCAACTTCATAGGGGGCTACGCATCGAAGAGGTGGCTGCAAGTGACCTCGCCAATAGAGCACATCCTCGTGGATTACATATTTAGGTGCTTTCAACCTAACTTTCCTTGCTTCGATGGAATTTTTCCAGAAGGGTTCCATCTTTAAGGTTGCTCATAATAGGCGTTATCCACAAATTTTGTTCTTCCACAATCATTACCACTATTTTTTCTTTGAAGCTACACTTGCTTAGTGTTTCCGCCATTAAGTGCCCTTGGAATTATAAATCCAGGTCTGATGAGGCCAACTTGCTCAGGGCATCGACCTTGTGGTTTTTCTCTTGAGGGACTTGAGTGAGGGTGTAATAGTGAAATATTCGAGGAGGGGTTTCACCACTTTCAGGTAACGCTAAGGACCATGATTTGGGAATCGCTCATATTTCCAATCTTCGAACTCCCAAGTGATCAGTGCTTCATATTTTGCTTCGTCATGTCCTTGAAGTCAAATTTTAGGGTATAGGGATAATCTTTCTTTTTTGGGCTCGTGAGGAGGACTTCATCCCCACTACCTCCCGAGTGTGAGCCATGTTTTATTGGATTTTTTTTGCATCGTCTACCACAACTGATTCTGTGGTTTTGACAATGAAGTCAGCTAAGGCTTGGCCTTTAATGGCTGATCTTGGGCGAAACTAGATGTCGTGCTCCCCCATTTCAATTGCCCATTTCATCATTCTCCCCCAGGCATTCGGCTTAAGGAGCATGTGCCTAATTGGATGACAGGTGTAAAGATGATCTTGTGGCTTTGGAAGTATGGCCGGAGGTGTCTTGTCACATGGACTAGTGCCAATATTAACCTTTTCAGGGTAGTGTATCAAGTCTTTGGGCCATGCAATGCCCTGCTTACAAATTAGATTATGTGTTGGCCTTTGTCCTTTTCTTTTACCGGAACCTCACTTACTACTAAGAGGGATGCTGAGATGTACAGATACAAATCTTCCCCCTTGTCGGGTTTCATCAGGGTGGGTAAGCTTCGTAAGTTTTTCTTTAAGTCTCATTCTTCTGTCCATTCTAATTTGTCACATTCTTCTATCCATTCGAATTTTTTGGATTTTCAAAGCACATCAAAGAATGGAAAATGTTTCTCTGCCCCCTTCGAAAAGAATCGACTGAGTACAACCAGTGATCTTGTTAGCCGTTAGATGTCTTTGACCATTTTGGGTACTTCATGTCCATGAATCCCAGTGATTTTCCATCTTCAACTCCGATCATGCATTTAGCTATGTTCAACTTTAGATTGGCTTCTTGAAACCTCTAGAAGTATTCTTCAAGGTCCAGCAGGAATTGGTCGTAGCCTTTGCTTTTGACTACCATATCGTCCACGTATGTTTCAATATTTTTGCCAATTTTTTTTTCAAAGAGCTTATCGACCAACCTTTGGTAAGTGGCTCCTGCATTTTTTAGACCGAATGAAAATTTTTTTGTAGGAAAACATCCCAACGTTTGTTATGAATGACATCTTCTGCTTATCCTCCTCTGCCATGAGTATCTAGTGATAGCCCTTATAGGCATAAAAAAAAGGCTAGAACCTCATATCCTGCTATTGCTTCAACCAGTACGTCGATGGAGGGTAGAGATAGCTATCCTTGTGGCAGTATTTTTTGAGATCCATGAAGTCTATGGACATTCTCCAAGCCCCATCATGCTTGGGGACCATTACCGAGTTTTCTATCCATTCGGGATAAAATACTTCTTCAATGAACTCCGCTCAAAGACATTTCTGCACTTCCTCCTTTATGGCCTCCACCCTAAAGGGGGCGAATGACCTCCTTTTTTTAATTAACTTTTAGGTGGGGTCTACATTTAGCCTATGGACCATTAGCTATTTAGGTACCCCTGTGAGGTCGAAGGGGTTCCATGAAACACGTCGACATAGTTGTCCAAGAGGTTCTTCAGCTTCTCTTCCATTGCGGGTGACACTATTTTTCCCACGGGCACTGTTCCTTATGTTCAACCGGAGATTGACTCCATATCTGTAGGTTTAACTTCTCCATTGACTGAGGTTACTCTGTCATCCTTCTTAGTTTCTTTTAATGCTATCGCCAAAAAACTTCTGGCCACAGGTTGGTTCCTTCTTATGACCTTTATCCCCCTCTTGGTAGGGAACTTCATTGTCAAGTGATAAAGGGACCAAACGACTCCCGCCTGGCACATCCAGAGCCTTCCAAGTATTACATTATAGGGAGATACGACATCGATTACTGCAAAGCTGCAATCGATAGTGACTTCTTTATCCCTATCGGCCACTTTAATTGGGAGCCATTTTCCCCCATGAAACCAAATAGAGGGAAGGTTGTTATCCCCAAACATTCACACCCTAGCCCTGGTTGATCGAAGCAATTGGCAAATATCACTTCTACTCTGTTGCCATCATCCATGAACATCCTTTTGACATAGAAGTCTCTGATAGTTGTATGGATTACCATCGGGTCCGTGTGGGGGGTTTGGTTAGGCACCGGGTCTGCTTCTGAGAAGGTTATGGCTTCTTCTACTCAAAACCACTTTTGGCAAGGTTCTCTGGGGGGCACGTACTGGGATTGTGCTTTAATGATGGTGTTCGAGGGCTGGTCACTCACCACCCCATTGATGAAGTTGATCACCCAGTTAGTCCTATCCCTTCGGTTCCTATCTGGTCGAGCTTCAGCATCATGTATGATATTTTCTCTTACCTGGTTTCCAGCTTACTCCCCATCATTTCCCTGCTGTTCTCTGCCACCTCGATTGGCTCCTTTCTTGTTGCCTTTCCAGCGGCACTTTCCTTGTCCTCTATTCGAGGTGGGTTCTCCTATTGGTCTTTTGACACAATCCGGGAGCAAACCTTCTCTTACACTTCTTTCAACTTCCTTCTTCAAGTGGATGAATTCGTTCATATTGTGGCCATGCTCTTTATGATGATCCCAAAAGGGCCTTTCCAAAGTCTCAGTACGAATGTAACGACCCCCTGCCCAACTTTTTAAAACATTCTTGAGCTTTTCCTCGAAGGAAGCTTTCTACCAGCTTACACGTCAACTGCTCGTTGAAGTCCTCAAATTCATCAGACTGAGAAAGGTATGTATGAACTCACGGGGTCTAAATCTCCACTGTAAGTGGAGAGCCCCTTGGGTGGTTTTATGTCGCTGTGCCATCTAGTTGCCATGATTGCAAGACTGAAGGGGAGGCTGTAACTTGACCCAAAGGCCCAATCAACTTGTCTAGCTCCCCCGTTAGGGCATTTCTCAACTCACCTCCCATCAGGGGATCTCCATATTGACTTGGCTAGAACTAAGCAAAGATGCTAGATATCTGGTTCGAGGCCATGTATCTGGGCAGCGGTCCTCCTACAGCAAAGTTGTGTTACAGCTATTGCTGCCCCTGGTGATAGGGCTCATATAAAGAGATATTTGGCCGGTCGGGGCCATGAATGCATCTGGTTCTCAAAACCTAGGTAACGCCCTATTGGCTCGACCATCAAATAAGGGACTGCCTGCTTTGAAATGTGAGGTATCGAAATAGGCACAAAATATGCCAATGTTTGGCCCATGCTAGGGAACGTCAGTTTGGGTGATCTTGGGCCCCTATCCCCATATCCACTTGGTAGGATAATCTTGAGGTGGTCTGCAACTGGAATCTTAGCTGGAATGCCAAGGGCATCGAAGGTGGGGGCACCACCTGCTGCTGGGTCATCATCTGATAGAGCATTGGGGGATCCACCTGATAGCCAGTCGATCTAAGGGTTTGAGCTAGTTGTGGTAGGTCCTACTGTGATGGGGGGAACGTGCTATTTGTGCCCTTGGTCACTCAAGCAGCTCCTATCGTAGCTTGTGTTTGTGAATCTATTATAGCTTCTGTGAACTGCGGCTCATCCTCCCTTGGTCGGCGCACACAACTTTGTGACGCCGGGGCTCCAACGCCTCCTACCTATGGCTCAACGTTGATTTCCATCTGTCTCGGAGGTACGACAACTTCTGTCCGAGGCCCCTCCAGCACCCCAGTTGCCGAGACTTGGTCTTAGCCTACCTCAAGGAGTTTGTTACTGGCACTTGAGGGGGTAGGATTCGATTGCATCTTGCTTCTGCACTTTCTCTTTCTTTCGTAAGGGGGTTGTACTTCTTCGCTAGTGCTTAAAGCTTTTACTTTTAGCCATTCACTTCTACGCAAGATGTTTGTTGTAGAGGTGGCCATAAACAACAAAAATACGCATATCTAACTAACGATCCCACCAGGCGTGCCAACTTGATGCACCCCAATTTACCGTCGGCGTTGCACCACCGTCGTGGCTGGAATAAGCAAGACAAAGCCCCCAGAGGTATCCAGGGGGAAGAGGCTCCGACGATCAAGTCAGGAAACAATAGTGCAATTGCGTAATTAGGAATAAATAGTAAGTTTGTAGGGTTACCTTTAGCCTTTATATAGGGTGGCAAGTAGGGCAATTATTTTTTTTGCTTGTGGAGCAAGTACTTCTCCCTTGGGCCGGCTTAAAAGATATTACTCAAGAGGTAAAATAGGAGACTTGGGCCAGCCGGACTAGGCACTTAGGCCAAGTAAAAATTTACACATTATCATATGAGTCGTGTGATATCTAAATAAGGGCAATTATCTTGAGTTGCTTGAGTGGCATACTCCCCAACATAAGGATATTTCTAAGACAATGAATGAGAATGCTCATGCAAATAGTCAAATGACATCTCCAAAAGTTCAAAAGGAACTTACAATTGCTTGTGCTAATAAGGTCACAAAAGTCATTCTTGATGATTTAGAGGATAGAGTATTTTCTCTCATGGTAGATGAGTCTCGAGATGTGTCAATAAAGGACCAAATAGGAGTTGTCTTGAAATATGTGAACGATCAAGGTGATATTATTGAGTGATTTCTTGCTATGGTTCGTGTGCCTAACACTTCCTCTATTTATTTGAAAAAAACAAATTGATTGTTTGTTTGCAAAGCACAGTTTGTCTATATCCAAATTGAGAGGCCAAGGATATGATGGAGCTTCCAATAAGCGAGTTGAGTATCATGGCTTGAAAGCTCTCATATTGAGAGAGAATTCAACTGTAAGGTATGTCCACTGTTTTCCTCACCAACTTCGGTTGGTTATTGTTTTTGTTTCTAAGAGTAATAGATATGTGAGTGAATTTTTCAGTTGTCTTGGTATGATTGTGAATGTTACTGGGTTTTCATGTAAAAGAAAAGAGCTCACTATAATGTTTGAGCATGATAGACTCTTGGAATGTTTGGAAAATGGAGAGATTGTTACCGGCAGGGGAAAAAAATCAAGAAACTAGTTAGAAAAGGTCAGGGTATACTCGCCGGGGATCACATTTCATTACTATTGTTCGTTTGATGATTATGTGGCCTTCGATTGTACGAGTGCTAGAAAATGTGCATGAAGATGGTCAATGTGTTGATGGAGTGGTTTAGCTTCAAGTTTGATTGAAAAAATGTAGAATTTTGTATTTGGGATGTACTTGATGAAACACTTGCTAGGAGTTACAAATTAACTTTCTCTTGGTTTGCAACAAAAGGGTTAAAACATATTGTTATCCGTGAGTCTGGTTCAAACAACGAAGAAAGACTTGCAAGAATTTGGAAATGAAGGGTGTCATAAATGGTTAGATCAAGTGAGCATTTTTTGTGACAAGTATGCTATGTACGTGCCAAACATGGAAAAAATAGGGTAACTCGTTGTCGTAGCAAGCGAAGTGAGCACATGGTTACCAATCTCCATCACTTTCGTGCTGATATTTATATTGCGGTATGTTTTTCATTATCTTTTTTAAATTATACTTTACTCTTTTGTTAATTTTTCTTTAAATATTTCTTAACTTTGTAAGTATGTTTAAATTAGGTACTTGATACGATGATTCAAGAGATGAATCAATGCTTTCCAGAATCAAGTTCATGGCTGCTTAAATGTATTGCGTGTCTTGATCCCCGGGATTCTTTCTCTAAATTTGACATTGGAATACTGCTCAAACATGCAAGTTTTTATCCAGATGATTTCTCAGGTACTCACCTTGCATTGGTTGAGCATGAACTTCAAGTTTACATTGATAATGTACTAGCTGATGAAGGATTTTTAGCGATTGAGAACTTGGGATATCTTGCTAAGAAAATGGTTAAAACAGGTAGAGATTCGACCTTCCCATTGACATGTCATTTGATTGAGTTAGCATTGGTGCTATCTGATGCAACTGGTTTCGTTAAAAGGGTTTTCTCAGCAATGAAAAATATCTAGACTGATTTAGGCAACAAAATGAGAGATAAATGGTTGAATGATAGCATGGTTGTGTACATAGAGAAAAAGGTGTTTGTCGGAATTGAGAATGGGAAGATTTTGCAAAATTATCAAAAGACATAGTAGCGTAGAATACAACTCTCTCCAATTAATTCTGTATCTGGTCCTATTGTTCAGAAGTAGTTATTTTAAGAACTAATTTTATATTAATACTATGTTATTAGTTAATATTAATTTTTTAATATGAGTTTTGAAATAAATTATATTGTGGTCTTGTAGGATGAATTTTTTTTAGTGTAAAGTCCGCCCCTCCTAAAATTTTGGGCTGATTCCGCCACTGTTCTCATAGAAAGTATCAGGCAACCAACAGAAGGTCACGCGGCTTGTTAATCGCAAGAATATCAGGAAAATTTTTAGTTTATTACTCAGATAAAACATGGATAAGTTCTCCATATCCCTAAAATATCTCCTTACAATAATGATGTAAACAACCCACAAATTTATCCACTCACTACTAGTGGTGTTAGTTCGGGTAATCGTGTTGGGTTCGTGTCAGGTTAGAAATGGTTTGGGTTAAAACATGTTGGGTTGAAAGCGTGTTAATTTTTAGTTGTCAGGTCGTGTCAGGTTGAAACGTGTTAAATTTTTTTCTCGAGCTGGGTTAGGTCAATCGAGTTGCTATCGTGTCAATTTGAAATGGGTCAGTTTTTTTCTTCGGGTCGGGTAGGGTTGTGTCGGGTTATTGTCGTATAATTATTTTTTCTTGGGTTAGATACGGTCGAGTTAAAATGGATCGGGTTATTTTGGGTCGGGTTAATATCGGTCAACCCTTACTTGACTTTGCATATATAAACATTAATAACTAAATTAATTTTAACTAATCAAGGTCAACCCTTATTTGAATTAGTATATATACTTACAAATTAAAATGTTTGACTTTAACTAATAAACGCTCTACCTTAGTTGACTTTTTATTAAAAACACTAATAACTGAGATGAATTTAACTAATCAATGGTCAACCCTTATTTGACTTAGTATATATAAATACGAATGAAATATTTGATTTTAACTAATCAATGGCAGCCCCTTACTTGACTTTCTATATATAAACACTAATAACCAAGGATTGAGTTTAACCAATCAATGGTCAACCCTTACATGACTTTCAATATATAAACACTAGTAACTTAGGATTGTCTTTAACTAAACAACGGTCAAACCCTACTTGACTTTCTATATTTAAACACTAATAATTGATTTGAGGCTAAGTAATCAACGGTTAAGCTCTTACTTGACTTTCTATACATAAACACTAATAACTAAGTTGACTTTTAATAATCAACGGTCAACCCTTAACTTTTTATACAAAAACACTAATAACTAAGATAAATTTAAGTAATCAATGATCAACCCTTATTTGACTTCGTATATATAAATAAGAATGAAAATATTTGACTTTAACTTATCAACGGTTAGTCATTACTTGAATTTCTATATATAAACACTAATAACTAAGAATTGATTTTAACTAATCAACGATTTACCTTACACGACTTTCTATATAAACAATAATAACTAAGTTGACTATAACTAATCAACGGTCAACCCTTACTTGACTTTCTATATATAAAATCTAACAACTTATGATTGACTTTAACCAATCAACGGTCAACCATCACTTGACATTCTATATATAAACAGTAATAGCTATAAATTGACTTTAACTAAATAACAATCAACCCCTACTTGACTTTTTATATGTAACACTAATAAATGTATGAATAGTAATAACTATAAATTGACTTTAACTAAATGACAATCAACCCCTACTTGACTTTTTATATGTAGCACTAATAACTAAGTTGACTTTAACTAATTAACAGTCGATCCTTACTTGGCTTAGTATATATAAACACTAATAATTAAGTTGACTTTGGCTATTAAACGGTCAACTCTTACTTGACTTTCTATACATAAACACTAATAACTAAGTTGACTTTTACTTGACTTTCTATATATAAACAATAATGAAAATGTTTGATTTTAAGTCATTAAATGTAAACTCTTATCTTACTCTCCATATATAAACACTAATGAAATTGTTTGACTTTAACTAAACAAAGGTCAACCTTTACGTAATTGTATATCTATAATAAGTAATAACTAAGGTTAGATTATTTAACTCTTTAATGATCAGCACTTACTTGATTGACTTTCCATGCATTAATACCTAATGCAAAATGTTTCCCTCAACTAATCATCAGTCAACTTTTCCTTGATTTCTATATTTTACCGCTAATGAAAATGTTTAGTTTAAGTACCAAAGGTGGGCCCCTACCTAACTTTCGTATATAAACACTAATAAAATTATTAGACTTAAACTAACTAAAGGTCAAGCTTAATTAACTTTCTCTATAACTTTTGATAAAAATTTTTAAATTATGGCAAAATTTAATATTTTAATCGGGTCAATATATCTCGGGTTAGATTAAGGTTTTGGGTTGAATTCGGTCGTGTCGGGTGCGTGTTTGGGTCGATATATCTCGGGTTAGATTCAGATTTTGGGTTGAGTTCGTTCGTGTCGGGTATGGGTTTGAGTCGATATATCTCAGGTCAGAATCGAGTTTTGGGTTGAGTTTGGCGTGTTGGGTTAGGGTTCGGGTCAATGTTTCTCTGGTCAGATTCGGGTTTTAGGTAGAGTTTGATTTTTATTGGGTTTAGATTAATATTTCTCTGATCATAATTAAATTTTGGATTGAGTTTGATCGTGTCGGTCCGTGTCGAATTTTCGATTCGGGTTAGAGAGCGCTACTCACTACCATGTATAACAAGCTATGTAGAATTGTCAATTGGGCATTGTCAATTGACTATCTGCGAGTCAATGGAGCGTACCTGGACCGTTGCGAAAGGAGGGGATTCAAGAATTGCTCCTTCTGCTGTAGTGTCGTAGAATGAATTCCGGAGGCCAAAGAACCCCCAGAAAGAGACCCCTAATAGAAGAACAGAAGCCAAACACAGTAACGTGCACGGTGGTGGGCATCGATCATACTAATCTCAGTTACACGGTGTGCTCTGTTTGCGAAAGAACTCTCCCTCAGCCTACACTTTCCTCATCTCTCCTTGTTTGCAGCTACTGCAATTTTAGGAATGCTTTTAACCCTGCATCCTCTGGCTCCAAACGCCTCTTCAGGGTTCTTGTAAGTAATTCAAATAATATATTGGATTTTGCCCTCGTATTCTGGGTTTTTGGAACTTTTTTTTAAAAAACTTATCTGCAGATGTCCATAGCTACGGATACAAAGGTTTTCGTGGTGGCGATGTTTGATAGAGCAGCTAGGGTTGTCTTTGGCTGCAGTGCTGATGAGTTTTATGACTTCACCAAGATGCACCCTTTTGCTGGTATTGCTGCATGTTTTTTTTTTGTGTGAAACGTGAAGTATGATTTGGGCATTAGCAATTCTGGGTTTGTTTATTTAGGCCTTGTAGTTGATTTATCCGTCCTCGTGTTCTTACTCGTATTGATGAATGGGGAATCTTTGTGCAGCTGCGACTGTAAGCAAGGTTCTTGAGGGAGAGATGCTTAGGGTGACGTTGTCAAAACCGAAGAATGGAAATGCGCAGCATCTACGTGTTGTCTCAGTCGTTCCCTTGAGCTCCCGTTTTCAGCCCGCGATTGTGAGCTTGAGGGAGTTGTATCAACTGAGAAGGCCTTCCTAGGGGTGTGTGTGTGTGTGTTCTGATATGAGCACCGTCTTTTCTCAAAGATTTTGCCGTAAGCAGTGTCTTAGTATGAAATCATGAATTACTGGATTTGTTTCCTTGTTGAACTTTGAAGTATTGGCCTCTTTGGCATCGAAAGAAGCTGAAATTCACTTCTTACTGGGGGAGAATAATCTTTGGCAAGGATAAGGACAAAGTAGATATAATTTACAGATTATAATTATAAGAAGTGTATTGTAGGAATCGCAAAACATATATCGGATAATATGCAATGTTCAACCCTGGGCTGTTTATGCAATCATGTAAAGCAATTGAGAAATGATCTGCACAGTGTTTCGAGTTGGTGAAGGCACTAGACATTAAATTTATCTTAAATTTCTGATGTTCATCTATTCTAAGATAAGATGTTACTGTCAGTGTTTATATAATTTGGTGGGATCTTTGCAATGGTAAACAACAGTTGACATTTCTTGTTTTTCCAATTTCAGTATGTGATTTTGGAGTCTGGATATCATTTATTTGCTTTTGTACAGTATATATATATAGTGAAACTTTATTCCTATGTGTAGTTTGAATCAGTTTCTAATAAAATAGCTTCTTATTGGGAATTTGGGAGTTGAAATGCTGGATGCTAAAAAGAAAACTAGAGATTTAGAACCTGGTGCACCGTGTATGTATGAAACTGATATAACATAGTTTGAAATAAAGAACAGACGCAGAGACTTATGTTATATGAATTTTCAATTCCTCATTTAATTTAATCCTTTTGAATCTGATCATTTACAGTCTAGATTTATGATTGTCGGGATCCTTTGTGCCCTTACTTAAGAATGTATAAGATCTGATATTGTCCATTACATGTATTAACCAACACTCTTTTGATGAACAAGTTAAAACATCTATTCTTATTTTTTACTATGTCCCTTTGATTTCTCCCATCACAACTTCTATATAGTCTCATAAAATACAACTTGGCTGACCTTTGCTTTTGAGAAAGTACATGCAGGACTCCTAGGAAGCTGGGCTGGAATTGTTGTTCGGTAAGTATGATGCACATCTATCTGTGCCCTTGCACTTCTTTGACTTATTTTAAAAAGCAGATAGCAAACTCCAAATTTCCAACCTAAATCGATTTGACCTGAATTTGGCTTCTAAATCTACTTTCCAGAAATCCATTTGATTTCCCCTTGCTCATAAGTAGCATCAACAGGATTGCTCCTGGTCTATTTTTGTGCTGCATCAGAGAAGGTACTATTCTGCTACTGACCAGTACCATATGCGGCTGTTCTCTCCATGTGAACATGGTGCTTCCAGCTGAGTGGAAATGCTACTGGTCTTTTCATGGTGCATTTTATGGTGCTGACATGTATCTGACAGGGAGCATCTGACAAGGAGCGGTGCTCGAATGAAGAATTGTCCCTGGTTTAGCCAACTATGAGTCTTGGTTTGATCTGTTTAGATTGGGGACTCTTGTTCGACTCAATACAGTGTACTGTTGGTCGGCTGAATACAGTATCCTACTGGTCTGCTGTTGATCTTCTGTTGCTTAGCATTCTTGTTTATACTGCAGTGATATGCTGAATACGGTTAATACTGTTGTTGATATGCTGAATGCTGTTACTTGATCTGCTGTTGATCTAGTCGGTTTGATGTTTACAGAAATGGAAATATTATCAAACTGATTAGCCGCTTTAGTCTTATACTCTTATATGATGGTTCTTGCCTTAAGAATGGGAACAGTTATCACACAGATGAAAATCTGCTTTGAAAATGGAGGATAAAAGTGTTGTCTCTTCTGCCGCTGATGTCTACAGCTTTCTCTTCTTGGTTCTACGAAATTGGAATGAAAGATCATCCGACTGTGGATAGGTTGATGTATAGCTCATGTAGCAAACCAATGGCTTTTTGGATTTTTGCTAGTAAAAAGTTTTACCATCAAAAGACTATCCTTCATTACATATATACAACTCTCTTGCAGCTACTAATTTTTATGATGATACGGAGATCCAATAAAATTTCCCCAGAGCAACAGTACCAACACCGAAAATCCCATTCTTGTTCACAAGAAGAAGCAGCAAAATTATCCTGGTTCATCATTCGTGCAGCAGAGTTCTAACAAAAGCTGTTTCTTCTTTTCAAACCACCCAGCAACCCCAACCTACATTCCATATCCAGCAACCACCCAAAGGAGAAAAAGAATCCACCAAAGTAAAAAGAGTCTGTGAGCCCGTGATCGACATATGCCTATTCCACAAAAAAGAAAACAGTCAATTCTCAAATACTTCACAAACACAAAAGAATATATTACAAATCAACCAAGCTATCATTGTCAGTCATACCAGAAAACACACCAATCTCCGGAGAGTATTTGAAAGTATAGGAGATAAAGACAGCAAAAGGAATCAAGGAATATGTCACGAAGGATTTTGGAGGACAACTAGTCAGATGACTTGCAACGTGTTTGGAATTCTCGAAAGAGCACATGGACATACCACTTGGTGAAGAGTTTACCAAAATATGTACCGGCCAACTAGGGGAGCATCAGTGTTAGTCGGGGATGCCGACGACTACAAAGACGGAATAAGGAACTTTGTCATCTCATTGGTGGGTTTCTTTCAGGACTATAGACATTTCAGTGCAGCTAGAATGCAAGAGTACGTCGATGAATATTGGGAGGTGTCAAAGTTATGGCAAAAGCAGGGAGATTTTGTGTGCTTAGGTTTTGCAGTCTCCCACATATGAATGTAGTTCTTCACAGCGGTCCTATTGCAGTGGCGGGAGGGCTCCTGGCGTTGAATCGGTGGGTCCATGAGATGTCGTTCTCACACATACGTATTACTCACGTATTGATGTGGATAAGAATTTACGGGCTTCCCCCATAGTACTTGCTCCCAGAGACTCTTGCCCACTGTAGTTGGAACAACGGAAAAAGTGATCTTTGGTGAAATGTCATCAATGGAATATGCAGACTGCGTGCCCAAACACCAACCCCTAGTTTTGGGTTTTTACTTAGGGCTAAGAAGGAGAGGTGTGGATAGCCATTGGATGCGAGACAGTGCACAAATTGTGCATGAGATGCAGCGGAATAGGCCATGCTATGCCCATATGCTGGGCATAGCATGGTTCCAAGACAGTGCCATGCTCAAGTACTTCATTATAGAAATATTCACAACCTTAAGCTAAGAACTGGGAGTAGAAATTTCCAGAGATAACACAGAGGAGATTTTTCCCAGCATCAATCAAGGTGCATAAGAATCTACCAGCAAGAAGGTTCACGAGAATCCCCAAGGATTTTCTCAAAAACAATGAGCATAGGTTATAAGGTGAGAGTAATGATGTCTCTAATGGGTTTTAGTACAGGAGGATATAGTTCTAAGTCTATGGGAAGTTGACCCTAAAAATATGGGATATGATCTGGATTTCCCGAGTAATCAAATGAATGTGTAAGCATAGTTGAACTCTCTAGAAGAATGACAAAGAAGCATGGATGAAGTCCCAGAGCAGTGGGATGAACAGAGATGGTGGAAACAAGTCTTCATCACCAGAAAGTTATTCAAATTTTGAGATGTTTATCGGGTCAATACTAGAGGAGGCACCAATAGGATCACCCGTGGTACGTGGCCCTGTGGAGGCAAACCCGCAACACTTATTGATAAACCCCTCCGCCACATTTGAGAACAAAAATACAGCAGTGCGGCTCAAATGCCATCCTGTCCATCAAAGAAAATTGGACTCTGGCGGATGACGTGGCAAGAGATAATGATGAAAATTCTATGACACTGGAAACAATTAAAGAGGATGGGAAGCTTATTCGGCACCCTGAGAAAGGATTTCTAAGTCAATACAAAGGATTGAAGAGATTCGTAGAAAGCAAAAGAAAGATATAGTTGTCAGGGTACAATCAATGCCTTTGATCCTTAGTGATGATTCATATCTGAAACGGATCCCACAACAAGAGAGCAGTACAAGTGGAAGGAGAGGACAATGTTATTGGTGAACATTCACTACGGTAGAGGGTCATTAAAGGGAAAGGAAAAAAGTAGGGTGAGGAGTACTTGAATGATACAATTTCCTACGAAAATTATGTTCTATACATTTTTTATTTATAGGCTATGTTATCCTCTCTGTTTAAGCTAACAACTAACTGATCCAACTACTCTATCTATCAGCTAACAACTATCAACTGAAAACCACCCTAATAGACTTTGGTAAATATCTAAAACCGATTCTAAGAAGGCTAAATATATGAGTTGAATTGATCCTGGTTTGATGTGTTCGTAAAGTCCTCTGGTGTATCCATAAACATTCCTTCACACACACACACGCACCCCCCTCCACCCTCATATCTCAAGATGAGGCTTTTGTGGAAAATAAAATCTCATCTTAGGAAGGAGAGGTTGATCCATAGTAGTAGAAGAAGCTTTTTGAACCCGTCTGCCAACTGAGAGAATGAGAAAATACATGAAGAAGATCAATTAATCCCTTATTGTATGAATACCGTACATAATGGAAATCTATTTCTATATATTTGGTCCTCTCATGGAATAATAGGTTTTGAGTAATGTGCAAAGCAACATTATTGTCACATTTAAGTGGAATCGAGAGTGTGAACTAAATGTGCAAATTAGTCAAAAAATAGGTGATCCACTTAATCTTAGAAACCGTCATGGACATTGATGTGTACTAAGATTTAGTAGAGGATTTGTTGACAGTATGTTTCTTCTTAGATTTCCAAGATATTAGTGAATCACCCAAGAAAATACAATAACATGCCACTAATCTTCTTGTAATCCGGCATGTATTCCAATCAGCATCACAAAATGCTGAGAGGAGGCTCGATGAGATAGTAGGAAAGAACAAACCATGAGATGAACATCCTTTCATATACCTATAAATATGAACAACTTTTCAGATACCTATAAATATGAAAAACATCACTCCAATGATGCTCAGTTGGTTTCTGCACAAACTGACTAAGCTAGTGAACTGAGAAGATGATGTCAGGCCTGGTAAATAACATATATAATAACCTTCCTTATTAGTCTCCTATAAGGTTCTGGATCATGTAGGAGAAGAGAGGAAGCATCTTAGACCTTCCAGGAGGCTGGGAGTGGAGCAACCATTGCATTGTACTCAACAAATTTAAGATAACTGATAAGATCAGTGATGTATTTGTGTTTACTTGGGAAAATAACTTCACTTGATCTAGAAATTTCCATGCCCAGAGAGTATTTATCATGTCCTAAGTCCTTGATGGTAAATAATCCATGTAGGTAGTCCTTAAAAGAAACGAATTCAACTTCTGAATCTCCTGCTATGAAGGCATCATTAAAATACATAAGCAAGATCCGTGTAAACTGAGTAGAAGATTTTATGAACTAGCAATGATCATGCTTTAATTATTTGAAACCAAACAAAGAAATATGGTGAACTCTGCATTCCATTCCCTTGATTCCTTCTTAAGGCCATAAAGATATCATCTGAGCCATCACACTTGCCCATGCAATGCTTCGTTGTAACTTTGGGGTGGTGTCATGTATAGCTCTTCAATGATATATCCATGAAGGAATGTATTGTTGACATCTATCCGATGCAAATTATATTCTTTCAGGGAATTTATTTCCATCAAACGTCTCACGATAACTAGTTTAGCAATAGGTGAGAAAGAATCAAAGAGGTCCACCCCTTTAATATGAAAATAGCCCTTTGCCACTAGTCTAACCTTGTAACGTTCAACTTTTTTAAATCCACTTACATCCAATAGGTTTCTTCCATGCAGGCAAGTGAACCTGATCTCAAGTGTGATTAGCTTTAATGGATCATTCGGTTTGATCCTCACAAATTATTCAACATTTGCTGCATAAGGATCTCTCATGTCTTCTCCAATCATAGAACCAATTTCATCTATTTTAAACGTGAATTTGAATCACAAAATGTAAAATAAATTGAATCAGATCAAGAGCCAAATGCTCCAACACCATGAACAAATAGAGAAAACTGAAGAAATTGAGAACTGCTAAAAATAATTAACAATATTGATCAATGAATAAAAACCATTTTAAAGGAGAACATTATGATAGAATTTCTTAAGAAAATCATTTTATGTACCTTATTATTTATAGGCTATGCTATCCTCTCTATTTGAGCTAGCAACTAACTGATCAAATTACTCTAACTATCAGCTAACAACTACAAACTAAAAACCACCTTAACTAACTTTGATAAATATATAAAACTGATTCAAAGAAGGCTAACTATCAAAGCTGAGTTAATTCTGCTACTTTATGTGTCCATGAATTCCTCTGGTGCATCTATTAAATATTCCTTCACCTTTTCAACTTGTGTATGCTTTGTTTCAGTGGTTGTAACCTTAAGAGAGTTTTGGGAATCATCCGGGAATATGTTTGCCTAAGTGGATGGTGGAAAGCCCTCTCATCTATGACTTGAGAAGCCTTAGATAAAAATCCACGAGCAATGTTAGTGCCCTACAAACCTTCTGGAAATTCTCATCTCTTCTATTTTTTTTTCAGCTCTATGCCATTTTGAATCGAAAACGCTTTGAACGCTAATTCTTAGAACTTCTCAACATTGTAAATTTTGAGGAAAGGAATTAGAAGTCACACTCCCCCTGTTCATTTAATATTGTCACACTTTCTATATTGGGATGTTTATTTTATTTTTGGCATCTTCTAAATATGGTAACATTAAGGTTATTACCTTTTCTCTAAACATTCAATTTTCTCCACTCAATTAGTATATTCTAAATTGAAGTGCCAATAATATATGAACGAAGGGAGTGTAGTCATGATTTTGAGTGATCAAGATGACCATGATGGTGGTGAAGTCAAGGATGACACTAAGGATTGAAAATACGAACAAATTGGGACAATGGGATGATTATGATGTTGAAAAAGAAGCAATCATTTATCAGGGGTGCCGTCATTGGAGAGTTAATCATTGCTAGATGCCCTAAAATCTTAAACTAGAGAGTAGAGACACTACTATGCCACTTACTGTGGGCTTGTGACTTTATTTTCACATGGGTTATGAGCCCCCACCTAGTTTGTGAGGATATTATTTCCTTTCCTTTGTACACAAAGGAAAATGGGCAGCCTTGTTAGGAAGGAGATTTATTCTCATTTGCCTTGGTAATTAAAATATGTAATGGGCAGTAGCTGGGAGATAAGACAAAAACAGAGGGTGGGTTTTAGAATAACTATGAACAAACACTTTGAGAGAAAAGTCCTTGAGAGAAAGGAGGAAGCATTGAGTGCTTGTAATCTTTGTAATCTCGGATTGAACATTAGTGAATAATTCTCCAAGCAGGGCATAGATCAATTTGTCCGAACCTGGGCAAAACTCCTCGTCTCAATCTCTTCTTTATTTCTTGTTGATTATTCTTGTGCTAGTAAATTTTTTATTCGTAGGTATACAACCTCAGATTTATTAAAGAAAATGGTATCAGAGCAAGGCTAGGCTAAAAATTTGGGTTGGTTTTGTGTTGTGGCATGTGCACACCAAGTGTTCGACAAATTGCCTTCTTGAAGCTTTGGGTTTTTTTTGTGACAGCATCGACCTTGAAAGTGGATATTGAGAAGTTTGATGGATCAAATGACTTTGGGTTATGGAAAGTGAAGATGCTAGCTCACCCCGGGAACACGGGGCTCGGGAAGGCTCCAAACTGGTCCGAAAAGATTTCGGCAACATGGGACACGACGAAGAAGAAGGAGGTGTTACAAAGAGCTTTCAACACTTCAATTCTTAGTCTTGGTGACAATGTGTTGCGGGAGGTGATACAGTGTACGTCGGTGGCTGAGATATGGTTGAAGTTAGAGTTACTTTACACGATAAAGACATTGTCTAGAAAGTTGTTGCTCAAGGCACAATTTTTCACATTCAAGATGGTGGAAGGAAAGGACTTGATGGAGCATCTCGAAGAGTTCGACAAGTTAATTGTCGATTAAGAGAACATTGATGTGAAGTATGAAAATGAAGATAAAACATTAATTTTTCTTTATTCAATGCCAAGGTCGTACGAGCACATTGTTAACATTTTTCAACATGGTAGAAAGGAAGTTAATCTCGACGAAGTTGTTGGGACATTGAAGTCAAAGGAACACAAACGGCGGATAGAAATGGAAGGTACTAGCGGAGATAGTTTGGTCATGGCTCAAGATAGATCAAATAAAAGAGACCCTGAGGGTAAGAAAAAGTCATGGTCAAAGTCTCGGAATTTGAAGAAATTCATCATCAAGTGTTACAAGTGCAATGAAGAAGGACATATGAAGAAGAATTATTGGAATCGAGGAGATCGAACGACCAAGATACTGAGATGGAGAGGCGGTGGTTGTTCAAGAGGTTGTTGATGGTTACGAGAGCTCTGAGGTTCTCGTAGTCTCCACTCAATCTGGAAAACGTTGGATCATGGACTCCGGATGCTCATTCCATACAACATCGAATGAAAGTTAGTTTGAGAGTTACAAGGAAGTCGATATGGGTGAAGTGTTTCTTTGGAACAACAAGTCATGTAAGGTGGCCAAAATTGGTACAATGCGAATTAAGTTGCATGATGGGATCGAGTGGAATTTGACGGAGGTACTACATGTCCCGCAACTACAGAGGAATCTTATATCACTTGGAATTTTGGATCAACTTGGCCTTTTGTGGTGAAGGTGAATAGAATGTCCGTAAAGTCACTAAGGGGTTGCTATTTGTTATGAGAGGTGTTAGAAAGTATGGTCTCTACGTCCTTCCAGGTAGCACCTTAATCGATGATGTGGCGATGGTTTTTGATCCGCAAGAGATGTCTTTGGAAAGCATATGACGCAAGGGGTTGGTTCATGTGAGTGATAAAGGTTTAAAGAAGTGGAACAAGCAAGGTTTGTTTCGGGGTGATAAGCTTGGTGACTTACAGTTTTGCAAAAATTGTATTTATGACAAAGGCACACGAGAGAAGTTTACACGATCTGGAAGTGACAAGGGACATGTTGAGCTAGGTGTAGGAGGTCATTGTCGTACCTCTCGGAGTTATAATTTATAAGCTCTAAATTGCTTCCTAAATACAACTAAGTAGATAGTGAAAAATCGGGGTCGTTCAAGAAAAAGAGTGATTTTCCTAAGGGTTCATGCATATAAGGTGGATATGTGTGTAGATATACATATATAAAAGCAAGTAAATTGAGAGGGGGGGGGGGTTCGATTGGTTTTTCTAAGTTATGAAATATTAAAAGACAAAGAAACTATCATAAACTAGAAATCAAGCTAAACATGCAACAAACTACAAAGAGTGAATTAAACACAAATTACTGGACCTTGGGCGCAATGATTTCCACTTCCAAGCCTCTTATCTATACTTAAATCCACAACCTATTTACTACTCTGACTACTTATTTTGAAGATAAATCTTCCATTCTTCTTTGGTGGTAGTTTACAAGAGTGAATTAACATCCCTTGTAAACCTCACTAAGGACCCTTTTAGTCGAGAAACGATGGCATTATGTATGAAGAATCAACAAGCTTATTAACACTTATAAACCAATGTGTAACTATTGAGCCAATTCATGCATTTACTAAGATTTGCCAAGAATATGCAACATTCAATGACTTCTCCTACTTGCTACCTTAAAACAAATATGATAAATATTTCAACATCATTATATTCATCAAGCAATTACAATACCATAAACCCAATTAGAAGCCCTAAATCATGCTCTTGGATTCCAAGTTAAAAGAGGAGAAATTAGCTACTTTCGTCAGCTCCTAACAAGAATCATATAAGAGCAAGTCCCTTAGCTTCCCTATAATAGACTTTTTCATTGATTATAGGGATTGTACTTGGTTTTTCAGCTCCAATAGATTTCCTATCTCATTTCCTAAAATAGGAATTTTGATGAGAGAGAAAATTTGCTTCCCTATGCCCGTAGAAAGAGAAAATATTATAAGAAATGGAAATTTAATGCAATTCCAATTGAATGCATCAAATCATAACACAATATTCATTTTTCTATTAAATTTAAGTCTCATATTTTCTTCATTTTTCCATTTCTACTATAACGTACATTCAACATTCAACAAAAAAGAAATTAGAGGAAACTACTACAAATTCGAGTTTGGGTAGGATGATTCTTTATATATTTTTTAAGGATTTTGTCAATAATGATTTAATGCCAATAATGATTTGTTTAGAATGTTGAGATTTTTTTCTTTGGTTTATAGTTTATAAGCTTTGAATATTTTAGATGCCAATACCTTTTATTTTATACTGGATAAAAATACGAAAACAATACAAATTAATACAAATTTCTAATTAAATCTAACTTTTAGATTTAAATTTGTTATATTGATTATTTTTAAAATCTAATGATTAATTTTTATAATTCTAAGCATGGCCCACAATACCACACCATTGATACCTTTATCGATCAAAATGAGTCATCATTACAAAAAGTAGGCTTGACAAAATATTTATTTTTAAAATTTTATTTCTCATTTTTTTGGAAGAAAAAAATGGCAATCTAGATGTTAAATGTAAATTCGTGTGCCAGATTTAGTAGATAGTGAAAGGTTGAGTGTAAATTTTATATAATTCATATATGAGTATGATAAAAATATGGCAAACTTTGTTGAATTTTTTTAATGTTATTCGTCTTTTATTTCAATTTGGGTGAAAATAAGAAAAAAGAAAGAAAGAATATTAGTTTCTAACTTCTAGTTTTCAATTTGTTGTATTGATTTTTTTTATTAAAAAATTACTATAATATTTGTAATATATTTTGGAGTGATTAAAAATCAAATCTTAGCTTTAAATTAAAAGATAACTACTGTGTATTAAATGCTAGATTCTGCAAAATATGGAAGCTATTGGAGTTGAGTCAAAAAAATATGGGGAATACTGTTTTCATTCCCTATCCGACAGAAAAGTTTAGGGAAATTGCTGGACTTGCTCTAAGCATTTCATATCATCAAACTTCAAATTACATAAATGATATCAACAACCCACATTAAAGCTTCATAAATTCAGAAAGGACAGAGCATTTATTAGGTAGAAATGATTCTCAAGACATGGGCAAGGAAGCTAAAATCAATTGCTCACTAGACTGAAATTAGCTACTAGAGTTCATACTAATGTTCATAGCCAAATCCAACACAATCAAAGATGATAATAGAAGAAGACGAGGTAAAACTAGGGTTCCAAGAGGGGAAAAGTCGGGAAGAAAAAAGGTATGAAGAGAGAAGATAAAGTTAGCCTTTTATAGTACAAGAAAAGTAACTAGTAATTCTGGATACAAGTCTATCGCGACTCGCGACATAGACCAAATGCAGTATCTCATTTGTTTCTTTTTCTTGTCTCAAGTCTCCCTCTCCACATCTTCTTCAAGTCTTCAATTCTTCAAAAGTTAGTTTTCAAGGTCTTGAAATCTTCAATTAATTGCCTTGTCGCACAAAATTCCCTAAAAAAGTAATACGAATGCAAAAGTTGCTCTTAACTCTCCAAAGAGAATTTCAAGGGAAATATAGGATCTAGAGCACAAAAGTGTACAAAAATGAGTCCAAAAAGTCCCAAAATAACCATATAAAATGAGCACATCAATGTGCATTCGAACTTGTGGAGGCCGTTGAGGACGACAACTCTAGGTGGAGGTCGGTATTTCATCACGTTCATTGATGATGTTCTCGGAAGGTTTGGGTCTACATCTTGAAGCACATGGATGAAAACTTTTGGAAAGTTGAAAGAGTGGAAGAAGATGTTAGAGGTAAAACCGGGATAAAAAATCAAGAAGGTTCGAGCGGATAATGGTTTGGAATATTTGAGTGATGAGTTCAACCAGTACAACAAGGAAGAAGTTATGGTTAGACATAAAACCGTATGGGGTACCCCACAACGAAATGAAATTGCAGAATGGATGAACCACACACTACATAAGAGGGTGAGATGCATGTTATTTGAGGCCGGTTCACTGAAGAGGTTTTGTGGAGAAGCTATGAACAAACCGGCTTACTTGATCAACCGATGTCCTTCGACAGTTTTTGAATTGCAAGACACCGAAAGAAGTGTGGAACAGTTCATCATCAAAGCTCACTTGAAGGTTGATGAGACGTCAAATGCATGTATTTTTCAAAGCATTTAACATCTCTTTTGTCATTTTTTTTATAATATTGCTAGATTTATGTAGGTTTACATGATAAGGGGTTTAGATGACCATTTTTGGTTTTTATATCTAAATCTTTCATTTTGTAACCTATGTTTGGTCTAATGGATTTTTTGGTCCTTACGAGCACCTAGATTACATTTTGTGATTTTCATTTGTAGATGTCTCATGAGCCCTTTGAGTGGTTTAGTGAAGGCCACATGCCAAAACTTGGTAGAAAATAGAAGGGTCGAAGAAGGAAGAAAAAGAAGCGGATGAATTGTCACCCGGAAGTTTGGACAAAGTTCTTAAAATTATCCACGAAGAATCATCCTACAAGAGTGGCGCCATTGGATTTGTCTTCTCGAGCACAATGAAAATGACTACAAGAACTCCCAAAATAGATCAAAAGTTCACCCGTGGGAAGCAAAACAAAAGGCCGCAAACTGTAGCTCGCCCAAGCGGATAATCATCCGCTCGGGCGGATGAGCAAGCCAAGATCAGAGTTTTTTTGACTGAAACCTCTACCGCCCGGACGAGGCCATTACCGCCCAGACGGGAGCCTGTAGCACTTTTTCCTTTTGTCATTCTTTTCCTTTCTCTTGTACTATAAATAGCCCCCCTTTCTTCCCCATTCTCTAAGCCCGACTTGTGGGGCTCCAAAACCCTACTTTTCACCATTTTCTTCCATTGCTTCTTCTTTCTTTGTAGATCTTTGTTCTATGTTACGGGTTTTTATTATCTAGCTTAGTTTTGTACTTGTGAGCAATTGATTGAAGCTTCCACACCTATGTAGTAAGAACCTCTATTTTATTATTTCTTAAAGCTTTTGTTATTTTGTATTCATGTGTTCTTAATGCTAAGTTTTACTTCATTTATACCATGTGTTTTTTGAGAATATGAAGTGTTTGTATGATTGAAGTGTTAGTGTTAGAAAAGTGGCCAATTTCTTGGCTCATTTGGCATGAAAATCCAAGAACATGGATTTAGAACTTCTAGTGTATAATGTGTTTTGATTCTTGCTAGATGAGTATGTTAAGGTGGATTGTTCTCATATTTATCCTATAGATGCAATGAAAGGTTGAATCTTGAATGTGGTTTATTATAGGTTTAGCCTAATGAATGCTATGTTTGGTTAAATGACCATGTCTTTGATAGAAGGCTTGTTGTTATCAAATTTATGGTTCTTCATGTATAATGCCATTGATAAAATATCTTTATGGTCGTTGAACGTCTAAAGTGATTATCAATGAGGTTTGTAAATGGTTGTTGAACATCTTTGTGAATTACTCTTAATAAGAAATGAATGTTGATCTTCAATTGGAAAGTGATAGCATTCCCCATAGGTAACAAATGTAATAGAATGAGTGAATGGTTCAATGATTTACATGAGGTTTGAAAGTGGATATCAATTGCCCCCAAGGCTTTATCTTTTTTATTTTTATCCATTTTCTTAGTTTGTTTGATGATTAGCATAGTTACTTGACTTTGCTAGTTATCTTGTCTTTTAATTTCATAACTTAGGACCAAAAACCAACCACCCCCCCTCTTTACTTGCTTTTATATATCTATGTATATCTACTTCTAGCCTAATATAAACCTTATATATTTAAACGCTTAAGAAAATCCCTCTTCTTCGTGGATGACCCTGATTTGTCATTATCTACTTAATAGTATTTAGTAAGCATAAAGGGCTTATAAATTATAACTTTGAGAGGTACGATGACGACCTCCCAAAGGTATTTGGTCGTGTGGGTTACATGCACTAAAGAGAGAACAAGTTAGTTCCAAGAGCAAAGAGGTGTATGTTTCATAGTTATCCCAAGGGCATGAAGGGTTGGAAGATTTGGTACAAATAAGGTGAAACATCCAAATGTGTCACTAGCGCGGATGTTGGCTTTATCAATTTGAGTACTACATACATGGCTATGGCTACTCAAGAGGCCAAAGATAGCGTGGAGGTTGCTAAGGAAAGAGTCAAAATTGAGGTGGATCTATTAGGGAAATGTAGTTATGAACGGGAGAATAAAGATGATGCTAGTGATGAGGGTCACTTGGAAGGAATTTAAAAGTTAGGTGGATAAAGTCATTATGAGAGCCTAGTCTAGACTCGTACCAATTGGAAAGGGACTGGCATAGAAGAGAAATACGAGCCTCGAAGAGGTATGGTTAGTCCAATTTAGTTGCTTTTGCATTGGTTACCGTGGAAGAGTTGAAAGACTCAAAACCAAAGTCATGTCAGGAAGCGGTGATAAAAAAAGACAAAGAGCTATGGAAGTGTGCTATGGGAGAGGAAATGACATCACTTGATAAGAACAAGACTTAGGTACTTGTGGACAAGCCTAAAAATCAACATGTGGTTGGTTGTAAATGGGTGTTCAGATGTAAGGACGATATTGTTGGGTTTGAGAAGCCATGGTGTAAGGTGAGATTGGTGGCTAAGGACTTCACACAGAGAATGGGTTGACTTCAATAAGATCTACTCCATGTGGTGAAGCACACATCCATTCGGGTTTTGCTTGCTATGGTAAATCAATATGATTTAGATTTTGATCAAATGGATGTAAAGACCACATTTCTTCATGGGAATATTGAGGAGAGAATCCTAATGGTTCAGCCGGAAGGGTTTGTCAAGGTTGGATATGAAGGTAAGGTATGTCATCTTACAAAATCTCTCTATCGTTTGAACAATCCCCTGGACAATGGTACTTGAGGTTTGATGAGTTCATGGTGTGAAATGGGTACTCATGGAGTAACTTTGGTAGTTTGTGTATGTAAAGTGGATTGATGGTAGTGGAATATTTTTGCTGCTATATGTTGATGATATGTTGATAGCGTCGAAGAATAAGAACGAAGTCCACAACTTGAAACAACTTTTGGGAGGTGAGTTTGAAATGAAAGACATGGGACCGACTAAGAAGATTCTGGGGATGAAAATCACACAGAATAGGAGATGCGTTGAATTATTTGTGTCTCAGTGTGATTATCTTCGAAAGGTGGTGGATAAGTTTGGGATGTCGGAGGGAAAGATGGTTCAAACACCTATGGAGGCTCATTTCAACCTTTTACCAAAGATGTCGCCAAAGACCAAGAAGGGTCAAGCGAGTATGGAGTGGATTCCTTACGCAAGTGTCGTTGGAAGTCACATGTATGCCATGGTGTGTACACAACCAAATTTAGCATATCCGACTAGCATTGTGAGCTGGTTTATGGCCAACCTAGAGAACTTTGGGAGGCAACTTAGTAGGTTCTTTGGTTTGTGAAGGGAACTTCAAATGTTGGCTTACACTATAAATGGGAGAATGAGGGTGATTCTAAGTTGAGGGGATATGCTGAAGCGGACTTTGTGGGTGACTTGGACTAGAGGCGGTCGTTGACCGGGTATGTATTCACCTTATTTGGTTGTGCAGTGAGTTGGAAGGCTCAATTACATCAGTGAGATCGAGATCGCGCAAAAATGATGTGGAAGTGTTTTGTGATAGCGAAAATGCGATACACTTGACCAAGAACCAAATGTATCATGAGAGGATGAAGCATGTCGACATAAAGTTAAAATTCATTCAAGATGTGGTCACCGAGGGGTCCGTTATTGTTGAGAAAGTGCACATAGATGAGATTCCAGCAGATATGACTACAAAGTTGGTAAAAGTTTCAACATTTTTACGACTTAATCAATGTCACGAAGTTGAACAACTAGAGAAGGATGTGGAGAATGGTTCAACGGAGGTTTTCAGTATTGTTGGTTGTTGTTCAGACCTGATTCTTCATAATGTCAAGGTGGTGATTTGTGGGTTTGTGGCTTTATTTTCATATGGGCCGTGAGCCCACCTGATTAGTAAGGATATTATTTCCTCTCCTTTGTACACAATGGAAAATGGGCAACCTTGTTAGGTAGGGGATTTATTCTCCTTTTCCATGGTAATTAAAATAGGCAATGAGTAGTAGCTGGGAGATAGAAAAAAAAACAGAGGGTGGGTTTTAGAATAACTAAGAACAAACACTTTGAAAGAAAAATCCTAGCGAAAAAAGGAGAAAGTATTGAGTGCTTGTAATTTTTGTAATCTTGGATTGACATTAGCGAATCATTCTCCAAGCAATGCGTAAGACAATTGTCCGAATCTCGGTAAAACTCCTCTTCTTTAGCAGGATAACATCGCAACGGTCACAAATACGCCACCTACACAGCTTGTTTGCAACTTGAAAAAGTATAAGAAAACATATTGTTATCTGTCTACGTCCATTTGTATTTAGCCCAAGTTGTTCACTTATGCATAGAGTCTGAAGCTAAATTCAAAACTAATTGCTTGTTGGTTTACTGCTACTACTTTAGTGTGTCATGATGCAATTTCAAGTGAATTTTTGCTTTCGTTTCAGGATTCTTCATGACAATAACTCCAATACATAAAAGAAAATTATAATGTTATACTTGAGAATATGACTTTTGAGTTTGCTAAATCATTCTAGATAATCTCTGAATAATTATTTACATGCTCGATCTTAGGCTCTATGTAATTTTGTATGTAGAAGATAAACGAGAACTCTCTAAAAGACAGTGTAATGGAGTCAAAGTATACATATTTGTAAATGAGAGCCTAATGTTTCGGTAGCCGTATCCCCGCCAACTTTTATTCCAAAGAGAAAAGAACTAAGTTTTAAAAGACTTAGAACTAAAGCAACAAAACATGAGCTTGCCCACATATGAGTTGTATTGTGACCAGTTTTGCTTCTATGCATTCTTCATTGTGCATGTCACTCCCAACTTCCATTTTCCAAAGTTGAATTACATGTGTCCAATTAAAAAAAATTTACATTTTCAAAATTGGAAAAACAAAAATAAATTAATCAGTGCCTTAAGTATTCCAGATAAATTTATAGGTGGACTAAAATGAAATTCAAATCCCAAATAACACGTTCAAACATGTGTTGGGATATGAATAGCTGAATCTTTTTTGTCTGATATTCATGGGACCACCAGATTGATAACTACGTATTTGCTAAATTTAAGGCCATAAAAATCTGAAAAAATTCTACGCACTGGCAATATAGTGTCTAATATCTCCGAAACCCATGCATTGATATCCTCACACCCATATTTGGCGCCATCCGCCCATCTCATTTCGTGCTGTAACTACTTACTTTGAATATTTCTAGATGACTCAAAAATTAATAAAAATACTTGCACCATGATAATTAGTTAAAACACAATTACCTTGCAGCTTGAGTGAGGGAGGAGGAAATAGCTAGCATAGTGAGCCAAATCCTGGACGGTGGCACTGGAGTCGCTTTCCACGGTGAGTTCCAACCATTTTTTGACAAGACTGGCGGTGGCAGCGGCGGCATCGAGAGGTTGTCGTTGATGGAACTAATGATGATAATGTCGCGTTTGGGGAACAAATTGAGTTCTCGAATGAAGTTACGCGTTTGGAAGCACCGTGAGCTTTGTTGTTTGGTTGAAATGTGTGGAACTCTTGAAAAGGCTTGAGAAAGATGAACAACAAGGAAGAGGAGGGAAAGATAATGGTTCATCAAGATGGCTATGGGAAAATAAATGAGTAGTTTATAATTTGTTATGATTAGGGTGTGCTTTTAATTATAGAGAGGATTTTTTGTACTATTCTATCTGTTTCGGGTCCTCACTACCTAGTCAATAAAGCTAAAACAGAATAAAATCGAATTAATGGAGTTAACAAAAAGATAGCATAATAATTATTCGCTTTAATGTGATGAACCGTTCCAGTGATTCAAATTTAGTTTTCTTTTAATTTTGCGAAAAGAATCATAGAAATATTGAATGTTTTGAAGCCTTACTTGATGACATTTTAGTTTTTTTTCCAAAAAACGTGTACTTTAGGAAAAGATTTGGAAATTTGCACCAAATCAAGCCTGACCTTCCGATCACACCCATCCATTCATACATATTCCGTGACTTTGTAACTATTTTAAATTATGGATAAAGATTCAGAGTAACTACTAACCTTTGCTAGTGTTGGATGATTACTTATATGGTAGAAACTCAATAAGTTAATACTCTATTATTTGATAAATTCTTTGAAATAATATTTTTTGTCGGTCCCAACTTGGGATTGGGTGTTAAATAATAATTTTTTGAAATTATAAGGTAATACATTTTTGAAAAATTCTATAGACCCCATATAAAATATAGATGAATAATTCCTTATATACTACATATTACATGAATGGTTTATGAAGGTTTCTTGAAAAATGACTCAATTATCTTTTATTTTGTTGAAATCAATTTCACCTTGAATCTCTCTCTAATTTTCCTCATCATTGTAAGAAGTTATGGTGTTGTTTTTCCATAGCTCAACAAGAATTATTCAAAGTGATTGCCGCTTTCATAGTCTCGTTTCACGAAGGGGACTCCATTTTAGAACTTTCATCATCCTTGTTGGATTATCCTTTTTGTGCTTGCATAATACTCTTCGAATCTCGTCGGTCATTATTGTTTTGTTCACACCCTTGAGATGGGAAGCCATGTTGTGTATTTGATTTTTTTTGTATTAGCATATTTTGATCTTGTATTTATATAGAAAGTATTTTTTAATGTCGATAAAGTGATACACTGAACACAAGAAGCATAATAAGGTGGGAGATTTAATGGTTCTTTCAAATTGGGCCCTTCATTTGGTATACTTGCATTGTACAATAATTATGCGGAAGTATGAAAGGTGTTTGTAAATTGAGTATTTCCTTATAAAGTAATAAATTATTAATTAATCTATGATGATTAATTTATCAATTAATTATAACTCTTTTAATTAAAAAAATTTGGTGGTCCCGTGGTTATTAATTTATAGAGTTTCTGTTCAGTCTAAATCCTCTGTGGCCAATTTTTACTGTGACTGTGTGACTCACCATGAAACGACGTCGTTTCATTTTTTTTACATCCCAACCCTGAATGGAAATCCGCTCAGCTAAGTCGACATTTTCCTTCTCGCCTCTCTTTTCTTCCTTTTAGTTTCTATACTATTGCGCCCGCCTACATTGACTCTGTAACCAATTTTAATGCCACCGTGAAATGATTCCCCTCTGTATTTTTTCGTTTCTTTTCCACTACTCTTGTCGGTGCTAAATAAGGCCACTGTGAAGCAATTTCCGCCGGCTTCAATCTTCCGTGTCTCCGACAAGCCAAACCACATCGACATTTTTCAGATCCACCGTGAAACAACATCGTCGGCAATAGGATTCATTACAAAGTATTCCCTTCTTCTCTCCTTCTATTTGAAAAATTGTTATGCTTCTTGCACGGGCTTTTGTGTTGAATTTTTGTCTGCCTTTGGAATTTTGCAATATCTTTCCAGGTCTTTATTCTTCTTGGTTTAGCCGCTTCTCTGAATCTCTCCTCATTTTCCTTGGTTCTACTTCTTTCCCACTTTACGAATTGAGTTTCTTTCTTCCTTTTCTTTTCTGGGTTCTCTTTGTACAATTTATTTCTAATTTATACGTTGATTTATTTAGGCCTGCTTATGTTTGTCTGTAATATATAGTTTTCTATTGCCCTGAACTTGATGGTTTAAATAAATTGTAATATGTGATTAGTGATTACATTTTGTGCTTGGTTGGGTGTTTGGTTTGTAGACTTGAAAATTTGTGTAGTGAATAATTGATGCATGAAAGATTCTGAACAATGCACCACATCCTAGTGTTGCATGCTAACTGCTGCATGAAAAAATTGAAAAAGCTGAGAGGTAGGATATTTTGTTGTAGTGCTGAAGGCCGGAAGAGAAAGACAAACAAAATATAGATGTGAAAGCATTGTGACCTGAAACAAGATGTGCTTGTGAAGCAAAAAGGAACATCAGTACTTAAGGGGATGAAAGATTTCACGTGGTTAATTTTGTGGAGGGTCACAACAACTATATTTCATGTCCAAACAAAATACATTTATTCAGATCTCACCGGAATATAAGCTCAGACGCGGAAGTGCAAATTGAAATGGAAAGTAGTGTTGGCATTCAACCAAAGGCATCTTATGATCTCATGGCTAAAGAGGTTGGTGGGCAAGAGAATCTAGGTTTCATTCCAGACGACTGCATAAATTATTTGCAATCTAAAAGAACAAGAGACGCTCAAGTTGGGGATGTAGGCGGAGTTTTGTAATATATGCATAAATGCTATTTCAGGATCCTAACTTTTTTAGGCAATTTAAGTTGACGAAGATGATTTAATGACCAATATTTTTGGACAGATTCAAAGATGAGAGTTCATTACTCAAATTTTGGCGATGTTGTTTGATTTCACACAGCTTTCTAGAAAAAATAATGAAGGTAGACCGATTGCAATATTTGTTGGCGTTAATCATCACAAATAGATAATAGTTTGGTGTAGCACTTTTGTATAATGGCACATCTCTTTCTTTGAGTGGTTTTTTAATACTTTTGCTAGAGCCATGTTGGATAAAAGACCTACAACTATTCTTATTGACCAGGATGCAGCACTGACAAAAGCTTTATCGTTAAGATGTCCTGTAACAAATCATCGCTTATGTATTTGGCATATTTATCAAAATGCCACCATACATATAAGTAGTGTTTTCTTTGAGTTTATAGATTTTGCCAAGGATTTTAGCTCGTGCATATATGATTTTGAAGAAGAGGAGGATTTTTTCAATGCATGGAATGAGATGTTGAAGAATTATGGTCTTGAAGGTAATGGTTGGTTGAAATCATGTTCGGGATAAGGAGGAAATGGGCTTTGGTATATGGACGAAAAATGTTTTGTGCAGATATGACGACAACTCAATGAAATGAGAGTATGAATAGTATTGTAAAGAGGTATGTCACATATCAACACAAATTTTAAGATTTTCTTTACTCATTTTTGAAAGACTACTTGAAGATTGTAGATATGAAGAGTTAAAGGCAGGTTCCAAGATGAAAACAAGTGTTCCAGCACTACCTTTTCTGGTAGATATTCTGAAACATGCGGCTTGTGTTTATACTCCGGGGGTTTTTGAGTGTGTTAAAAGGGAGTGGGGTAAGTCTCATAATTCTGGTTTCGTTATCCTTGAGGAGATTGGATCGGTTACAAAGTATAAGATTAATCCACCCAAGAAAAATTTTCATCACATAGTACCATATGATTCATCATCTAGGCAAATTGAATGCAGTTGTAGGAAGTTTCAGTTTGCTGGAATTTTATGTTCTCATGCTTTGAAAGCTATTTCATTGAAGTTTTTTATGGAGATTCCAAACCAAAAATACATGTTGAAAAGATGGAAACGTGAAGCGAAGCATGAATATATAGGTGGTAAAACTTCTACAGCCAACACAGAGAATCTTCATTCGAAAGTAAGTTAACATGTACGGTATAGAGACTTATGTGAGCTTTATATTCAGTTGGTTACAAAAGCTGCAGAGATTGAAGGCACTAACAATATTGCAAAGGATGATTTTTTGAAGATGCTAGCAGACATTGATGTCAGATTGCAGGGTAATAGATCTACATGACATCACACGACTGCCGAAACACATGTTGTGGAGATAGGCCAACATTCAAGTGGTATTGAAACAGAATTTGGGGGTAGTGTTGAAAACACTCTAAAAGTCATAGGGATCAAAATGAAGAAAAATCATGTGTCAAGTAAGAGATATAAAGGTGCATTGGAGAAAGCTTTAATGGGGAGGAGGAATTCATCCAAAACTAGCCAAAAGTCAACAAAAGTTACAAATACTTCCCTAACATTCTCGTCGCTTCATGAGGTTTTATTAGCTATATGTTTATATTTTATATTTTCATATTCTTAGGCTATAAATGAGATATCGTACAAATTGCGAGTTGTGTAGTTCATCTATATCTCTTATGGTTAGGGTTGTAAACAAGTCGAGCTGAGCTTGAATGCCCTTTAGTTTGAGCTTGACTCATTTGAAATATCTTGGGCTCAAGTTTGATTGAGCTCATAATTTTCCTTTTTTTAACTGTTACTTTCAATATAAAATGGTCCAAAGCTGTGTTTTGTTGGAAATCACTGCAGATGATATTTGGACAATATGAAGAGTGATGTTCTCTTTTGCATTCAATTGGTATCAGAGCCAGATCGATTATGGATGCATGCTAATTTTTTGAATATTCAAGGTTAATTGTCAGAGTCCGCCTTAGGGCAATCTGATTGTCAGTGACAATCTGCAGCCCACTCGGCCAAATGCTTAAACACATCCTCAAACAATGTCGAGACAGGCATTGAAATGGAACAAAATTTTGAACAAAGGTGTCAGGCCCCTTAACCATCTAGACATGAAAATTGAGAATTTTGATAACCTTCTTGAGAAGGGGGAAGAATTCGAGGTGAAAGAGAGTAATTTTTTTAATAATTTTCTGGGTTGCTGCCCTGGGAAATTTTTGGGTCTTCGTAACTTTAAAACGCTTGTTGATACTTGGAACATGAGTTGTACTATAACCATGGCTGGGGATGGTTTCGTTAAAATCAAATTTAGGACATTAGAGGATCGAGATTCTATATTTGATGAAGGTGACTATCATATCTTTGGAAGGAAAGTATTTATTATGAAAGTGCTAGAACTTGGAAGAGTCAAAGGGAAGATGTTAGCTATTGCACAAGTATGAGCGGGATTGGTTGATTTACCACCACCTAGTTGGCACCCAAAGGCATTAGGGAAAATAGCTTCAACTTTAGAAGAACCAATATGCCTGGACAACCGCACGTGTGACAGGAAGGGTAATGTTGCAAGAATTTTGGTGAATGTGGATACTTCAACACTTTGTAAGAAGATGATTATCGCTACACCAGTGGATGGTACAAGGCATGAGAAGTCAGTAAAGCTGGAGAACTGGACAAGATATTGTGAAACAAGCAAAGGTGTGGGGAATTATACTTTTTGATTACGAGGAGTGAAAAATGAAAAAGGAGAGGTGGCTTAAGAACACGGAGAGGGATGACAAGATGATAAAGAGGGTCCAGAAGGACCACCTGAGAAGGGTGCTAAGAAGACCAAGCAAAATTCAGGCGAGACTCATGCTCGTGATTGACAGGGATCAAAAGAAGGGAAATGTAAAGTAGTTGAGAACAGGGGTAAATCAAGGGATGGTCAACAAAGGGGGTTTATTCATGAAAATGATAATGTGCAATCATGTCATTTACATTCAACTAGTTTTTATGAAATGCATAAGAATGCGAGCAAGCAGCCAATGCCCAAATCATAATTGGCACGAATGATCAGCCATTTGGAGAACTAAGGCAACGCTTATACCGTCAAAAAAGGGGGAAGTAAATAAAGGTAAGAAGGTAAAGAAGAGATCACCTCTAGTGTATGATTCTTCTTTTGATAATGCTGTTGAGTCTCATTAGAGGGAGAATCTTTGTTACCCAGGAGGGAATGATGCAGGAAAATGGTGTTCACGTAAATAGGTAAATAGTATAGACGGTGGAACCTGCAGTGGAGCCCTAAATGGACCCCACCAAATACAAAAGAATCCAACCCTAGGCTACATAGTAATCCTAAGGAGTAAAATCCGAATGGGGGGGGGGAATAGTAGAGTGTAAATCCAGAAGACAACACTCGACTATCCCCCCCCCTTATGTCCAAATAAAATAACAACCAACCCAATGCAAGATAGCCGAGCAAAGGGAGCACAAAACAACCTGGAAAAATACAGGCTATAACCCAAAGGAAATGATGGGGTGAGAACAAACTCACTACCCATAAACCAATCCGCTTCTACCCCTAACAAATGGGGCCTTCTTCAATCCAATTCCGAAATGCAACCGAGAGAGTCTCGGGCCTTGAATTAATGTAGCTGATGGATCGTTGATGAAGGGACTAAGAACCAAGAACGGATAATAAGAAAATCCTAATGCAGCCGAGAATGTCTCGGGTCTTGGATGTCGCATAAGAGTTGAAGCCGATGAACCAAATGGACAACCGCTTCTACCATATACATCCCTAAGATGAAGAAAGAGGGATGTTATTGGCCTTCTGGCATTCTCCTTTTGCACCGAAGCTGATTCTATGGGCCAAGATTAATGAGGCCGTGCCTCCAACCTTAGTGTCTCCCAGTGAAATCAACTTCCGAAAGATGTGAGAATGGATGCACTTATACCGCGTGCACCAAGCGTGGCGAGTATGTACTCGCCCACTCCATTTTGAGCAAATGGACAGCTATATGCTATTTTAACACAGAGTGTAGCGCAAGCATAAAGCGCGTAAGTAACCGTCAAATCAGTAGTAAAAACTAGGCTTAGGAGAAAGAGTATGAGGACGGGAATCCTTACTCTAAAACCTATTGCCTCCTCCTGAATACCGAGCTGCAAGTGCCAAAAGAAATCCAAGAAGAACCGTAGACCATTCCGGACTCCATCGAGCACAAAACAGCTTCTCCCGGCGCTGAAAATCGCATCGAACATCACTGAAAACCGTGCCAGAAGACCCAAGCCTTGGCACGCCGTTCCAGCCTTCAATCGCCAAAACCATCTCCCAATCCGGCGTCCTGCATCCCGTCGGCCATAACGAAGTCCAGCGCTACGCCTAACGCCAACACAGCGCCAGGAATGAAGCACCTTGACCCGAAATGTGAAGCACATAGCACGATGCCGCCAGCACCCTTCAATCTCCAAGCAGCTTCTCCATTTAGAACAAGTGCTCCTCCGGAAACAGCCTATTCATCACCATGTAGCAATCCTTCATGATGATTTTCACAACTCTTTCCGAGCTTGGTTGAGCACCATCCATAACCACATTGTTCCTTTCCCTCCAAAGGCGATAAACCGTGGTAATCAAGGCTAGTGTACCAAACTTCTTTCGCATCTTGGAGCCCTTAACTTGCCTCTTCACCCAAGTCATGGAACTTTGGATTGAATTAGTTCGTCTCCTTAAACCAATCCAAGTCCGAATACGCCCCCAAACAACCTCAGAAAATTCACACTTGAAAAACAAATGCTCATTTGTCTCCTCTTCCAAATGGCACAAAGAGCATACCTTCTCCATGCTATCCCCTTCCTCCATCCGATGCTTATCTTTAGTATGAAGTCTCTGAATGACCGCCAACCAAGTGATGAATGAGAATTTCGGCGGAACAAACCCACGCCAAATACTGTTGAAAACCCTTTCACTTGATCGACCAACATCATAAACATTCGAGTATCTATGACGATGCATATGAAGATAAGCTGCACTAGTAAACTTTCCCGAGCCAGACCAAATGCCAAGATGGCCGATTACCTCTTGCAAGTCACCATTAAACATTGCGAACAATTCATCCCTGAGTTTGCAGAGGTCACCAAAGTAGCTCGAGTATCGCTCTCCCAATCTCCCATTTGCAATTCTCGGATTTAATCCCCAAAAGTCTACTCCCTGAAGGTAGTACGAGTGAATCCATTGGACCCAAAGGCTATCCTTTTTCAAGTGAACATCCCACAGCCTTTTAGCCATTGAAGCCCTATTCCACGTAACAAAGTCCCTCAAACCGAGGCCTCCAAAAGACTTAGGCGCACAAAGTTTCTTCCATGCCACCTTCGCCTTATGTTTTCCTCCCCATAAAAACCTTTTACATTTCTGCTCAAGAGCATCCATTACCGTAGTTTGTATAACGAAATTCTGGATCCAAAATCCCGCAATACCTCCAACGATTGATCTCACAAGTTCCAATTTGCCTGCATATGAGAGGGTATGGCCCTTCCATTTAGCTATTTCCGAATCTACCTTTCCCAATAGAGTACCGAATTGTGTCACCTTCAACTTGCTGGAATCAAGTGGCACGCCTAGGTATCTAACTGGGAATGACGCCCAAGGAATGCCTGTGAAGCTCAAATCCTCCTTTATACCAGCCCCAAAGAATTTCGACTTTGCTGCATTAATTCCCAAACCCGAAGTGCGCTCAAACTCATTCAAGGCGTCCATGAGTATATGTACAGAACTCGTGTTCGCCTTAGAAAAGAGCATGAGATCATCTGCAAAGGCCAAACGCGTGATCCGAAGAGTCTCGCATCTCGGATGGAATGTAAAATGCCTAGATGACGTCCTCCTTTTCAGTAATCTCGAGAAATACTCCATACAGATCACAAACAGGTGAGGCGACAAAGGGTCACCCTGACGAATACCCCTCTGTCCCTGAAAGTGATCGCACAGTTTACCATTGACTGCAATCGAGAACGAAGAAGTGCACACACAGGTCATAATTCTGTTCGTTAGCCTTTCCGGAAATCCCAGTCCAAGTAAAACTTCTTCTAAGAAATCCCAAGAGACTGTATCAAACGCTTTTTGAAGATCCACCATAATCATACATCTGGGCGAATTTCGAACTCTTCCATATCCCCGGACAAATTCCTGTGCTAACATGACATTTTCCGAAATGTTTCTGCCCTTCACGAATGCTCCCTGACTAGGGTCAATAATACCCGGTAAAATACCTTCAATCCTGTTCGCCATAATCTTCGTGATAATTTTATAGACCACATTGCAGCACGCAATTGGTCTGAAGTCTCCGACTTTTAGATTATCCGGCTTCTTCGGGATTAAGGCAACCGCAGTGTGATTAAGCTGCGCCAAAATGTCACCTGTCTGAAAGAATTCAAGTACTGCAGCCGTAACTTCCTCTCCCACAGTGTTCCACTGCTTCTTAAAAAATCCCGCCGTATAGCCATCCGGACCCGGAGACTTATCATCCGCCATTGCAAATAGCGCCTGTTTAACTTCAATACTCGCCACGTCCTGATCCAAGTAGGCTCTTTCCACCTCGGTTATCTTCATGCTCACATCAAATATGCTCGGATCCGTGGCCACTCTGTCCTTCTTCTTACCGAATAGTCCTTTATAAAACTCAGCAAATAACTCTCCCTTGCGACTATTGGAAGTAACGATCCGATTGTCACTGTCAATAATTGCAGGGATACCTCCTCCTTTTCGTACAGAGACCATAGAGTGAAAATACTGTGATCCCTTATCCGCCTGAGTAATATGATTAATCCTTCCCTTTTGCGCAAGAAAAGAAGACTCCGCCAAATAAAACAACATTGCTTGCTTCTTCAATTTGCGCAATGCCGCAACATCATCCTCCGAGGCATACTTAGCATCGAATTCATCAAAAGCCTTGTTGTACTCCGCATCCGCAGCCTTTGCCTTCTCGGAAATATGGCTTAAGTCAAGTCGCCCCAATTCCTTCAAGTGGTACTTCATACGAAACAATTTCCTGGTCACCGAAAACTGCTTAGTCCCTTCAACCGACGGACTCCAATAATCTTCTACAATCTGTCCACAATTCGGATGACCCAACCACATATTCTGGAAGCGAAAAGGCCGTCCCTTTCCATCTATCTCCTGCGACATATCCACCACCATGGGAGAGTGGTCTGATTGAGCCGAGATTGGTAAGAAGGTTGTACGGCAAGCAGCTTCATCCCAACCGTGATTCAATAGCACTCTATCCAGCTTCCTCCAAATCTTCCAGTCAGCACTATGCCAGGTTAGATGTTCTCCCAAAGCAGGTGCATCCCTAAGTCCACACTTAACACAGACATCCTGAAATTCCTTCATCGGATACATACTAGGTACATTAGTCCCATAATGATCTTCAACGCTAAGGATAGCATTAAAGTCACCAAGGACCATCCAAGGAGCATTCAGGCTAGCTCCAAACGACTTCAACTCCTCCCATAGTGGTAAACGCGCCAAACGTCCTTCACTATGCCCATACACAAATGTGCAGAAAAACTCAATACCAGAAACAAGATTACGAACTTTCAGATGAATGCATTGCGGCGTTTTCCCTAGAACATCAACCAAGAAGCCTTTCGGATCCCAGATGATTAATATCCTCGAGTTCTGCCACAGTTCAACATTGTGCGTAAACTTCCATCCCTTAAAACTTTTCAGAAAAATGCGCAACACCTTGTCCTCCATTTTTGTTTCCAACAAACCACACAGACCAACTCTATTCGTGGAGATGATATTTTTCACCCACCTCCTTCTCACAGGGGCCGATAGACCCCTGACATTCATTGCTGATGTATTCATTGGGAAACAGAGGTCCCTTGTGGCTTCGGACCGCCGCCTTCAGTCGATTTACTTCCAGAACTATCCGAATGACTCCTTGTAGCTGATAGCATTCGCTGAAAAGGTTTCTGGATACCCTTCCCTTGCTCATTTAATCGAGTCCTACTCTTGCTTCTAGACCTAGTCAAAACCCCTGATGCGGAGGGAGGTCTACTCTTACTCTTACTCCTGTGCAATCTTGGTATTTTAGAGCCCCGAGCATCCGGATGAATCATCTGCTTAGGCAATTTTCCCGCCCCTTCAATCGGATTATCATCATCTCCAAACGCTTGCTGTTTTTTATCGGGTTCCATGGCCGAACGAGTGCTGGATTGCTTGCGCTCAGTGCTTCTACCGCGCGCTAATTGTGCTTGTTTTCCAACGCCAGCAGCTCCAGGCAGCGCTTGAGCAGAATTGGTGCCAACGCCGCGCCCAGCGCCAACATCTCCAGGCGCTGTTTGTCTTGATTTTGCGCCCGCGCCACGAATTCCAGCGCCCGTGCTTGCAGCGCCAGTGCTTATGGCAACGGGCATAGGTGCTGCAGGCAGCGCAACAATGGCCCGATGATCATCATCCTGCTCTCCCCGAATCGATATTCCTGGCCCTTTTCTTGCACTTCCAACTCTCTCGATATTCTTTACTATGCTTTCAACCACTTTTCCTTTCCCTTTCCTTTGCCTTTCTACCTCCTCATTGTCCGAAGAGGCGTCCTCTATGGTCACATTCTCATTGCCCCCAACCGAATTTGAGTTCTGATTATCTCCAATAGTTTCAGCTTGCATTTTCCGAACCCAAACATGATCATTGTACCGAGTTCTCATATTTTTCTTGCCCTTCGCCTTCACAACTTTGCTCTCGGCCATAGATTTCTTTTGTTGTGTCTCCTTGGCATTCCAATAGTCATCACATTCTTCCATGAGATGATTGTTTTCACCACAATTAGTGCACCAAGGCCTACAATAATCGTAGATGATTTTTTGCACAAACAAATCACTAGATTGAATACGAAAAGTCACCTCCTCCTTAAGCTTTCTTGATGTATCAATCCATACCAAGAGGCGTGCATAATAGCTCCTTAACTCAAGAGTACCATTGTCCATAAGGATAGGTTCTCCTAGTGAAGTAGCAATTTTCTCTAACGACTTCTTATGCCAGTATGCCTTTGGCAAGTGTTCCATCCTTAACCAAACTGGTTTAGTGGCCTGAATGATCGCATCATATTGCCCGGATTCATCGACTAGCATCATGAACAACTTCTTTCCATGGAGATAATGGTCAGGACCATTCATCACCTTGTCTCTATCCTCTGCACTGTTGAACTTGAACATGACATATCCATTCTGCTTGGTCTGAACATTACACTGCACCTTCCACTTCGCTACCAACAATGTACGAATGGCATACATACCTGGGAAGAATCCCGGAAACACACCCAAGAACCCGAAAAAAGGCTTATGTAAATCCTTGTGAATCTCTTCATCAGTGAGCACAAAATCGACACTATCTCCATTGTTTGCAACAACTTCAATGTCCGACTTGTTCATTAGAATTTCAGGATCATCCCATCTCCTTCTCCTCTCTAATTTCGGATCATTCCATTCTCTTGGATGCACTTGCTGATTCTTCCTCTGATTAACATTCACATCGGCCGTACCATCACCATTGTTGTTCCTTTCAACCGATTTATTCCCCACATTCATCACCATTGTAATGGCTGAATTCCGATAAAACAGATCGGATTCACCAAAACAACCAGATCACACACGAAAACAACCAATCCGATCGGGAAAACACAAATCAGAAGCACACCAACAATGAACAAAGCTTGCACTCTAAATCGAAAAACCCTAAGATTAATCGGTTTCAAGAACAAACTTAACACCAAACCGAAAACACCAATCCCTAGACAACTTCAAGAACAAGCAAAACATGCACCAAAAGCTTGAAATCAAAGCCGTAATCCACCAATGTTAAAACCGAGTTCGAAAACAAACAAGAACAATACTTGAATCAAAACCGATTTAAAACCTAAGAGAAATCGGATCAAGAATTGATCTTAAAACCGAAATCTTTCAAGCACTAGATCGGATGCACACATACTTAAAATCATGCTCCAAATCGAAATACAAACAAAACTCAAGAAGATGGATCGAATAAACCTGGAAACCGTGAAAACCGTGATCTCCAAGCAAACCGAATTCACCTCTTGCGTCCGAAGTTGGATTCCAATCAAAACTCCAATCTTGGTGCCAAATCCGATCGAAAGTGTAGAATTTGAGTAGAATAGGTGCTGAAAATTGTACTCAAAACCTTTATACTCCTTTGCGCAACCAAATCCAGTTCCAAATCGAAGAAAGTTTGGATTTTTTGATCCAATCTCCTTCTCGGACAATGAATCAAGGTACGATCTCCTAACCAAATCCAAATCCGTGTCCGATTCAATGATCCAAACCCGATTCACAACCAAAATCCACCAAGAACTCTCGTTTGCCGAATTCAAACCCTACTCCAAGACCGAATAAGATCAAAAACTCGCCACAAATTGCATATAGTTTTGTGCGGAATCAAGAGTAGAATCCGTTAAACCACAATTCATCGGTGGAAAGTTAATGAAATTGAAGAGATCGGCCTCCAGAAGATGGAAGAAAGGCTTCGCCTTTTTTCTTCTTTTTTTCGCCCCAGAGCTAGAGAGAGAATTTTTTATTGAGAGCTCTTTCTTGAGAGCTCTGGAAAATGGTGTTCACTTGCCTATAGAAGTTGGCGCATTTAAAGAATTTGCGCAATTTCTGAATTGTCGATGCTAGTGTCAGAATTTGATGATTCAGGCGAAGTCGTACCAGAAAATTTAGGGATGACTTTTTTCAACCCTTGGGAGAATAATGTGACATTAGGGTTGGTATTTATTGATAAGTGGGATCGGCGGTTATGAAATTTTATTTGCTTCCTTAAATTAAAGTATTTTGTTTCCTTCCCTTAATTAGGTAATCTAGCTTGCTGTTTTTAAATTAAAGCATTTTCCTTTTTCCTTGGGAGGTTTAGTTTCATTTTCACCTCTTCATTAGGATATTCAATTTCACTTTCCTCTTTTCATTAGGAGATTTAGTTCTCTATAAATAGTGGAGACATTGTTCTGTAATTTTCATTTTTGTTTTGATTACTAAAAGTCAACCTTTGGTTGCGAACCCCAGCATTTCATCTTTCCTATATTACGTTCTTCATCACTTTTGCATTCTTTTTTAATGGAAGTAAGGAACGTAGAAATTCTGGTAACAGAAGACAAATTTTTAGGGGATCTAAACCCAATGATATCTCCAATTACTGTAAACAGAAAGGACATTTGAAAGATCATTGTCCAAAGAAGAAGCAATCTTGAAAATAGGGTTCTATTGTTGTACTAGCAACTAGTACAAATTCTGAAGAGGCGGATGTACTAGAGGTTCTGTAGCTATTACATTTGTTGGGGTTTGTAAGTCAGTTCTATTAACAAGTTCTTTCTAGGTTGAGATTGTTGATCCAGCTCACCAGACTTGGTAGTTACTCTTTTTGGTTTGGTTGATCCTACAGTTTTGGTGAAATGATACATGCCTAATCTCATCCGAATAGAGTCTGTATAAAATCAGAGGCATGGGAATATATCATTTTGGGAAGGTACCTACTTATAATCAGATTAATGCTTACTTTATAAACTATGGATATATATATATATGTATACATACAGAACAAATACAAATAGCAAAAACTATGATATTGGCGAATCTGAATTAAAAATAACTCCTAATAATTAAAGACCTATTGTATTCGAAATTTCAAGTGATATCTATGACAGTATGCGGTTTCTGTATTTCAGTATGATAAGATTTCAATACCTTATAGTTTTAGTAAATGTCTGTTTTATCTTGCCATACTTTAACATGCTTAATTACTTTATCATCCCCATTTGGTTCCCACATTCTATTTTTTTTATGTCCTATTGATTTGAACAAACATTGTGTTTTTCTTATTCTGGGAAGATTCCATTTATTATCACGCGTCCATTTAAACTAGGAGTACTTTCTTTCATTTCTTTTTACTATCTTCCTCACTTTTCTTCCACACATTAACTTTCTTCTTAGAGCATGTGCAGTTGGGGTTTCATTGTGATTTCTTTGTTGAAAGAAACAAAGAAACCATGAAACCCCACAGTATGGGTTTCATAGTGGTCTAAAATGGGAGAAAATAGGGCTCGGTCCCAAAGGAAAGAAACCGCCCAAGGTCAATGAACCCACATGCCATCGGCTTTCTTTCCCAAGTGGGAAACGTGGCATCCCATTATTGGTCCCTCCATGTCCTGCTAATCCTAATCTTATTTTTTAAATTTATTAATTATTTTAATATTTTTTGATATTTTTTATTCCATTTAAAATTTATTTAAAGAGTCAGTCTCTTGAAAGACGGTCTTTCCATAACTCATGGAAAGACCAAGGTTTAAAGTGCAAATTAAAAGAAATGAAGATAAAATATTTGAGTTGCATGAATCGGGTTATAAATTTTATAACTACTACACGTTGCATAATAAAATTTTAATATTACAACTAAGACCTTTTACCTTTTATTATTTTAATTAAATCTCATCTTTCCATAAGCCTATGAAAATGTGGTCTTTCCCAGAACTTTGCCTTAATAAAAAAGAAACTAAAAATTTTAAAATTAAATTAAAATTTAAAATTAAATGTGTATTTTTAAATTTCATATTTCAATTTATTTTGGGTTGAATTTTTAAAAAAATACATATTGAATATAAAATTAATGAGTATGATAGAGAAAATTAAGTGGGGTCCATGAAGTGGGTTCTTAGTGGTTTCTACTATTGTGGAGGTAAAAATGGAGTGATTTCTTTGTGGTTGCTTTTGGTGAGGTGGAAGAGAGATTACATATTTAATGGAAAGAAACCACAAGAGTGTTTCTTTGTGGTTTTACCATTGTACATGGTCTTACGGTATTAAATTTGGGTTCTTTTACCAATGTGGAGGTAGTACTGTACTCCATCCATCCGTTCTTTTATTAGTGGCACACTACTCTAGGCTCTTGGATTAACGGTAGATGTAGGAATGGACATAAAGTTGATAGATGTAACTAGCTTTGATTATTGTAATGTGTTTATTGTCTTGTTAGAGGGTAACTTTTAAGATTTTAGAGGGACAAAATGGGAAGCAAGAAGTATGTCTCTTACCTCTTTTGGCAATTTCTTCAAGCGTGCCATTTAAAATAAACACCCATTAAAACAAGTGTGTCACTGATAGAGGAACAAAAGGAGCATAAAGATTCAACAAAAAAAAACACATAAATCCTGCTCTTTTTCACAGTCATGGTTGCATAATTCTCTAATTATATGCTCCCTCTGGTCCACTAACAATGACACCCTTCAATTTGGTACTCCCTCCATCTTAGCTATTTCTACACACTTTCCTTTTTTTGTTGTCCCAACCAAATATGCCACTTTCCATATTTAGAAAAGTTTCATGTATTTTAAGATCAAAATACCCTTTAAGTAATTATGATTACTCACAACCCAAATGTGCCCTCACTTTCACCCTCTCACCCGCTCTCACCTTTTCCTCACAAACCCTCCGCCTCCCTCTCTCAAATCTCCCCCTTGCCTCTCCAATTTCCCCTATGCTTCTCTCTCAAATCCACTTAACCCTCTCTCTCAAATCCCAGTGCTTCATAAATCCACTTAAATTCATTGTGTAGCTACGCCTCCTGCTAAAATCCGCCGTGTAGCGACACCTCCAGCGAGGGCTCATCACTGCAGTTGCGATGCCTCCAGCTCAAATCTGCCATAGCGTTACCTCTGGTGAGGGCTCGGCACTGTGGTGAGGGCCCATGACAAGTTGATGAAAGTATACTTATATATCTTGCGCAATTGAGGTGTGGTTTGACCCTACGTGGATATGTACATGGTCTCTATCAATGAGAGGCACCCCGGTTAGTCGGAGAAGTAAGTACTTTCCGAACAAAATCACACCTTCATTGAATGGTTACGCCAAACTGTAGTTGGAGAAAGTCAAGGTGAAACCCTGAATTGGTTAGCCTTCATGCCTTCTTCTACTGCGATTTCTTTCACTGGCTATGACATGAATGGGTTTAACTTTTCAACCTTTGAATGGGACACACACACCTCAACACAAAATAATGGAGTTAGCATAGTTGCAGAAGCATTACATGTTAGCAGCTCAAAGGATAAGAAACCAGTGTACGGGAAAATGTCGTACTATGGTGTGATTGAAGAAATTTGGGAATTGGTCTAGACAAGTTTCAGGGTCCCAATATTCAAATGTCAATGTGTTAACAACAATGCGGGTGTATCGATCGATAAGCTCAGTTTTAGAGTAATTGACTTGAGCAAGACATGTTGTACTGACGATCCATACATCCTTGCATCAAAGGCTATGTGTGTGTTTTATATAGATGATCCTTGCGATTCTAGTAAATCAGTGGTCATTGAAAGGGAAAATCCATTTTGTGGGGGGGGGGGGGGGGTTAGTCCATATTCATTGCCAGAGATTATTCAACATACACCACCCATTGGCAGTGATGTCTGCAAGGCAGAGATAATTGGTGTGGAGTTAGCATTAAGGAGAGACCACGAGAAGGGTGTTTGGATTGAACGGCATCCAAAATCAAAGAAGAAGAAGAAGAAAAAGAAAACATATAATGTTCCCATTTTGTAGGTTCTAATGTTGCATTATCCCATTATCTATTGATTATAAATTCGTGAAGGAGATAATAACGATGTATAATTTGTGACCATTTGGTATTCCCATTTTGAATTGAATCACATAAGTAATGTTTTTGGGGATGTAATAGCCGATATCGCACAACTTGTCGCCAGGCGAATCTGTATGAATGCGAACTTGCACAAGAGCCACATGGTCCATTAAAAGTGGAGTTTGTGACGTCAGTTAAATTGTCGATAAGGTAGTCAATTGAAAAGAGTACCTAAATCCAAAAAAACCAATTCATTAATGTGAGCTCACAGACATGTCTGTAAGACTTTGTTCCAACCGTGTAGTGTTTTAAGGCAACCCTGCGACGTCGCACACTACAAACATTAATTCATGGATTAAGAGCTAAAATATTCTAACCAGAACTCAGATTGTAAAACCTACAAGGAAATCATTCCGAGTTCACAACATCCTAGTCCACAACAGCTCATAGCAAAAATATAGATAACAAACCAAGCATGATACATTTTACTGTACCATACGCAAAATGATAACATAATTAAATTCTAGCGTACAATCACTACCATAATAAATCTCCAAAACAATACACACCATTAATAAAATTCATTAAATCATCCAACTAATTATAAAATCACATCAAAGATTGTCTGCGGCCATCCTGGGTACCTAATCATTCTCCATCTCAGTTTCACTGTTGCCCTCAGATTTACCCTCCTCATCCTCGCTAAACCCCGACTCAGAGCTGGAACCCATCACATCATCATCAGTGGCCTATGCATTATCATTTAGGTTCTTGAACTCCAATTCATCTTCATTTTCCACTGGCCCCCTCCTGTAGTACCAGGGTTAAGAAGGACCCTCAGCCCCACCAACTCTACCATCATCCTCTGTTGGTTTCGCTCCAAACGCAACGTGTTAGCCTTCATCTCCTCTATGCCCTTCAGGAGGATGCTCCAGGCACTGCGTCTCAGCCATGATGCTAAAAAAATAATGTCCAACACATTATAATTAGTTACTTTGATAAACTCTAGTTATGAAAGAATAATAAATACGTCCAATTTTCATACCGGAAGTGGATGGGATAGGATGGCCAGCTTCGGTGGCTGATTGAGTTTCCTCTTGCCTAGGGGTGGTTGTTGTATCAAGATCACCCTTGGAGATGTTGCGATCAACCCACTCACCCGTCTTCTAATGCCAATGCTTTTGACCAAAGTAGTTCTAATCACAATACTTTGGGGAGATCTTCTAAGGTTACCAGATGGGACCACTCTATTTCTCCATGAGGGTAGTTATTACATTGTCGTAAAGGAGGGTCCTTTTCTTATTGGTTACAGTGACAGTGTGCCAATAGAGGATCGAACCATTGATTGTGGGTTTGGAAGGAGGGCCAGTTGGTATCAGTCAGTGGCAAATTAGGTAGTACTTCATCTTCTCCTCGAGTTTGAGGAAATCAATCTTGATTTGCCTTGGTTTGAAAGTATTGTTGCCCACTTTCAAATTGAAGTACTTTTCAACCATCTGATTGGGATCGAGGGCCCCTGACTCATCATCTTCAGCTACCCTACTAGGCTAATTGTCACGGCAGTAGACTTGGAGTCTTTCAACCTGTTTTTTTTGGATCTTTACCAACTGTGCACCCAATAGCCTCGTTGACCAACTCACTCGTCAATACCATATTAGCATCGTTAACTTGAGTTTTGTACTTCCAGGTACTGAGACAAGTGAAATTTGAGTAGAACTCTTTGACCTTGTTCTCATAAGTGGGCTTGTCCAAGAAAATCAGCCCCTCCATCCCCGATGGTTTGAACGCCTCGAGGAATACATCAAGGTAAAGTTGCTGCACATCACCCAACTTCATGAAACTCACCTTCTTCAGCTGCCTCTTGCTGATAAGATCAATGTAGTGTTTCTTATTTTCCTCTTCAAAAAAACATTTATCGTCAAAGGTTGGTGGTGGAGGGGCTTCCTTCGCCTTCTTCGCACGAGACGTACCCACCTCGCTGCCCTTTGCTCGGGACCTTTTGGTTGTACATTTGACTGGCATCTGATAGAAAACATTTCAAATAATAATCACTGATGTGATCAACTAATTTAATGTTGCAATATATATCATGACTAAGATCGCTGACATGTCGATAACAATTTGACTGACATGATTTACCACTGCGAGGTCGCACATTCAACAACATTCATCAAGTTATGAATGTGCAACCTCACAGAGTAGTTCATTTAGGCCAAATTGTTAGCAACGTACAGATGAATGGTCAAAAAATGCCTACATAGTATGAGAAAAGCCAAGAACTCCCTCAATACGAAGAAAATATGCAGAAAATTGAGATTTACCCCATCATATCCATCCCATTTCATCCATGCACTGAAGAACATTATCCTACACTACTAAAGTAGCCCTAAAACCTAATTAATCACATAGAAGTAAAATAAAGCTTGCACATTGGATTCAATCTCCACATTTCAACAACATATAAACTCAAACCATAATCCTAAACAACTAAAACAATATATAAAATAAAAAAAATCTGCCCTTTTCTAGGGTTTAGGAATAATGTGGAAGTCTCCTTCGCCATTGATGACTAGTGACAAACAAAGAGCAGTAGAAAGGCTTTGGCTTTTTATAAGGAGGCGGTTTAGCAGATGGATTGGATGGTTTTGTGGCAGTTTTGTGGAAAGGGGAAGTTTTGAATGTACGATGTCAAGTTCATGGAATGCAATGGATTAGAGCTTTGCCCCTTGAAGTACTCCGACATTGCGGTGTCGTTTAACCACATATGTGACCTTGCATATATTCTCGACATTATTAGACGTTGCACAAATAAGGGACGATGTCGCATTACGGGGGTTACCAGGCTAAATGAAATAGGTTGTCCGATTGTCAGAACATTTTGGGCTTGGCCAAATACCCCTATAAAACCACGAGCTCACTTCAACATCGACCACATCGACATTATGACAACATGCTTGCGACCTCGCGTTTTGAACTGGGCCGATCAAAGTTTTTGGTCCAAATTCATTTAAACACTAGCCCAAATGCCAGGGCCAGAGTAATTTTTCTCAAAATATTGATAAAATAAGTATCAAAAGAAAAAATAAATGAGATCATCAATCTAATATCAAACGGTTGTTCATTAACCCTATGTTGTTGTTGTTATGGTCCATGATCAAAACTCGTACCAAATGGATGATATGGGAGTAAGACTATTAATACTATAACATTGTATCAAATGTGATACATTGTATAAAATCGTCTCACATGGTGCAATGAATAATGGTACCATGTGTGATACGTTGTACTCCATTCACCAAATGTTATACGTTGTACTGGATTACCCATTGTAATCTCAAAGATTTACGACTAATGCTTCTTTCTCAGACTGTTAATCCTCTAACATGGTTCAATGAACAATGGTACCAAATGTGATATGTTGTACTAGATTACCCTTTATAGTCGTCTAACATGTCCGTACAATTTCTTTAGTAATAGTTTAGGTTCGTTCTCCATGTATAACAAGATTACCCTTTATAATTGTTACAACTGATATCTACTTGTTTCGATTAACATTGGTTTTGCAAGGCTGATAACAATGTTAATCTTTTTATTTACACCGAGGAAAAATATTATCACCCAATAGTATTGATTGTTCAAGAGGAATATGGGAGAACCCATTGTAACTACTATAACTAACATCTAGTAGTTTACTATAAGGTCGGCTAGGCCATGCCCTACACAAATGCGATAATGAACAATTATTCCCCAAAACATTAAATGTCTAAGAAGACTGAGTGTTCATGGGGATAACAATAATTCCCCGTTCAATAAGTACAACTAACATTACACACTTGTATAAAATTAACTGTAACAAGCCCTAAACACGTCCTAATGTATTAAAAAATAATGTTCCTCCTAATATGGGCATAACTGGTTTGATGTTCTAACTAACGGTCGGTTGTAGTATTTGACCACTGACATGTGTATAATAACGCCGATGACTGAGTTCTCTTTACTTGATGGATAATTTTTTTTAAATCACTTTAATTCGTGAAAAATGTACATGTACTCCTCTAATAACATCAGGCATGACTATTAAAGAAAAAAATATTACGTTCCATATTATAACTAATTATTGAAATGCTAGACATACCCTAGTTGTCGACATCGCTAGTAACCTTGCATGTACTGAGGATGAGTTAAAGACACACCGATGTCATTCATAATCATGAAATGAGCCATTTGATCCCCAAACAGGCCTAGCATAAGAATTCTGACTCACAATGATGGCGACGTCACTCAGACATCGTATAATCTGAGGCTTGAACGAACATATTGCGAAGTCGGACTTTCATATAGGATGGGCATGTTGGGCCACTTTTGACCCACTAGAAGACCTAAAATAAATTATAAATGGGTGTTACATGAACCCCGCGACGTCGCATGAATGGCGGGAGAATGGAAGTATGCGCCATACTTAGCAAAAAGAAAAGGCCCAAGATCTTTGAAAGAGCATTTATTGCCAAAAATGGCATCCTCCATCCTCCAAGAACCGAATTTCATCTTTATCAACTCCTTTCTCCTCTAACCTATCAACCACAAAAATAAATCACATGCATCTCCCTATTTTATGCTAAATGAGTGTGCCACTTAATGGATGATATGGTGTTGTTGTGGCAAAATCCTTGATTTAATATCATTTCCAATCATTATTTAGTGTGCATAATTCACTTGGGTGTTGTGGATAACATAGTGTTGTGTGATTTATTGCCTTTGTTTTTAGGTTGTGGTGTGGTAATCCACGATAAGAGGAGGTAGAGAGCAAAATGGACTGAAAAGACGTAAGCAAGGTCGGGTAGGGCTATTTGAAAGAAACTAATAGACATGATGGACAAAAGTATGAAATGTCCAATGAAATTTGACCACATCAGAAATGCAATAGGCGGAGATAGAAATTAGTGGTCTAGTTATCTAGGATTAATAGCTAGAATAAAGGTTGGCATTTTCTTGTACAAGTCTTGGCCTCGGGTCGATGCAGCTTACAAGGAATAGTTATGAAAAACCCTTGAATTGGCATTTGAAATTGATTATGAGGAGATGGAAAAGTTGAAGACTAGAACCATACACCACTTTGGTGAGAGATGGGAGAGATTTCAAAGCAAATTTGATAAGGGATTACGTTTTCGAGAAGAAGAAACATTGCAACCCAAGGATTAAGCATCCATTCATAAGTGACTCTGGCTAGAAGGGTTTTGTTGCAAGAAAACTGGCGAACACAACATCAGTAAGAGATTAACAATTACATGGTTTGATTTTTATACATATTGGATACATAGTTATATTTGTAAACAAAGTCATTTTTTGATGATTAGATGAACTTATGCATGACTTTATTATGATTAAAACATCAGTTGTGTATGTGGTTTGTGACTGTGAATGCTTTATTATTGTATTGGTCCAAGTTTTCCCTAAATATAAGTACTAGGAACTCGTAATATGACGTCACATAGTACCCATCGGACTATTGTTCGTCTGTACAGAGTGGTCTGCGACATCGTGTGACAACAAAGATTAGGTACTATCTTTGATCAATGATTATATCGATGTCGCACAGTGTCCATTCGTAAGATGCAATTTACCTACCAAACTATGAACGATGTCGCACAGAGACAGGGCAATTGTGATACAATTTGACCTCATTATTTGTTTTATTCATTATATTAAGACAAGAGCTTGGTTGGATGATTTTTCAGGGTCTGAGAGCTAAACATGTTAATGTTGCACAAGGAACACAAGATGCAACTTACCATGAGTCAGGGTGGATATGCACTAGTCACAAGAATTATCATGAAGGAAGTGTTTGAGGCAAGAGTGTTTGATAAAGTAGGGCATGGGAAGGCTGTTGATGAGGCGAGGATTTCAACGGAATATCCCACACTGGATGAGGTTCCCCAATTTGAAAAATGGTTAAAAGGATATAAAAAGCGAGGAAAAAAGGAAGGTAAGTTTCACACCAAAGAAACAGAGGTGGTTGCCCAACAAATTGTGAGTTTTCTAACATTTTAGTTGAATTAATGTATGTGAAATTGTTCAAGATAATTTTGACCTGATATATAATTTCGATTATCGGTAATTTTTAGGAGGACTTAAAAAGAAAACAAGAGCCAGACGAGTTCATCGGGGTTGGAAAGAATGACATACTAGGTGTGGCGCATAACAAGGAAGAACATCCGAGAAGGGTCTGAGATGTCAGCACACTTTCTACACATAGGGACATCTTTTTTAAACCTCAATGACATAAGGTTGGTATTTTGTCGAAAGTAATCAATAAAGAGAGATTGATGGTTTGAAATCCACATTAAGCCAACTAGTGGATTATGTCGCGCAAGAATCGAATGGGAGGAAAAGGCCACTTGAATTGGAAAAAATCATTGCAAGTTCTAAGCCAACAACCTCAATGACCCCTCGCGCTTCTTCTCCAGCAACCATTACACATGAACACCCGGAGTGTCATAGTGGACCTGCCCCACCTTTTCCGACTTCAACAACACCTCTTGCATTTGAGTGACTAAGAATGAAGTTATTAGAGTCAACACAATGGAACATGGTGGTATAAGTGAATATATTACACTTTTCATATTAAAATTATTTTATACTTTCTTCTTAAATAGTAATTCTTTATTTGAAGGATAATTCCTTGTGCATTCTTCTTGTCGAACGTGTTGATGGTAAGAGCCATGTTGTGGCGGAAGGTAAAGTGTAAACATCCATATGATTGCATCATCATAAGTTGGTTGCGAAAGAAAACATGGTGGTTAATGTCACAAAGAGCCTTGTTGATGGTATAGTTCTTCCAATCCCTGAGGCCGAGGAAACTACAGTGGAAGAGGCCATGGGAATATTTTTTGAATGGCCCTTTCGTTTGGTCTCTATTTTGACTAAGGTCCCCCCAAGATGGTAAAAATAAATTCGGTTGTAAGACTATGAGCACATATAAAAGTTATTTACATAACTTTTCTATTTTTTAACGTAGATCGAGGCAATCATTAGTAGCCCAGTCAAATTTTTAAGTACATGTGGGGATCCAAAACCTACAAGAACCCGTGTCTCCAGAGTGAAGGTACCTCCATTCAATCTGTCGAAGGATGGGTCTCTAATGAATATCCAAACGATTTTGAAAACTCACCCTCCCTTATCTTCGTACAAAATTACCATGGATGGAGTTGGTAATTTGGGTTACAAGGTAAATCCAATCATCCGGAAGAAGGATTTTGAGGCATTATTCCATTTCAATAATGTCCCCCCACCCGTAATGTAACTACATTGCATGTAAGTATAAATGAATCCATGAAATGACCGTCCAACCTTTTTAAATTATTGTGTTTCCCCTCAATTTATCAAGACTAACTATGTATATAGGCTTTTTCATATGCAATCAAATTCCAAAATGAAAGGGTGGATAGGGGTTCTTTGCCCCTTCAAGATCCAACACGAACATGTGGCGATGGAAGAGTGTTAGGCCTGCTTGAGCTCCAAGTTGATGAAAAAGAACAATTCGATATATATCGCACCTTATTATGAGAGGTGAGTCAAATCTACTTCCTTCCTAAAAACTTAATGTTTTGATTCTATTAAATACTATTGGATTATAATGAATTAATGACAAATTCATTTTTTCTAGCAAATATTGGATGGTCTCCGTCTACTAGTTCGATCCATTACATCAGACGCCCCTGGAGACAATTTCATTTGCAATTACAAAGGTGATGACGGATCCCTTAATCAACCCCCACAAGGCATTCCATTGGAAATCCCTAAAGGCTGGAATTCAAATCTAAATATAAACATGACATAGTTGTTGCTATAAGTACATCTCTATGTGCTCCTAATCAAATTTTGTGCATCAATAGCATAAAAAAGAATCGGCTCCATGGCAAAGCTGTTACTATTGCATGCGCTTTATGAAAGACTTTGTAGTGAATGAGAATCAATATGACCTAGAAAAGGTAACTCAAATCCATACATTATGTTTCAATAAACATAAACATGAAATGGAACCACGCTGAAACTTTGTATTGATTTTGTGATTACTCCATCTTGTAATATTTTCCCAAGGAAAAATTACCATACGCAATCAGACATTTGGATGAAGTACGCAAAAGTTGGGCAATTTTCATGATGGTAAAGAATTGGAAGGATTTTCTTATCCCATCCACTATATGAGGAACTATTATTAGGTTAAGTTTTTTGTGCAAGCATCATTCTCTAAAATGCTCATTGATACTTTCCAAGGTTTTTTTTAACGCCTCGGTATAGATCTCTATCTACTTATGGAGTATCAATGGTATAGTTCATTTTGAGAATTTTGATATCTTTTTATGTGCATCGAAGGTGTATTATGTATCCTTCTTATTTAGTATGCATTATGCTTGTTGTAGCTACATGTCCTCTAAATGATGTTTGAGGCCGGAACACATTTTTAATGATATTTGTATTGCTATTTATATTAAATGTAACGACGTTGCTAGTATAGAACTTACCATTCTGTTCAAATGACTGAAAAAGCAACGTCGCTAAATGGTCACCACAGATTAGCGACCGTACCATGATATGAGCGAAGTCGCTTAAAATGACCTTGTAGATACCTCATTCATCGTGTAACCAACACAATCATCGCCCAACCGCAAGCGAGATTGGTATACTAAAATTACGCCGTGGTATTAACATGCCACATCATCATCGCACAGGTCTCAACCAATTGAGGTCGATCACAACAACGTTGCACTATCCCACAGATGTCGCACTTTCTAAACGACATTACTTAGTGGTCGGTGGTGGCTCAATAATTACATATTTACCTCAGTTTTTTGACATATAACCGATGTAAGAGAAAATAATTACTGCGGTTTGTAATCGCAGTAAAAAATAGATGATTGTGTGACGTCTCTAACAGGAATAAGCGACTTCATGTACATGAACAGACAACTTTGCACATAAAATTTGTGACATAGATCATGGTGAACTCGCAAGCTTCTAGGTCTGTCGGTCACCTCAACCAATGTCACACTATATTTGGTATCCCTGTCGGCTATTGGAGTATTTACCTCAGTTATTTTTCCAAAAAACTGAGATAAAACTACTTTTTACCTCGGTTTTGAACCGAGGTAAAAAACTACCTTTTTCCTCCAACCACATTTACCTCAATTTTTATTTGGACAAAAAACCATGGTAAAAACCCTTGTAGAACCGAGGTAAAAGGTGTTGTCTCTTGCAGTGGTCGCCTCCCAAGTAGCGCCCTTATTTAATGTCTTAAGCTAGACTCAGTTGGCTTGTTCAGATCAGCCATATGGAGGCAATGAAACTTTCATTCCCCTAACTTTGAAGAGTTCCATTCCTTCAAGATACATGACAGGTAAGGTCTCATTCCCCCCTAAAATGCATATTTGAGATGCTCAGGTAACGTCTTTAATTCCAGCTTCAGTGTTTTCTCAATCGAAGGAAGAGTGCATTTAGGAATGATTGGGATGATCATCCTGATTAATGCCGACTGAGAGTTAACAATCAGCTCATTTGGAATCGAACTGTTGGGCTTACGGACCAGATTATTCTAAGCGACAAAATTTTGCATTTCAGGGCCGGGTTCGGGCAGGATGGTCATCCTGACTGATAACTTCTAAGAGTTGTACTATTTTGCAGAGTTCAGTTGCATGATAATCTCACGCATTGTTTCGTCCATCTCATACATTGCATCCTTGTCCTCCCATCTATTAAAGAGTACATGTTCAAGTTTGTCATCTCTAGAATACTTTTCTACAAAATCATCAACTAACAGATCAATCACATCAAGAGTAAACATAGATTTCGGATCATCCACATGTTTCATGGCATCGAAAATATTAAATGTGACTATATCTACATCAAATTCAAGGCTAAGTATACCCTTATCAATGTCAATCTTAAATTTTTCTATCTTCATGAATGGTCTTCCTAAAAGAATTAGGGACTTATTAGCAGAGAATAAATCATCCATATCAAAAATGTAGAAATCCACATGAAACATCATATAAATGACTTTCACAAGTACATCCTCTATTATACCCTCTGGGTATGCATTAGACCTATCTGCTAATTAGATTATGACACGAGTTTCCTTCAATGGTGCTATTTGCAAGTCATTATACACATAAAGGGGCATAACATTAATTGATGCACCTAGATCTAACATGGCCTTTTCAACATTCATTTTGCCAATTTTGCATGGGATAGAGAACATCCATAGATCCTTACATTTCTGTGGCAATTTATGTTGAATAATTGCAGAAGCATTTTCACCTACCCTAATTTTCGCATCTTTCCCATGTCTCATCTTTTTTTAACAAAGCTCTTTTAGAAATTTTGCGTACCTGGGAACTTGTTTTATAGCTTCAATTAAGGGCATATTAATTTCTAACTTTTTGAAGACCTCCAAGATCTCTTTCTCTTCATCTTCCTTCTTGTGTCTGGCTAACCTGGATGGGAATGGTGGAGAAAATTTTGAGTTAGAAATAGATATTTTAGGTTGAGTGTTTACCTTTGAGGATTCCTTTTCTATCTCCTTGGCTTCTTCATGTTCTTCATTCTTCTTGTTTTCTTCCTTAAGTGCAGAATTAAGTAACTCCTTCCCACTTCTTAGGGTCACTGCACTTGCATTCTCTCTTGCATGTGGTTTTCTCTAGGAAGGAAGCTTTCCACTAATTGACCTCAACTTATTTATCTCTATGGTCATATGTGTCATCTATTCCTCAATGTTTCCTGTTGCAGCCCTCGTCTCTCGTTGAAAATAGTTCATGTTTTTTGCTAAATTTTGCATGATTTCATTGCCTTGAGTAATGCTCTTCAGAAAATCATTCACGGATATTTTTTGATCGTCCTGGGCGGGATGATCATCCCAACTGCCCTGTGGCTGTCTCAGACCATACACTCATGGGTCCAACTGAAGTTTAGGTGGTTCCTCCATCCTGGGTTATATGTATCTAAATACGGATAGTACTTTCTTAACCACGGTTGGCCATCTTTAAATCCAAAGCAAGCTTGTTCAGTCTAAGGATCTTGAAGTATAGGGCAAGCATCAGTGTAGTGTCCCATTTGTGAGCATATTTCACACTTGGCAGCTAGCTTCGGTACCAAGGATGTGAGGGAATCTAACTTCTCATCCATTTGTTAAGTTTCGGCTACCTTCACCTATTTGGATCTATCATCATCTTTATCATACTTATGGGTAACCATATCAAGAATAATCTTCTTTGCCTCGTCCATGGTTTTGTTTAGCACATTACCACCACAAGCTGCATTAAAAATTTTCCTGTCTATCAAACACATGCCTCCATAAACATAATTTGTGATGAGTTGATATTCAGTAAAGCCATGGTTAGGAAATTTACGACATAATTGATTAAAACATTCACAGTAAATAGCAAGACTCTCCCCCTTCTTTTGTCTTATGCCATTAATTGCAGCTCTTAAATTAGCTACTCTAGACTCAGGAAAAAACTTTTGTAAAAAAATTAGATCAAGATCCTCCCATGTTTGGATTGAACCAGATGGGGGGTTCAAATAACCATTCACGAGTTTTTCCCTGCAGAGTGTGTGTAAATGTGAGCAATCTAATTTGATCATCAGAAAACCCTTGGGGTCACAGAGTTGTATAAACTATATCAAATTCATCAAGATGATTGTGAACACTCTCACCTGGAAAATCACCGAACTTTGGTAATACTTGCATAAAACCTGGCTTAATTTCTTGCGGTTGATGTCAGGAAGGACAATACATAGTGGGAGATTACGTCGATAATGCCCTATGCCTCTTATTCGCTGAGGTGCTGGTTCCTCCTCCCATCTCTGTTCGTCGACCACATTGAGTTGTTCTTCACTAGCAGTTGACTCGCATGAGGAATATTCCTTCAAGGCTTTTCTCTGCTTCGTTTAACTTCATGCAAGTTTCTCAATCTCTGGAGTAAAGATCAATTCTCATGTACGAGAAGAATGAGTCATATACCAAAAGGTAAAAGGAAGAAAATAAAAAATTAATAAAAATACAGCTTAAAACAAATCCCCGGCAGTGGCACCAAAATTTGATGCTTTGTTTTACACCAAAAATAATTCAAGCTCTAAGCCAAATTCCTAATTCACAATTCAGCGGTCGTGATGATCATCCTGGCCAGTACAGCAGTGAGCAAATTCGTTTCCCAAGAGATTGGTGAGAATTTTCTTAATTCTTAACCTGCAATTTTGTAACCATAACAATGATTTGATGAAGATGAATACTAAAAATGAAAATTGAGAACAAATAAAATTGGAAAATTGTATAGATTGTAAAAATATTTGAACTATGATGAGAGAAATCCAGTTTCGATCAATTCAATACTGGCTTTCTATCTCGATCCTCGATGCAAAGATGGCTTTAAATGCATGTACACAAATTGGTTATAGTTGTAAGCTACCAATCTTTCCTTACCTTGTCGATAATCAGGAGGACAACTCACCAACTATTTCTCTAACTAACATATAACATAAGAGACGCTCTATAGATTTAATGTGCTAGCAGCATTAATAACAAAAGAGGTCCAATTCATAACCAACAAACTCGGACGCTGGATTGTTAAATTAAGTCTGTTGTTCCCTACCACTGATTGAACTTAAATCACAATTACGGATGATTGGTTAAATTAATATTAAACTAAATAACATGATATCAAATATCGTGCACTATTCAATAACATTAAAGCAATCATAAACATTATAATCAAGAACAACATATGCAAGCATGCAATCAAAGTATAAAAACTAATTAGATCTCACAAGAATCGACGTCATTACTTCCTTGATCTTTACCAGAAAAGATGAATTTAGCTAGAAAACATAATTGAATTAAAAATCAAAAGCATAAAAATAAATGATAAAAATTGTCTAAATAGAATATTGTAAAACAACTCCAACGTGAATACTGTCTGCACAAAAATAAACTGTATGCGTGCATATGTACTGTGAGTATGATGTAAAACTAAATGTATGGAAACTTACTACGATCAAAAGATAGAATAGAAATATGATATGTTTTTCCTTATCTATTTAAAATTCAAGAGATACTATAATATCTTCTCCTAAAATTTAGGAGTCTTCAAGCTATCCATCTCCAAGTCTATATTGGACTTGGCAAAATAGATCCATCATAATACCCAGCTTCCTTGCACAAAAACTTTTCTTTTATTTCTTTTCCTTCCATCTGCGTACGGTGCGTCCAACTTTTCTTATTCTGCGTCTGTCTAGAATTTCGATCGGGATGGTCACCCCGACTGATAATTGCAGCAACTCATCAATTTTATTCCAAAATTATAAACTGCAATAAAATATCTTCAATACATGTTTTCTACAAATTTGGCCAACATATTAGCTAAAATAAAGCCCAAAACATACCACCCAACTTTGTAGCACGTGAGACAAAGTCACCCATGGCTTTCTCGATGAACTTTTTTGGATCGTCAAGCCCTGTTGGGATGTTAACAGCACATGCAGTTACTATACCCATGATCAATTGCTCAAGGTATGACACCATGACCTTGAAGACTGGTTGCTCATTGGATGCTCTGTTAGGTGTGTTTTGCTTGGTTGAGGAACTATTTCCGCACTTGTTGCGACTTAGATGAGGAATAGCCACAGGTGTGGGTAGACCAGTTTGAGTCCCTCTGTACCTCCCGGGGTGACCCTTCTTGTTTGTAGCCTTTACTAGAATGTCCTTACCCGACTACAATATCAAGGTCCCTTGTTCTTTCTCCTCATTCATCCTCAATTGTATTGATATGGAAATGCAAATTTTTATATGAAAATTGGAGAAAAAATATATGAATTTACTTGCACCGTGCTCTTGTTCGATTCCAAGTAAACAAGCGATCTGTCCGATTTCAAATCTTTTTCATTGAGTTGTTGTTCAATCTCCTCTTCAGTGAAGCCTTGATTGGAAAACTTCTTCCTCTCATTTTCCCTTAGCTGCTCACATAGTTTCTCTATGATAGATCAATTCCCTTTTCTTCCAATGTGGTGGGTGTAATCCTTTGCCAATGCTTGCTCTATTGAAGTCTCTCAAATCGCCTAAGGATAGGAATTGGGTAATCATCAAATGGTTTTAGAATGAGAGTAAAGCAAGTGATAAGCAAGAAATTTTCGTAATGTTAATTGTAGTAAATCATACCTGAAATTCGGGGGTCCGATGCCTATGCTTGAACAAATGCCACTCTTCCGCATCCATTTACTTATACTTCTCCCATGGTTTTACACTTGGTTTATTCTTACCAAGTCCACATCATGTATGTACTTGTTTGTCACATTTGTCTTCCAGTTCCAATCACAACAAGGAACATAAATTTTTACCTTGATTCTAGAAGACATTTTACATCAGATTTTTTCTTGAAAAAAAATCACAAGAAAAAAGTGCTTTACCTTGATTTTTCCTTAAAACAACCGAGACAAAAGATTTATGACCCACAGCGCATGGGACGAGTCACGTAAAAATAGGGTGTTGCTATATCACGCCCTGTATTTTACTTTCCACGCCCTAATACGTATAAATACATGTATTTGTATTTAAAAATTAAAAACTTTAATTAGGAGAAAGTATTATATAAGTGGTGTTTCTTCCTTCCCATTTGGCCATTTCTTCCTTATTCCTTCTCTCCATTTCTTCCACCAAGCTGCTCCCGGACGACGCCGCCGCTGCCGAAAAACGTAAGTTTTAGAGGGAAAATTTATACGCCGCCGCCGTGCGAATTGTATGGTTGTTGCCCATCTATTCGAATTTTGTTGAACTTGTTGGAATTGTTAGAATTGGGGTTTGTTAGAAATTTATTAAATCTGGAGTGGATGTTGGGTTGGTGGTGCGAATTGGCCGGAGGTGGTGTTGGGCTGGAGGTGGTGAACCGGGCTGGGCCGAGGTGAGCGGCGGAGAGGAGCTTCGCACGGCGGTGCACCGGGCATGGCGAGGCGGAGGGATGCGCATCGGGTCCGGCCTTGGGCGGCGCGCGTCGGGCCGAGGAGATGAAGAGTGGTGATGCTGGCGGCGGAGGGATGGCGGCATCGCAGAGGAAGAGAAGGAGAGGTAGAGGGGAAAGAGAAGGAGAAGGGGAAGGAGAAGGGGAAGGAGAAGGAGAAGGAGCTGGCGGGCAGAGGTGGTGGCGGAGAAGGCCGGCGCCGGAGTAGGCCGGCGCCAGAGGAGGACGCTGGCGGCGGAGGGTGGAGGGATGAGGAAGAAGAGGGGTTTGGTTGCAAATATAAGAAAATAGGAGGGTTTAATTTTAAATTAATTTCTTTCATCATACAATGGTAAATTAAAAAGTAAAATAATTTGGAAAAATCTGATATTGTTTACAATCTGAAATAATTTTGTAATTAAAATGAAGAAATTGTTATTTTTAGAAATTGTTTAGTTTAAATTTGGAAATGATAACTATTTTAGTAATTTGGAAAGTATATGTAACATAATAGAATATAGTCTTATGTAAATTAACATTATGAAAATCTAGTTTATTAATCTGATGAAAACAATTGTGTAGTAAATGATTATGAAATGTTTTAACAATTGTTTCTTTGAATGTTAATATTAGTGTGATGTGGAAAAAAATTCAGATTGTTGTACAATGATTTAGTAATGTAATTTATAATTTGCAATTAATAAAAATGGATAGTTCGTTGTATGGGATTGCAGAAGAATTAAATGTGCTGTTTAGAGTGGGGTTTTTTATGTTATATTCACTTTTTTCTATGCATTATAGAATATGTAGTTTCCATAAGTTGTTTGAAATTATGCACTGTTTCGTCATATCAGTTTACACGTTGTTGAAATGTATGTTAATTTATTTTATCAAATCAGTTTAAATAAATTGTTGTTATACTAGTTACATATCTTGTGTTGTAGATGAGCACTGCTGGTCAACCCGACGACCATGGTCGTTCTATACGACGAAGAGGAATTAGTGCTTCGGCCAGACAGGCAAGAGGCCGTGTGGTCCAGGAGGAACAGTCGCAGGAGCGTAATGTAGGAGCTGAGCAGCCTTCTCCACTGACCGATCATGCATTCGATCCCATGCCAACATGGGACGGTCCAGAGCTTAACATTATCGCGTCCGGTGGAATGCGTGCAATCCGTGATGATAGTGATTGGCAGTCGATGTATGACTTGCCGGTAGAATGCAGCCCACTCGGGGCCGATGGTGGGCAGGGACAGAATACATACAATGTCCCCCCGTCTGGCCAACCTGGGACGAGTGTGCAATTGGATGCTGGAATCGAACGGTATGCTGGTGGAGGAGCCAGACACACCGTTAGGAATAGAGCTGGCCGATTCGTGCAATCTTCTGGTGGATCATGTAATGCCGGTGAGACTGGCACTGGAAGGGCACCGAGGAACAGGAGAAAGTGACAAGCCGATGAGACGTGGCTTGTGCGGGGACCGATGGGTGGTGGCCCACAAGATGACCTCGTGATACCAAGCTTTGGAGGACACGTCGCAGTCGACGTTTGGAATGGTATAGAGCGAGGTGTGCTGAGATGCCATGCTCGTTCGACGCTATGCAAGTAGCTAGTCACTACGCTCCCTGACCGGAGCGATGTTGTACAGGCCCGGATACGTGCCACCGGGTTGGCCCACCTTCCTGCGATTATGTTCCAGTTCCTTGACATGGCATTGATATCCACTTTTTTTGAGAGGTGGCAGCCGGACACGAACACATTTCACATGCCTTTCGGGGAGATGACCATCCTGATGCACGACGTAAAGATGATTCTTGGCATTCCTATCGTTTGTGGCGTTGTTGCGAGTACCATTTCGGTGGAGACTATTCAGGAAGCAGGCGCTGAACTATTTGGGAAAGACGTGGAGTCCTTTGTCGCGGAAGACTGGAACGGGGGTAACATAGATGGCCAATCATTGATGGCGAGGTGTGTAGCGGCTGGTCAAAGCGATAACTTCCAATTTATGTGCTACATGCTGACCCTGTTTTCATCAACGCTTTTTGTGGATAAAACTGGGAATAAGGTTAGAGCCAACCTTCTACCTCTACTTGATTCGCAGTTGTCCTGGGGCTCGACGACATTGGCCAATTTGTATCTACAGTTGGGAATTGCGTCCCGGGCTAAGGCCCGCGGCCTATGCGGCTGTTGCACGCTACTGTAAGCATGGATATACGAGTACTTTCCGATGTTTCGGCCGAGACTGAGTACACTGCCAGCTCTTCCGAGATGCGCCAACCGGTGGCACACAGGGGATAAAATGGGGAGGGATACTCGGAGGCTGGCTACCATCAGGCGTCAATTGGATGCCTTACAACCTGACCAGGTATGAATTCCATGCTTTTACTCTTATTCTAATAGTAGTAGGTAGATCGGATTCCGTATGAACGTTACATTTCTATGAAACACGCGCAGGTGGATTGGTTGCCATATGGACTGGACGTGGTTAGGGCTGCGAGGGGGAGGACTCACTACCGCGGCGTGATTTGATACCTTGAAGCAATGGAGGCGTACATGCCAGATCGTGTTGTGCGCTAGTTCGGTCTCGTACATGGTATACCGCAGAGTCTTAGGATTGTGCCTGAGCCTTGTTCCCGGCCCGCTGATCCAGCTAGCTATTCAGTGACCTACTCAGGGATGATGCAGTTGACCCTATGGCATATGGCACACGCTTGGCACGACGGTCAGCTTGCTGAGTTCCCGATTGCCACAAGTCCATCAGAGTGTACCTTGGATTACGAGGAGTGGTACGCGAGTCATTCACACCCATTGATCGCAAATCCTGAACATGCTGCCACGAGTAGACCGGATAGGACACATCTTTTGTCACTGGTAAGTTTTCCGCCACTATTTGCTGTGAGTGATTATATTAAATTGGATTGTTCCGTTATGGTAAAATGTGTTTCATGTGCATCAGATGCTGAGTGACATGATGAGCGACTTGGATCCGTTTGACTCGACAACCATTGATGGACTCGTCGACCCGTGCATGGAGGAGTTGTTGACTACTTGGATCAGTCGTCGCGATAAGTATCGCAGGCTCATGGGTGATGAACCCATTCCCTGGGCGACTGTTTGCTTATGTATGAACCCACTGTTTGCCTTCGGTTTGCTCATTTATGTAATCGCAACTATTTTTGCCTATTAAAGTTATAAAACTTTTGTTTTTGTAACCAGAACGCTTTGATAATAATTGTAACTTATAAAATTATGGCCGAAATGTTTCATTGGGTACAACAATTAATTACGAGGCGTGTATGCTTTGGTCCAAGCAATCATCCTCCTACGAAAGGGTAACTCCCAACCAACGACATCAGACTTCCTCAATGTGGCCTACAGATTAACCACGGGGGGCATGGGGCAGTTTTCCTTCACGTGTATCCGGACGAAATGGCTTGCACTGCGTACGTATACAATGTGTAGCTCCCTCCTTGTTCCATCCTCGCCGCCACCTGCCCTCAATGGAAGGACTGTACAGCAATAGTCTGCCGACCCATTCTCTAGAATGTAATATAAAACTACAGCCGTGTTGTAGTAGGTGGCGACAGGAAACATGTCTGCAATGACCGTAAACCAATGCTCTTGACCACATAGACCTTTGGTGTGGTGTATACGGGCTCTAGCTAATTCAAAGTTGTCTTTCGAACCGTATATGGGAACATAGTCAGGCCAATGAGTTGATATCTCGTTAAATACTGCCCGACGCGCTCCAGACCATTCACCTTCACCGTCTACATGGAACGCATCAGCAACGCATCTGAAGCCACAGTTTCCATCACTCACGACATCGTTCCAGCCTTCGATGTAACGCCTGACAATGTGGGGGACACTTTCGAGGAACGGGAATGTCGCTGGAGGAGAAAACATTAAGATTAATTTCATTGTAATGCGGCGTTCATTAGGAAGAATGGTGTTTGTACTTACCGTGCCGGCTACCTCTCCCTGATGTGGTGCGCCCCGGGGACCTTGAACTACGACTGTATCGCCTGTTCACGTGCTCGTGGTAGCTCGGTGAACGTCAGGTTGATCTTGATCGGGGGACCTGCTCGCTTGGTCTCCCACGTGAACTTGTACAATTGTCCGGCTCACCAATGCCGCTGTCCGCTGGACGCAACTGCTCATCTATGTAGCTTGAAACTCGTCGGAGAACCGAAGGGTCGCTGCGTGCCAGCTCCTCCAACTGAGTGTTGAACAGTGACTGATCCTGTTCAGCCCTCGAAATATTTTCCATGCTCCGCACGTGATCACCTAATGCCAGGCTCTTAAACAGTGGATGAATGTCGTCCAAGTACAAGGGGATTCCTTGTGCAACTGCCCTCGACATGACGCATACACATGGTATTCCGTGTGTCGAACGCAGTACACAACCACAGTATGCATATACCTGTGCTCCGAGTGCATCAATCCTCCCGTACTCGACCGTCAATTTATCCAGACAATATTTGGACACATTGTTGATCAAGTTGTTGAAAAGGACTCTACGGTGCAATCTACCAGTGCACGTTCTTGATTTCTCTAGGTTGGCCTTGATCATAGTAATTTTCCCGGCTATCTGCAGGTCGACACGCCTCCATATCTTATCCAGTGAACCAGTTGACGTTTGTAACCACCCTTTCAATGACGAGTGTGCACTTTCGACCCTGCATGTAGTTGTGTTCCCAAAATGCAGAAATCTGTTCGTCCATGCCCTCACAAATTTCTCCTTATGGGGGTTGAGCCACGTAGTCTCAGCGTAACTAATAACAGCTTCGCTCCAAGACCATCCAGCCCTCATATCTACCAAGGCGGATTCGTACGCTGAAACGGTGGACGCATTGCAAACCCGGAATCATGCACCATTCTTGAAGGCTGCCCCGTTCCTCTTATTCCCTGTTAGCACCGTAACACGTGCCTCCACATCCTTGTTAATATGCCAGGTGCAAAGCAAATGATTCGATTCTGGAAACACAATCCGGAGTGGCCTAATCAGTCCCATCTCTCGATCGGTGACCACAACCTCAGGGAACGGTCCATCGACAAGCAAGTTCTTGAGTGCGTTAAGAACCCACTCATAGGTATCTGCCGTTTCTTCAACGACAATTGCGTAGGCAATCAGGAAATTTGTGTTGCAAGGCGACATCCCAACCATCTCAATGAATGGCATGCCGTAGCGATTAGTCTTGTACGTTGAATCGATGGCCACAACCCACGGAAACGTGCAAAATGCCATAACAGCATCGGGATGAGCCATGAATAAATGAGTCAAAGTACCATCAAGTGCTGAGCGGTGACTAGTGACATACCCGTTCGAGGTGGCAAGATGCAAACAATTCTCCGCTGTGTTGCGCCCGCCTCGCCTTTCTGTTACATATGCCGATCTCTCATTGTACACCTGCCTAATGGTCTGATGCAGGTCTGGAAACGATTGACTAAGGCTGGCATTGATATGCCTGAGGGGTGTTTCTGAATCTGTCAAATCTCTAATCATTTGTTTCACGTCCGCATGGAGCATGCAGCTCTGTCTATGACCTTCAGCGTACAATGAGAATGGGTGGTTATGCATCCCTCGGCTAGAATCCTTGCACGGTACTACATTCCAACCCTCCCCCGTGCTACTCTCTTTCATGACAATCGTGAATGGGCAGTCACAACTTCTAGTCGAAGTGTTACTCCGTCGGACTATATCAGAATCGCTCACATCGATAACCTTATCTTTTCGGCCCCGATTGCAAATGCAATATATCCTCAGGGGACCATTCTTATTTTTTTTGTAGGACCCCATGACAAGTTCAAATCCTACTTGAAGAGCAATCCGTTGCAGGTAGGAATAAGCCTCGCCGTGACTTGGAAACACATTTGAGGTTGCAAATGGAAAGTATCCATTCCCCCAACAACAGCTTCACATAACTGATTGTCATCCTTAAACAGCAATAAACATCAAGTAATTAGTTTCACTCAACTACTATACCAACAACAATGATGTCGTCAATTAACATTAAAATAAATTAATTGTTAAAAAAATTATCATAAAATAAAGTACAAATTATATTATAGGAAATAAATTTAGGCTTACAATTATAACGTTACATAAATAACTTTTACAAACTAAAAAGTGCATTGCTTGATTTTTAATTATCGTTAAAAACATATATTTAAATATGAACAAATAAAGATAAAATTACAGTTAAAACGTTAAAACATATATTTAAATATAAAAACATAAAGATAAAATTAAATTAGATGAAATAACATTACAGTTATAAAATTCCCGTACATAAATTAACTCCCTAAACTAAAATTACATTCATCCATTTCAAATTGTCCATTTAAACAAAATAATACAAATGTAATGTTTAATAACTATTACTTATGGACTTAATGGTGCACTGCTCCATTTCTTATTAACAACTAAAACATACATGTAATTGTAAAAAAAAATGTGATACTTATATTTGATGAAATAAAATTATGGCCAGAATTAATATTACATTCTTACATTTTACATGAAGGTTTAAAAATTAACGTAACGAATTTAATGTTTAACAATGAACTTTTGGAATTAAAAATGCAACCGGGCGAAATTCAACCCAAAAAAAACGTAAATTTAGAGTAGATAAATGTGCAATAATTTTTACGTTACAATTAATAAATTAAAATACTAAGATGAGCATAAATTTCTACTGCAAAAAATAATAAATAATAAATTTAACTATTACTTATGGACAGAAAACTAATTAGTAAAATTACCTCCAAAGACATGCTGTAAAAATTTGTAGATTTTTAAGATTCTAAAGATTTTTACAGAACAATTTATAGAAGAAAGTTACACTTTTTCGGTGTGATATAGTAAATGACATTAAATGTGGGTAGTTGGTTTTGGGGAGAGGCGCCCAGTTCTCCGTTGGGCCGTGGAGAACGGAAGCCCGTCCGGTTCGCTCCCGGTCCGTGGCGAAAGGAACGGCACCCGGTCGCGCCCAGGCCGTGGTGAACGGGACTGCCTCCAGCTCGCGCCGATCCGTCGCGAACAGAAGGCGTCCGGTTCGCGCCCGGTTCGTGGCGAACGGACCGGCGCTTGGTCGCGCCCAGGCCGTGGCGAACCGGACAGCCTCCGGCTCGCGCCCGGTCCGTGGCGAACGGACCGGCGCCCGGTCAGTGGCGAACGGACCGGCGTCCGATCGCACCCGATCCGTGGCGAACGGACCGGCGCCCTGTCGCGCCCAGGCCGTGTCGAACGGGACAACCTCCGGCGGCGCTCGGCGGCGGATTGACTCTGCGGCGGCGCCCGACGGCGGCAGTGCCCGGCGGCACACGTCAACGAGATGTTTTTTAAGTTAACATTAAATTACAATATTTAACATTTAACATTTTTTACTTCTTACATTTAAATATATATTGCATATACACAGTATAAATACAGAACGTGGATAGTAAAATATAGGGCGTGATATATCAATCCACTAAAAATACCAATGTAAAAGTTCTTGACTGACAGAGCATGCAACGTCACACCCACTATCTGTCATACCGACATCAGGAATCAATGGTGGTGCAACGTTGGTCCTATTATTATTTTAATCTTAAAAAATGAAAGATGAACTGATGTCGATTCCACTTTGAGTCGTTCATGACGGAATTAAGTTTCCGGCAACCCACCTCAATTTCATCAATTGAATTCAACAACCCAGATTCACCAACCGAAAAACAATATGAGATTAAATATCCAAATATTTTACAAATCAGATTCAATAATTAACATTTTACCTATCAGATTCAATATCCAAAAAATTTAAAACACGGGGAAGGCTTAGGAAGCTGGAAGTGACCGACATGGTGGCTCCGGCCCACAACCACGACGCGGCGGAGATGAAATGAAGCTTCTGGAACGGCGGAGCTGATGGCGTGGTGAACAAGATGGCGCTGGCGAGGCTGGTGGCGTCGGTGAAGCTATTGGCGCCGACGAAATGGATTAGCGGGAAAGCTTGGTCGTAGGAGCCGGAGAAACTTGAAGCTTCGAAGCGGTTGCGACAGGTGAAACTGAATCGGAGCCCGATGGGAGAGGAGCCGCGGTGGATCTCGGTGGAGCACAACGGAGAGATTTGTAAGCGGAGAATGATGGCGTACGGTGGAGAACGACGGCGTACGGCAGAGAGAATGGCGTAGCTCGGAGGCGTGGGTGTTCGTTCGAAAATGAAGGTGGAGAAGGGATTGTTTCTGTGGAGGCGGGAATAGTGAGAAGGATGAGGGGTGCTTGTAGGCTTTGAGTATTATACTGTAGGGGTTTGGATTAGGGTTTGAGCATTGTATATTGGGCTTTGAATATGTGTTTCGGCTAAAATTATGTGACAGTTATATTACAAAAATTTTAAGTACCAACTTTTGTTTTAAATTTTAGTTTTATAATTTCAAGGCAAAGTCTTGGGAAAGACGGTCTTTCCATAGGCTTATGGAAAGACGGGGTTTGATTAGAATAATAAAAGGTAAAAGGTCTTAGTTGCAATATTAAAGTTTTAGTATGAAACATGTAGTAGTTATAAAATTTATAATCCGGTTCATGCAACCCAAAAATTTTATCTTAATTTCTTCTAATTTACACTTTAAACCTTGGTATTTCCATAACTTATGGAAAGACCGTCTTTCAAGAGACGGACTCTAATTTCAAAATGGCAAAGTCTTGGGAAAGACGGTCTTTCCATAGGCTTATGGAAAGACGGAGTTTGATTACAATAATAAAAGGTAAAAAGTCTTAGTTGCAATATTAAAGTTTTAGTATGAAACATGTAGTAGTTATAAAATTTATAACCCGGTTCATGCAACCCAAAAATTTTATCTTAATTTCTTCTAATTTACACTTTAAACCTTGGTCTTTCCATAACTTATGGAAAGACCGTCTTTCAAGAGACGGACTCTTTCAAAATTTGAAGTATAAATATTGATATCAAAAATAAATTTTATATTATTGCGTAGATTTTCTTAGATGTAAGAATTAAAAAATTATTATGTAAATTTAATAAATCAAGTAAGAGTTGATAATTTATTAGTTAAAGTCATATTGTGCCATTAGTATTTATATATAATGACTTAATTCATAATTTATTTTTAATCAATCAATTAAGTGTTGACCGTTTATTAGTTAATGTCATACTTTTTTATGAATGTTCATATATAGAAAGTCAAGTAAGGATTGATCGTTCATTAGTTAAGGTCAAACCATTTTATTAGTGAGCATCTATGAAAAGTCAAATAAGGGTTGACCATTAATTAATTAAGGTCAAACTCAGTTATTATTGCTTATATATGAAAAGTCACGTAAAGATTGATCGTTGATTAGTTAAGGTCAAACCTTAGTTATTATTGCTTATATATGGAAAGTCAAATAAAGACTGATCGTTGATTAGTTAAGATCTAACTTTAGTTATTAGTGCTTATATATGAAAGTTAAGCAATGGTTGACTGGTGATTAGTTTAACCCAAACTTTTTCATTAATTGTTTATGTATGGAAAGTCGAATAATGATTATTGTTTATGTATGGAAAGTCAAGTAACGGTTGACCGTTGATTAGTTAAGGTCAAACATAAGGATTAGTGTTTATGTATGGAAAGTCAAGTAATGGTTGACCGTTGATTAGTTAAGGTTAAACATTTTCATAAGTGTTCAGGCAAGGAAAGTCAAGTAGCGGTTGACTGTTGATTAGTTAAGATCAAACATTTTCATTAGTGTTTATGTATGGAAAGTCAACTTAAGGTTAAATCTTGATTATTACTTGTATTTATTTTAGAAAAGTCAAGTAAGGATTGACCGTTCATCAGTTAAGCTCAAACATTTTCATCATTGTTTATGTGTGGATATTCAAGTTAGGGTTGACCGTTGATTAGTTAAGTTCTAACTATTTCATTAATGTATATGTATGGAAGGTCAAGGAAGGGTTTGCCGTTAATTAGTTAAGTTCTAACCATTTCATTAGTGTTTATGTATGGAAAGTTGTTGTCTGTTTATTAGTTAAGCTCAAACATTCTCATTAAGGTTTATGTATGGAAAGTCAAGTAAGGGTTGATCGTAGATTAAATAAGTTATAACCATTTCATTAGTGTTTATGTATGGAATGTCAAGTAATGTTGACCATTAATAGTTAAGTTCTAACCATTTCATTAGTGTTTATGTGTGAAATGTCAATTAAGGGTTGACCGTTTATTAGTTAAGGTCAACATTTTCATTAGTGTTTATGTATGGAAAGTCAAGTAAGGGTTAGTTAAGCTATAACCATTTCATTAGTATTTATGTATGAAAATTGATTAATTAAGGTCAAACCTAAGTAATTAGTATTATTTATCTAAAGTCAAGTAAGGGTCAATTGTTGATTAGTCAAAATCAAATATTTTCATCAGTGTTTATGTATGAAAAGTCAAATAAGAGTATATAATTATGTACTACTTATTTTATATAATTATGAATAAGGAGTATATAAAATTTTATTCGGTGAAAAATTCAAGTTTATTTATTAATATATATAAATACTACTTATTTATTAGTTTAGTTTATTTTATTTAATATACTACTTATTTATTTTTTTTGTTAAAAGTTAAAGGCAAAGTCTTGGGAAAGACCGTCTTTCCATATGTTTATGGATAGACGGATTTAGTTATAATAATAAAAGGTAAAAGGTCTTAGTTGCAATATTAATAATTTATTGTGCAACATGTAGTAGTTATAAAGTTTATAACCTGATTAATCCAACCCAAAAATTTTATCTTCATTTCTTCTAATTTACACTTTAAACCTTGGTTTTTCCATAACTTATGGAGAGACCGTCTTTCAAGAGACGGACTCAAAGTTAAATTACATTATTAACATATATATTCAGTTATTTTAAATCAGGCATCACAAGGATGTTATCTAGTTATTCTTGACGTGCAACGTCGATCACAAAAATAACCGACGTCAGTAGTCGAGAAAGGTGTGCGACATCAGTTATTTCATGTCTGTGAGATGGACATGCGGCATCGGTAAGCCAAGAATGCATGTGACATTAGTCATTCATGTCTGCGAGAGTGACGTGCGACATTGATCACAAAAACAACCGACGTCGGCAGGCGAGAAAGGCGTGCAACATCGTTCATTTCATGTCTGCGAGAGGGACATGCGACATCGATCACAATAGTAAATGGCATCGGTAAGCGAGAAATGTGTACGACGTCCATCATTCATGTCTGCGAGAGTGACATGCCATGTCGGTTACAAAAACAAAGTGGAGGTAATTTACCTTCTTCTATCAGCTTCGTTGTTGCTTAATAGTCGGACATTTGTGGGTATTGCTTGATGGAGATAGTTAGGCTATTCCTTTGGATGTAGAAAATGTGTTGTTCTATACTAAAAATGGTTTTGATGGCCCTAGACATTGCTTACACCGGTAATTTTGACAATATATCGGTGCCTATGAGTCATCGAAGCAGCTGCTTTGAGCTGCTTTAAATGGACATTTAATTTTATTATTGGACCCAAGAGAAAAAAATTATTTTTTGGCTAAGTACCTCACACATGTATGAATACCTGTGTAAATGTGACACATACCGATATATAGTTGTTAGTAAAGCAACACACTAGATTGCTTTAAATGCCTCTTTCATTAATGTTTGTACCCAAGGTGAATTGATTTTTTCACTAAGTACCTAGCAGCGGTTTAAATACCGATGTAAATGTGACATATACAGGTGTACAATTGCTAGTAAAGTAGCAGCGTTAGACTGCTTTAAATGCCTATTTCATTAAATTTTTGGACCCGAGAGAAAATTATTTTTTGGCTAAGTACCTAGCACCGGTATTGACATTTACCGGTGTACAATTGCAAGTAAAACAGCTGCGTTAAATTGCTTTAAATGCTTGGTTCATTAAATTTTTGGACCCGAGAGGAAAATCACATTTTTTTATGCTAAGTACCTAGCACCGGTACAAGTATAGGAGCAAATGTAACAAATACCGGTTCCTATGTAAGAAACAAAGCATATCCCCTGCTTTTCTACACTAGTATTTGACTAAAATACCGGTGCCTATGCAGAAAACAAGATCACTACTGTCCTTTTTTGCCACCAATTTTCCTTCCACCTATGATCAGCGGTTAAAAAAATGTACAGATCATAATAATACTTTAATAAAAAAGTTATATAACATGGATGGTGTGGGGCATTAAACAAAAGTACACACCATACATTGTTGGGTATTATATAAAGCAGTGGGAGGAAATCTAATTAAATGGGGATAATTGTCTATCTTTTCCTCTTCAACACATTGTCGCCAACCACAATTTCACTACTCTCATCGACCCACAATCCATCACCATGAGAACACCGTCCTACTACAGCTCCCCTGATATCCTCCTAACTGGAAAATTCTGATGGAAACTCGACTTTCAATTGTCATTGATTGATCTATTTCCTCTTCAAAGTGAGACTTCTTCCCATGAAGCACCACATGGAACTTCTCATTGGAAGGGTCTTTGATATAAAAAAACCTTTCGTTCCTGGGCTGCTAAGATGAACTTTTCATCTTCGTATCATAGTCGATTCAAGTCCACTAATGTAAAACCCATAGGCTTTTCCAGCACAGCACTGGAACCTTGTTCCACCCAACGGCACGTGAACACAATAACTTTGAACTCTACATAATCCAACTCCCAAATTTCCTCAACCACCCCATAAAATGGCATCATAGCAACAACATGATGTTTATCTCTCTTGCTAGCTTGCCACATGGATTCAGATTCAAAATAAACGCCATTATTTTGCGTTGTGCTCTTCTCATCCTTCTCCAATGTTGAGAAACTAAAGTTATTGGTGTCATAACCTTGGTATCGTTTGACGGTGCAGTTCGGTGTCCTTGCAAATGCACGTAGCTTGCTGGGGATTCCATCCACATTGCAACGCTTATAAAACTAGTTAACAAAAACTAGAAGAATTCTCCACCTGTATTTTATTCGATGGCCAGTCCAGATGAATCTCTCCAACATGGACACATGCTCTTGAACATATATTGCGGTCTCGCTACTATTCCGTGAAACATACAGGTGAACTGTCATCAACTCAACATTTAAGGGTGTATGAAGCATACCTTTAGACCGTGGAGTCCCATTCTTTCTACCACAGTGTGGTCCACCGGGAACTCCAACCACTCTTTTTCCAACCAAGTTGGAAGTACAGTACCCGACTATCTCCTCAGTGACATTCCTCTGAGCAATCGAGGCATTCAAGCGACTGCGATTGTGAACATAACCTTTGAAAATACCCATGTGACACTTAAAGGGGTATATCCAATGCATCCCAACATGTTCGCATATACGTATTTCCCTGACCAAGTGTATCATGAGGGGGACCATAATGTCAAAGAATGAAGGGGAAAGTACTACTCAAAATGACATAAAACTACAACAGTCCCCCGCTCCAGTTTATCTAGCTGTTGCCTGCTTAGATTTTTCTCGAAGATTGAGTTGAAGGAAAAACACATGAGCATAATCTAAAAATCTAAATTCCTCTTCCAAACAACCGTGGATCACAACGGGAAAAATTTGTTGCATAAAGACATGACTCGTTCAATTTCAAAGCATTAAGAGACGATTCCTCATTCACAAAACGACTAACATTAGAAGATTAGTCGGATGGTACCTTCATGTCTTTAATGCTCTCACACATTGTTCTCCTCTCACCAACTGAAAAATTGTAAGGAGCGGGAGGCAGGTATGTTCACTTCCCTCTAACCTCCAGTGCTAGATCTCACCGAATACCATGCTCCACCAAATCCCTTCTTGCATTTAATCTATCCTTACTCTTCCCAGGAATGTTAAGTAGCGTGCCAATTATACTCTCACGAACATTATTTTCAATATGCATGACATCCAAACAATGTCGAACCTCCAAATTCTCCCAATAAGTCAAATCAAAGAAAATTGACCTTTTCTTCCACGGTTCCTCTACCGCCTCACCGACCATAGATAACTTCTTACCAAGTACAACATTCAATTTCTTCACCTTGTTGTGAATGACTACACAAGTCAATGGTTTAGGTGCCTCTCTCCTCTCCTTTACACCAAGAAATACCACCATGTTTTCTCGCAACTTGTGCTTCAGCAAGAGGAATTTTCAGTGACCTAAATAAACAGTCTTCTGACCATTTTTCAACTGATGGTAATAAGTCCCATCTTCGCAAATGGGATAAGCCTTGTTGCTCTTCACTACATAGCCCGAAAGGTTACCATATGCCGAAAAATTATTTATGGTATAAAAAAGCATGGCCTTCAAGGTAAACTCCTTTCCACAAAAACCATCAAACACTAAAGCGCCCTTTGACCACATCACTTTCAAATATTCACAAGTAAGTGTCAATGTCATTTCTAGGCTAATAAGTGTCAATGTCATTTTCAGGCTATTTGGGCCTTGAAATCATGATGGGCATCAACACATATTTCCTCTTCATGCACAAGTACGGTGGGATATTGTAAATGGCAAGCATAACCGGCCATGAACTGTGTTTCAAGGACATATTACCAAACAGGTTCATACCACCAGTACACAAAACCATTACCGGCTGGAAGGTTCTCATTTAAAAACTTAAGAAATTTATTGATGCTAGTATCGCTCCACGAACCACACCTTTAAAATTAAACAACTTCATCAAACATGACATGACCATGTCTTTCTTCTAGAAACTGGGATACAATGGTCTTTCCTTCTCACCTAAAAAGTTAGCCAAAACCCCTTGTCTCCCTCTAAATTCATCAACTATCTCCTCATACATGTCATACAATTTTACATCTCTAAAACATTCTCCCTCACTAATAACTACCACATATGGGGGTGATTTTTTCCCATGAAACGTCCACACCACATGATCATTTGCAAATCCCCCCTGCTATAAAAATGGAGTCTTTACATGTCCTTATTGTCAGTACGATTTTAATTTGTACAATCATGATAAGGACATAATATTCGCTTCTAATGACTCAAAGTATGCTCCAAAAACTCATCCACGAAACCAATATATTCTTCGTTCACCCTACTAACGTTGGCATTTAGAGGTCGTCGTCGTACCTCTCAAAGTTAATACTTTAAAGACCTAAATGCTTCCTATCTACAATTACGTAGATAATGGCAAGTCGGAGTTGTCCACGAGAAGAGGGATCTTTTCAAGTGTTTTAAACATATATAGGAGAAAACATACTAAACATTTACATACATAGGTACGTATATAAGCCTGTAAACAAGGGGGGAGGGGTTGGTTGGTTTGATCCTAAGTTAACGAATTAAAGTACAACAACTAGCAAAGCAAGAGAACGATGCTAATCATGCAATACAACTAAAGGGAAGATGAAAATAACAATTTACGAAATCTTGGGCGCAGTTGACTTCCACTTCCAAACTTCTTATCTATCATTGAACATGCAACCTATTTACTACTTTCACTACTTGTTGTGAAGGCTAGACTTCTATCCTTCTTAGATAGTAGTTTGCAAGAATGAATTCAACATCTCTTGTCAAACCTCACCAATGACTCCCGTTGTCGAAACACGACTCAAGGTATCCCATTGATGGCATTTAGCATAAAGAATCAACAAGCTCGGCAACACTTATAAACACTACACCGTTTCTAAGCATTTACCGATTTATGCATTTACACAATATTGGTCAAGAACGATCAACATTCATAGACTTCTCTCATTTGCTACAAGCGACAAACATGACAAAGAGTTCAACATTATCATATTCACCTAGCAATTATCAATCCATCAACACAATCAAAAGCTCTAAATCATACTCGTGGATTCCTATCAAGAAAGGGGGGAAATCAACCTATTTCCCCCAAACCATAGCAAGCAATTCATACAAGTATTTCATATACTCAAGCCTTCAATAACATTAATGATATCAACAAACACATTCAATGCTCCATAAATGCATAATAGTAAGAACAATAAATAAGCTACAAATTGTTCTTAGGATATGGGCTTAGAAGCCTTAGTCAATTGCTCCCAAGATATGGATTAGCTACAAGAGTTCATCCTAATCAATGCCAAACAATTAATCATAACACAAGAGAATTCAAAGATGAAAATGGAAAGAAAAAGGGTTTGGAACAGTACTGAAATCGTAGATGCAGAAGAATGAGAATGAGAGGAAAGAGAGTGCTATTTATAGTACAAAGAAGATAAGATGAAATTCTGGCCACCCGTTGGTCGCGACTCGCGATGGTCTCGCGACGAGGCCATTGCTACTTGCAATGGGTGCCAGAATTTTGCATTGTGTCTTTTTCTTGTTCTTGTGGTATATAATCATCTTCATAGCAATTCCTCTCATTTTAAAGTCTTCAATGGCTACAAAAATGGTCTTCAATGGCCTCCGGTCTTCATGTCTTCGAAGCAAGTCTTCGAAACTGTGATCTTCAATGACCTCCAGTCTTCATTGGTTCCGTGTTCTTCCCTTGTCACATAAAATCCACTTAGAAGGGGTAAAAGAGCGTAAAGTTGCTCTTACCCCTCCTAATAGAATTTCAAGGTAAAAACACAAGCTCTCGATAATAAAATAGCACAAAAGTTACCCAAAATAGTACTAAATTATGCATATAAAATGGACACATCAAGCCTACCCACACTTGAACCTTACTCACCCTCGAGTAAGAAAAGATCCAAACATACGAAGGAAATGACATATCCTCATCCTAACTACTAATCCCCCAAGTCAATACCTCCCAAAACTCTCAATATCACACATCCCAATGTTAAAGTCAAATGAGAAGTTTTCCACAACCCCTATTCCTAGATCTACCCAAACCATATCAACCCATCAATTCATTGATATCCCTAAAACATCTCCAAATCCCGAATTGATAATCCCAAATCTAATGATAAAAAGGTGAAGCTAAAGGTATGTATAAGGTTCAAAACACATGCTCCACTTTATATCAATATATCAACCTAAAAACGAAGCATATTAATGATCAAGAATTTCATAACTTACTCAATCTTCTCCCACTAAATTTTCCACTCCCAAAAGGTCATTAAATTGTTGAGCTACCCGATCCATCCGTGTGGTCACCGCAACCTTATGACTCCAACGCCGGCAAATGAGTAAACACTTAACGTTTTTCAATTTCTCTCGTTTTCTCTCATTTTCCCTAGGAGCCCTTTCGGGTTTTGATCCTAGCCACACATCATGTTTCTTTGACTCACATCTCACCTTTTTCCGCACATTTAGCCTCTCATTTTTTCCTAGGTCGCCCTTTCGGGTTTTCGACCTATCCGGGCCCCCAATGTTGCCTAAGTTGCCCTCTCGGGCTTTCAACTTAGCGGGATTCTCTTTTTTCTCTTTTTTTCTTTTTAAATTTACTTTTTTTTTCTTTTTTTTACGTGTCTCCAATCCAAAAAGTAGCAAATTTCTTTCCAAATGTTAAGGTTAAGAAAGGTATCAAAACCGACATTATCCAAGTACATCAAAATGAAAACATCCCAAAACAAAAGGGAGAAAATATCCAAAACAAAAGGGAGAAAATATCCAAAACAAAACAAAAGAGTTTATGCAAAAGTCTCCAACCCCAATCACCTCAGAATAGTAGATACCCCTCCCCACACTTAGAACACTACATTGCCCTCAATGTAGACAATAGGGCAAAACTATGCAAAGTAAAGTATGGAAAGGGTAAAGATGTGGTGCTCACAAAATCAATGCTGTGATGAAGAAGGGCCACCGCCAAAGTAACGCTGCTGATACTGCGCCAGCCACTATGTGCTCCTCTGCCTCCTTTCTATCCGCCTCTTCGCTCTCGGATCGGGCCTGAAACACCACCTGACTGGGACTGTAACTTATGGATGCGAGCTGACAAGTGGTCAATCTCCTCGTCCATATCAATCAAAGCCTGGGAGACAAATACATTGTGCTCCAAAATTATGCTGTCCTGTCGGTGGAAACCATCATGCATGGTCTGCATCATCCGCTCATAGAAATCTGATGGAGGCTGGGAATAATGAGGTGGAGCGTCATCCTCCTGCATAGGTTCCATCTCTGGTGGAGGCTGCGCGGAGTGCTGCTGCTGCTGTCGCTTAGAGGGAGGTAGAGCGCTATCGTCACGCTGGATAGGAGCTGGGCCGAGGTCGTGGAGCTCGTGCTGGAAATCATTTGTGCATGAGGAGTCTGGTGATATCGCCAAATCTCCCAGAGGTGTGTCAAACTCCAGCTTTGTCTTGCTCTGCTGAGGAAGTGCCATGAATGTGACCTTCCTCGCACAGCACAACCAATGGAAGAGCCCCGTGGTCCGTGTGACACTGAGCATCTCAAATCTAACCAGTCTCTCAACGGTGATAAGATAGGACGTCCACCTCCCTAGCATGGAAAGTCAGGCGGGGGAACCAATCCCAAGTGCTCTGCTAAAAGGCCTATCATGCCTCAGACCATGATCTTCCCCTTGGGCTTTCCTGCCACCTCCATGACTCTCTTCATCCATAACTCTGCCCACAGCCCATATCCCAGTCCCTTACTCGTCAAGTGCCATAAGAAGTGAATGTCATTGTCTGGCACATTCATCGGCTCCGCGGAGCAAAGTACTGTGCCAGCCAATAACCGGTGCACATAACGAAGTGCAGGGTGGATAATGGCACTACTCTTATCGTGGGAGTTCTTCAACCTCAAGTTGATGACATTCCAAAAATGCATGTCATCCTCCATTGATCGCTCCTGGGCCTGTGGATCCAGCCTAGTCCGTATCTCAGTGGTGTCAAATTCGAAGGCATCCTCAATCTGTGAGACAGTCAATTGCCTAGATATGTCATCTAAGTGAAAAGCAATGTACCTCTCGCAGGGTTGATCATCCCTCATACTGCTTATACGGACCGTGGACAAGAACTCCAACGTGTACCTCCAGTAGGAGGGCGCGCTCCTACTCATAAACCCTTCCATTCCCCCTTTTGCGAGAAGGCATCTCACAGGCTGAGTGAGGCCGAGAGCATCTAAGGTGGGCACATCGACAAAGCTTGTCTCCTTGAGTTGGCGCTTCTCCAGGGCCTCCCATCTCTCCGCATAGGACCCGGTGATCCGGGTCAAACCCATGTACGTATCCGTAGGGGGAGGTACAAGGCTCAATTCCGGAGCCGATGGAGGAGGTGGAGGTGGAGCAGTGGTGTGCTCACCTCGTGGGGGAGCCCTAGATCTCTTCGTGGGGGACATACCTATCAATCACAGCAAACAGGTCAAACGCAAAGGAATATGTGTATATACAATATTGCAAATCCATGCTCAACCTCAAACTAGCTCATCATCACAAGCAATATAAAAATCAAAATCAAGTCAACTAGTTCAAGTTCTAATCACAATTGCATATACAATCCAGATTATGTCCAACAAGCCCATATCCTTAAATCCATGAAGTTCTCACATAGTTGAAATCAATATGCTATATTTCAAAATCACAGTTATGCTTAACTAGTTTAGCCATTATTAGCACATTCACAATGTCATCATCCACGTCCCATGGCCAAACTACTCTAAGCAAAATAACATTGCAAGAAACAATAACACTTTATCTCAATAACAACTATATTTAATCAAGGGCCAACATTCCTCAAATCTACCATAAGTCACCATCTACTCTCAGCCAAAGCAACACAAATGCACACATTCCAAAATCAAGCAGTCATAATAAGTCCAAACCGCAACTAGAAAATATATAGTCCACACCGCAATTGCAAAATATGCACACAATACCTTTTAAATTAAATTGCAAGCACAAAATATTCACCACAATCAACCAAGGTCCAACGATTTAATTTCCTAAGGCATAACACACAATCTACACAATATCCAATAACTAGAATATACATTCATAATCACAATTGAGGCTCAATAGAGTGAAGAAGTGTACCACTAAGATGCTTAGGAAGAAGAAAGACGGAAGCCCATAATCAATTTGAATTCGAATTGCACAAAGTCACAAAACCCTAAATTCTAGGGTTTGTGTTCTTCAAAGTAATTATGGTGATTTTTGGGTAGAGATTGGGAAAAAAGGAAAGTGGTATAGGGTGGTGGCAGCGAGCAGTGGCGGCGGTGGAGGTGGCGGCGGCGGCGGCGGCGGGGGGAGCATTTTGTGGAGGAAGGCGGAAGAGCAGAGGGAGAGAAAAACGAAGGGGCAGAATGTGTGGCAGAATAGGTTTATCCCGCTTTTAAAAATAGATTCGTACGACCGTCGTGACTCACGACGTGTTCATCGTAATTCGCGACGGGTCCTCTGGGTCATCGCAACTCGCGACGTGTTCGTCGCAACTCGCGACGAGGCATCGCAAGGCCATCGCAACTCGCGGAAAGTGGGATCCAATGGCTCAATTTTGCACAAATGTTCTGAGCCCATCGTGACTTGCGACGAGGCCTCGCGAGGTCATCACGACTCGCGGAAAGTGGGATCCGAGGGCTCAATTTTTGCCCAAAATTTCTGAGGTCGCCACTCACAACGAGGCCTCGCGAGGTCATCGCAACTCGCGGAAAGTGGGATCCGAAACCCAAAATTTGACAAAAAGTTTCTGAGCCCGTCGCGACTCGGGACGGTATGGTCGTGACTCGCGACGGGCCACTAACCTGGTACTTAGAAAGTTTTTCTGCTTCCTTCTCTTGTCCAAGTCCTTCCTTCTCGAATCCAAGTATTTCCCCCTTCCAAAGTCCAATGCCTTGGCTTCAAAATTGCTACAAAATCATGGAGAAAGCAACCCATGAAAAGCATAAAGCAAAACAATGAAGCTTAACGATAAAAGCTCAAAACTAAACAACATCAACAGAAAGTCACGAATGACGATTCGGATGATCTAAACCAAGTTTATTTAACGTCGTTGGCACGACTTACTCCCCTCCTTGGAGCTTACTCATAAACCGGATCTAGGAGATCAACATCCTCTCCTTTTTCCGGCACAAAAGTCTCGTGGTAAGGTTTCAAACGTTGTCCATTAACCTTGAAAGTATTGGACTTAATTCGATCTAGAATCTCCACCACACCATGTGGGAATACCTTAACCACCTCAAAAGGACCGATCTATCGGGACCTTAACTTACCTGGGAAAAGGCGAAGGCGAGATTGAAATAGGAGGACCTTTTGACCAACGTCAAAGTCCTTCCTGACGATCATCTTGTCGTGCCACGCCTTTGTCTTCTCTTTATAGATTTCGACGTTCTCATAGGACTCCCTCCGGATCTCATCCAGTTCATCCAATTGTAACTTCCTATGCAAGCTGGCTTCATCTACATCAAGATTAAATTCTTTGACCGTCCAGTAAGCTTTATGTTGAATTTCCACCGGTAGATGACAGGGCTTACCAAACACTAACCAGTATGGGGACATACCAATTGGTGTCTTGTAAGCTGTCCTATATGCCCACAAGGCATCATTCAACCAAGAACTCCAATCCTTCTGGTTAGGGTTAACCTTTTTTTGAAGGACGAACTTGATTTCCCGATTGGAAACTTCGGCTTGCCCATTGGCTTGTGGGTGATAGGCGGTGGATGTCTTGTGAGTGACGCCATACTTCTTCAAGAGTGCCGCTATGGTCCGATTGCAAAAATGGGTGCCGCGGTCACTAAACAAGGCTCGGGGTACCCCAAACCTAGAAAAGATGTTATCTTTCAAGAATTTTGCAACCACTTTAGAATCGTCAGTCCTAGTGGATTTTTCTTCAACCCACTTCAACACATAATCAAAAGCAAGAAGAATGTATGTAAAGCCATAAGAACTAGGGAAAGGTCCCATAAAGTCAATACCCCAAACATCAAAGATTTCACAATACAAAATTGGTCTTTGGGGCATTTCATTCCTAGTGGAGATATTTCCTACTCTCTAGCATTCATCACAAGATTTACAAAAGGTGTATGCATGCTTATTCAACGTAGGCCAATTAAACCCACTCTCTAAATCTTTCCTAGCGGTCCTCTTTGCTCCAAAATGACCGCCACATGCATGAGAATGACAAAATTCAAGAATTGAGTGTATTTCACTATCAGGGACACATCTCCTAACAACTTGATCCGCAAAATGTCTCCACAAAAAGGGATCATCCCACACATAATACTTAGCATTACTCTTTAATTTATCCTTTTGGGGCCTTAGAAAAATGAGAAGGGAACTTACCGGCAATAAGAAAATTTACAATGTCGGCATACCACGGTTGGAGATCCCTAATGGTGAACAATTGTTCATCAGGGAATTCCTCCTGTAGTTGCTCCTTCACTGCGGGATTTACCTCATTATCTTTGCATGGAGTCAACCGGCTCAAATGATCGGCCACAGGTTTTCCGCGCCCTTCTTGTCTCGCACCTCTAACTCTAACTCGCTCAAAAGCAGGATCCATCTAATCAATCTTTGCTTGGCATCTTTCTTCGTCATTAAGTGATGAAGCGCTGCATGGTCAGTATACACAATAACTTTTGTACCAAGCAAGTAAGATCAAAATTTCTATAAATAAAATACCACTACGAGCAACTCCTTTTTGGTGGTGGAATAGTTTCTTTGGGCCTCATTGAGAGACATTGATGCATAGTAGATGGCGTGAGGCGCTCTCCCCACCCTTTGACCAAGAACCGCTCCAACGGTGTAATCACTAGCATCACACATAATCTCAAAAGGCAACGACCAATCCAGGGGTTGTATGATATGGGCCGAGACTAACCTTCCTTTCAATGTATCGAAGGCCCCTTTACACCCCTCATCCATCACAAATTCCACTTCCTTTTGAAATAATTTGCATAGAGGAGATGCTATCTTCGAGAAGTCCTTGATGAACCGGTGATAGAATCCTGCATGGCCAAGAAAAGAGCACACTTCGCGCACATTAGTAGGATAAGGCAAAGTTTTAATTGTGTCTATCTTTCCTTGTCAACCTCAATACCCTTAGAGGAGACAACATAGCCTAAGACAATGCCTTTCTCTACCATAAAATGACACTTCTAAGAATTTTGCACTAGATTAGTATCAATGCAACGTTTAAGAACTTGTGCTAAATTTGCTAAACAATTTTCAAAAGAATTACCATGAATGGTGAAATCATCCATGAATACCTCGACAAACTTTTCAACAAATTCTGAGAAAATGCTTACTATACACCTTTGGAAAGTTGCGGGGGCATTACATAACCCGAAAGGCATACGTCGGAAAGCAAACGTACCAAATGGCCACGTTAAAGTGGTCTTTTCTTGGTCTTTTGGGGCGATGGCCACTTGAAAGTACCCCGAGTACCCATCCAAAAAGCAATATAAGGGGTGGCTTGCTAACCTCTCAAGCATTTGATCAATGAATGGCAACCAGGAAGTGATCCTTCCAGGTTTCCGCGTTTAGCCTCCGGTAGTCAATGCAAATGCGCAACCCATTTTGAATTCGGGTGGGCACCATTTCACCCTTCTCATTTTTGACTACCGTCATCCCGCTCTTCTTGGGTACCACTTGAGTTGGGCTCACCCACTTGCCATCCGAGATTGGATAGATCATGCCCACTTGAAATAACTTGAGGATTTCCGCCTTCACCACATCCATCATAGGTGAGTTCAAACGACGTTGGGGTTGTCGGACGGGTCTCGCATCTTCTTCCAACAAGATTCTATGCATACAAGTGGATGGACTTATGTCTTTGATGTTGGCAATAGTTCATCCAATTGCTTCCTTGTTCTCCCGTAACACCACCATCAACTTTTCTTCTTGCTCCTTGGTGAGCTTGCTCGAAATGATAACCGGAAGCATCTTCCCTTCCCCAAGAAATGCATACTTGAGGTCATTTGGCAAAGGTTTAAGGTCAAGCACCGGGGCTTTCACAAGTGAGGGGAGGCATTCAGGTTCCTCTAAGAGTAGAGGAGGAGGTTTTGAGAGACTCGGTCTCATTTCTTCAAGCAGGTTCAAATCCTCAAAGCTTTCCTTCAAGTTAGTGCTCATAGAGTATACATTTTGGGCATTATTAACATCACATTGCAAAGCAACTAACAAAGAATCTTCACCACTTAGTTCAAAAACATCTTGCACAACTTCTTCAACAACATCTAGGGCATGAAAAACATGTTCTTCACTAGGATACTTCATATAGTTATTTATGTTAAACTCTACTTTTATTCCATCAAATTCCATGGTGCGGGTACCTTTATGCACATCAATCATTGTCCTAGAGGCTTTCAAAAATGGTCTCCCCAACAAAATCGGGGCGGCATGTTTATCATGCTCCATGTCAAGGACATAAAAATACGCAGGGAAAATTAAGGAATCCACCTTAACCAACACATCCTCGACAATACCCTTAGGGTATGCACTAGAATGATCGGCCAATTGGATTACCACCCCGGTTTTGTGCAATGTACCCAAGTTGAGATTTTCATACAAAGAGTAAGGAATCACATTTATTGATGCACCTAAATCAAGCATAGCTTTTTCAAAATGTGTATTTCCTATTATGCACGGGATGGTGAACATGTCAGGATCGCTACATTTAGGAGGTAGCTCTTTTTGACAGAAGGCGGAAACATGCTCACTTTTTCCATTTTTCAACTTATTCTTGGCCCTTTGTTTTCTATTCACAACACATAATTCCTTAAGAAATTTAGAATATCTAGGAATTTGTTCAATGGCATTCAAGAGTGGGATGTTTACCTCACATCTACGAAAGACTTCGTAGATGTCCTTGTTGTCCTCCTTCCTCCTTTTGTCTTTCAAGGCTTCCAATAATGGGAGTTCCGGTACATATGGAGGGATCTCCACCATATTTTCTCTTTTGTGAGGGGGAGATGAAGGTTCCGGAGTGGAGGTTGACTTCGGTCTTGGCACCAATGGCTCCACCTCACTTTCTTCTTCCTTGCTCTTCTTAGCTAACTCTTCGGTCTTCTTCTCATGGGCTTCTACCTTCTCAACTCCTTTTTCAAACACCTCAATCCTCTTGGGATCCTCTTCAACATTTTCATTATCCGGTGGAGTACCGACCTCTCTACCACTTCTCAAAGCGATAGCACTTGCATTTTGTCTAGGATTGATTTCCGTTGGGAGGGTAGTTTACCTTTTCCCGGGCTTCCATCCGGTTCACCATTTGAGCTATTTCGATCACTTGGGTTTCCAAGTTCTTGATGCTTTCTTTGGCTTCATCTTGTAATTTTTCACTTTTTTCCACACTCATGCCCAACCGGTGAATGGCTTGCAACACCTCATCCTTCGATAGCCCCGAGCTCTCCCCTTGGTCTCGGGGTTTGTCTTGGAGCCTTTGGAATTGTTGTTGAGGTGGCCTATATTGTTGTTGAAGAGGCCGGTATGGTTGAGAGTTTTGGCTTCCTTGAGGGTTTCCATACCGGAGGTTCGGGTTATAACGATTTCCCAAATTGTATGTCCCGTTTTGGTACCCTTGATACCCTTGGTAGCCTTGGTGACCTTGGTAGCCTTGACCACCTTGATATCCTTGGTTGCCTTGGTATCCTTGATTCCCGTGATACCCCATGGCACTCACCTCTTCGACGTAGTTTTCTTGCAAAGTGGGGCAAGTGTCTGTAGGATGCGCCGTGTGACAAATTTCACATGATTTAACATGTGGCGCATTTTCGGGCATTGTCATCAAAGATTTCACCATGGATGCAAGGGCTGAGACTTGATCCTCTAGCTTCCCACTATTGGAAGAGTCACTCGCGGGCATGGGATTTCTCCTTCTCAAATCGGCCCTTGAGCTAAAGTTTCGTGATTCTTCCGCTAGCTCCTCGTACAATTGCATGGCATCGGCGGATGTTTTGTTCCCAAGGGTGCCACCACAAGAAATTCTCACCAACCTTTGATCCTCATCAAGAAGACCATTTTAGAAGTAATACACCAAATCCCCCTCCGAATAACCATGGTAAGGGCAACTTGCAAGAAGCTTCTTGAACCTCTCCCAATAGTGGAAGAGAGACTCTTCATGACACTGAAGGATATTGCTTATGTCCTTCTTCAAGGTGGCGGACCTCGAGGCCGGGAAGTACTTGGCTAGAAACTTTGTTTTCATATCAAGCCAACTCTTGATGCTCTTGGGCGGTATGTAGTGGAGCCAATCTCTTGCACCATCCCTCAATGTGAACGGGAATGCCTTCAATTTATAAAAATCTTCATCCACTCCATGGGAGACCGTACCACCACACAAAAAGTGAAACTTGGTGAGGTGTTTGTTAGCATTCTCCCCTTGCCTACCAAGGAAGACGGGTAGCATGTTGATGAACCCGGTCTTTAGCTCAAAATGCCCATTTGGTCCAACCACGGGGTACTCGATACACATCGATTGTTGATCGAGGTTGGGAGCCATGACGTCTCTCAACAAGGGTTGCCCCAAGTGGATCTCTCTTTGGTGGAGAGGATGATGGTGAGGTTCCTCTCTCGGATGCTCATCTTCGTGCTCGATTCGATGTTCCATTGATGAAGATGTATCCGCAAAATGGTCACTAGGAGGGGTGTTATTCACACTTTCTAAAGAAAGCCCCCTAGCCTGTCTCAAATTTAACTCCAACTCGGGGTCATAGTGTAGGGGTTCTTGTGAAGAGGATCGTGTGCGAACCATACACCAAGAACTCGGACAATACGTCTCCAAGCCAAGTGAAAATGGAAAATCAACTAATAATCAAAATAAAAACCAAACTAACAAATATTTACAAATAGCATATAATCACACATAATATGCTCAAACACTTAAAAATAAACGCCTCTTCCCCGGTAGCGGCGCCAAAATTTGGGAGGTCGTTGCGGTACCTCTCAAAGTTAATACTTTTAAGCCCTAAGCCCTAAGCCCTAAAGTTAATACAATTAAGTAGATAATGGCAAGTCGGGGTCGTCCACGAGAAGAGGGATCTTTTCAAGTGTTTTAAACATATAGAGGAGAAAACATACTAAGCATTTACATACATAGGTACGTATAAAAGCATGTAAACAAGGGGGGGGGTTGGTTGGTTTGATCCTAAGTTAACGAATTAAAGTACAACAACTAGCAAAGCAAGAGAACGATGCTAATCATGCAATACAACTAAAGGGAAGATGAAAATAACAATTTACGAAACCTTGAGCGCAATTGACTTCCACTTCCAAACCTCTTATCCATCATTGAATATGCAACCTATTTACTACTTTCACTACTTGTTGTGAAAGCTAGACTTCTATCCTTCTTAGATAGTAGTTTGCAAGAGTGAATTCGACATCTCTTGTCAAACCTCGTCAATGACTCTCGTAGTCGAAACAGACTCAAGGTATCCCATTGATGGCATTTAGCACGAAGAATCAACAAGCTCGGCAACACTTATAAACACTGCACCGTGTCTAAGAATTTAACCGATTTATGCATTTACACAAGATTGGTCAAGAACGATCAACATTCATAGACTTCTCTCATTTGCTACAAGCGACAAACATGACAAAGAGTTCAATATTATCATATTCACCTAGAAATTATCAATCCATCAACACAATCAAAAGCTCTAAATCATACTCATGGATTCCTATCAAGAAAGGGGGGAAATCAACCCATTTCCCCCAAACCCTAGCAAGCAATTCATACAAGTATTTCATATACTCAAGCCTTCAATAACATTAATGATATCAACAAACACATTCAATGCTCCATAAATGCATAATAGTAAGAACAATAAATAAGCTACAAATTGTTCTTAGGATATGGGCTTAGAAGCCTTAGTCAATTGCTCCCAAGATATGGATTAGCTACAAGAGTTCATCCTAATCAATGCCAAACAACTAATCATAACACAAGAGAATTCAAAGATGAAAATGGAAAGAAAAAGGGTTTGGAACAGTACTGAAATCGTAGATGCAGAAGAATGAGAATGAGAGGAAAGAGAGTGCTATTTATAGTACAAAGAAGATAAGATGAAATTCTGGCTGGTCGCGACTCGCGACGGGTGCCAGAATTTTGTATTGTGTCTTTTTCTTCTTCTTGTGGTATATAATCATCTTCATAGCAATTTCTCTCAATTTTCAAGTCTTCAATGGCTACAAAAATGGTCTTCAATGGCCTCCGGTCTTCATGTTTTCGAAGCAAGTCTTCAAAAGTCTTTGAAAGTGTGATCTTCAATGGCCTCCGGTCTTCATTGCTTCCGTGTTCTTCCCTTGTCATTCAAAATCCATTTAGAAGAGGTAGAAGAGCGTAAAGTTGCTCTTACCCCTCCTAAGAGAATTTCAAGGTAAAAACACAAGCTCTCGATAATAAAAGAACACAAAAGTGACCCAAAATTGTACTAAATTATGCATATAAAATGGACACATCAGGCATATACATGCTTACGCCTCTCTCGATGGCACGATACAACTCTACACATGATTAATTATGCAACAATCAAAGTTCCACACAATTTACATTCAAATCATGCAAGATCTTTATTGCGCCGTATATTCCATTCAACAATACAATTAGCACATTCAAAATATTTCCTACAATATGTCAATCAGTAGCCATGGCATTAACTACCACAACCTTGAAAACACATCACAAACTAATATCAACAACTCTACACAAATCACCTTAACATGATCAAACACATAAGATATATATGTTCACAACCAAAATCAACATTATCCATCATTAACAGCATCAACGCATTATAAAATGATACCTTTTTGGGTCTTCATAGTAGAGTATTCAGTGTTTTTATCTACCTAGAAAAAGCAATTACACCAGTAAATCTTCCTACACCAGTATACTACCCTATCTACCGGTGCAATTGCATAATTTCAATCAAACAGTTCTATACTTACACCGGCCTTTTGTCCTCCAAACACTACCGGTGCTAATATTGTTATCCTTTCCCACTTTTTGAATAACATAGGCACAGATAAAAAAATCAGTCCGTGAATCATATTTTTGGCCTTTTTTCTTAAAGTATATCTGGACTTCTACACCGGTATTTAATATACCGGTGCTACTTGGCTATTAAAAGCACCGGCAAAAAAAAACATATCGGTGCTCTCAGTATCAACAACACAGGTTACATACACTAGTATCTTGGGTACCGATGCTAGTTCATTTTTTCCCATTTTTAAGATCACTTGCACTAGTTTATGCACCGGTATAAATTATATCGGTGCCTTTGTTATCTCAAGCACCGGTATTTTGAGATTTACATAGCTTATCGGTGCAATTGTTGTAGCTTACACCGGTCTTCCATCCTCAAAATTTTTTACCAATAGTTATGTACCTGTTTTCCCATAGTGAGGCATGCGAATGCGAAGGAGCTCTACAAAATGTTATGATGAGAGCTTGATCAGGCATTTATGAAAGAAGGGAAAGTCTCAGGAAAGACGGCCTTTCCATGAGCTTATGGACAGTCCTTGGGGGTATTTGCCTAAAATGTTGTAATTTTTTATAAAATTTAAATATTGCATTTTATAAGTTAAAACAAGTAATAATATGTATTTGAAGGTGAAAATATAAAAATATATAATATAAAAAAATTTAAAAATTTTAAATTTTGTGTAATTTAAGAAATGCACTGTATAAAGTAAAAAATAAGTGGCATATCCATAAGTTTATGGATAGGCCGCCTGTCAAAACACCCACTCCCAAAAGAATTATAGGGCTAGTAATTACAAAGTTCGAAGCATATGTAAAGAGCGGCAATTCAAGACTTTAGGTACTACTGTTAAATAAGTTTCCAGTACTAATTAATTGGTAGATTTCTTATCTCTAGAAGAAAAAAAAGTCCGTGCAGAGTCGGTATGAAAATTGGACATAACTTGTACTCCATCCGTGTCACTTTAAATTGCTTATTTATCATTTTAAAATAAAATTTATAAATTTCAATCCTAAATATAAATTAGTATGTATATAATAAAGGAAAAGTCTCAGGAAAGGCGGTCTTTCCATAAGCTTATGGACAGTTTCTCAGGGACATTTGACTTAAATGTTGTAATTTTTTATAAAATTTAAATATTGCATTTTATAAGTTTAAACAAGTAATAATATGTATTTGAATGTGAAAATATATGATATAAAAATATTTTTACAATTTCTAAATTTTGTATGTAATTTAAGAAATGCAGTGTATAAGGTAAGAAATAAATGGTCTGTCCTTAAGCTTATGGACAGGCCGCCTGTCAGAAGACCCACTCTATACTAAAAATATCAAGTGAGATATTATTAGATTTCTCTTAACATCTTTTTTTAAATATTAATTTTTTATGCGGCATTATTATAGGTAATTAGAGATATATACGGTCAAATATACTCACTGAAAATTGTAAAAAAGTAAATAAGTAATTTAGAGTGGAAAAGAGAGTATACTAAAATATGGATTAATTATAAAAATAATAGTAATTATTATTGTTTGATCATACCTGAAATTAGAGTTCCTTTCAAATATTCTTTTATCAATTCTTTTTACTGTTTTACAATTGGTTGCCTAATATATCTCTAATAACAAGCACATATGTAATTTTGTCAGTATCTAGTCCGAAGTACTGATATAAATTGTTTGTATTCCTGGATGGTGCTGTCAACTGAGATATTAAAGTCATTTTTACTAACACAAATCTAAGTTGTTTAAAAATAAAATACTAATATTATAATATGTTATTGATTTTATATATTGCTGAAGAAAATCCAAAGAAACACATAATTTGAAATAATAAAATGTTCAAATAATTTTTACACAATGATAGAGTACTTTTGATAGATATAAGTTGAAATATTATTTACTTATTAATGTATGACAAAGTCTTGTTTTAGACCGACTAATTGTCAAATGATGACATTTTATAATTAGTGAAACTAACAAGGTCATTTGATATTTCCTTTTATTTATTGCATTGAGATACATATAATTATGATAACCTTACAAAATGAATTTCAAAGTATAAATAATTAATTTTTAAAATAATTTGAATCAAATATTATAAAAATAATCAATTTATTTTTGTATTCAATACTTAATCCCAATCAACATATAATAGAAATTGTTTGTTTACTGGTTTGGTTGGATGGTTCAGTCAACCGGGAATATTGAAATCATTTTAACTAACCTAAACCCAAGTTGTCTAAAAATAAAATACTAATATTATAATATGTTACTGATTATTTATATCACTAAAGAAAATCCAAAGAAACACATAATGTGAAATAACAAAATGTTAGAATATTTTTTATACAATGGTAGAGTAGTTTTGATAGAAATATGTATGCATATTATTATTTATTAATGTATGACAAAGTCCTATTTTAAAGACATTTTATAATTAGTGAAACTAATAAGGTCATTTGATATTTACTTTTATTTATGGCTAATTATGATAACCTTTTAAAATAAATTTCAACTTATAAATAATTACTTTTTAAAATAATTTGAATCAAATATTATAAAAATAATTAATTTTTATTGTATTCAATATTTGACGATTTCTAACTAAATTAATTATTTCACTTCATAACTCATATAATTTTACTTAGATGACTCAAATTTAAAATTTAAAATAAAAATTAATCTCAATATTTTAATTAATGACATGACGCAACGTGCGATGGTAGTCAACTAGTCCCAAGCACCATATAATAGAAATTGTTTGTTTGGTGCTGTCAACTGGGGATATTGAAGTTATTTTGACTAACCTAAACCCAAATTGTCTAAAAATAACATAATAATATTATTATATGTTATGAATTTTAATTATTTACTATATATAATCAGTCATAACTTATGTTCTATCAACCAGGGATATTGAAGTCATTTTGACTAACATAAACTCAAGTTGTCTAAAAATAACATACTTATGTCATAATATGTTAATTATTTTAATTCTTTACTATATATAATCAATCATAACTTGTTAAGATATATAATTTTTAAGATATAATTAAAACCATAATTATCTCATTATATATACCTAAATATATAAATTCTTAAAATATAATTCAAACCCTAAATATCTCATATTATATATATACACGTGTAAAGCACTAAAAAATTTCAAAGAAACGCATAATCTGAAATAACAAAATGTTCAGATTTTTGAAAACATTGATAGAGTACTTTTGATAGAAATATGTATACATATTATTTATTTATTTATGACAGTGATGCGTCTCGAACGACCGACCAATTCGTGGGCTTGAGCTCCTCTCGAACTAACCTGCAATAAAACTGTCCCTGGGGGTTCCAGGGGTCAGCACTCTGATGCCTAAGTTAGTCCAAGAGTCCAATATGATTAAGACAGAATAAATTATAAGTAAATGTGTACCTTGTATTTATACTCTGTGTCCTAAATAACGTCCTCCTTAATTATCGCCCTTAATTACCCACGCATGCGGTAATTATATTATGGTAATAAATAATTCCCTAATTGGGCCGCCACATCTTCAACCCAATGGTCTTCTTGGGCTCAACCTCTATTAAGATCCCCCAGAAAAGCAGGTTCTCAACCTCGGAAGACTGGAACGGTACAAAGGTTCTTCGAAGCCTTGAATGCATGGGACAGTTCGAGAACTCTTAAGACTCGAAATGAATCTTGTATTTCGTTACTCTTGCATTCGAGGGAGGGTATTTGGTTTTCTAATCAACTCTCAGTGCTAGGATTCCAAAAGGCACGCTCGTGCCGTATAATCGCGCGTGTCACTGCTCCTCAAACGGTGTGTTGCCAGAAGGCAGAAAAGTGTTGCGTGTTTCTATAAATTTTTACACTTCCAAGACAGTTATTAATCATCCATTGTTTCATCCCCCATTATTACCCCTTAACCTCTCTTCTTTCTTTCACTTTTCTGCAGGAACTTCTTACAAGCACTCTTTCTCTCCTTCTCTCTCGAGCGATCTAAATTTCATCACATTTCCCAGAAAATCAGTAAGTACCTTCATTTCTCTTTTTATTCTAATCTTTTTGTTTCCTGACCTTACAATCATTCCCCGTTCTGATGAGGGTTCCACCTCTGAGAGATTTCGTTTTACAGCGAGGGAAGCAGCTTATACCTTGGCTTGATACCAAACTCGTCACATCGTGTCAAGAACATCATAATAATCACCAAGACATTAGGATGAACTTGTCCAGGGCTAACCTGGAATTGCTTAAGAAGTTTGGAAAAGAGAGGCAGAAAGGGAAATGATACGAATATCAAATGCTTTGATGTACTTTAAATGCTTTGATGGATAAACTTTATGATGAAGAATTGAAGGAATCACATCAACATCTTGGCTTCATTATTCAAGAATGTCCACGAAGTGAAGACATCATGAAGAACACTATACTCTTTTTTCCCACAAGGTTTTTAATGAGATAGTGTGATCACTGTAAAATATTGTAAAATTATTTCATATTGGATTTATGGACTGACAATTCAGCCATGTGGGCTTTGAAAAGCTGAATTTCAAAATACAATCCATTAGGGTTTAGTATATTCAGTTTTGTTATGATTAGAATTAGATTTGGTAAGATTAGATAAGGTAATATTCTTCAAGGTTACTTCTTAAAGAATTCGACCATATTACCTTATATTACCATTTATTTTAGGTATTTTAGTTAGATATAATTTTAGTTTCTTAAAGCTTCCATAAGTCAATTTAGTTTCCAGTTGTGTTTAGGGTTTATGGCCGAAATCTACCCTATAAATAGGGGAGGCCTTTGGATGAATTTACCACCATTTTTAGTAATCAAAATATAACATTTGAGTTCATACTATTTGCTTTTGAGCTATCCCATTGTTGCTTAACCTCGAGGGCTAGTTAAGTATCAATAAACCTTGTAATCTAATCATGAGGGCTAGTTAGAGAGCGAGTCAAAATTGAGTGTACCCCGAGGGCTAGCCTTGGATTTCGTGCGGCATTGAAGGATTTGCGAGTTCCATTGTTTTGTCAAAGATCTTAATTCTGCAATCCAGATTCTTCGCAAGGAAATTCATGCTATTTGGTATCAGAGCGAAGCGAAAGATCTATTGAGGCCGAAAAAAAACAAAAAAAAGGGTTTCAAGTTTTTGTATAATTTATTGTCAATTTTTTAAAATTTATAAACTCTTTCGTGTCGTATTTTAACTGTATTTTTTTATCTTTATTACCAGGAGGATTGAATCTAGAGTCAAAGGACGTTGAAGGGTCCAAGAGTTAGAATACCTCGGTATTACTATCCGCCTTCACCTTCATCAATCGAGTCAGGAGGACGTCGAAGGGTCTGAGCATTAACAAGTATTATCTACCTTCACCTCCCGGCCAGTCTCATAGTTTTCGGGTAGCTTAAACAGTTTATGTGCTTGTGATATTTTTCGTCAACCCTTCTAAAACATTATTGCATGCTCATAATCCTATTTATTGTTCTTTGATTATGTGATCTTGAATTGTTCTTTGATTCTTGATTACACCTCATTAAATAAAAAGAGTCTTGTGTCATTTTCCATATGTATAGTGTCATATTCTTGATCCTTACGATCCTGAATATCTCGAAGTTCATTTGAATCAAAAGGAAGTTGTCGCAGTTTTCTTATTCTAAGTTTTGTATGGGCGATTTTTGTTCCAAATATTTTCAAAATTTTAAATACAAAAGGTAGCATATTTTTGGGTTTCAAAATTGGAATTTAGGATTTGAAATCTGAAATTTGGGGCAAATTTGCAAATTTTAAAAGTTTGGGGGTAGATTTACAATTTCCAAATATTTTTGGTAATTGTGACCAGAAATTTTTCTTGGGAAATAAAATTCTGTTTGTGAGTTTTATAGAAAAAAAAGGGAAAAATGAGTTGTGACCGAAAAAAAGGAAAGAAAAAGGAAATCCAGTTTGAAAAACGAAAAGAAAAGTCAAAATCCTAATCGGATGAGGAAAATGAAATAAAAAGACAATTGAGAGAGAGCTTTTGATCTGAATTTTTGACTTGGGGGACAAGTAAGTCATTAAAATCCTTTACCACAAGGGATTTGGATTTGAGTTATTATTCCAATTTGTTTTCGGAAAAGTTTCTTGAATTTTCGGAACCTATTTGTTGCCTATATAAGGAAATCTTGTTTTCAGCATAATTCATTCCATACATCTCTGATTCATGCCATTCAAATTGCGTTTTGTTCCTTATTCTTTGTAGAATTTGGAATTCCAGATCGTAGAGCCAAATTTTGAGTTTATATATTTTTAAATTTCGAAATAAGTTCTGCAGTACTCATCTCCATAGATTGCTTTGAATTGCGGTGAATTGATCAATTGCCCTTGCATTAGCCTTGTGAGTTGTGAGTGTTATACACTTGGTGAGTGACCTTACTAAACAAAGGGTAAGGGGGACATTTAGTTCTGACGGTTTGTTTCTTCTTAGTAGGGATGGCGGACGATCCATTTGTCCCGCCATTTGTTGGCAATCCCAACAATAAACCTAAAATAAATTCCATGAATGTCATAAATGCCATAATGAGTGAGGTTCAGAGATTTTCTAGGAAGGTAGACGAGTTATCAAATCCAACGACATCTCGTTCTATAAGACAAGTTGAATCCGCTTGTGACATCAAAGGTTTGAAGTATGGTATTCCTAAATTTGATGGTCCACACAATCCTATGAAATACTTGGATTGGGAGAGGCAGACCGAGAACCTATTTTATCTTTACAAATACCATGAGAAAGAGAAGATCAAGATCGCACAATATTCTTTCACCCATTATGCCACAGAATGGTGGGAGAATTTGAAAGAATCAAGACAGCTTGCTGGTAAAAGACCTATCTCCACATGAAAGAGATTGAAAACCAAGCTTCAATTACATCATGTTCCATGAATATATTTGATGGAGCAACATTCATATCTCAGCAATATGAAGCAAGGAAATTGCAGTGTAGATAAATACTGGCAAGATCTTGAATTAGCTATGAGAAGAGTTAGCAGGAGAGAAAATGATGCCTTTAAACTTTAAATAAAAAAAAGATAGGACTTAGTATAATTATAAAAAAAATGCAATTAGTATAAATAGAAAATCAACATCATAACTGTTCACCATCAGGCAGTACAATAAATACATAGCATAAAGACGTTTCACATACCACAAACCTCGCGCTAAGAAATCTTGAATTATGAGTTCAATACATCCTGTTAAGCAGAAAGATGGATCTTTCTTGCTTACCGAGATATCTTTTTTTATTGTTCCCATGGATTTTTTGGGTAATCTGCTAGAATCAATAATTTTATATGAGGAACTAATGAACTCAATCACTTGCTGTCGTTACTCTTCAGTTTTCTGTTGAGGTCTATATGAAGGTTTAAGAGAAAATCTGCAAGTTTCAATTAAGCTCCAGTGTTATGTTTCCACGCAAGATTTATTGTTCAAGGCCAGGTTGGTTGAGTCAACATTAAGGCCCAGGGGAAGCTCTAATTTTGGCTATGACACTCAAAGGCAATTCTCTGATTTCAGAAGCCCAAATTCGACCAAGGGTTGTAGCAATTCAAACATGGGTGGTCAAGGAAACCCTAATTCAACCAAAACCTACTCAAATCCACCATTGGAACCCAATGATCAAAGAATGATCGTAACCAATCAGTCTCTTAGCCAAGGTACAGGTAAATCAATTTCTACTTTGTCACATATAGTTTCTTCTAACACTCATACATGTTTTCATTGTAATGAATGAGGACATGTTCACAATAACTGTCCCCATGAACGAATTATAACAACAATGGAGGAGGAAGATAACGATATGCCTGCACGGTATGACACCAAAGGAGAACAAATAGTTGATGAAATCATCATTGTTGACAGAGGTGAGAAAGGTCCGGAAACACAAGATGTTTTTGAGGCGTATTCCACAGATGTTTCCAAAATTACTCCCACACAAGGAGAAAGTAATTTCAACCAAAATAGTGTCAATTCCACCAAAATGACAGTAAATGTTGCCATAGACAAGTTTTAGGTCGATCCTAAGGTAGGTAAGAAAGGTAAGTTGCAAAATGATTATGAAAAGTCGCATAAAGTCTTGACTTCACATCTTAGTCTTTTACTTTCTATTTATATGATGAGGCATGAACTATCTACTGACTCTGGTAAATCATTTTATGCGTCAATAAGAAATGTGAATCGATCTTTGACTAATCATTCTTTTGTACTTATAATGTCCTTTAAACAAAGATACTATATCAAAGAAGATATTCTTGTAGATATGTTTTCATGGTTTGTTAAGTTGTTATAGGAATTCAAGGATGTCTTTATAGGTTATATGCATCCCGTTTCGAGGACGAAACTTTTCGATCCGGGAGGGAATGACATGAATATCAAATGCTTTGATGTGCTTTAAATGATTTGATGGATCAACTTTATGATAAAGAATTGAAGGAGTCACCATCGACATCTTGGATTCATTATTCAAGATTGTCGACGAACTAAAGACATCATGAAGAACACTATACTCTTTTTTTCCACTGGGGTTTTAATGAGGTAGTGTGATCACTGTAAAATATTTCTAAAATTATTTCATTTTGGGGTTTATTGACTGACAGTTCAGCCATGTGGGCTTTGAAGAGCTGAATTTCGAAATACAGTCCATTAGGGTTTAGTATATTCAGTTTTGTTATGATTAGAATTAGATTTGGTAAGATTAGATAAGTTAATATTTTTCAAGGTTACTTGTTGAAGAATTCGACCATATTACCTTATATTACCATTTATTTTAGGTATTTTAGTTAGATATGGTTTTAGTTTCTTAAAGCAGCCATAAGTCAATTCATTTTCCAGTTGTGTTTAGGGTTTATGGCTGAATCTACCCTATAAATAGGGGAGGCATTTGGACGAATTTACCACCATTTTTAGCAATCAAAATACAAAATTTTTAGTTCATACTCTTTTCTTTTTAGCTATTCCATTGTTGCTTAACCCCGAGGGCTAGTTAAGTATCAATAAAACTTGTCATTTGATCGTGAGGGCTAGTTAGAGAGCGAGTCGAAATTGAGTGTACCCAAAGGGCTAGCCTTGAATTTCGTGCGACATTGAAGGGTTTGCGATTTCCCTTGTTTTGTCAAAGATCTTAATTCTGCAATCCATATTCTTTGCAAGGGGATTCATATTAGGAAATGTGAGCCCGCAGCAAAGATGTCTAGTTTTTGTGCATTCTCCTCCTTCTCTATAGCTTCGAGGAACGCTTCCTCACAGGTCGGAAATGTACTTGCCCTCAAAATTGTCCTTCCCACTCACACCTATTGATCTTCATCCTCAATTGCATGCTATTATTTGTGTCATGGCCGTAATCCTTGTGATGATCGTAATACCAATTTGTTGCTCTCTGGGCCACTATTGAGTTGTGCAAACTCTGCAAAGGTGGGGGTTCTCAGAATAACCCTTTATGTATACTTAAGATCTGTGTGGGAGTTCTCCCTCCGTGCATTGGTGGCAATGGAGTGTGTCTCTCGAATGATGTTCTTATGGGTTCGACTGGCCTCTTCCCTCTATGTTCTACATTTCTTCCCATTTTCTCTGTAAGGATATCTCTTTTCTTTCTAGTTGCTTCCTCTACCCTCGAGTACTGCTCTATAACCTCCTGAAGTTTTTTGCAAGGTCTTAGCGGTGTTAGTACTCAGCTTCTTGTATAATTCCAAGTCCTGCATCCCAGCAGGTACTCCTGGATTACCTCGTTCTCCATTTTTTCTATCACTTCTAAGCTCTCATCCACATACCGATGAAAGAAGGCTTTCGTGATCTCCCCTGTCTTTTTCTTTGTTTTGTAGAGTTGTAATAGAGTTTTGGTGAACTTCTTCTTCTGTGCGTACTGGCTTAACAATGCTCCACCGGAGTCTCAGTACAATCGGAGTGAGCCTCTTGGCAACTTATTGAACCACTCTTGTGCTTTTCCCCGCAGGTAGCTTCCTACTAGCTTGCATGTCAATTTCTCATCAAAATCCCTCGAACTCATCAAGCACAGGAACATCTGGATGAATTATTGAGGGTCGGTCTCACCATTGTACGTGGGAAGTCCTTCAGGAGGTTTCACTTCTATTGGCCATCGAATCACCGAGCTGAAAGAAGACCCTGCAGCCTGGCTCAAGGGTAGTTCGATCAACCAATCCAACTCCCTCTTTAACGACTCACTTGCATCTAAGGGGGGTTTCTGTTTCTCCCCTGTTAGGTTTAGCCCCCTGTTGTGACTCTCCAGCTGTGGAAGATAAGGAGGTTGAGTTACCCCGTATCCAGGGTTCATCCAAGGATGCCCGAAACTCGGCTATGATGGTGGTGGTGGTGGTTGGCCATAGGGATTGTAAGGACCCTGACTAATTATCGTTCCTCTAATCCCCATACTTTTGTATCCTTGCATGGCAGAAGAAACCATCATCCAATACGCCGATGCTGGATCGACCAGGTCGAGGGTAGGAGCGGATGGGGGCTAGTGGAGGTAATGAATATAGGCTCTGTAAGTAACCAGGAATAGAAGACTGAGGCATAGCTTGCAATGGTTCTCCAGCATGCGTGATAAGAATGGGCTATTGTCGGTTAAGAGGCTCACCCCATGGTTATTCCTACAGGTGAGGGTGGCAGTACTCCGTGTGTGGCCCTGTCATCCCTTAGAGAAGGGTTAACTCAATAGTCGGCCTCAGCTGAACTTGAGCTGCCCATTCTACATCTTGGTTCGGGGCCGCCCTCCCCGCATTTTTATTTCCTTATGCGGGCTAGCCATAAGCTTCCATATACGAATCTCCTGAAACATCGTAAACCTTCCGTCCATTGGATCGACAACCCCCTCGAGAAAGGAATCAGTGTTCCTCTGTTCTTGCTCTCATGTCACTTCCAATCTCCTTGAAGGCCCTGGCGTATAATTCTAGATTGGTGCCAGGGTATTTGCGACGAATGCTATTGAAGTTTATCCCTCGTGGTCTCGACCATAATAGGCTTCGCACCTGACTCTGTTCTTGACTTTGAAGATTAGCCATGTCGATATCCTTGACACGGGCTTCGTTTCATACACTTGAATCCTCCGTTCGTAACCTTTGCAGAGACCCAGCCCACCTATCAACCTTAACCTTTCACTCCTTCGAATAACCGTGGACATAAACCCTCAAAACCCTTGATCTGGCTTAATCATCCCCACACACGGCGCCACTTGATGCACCTCTGATGTGTCCATTTTAGATGGTTATTTTAGGCTTTTTAGGATTAGGTTTTGTGCAATTTTGTGCTCTACATGTGGCATTTTGCCTTGAAATCATCTAAGGAGGGATAAAGGCGGCTTTGACGTTTTTATCACTTTTTAGATGATTTTGTGTGACAAGGTGATTTGTTTGAAGACTTTGAAGATTTGAAGACTTTGAAGATTTATCTTTGAAGATTTGAAGACCTTTACATTTGAGCTTTGTGAAGATTTGAAGAAGTGAAGAGATGAAGAAAGGAGAGCAAAGCAACGGAGGAATGATGATCCAGGGTTCTCAGAATTTTCCGAGACTAATCAGCCCTCAAGAGTGGCACCATTGGATTCCTCTTCTCGAGCACTATAAAATCGACTACAAGAACTCCCGAAACGGATCAACGGTTCACCCGGAGGAAGCAAAACAAAACAGGGCTGGATTTCACTGCTGGTCGCGACTCGCGATGGAACTGGTCGCGAGTCGCGACGACAGCGCGAATCCAGCTCTGCAGGAGCGTTTTTTCTCCCCTTTTTCTTCCACTATAAATACCTCTTCACCCCTTCTTCTCCACAGCTTTTGGCCCCTGTTTTGGGCCAAAACCCTAGGTTTTATCTTCTTGTTTTCTTAGTTTCTATGTCTTTTGTTGTTCTAGAGTAGTTTTTGTACTTGGGAGCAAGGATTGAAGCTTCCATTTCTATGTAGTAAGGAGCATTTATATCTATCTATTTGGTGTTTTTGCTATTGTGCTTTTATTGTGCTTGAATGTTAATTGTTGATGTCATTGATGTTGTTGAAAGCTTGAATGAAATACTTGTATGAATTGCTAGCTAGGGTTTGGGGGATTTGGGTTAATTTCCCCCCTTTTCTTGTTAGGAATGTATGAGTATGATTTAGGGCTTTTGATTTTGTTGATGGATTGATAATGTGCTAGACGAATGTGATTGATGTCGAACTCTTCGTCATGTTCGTTTGTGTAGCAAACGAGAGAGTTATATGCTCTTGGATGAATGTGTGTTGCACGTTCATCCAATCTCGTGTAATTGCATGAATTGGTTAAATGCTTAGTCTCGGTGTAGTGGTCATAAGCATTGCCAAGCTTGTTGGTTCTTCGTGATTAAATGCCACCAATGATACCTTGAGTCGTGGTCGCGACAACGGGAGTCATTGGTGAGGTTTGACGAGAGATGTCGAACTCACTCTTGCAAACTACGAACTAAGAAGGATAGGAGTTTAGTCTCCACAACAAGTAGTTGAAGTATTGAATAGATGATTTTAACTCATCCTTGAGGCATTTGTTATTTAGCATTTGTGTGTTCTTCATGGTGTGTTTCACTTCACTTGTGCCATGAGTTGTTTGAGCATAGGGAGTGCTTGTATGATTGAATTGGTTAGGTGTTAGGAACGTGACGAATTCCGTAGCTCCTTTGCATGAAAATCTATGAGCATGAACTTAGAACTTCTTGTGCATAACGTGTTGTGATTCTTGCTAGATGGGTATGTTGATGTTGAGTCATGTAATGCTATATGATAGAATGAGTTAATGATTCAATGACCTACATTAGATTCGGAAGTGGATATCCATTGCCCCCAAGGCTTTTTATCTTTGTAGTTTAAAACCCCTTTTCTTAGTTTTGTTTGATGATTAGCATAGTCACTTGACCTTGCTAGTTATCTTGTCTTTTTACTTTCGTAACTTAGGAAAACCAACCAACCAACCCCCCCTTTTACTTGCTTTTATGTGTGTGTATATATTTTATCCTAGCCTAATATTAACCATTTGTGCTTAAGCGCTTAGGAAGATCCCTCTTCTCTTTGGACGACCCCGATTTGCGGCTATCTACCTACTTGTAAAAAGTAAGCAAAAAGGGCTTATAAATTATCTTTTGCACGGAGGGCGCGACGACCGCCCGCCTGCCAACCTCAAACAACCGACCAGCTCGAACCAACGTGTAATAAAACTGTCCCTGGGGGTTCCAGGGGTCAGCACTCTGATGCCTAAGTTAGTCTAAAGTCTAATATGATGAAGACAGAATAAATTATAAGTAAATGTGTACCCTGTATTTATACTCTGTGTTCTAAATAACGTCTTCCTTAATTATCTCCCTTAATTACCCACAAATGTGGTAATTATATTAGGGTATTAAATAATACCCTAATTGGGACGCCAAATCTTCTGCCCAATGGCCTTCTTGGGATCAACCTCTTTCATAAAAATTCTTATTTTAGACCAACGAACTGTTAAATGCGGACATTAAATAATTAGTGAGACTAATAAGATCATTTATACTTTTATTTATTGCAACGAGATACATATAATTATGATAGCCTTTTAAAAATAATCTCAACACATAAATAATTATTTTTTAAAATAATTTGAATGAAATATTATAAAAATAATTAAATTTTATTGTATTCAATATTTAACTATTTCTAACTATCTCATATAGTTTTCCTTAAATGACTGAACTTTAAAATTTTAAATAAAAGTCTTTGTTTTCAATATAAATGTAAGACACAACATGTCCCTAAAACTTAATCATAATATTTTAATTAATAATATCGCACAACGCGTGATGGTACTCGTCTAGTATAATATAAAAGCGTTAATCATTTCGCTACATCATTTTTTCACTTGCAACTTTCATCAATCAAAACGCAACATTTCATCTGTTATTTTTCCACCTCAATCCACTCTCTACAAAAACCTTCATCATCTAACTATTTTAATCTTTCCATTTTCCATAAAATTCTACGAGCCTGTCTTAATGTTCATGATCATAATCTAGAGTTGGGTCACCTGACGGATAACTGTTATTTATTTACTATTTTTACTTATTGGATAAGACTTATTGGATAATGATCATTGAGTTAATGGATATAATTGGGTTATAATTATTGGGTTGAGTTGTGTTGGATAACAGGTTACCCGCTGGATAATTTTGGGTTGGGTTGGATAACGGGTGACCCATGAATAATTTCTTATCATAAGATAACAATTTATTTTTACAAAGTTGGTTAAAATTTTAATAAATTGGGTAAACTAATAAATGACCCACCATTGGGTCCAAACTAAATAACTTGTTGGATAGAAGTCATTTAGTTGGGTTGTAAATGAATCGAGCTATAAATCATGGGTAGCGGTGTAAATGAACCAAATCGTTCGCGAAAAACTCGCAAACAATTCGGTTAAACCTCGAATCAAATTTGATTTAACTAAACTCGAGTCAAGCTTTTTACAGTATTCGAGCTCGATACTAATATTGTTTGTAAAGTTTTTCGAGTCAAGCACTAGACTTTCTCTCTGGTTTGTGTGGGCAATTTTACACAATTTTACACAACCATGGAAAACGGCCGAGGCCGGCCAAAATGAAAGGTGGTCTTGACGGTGAAGAAGAAGTCACAGGCGAGGATGGTGGAGATTAACCAGGGGGATGGAAAGCTGAGTGAAGATGAGCAATCTAGGAGTGAAACAGATGCAAAAGAGGAACTGCCCCAACTAAATCCAATTGAGGAGCTGGAGAAGGTACGATCTGAGCCGATTACTGGGGTTAGTGATACTATGAGTAATAAGAAGTTATGGGTAGATGTAATTAGGGGAAATAGAGCACAATCTAATAGGATGAACATTGAGTACTTTGCACCGGAGATGATTAATGGGGAAATTGAGGTGGAAATTGAACCAGAGAATGTTGAACCAGAGAATGCTTTAATTCTTTATGTGATTGGAGGGGATTTATCTATGAATGCTTTGAAGAACTATATGATGAAGTTTTGGTCATTTGTAATGTTGCCTAACATGCTGTATAATGAGGAAGAGTACTTCATTTTGAGATTTAAGTTGAAGCATATAGGGATGAAGTGATGAAAAGTATAAAATTTTCAAGATGGCTATCTTCTTGCACCTCTGGAAGCCTGGGATTTCAATGAAGAAGGATATGGTTAAAACCTTACCTATCTAGGTTAAGTTACCTTACCTGCCACTGCACCTATGGGGGCCGAAGAGTTTGGGGAAAATTAGGAGTGCTAGTGGAAAACCTTTGTTTTCGGATGAGTGCACTGCGAGCAAACTTCAAGTGTTGTATGCCCGGATATTAGTGGATGTAGACATCACTCAGAGAGTACCGGGGACAATGAATAGTAAAGATGTGAATGGCCAGTTGATTAAGCAGGCTATAGACTTGGAGTGGAAACCTTTGTATTATGATAGATGCCTCATTGGGGGCATCAATGTAAAGAGGATGAGATGAAAGGAAAACCAGTACAAGTGTGGAAACCTAAGATGAAGGAAAGACTGAAGATAATAGTGGGGTCATCCAAGGAAAACTGAGTGGACTATGGTGAATAAGAGGAGTAAAGGAAAAGAAGCTGCAGATAAAGAGCTGGGGTCAACAGCAAAACAGATGAAGGGTAGTAATGAAGGGAGTAGCAGTAAAGGAAGCAAGGGCCTGGGGGTTTGGCAAGGGCCTGGGGGTTTAGCTCCCGCCTCAATATGTTGAAAACTAAAATAGCAGTGTTAGTTGAAACTAGAGTGCAAAGAGAAAAAATAGGAAAACTAAGAAGAATTGGGGCTGAAGTGGAAGTTTGAAGACAATTATGAGTCACATGAGAATGAGAGTATGGATTTTATGGGACCCAAAGTTTTTGGAGATTAGGAAGATCAAGAGCACTGATCAGCTGGCGCATTGGGAAGTGGTGGACAGGAAAGGAGACTTGATCTTTTGGCTGACTGCAGTGTATGCAGGAAACCTTTTGAAAATGAGGAAGATATTATGGAGGAATATTGAAAACTTACAAAACTAGGTGAAAGGAACTTGGTTGATTATGGGGGATTTTAACAATGTGCTAAACCTTAGTGACAGAGTTAGAGGAAGTAAAGTACAGGTTGTTGAATTCTAGGACTTGGAGCAGATGCTAACAAGGGTAGTTTTGTTTGAGTGTGAGAGTATTGAAGAATACTTCATTTGGTCAAATAGACATGTTGGGGGAAGGGGGTGATCTATTCTAGAAGAGACAAGGCAATGGCTAACTCTGCTTGGTTTATGAAATTCCCTAATGTAAAACCGGAGGTTTTGGAACCTGGCATCTTAGATCATGCTTTTTTCTTAGAGTACAGTTTGTTACTGAGCAAGTGCAAAGTCTAAGACACTTTAGATTCCCCAAATTCTTATTAGAAGATGACAAGGTGTTGGAGGTGATTAGGAGGAGCTGGAGGGAATCAGTGGAGGGAAGGTCTATGTTTAGAATCTGGAGATAGCTTTAGATATTGCAACGAGAATTGAATATACACACTAAAAAATTGTCAGGGGCCAAACAAAAGCTGGTGGAGGCTAGGGGACAATTGGTTGAGGCACAGGGGGAGCTTGGTAGTAATAGAATGGATAAGGAGAGGATTATGAGGGTGATCCACTGTATTGAATTGGTTTCCAAAAGGGGGGTAATAGATGAAAAAATAGCAAAGAAAATATCCAAAGTGGATTGGATAAGATTGGGAGATGGGAATAACTCGTATTTCCATGCTAATGTAAAGGCTAAGAGCTCTGCAACTGGGGTTTTGAAGATTGAAAAGGCTGATGGAACTACAATTGTTGAGCAGGATGACATAGAGGCAGTTGTGGTGGAGTTTTACAGCAACCTAGTAGGGAGAAATTAGCAGAAAATCAGGAGAGTGAATATCACAGTGATCAGGAAGGGCAACATCTGAGCATGGAAGGGCAACAAAGTCTGATAGAATCAACAGAAGAAAAAGGAGGTTTTTCAAGCTTTGAAGAGCATTGGAACTATCAAAGCCCCAAGTATTGGTGGTTTTCCTGCTAAATTCTTTAAAGTGAATTGGGATGTGATTAAAAAAGATCTGATGATTTTTTTGTGAATGGGAAGTTGTATAGAGCTATGAACTGTACTTTGGTGACTTTAATTCTAAAGACTCCAGTTTCCAAAGCAATTGAATATTTGAGGCATGTTTCATGTTGCACTACTATCTATAATGTGATATCTTAGATACAAACATACTGACAAAGGTGATTAGAGAGGTAGTAAATGTTGACCATGATGCATTTGTGCCAGGGAGGAATATACATGATCATGTGATGTTGGCATATGAGATGATTAGAATGTATAATAGGAATGAAGGGGGGCCAAGATGTATGATCTAGATGGATATACAAAAGACTTATGATACAGTTGATTGGGAGGCTTAAGATTGATTTTAGTTTAGCTGAGACTACCTGGTAAGTTCATCCACTGGGTAATGACCTGTGTGACAATGACTTCTTATAGGTATATGGTGAATGACAGAATCACTAGCTTTGTGGAGGCTAAAGTGGGTCTAAGGCAAGGGGATCCCATATCTTCCCTTCTTTTTATCATGGTTATGGAATACATGAGCAGGAGTTTCAAATCTTTGAGGGACAATCCAGAGTTCAGATTTCATACTAGATGTGAGAAAGTCCAATTGATTAATTTGAGCTTTGCAGATGATGTCATCTTACTGTCAAGAGAAGATGTTGATTCAGTGGAGGCTTTGATGAAAGCTTATAATGCTTTTAGCAGATTCAACAGGTTTGGCAGTAAACAAAAGTAAGTGCAGGGTTTATTTTGGAGTTGTAACTGAGGAGGTCAGATCAGAAATCCTGAGGATCATAGGGTTTGAGGAGGGCTCTTTGCCATTTAAATATCTGGGAGTTCCATTGGGATGCAGGAACATAGCTCTTTTGATGTGTCAACCTTTGAATGAGAAGATGATTGGGAAGCTGAGGCATTGGAGTTTCAAGTTACGGACATATGCAGGTAGGCTCCAACTTGTCAAAAGTGTACTGTTCTCTATTGCTAATTATTGGATGAAATGTTTTCCATTACCTAAGGTTGTTATAAAACACATAGAGGCCCTTTGTCAACCTTACCTTTGGAGTGGAGGGGAGGAAATAACTTGGAAGGCTCCAATCCTGGGAGAGAGTTTGTTCAAATACTCCCTCCGTTTTTTTTTCATTGGCACCTCTCTTTTGGTGTTAGAATTGAGAAGATGCTAAATGAGTGGATGAAATTGAATTGAAAGAAGAGAAAGTAAAATGAATGGATGTAAAAACCTTAAACTTGCCAAAAATAGCAAGTGCCAATTAAAAAAAAATACCACTTTTAGTAAGTGTGCCAATGAAAAAAAAACGGAGGGAGTAATAGTACTGGGGGCATGAAAGTGGTCTCTTTGCAGGACTGGAGTGAAGTTATCTGTTTAAAAATTTTGAGGAACCCTGATATAAAAGCTGATCGAATGTGGATTAGGTGGGTGCACAGTTACTATGTGACAGGTGACATCATGAGAACAAAGTTTACCCAAGAAGTTTCGTGGATTCTGAAAAATGTGGAGAAATGCAGGGACAAGGCAAGATGAATGGCTGAATGGAGGAAACAACTAACCAGAAATCAGTTCAGAATGAGGGAGGTATATAAAGGGTTGAAAGAGGAGCTGGGGACAGTATCTTGGAAAACGTTGATGTATGGAAATGTAGCTAGACCGAGAGCCAAGTTTATCCTATGGATGGCTTACCACTGAAGGCTTCCAACTAAGGATAGACTAGTGTGGTTTGGCATAGCAGTGGAGCAGCAGTGTGTGTTCTATGATAAAATGGAAACACTGGAGTAATTTTTCTTTGAATGTGACAAAACAAATGATGTGTGGAGTGTTGTGTTGAGGTGGATAAGGAGATGCAAGAGACCTGGAGGATGGACTGCAGAAGTTGAATTGCTGACACAGAGCAGCAAGGGTAAAGGCGGGAGAAGTCAGATGTTGAAGCTGGCGTCTACGAAAATAATGTATGAGGTTTGGAAATGGCATAATGACGCTTTATTTGGCAAATTTTATATAGAATTATCGGTTTTTAACAGTACAATTGAATGTATAGTGGAGTAAGCCTAGTTTAAGTAGCAAACTTCATGATTTTGGCATATTAGGAGGAGAGGAGAAAGAGGAATGTACATATGAGTTTTGGTCATTAATGAAGTTCATTATTTCCAAAAAAAATAAAATCATCGAGCCAATATAATATATATTTAATATATATTTTTATTATATATGATATTTTATAATGTATGTAAAAAAATAAAATATATTTAATTATGGCTCGAGTTAGAGATCGAGCAAAATTATTCAAATTCAAGTTTGATTCAAAAAATTTCTACTCGATCGAACTCGAGTTGAGCTCGAGCTTGAAACAAGCTGAGCTCACATTGAGGGTTTTCGAGTTTGGCTCGAATCATTTACATTCCTAATATATTCGAGCTGGAACAAAATTAATTTCATTCAAACTAGAGCTCGACCAAGAATTTTGCAAGCTTGATCAAAATCAAGCCGAACTCGAAATTAAGATATTTTAAACCAGAAGAGCTCTAATTAAGAGTTATTCGAATTTGGCTCGAGTTTACAATATTTTTAACCATCTTAGCTCAAATTTTATTTGACCGAACTAGAGCTGAAATTGAATAGTATTCGACACTGAGCTGAACCAATACTATTCTTTAACTTCATCGAGATTATTGAATAACATAATTTATATATTTGAATTTTTTTTATAAATATAATATATTATAATATATATAGAAAATATAAAAATATATTTGGGTAATATGCAAATACAATCCTATATAATTGAGAAAGTGCAGATATAACCCTGAGTTATTTTTTAGTGCAAATATAACCCTGACTACTTTATATATGTGCAAATATAACCCTAAAGACTATATTCTGGAATTGACCAGCTATTTCCAGCCGTTGACTGACCAGAAATGATTAAAATGCCCTTTGACCAAAGTTGAAAAATTCATTCCCCATTTTGTCCCTATTCTTCTTCTTCTTCAGCATACCCACCACCACTAAGCCTCGACCTCCAACTACCACAACCACCACCCCTGGCTACAATCACCTCCCAGCTCGAAACCACCACCTAGTGCCACATGCGCCCAACTCCCAGCTCAGGAATACCAAAAGCTCAGAAAATATCACAAAACAGTCGCTCCAGCAACCACATTTAGTAACCTTTAGCTTCTGATGCTGTATAATCCCTTGATTTGAAGCCCTTTTTCCGTGCTATAATGTAACTACCGAAAAGATGATTGTTCACATAAGAGCCAACTTTGATGGGAAACTGAAAAATTCAACTTCAAACCCATTACCCATATCCTGGAGAAATGGGATCTTCTAAGCTTCAATTCATAACATAGTGATTGAGGGACCCGGTCCACTCCACCGCTGCTCGACCCGCCAGAACCACTCCATTGTGCATCGCTTCGCTTCACCCTGCACTTTCACCATTCTTCATCTTCCCTGACCATCTCTCTCCACGTGCCATCTCCATCCAATTCCACCACTCCTCCTCCTCCTCCGCCCAACCCCACCCACCACCACCACCACCATTTCTGTCCAATTCTAACCACCATTTCTGGCGTCGCTCAACCAAGCGCTAGAATATTGGGACTTATCCTCTTCTGCCCTAGCCTTCCTTCGCCATCCCACTGCCTCTAAAGTGGAAGATGAAGATGACCACCAGCTGATGCAATTCTTTCCTCCATTCAATCAGAAGACACTAACGCGACTCGTCGCCATCCCACTATCTTGCGAAGATGATAGTCAGAGTGGAAGATAAAGACGACCGCCGATCCCGCTCTTTGGTTAGGAACGGATGGAACAGTGACTGCTTGGAAAAGAAAGAGAATGGGGGGATGAGAGGTGAAGTAATTAGGGTTACAAATTTGGGGTTAAAAGTCACTTTTTTAGAAGGGTAAAATTGACATTTCACCTAATTTCAACCTCGAATTGTCAGAAAAGGTTATATTTGCACATAACCTAAATATTAAGAGTTATATTTGCACTTTCAATTATCGTAGGGTTATATCTGCACTTTCATCAATTATGTGGGGTTATATATTCACTTTGCTCAATATATTTAATTATAGATCGAGTTCGAGCTCAAACACTAGCTAAAGTCAATTACATAACTACTTGTTGGATGAAAGGAGAAAATGTTGAATAATGACTTATTGTGTTAGTTACATAATGGGAGGTCATCGATGTACTCTCAAAGTTATATTTTTAAACCCTAAAGCTTCCTATCTACAATTAAGTAGATAATGACAAGTCGGGGTCGTCCATGAGAAGTGGGATCTTTCCAAGTGTTTAAACATATATAGGATAAAACATACTAGATATTAGCATATATAGATACATATAAAATCATGTAAGGGGGGGGGGAGTTGGTTTTTGGTCCTAATTTAAAAAATTGAAAGACAACAACTAGCAAAGTAAGAGAACTATGCTAATCATGCAACAACAACTAAATAGATGGTTAACACAAAAATTAACGGAGCCTTGGGGCAATTGGCTTCCACTTCCAAACTTCCTATAGATCATAGATTCATTCACTCATTCAATTACATTTATTGTCCATGGGAAATGTTATCACTTCTCATTCGAAGATCAACATTTATTCCTTCTTAATAGTAGTTTGCAAAAGCAAAAAACGACCATTTGCAAACCTCATTGATGATCACTTTAGGAAAACAACACCATAGAGGTATTTCATCAATGGAATTTCACACGAAGGACCATAGGTTTGATAACAACAAGCCTTCTACTAAAGACATAGTCATTTAACCAAACAAAGCATTTACTAGGTTAATCCTAGAACAAACCGCATTCAAGGTTCAACCTTTCTTTGCATCTATGGGATAAATATGAAAAGAATCCACATTAACATACTTATCTAGCAAGAATCACCACACATTATACATAAGAAGTTCTAAATCAATGCTCTTGGATTTCATGTCGAATGAGATAAGAAATTTGCAATTTTTCTAATACCCTAACACTTCAATCATACAAAAATTTCATATAATCAAACAATCCTTGGTATAAATGAGGCAAAACACAACATTAATGGCATAATAAATGATCTCCAATAAATGTTCATAGATGAGCAAATAGAGAATCTCACCACATAAGCTTGGAAGCTTTAATCAATTGCTCCCAAGAACTAGAATTAGTTACAAGAGTTCATACTAATTAATGCTAACAACCAAACATAAAACAAGAGAAATTAAAGATGAGAGGGAATAAGTTGTATGAAAGAGAGGGGAAAATGCTATTTATAGTACCAAGGGATAAGGTTGTGTTCTGGCCACCCATGCATCGCGGAAGAAGGAGAGTCAAGTCAAAGGGAGCAGAACTCAAAGACAAAGCTAGTTGGACTCCTGATGACCTCAAGGCATCTCTGGAGAATTCAAAGGCACTAAATGCAATCTTCACTCCGGTTGATGAAAACCAGTTCAAACTCATCTCTACTTGTCATCAAGCCAAGAAAGCATGGGATATTCTGCAAACTGTTCATGAAGGAACTAGTCGAGTTCAAGAATCTAAACTACAGATACTGGCTACTACGTTTGAGGAAATCAAGATGGAGGAGGATGACACCATTGCTATATTCAATGAAAAACTCAGGGACATCTCCAATATGGTATACCAACTTGGAAAAGTCTACAAAGAGGCCAAGTTGGTGAAAAAGACCTTGAGATCACTTCCTAAAAGGTTTACGATGAAGGTTGCGGCAATAGAAGAAGCAAGATATGTAGCCACCATAAGCTTAGATGAACTAATGGAATCATTACAGACATATGAGATGACATTTCAACCAGCTACAAAAAGGGTCCAAAAGGAGTTGGCATTCAAAACATCTTCATCAAAGGACAATCACGAATCTAACAGTGATGATGAATTTAAAAAGCTTGCACTTATCACGAAGAATTTCTCAAGAATGATGAAGAAAGTAGTAAATAAGAAATCTCAGGAGAGGTTTGGAGGAAATAGACCAAGTTCACATGATTCTAATAATCGTGGAACGAGATTTGAGCAAGGAAATCAGCAGTTCTCCAGAAATCAAAGTAGTGAACCAAAATAGCTTGGACAAATTGAATGCAGGGAATGTGAAGGATATGGTCATATTCAGGCTGAATGTGCAATTACCCGGAAGAAACAGGGAAAATCTTATGTCACCTCTTGAAGTGAAGATGAAGAAGAAAAGAAAGATGAAGAGGAACTTGTGAGCAACTATGTGGCATTTGGAGAAAAAATTTATGATGCATCGAAGAATGGATGTTCCAACACACTAGATAAAGTTGAAGGTGTATGTTCCAACATAGACCCTTATGAAGCATCCAGTGATGAAGACGATAGACTTGCTGTTAGTGATGAAGAAATCTACAACACTTATGAAAAGATGTATGCTATGTGGCTTCAAGTGATTGACACAAACAAAGAGTTGAAGGAAGAAAAAGTGCAGTTGATGGAAATAGAAAGAGAATTGCGTGTAAAAGTTACTGAACTCAGAAAGGAGAATGAAGAATTAAATGAAAAGCTAATATTAGCAACCAAGAGAGCTGAGACTTCTGAAGCAGTAATTTCAAAGCTGAATTCTAGAAAAGCTAAGCTTGACGATATTTTGGATATGGGAAAGAACTTTGGAGATTGACACGGAATTGGGTACTACAATCCACTAAAAAACACAGGCACACTCAAGCCTGAGGCACATGAGTTACTCAAGAGTCCAGTGAATCTCAAGACAAAGATTTGAGAGGTTAAGAGAAAGTTTGGCAAGCCCTATCAAAGGAAACCTCTTATCTGCAACTACTGTTCATATCAAGGTCACTCCGAGGATAAATGCCAGAAACAATTCAGAGATCAAATGGCAGGACATCAACCCTTGGTATGTTCCAACATGGGCAAAGTCCAGAATACCAGAATGGTCAGAAAGGTATGGGTTGTCAAAAGATCTGGTACATGCCTTGTTGCACACACTTCACTTATATTATATTTCAGAGATTCATGGTACTTTGATAGCAGCTGCTCTCGCCATATGACTGTAACTCAAGATTTCCTTACAAATATCACACCTTTCAATGGTGGTTATGTTACATTTGGTGATGGAAAGAAGAGTAGAGTGGTTGGAAAAGGTGAACTACATATTGAAGGATTTCCAATATTCACTAGTGTGCTATTCGTAGAAGACCTAAAGGTCAATCTACTGAGCATAATTCAACTGTGTGATGACAATATAACTGTGGAATTTCAAAAAGACAAATGCATAGTGAAACATGGAGAGGCCAAGGTTCTTTTAGGCATACGATAATAAGATAATTGCTATCTTCTTGAACAAGAAGTACGATGTATGATCTCGAAACAGGATGAAGTATTTCTGTTGCATAGGAAGCTCGGTCACATCAATTACAAAACCTTGGTGAAAATTGCAGATACAAAAGTTGTACGAGGTATTCCTACCTTAACAAGCAAGGATGGAATTGTGAGAGGACCATGTCAACAAGGTAAACAGATTCGATCTCCCCACTCGTCAGTTCAATATATAACCACCTCAAGAAACTTGGAATGATTTCATATGGCTTTGATGGGTCGAGTCAATACTCCGAGTATAGGTGGAAAGAAATATATCTTTGTATGTGTTGATGATTTCTCCAAATATACATGGGTAGCTTTTCTTAAGGAAAAATCTAATACAGTGGAAGTATTCAGAAGTCTGGTGATAAAGTTACAGACTGAAAAAGGAAGTCCAGTTGGAAAGATTGTTTGAATTCGTAGTGATCATGGTAGAGAATTTGAAAATTCTTAATTTAGTGACTTTTGTGATGAGCTTGGTATTCAACATGAGTTTTCTGCACCAATAACTCCTCAGCAGAATGGTGTTGTAGAACAAAAAATAGAACCTTGCAAGAGATGGCTCGAGTTATGTTAGTCGAGAAAGAAATTCACAAAAAATGGTGGGAAGAAGCTATTAACACAGCTTGCTATACGATTAATCGAGTATATTTGCGTCCATTCACCAGCAAAACATCTTATGAGATTCTGAAGGGTAGGAAACCAAATGTCTCATACTTTCATGTGTTCGGAAGCAAGTGCTATATCCTCAGAGACACAGAGTAATTGGCAAAATTCGATAATCACAGTGATACTTGAATTTTTCTTGGGTATCTGTCAACAGCCGTGCTTATCGTGTTTATAACAATCAGACCAACACACTTATGAAGTCTATAAATGTTATTGTGGATGATTCTGAAGAAGGACAAAAGTCAGAAGTCGTGGAGGAAGAATCCGGTAACACTCATGTTCCAACACAGCCTCGTCAACCTGACAATACAGATCCATCACATCAAAAGCAGACTGTTGGAACATCTGATTAGACTGATGTTAAACCAGTTAACACTGAGCATGTTAGAACATCATCCCCCACTGCTGCATCCCATGTTCTAACATAGGATCAACCTGAAGCAATGGCACGGAGTACTCGGCCAGTTCCTCGGGTGGATTACATGAAGTTGGCTGGATTACAATGCTTCATCTCCCTCATTGAACCAAAGAATTACAAGGAGGCATTACTGGATGAATATTGGATTGCTGCAATGCAAGAAGGGCTAGGTCAGTTTGCGAGAAACGATGTATGGTATCTCATTCCTCACCCTAAGTGTGTTAATGTCATCGGCACAAAATGGATTTTCAAGAATAAATCTGATGCTAACGGCCATGTTACTCAAAATGAAGCTAGACTGGTTGCTCAAGAATACACACAAGTTGAAGGTGTTGACTTTGATGAGACATTCACACCAATTGCCAGGTTAGAGTCAATTCGAATTTTACTTGCTATTGCATACTTTATGAATTTTCCTCTGTATCAAATGGATGTCAAGAGTGCATTTCTAAATGGTGTGGTAAATGAAGAAGTTTATGTGGAACAACCTAAAGGATTTGAGGATCCTCATTACCCTTATCATGTATATCGCCTCAAGAATGCCTTATATAGTTTAAAGCAAGCACCCAGGGCATGGTATGGCCGACTTACTAACTTTCTTCTTAAGAAAGTTTATCATCGAGGGGAGTATATTGCACTTTATTTGTGGTTAATAAGTTATCAAAAATTTGAATTGCTCACATTTATGTGGATGATACAGTATTCGGCTCTACTTCACCATTTATGGTAAAGGATTTTGTCACAGTTATGCAGGCTGAGTTTGAAATGAGCATGGTTGGAGAGCTCACATACTTTCTAGGACTGTAAGTTAAGCAAGGAAAACATGGCCTGTTCATAAATCAAAGTAAGTATGCATTAAATCTAGTGAAGAGATTTGGTTTAAGCAATGCCCGAGCAGTTCGAACACCTATGGGGGTTTCTAACAAACTGGTCAAGGATGAGAAAGGAGTTGTAGTTGATCAAAAGTTATACAGGGGAATGATTGGGAGTCTATTGTATTTAACAGCAAGTAGACCAGATATATGTCTCAGCATTGGGATATGTGCAAGATTTCAGGCTGATCCAAAAGAGTCTCATCTCATGGCAGTCAAAAGAGTTATCCGATATGTAAGTAGGACTTCCGATTATGGTGTCTGGTATTCTAAGAATCAAGATTCTGATTTGATTGAGTACAATGATTCTGATTAGGCTGGTAATGCTGATGATTGAAAGAGCACTACAGGTGGATGTTTCTTTATTGGCACAAATCTGGTTTCTTGGTATAGTAAGAAACAAAATTTGATCTCTTTTTTCACCGCGGAAGCTATATATCTTGATGTTGGAAGTTTGGGTGTGCAATTGTTATGGATGAAGCAAATGATGAATGACTATGGAATTCATCAAGGCCCTTTGAAGATCTTATGTGACAACACAAGTGCTATTGATATTTCAAAAAATCCAGTTCAGCACTCTCGAACTAAGCATATTGACATAAGGAATTATTTTGTTAGAGATCTTGTTGAAAGGAAGGAAGTTGTGGTAGTCTATGTTCCAACATACGAGCAAATTGCTGATATTTTTAATAAGCCATTGAACACCGCCACCTTTGAAAGTCTCAGACAACACTTAGGTGTTTGTCTTGAGGTAATTCTTGCCTTTATTTAGCTATAAATATTTTGATTTGTTTTGTCGAGAAATTCATAAAAAAAAATTAGAAAGAAAAAAATGTTACAAAAATAGATGTTATATAGTTATGGTATGTTGGATGTTGGTATGTTTTGAGTTGATGTCTTGAGTTGACAAGAGAGAAAAGCTACATCATTGCTCATCTCAAAAAAAGGAAAAGGTTTAACGGCAATCAAGGAAGTTATGTGAAGATTTTTGGTTGGTTTCAAAATTGTCTAAATCCCTCAAAATTCCTTTTTTTGGCCAATATCCCACACATCTTGGTTTTTTTGGATTCTTGCCAAAATCCTCCCCAATTTTTCTCTACTCAACAAATCCTTGATGACAGATGTCTCCGAACTAAACCTCTCCCACGGTCGAAGAAAAAATTCAAGAAACTCTTCAACCTTCAGAATGGAAAGCTCGAAGACCAAGTCTCAGCACTTACTTCCACGGTCAAGGCTTTGATGACACAATCCAGCAACAAACCACATGTGAAATCTTGCAAGCTTTGTTCTTCACCAAATCCTATAGATGTATGTTTGCAAGATGATCATGTGGCAGAAGTGAATGCCATGGGTTTTTAAGGAGGCCAAGGATACCAAGGTGGGCAAGGTTATCAAGGAAATCAAGGGTACCAAGGCAACCAAGGCTACCAAAGCAGGCCTTACAATGCAGGTAATCAAGATCACCCGAATCTCTGGTATGGAAATGCTCAAAGAGGTTAAAATGTGCAACCTTATCGCCCTCCTCAATAACAATACTGGCCTCCACAAAATAATTTTCCAGGGATCCAAGACAAGCCCTATGATCAAGGTGAGAGTTTGGACTTGTCAAAAGATGAAGTGATGCAAGCCATTGGGAGATTGAGTATATGTGCGGAGATTGCCTATAAATTTGATGATTATGCCGATTCAAGCATCAAGAACTTGGAGACTCAAGTGAGCCAAATAGCTCAAGCCTTGAATCGGGTGGCGACACGGAAAAAGGGAAAACTTCCTTCCCAACCAGAGCTTAACCCTTGAGAAAATGTGAGTGCAATCTCATTGAGGAGTGGAAAGGAAGTGAAGGAGCCACAAGCCAAGATTTTTATTGAGCGGGTGATTGAAAAAGAGGAAGATCTTGAGAAGAAGGTCGAAGAATTAGCCCAAGATAAGGTGAACAAGGGGAAAGAAATTGAGGAGGAAACCATTATGCCAAGGTCGAGATCAAACCCCAAGACCTCATCCTCTCCTCACAAAGGAAGCAAAGTGGTAGAGATCCCTATCTATGTGCCTGGGTTACAATTTTTTAAGGCATTGAAGGATATGAGGACAGAAGAGGATAACAAGGACATCTATGAAGTCTTTTGTGTATGCGAGGTAAACATACCACTCTTGAATGCTATAAATCAAATTCCTAGGTATGCTAAATTTCTTAAGGAATTGTGTACCGTTAATAGGAAACAACAATTCGAGAGTAAGAAAATGAGTGGAAAGAGTGAATATGTCTTCACCATTTTTTATGATGAATTACATCCTAAATGTGATGATCGAAGAATGTTTACAATCCCTTGTGCGATAGGAGGAAAATGTGTTAACAATGCCATGCTAGGTTTAGGTGCTTCCATTAATGTGATTCCATATTCTTTGTATGAGAGTCTAGATCTAGGCACTTTGCACAATACCGAGGTTGTTATCCAACTAGCTGATAATTCTAGCACATACCCAAAAGGTATTATGAAGGACGTGTTGGTGAAGGTGGACTCTTTAACATTTCCGCTAATTTTTATGTTCTTGAAATAGGGGGCGGTAATCATGCAAAACCTATTCTCTTAGGTAGGCCATTTTTAGAAACTGTAAGAACAATAAAAGATGTTCATAAAGGAACCCTAGCCATGGAGTTTAATGGGTGGAAAATAGAATTTGACACTAACAATTCTATTGATCATCCTAGTAAATACTATTCCTGCCAAGCTATTAATGATGTTAATGATGTAGAGCAAGATGTGTTTGAGCCCAAAGATGGTAGTTCCTTTAGTGTTTCCTTAGATGATGATGTGAATTGTGCTTTTATTGAAAATTTTGTTAGTACTAACATGAATGAAAACAACAATGATGAAGACTCGCTTGGAGAGGCAGCCTTCAACAACCCTCATGTATCCACGGGAAAGCTGACAAAAGTGGGTTTCCCTCCTTCTCATGTGAAGACTATGGTGGTAGAGTGCAAATCACCACCAAAAGTTCTTAAATGCTCATCTCTTAGAGAAGGAGAGAAACTCCCGATTACTCATTCAATTGAGATTACCGTGGAGAAAAGAGGGGAGTTGTTGAGCATGTTAGAAGAACATGAGGAAGCCCTATCTATTGTGCACCGAGTCTTGTTGAGGGATAATGTGGATCCCAAATGTTTTGTCCTAGATTGAGGAAAGGAGACCGAGCACCTCGGCTCACTCTGTGAATAACTCCAAGAAAAGGAGTAAGTTGTGCCGATGATGTTAAATAAACTTGGTGATCATCCAGAAGCCACTCATGACATTCCGTTAATGTAACTTTATTTATGCCTTCTTCATAAGCCGTGCCGAAGACGTTAAATAAACTTTGTTTTGATCATATTAAATTGCTTATTTCCTATTGTATTGGAACAATATTATGCTTGGTGTGTATGGTTGTTTTGTAGGAAGCACTTGGTGTTGGAGAAAATGACAAGGAAGAAAAGTGAGCAAACGGGGTAGGACAAGTCTAACTTATGGACCGTGTAGACATACATGGTCCATGGATACTAGTATTTTCAACCAGGGAGGTCAAAGCAGGCCCCAACTCGTGGACCATGTAGGTGTGCATGATCTGCGACACTCAAACATTCCTCTATCTCCAAATCACCCATCTCTTCCTTACCGCCCCTAAATACTACCCAAACCTACTTAACCGCAAACACAACTTGAAACCAATGAGGTACTTCTCCCTTCATTTTGATTTCAATGCTTTACTCGAGTTTTTTTGTATGATAGTGATTGGACTTTCTTGATGAGAGGTTGTGGGTAGAGTATATTATGGTAGTGGTAATTTGTTCATTACCTCTCATAAACTAAGGGTACATTTTGGTGTTCATTTTTCATTGTGGGTATTCTCTCATTTTCTCTCCTTGACATGTGTCCTAGAATGCTTACTTGTATTGTGGACAATACAAAGTTTAAGTGTTGTGGAGGGGAATAAGATGATACTTATGATGACTGGTTTAGTTAGTTGTGGCAAATAGCTTTTTTGAGAGCATTTTTAATCCAAAAAAATTAATAAAAAGAATCCCACTAAGTTGAAAACCCGAGAGGCAACTTAGGCAAAAGTGGGAGACTTGGATAGGTTGAAAACCCAAAAGGGCAACCTACGCAAAAATGAGAGGCCAACTAGTGTGGAAAAAGGTGAGGGTGAGCATTGAAAAAGAAAAAAAAAATGTGAAGCTAGGATGAAAACCTAAGTGGGATCCTAAACGAAATGAGAGAAAAAGGGAGAAACTGAAAAATTTTATGCTTCTCTTGATTTGTCTATTTGGTAGCTTCTTTGATAGACTAAGCTAGTTTTACACTTGTATTTGTATGTAAGGATAATGGATGCTTTGTTGGTAAGAAAGTTAGTATAATGATTTTTGAGTTATATCTTAAGTCTCTAGTTTAAGGTGTTTTTGGAGGAAGGATTCAAGAATGAAGATTCATGAGGAAAAATAAGAGCTTATAAGTGAAGGCCAATACAATTTGGTAGAAGAAAAGTCTTGATTTGAAGAACGAAGGCCAGCCGACCGATGCGAAGATCAATCGGGTGAAGAATACTAGGCGCCCGGGCAGTGCCCTAAACCACACGCTAAACAAGAAGGCATGTCATGAGTCCTCAAGATCGGAACACATAGCTAGTGCCTACTTGCAAGCACCCCTGTGCTGGGCCTCGACTAGCGTTCAGTCGTGCGGCCTACTCGACCAATCGTGCGCTATTGTCCTTGAAAGGAAATCGTGGCGTGAATTCTCAATTCCATATCGCATGCCCAGTGCACATCTTTGTGCAACTGCATGCTAGACACTAGGCAGCGCCCAACCGGGTGCATCAATGGGCATGAGTCCTGTGCAGCTAGTGCCCGTCTGCTACGTTTTTGACTTGTTCTTGACCATAACTTGTATTGTAAATATCTACTCTCTTATCCTCATTCCCATCTTTTGCTTGGCCGAAAATACCCTTCCAAAAACTCTAGTTCATCTTCCTTTTCATCTTATCTCTCTTTATTTATCTATGAAGTTGTCCATGAATGCTATTGTGATTTGTATTAGCTAAACTTAGTCTTGGGAGCAATTGATTAAGGCTTCCAAGCCCATTTCTTGAGAACTCTATCTACCTATTTGGTGCTTTTGTTATTATGCCTTTATGAGCTTTTAATGTGGGTTGTTGATGTCATTAATGTTGTTGGAAGTTTGAGTATATGAAATTCTTGTATGATTGCTTGTTAGGGTTGGGAAAAATAGCTAATTTTCCCCTCTTTTGATATGGAATCCAATAGCATGAGTTAGAACTTCTAATTGGGTTGAGGATTTGATAACTTCTAGATGAATGTGATGATGTTGAACTCTTTGTCATGTTTGTTTATGGAAGCAAATAGGAGAGGTCTATGGACGTTAAACGTTCTTAACTAATCTTAGTAAATGCATAAATTGGTTCATTGCTTAGATACAGTTTATTGTCTATAGGTATTACCAAGCTTGTTGATTCTTTGTACTCAATGCCATTAATGGGATATCTTTGGTTGTTTCTTGACTAAAGGAGTCATTAGTGAGGTTTGACAAGAGATGTCAAATTCACTCTTGCAAACTACTATCAAAGAAGGATAGAAGATTTATCTTCACAACAAGTACTGAAAATAGTGAATAGGTTGTGGATTCAAGGATAGATAAGAGGATTGGAAATGGAAATAAATTGTGCCCAAGGTCCCGTAATTTGTGTTCTACTCTCATTTTAGTCACTTGTTGCATGATTAGGATTGTTACCTTACTTTTCTAGTTGTCTTGTCTTTAAATTAATAGCTTATAAAAACCCAACAACCCCCCCCCCCCCTCCTCTTCTTTACATGCATTTATATATATATTTACATCAATATCTAGGCTTATATTCACCTTAACATGCATGAACCCCTAGAAAATCTCTCTTCTTCGTGGATGACCTTGATTTGCCACAATCTACTTAATTGTAGTTAGGAAGCACATTAGGACTTATAAATTGTAACTTTGAGAGGTACGACGACGACCTCCCATTGACCTATTTGTATTTTTGCCCCATTTTCTTGAGAAAAATCATTCTTTTGAAAAACTCCATAAAGACTAAATTGTTTTTTGTCCCTGACATATGATCTTATACCATTGTTTGGTCCCCGAGAACAATATCGCTTCCTTTCAGTACCCAACAAATTCAAAATGATTTGTTTGGTCCCCAAGGTGGTTTTCAAGGGTGTTTTTAGTAGACTAAATTATTTTATGGTCCCTAACATATGATCTTATACCATCTTTTGGTCTCTAAAATCACCTGAAAACCACCTTGGGGACCAAACAAATTATTTTTTATTTGTTAGTTGTTGAACAAACGTGGTATTAACCTTGGGGACCAAAAGATGGTATTGCATAATATGTTGGGGACCAGGAAAATAATTTAGTAAATTATAAAAAATAATTTGTTTAATTCAACATATTCACCATTGATTTACTTCATTTTTAAAAAAATGAAACCATCGTAGACGGGGTTTGGAAGGTGTCCTTCCCTTTTCATTAAGCTCATATGTTGCCAAAAGCAGGCTTACATTACCTGAAGACTTATATCAAGTTGCCCCAAAGGCTTATATCAAGTTGCCCGAAGGCTTATATTTGTTGCCCAAAGTCTTACAGCAGTTGCCCGAAGGCTTACATTAGCTGCCCCAGAGGGGTAAATGTAAGAATTGAATTTCAAAATTTGTAACCTCTATGCATAAGCAAATATAAATAGAAAGGGGTACATCACAAGGTAAATGGTCAAGCACTACATACACTACCGACTAATACGGCTGGAACAACAACAAGTCGATCACAATATTCAAATATCAGCCTTCTTCTCCAAGAATTACAAAAACTATGTACTACTCAATCTCTAAAGCAATAAAAACAAAAGTGAACAACCCTATAAGTTAAAGATCTAGCTCATCTCCATTAAATTAAAGTCCTTTATAGTCCCATCATTTTGGTCTCCAAAAATCTTTTGTAAATGTAAGTGAACTTAGGAGAAGGTACGGAAGTCTCTAACACAAAAAAGGTGATCAATGAAAGATTCTTCAAGTATCTCGGTCTACAAATCTAGACTGTAAACTATGATTGAAATCGCCAAAAGTAAGTTGTTGTAACTACATTCACTCAGATTTCTCTTATACCAACATAGGTATAGACCAGGTTAGAAGCCAACTAGGTTTAACCAAGCAAAAAAATATATGGGAAAAATCTAGTGTTGGCAGAGAACAATCGTGGCTAAATATTGCAACAAAAAAAGACCTAGTTTGAAACTCTACCCCATAAAAGTAAAAAAGTATAAATAAATAAAATACAGAAATAAATTAATAGCCTCCCACATGAAAAGAGAAATTTAAAGGTAGAATAAATAAAATAAAAAAACAAAGAATTACGCCTCGTGACCTTGCTGTCTCCGAAGTATAAGTCGGCTCTTGGCTAACTCGATGGACCATTCAGGCTAAGTCAACCCATTTTGACTCGTTCCTAAGTTAATCCAAGTTGCCCATAGGTGGATTTGAGTTGGCTAGCTCAAATACGAGTAGACTCAGGAAAACAATGCGTATCATATCGAGGATTTCTCATGCGTGAAGTCTAGGATGCCAGGTGTTTTCCCGTCTCTAGTCATGGATCGCTGTACGCATCTCGCTGCAAGATTTCTCAGCCTCTGGTTCAGGTTACCGGATGTCTCTCATGTCTAGAATAGGGACGCCGGATGAATGTCGCTGCCGCTAGAGTTTTTGGCCGCCGCAGAAGACCACTTGTCTCCCCCGCTTGTCTTCGCCACTTAGATGCCGATGGATGGCAAATTTGATGGTGGAAACCGGCCAACTTCGGTGTTGAAAACCACCCGTCTAATGCAAGAGACAACCCAGTGAAATGGACCGTCTCCAGAGAGAAGTCCCATGATGCAAAGACCATTCCAGTGGGGTCTGGCGCAATGACCAGTCCATTGACAGAGAAACCAGTCTGGTGACTCAGCTTCGTTGAAAGCCCACTGAAAAAAATTGATTTCTTCTCTTTTTCAGATCCTGTGAGAAAACTCCAATGGTTAACAAGGATACTAGGGTAGGGGTGATAGGGGTGGGATTAGGGTGGAGGGGACCGCCTTTGATGGGGTAGCTTTAATGAAGGCCTCTTTACTCGTGCAAGTTCTCACAAAATCGGCAAAGTATGAGCGTGGGATGTCTCATTCTCAATGTCCCACACCGTTCCAAGTCCAGGATGCCAAGATCAGCTAGCGGGTGTGGGAAAACACACGGCTTGAGCCAAGTTTCTGAGCAGATCAACCTTCCTGACCAACGACTACTGGCGCTAATTAGAAGCCTCAAGATCAACACACATATAGCACCCCGCACCGGACGCCACGACCCACGGTAGAGGTACGATGCAGCCCACACCAATCCCATTATTCCATGCGACATGAAGAGGAGCAACCCTCTCCAGATATTACGACCACGCCAAGGCCAATGACACAGCACAAACTGCACAATCCTCGACGGCCCGTGCCAAGGACGGCTGAACTATAGTTTCTCACTATTTTGGTCACAATTCTCTCAATTTTCATCTGATTTTGCTCTATCATAAATTGAAATCTTCATCTTTCCTAGCTCTACCCAACGCACTAAATCCTAGATCCATGAGCAATTTATTCGAGAAAGATTCTGCCACAAGTGGGAAAGGGTGACTAGGATTTTGACCTAACTTTGGGCAATTTTGGGCCTATCTTTAGGCCCAACTCTCTACTACTATGTGTAGGAGCCATAGTGTTCTAGTAAAGCCTAAGTAGGCATAATGTAGATTTTTCCTCTCATTTTTACTTAGGCCATTTGACCTATCCAAACTTTTCCTAATGTTACCCAAGTCGCCTTTCGGGTTTTCGACTTGTCCAGGTTTTTAAATTTTCCCATTTTTCAAAATGCTCTTAGAAGAGCTATTAGCTACATAGAAACAACTAAAAATCCAAAGTGCTATCTAATCCCCTTCCCCACACTTAAAGCTTGCATTATCCTCAATGCATATACAAAATCAAAGAACATATGCCAAGGGAAAGAAATAGGAAAGCACTTATAATGAAAAAGAACACTAAAATCTACCCTTGATGGCACAATCATGGAATGTAAAGAACAAACTACCATCACCCAATATACTACCCTAACCTCTAATCAAGAAAGTTCAATCTAACCACCTAGGGATTGGTTAGTAGTACAGAATTGGGACTAAAGATAGGCCCAAAATAGGCCAAAGTTAGGTCAAAACCCTAGTCACCCTTTCCCTCATGTGACAGAATCTTTCTCGAATAAACTGCTTAAAACCATAAACCTTCAGGATCTGGGATTTAGTACGTTAAATAGAGCTCGGAAAGTTGAAGATTTATATATATGGTAGAGGGAAATCAGATGAAAATCGAGAGAGTTATGACCAATATAGTGAGAAACCATAGTTCAGCCGTCCTTGGCACGAGCCATCGCGGATGGCACGGTCTGTGCTGTGTCATTGTCGTTGATGTGGTCATGAGATCTGGAGCAGATCACACCTCTTCTTGTGATGCAAAACATTATGATTGGTGTGGGCCGCGTTGTACTTCTGGCGTGGGCCGAGACGTCTGGTGTGGGGCGCCATCAGTGTGTTGATCCTGAGGCTTCTGATCTGCGCCTGTGGCCGTTAGCGTGGGCTGTGGTTGGGAAGGTTGATCCACTCAGAAAATTAGCGTGGGCCGTGTGTTTTCCCACACCCTGCCAGCTGGTCTTGGCATCTTAGACTTGGAACAACGTGGGACGTCGAGAACGGGACGTCCCACGCTCATAATTAGCCAATTTTGTTGAAACATAAGATATATGCTTGCAGCCCGTGGCATTTGGAGCCGGCTGCACCAGTGCCCCGTGCGGAACAATTTGGTATGAACCTTTGCCTCGCACCATGGCCTCATGCTGATCATTTTGGTGCGGGACAACTCCTATGGTCCGGGCCATTGGTGGCATCCATGAACGGCCCCCGTCGACCCATTTTTACCTCGACGGGCTGAACTTGTTTCCTTCGCCACGGGTGAACCGTTAGTCTGATTTGAGAATATTAGTAGTCAATTTTATAGTGCTCGAGAATTATAATCCAATGTAATCAACCATGAAGGTTGATTATTCTCGGATTGTTCTTAGACTTTGGCACAACTCATCAGACCACGATTCACCGTTTCTCCCTTGGCCATTATGAACTCCAATGCCGCCTATCTTTAGCTTCAATCTTCTTTTACCATGCATTGATAATCATGGCCTTTGTCTTCTACCATTGTAGAGGTGAATAGCCTTCAATCTCTTTTACTGTCCTTGCGAACAACATTCAATATCTTCTACCGCCCTTACAAACGGCCTTCACATAGAATGTAACCAAAAAGTACCCACAGACGACCTCCTAAAGATGATCACAAGGAAGATGAAGGATCTTGTAGATACAAGATGCTCATTAGTACCAATTAAGTCTACAAAATGCAGGATTTAGACATGAAAACCAAACATGGCCGTTTAAATCCCTTGTCATGTAAACTCAACTAATACTAGCAATCCACCAAGTAAAACTAGCTAAAAACTATGCCAAATGCAACTGTTAATGCATGCATAATGAAGAAGACCAGACTCCTCACACTTAACCCTTTACTCGTCCTCGAGAAAAAAAAGACAAGACAAAGAATCAAGCGAAATATAGTGTGCAGGCATAAGTTAATCAAGACATTCAACTTATTCCTAGATTACCTTGTTTCCCCCAAAAGAGTAAGAATCTCACAACTCTCTCACTCCCAAAAAAAATATAAGCAATCTAAACACCCAAAAGTAAAATGTGTAAAAAGGTAAGCCACAAAGAGTTATCTTAAAAAACAATCCACAGTGGAAGCATGCATCGTCAACCTAGTTTTTTTTTTGTTTTCTCTCAATTTCTCTCATTTTTCCTAGGAGCCCTTTTGGGTTTTCATCCTAGCTTTAACACACAAAGGGTACTCAATTCTCACCTTTTTCCACATGCCTCTCATTTTTGCCTAAGCTCGTAAGCCTAGCCAGACCTAGTCTCTCATTTTTACCTAGGCCTTTCGACCTATCCAGAATTTTCCTAATGTTATCTAAGTTGCCCTTTCTATTTTTTACTTGCCCATGTTTTTAAAAATTTTCACTTTTCAAGAATTTTAAAATGCTCTTAGAAGAGCTATTAGCTACATAGAAACAGCTAAAAATAATAAGTGCTATCTAATCCCCTTCCCCACACTTAAAGCTTTCATTATCCTCAATATATATATACAAAATCAAAGAACAAATGTCAAGGGAAAGAAATAGGAAAGCACTTATAATGCAAAATAACACTAAAATCTACCCTTGATGGCACAATCATGGAATGTAAAGAACAAACTACCATCACCCCAATATACTACCCTAACCTCTAATCAAGAAAGTTCCATCTAACCACTATCATGCATCACAAATTGAATAAGGAATTGAATCACAATGGAGAGTTACCTCTTAAGTCTTGATGTGTGTGTCTCAAGGGTTTTGAGGGTAGGTGGGTTTTGGGTGGTACTTTTGTAGATGTAGGGTGGTGGTAGGGAAGAAATGGTGATTGGGGTGTAGGACAGTATGGGAGCTTCATGGGTCGTGCACACACGCCCCTTGAGTTTGGGGTTTGGTTCTCCTCCTTGTCCACCATTTTGAGCATCAAGAACCATGTATGTCTACATGGTCAATGAGTTGGACTCCCCAGTTGGTCACCTTCCTCCAAGAGCCATATGCTTCCTATAAAACAAACATGCACACCAAGTGTAATAGTGTCCCAAAAACAAAAAGAAGCTACCAATAGAAAAATACACCAAAAATGCTAAACTAAGTTTTTTAGCTCGGTTTGCCTCCCGAGAAGATCCATATTTTTAAGGTTGTCAGCATAACCCTAAGGTTATTCATAAGGTGTGGCTTTGTACCCCATCACTTAGACAACCAAAACTTTAGAGGTGGGGGTAAGAATCTTCCAAGAGGAAAATTTAGTAGAGGAGGAGTCAACCTTAGAGGGAATAGGTGGTTTGAAAGCTTAGAATATTCAATTAGCTACCCTATGGCTTCCTCCAAGGGTTCCAAAAATGTGGGAGTTGGTTCTATAGGTGGAGGTAGGGGTGAAAATAGGTAATATGGAAAATTAAGTACAATAATCCCTTCCTCGACTTCTTCGCTCTCAACAAAACATTCCCCTTCCCCTTTAGATTCATCTATCAAAATTTCACATTCAATTATGGATGGTTCATTTTCATAATATTGGATTTCAAGTTGGCTCACCATATTCATCAAATTAAGTACTTGACCTTCAACTTTCTCAATGCTTGAGAATAGTTGAGTTCTCAAATCGCTAATCTTGCTAAGCATTTGTGATTGGCGTAAATCACTACTCTTTGTCACATTAGCAATGGCTTGCAAAATTTCTACACAATCCAATTTGGGAACCAATCCTAAGGATTGGTTTTGGGGTAAGTGGGTAAAATCCAACTATCTAACCCAAAGTGTTGGTTTCCCAGCATCTCCATACCACGAATTTGAGTTACCACTAAACCTCAAATTTAGAGAATCATGGTATGGGTACCAATTTTGATCCCATCGGCCTTGGGAACTAACAACTCCTACCTTTCTCTCACTTTTGTTCATCAAAGAGCAAAACAATCTCTTTAACGCATAAATGGTTGAGAGTTCACATTTTCATCATCTTTGGTAAAATTTAGTCCACCACGAAGACATTCATAAACCGCTCTACCGTATTTTTTAGCAGATAAACCTAATTCCAGTGTAATAGTACATCTCAACAGGGAAGCCCATACTAAAAGGATTCGAACCTTTGCATGCTGGTACCAAAACCCGATGCCTTACCACTTGGCTATACTTCATAGGCCTGTTTTGGATGGTAGGAACGAGGAGAGTGGGAAGGGAGAAAGACTCCGTAGGGTGGTCGAAATGACACATCCTACAAAATATCACTCGCTAAGCCTCTTTTCTCCCAAAGTCACTCAACCATGGGCAACACTCCGTAGGATAATTATAATGACACACTCTACAAAGTGTCATCCGTTGAGTACTTTCCCACATTTTTTTTCTTTTCCAATTAAGTACAAACAAAGAAAAACACACAAAATTCAGAATTGTAGTACAAGAGTCCTCGGTTTGCACCAAGAACAAGCAATACATACTCCGGAAAACAACAAACAAACAAAAGAACAATACTAGCTACTCTACTAACACGTTATGCCTAAATAACACTTAGACTAATAGCATACCTGACAACGGCAGCAAAATTTTGACATGCCTCCCCCCGAGGTCGTTAATTGTATCTTATTAACCCAGGCAGATGATGTGGTCAAAAGATAAGAATTTATAGTTCTGCACCCATTCTCACTGCTACACTACCTGTGGGGTAGTTAGTGGTAAGCTCTGGATTTGTCCACAGAGATGCTAGGTCTAAATATCCATCAAAACATAACCTAGTACGGGTCATCAATCTGTACCAGCGAAAGGAATGACGAGTAAAGAAAACATGCAAAGAGGGGTTTTTGGTTTTTCAAACTAACAACTGCTAAGCATAAAAGTAAAAAAGCAAAGTAAGCTATTTAACTAAGCACTTGGGGAGTCATTGAGCAACATGGTTAATCTAATGTTTTGATCTTCAATTAATTCACATAGAAATTTAAGCAAACCTAATAGAGTGTTCATAACATGTGGTATGGCCAATGACATACACTTCCCCCGTCCCTATCACGGTAGGTGCACTCGTAACCCTTCATCGACACCGTCATCGTAATTAGGGGAGTATAACAAGGTTCGACCATTGTTGTAAGTCCATTTCTCCCCCGTGCAATTACATCCTGGGCTTTCACAATGAATGCACTAATTCCCAATGGTCCTATCAATTTGGCCAAAGGGTCCTTGGCACCTTATCTATGCTTTAAGGCCTCTCACACCCTAGCTTGCTACTATTTTCTATCTCTACCCAGAACCTCTCGGACAACTTTATAAAGTTGGCTAAGACTAGTGTGACAGATAATAAGTCAGAGTAAACTCTAATCTCCCATGCACACCCATGCGGACACGTACTCCCTTACTCATTCTAACATCCAGGTTTCTCTTCCTAAGTGGGCATCGGTATTTGCACCATACATGAATATAGCCCAAAGTGTGTGCTTATATGTGGTGTATTATTCATGCAATTCAAAAAATGAGAACAATTATAGTAATATCATGAACACAAATATTAGGATGAATATAAAGAATCTCACAAAACATATAGATTAAACTATACTCCTACAATTATCCCCAAGCTATAAATCTACTCTACAAAAGATAGATCCATGTAAAATATGAAGGTTGATGGCATGGATCTAGAAAAAAGGAAGAAAAGATAAAGGGTAAAAAGGAGAGAAGAAAAGATAAGGAAAAATGAGAAAAACTCTAGAGAGAGCTCTCATCTTCCTTCTACCTAAAGGGAAAAATAAAATCTACATTACGTGTACTTATAATTTACTAGAATACTAAGACTCCTATATATATTAGTAGACAATGAGGCCTAAAGATAGGCCCCAAAATAGGCCAAAGTTAGGTCAAAATCATACTTACCATTTCCCTCTTGTGGCAAAATCTTTCTCAAATAAACTAATCACATCCGTAAAACTTATGGAGTTTAAATTTAATTATTTGGATAGAGCTTGGAAAGATGAAGATTTTGATATATGGTAGAGGGCAATCAAATGAAAATTGAGAGAGTTATGACCAAAATAGTGGAACACCATAGTTCAGCCATCCTTGGCACGACATGTCGTGGATGGCACGGTCTGTGCCGTGTCATTGTCCTTGGCGCGGTCACAAGATCTGGAGCGGGTTGAACCTCTTCCTATGTTGTAGGATGCTAGGATTGGCGCGGCCCATGTCATACCTCTGGCGCAGGCCGTGACGTCCAGCGTGGGGCACCAACAGTGTGTTGATCTTGAGGCTTCTAATACGTGCCCATGGCTGTTGGCGCGGGCCATGGTTGGGAAGGTTAATATGCTCAAAACATTTGTGTGGGCCATGTGTTTTCCCACACCCCATCTGATGGTCTTGGCATCTTGGACTTGGAACGACGTGGGATGGGACGTCGAGGACGGGACGTCGAGGACGGGACGTCGAGGATGGGACGTCGAGGACGGGACGTCGAGGACGGGACGTCGAGGACGGGACGTCGAGGATGGGATGTCGAGGATGGAACGTCGAGGATGGGAAGTCGAGGATGGGATGGGCCATGTGTTTTCCCACACCCCATTTGATGGTCTGGGCATCTTGGACTTGGAACAGCATGGGACGGGATGTCGAGGATGGGAAGTTGAGGATAGGATGTCGAGGATGGGAAGTCGAGGATGGGACGTCGAGGACGGGACGTTAAGGATGGGAAGTTGAGGATGGGATGTTGAGGATGGGAAGTCGAGGATGGAAAGTCGAGGATGGGACGTCGAGGACGGGAAGTTGAGGATGGGACGTTGTGGATGGGACATCGAGGACGGGACGACAAGGATGGGATGTCAAGGATGGGACGTCGAGGATGAGACGTTAAGGATGGGAAGTTGAGGACGTGACGTCGAGGATGGGAAGTCAAGGATGGGACGTCGAGGACGAGAAGTCGAGGATGGGACATCGAGGATGGGACGTCGAGGATGGGATGTCGAGGATGGGACAACGAGGACGGGACGTCCCGCGCCCATACTTAGCTAATTTGGTGGTAACATGGGACATATGCTTGGGGGCCGTGCCAAAGCCTCGTGTGGAACAATTAGGCACAAAACATTTCCTTGTTCCATGGCCATGTACCGATCATTTTAGCACAAGATAGCTCCTTTGACGCGGGCCGTTGGTGCCATCCATGAACGGTCCGTGCCGACCTTTTTGTGCCTCGGCCGACTGAACTTGTTTCCTTCGCTACGGGTGAACCGTTAGTCCAATTTGAGATTTTTAGTAGTCTATTTTATATTTCTCGAGAAGAAAAATCCAATGAAATCATCCTTGAATGCTGATTTTTCTTGGATCATTCTCAAAATTTGGCGCAACACATCAGACCACAAATTCACCGTTTCTCACTTGGCCGTTTTGAACTCCAATGCCGCCTATCTTTGGGTTCAATCTCCTTCTACTACACATTGATGTTGTAGCTTTCATCTTCTACCATTCTAGAGGTGAATGGCCTTCGATCACTTCTACTGTCCTTACGAACGGTCTTCAATATCTTTTACTGCCCTTACGAACGGCCTTCACATAGAATGTTACCAAAAAGTATCCACGGGCGACCTACTAAAGATGATCACAAGGAAGATCAAGTAGCTCGTGGATACAAGATGTCCATTAGTACCAATTAATTCTACAAAATGCTGGATTTAGACAAGAAAACCAAACATGGCCATCTAAACCCCTTGTCATGTAAACTCAACTAATACTAGAAATCCACCAAATAAAACTAGCTAAAAACTATGCCAAATGCAAGGTTAACGCATGCATAATGAAGCAGATCAGTGCCCATAACTCCAAAAGAATTGTTCCCTACGCCATACTTGTTTTCACCGAGCGCCACCACAACTTTGGATCCCTGTTTAGATATGTAGTTTTTGTGGACACCTGAGCAACATCTCCTTCAATGTTTTCCACATCAAATTATGCCTCCATGTCGAAGATGTAGTTGTCCAACAACTTAGCATCTCGTTCCCCCTCGTATACTTTTGGCTCCCGCACCTTGTGTCTCACGTACGACCTTCCTACTTGAGCAACACCACACCCATCTGGTAGGTGGCCAAGGCTCATAAAAGCACCATCATTTGGGCCTTCAAGTCTTTAACAGATCTCTTGATACTATATGTTCATCACAAGCTAAGTCTTGGGCTAACTTCAACTCATCATTCTCTCTCATAGTACTCGTTGCGGCTTTCTTTAGTATATGGGCCTCCCAGGCCGGCCCTTGCCTCTAAGGCCTCGAACTGTTCCTTGTTGGATCTTGTGTTCTTACCAGTCTCTCACACGTAGTGTTTATTTAACTGTACTTCTAAATGCTTATTGGCCTCAAAGATATTGAGGCTCTGATACCAACTATCGTAGGTCTTCCTTTTGGATCAAGAGAACTGTGAAAAGCTCGATGCTAAAATGCAAAGACTCTGCTTAGGCTTCATGGATTCCACACTCAGCAATTGACTGATAACACATCGGGTCTTTAGAGAGACATGGATCAGCAAACACAAACACTCAAATAGAGTGTTCACACCATTATTACTTTGGACATAATACAAGTAGAAATCAATGACTTAGTGAAGTGAATGCCCAATCTAGCTTATGTTGTAAAAGAGGTAACCAGGTGTGAAGTTCATAACTCCACACACACACACAATAGGGCTCGCAAGCCTTCTAACTCTCTACCAGATAGCACTACAACTAGGAAAGCAACTAGTATTTACAAGCACTTAAAGACTATCTATTACAAGAAGTTTGGAACAATAATCTAATCAGTAAAATGTTGATTGGGTTAACCCACAGTGTCAGGGATGGAGCTTGGACCAAGGTCGCCCCGTAACACCATGTCGGCTAGCCCATTATGGTTGACATCTTTATTTTTTAATAATTTTACTCTCATCCTAGGATGAGGGGGTGTATATTGGTTCCCATGCTATAAAAGGATAGGAAAATTTACAAAAGTTCAACACCAAAAACCGAACCAATCCATGTCATCTTTTAATACTCCCTTCATCCTGTAATAAACTTCCTATTTTCCATTTTAGTCCGTCCCACAATAAATTTTCTAATTCTACTATTTCCTTATTTGGTAAGTAAAATTCACTTAAAACACCCTCATGATTAGTGCCACATCAGCTGAACCCCACATGATTCACCTAAAATTCCTAATTGAGACTAAACTCATGTGACAAAAAGGTGCCACATCAGCTTGCACAAAAGATTGAGCTAAAAGCAATTAGGAAATTTAAATAGGGATGGAGGTAGTATGTCATGAGAGTATGGATGTTAGGAAGTTTATAGTCGTGATTTCCCCTACAAATCCTCCACCCCTGTGTGAGAATTAAGGTAGCCAGACAATGAAAAACTTCTAGGTTACCATTCAACTAAGCTGCTAAAATTTACTGCGAAAGGAGAATGAGTACAACACAATGGAAAGGGATTACAATCTATCTATCCTAATCTTTACTCCATTAATATAAGGACATAAAATATATCTCCTAATTAAAATTTGTAGCCTTTGTGACTGCTTGATTTCATTGTAAAGGGAAGAGCCTTTTGTGGTAGCGAGTTTTGCCAGTGTCTGCATCGGTAGATTGCCTTCTATTAATATGTGCTTAAAAAGTGATGTTGTTGTTTGTAGCAAGGTTGGAAATGATTCTTACTGATCCGATTGGTGTCCATGAACACTTAATCTTACCATTGAGAATGATTTATTCAATTGAGCAATCCATTTTACCCTGGATAAAGTCCCGACCTTCATGAATTTCCCATTCCAACCCTGCACAGATAGCCCTTAGTACTCCTTCCAGTACAGAATTTAAAAATACATGTCTATTGAGAGATATCGTGGATGATAGAGCCTTATTCATGCCTAAAAACACAGCCAATTCCTACACAATTTTCTGCAATTGCAATGTAACAATTTATCTGACAACCCATATCAGGTGGTTCCAACTTAACTCATGTCAATTTCTCAGCATGTAGCTTACCTTGTGATACTAGAAAGTGGTCATTCATTATTTTTCTGGATGACTTATTAATTGAGTAAAGCGTGAATGAATGACCACTTTCTAAACAAAGAACGAATGTGTGAATGTAGAGATACTGGAAGAATGATACTCAATGTGTGAAGTCAACTTCTGAACAAGCATGATTGTGCCATTTTTTGACGTCGGATGATCAAGTTGTATTAGTTGTTGAAAGGAATTATTGGGAGATTTTTGGTGGTTTTATGACTTTCAAAATACAATTTGCATTTTCTAATTTTTAATTTATTTATGTTTACATGACATCTGTAAGGTAATTGAGTTTTGCACGCAATACACATTGGAGCATAGTCTCGCATTGCAGTACTGCATAGAGCTTCTAGTGATCAAAACTCAAAGCATTCTAATAACTCTTCACGGTACAAGAAATTCCACTTCTCGACATATATCAGTTTTCCTGCCATGCTGACATACATGTGGCCGAATGCATAGTTACACTTGATGTATGAGTATTTATATTTAACATGTATGTAAAACTAGCCTGGAATATGGAATGTTATTGGAGGAGTTGTTCAATTTAACATATGAAGAAGAAAACAAGAGTGCAATTATTGTGCTGGATCTTCCAGGTATGATGATAATTTTGACTTCCCTCTCAATATAAGGAAGTTGAAGCAATTAGGAAGTAATTATTCATTTGATGATTATGAGAAAACCCTAGTTGGCAATGTCATGTTTATGATTATAATGGAAAGAGTTTCCCACCCACCATACTCTAGGTGGGTATCGGTCTAGCCACAATAAGGTGAAAATTTATGTTCAAAATGTTATTAATCATGGTTAATCCAGAAGAATTCTGTGGCATAATCGGTTGCTCGAATAGAACAGAATTGCAAAGGCACAATTTTCATCAAAAGCCTTGAAGTTTAGTACAGATTACATAACCATTTAATTATTGAGCCATTTGCATCATTATTTTGCATGCACACTATACATTTGCATCATTCTTCTACACGCAAACAACACATCATATGAACAGGAAATATGCATATATTTACTTGCAAGGTGAGGAGTTGTTTAAGGTGGATTTTGGTGGATTTGTTGATGGAGGTGAGTATTTTGCTAAGTAGATTCAGAAGGCAAGGGATTCTTCGCAGCCGGATGAAATACTCGGCTTCTTGTAGTAGTTGGCAGCAAACCCTTTAGAAGTAGCCCAAGAAGATGCAGATACTATTTCTTTAATCAGCAACCCAACTAGGCTTCAGTTTTACAGGAAATGTGTTCAAAAGTTGCATGTTATCTAACAAAGAAGCAATCTGGATGATCTTAACATGAAAGGAATATATTGCCTCCTCTTTTTCTAGAACTTTCCTTCATCCTCAGTAAGACCCCTTAAACTTCTCCTGAGGGCTACACACTAGAGGGATAACACATAAAACATCTCTAGTAATGAGATTTTTTTAATATCATCCCGGGTATTTTGAGAGAAAGATCTTCCCAGTCTCAAGAATCATCGGTTTCAGCAGGTTTAAGATTCTATATGGTCGCAATGGTTATAGTACACTTGTTAATCATGCTATACTTGAGCCTGATAATGATAAAGTTTGGTGTTTTTTGCTTCAATATTGCACACTAGTTGTTTGATTTCCTAAGATTACTCTACCTCTTGCATGTGAATGATATGCTTATTTCATGTTCCTTCGATGTGTTGTGTGCAGAAGAATTACGCAAAGGGCTTAGAAACTAAACGGTAATATAATCACTACTAAAACTCAAGGGGAAAATTTATCAGCATACTTAAGATATATCAGCCATGATAACAAAAATTGCAAGGGAAAAAAACAAGACAAATATACCGTGTTTATACTAATAAAAAAATAATTTCATTAGAATAATTCCTAGAATTCCATAAAAAAATAAAGAATTTCATTAGAATAATTCCTAGAATTCCATATCAGAAATTTCTAAAAATTGGATAATCATACAGTACCTCATTTGGATGGTGTGTTGATAGTTTTTTTCCCTTGAAGTTTAGTAGTGATTGTATAAGCCATTTGCATCATTATTCTGCATGCACATAGCACATCATAGGAACATGAAATAAGCATATCATTCACGTGCAAGAGGAAAAACAATCTTAATAGATCAAACAACTAGTGTGAAATATTGAAGCTAAACACACCAAAATGTATCATTATCAAGATCAAATAAAGCATGATCACCAAGTGTACTATAACCATTGCAACCATGTAGAATCTCAAGCCCGTTGGAACTAATGATTCTCGAGACTGGGAAAATCTTCCTCTTGAAATACTTGGGATGATATTTGAACCTCTCTCATTACTAGATGTGTGTTATGTGTTATCCCTTTAGTGTGTAAGCCCTCAAGGTAAGTTTAAGGGGGCTTACTGAGCATGAAGACAAGTTATAGAAAAGAGGGAAGGCGGTATATACCATTCATGTTGAGATTATCTAGATCACTCCTTGGGTGCATAAATTGCAAATTTTGAACACATTTCCTATAAAATTGAAGCCCACTTTTGTTGGTGATGAAAGAAATGGTATCTGCATATTCTTGATCGCCTTTTGTAGGATTTGCTGCCTACTGCTGCATGAAGCCTAGAATTTCATTTGGTTGTGAAGCATCCCTCACCTTTTGGATATGCTTGGAAGAATACTCACCTCTACTAACAAATCCACCAAAATCCACCTCAAACATCCCCTCAACCTTGAACATAAATGATACGCTTATTTCATGTTCCTATGATGTCTCATGTGCGTGCAAAAGAATAATGCAAATGGCTGGTGTGCGTGCAGAAGAATGATGCAACTGGCTCAGAAATTAAATGGTAATATGATCAGTACTAAACTTCAAGGTATGTTATAAGGAATGTGCTCTTTCAATTTTGTTTCATTCGAGCAACCGGTTGTGTCACGAAATTCTTCCTGATTTACAATGATCAAAGATATAATTGCAATGGTTATTCACGAACAATGCACATTTCTTTCTACATTGAAATTTGATACACATGTAGCCTGAATAGACTACTCAATAAAAGAGTGAAGAGATACCTTCTTTTGTACCTCAAAATTTTAAAATAATAATTTAGGACTTTAATCAACACCTTTTACATGTACAAATTGAAGGTAAAGATAAGTAATAGTAAAAAAAACTTACAAGACTTACGTTATCAATGACACTTTTGTTCGCTATTTTCAAATTAAATTTAAGAGACCTCTATTCAAAAGAAAATTTATTTTCGCCAAAACTATTATCATACTTAAGATGTATCAGCCATGATGATGAAAATTGCATAGGAAAGAAACCAGACAAAGATGTCGTGTTTACTACTAATAAAAAATTGCATTAGAATAATTAAGAGAATTTCATATAAGAAATTTGTAAAAATTAAATAATCATATAGTACCTGGATTCTGGGATAAGATAACACTTTGATACTATCTTTTCTAACCACTATTTAAAACCTCACATAGAAACCAAACTATCACACACTTGTCATCGAGGTGGCATGCCGACCTACATGTGGAAGTTTGCATGGTTACACTTGATGTAACGGTTTTTAAATTTAATGCATATCTAAAACTTATGCCAGAAATCTGGAACGCTCTTGGAAGAGCTGTTCGATTTACCATATAAAGAAGAAAACGAGAGTGCAATGCTTGTGCAAAATCTCCTAGGTATGATGATAAGGTTGATTTCCCTCTCAAGATAAGGAAGTTAAAGCAATTATTAACTAGTACTTCATCTTATGATTCAGAGGAAACCCTACATGGCAATGTCACATTAATGATGGTGGTGTAAAGAGTTTTTCCTCCCACCATGCTTTGGTGGGTATCGGTATAGCCACAATAAGGTCAAAATTTATGTTCAAAATGTTGTTGACACTACTAGAAGATACCCATATAGGCACCGGTATTTTGAGCATTTTCATGCCGGTGCCTAAGTGACCCAGCATAAAATGTTGTTGACATTATTGGAAGATACCCCCATAGGCACCGGTATATGGTATCAGTACCACTGACCAGTGCCTATGAAACTACATTCATGTGATATGATCATTTAGGCACCGGTATGAAAATACACAAAATATCGGTGCTAGTAAATAGTCGATTAATAAAAAAATCCGATCAATGATAATAAACTCACCGGTCGGAATATGAAATCCAGAAATTTATAAAGACATGTAGGCTAAACAAAACAGCAATAAAAAAATACAAGTTCATGTAAAAAACTAGAAAATTCATAACCACGACCCAGAAGTTCATTACATATATCTAAAAATGCATAACAACCCTCAATTCATGAAACAAACTAGATCGAAACATAGATTAACAACATCAATTATCATAAAACTATAACCTAAACTCCATAAACTCTAGATAACATCAACGTACCAGAATTGTGAAGGTGAGGTCAGACGCAAGGGCTGAGGCACAGTCGAACGTGGTGGTGGCACTGAGAGATGAGGCACGACAGATCAAAGTTGAATTTGGTATTTTTGGTGGAGCTCGCGGGGAGGTAGGAGAGAAGGTCATCTTCATCGGCGTCGAAGCCTTCAAAGTAGGGCTGAGAGGCGGCAGCGGTGAAGAGGGAGAGGTGGTGTAGAATGAGGGAGAGTATGGAGAGGAGGCAGAGGCAGGGAAAGATAGTGAAGTGAGGGTTATTAGGAGATGATGGATATATATGATTAGGGTTTGGGTGCTCTAACTAATGCTTCTTCCATTAAGTTTGTGCATTGTACTATTGTCGAAGATGACTATTTAAAATGTCTAAATTATGAAGTGTTTAAGCACCAAGGAAACATGGTGTGTACAACTATGTTTTAACTATGCATTTAACATTTACTATGTTTTAATGTTAAACACTTAATGTTAAACACAACATGCTTACTTGGTGCTCATATACTACAAAATCTCAACATTTTAAGCTGTGGAGTTATGCAATTATTACTGTACTTTCCACAATGATAGAAGAATTAATTAGTTATAGGGCACTGCATGAATAGAGAGCACCCAATACACTAGAGAAAAATCAAAATTCATCCCAAACTAGGCATAAACATCAACTTGAAATCAGCAAAATAAGCAAAAACTTGTAATAAACCATTAATGATATGTGAAACCCACAGTGGGCACCACCTCAATCTACAAGAATACACTTTAACAATGAACCATTTCACCCCCAAAAACTTATATGCTAAATATATACAATATGATAGAATCCATTACCCCAAAACACATACACTATCATCAACAATGACATTGTAGTTCTTTGAGGCAATTCAAACTATATCATAAACACTTCAACATCCCACAATCAACTATATCTCATTCATTTTAGAAAAAAAAATCGCCATCGTACATGCTCCATTATATCTCACACGTTCTATGAGAAACACTACAACATCACACAATCAACTTTATCCACTTCAACATAACACAGTGAAGAATATATCACACATTTTAGGATGAACACCTAAACATCAAAACATACTCCACTGTATCTCAAACCAACTTATGTTGAGCACGTACCAAACTAAAGTAGTGCAGTTAGTTTCTAAACCGATGACACAATCCAACCAGCCAGACCAACAATTAATTAATTTAATCGATATAGCATATAAAATCACACTAGTAAATATGTTACACAGTATAATGTTGGCCCGATTTCCCCGACTTAAAACCTCTAACATTAATAGATTATTACTTAAACCATAATGTAATCACAATCACCAACATAGATATCAAACAGAAACACAACATTTATACTTGCGTCCTTATTGGTGGCAGTGCTAGGTCATTGGCCTTGGCGACGGTGAGGTTGTCAAACTCCTCGTCAATGATGGAAGGGTTACCGGAGAAGACGCAGCCCCAGTTGGCACCATACAGGATGGAGGTGGGGCAAATGTGGAAGAGGATTACAGTGTCCCCGGGCGGAGCTAGTTTTAGATAGCTCATTTCATGGAGTACATGCTCTCGTTGCTGAGATTAACGGCGGTAATGATTTGGCAGTTGGCGCGGGACGTGGGTATTCCGGAGGGGAAATGGAGCGATACCGGCTGATGGAGGATCGCCGCTGGCAGTCATTTCTTTCAGTTGAGTTTAGACAAAATCTTTGTTGGTTCTTCAAATATGAGGGGTATGGAATGTTGAATTCAAGTTTATGTGGATAAGGATTGTGAATGTATAATTTTATTCAATTAAAGGGGATTGTGTTATGAGAATTGTACTCTCTGTGAGTATAGATATAAAGGGGATTGAAAGAGGAGAAACCCTAGGAAGGATGGAGAAGATAGAAAGACACGACCCTTGTAAATGAGAACATCCTGGTCGTGTTATATATACGCCAGGTCAGCACCAGTACATAGCCAACATACAGGTGTTGAGAATCTGTCTACTACATTCTAAAATCGTCTATAGTGCACAGCACCGGTTTTGTACCGATGCTAAAACTAATATACCAGTGCTTAAAGTAGTTAAAGCAGCTGCGTGACGCTGCTCTAAATAATTTTTTCCCAAGGCATAATGGAACACTTTAAAAAAATTCTAACTCCTTAGAACCAATACATATATCGTGCAAATTAGGTAAAACCTGTGCCCCGGTCTCTTGAAAGCAGCTGCCTATAGCTGCTTTACCAGCATTTTTAAGGTAAATAATTCAGGACAGAAAAAAAATGTCTGAAAAATTGACTACGTATGTAGCACCGGTAGTAAAAATTGGTGCCCCATTATTATATACCAGTGTTGGATTTATTTTGGCTTAGCTAGAACCGATTTGTAATGTTTAGAAATATTTTATCCATTAGCCCAAAATGTTGGAAAGTTTTTTCAGTTATTGTAGTTATGTAATTGGATTGAACAAAATTCAGTTAAACATTCCGTCTTTCCCGTGTTCCAAAGTTGTGTATGACGGGTTCCTAAAATGGATCCGTATGTAACTTTGCCAAAATTGCACTATTTCCCAAATTGGAGTTACACCTTCGTTTTTGTATCGAATTAACTTGATATTGGGTATTCTTGGGTTAATTTAAGGTTTGAGATAGAAAAGTAATTTTTCATGAAATTTAATAAAGCGCTAGTACATGTGTTAGAGTATCTTATATATATTACTCTAAAGTTAGAAAGTCCTAACGAGGAGGATTATCGGTAAGTTTTTCTCAAGAAATATTAATGAATTTTTTGATTAGGACTTTGAATATACTTTACGGATTCATAATGTAGCATTACATTTGAGCAAATTTAAATCTAGACCTCCGAGTGAACTTTTTGCTTTTTGCACTAAGGTCCCTCCAAGATTCTTGGAATTGTCGAGAACTAAAATTGACGATTCCATTTTGAAACTAAAGAATTGAATTTCATAACTATGCAATTTGGACATGATTGGATAATTGGAACATCTACAAAACTTAAAATAGAAATCTTGTACAACATTATGCTAAATTGCACTACTGCCCAAATTTGAGTTTATCCTTCGTTTCTTTTTACCCTCTAGAAAAAGGTAGAAGGTGAGCATTTAATGCACCAATAACAGTGGTAAGATCTACTATACATGTGCTAAACATGGTTTGTACAAACTAGCACCAGTAACAGATACAGGTGCCAGCAAGAAATTCTAAACCGGTGCTGGAATATAATTTTTCCTGTAGATTTTTTTTTTGCATCCGCACATGTACCATCTAGCATACTGTTGCAGGAATTTTCAGTTCCTGAGTAAATTTCTCCATAGACCAGTTTTTTGCACTGGTATGTGCCTTACCGATGCTCAATATTTCCATATATGTTAGTTATTTTCTCTTAGGCACCAGTATGGAGCACCGGTATGTTGGAAACCGGTGCAGTGGATTACAAAGGCAATGATATTATCAATTTTTTATGTTTATACCGGTGCTAATATAATTTCTAGAACCGGTATTTTGGCACCGGTACAAACATACCGGTGCCTATGTACATGTTTTCCAGTAGTGTGATCATGGTTAATCCCGAAGAATTCCGTGGTACAACTGGTTGCTCAAATGGAACGCAATTGAAAATAACAATCCTCATCAGATGCCTTGAAGTTTAGTTGTGATTATATTACCATTTATTTTCTAAGCCATTTGCGTCACTATTCTGCACGCACATGACACATAATAGGAACATGAAATATGAATATTCAGTTACGTACAAGAGGCATAATCATCTTAACAAATAAAAAAACTAGTGTACAATATTGAAGTTAAAAACACCAAACTCTATCATTATTAAGATCAAATAAAGCATGATCACCAAGTGTACTACAACTATTGCAACCATGTCGAATTTCAAGCCCATTGGAACCGATGATTCTCAAGACTGGGAAGATCTTCCTCTCGAAATACTTGGGATGATATTTGAACCTCTCTCGTTACTAGAGATGTGTTCCATGTTATCCCTCTAGTGTGTAAGCCCTTGGGGGAAGTTTAAGGGGACATACTGAGCATGAAGATAAGTTTTGGAAAAAAAAGAAGGCAGTATATACTTTTCAAGTTGAGATCATCCAGATTGCTCCTTTGATTGCTCCTTTAGTGCATAACATTAAACTTTTGAACACATTTACAGTAAAAAAATGAAGCCTACTTGTGTCTCTAATGAAAGAAATAGTATTCGCATATTCTTGACAACCTCTTGTAGGGTTTGTTGCCTACTGCTACAAGAAGCCAAGTATTTCGTACAACTATGAAGCATCCCTTGCCTTCATAATCTTATTTGCAGAATACTCACTTCCACCAACAAATCCACCAAAATCCACCTCAACCAGCTTCTTACCCTTGCACGCAAATGATATGTTTATTTCATGTTCCTATGATGTGCATAGTGTACGTGCAGAAGAATAACACAAATGGTTGGCGTGCATGCAGAAAAGTGATGGAAATGGCTCAGAAATTAAATGGTAATATATCACTACTAAATTTCAAGGCATGTAATGAGGATTTTGCTCTTTCAATTCCGCTCCATTAGAGCAACTGATTGTGCCATGGAATTCTTCAGGATTAACCATGATCAACATCATTAATTTGAAAATAAATTTTGACCTTACTGTGGCTAGACTAATATCCACCTAGAAAATAAAGGGTGGAGAAACTCTTGTACCACCATCATCAACGTGACACCATCGACTAGGGTTTCCTCATATTAGATGTAATTAATTACTAATTGCTTCAACTTCTTTATCTTAAGAAGGAAATCAACCTCATCATCTTACATGGTAGATTTTACACAAGAATTGTACACTACCCTTCTTCTTCATATGTTAAATGAATCAACTCTTCCAACACCATTCCAGATTTCTAGCACAAGTTTTACACATGCATTAAATTTAAAAACGTATACAGCAAGTGTAACCATGCATGCCGCCGCATGTAGATCAGCATGGCACCTCGATGGCAAGTGTGTGATACTTTTATTTCTATGTTAGGTCTTAAATAGTTGGTAGAAAAGATAGTATATGTCAAAGTGGTACCTTATCCCAGAAGCCAGCCATTTGAGGTACTGCATAGCTTACATTATAATTATTTGATTTTTACAAATTTCTAATATGGAATTCTAGGAATTATTCTAATGCATTCCTTTAACATTTTATTATCGAACATTGAAAAGCATGTACAATTCCTAAAGTTCTATGAAAGTTAAAAGGAAATGAACTTAAGTGTGAGTATCCATCAAAAGAAAACTTAATTTTCTCGATATTCAAGTTGTAGCGCATAGAGTTCCAGATAGGGGTGTTCATGGGTCGGAGCGGGTCAGATGACCTGGCCCAAATTGACCCTAAATTTAGGGTCAAATAGGTCGAGTCAGGTCAAAAATTTTATAGTTTAGGGTTGGGTCGGGTCGGGTTGGGTCGGACTGGGTCACAGGTTGACCCAAATCGATCCAAATTGACCAAAACATCATATAAAAATAGTAAACTTGTATTTTTCAAAATATATTTTTAGCGTTAGAATATATATTTTTTTCAAGAATGTTAAATTTTTTATGAAGTAAATTAATGGTGAATTTATTGTATTATGTTAATTCTTTTTTATGATTGTTTTTCAAGAAAATGATACAAAATTTCAAACGGGTCAACACGGGTCGATTTGGGTCAAAATTCAATCCGATCCATTTTGTCCCAACCCATTTTGACCTAAATGGGACATTGACCCAATCCAACCCAAATGAACCTGATCAAAACGGGTCGAATCAGATCGGGTCGGACAATTTGAAACTCCCTAGTTCTAGAGATGCACATTATATGCACAAAGCATTTGCAAATGGTGTTCTATATGAGGAGCATATATGTTGCACATCTGCTCTAATAAGTATGGTTGTTAAAAAAATGACATAAATTTCCTAAGTTCTACGAAGATTTTAAAAAGAGATAAAGACCATATCAAATGCCAAAACAAAGAGAGGCATATGACTAGATTGCATTGTGGAGCAAGAAAGTCCTATGCATATGATGATGCTGACAACTCAGCCTCTAGTGAAGGAAAGGGGGGATTAAAAGCAGCAAAACCGTGTATGGATTTTGTAAAACTAACTTGTATTCATTCATCATATTAACATATATTTATACAAGAGGTTTATTAGAGAATATGCAAAAATATGGAAACCTAATCATATAAAAATTTGGTCCCCCCACAAGCTCATAGAGGTGGAGCGACATGAAACTTAGACCGAAGCGTAGAAAAGCTAGCAATACCAACAACTTTCGTAAAAATGTCAGTAATCTGATCAAGGGAACGAACGTCGTGAACCACCAAAGAGCCATCATTAACCTGCTCACGAACAAAATGATAATCAACCTTGATATGCTTGGATCGCTGATGAAATACAGGACTAGCCGACATACATGTAGCACTGAGATTGTCACAAAGCATAATAGGCAACGGTAAGAGAAGAGCCTAAAGCTCAAGTAACAACTGTCGAGCCAAGTGAACTCAGTGGCTACAAATGCAATATCACGGTACTCAGCCTCTGAGCTGGATTTTGCAACAACATGTTGTTTCCAAGAAGACCAACTAGTAAGATTACCACCATAATAAGTAGCAAAACCATGCTGAGAGCAACAATCATCTCCATCAGAGACCCATCCAGCATCTGAATAAGCAACAAGACAATTACTTGTACAAGGTTGACGATGAAGACAAGAAGACACATAACCCTTCAGATACCTCAAAATGCATTTCACAGTAGACCGGGGAGTTTCCATAGAACTGTGCATAAATTGGCAAACCCGATTAACAACATAAAATATCTCTAGCCAGGTAAGCGTAACATACTGCAAGGCACCAATAATACTACGATAAAAATGTGGATCATGTTGAGGATCACCAAACTGCACAAGCCCAAAGCAGGCTCGGTCGGGGACGCAATGGCCTTTGCGTTGTCCATCTTGCTCCATTCAAGTAAATCACAAATATACTTTTGCTGAGAGAACAACACCATCCTTTGAGTAATTGAACAACAACATCCTTTGAGAAAAAAAATAATGAAGTGGACCAAGATCACAAAGAGAAAAAGTATCATTCAACTTCATAAGAAACTCAAAAATGGCAGTCGATGACGAACCAGTAATAATCAGATCATCCACATAAACAAGGAGATAAAAAACAAGCTTTCCAGAATGACAAATGAAAAGTCTAGTGTCAGACTTACAAGGAACGAACCCATGATTCTAAATAAAAAGATGAAGCTTCGTAAACTAAGCACGATGTGCCTGTTTAAGTCCATAGAGAGCCTTCTTCAGGAGACAAACATGTGTTGGTCGAGATTGGTCCAAAACACCAGGAGGCTGAGACATAAACACTTTCTCAGAGAGATCACCATTTAGAACAGCAATATTAATATCCACCTGACGAATTGGGCAAATGAGAATAAGTGCAATGGTGAGAACAAGACGAATGGTAGTTGGCTTAACCACCAGGCTGAAAGTATCAACATAACCAACATCCTCCTTCTGTGTGAAACCCTTGGCAAAAATACCCACTTTATACCTTTCAATGGAAGCATCATCTTGGCACCTAATGCATCTCTAACAACTGACCGGTTCATGGGCTTGAGTTCTTCTCTAACTAACTTGCAATAAAACTGTCTCTGGGGGTTCCAGGGGTCAGCACTCTAATGCCTAAGTTAGCCCAAGCATTTGATATGATTAAGACAGAATGAATGATAAGTAAATGTGTACCTTGTATTTATACTCCATGTCCTATATAACGTTCTCCTTAATTATCGCCCTTAATTACTCACGAATACAGTAACTATGTTAGTGCATTAAATATTCTCCTAACTGGGTTGTCATTTGGCCCACTGGCTTTCTTGGGCTTAACCTCTATCAAAAGCCCCTAGAAAACTAGGTTCTCTACCTCAGAAGGCTGGGCTGGAACGTCATGAAAGTTCTTCAAGGTCTCAAATGCATGGGATAGTTCGAGGAACTTGAAGACTTAAAATGAACCTTGCACTTTGTTATTCATGCCTTCGAGGGAGGGAACATGGTTTTCTAATCAACTATGGCATTAGGATTAAAAAAGGCACGCGCGTGCTGTACAACCGTGCGTGTTACTGCTTCCCAAACAGCGCATTGTCAGAAGATAGAAAAGTAATTGCGTCTTTCCATAACCTTTTATATTTCCAAGGAAAATATTATCCTCCATTTTAGCCCCCATTATTACCTCTTAACCGCTCTCCCTTCTTTCACTTTTCTCATTTGCAGGAACTTTCTTACAAGTATCCTTTCTTCACTTCTCTCTCGAGCGATCTAAATTTCATTACCTTTCCGAGAAAATCAGTAAGTACCTTCATCTCTATTCTTATTCTAATATTTTCATTCCTCACGTTAAAATCATGCCTTGCTTGGATGAGGATTCCGTTTCAGAGAAATTTCCCGGTGAGATTAGGGTAGGCGGGATAGGGGGTAGTACGCTGGGAAAAGTTACTAGCAACTCAGAATGCACTCATTCCGAAGAACTCCGATATAATTAATATGTTGGAGAAGGTATGTCTGATCATATTGCTAACAGTCTTGGGGAATAAAGTGTTTTCCCAGTGACTCATATGCCTCCTCGAGAGCCCGTTGAAAACTGGTTACCAGGCATAGCAAGCCCTATATAAGAGATCCCTTACGAGTGGCAAAACTGGTTTCTACCCTCTTCCAAATCCAGAGCTCGAATTGAAAGGGGGGTCAAATGCATCTCTGGTCTGCAAGAAAATGCCTCTCGATGGTAAAATGGTAAATAGAAAATCTGTGGAACGTTCGGGTGGATGCTTTTGAAGCACATCCTCCTATAATGCAGTGTGGTTCCTACTAAACCCCAATCTAAATAATGATAAGCTAGGGTGGACTATATGAATATCCCTATAGTGAATGGGAAAACTGGAGGATAAAGAGTGATGTATTGAAGAGGTGTGAAAAACAAATTCACTACCCAATTCTATGATACCGCTTCTACCTCATACATGCAAGGCTTTCCTTACCAGCTGACAAGTGGATTCAGCATAAATGCAAGTCAAGATTAGGGAGCCAATCGAAACCCATACATACCAACTAAAAGTGGATACTGATTCTACTTGCACCAAATGTTATCATTCTATGCGCAGCCGAGGATAGTGGTCTCGGGTCTTCTAAACCGTGACAAAAAAGGTTTCCACCGAGTAGTGTTATCCAAGGTCTTCAAAACTGTGACCGTGTAGCCTAGGATGGGGTGTATTTTACTCCATTCCTAATGCATCCAAGATTAGTGTACTCGGGTCTTGAATGTGGAAGTCTTGTGTGCTGCAGCAAAATGAAGCTGTGATCGCTTATGTGCCATTGTTCAGCATGATGGGACAACTTCTACCATGTACACTCCTAAGGTGGGGAAAGAGAATGTATTGGAAAGAGAAGTGTTATTGGCCTTTAATACATTCTCTTTCCATGGTTATATTGGTGGCAAGAGCAAGAAAAGGCATTGCCAAGTGCTCTTGTGAATCTTGTCTAATAAACTGAGGAATAAATTTGGAGAACGGACATAACTTGTACCGCTTGTGCCTAGCATGGCAATTCTATAACCTCCCACTCCATTTGAGCTAATGGGTAGCTTTATGCCTATTTAACACATAGTGTTGCGAGAGTATATATCACGTCAATGCATCCGACAAAGTCACAGTAACAACCTTGGCAAGTTAGAGCATGAAAAGAACGTACATTCCAACCATGTTTTCCTTTTTCCATGAATGTAGCGAGTAATCCACTAATCCGTCAATTCCTTAATAGTAAGTTACATGTTAGCCATCCCAAAGGATGACAAATATGGTAACACCATCCGCACTAAAAATATTCTAGGCAAGACCTTTGGTTTGGACTACATGCCGAGACACGGATGTACACTATAAGAAACTGCACAGCCTGTGATGTAGTAAAACCGTAGGGTCTTCCCATATTTTTGGAAGAAAATGGTTACGCCATAGAATTGTGGTGCTAGAAAGCCGTGGCTCTAGCCAGAATTGTCGCCAAAAAATTGAGTCACCAGAAGGTCGTGGTACCAGAGAAACTGTAGTACCAGCCATTATTGGTGCCAGAAGACCATTGCTCCAGAAAACCACGGCGCCCAAAAACTGTGGGGTCGGTCTGCATTGTCTCCGGAAAACCGTGGCGCTAGAACTCCCTGCTCCAGAAAACCGTGACTTTAGAAAATTGTGGCACCTATAAACTGCGGCACCAGTGTGCTTTATCATTAAAAACATGTGACCACTGCTCCGTAAATCTCCACCAGAAACCATGGCACCATGCAGGGGACTGTGTTACCAGCCTGTAGTAGCACTAGAGATCCATGTTTCCAGCCTGTATTTCTGCAGAAACCAGTGATGTTAGCCTGAATTAGCGCCAACCGCGACCCCATTTAATCTTGTGCTGATCAGTATAGATGCTCCTCCAGAAAAACCCAGTTTAGCACCATGTAAAAATCAGTTTTAATGAGTTTTAAAACCCTTGCCGAGCTTGGTTGAATGCTGCCATGGACTACACTGTTTCTTTCACTCCAAATATGGTAAATTGTTGTGATTAGTGCCAATGGTACGAGCTTCTTTCTAAGTTTAAAGCCTTTCACTAGCCTTTTGACCCACTTTTCCAAACTTGGAATTGATAAATTCCTTCTCCTTATCCCAATCCATTGTCTTACCTTACTCCACATAGTTTGGGAGAAATCACAAAAAAAGAACAAGTGATTGTTTTATTCCACTTCAAGATTGCAAAGTGAACATATACGGTCTGTGTGCTCATCTTCACCATCCCGATACTTATCTTTGGTGTGCAATCCACCAAGAGTAGCTAACCATGTGATGAATGAAAATTTTGGTGGGATAAAGCACCTCCAAATGGTGTTGAACATCCTTTCTCTCAGTTGGTTTGGTTGCTCATAGACCCTGGGAACCTTTGGCGATGCATAAAATTGTAGGCCATTTTGGTGAACTTACCCGAGCTAGCCCAAGTGCTTAGAGTACTCCTCAACTCCACAAAGTTTCCACCAAAAAAGGTTTTAAGTTCATCCCTTAAACTACAAATGTCCCCAAAGTAGCTTGAGAACCTATCTCCGAGTCTACCATTTCCAATTCTAGGATTGATCCACCAAATTCCATCATTTTGTAGGTAAAAGGAATGAATCCATTTCACCCATAGGTTGCCTTTCTTTGTGTGGATGTCCCATAATTTTTGCGCCATGGCTGCCCTATTCCAAGTGAAAAAAAACCCTTAGGTCGAGACCTCCATTTGACTTTGGCGTGCATAATTTTTTCCATGAAACCTTGCTCTTGTGCTTACCTCCCCACAAAAACCTTTTGCACTTTTGTTCAATAGCTTCCATGACAGCCTTTTGGATGATGAAATTATTGATCCAAAATTTGGAAATGCCCCAACAATGGACTTCACCAACTCCAATTTCCCCGCATAAGGGAGAGTATTTACCTTCCACTTAGCAATTTTTTAATCAACCTTTCCAAGAAATTCACCGAATTGAGTGACCTTTAATTTGCTAGCATCAAGTGGAACTCCGAGATATCTCACCGGGAAAGTGGCCCATGGAATGCTCGTAAAACTCAATTCCACTTTGATTCCCACTCCAAAAAACTTTGACTTTGCCGCATTAATGGATAACCCGAAAGTTCACTCAAAGTCATTTAGAGCCTTCATAAGTATGTGCACTGAATTTGTGTTTTCTTTAGAGAAAATCATGAGATCATCCGCAAAGGCAAGGTGAGTGATGTTGAGCACTTCACACCTCGGGTGATACATAAAGTGCTTAGATTTAGCTTTCTTCTTTATAAGTCTCGAGAAGTACTCAATGCAAATCAAAAAAAGAAGGGGAGATAGGGGGTCTCCAGTCCTTATTCCCCTTTGACCCTTGAAATGATCACAAAGCTTACCGTTGACCGCAATTGAGAAAGAGGCTAAGTTCACACAAGCCATGATTCTATCCTTCACTAACTCCGGAAATCCGAGACCAATTAGAACCTCTTCTAAGAACTCCCAAGAAACCATATCAAATGCCTTTCGCAAGTCCACCATAATCATACACCTAGGCGATGTTCTTGCCTTTCCATAGCCACAGATAAACTCTTGGGCCAACATAACTTTATTCGAAAAGTTTCTCCCATTTACAAAAGCCCCTTGTCATGGATCAATGAGGATGGGCAAAATATTTTCCAACCTATTTGCAATGATCTTGGTGATGATTTTATATATCACGTTACAACAAGCTATATGACAAAAATCCCCCACCTTCAAGTTGTCATTCTTCTTCGGTATGAGAGCAATGGATGTGTGGTTTAGTTGAGTGAGCAACATATCCAAAGTAAGGAACTCCAAAACCGCTCATGTAAGTTCACCACCCACTATGTCCCATTATTTGTTTTTAAAAAACCAACCGTATAATCGTCCAGACCCGGCACTTTATTTTCATCCATGGAGAACAATGCAAGTTTTACTTCGTGCCTTGAAATATTTTTGCCCCAAAAAGGCTCTATCCTCATTACTCGGGATCGGACCCAAGAGAATGACATCCTCTTCAATGGAAACCTTGTCTTTAGCCATGCCAAAAAGCCCCTTATAATATTCAGAAAAAATTTGGCCCTTCCTCTCATTCGATGTGACAATATGGTTCTCACTATCCATGATTGCCAGAATACCTACACCTTTCCTCTCGGCCACCATTTGATGGAAGTAAGATGTGCCCTTATCCACCATAGTGATGTGATTGATTTTACCTTTTTGAGAGAGAAAAGAAGATTTTGCATGGTAGTAGAAGAGAGCTCGATTCTTTAATCTCCTCAATTCTTCTATTCTATACACCATAGCATTTAGGACATCCAATCTCAAAAAGGCATTACTATATTCCTTGTTTGCCAACCTAGCCTTCTCCGAGATGTGATTTAAGTCTCTCTTTCCCAAGACCTTAAGGGGACCTTTTAACCTAGAGAGTTTGCGAAAAACCGAATATTCTTTGAATCCATCCACATGAGGCCTCCAATAATCCTCAACTATTTGGGAACAATTCAGATGTAATAACCAAATATTTTGTACTCGGAAAGGCTTCTTTTTGCTTTCAATCTCTTAGGACATGGACACCACAAATGGAGAGTGGTTTGAATGTGAAGAAATTGGCAAAAACGTTGTTCTACATGCTTGGTTATTCCATCCGTGGTTAAGTAGTACACGATCAATTTTCCTTCTCAATCTCCAATCAACACTATGCCATGTGAAGCGTTCACCATCAAATGGAGCGTCCCTCAACCCGTATTTAGTACAAGCATCTTGGAACTCCGATATCGGGTAAAGGCTAGGAACCGTGATTGCAAGATGATCGTTTACATCAAGGATTGCATTTAAATATCCTAAAACCATCCACGGTCTACTCAAATTATCACCATAATCTTTAAGTTCAGCCCACAAAGGTTGCCTAGCCTTCCTTTATTCACTATGGCCATGCACAAAAGTTCCCAAAAATTCTACTCCCGAAGATAGAAGCTGTACTTTTAGGTGAATGCATTGCGGCATTCTCTGAATGAATTCCACCCTATGAGTTCTCGGATCCCAAATGACCAATATCCTCGAATTTGGCCAAAGATCAAAATTATTAGTATACTCCCACCCTTTGAAACTTTTAAGAAAGATATTCAAATCCTTATCTTCCGATTGTGTCTCCAACAAACCACAAAGCCCAACATTGTTTTCGGAGATGATTTGCAGGGGTGGTTAAACCCCTGACATTCATGCATGCCATATTCATTTAGGAACCAAGGTCCCTTTTGGCTTCGGACCGCCGCCATGTTTTGAACTATTACCGGAGCTATTAGAGTTGTTGAGAGAGGAACCCATGAGATGTTGTTAGGGCTTTTGTACACCTCTGGGTTCCAGTATACAAGTTTTTCTCTTGTTGCAACTTCTAGTAACTGGGCTCGTGCCACTAGGCAGGTTGCTCTTGCTCCTACCCACCCATGGGATTTTAGAAACTCTAGCTATAGGATGGAACATTGTCAAGGGAATTTGTTCGAAACCTTGTAGCTCTATGTCATCACCTCTGAATGCCGGCTTCATGCTAGTCTCCACGGTTTTTTCCTTTTCGACAGTTTTTGCCGGCTTGGCCTTACTACGATTTTTACTTAACTCGAAATGGGTACTTCTACCATTGAACTCTCCATGAGCTGACTCCGAATTTATGGCCATTCCATCATTGCTTTTCTCCATCTGAGCCCCTTTCTTTAGTTCCAAGAAAACAACCTTTTCCTTACCTTTGAGTTTCCTCTCCTTAGCTTCCATTACTTGGGCTCGAGCAGCCTCCACCCTAGCATTCCAAAAGTCATCACAAACCTCCATTAAGTGAGTGTTTTCACCACAATTTGGGCACCATGGTGGAAAATGGTCATAAATAATTTTTTGGATATGCAGGTTATAAGTTTGGTTTGCGAAAAACCCCCTTCTCCTCAAGACTTTTAGATGTGTCTAGTTGGACTAAGAGTCGGGCATAATAACGTCTTAGCTCAAGTGTGTCATTTTCCACGAGGATAGGCTCACCTATAGAGGAAGCAATTTTCTCAAGTGCCTTCTTGTGCTAAAAACATTTCGGTAGGTGCTCCATTCTAATCCAAATGGGTTTCAAGGCTTGAACTCGCATATCACACTTTCCCGTCTCTGGGATTTAATGAATAAAGAGTTTCTTCCCATTCAAAAAATGGCCCATTCCATGAAGCACTGCATCTCTATCCTCAGCCGTGGCAAACTTAAACTTTAAAAAACCATTCATCCGTAGTTGTACCATACACGAAACCTTCCACTTTGCCACCAACAAATTGCGGATAGCATACATACCTGGGAAGAATTCGGGGAACACACCCATGAAACCATAAAAAAGCTTGTTTAGCTCCTTGATGACTTCATCATCACTAAGAATAAAATCTACCCCATCTCCACTGCTCGGCTCAGCTTCAAGAGGATATTTCTCCATTAAAATCTCTGGGTCATTCCATTTCCTTTTCTTTTCATGTAACCGGTCATCCCAAAGCCTCAGTGTCAAATTCATCTTACCTTGCTACATACGGTTATCGGAACCCTTGGCTTAGTCCTAAACTCTGGAATTCTTCTTTTTTCTATTTCTCTACTTGCCTTGGATAGGAGCGACAGAAGTAGAAGCACCATTCGTAGCCATTTTAACAAGTGAAAACAAAAAAACAATACAAATTCTGACTAACGTATCAGAATCAATGCTCACAAGGGGAGACTAACATATCAATCCCCACACAATAATTCGATTCAAAAATTTGGCCTAAAATATTCAAGTAAATATCTAGAAAATTAAGGCTAGAGTTAGTTTAGAACCAGATTCAATGAAAATGATGATCCACCCAACCGATCTGAATTTTAGCTGGCCGTGACTTTATTTCTCCACTGTCGCGCTGCCAGACACCCAAGACTATGCATTACTACACTGCATCGCAGTTGCTGCGCCTGGATCCGTGATTACCGCTACGTGAATGGTGCACCACAAAGGTGCGGCTGAATTCCCGCTCTGTAATTGCTCCCTGACATACGTGCCTACGTCGAGCCAACCTTCCTTAATTCCTACACCTACGCACCATGATTATCGCACCGTGCCTTGAAACCTTGCAACGCAATGATGTAATCTGTGAATTCCTTCCCGGGCCTTTACTTTCTGTATCATGATCTATGAAAACTGCGATGTGTCGTGCCATCCATACCTGATGCCACGATCTGTGAAAGCTGCACCACACCGTGACCACCAGCGATAGAATTCTTAGTATGCCTCTTTGTAATGGTTTACCACCACACCCAACGATTCGTGATTATCGCACTGTGATGGGTTATCCAATGTCCTCCAACAAAAAAGGTGGTGGATGATGGGAATCCGATGAAGAACGGGATGAAGAAGACCACTACCAACCCGCAAACTACTGAAATTCCACTCCAAGATTCTATTGGATTGTTCCCCAACCAAATATGAGCAAATACAAACTCCTAAAGAGCTCTAAATCAAAATTGAAATCAGTTTCCTCAATCTAGATCAATTGCGTCTTGGTAAAATTCATGTTTCCGAACTCTCAAAAAACTCTCAAACAAAAAATTAGATAAAAAATTTCCACGAATATCACATGGTTATGTGCAGAATCCAGTGGGGAATCCTAGATTATCATGATCTATCTATGAAGATTGATGAAATTAGAGAAATCTTCCTTCAAAGGTGAAGATGGAAAGGTCACAGCCTTTTCCTCTTTTTTTGCCAGAGAGAACTTTTTTCTACTGAGAACTCTTTTGAGATTCTACTACTTGAGGCCATAGAGGAGGAGAAGAATGCATCTCTTTTGAGAGAGAGAGAGAGAGAGAGAACGTCCCTCAAGGGGGAGGAAGCACCCTCGAGAGTGCCTTAGGTATCTTCTTTGGCTAAAGCCTCTCAAAAGAAGAAATAGGGGACTTATCAAAGGTTAAGGCTAAGAAGCCCAGGGAGGGAGCCCCCAATTCCAGTAGTAGGGACTGCTATCTCAAATATTTTGGACTTGATCCATCTTGCCCAACAAATAGCCCCAAATGCCAATTATTAACCCTTTCGAGAGGAAGATACCCCCCCATACCCTCCCCAAAGGAAGATCATCCATTTCCCTCAGACATCTCTGTTGCGGGCTCACATTTCCCTTTCCGCCCCTTTTTTCCAAACTTCTTGAACAATTCCAAGTGAGCCCTGCACAAGTATATCCCAATGTCTTGGTGATCATCATAATGTTCTTGACTCGATGTGATAAGTTCGGTATCAAGCCCAGATATAAGCTTCTTTGCTCGCTATACTTTATGTCTTATAGTGGGCGGAGAAGTTGGAAGAAAGGGGTTTCATTTGACAGTAGGAGGTATCGAGTTCCCCCATAGAATTGGGAAGTGCGAGTCGAGTCTCCCAAACTCGGGGAGTATATCTGTTCGGATGCCCTTGAGTGGGACAGGCAAAAGCTACTGTCCAGCTCTCTTGACTACAGCCACTTCAACAACCCTAAATCCTGGATTGGTGGCTTTGCATTCCCTCCCACAATCTCAAAGGAATATGTGTATAAATTACTCCAGAAGAATATCAGGAAGAGGAGAAGAGAACTTGAGGACCCCAAAGAAGGCCCTCCCCTCGAGACCCTCGTTAGTGATTTTAGGCACTCAAAGGCCTCCAAAGGTGCCTCAATAGAATTCTACTTCTCTTTTTTGTTGTATTGTTGAGTTTATTGTTACTGATGCTATCTCTTTTTTTTCCAGTGGGTCTTACTAGTGACTTAAAGAAACTGAAGCCTACGGAGCAAGGCCAGGCTCTCCCAAAGGGACCGTTGCTTCCTTAAATCAGGCCCCCCTCTCTGAAACTGGGCCTCCCCTCTTACAGTGGGTGGCAAAAGGACTACTTTGACCATTGGTAATGGTGTGACTCCTCACACTAGGAATGTTCGCCAAAAGACAAGGGCGAGTGGCAATAATGTTGGTAACACCTCCCCAACACTATTAAAAGGAGCACATGGCGGTGAGAATGTCCATCAACAGTCTCCACCCCTTCGAATGATGCAACATCCATATCCAGGATTGAGCGTCATCTCTCGAGGATGGCCTCTGACCCTAAGGTTCTCCTCCATTCCTGTTCAAAATTTATCTATCGTCCTCTTTCCTAGCATTAATTAAGTTGAACTATTTTGCTAGGCCTCCTTTTTTTTCATGAGGCCACTGAGAAGATGGTAACTTCTGCCTTTGCTTGTACCTCTAGCAGTGGTTCCCTCCAGGAAAACTCAGTAAACAGGATGCTGAGATTATTGAGTTGAAGAAAGCCCTCGAGGAGAAGGATATGGTGACTAAGGAGAAGGATAGGGTGCTCGAGGAAAAACAAAAAAATTTCCTCGAGGAAAAATAAAGAATTCTGAAAGGGGAGAGGTGAGGCATTGAAACTGATAGGCATCAATGGATGCTAGAGAAGGGATACCCTCGAGAAGAGGGCTCGGGCAGTTGAGGATCCGGCCTCACAGGTTCAACTACTCGAAGCCTTCAAACGCAAACTTTTGAACAGCCCTGAGCTTCTTTAACTGTTTGTAGACCTCTTGGAGGTGGCCAAAAATATCTGCTGTAGCAAATTAGCTGAGGAATTCCTGAAGGCACAAGTATCCACCTTCCTATCTGAAGATCTTGCTAAGCAGGTGGATGATCTAGTCAACCTAAAGCTTAAAGCCACTCTAGATGCGAAATGAGATGAGGCAATAAAGAACGACGGCTTTCGCTTTACCCTGATGGATTTCTTTAAGTCCAAAGGGAAGCTCTTCAATGCTGAGGGGATTCAAGCGATACCCCCTTCCAGAGGGTACAGATGCCTCCCCCGAGCAGAATTCAACCGCTATCCGAGTGGAAGAAATGACTGCTTGCACCTCAAAAGAAGATGATTTTATGGTTTCTCCCTAATTGTAACTTTGCCAATTAGGGCCCTCAATTGCAACATTTTCTTTTGAATACCAATATAAGAATATGTCTTTTTCCATGACTTATTGATTATGCCTTTGTTTTCTTTTCGTAGTATAACTCGTTGAAGAAAGTGTCATAAGATGCTTGTGAGGATCTTTCAAGTGCCCAAAAAGAGTTAAGTGAAACACACAAATAGCTATTGAAAGCCACCTAAGATCTATCTAATTGTAATCGAGAGAAGGAGTCCTTCAAGGATAAGCTCCACTAACTCGAAGCTGAGATGAAGGTGTGGCAATCTAAATACCGTTCAACCTATAAGGGGTTTATTTAATGGTACATATCCTTTAGAGGTGGCCAAGGGTTGTGATTCTACAGATAAAGACCTTGAAGAGTTGATGCATTAAATCTATTTAAAGTTTGGTTCTCTGAAGTCCTGTATTGCTACTGTGTCTAGGCTTCCAGTAGTGGAAGGGTGCCTAATTAGTTGCATGGGAGAAAATTGAAGGCTAGTATCCCAAAGGGAGTTAGTTTCCAAGAAACATCTACTAGCTTAGCACAAAGTAGTTAGCCTTGAAGAGGAATTGCTCACTTGGAATATAGCTAGAGAGGATCCCTATTCTTCAAGCGAACCCCATCCAGCCCCTCGAAGGAGCCCCCTGGTTGAAGATAGTTCTTTGGTAGAATCCCTTTTTGTCCAAGAATGCATGAATCGCGGGGAAGATCGAGGCCTAGAATGTACAAGCCAAAGAAGTTTAGTAGTGTAGCGCTGATTTCGAAGAAAAAATTGCTGACGAAGTAAGCCTTCATACCCACATGCTTTCTTACAGCATTCATTCCTCATATTTAATCACAAATGATTAGCTCCCAAAATTTCTACTCAAAGCTACTTGATACTGGATGGATGATGTTAACATCCATGAGAATGGAACTCCTCGACAGAAAATGGCTTTTAACCTTATTCTTGATTGGTTAGCAGAGCTGAAGGTAAAAGGATTCACCCCCTCAAGTTATCGTTTTGCTCCCCGATCACAAAAAAAATGTCATTAAAGAAGCTGACAAGAATCTTGTCCCCTCGAGTAGAGTTAAAAAGGATCTACCTCAAAACATCGCAAGAGCATTGGGTTCTCCTCGAGGGACCCATTCAAACCTTCCACAAAGAAGCAGTGTAAGACCGTTGCTCCCCTTGATCCTTTTGAATATCCCGCAGAAGAACAAATGAAGGACATCTGGAGAGATGCTGGTATAAAGATTGAAGAGCTCGAAGAGATAGAAGTAAAAGTGAAGGGGCTGGGAAAACCTATCTCCACCGAAGATTTGTTTCGGGCGGGGTTTCTTCCAACTAGTTGAATACATTTAGACGAATAAGTTTAAGTACTTTTCAGAATCAAAATTCTACTTCTAATAATTGATTAAGTTGAATAAATAGCATGTTATACTCTATCTCAAATATTTTTACCTCTCGAATATGAGCACCACGCACAACTTCCCTAGGCAAAGCATAGTATGAATATCTTTGGTAAGTAGAAATTGAAAAATTCAGAAACATAAGCATTTTACCCAGGTTTGGTGTTTCCACTTACATCCTGCCAACCTTGTCCTCAAGTTCATCATTCCAAGATTTAAAAAGTAGCATTCGAGTGCCACTTAAAAGCTACCACCCGAACCTCAGCCATAGCTGGAAATATCATCTAGAGCGTCGCTTAAGAGCAACCAGCTCGAACATCAACTGGAGTGCCACTTTAGAGCAAATCACTCGAACATAATCTAGAGTGCCGCTTTATAGCAAACCACTTGTACATCATCTAGAGTGCTGCTTTAGAGCAAACCACTTGTACACCATCTAGAGTGCCACTTTAGAGCAAACTACTCAAACATCATTTAGAGTGCCACTTTAGAGCAAACCACTCAAACATCATCCAGAGTGCCGCTTTAGAGAAAACCACTCAAACATCATCTAGCGTGCTACTTTAGAGCAAACCACTCTGACAGGCGGGCGGTCGTCGCGCCCTCCGTGCAAAAGATAATTTATAAGCCCTTTTTGCTTACTTTCTACAACTAGGTAGATAGCGGCAAATCGGGGTCGTCCAAGGAGAAGAGGGATCTTCCTAAGCGTCTAAGCACAAAATGGTTAATATTAGGCTAGGATAAAATATATACACACACATAAAAGCAAGTAAAATGGGGGGGGGTTGGTTGGTTGGTTTTCCTAAGTTACGAAAGTAAAAAGACAAGATAACTAGCAAGGTCAAGTGACTATGCTAATCATCAAACAAAACTAAGAAAAGGGGTTTTAAACTACAAAGATAAAGAGCCTTGGGGGCAATGGATATCCACTTCCGAATCTAATGTAGGTCATTGAATCATTCACTCATTCTATCATATAGCATTACATGACTCAACATCAACATACCCATCTAGCAAGAATCACAACACGTTATGCACAAGAAGTTCTAAGTTCATGCTCATAGATTTTCATGCAAAGGAGCTACGGAATTCGTCACGTTCCTAACACCTAACCAATTCAATCATACAAGCACTCCCTATGCTCAAGCAACTCATGGCACAAGTGAAGTGAAACACACCATCAAGAATACACGAATGCTAAATAACAAATGCTTCAAGGATGAGTTAAAATCATCTATTCAATACTTCAACTACTTGTTGTGGAGACTAAACTCCTATCCTTCTTAGTTCGTAGTTTGCAAGAGTGAGTTCGACATCTCTCGTCAAACCTCACCAATGACTCCCATTGTCGCGACCACGACTCAAGGTATCATTGGTGGCATTTAATCACGAAGAACCAACAAGCTTGGCAATGCTTATGACCACTACACCGTGACTAAGCATTTAACCAATTCATGCAATTACACGAGATTGGATGAACGTGCAACGCACATTCATCCAAGAGCATATAACTCTCTCGTTTGCTACACAAACGAACATGACGAAGAGTTCGACATCAATCACATTCGTCTAGCACATTATCAATCCATCAACACAATCGAAAGCCCTAAATTATACTCATACATTCCTAACAAGAAAAGGGGGGAAATTAACCCAAATCCCCCAAACCCTAGCTAGCAATTCATACAAGTATTTCATTCAAGCTTTCAACAATATCAATGGAATCAACAATTAACATTCAAAGCACAATAAGAGCACAATAGCAAAAACACCAAATAGATAGATATAAATGCTCCTTACTACATACAAATGGAAGCTTCAATCCTTGCTCCCAAGTACAAAAACTACTCTAGAACAACAAAAGACATAGAAACTAAGAAAACAAGAAGATAAAACCTAGGGTTTTGGCCCAAAACAGGGGCCAAAAGCTATGGAGAAGAAGGGGTGAAGAGGTATTTATAGGGGGAAGAAAAAGGGGAGAAAACGCTGCTGCAGGGCTGATTTTAAGCTGTCGTCGCGAGTCGCGATGAGCTTCGTCGCGAGTCGCGACCAAATCAGTAAACTGCAGCCCTGTTTTGTTTTGCTTCCTCCGGGTGAACCGTTGATCCGTTTCGGGAGTTCTTGTAGTCGATTTTATAGTGCTCGAGAAGAGGAATCCAATGGTGCCACTCTTGAAGGCTGATTCTTCTCGGAAAATTCTGAGAACCCCGGATCATCATTCATCTGTTGCTTTGCTCTCCTTTCTTCATCTCTTCACTTCTTCAAATCTTCACAAAGCTCAAATGTAAAGGTCTTCAAATCTTCAAATCTTCAAAGATAAATCTTCAAAGTCTTCAAATCTTCAAAGTCTTCAAACAAATCACCTTGTCACACAAAATCATCTAAAAAGTGATAAAAACGTCAAAGCCGCCTTTATCCCTCCTTAGATGATTTCAAGGCAAAATGCCACATGTAGAGCACAAAATTGCACAAAACCTAATCCTAAAAAGCCTAAAATAACCATCTAAAATGGACACATCGCACTCGAACATCATCTAGAGTGTCATTTTAGAGAAAACCACTCGAACATCAGTTGTGGTTGGAAATATCTTCTAGAGCGCCACTTTAAACCAACCCACTCGAACATCAGCTAGAGTGCCGCTTAAAAGTAACCCACTCATCACAACTGGTAGTATTTTCTCAAGTTAGTAATGTTCCACCTCCTTGGCACTCGAACACCATTCATCTCTTTGAGAACATAACTTCCTCCCGGGTGCAATTCAATCACCTTATAAGGGTCTTCCCAGTTTGTAGCTAACTTCCCTTTAGGTTCCTTTCTACTTTTTTCGTTTTTCTCATTACCAAGTCCCCCGGATTAAATAACACCTTCTTTACCCTTCTGTTTCTTTGACTTTAGCCTCATGTAGAGAAGCTAGCTCTCTTTTCTCCTCCACCATATCCAAATCCAGACATCAGTTCTGCTGATTTATTGTATTAACTACAATAGCCATCATCCTTGGGCTTGGAACACCTATTTTCGCAGGTATTACTGCCTCCGAGCCATATATTATACTATAAGGAATTTCCCCATTAGTGAAAGACTCAGCTGTCCGATATACCCACAACACATTGGGTAATTCCCATATCCAGTTACCTTCCGCCCCCTCGAGACGTGCTCGTATTCCATTTACTATCATTATGTTGGTCACTTCCAATTGTCCATTGGCTTGGGGGTGATAAACTAATGTCACTTTTTGCTTAATCTGATATTCCTCGCACCACTTCTTGAAGGGATCCTGAGCAAACTGTGTTCTGTTGACTGTAATGATCATTCTTGGGATTCCAAAATAACACACAATGTTCTTCTAGCAGAAGGAGATAACTATTTTTCCTCTTATGTTTGTCAGGGGCTCGGCCTCTACCCACTTTGTGAAATATCTAAATTTTACTGGCGCTTCTGGAAAAGGGCCCACCTAATCGATCCCCCACGAACTATAGATGCTTCTCATCTCTTCTTGTGGAACATGTGTTATAGGGGCATATCTCTGACACTAGTGGCAAGCCTAAATATATCGATTTGTGTCCTCAAACATGGTCAGCCAGTATAATCCCGCTCGAATAAGCCTCCTCGCCACGGACCTAGCTCCCTGGTGGCTGGCGCATACCCCTTTGTGGACCTCTCTTATGAGATAATCAGCCTTATGAGTGTTAACGCATCGAAGAAATGGCTGTAAATAACCCCTTATGTACAGCATTTCTTCCTGCAACACATACATTGGAGCTTTCAACCTTATCTTTCTGGCATCCACTTCATTTTTCAGCAGGACACCCTCTCGAAGATATGCTACGAATGGTGTCATCCAGGAGTCTTCCAGTTCTACCGCCACAACCACAGGTTCTTCAAAACATTTTCTATTCAAAGTTTCCATGAGTAGTTGCTTCTGGGATTGGGTTCCCAAATTTGAAGAAGCAAGCTTACTTAGAGGGTCTGATTTATGATTGCTTTCCCTCAGAACCTTCGTTAAAGTATAAGATAGGAAAAAAAATTACAAGTTATTTACTACCTTGAGGTATCTCTGCAAGTTACGCTCTCTGGCCTCGTATTCTCCATTCACCTGCTGAACCACAATTTGAGAGTCACTGAAAAACTCCAGTTCCTCCATCTGCAGCTCCCTCACGAGGCGTAATCCAGTGATCAGTGCCTCATACTCAGCCTCATTATTAGTTACTTTGAATGCAAAGTTCAATGCATAAGGGTAATCTCTACCATTGAGGCTAGTTAACAGAAACCCAGCTCCACTTCCTCCTAAATGTGACGAACCATCCACATACAACTTACATACCTTTCTTTGGCTTGCTTCCACCTCTCCAATGGAATCCAAACATACCTTGAGGGGCTATGTAGTTTCCACTATGAAGTTAGCCAGCTCCTGTCCCTTAATCGCAACTCGAGGTTGATATTAGATATCATGCTCTCCCAATTCCAATGCACACTTCATCATTCTTCCTCAAATATCTGGCCTCAGTAGGATCTATCGAATGGGGTGGTTTATGAGCACCACTATTTTGTGTCCCTAGAAGTAGGGTTGCAATATTCTGGCTGCATGTACGAGGGCTAGAATCAACCTCTCAAGAACAATATACCTCGTCTCCGGCCCCTACAAGGCATGACTGACAAAGTAAATTGGATGTTGAACCTGTTCTTTTTCTTTTACCAGGGCCGTACTGATTGCCAATGGTGATGTATAAATATACAAGTATAGTGTCTCATCCTTGTCTGATTTCATCAAGGTAGGTAATGTCCCCAAGTGTTCCTTCAACTGCTTGAATGCATCATCGTACTTACCATTCCACTCAAACTTCTTTGCCCTTCAAAGGATATCGAAGAAGGGTAAGTGCTTCTCCGCCCCCTTTGATCTTTTTCGGGTTTACATCAACCCCCTCTCTGAGACCATGAATCCGAGAAACTTCCCCGCCCCCACACCAATAACACACTTAGATGGGTTCAACTTCAAATTAGCCCATCGAAGCTAACAGAATGTTTCCACATGTCTCTTAAGAAGGGGCAGTCGGCGGTCGGCGGCTAAAAAGGGTTTAGGGTTTCGATGAAAGGATCAGGGATATGCTGATACCATGTAAAACAGCATAGGGATTGTGTAAAACTGACTTGTATTCATTCATCATATTAACAGGTATTTATACAAAAGGTTTCTTAGAGAATAAGAAAAAATATGGAAACCTAATCAATTTGGTTTTACCAAAAATACTATTAGATTTAAATAAAAACGGTTCTATGAAACCATAAAAGTTACTTTAAAGGGGACTTCTCTTGCCCTGCCTTTGATCATTTTCAATCAAAGGTGGTTCAAGGAAATACCTTTAAATTTTACCATTAAAGGCGGGAGGAACTACCTTCAATAGGTTCCGAGTTCGGAACCTTTGAAGCTCCATCAAATTTTGTAGCTAGTTCTGATGTCATAATAGCAACCATTTTCTGGCATCGGAATATATATAGGAGGTGGCTATTTAGTTCTGGCCTCTTTGGTAAAATCTAGACCTTGCCGGGATTTTAATGTGTTAAATTGATTTTTTGGAAAATTAACTTCCAAACCCGGAAGTTGATTCGGTCCCTACGTCCGAGGTCAGAATTAGTGTTCGGTCATTTTAAAAAATTTGATGCACAGGGGAAGCTAGTTCTAAGTTTGGAACATCGATCAAGTGCTATGGTAAAAAATGACTATTTCATAAGAAATCAACCTCAAAACTCCTCGTATCATAGCTCCAGTTGGTACAAAATACATGACATTATCATACTAGCTAACACAAATCTATAGACTATGCTAACAAATCAAAAATCTGTGGATAGGAAGAGAAATCATGAAATCATATTCCACACTATTCATGTCATCAATATAGACTAGTTTGTTATACTACCACGTTCGAATTTTCAAGAGATCAGGATCGGGCATGCACTTGATGCCTTTCCAAGCAATTTCTTGCGGTATTGATATCATCTTGCGAATACGGCTTGTGGACTTTTGGAATAATTTGTGAATTGAAAAATATTATTAGTATGAGTAATAGAGTGACAAATTATGTTACATCAAGAATCAACTCAGTAATTATTTTTTCAATTTCTAGATAGTCCATTTGTACATGTTGAACATACTCTACCGCGTATAGCATTATGTAATAGCCACACTCTCATGTTTTTGCTTGTTTTTTGTACTGATTAATAGCAACGAATATAGTCAAAATTCTAATAATTGATAAAAAAAAATAGTAGTCCAACACGGAAATAATATAAAACCTTGACTACGACTAAGTCCAACCCTCTATTACTAGTATCACTCGGATCATTGGAAGTCATCCAAAAATTTAACAAATGAATTGGGTGGTTGGAACTGCATAGAATCCATCCAATACGCACGCTTCCTTTCAGGGACAATAAAAACCAAATTCAAACGGTCCTTGCAAAATTTATATACATAAAAAATGCATAAAATTATTTACATAAATGAAATGAGAATCTAACAATCACCTCTCATTATATGGCATAGCGAATAATTTTTCATATGTCTGTCCTAAACTTTGGTGGATATAGTTAATCCTCTCTTGGGCCGTACAACCAATTTCTTGAGTCATCACTTGCCACAACTAGATACCCTATCCAACCCTTCTCCTTTTGCTAAACAAAGTAATACATGTACCTTCCAAACAAAAGTGAGAACATTAGTTGTAAACATATTAGGAATGATAAATTGTATATTTGAATGCATAAATCTAGTACTCACAATAGGTAGAGGGAAATTAGCATTTGGCTAACTTGCTCACACCTTCATAGGTCTTCGAAGTCACTCCACTCCACAATGATTTCCCACTTTTGACCAAATACGCATTTGTTTCCCAAAATAAGTATGTTGACTTACGTTGGTGATCGGAAATCCAATCATACAACACCCTTACAAAAAGTGGTGACTCCCTAAAAACTTGTACCCTTTTGATGGGAGGTCTAATCTTCTTAGTCGTTTCTTCAAATAGTTTAGGTGTCCAAGGGAGTTTCCTTCAAATGACAATCCTTTAGAGCTTCAGCGAAAACTAGGCGATGGGGCTATAGAAAAATTATTCCACTGGCGGGTCTTACTCACTTGTAGTGGCCATCCCTAATTAGCAATAAGGCATTTAGCACCACCAGATTCTCCAACAAAACTCAAGAAATGCCTCCGTAATTGGTACAGAGTGATGATTGACTCGCGTAAAATTTCATCGGCAGTGTGGAGTGGTCTACCATTGTCGCCTTGATTAATGTATAGCTCACACAAATATGATGTCTACATGGTATTAAAAAAACTAATGTAAATTAAATGTCAAGATATTTACTAATGCTTGGAAAAAAATGTGTACCTTTTATTTTGATGGATGTGGTGGCTTTTTAAAGATTATTGCCTTCATTTCTTAGCGTAAGAAGAATTGGCTCGGGGTTAAACTCAACTTCTCCCGGCGTGATCCTCTGGAAGGAGGAGTCCAACCGGACGTCAAATCGTCTAAATTCTTGGATAGAGGAAGACTAGTGTGTTAGATTAACTAATAAACCACAGGGTTTTCTTTTTGCAAGGTGTGGATTCTCAAAGTTTTTCCCCTGTCATAAGACCTAAAACCTCCAAATGCATCTCTTTGTGATAAGAATACAACACCTCCTCTTGCAAGTCTCGGGTGGTCAGATTTACTGGTAGTCTCACAAAGAATGTCGATCTTACCCATGGGAATGAATTAGCCTTCCATTTGATCATGCTTCAACTTATCCTAAGTGTAGTACTTCAAAAAAATTTAGTGTATATAATAAATAGATGTGTTAAATAAGAAATCATCACTAGGGGCTTACCACTCATTCAGCGAGTTCAATTTCTGGTGCTTTATCATATCCATCCTCATAATTTTATCGGCTCATTAGGAATAGATCACACATCTCAATTTCATCCAAATCAGTGGATGTTATCGATGACCTTGCCTCATCCTCGGACATCCCCCCATCAATTGAAATTTGGACATCCCTTTTAAAATTACTCTGCACAAGCACTAGGGCCACCAATCCAACACCCCCACAGCTTTTCCAATAAGGAGTTATGTTCTTCGAGTTAATTCATTGTTTTTCTTCTCTCTTACCTTATGTTAGGATGTGATAGGCATATCAATACTAAAAAATAATGGTAATCTAAATACACTCTAAAATTTAAATAAGTGTACTAACATTTTCCTTAGTTTTGAAGGCTTTTCTCTTGTGGATCTCCCAAATTTCCGGTTGAATGTGTGTATAAGTTAACCACGTACAATATCCTTTCCTCACCAAAAATATGTAATCTCTAAATATCATGTACTTGTGTTCTTGCCAACTCTTAGATAACATGCTTATTGCCTTCTTTCTTAAATTCTCCATTTCAAGAGCATTGATCTCATACGACCTCTATTAGGAATTTCTAGGGCACGATGTCAAAACCCAAGATTTAATTTAAGCATAAAATGAAGGGTAAGTTGTGTGAATAAGACATATTTCTATTATGCTACCTTAAAGTACTCCATCTATAGGATGCCTTTTTAATCTTTGGGCACTTCGTGCCAATTATTGTACCGGATGTCTACCCTCGTTCTAACAACCTTCCCTACCCAACTAGACCTCGTAGCACATCTTCTAACAAACACCGACCAACTTGATTCCAACAAAGTCAACTCCTTCCTAGCCATTCTCCATTCTAATGTCCTATAGTGTATCTTAGCAATCCCTACCTCCTCTGACTCATTCCCGTAATCTTCCCCAACGACCAATGTTTGGGAATTTTCATCGTGCAAACATGCGGAATCACCATGAGTCCTTTTCTGTGACATTTTACTACCTAAAAACACACATTATAATCAAATAAAAAATAATTACAATACACAATTTAGTATAACAAAGGAAATTCTTACTAAACCCTAGCACTACATACTTTGATTTTTTTCATCGGAATTCTGGTAAACTACAACATATTCTCTATATATTAGCTATCTACAAAATAACACACTACATTACTTACAACATAAATGTCACAATTAGAAGAAGGAAACTACATTTCGATTCGTCTAAATATACCAATGATTTAATGCTACGTATAGTAATTTTATTGACTAATATTTACCTTTTTCATCAAAATAAGGGGATTTGAAGTTGAAATGATCCCATCTTGACCACACTCTTCAAAGAGTAACCCTAGCCCCAAATCTTCCTCTTTGATGGTGAATCTTGGAATTTTACTAAGCTAGATGAATAAGAATATGGTTTGAAGTGGTTTTTTTTTTAATGCAAAACACCCATAGGTGGGGGAGTTATGTATTGGGTTCCCCATACCCTATATGAAATTGAAAACGTTGGTACATGAGTATGTCTAGTTCACTAGACTTGAGGCAAACAGTGTTGCCTCCAAAAGGGTTAACCTAGTAACAGCTACACAATGGTAGTTAGTGAAGAAGTTACGATCCAAGGGAGAGAATCTCCACCCCTTGTGTTAATTCTCACCCTCGGCCAGGTAACTCCTAAAACTAGTCTATATTCAGTCAAGATACATACATATGAAGAAGTCCCTGAAGATGATAATAGAAAATAAGTTTGTCCAAGTTTGGGAACCTGTGATCCCCATCCATACCAGCACTGGATCAGGAAAGCAGCATCTGGAGCTCTCCCCTCACTTGAAGAAGAGGCAACCTTCAGCTCTCCCAATTCTTGATCAGTAGAGGCCACCCTAGTAGTTGAAGCAGTAAAAAGGAGTATCTATAACTCTTCCATCACTTGATCATTAATGAAATCTGCAACATAAACAGACAAAAACTCAGCAGTATCTATTCTATTGTTTAATCATTCCTGTGAGCACGGATGGCTGGAACAGAGTTTATCCAAAGTAATAAGCCCTCTAATATGTGTAGGGATGTTAGCCATGGAAGGTACAGGACCAGAATCGAAATGAAATTTTGCAAGGGCATCAGCAACTAAGTTACCCTCTCTCAGAACATGTTGCAACTCAGCCCCTCCTAGTGAGGATTTCACTTTATAAACTTTATCAAAAAGTTCCCAATTTGCTGAAAAAGGATCATTTATCATTGAGACCACAAGTTTAGAATCAGATTCAATTATAAAAGTATGGTCAAGCTGAGGGAATTTTTGACAAACGTACATAATGGCATCAATTTCAGCTAATAGAGGTGACTCTGCTCTAGAAGCAGAAGAACTGATGCAAATAGGACAACCATGTGAATCTCTAGCAATCAGACCCACCGAAGCTAAGTTATAAGACCAAGAGGCATCCACATTAACTTTAATGTATACTGACTTGGGTCTAATCCAACAAATCTTCGATATATTAGGCTTAGGAGGGGGTCTAAGTTGAGGTGATAGGTGCCTAAGTGCTGGTGGGATAGGACTAGAGATCAGTAATTTTAAAGGACGCACTTGGAGTGAGAGTATGATCAGGTCCTGTACCTCTTTACAGATAGAAGTTAATATAAGGGGCTTATTATCCATAAGGAAACCATTCCTAGCTTTCCAGAGTCCCCAACAAATTAATGATGGCAGTAATTTACAGTAGATGCGCTCAAACTTAGGTAAATCATCACAGTCCCAGAATAGTAGAAACCTCTGAGGAATGGTATGGATAATATTCAAGTTGAAATGAACCAAAGATGCAAAATAGGACCACAAATCATGAGCTAAATGGCAATTTATGAAGAAGTGTTGAATCGAATCAGATTGATCACAAGCCGAGCATTTTGATGCTAAACTAAAACCACAAGTGATAAGCACCTCATCAAATGGGAGGAAAGCATGCAGTAATTTCCAAATGAAAATAGTTATCTTCTTTTGCAGAGGAATTTTCCAAAGAGTAGTACTAGCCAGAGAAATATCTGATTCAGATGTCAGGGTCTTGTAGCATGATCTAAAAGTGAAATTACCTGAAGTCTCTGGTTTCCAGATCATTCTGTCATTTCTTTCCTGCAAAACTTGAGCTCCCTGCAAAAACAAAAGAGTATCATGCTCCAAAAAAGATGAGATCTGATCTAAGATTGAGGTTCTATTGTTAACAAAGTCAGCCACTGATATATTAAGCATATCTGATGCAATGCTATCTGGAATGTAGTTTATGAGGGGACCATTGGGGCACCAATTGGCCACCAAAAAACTACAACTCCATTTGCCATGTATGATAGAAGAATTAGTTTCTGCAAAGGAATTAACCTGACATATTCTCTTCCATGTGACTGATTTCCTATAAGATGGTGGCAGTGCCCAAATAAATTTTGACCACAAGGAAGTACCATGTTGGCACTTCCACCAGAGTTTAACTGAACAAGCCTTCACTATAGCCTTAATAGATCTGAATCCCAGCCCATTAAGATTAGTTGGCTTAGCAATGTCTGCCCATTTTTTTCCAAACCTTTCTGTTCTTATCCTGAACTTTACCCCAAAAGAAGTGTGACAGTCTTTTTTCAATTGATTTAATGATACCTTTTGGGGGATTAGTTACAGAACAAATATGTTGAGGAATTGAATAAAGGCAAGATTTTATTAGGACCATTTTCCCTCCTCCAGTGAGCCATTTATTTTTCCAATTTTGAAGCTTATGGTCAATGTTAGCCAGTAAAGGATGATAGTATCTCATTAAAGTTCTTCCTCTAAAAACTAGACAACCTAAGTACTTAAAAGGAAATGATCCTTTTTTCATACCCAACACTGTTTTGACCTGATTAAACTTAGCTACACTTGCTCTTTTGCTTAGGTAGAATTCTGATTTATCAAAGTTAAATTTCTGGCCTGATGTGTACTCAAAAATCTCGAGGAATGCTTTGATTTTAATTAAGTTCGACCTTGATGCTTGCATTAGAATCATTGTATCATCTGCATACATCAGATGGGAAACAACAGGAATAGATGCAGATGTTTGAAAACTATCCAATCTATTATTATGGAAAATAAAGTCTAAACTTCTAGAGAAGGCTTCTGAAAATAAATTAAATAGATAGGGGGAGAGAGGATCACCTTGTTTTATACCCCTTGAAGCCTGGAAAAAACCTACAGGAGTTCCATTCACCAAAACAGAAAAATATGCTTATGACAAGTTATTCATAATAGCATTTAGGAACTTTCCAGTAAAACCGAACTGTTCCAAAAATTTTCTAAGAAAGTTCCAATTAATCCTGTCAAATGCTTTTTTCAAATCCAATTTCAGCATACAATTAGGAGTTCTGTATTTCTTATCTAGGAATCTAATCATTTCTTGCAAATATAAGATGTTATCAGATATGTCTCTATTTTTCATAAAAGATGTTTGATTAGGAGAGATCAGGCTTTCCATATAAGGTTTTAACCTTTCCATTAATACCTTAGAGCATATTTTATTAATCACATTAGAAAGGCTAATTGGCCTAAAATCTTCAAAGGAGCAGGGGGTAGTTTTTTTAGGAATCAAAGTAATCCAGGTGCTGGAGATTCCTCTTGGCATTGTAGTTCCAGCAATAAAGTCATTCACAGCAGAGATAAGGTTTAATTTAATAATGTGCCAACATTTAGAGTAGAATTTAGGGGAGAATCCATCAGGACCGGGGCTGCTCATCTTATTTAATCCTTTAATGACAGTTTCCAGTTCAACTTCAGTAACAGGACAGGCAAGTGTTTGATTATCCCTTTCCTTGATGATATTTGGGATCTGACTCAGGAAATGGGAATAATAAGTCTGATCAGGTTGTTGAGAGGTTCAGAAAGCAGATCAGAGAAATATTGAACTGCTGTATTTTGAATATCTAACTGAGAATCAATCCATTGTCCAGTTCCATTTTGTATTTTGGTGATCTGTAATTTACAATTTCTTTCCTGTACTACCTTATGAAAGAAATTTGTATTGTTATCTCCAAGCTTTTGCCACTTAATCCTAGCTTTCTGCTTCCAAAATTTTTCTTTTTCCTTTAAAGTCTTTAGAAGCAATGCATTTTTCTCATTTAGCTTAACTCTTTCAGAAATTGAGGGGTTGATATCATAATTAATTTCCTGTATTCTCACAGCCTCCTCAGCTTGTTTAACATTCAGATTAATGTTACCAAATGTATCTCTGTTCCATCTCTTTAGGATTTTCTTAAGCCTAATCAGTTTTAGGTAAAATCTCATCATTCCTGATCCTGCTAAAGGTAAGTCCCAACAATCTTTAATTAATCCAGTGAACTCTATTCTCTGAAACCAAGCACTTGAATCATACTTGAATCATACTTGCCCTCAAGTATGAGATGAGCAATTTCAAAGCAGGTTGTTCATTCAAAATCCCATCCCCAAACTGACTATGACTCAACAGAAAAGAGAAAAAAATAAAAATAACATATCAACTATATACATGAAACACCTAAGACTCTATTACCCGGACCTTGGTCAAACAATTTAGCATTAAGTTTTCATTTCATGGCTCATCAACAAACATCCCCCTTCCAAGTTCAAGTTTCAATTCACAAACAAGTGGTGGTCTCATCCCCCTTTATTACTCAATTCAATCCCCCCTACATTGCTCTTTACCCGGCTATCAACTGATCAAAAGGAGACAAGCATGAATTCCTCACGTTTTTCACTCAATCACACAATAAGTAAGGACAGTCACTCAATTATAATCATGCGGTATCCTTAGCCAATACATAACAAGCCAAAAAGGTCTTTAAAGGTTGTAACGGGGCTAGGGGTTGTAATGTTGGTGAGATCCTAGGGGCTCTAAGGTTCATACAAACATGCACATATGTTCAAGAACAAATCAGTAGAAAATTCCAGCAAATACACATCATCAAAACCAATTTTCTGGACTGATTAAAAGACTAATTCAGGTCTGGAATTTTTTCTCTTTTTTCGTTTTTTCTCTTTTTTTTCTTTTTTTTTCTCTGGGCAAAACAACACCCTTATTCTCTTTTCTTCTTTTTTTTTCTGTCCAGACTAGAATCTTTCAAATTACATGCTCATTTACCTCTACAGTGCCATAAGACTATTTTTCAATGAAAATCGGCACTCGAATCATGAATATGCAATATCAAGCAAGAGCAGAAATTTTCAGTTCAAGAACATACATGCATGGGGCAAGAATAGTATAAAGAGAAAAGGCTAGGCTTTTATAGTGGGTTACACAAAGAAAAGGTCAAGGCTCAAAAGGGTTTACTAGAGGATATAAAAGGTAGGCTATATACGATGTGTGGTTAATCCTAATTTGCCTCTTTTTTTACTCATTATGCATCAACCTTAGTTACCACAACTCTCAGAAAAAAGCTTGATGTAGAGAGTGCTCTACTCTAGGCTCAAACCTCACTTATTACTAGGCTTTTTCATGCAAGTCTTGTTCGTCATCCCATGTATCATTTAGCCAAGTTCAGGTTAATTTCAAAGGTTTATCACTAAGCATTTCAAGGGAGATATCAACCAACAAAAGTTTGCTAATATGATTCTTTTACCAGCAAGGTTAGTCCACTTTAAAGCCAATTCATTACTCACTGTCATGCTGAAAATTTGACCGACTCGATAAAATAAAATAAAAACATTTTTTTCTTTTTTAGAATTATTTATTCACAAAAACACACAAAAAATAGCAAACAAAGCATATAAAACGTCACACAAACAAGACACTAAAATGTAAAAACGACAACTAAACCTCCTCACACTTAAGCCTTGCTTGCCCTCAAGCAAGCTTGGATTAAAAGCGAGAAGATTCCTAGAGACAATATACATGAAAGGAAAAGAAAAGAAAAGAAAAGCCATAAAAGAGAAGGGACAGGGGAACTCATGCGGGGGGGCTGTTCATGGGGGGAACTTCCAAAAATGACATTAGACGCTCAATCTGGGCAGCCTGAAGATCCAGCTTGTGTTGCAAGGATTGCACCTCTGCACGGATGGACAACACCTCATCTTGTACCGAAAAAGCACTGCGGCCTGTATGAGAAGAAGTGGTGCTCGGGCAAGGAATGCCCGGCGCAGAAAACCGAGGTACATTGTTATCCAAATAAATCAAGTTGCTGGTCCGCAAATAGTCCAAATCATAAAGGGTTGGCTCAGGCACTTTGGGAAGGGAAGGGGGAACACGCAATTGCATACCTTTGTCAAGTAAAACACCAACCAAATTGCATAGGGTCATATAACGAGTAGACTGAATTGCAATTTCATTCAAAGAATCAGCTAAGCAAAATCCCAGATTCAATTTCTCCCCATGATGCATACACCACAACACAAATAATACATTCTGACTGACTCTCGTAAATGTGGTGAAGCGCCCAAAAACATTTCGCAACAGAAAATGGCAACACACTCTCAATACAGGATCGGCAATCCAATGCACATTAGAGCAATTAGCATCATACAAATCAGGGCAAGCAGGAGCCAATTCTTTCCAAGCATCAGTGGGACTAAAATTGGGAAAATCTTTATAGGTACCCACAAAAGCCTTAGCATAACCTTCCGAAGATAAATCATCAACAGACACCAAGCCCAAAGCCACATTCCACTCATTCAAACTCATAGAAACATGGTACAAACCCAACCGAAAGGATATGCAAGCATCAATCAGGGAAACAGGTTTCTTTAAGCAAAAACTAACCACAAACTCTTCACATAGGGGCGTATACATGGTCACAGAATGCAAGTCAAATAGCAAAGACCAACCAATATCCGCAAAGTATTTCAGAAACTGATCATAAATGCCCAAAGTCCTAAAAGAAGAGATACTTAGTCGCAAACCTGACAAACACTGTTTCTTACCCTTTTTCAAAGCTCTGGCCTGCAGCTTCGGGTCATCAAATTGGAGGAGGTCCTCCCTGGAATCGACAACGATCTCTGAAGGCAAACCATGGAATTCGGTGGAATTTGGCTCCTCCTCATCGGTTGAAATGGTGGGAGCCTGTGTCGCCCGTCTCCTAGTACGTTTCGCAGTTGGCTGGGCGTCGACAATGTCATCACTGGAATGATCAATTACTGGATCACGTCGGTGCTTTGGAGCTGAGGGTGTCTTGGACTTGCGTTTCGGCGGCTTCGTCGGCTTGGGCCCGGGAGGTGGTGGCAGTTCCTCGGTCACCGGAGAAGATGGCGGTGAAGAAGGTTGCTCCAGCGGTGCTTCAATGAGGATTGAAGGTGTGAGTTTTTGCTGCTGGGACAACGCCAATGCCAAAGTCAGTGGCGGCGGATTGACGGATTTTCTCATAGTTTTCTTCGTGAAGAATTTCGGCACCTCATGGCCGGGGAATGGCGGTGACGGGATGGATGATTGCTGGCCGGCCGGAGCAGATTCAATGGCAGGCTCAAGGTGGTGGTTGGCGGCAGTTTGGAAGCGCGTGGCGGCGCGTGGGAGCGCGTGAGAGCGGCGGCTTCGTCTGCGGCACCATCTCCGAGGACGGATGGTTGCCCAGGCTGGCAGTGGAGACTCGCGGTGGCAGGCGCAGCGGCGGAGGAACTCGGGTTTCACCGGCGAGAGGCGGAGCAGCTCGAAAATCTGGCGGTAGCGACGGAGGAGTTCTGATAACACCGGCGCAGCGGCAGAGCAGCTCGGAGTCACCGGTGCAGCGGCGGAGCGATGGAGGGAAGCTCGGTGGCGAGAGTCGGAGGGAAAATGAGCAGCTCTGGAATTTGGGCGAGAGCGGCGGAGAAGTTCTGAAATTTTTTTGGCAACTCTTGGAAGAAGGAAGAAGGTTTTATACCTTATATTGCATCAAAGCCCCTTAATTCCTTCCTTTTCCTAATTGGAACCCACAATTTCCGTAAACCACTCCAAGCATTGAATTATTTGTAGAATTGCCCAGATACTCTTTTCTCGCCATATTGCATCCCTGCATATAAAAACAAAAACGAGTTAACATTATTAATATGTTATGAATGTTTTATTTTTATTTTTATTTTCGTGTTGTTTTTTTTTAAACCAAAAATGAAAATTTGAAAGAATTTGTAAGAAAATAAAATAAAATAAAAAAAAGAAGAAAAAGATTCTGGGTTGCCTCCCAGTAGCGCCTTTGTTTACAGTCTTTGGCTAGACTTTCCGATATGGTCAATTAAAGTGGGGTGAGCATAATGGAATTTCTTCCACTATTGCCACCTGAGAAGCATCATAAAATGGCTTGAGGTGATGACCATTTACGAGGAATGTCTTCTCCGTGTCCAGGCTTTTAATCTGTACAGCTCCGTTTGGCCTAACATAAACCACCACAAAAGGTCCTAACCACTTTGTTTTAAGTTTCCCTGGCATCAACCGAAGCTTAGACTGGAAAAGTAACACCTTCTGTCCAATCATGAACTCCTTAGATCTCAGATTCTTATCATGCCACATCTTTGTTCGCTCCTTGTACCACATAGCATGATCATAAGCCTCCAATCGCAGTTCTTCCAACTCTTGAAGCTGAAATTTTCGCTCTTCCTCACACTTGCTTGTTGTCATGTTCATTTCTTTGACAGCCCAGTATGCCTTGTGCTCGAGCTCCACGGGTAGATGGCACATCTTTCCAAAGATAAGTCTATAAGGAGACATTCCAAGAGGCGTCTTGTAAGCGGTGCGATATGCCCACAGAGCATCCTCCAACCTCTTGCTCCAATCCTTCCTTGAAGGATTAATTGTCTTCTCCAACACTTGCTTTATCTCCCTATTAGATACTTCTGCTTGGCCATTAGACTGCGGGTGGTAAGTGGTAGCAAGCCGATGATGAACACCATACTTCTTCATGAGGGCCTCAATGGTGCGGTTTTTGAAATGAGTTCCTTGATCACTAACGATCGCTCGTGGCACGCCGAATCTGCTGAATATGTTAGATTTCAAAAACCCTGCCACAACTTGAGAATCATTAGTTCGGGTGGCTTTTGCTTCCACCCACTTCGATACATAATCAACCGCAAGTAAAATATACAAATTACCGCAAGAACTAGGAAAAGGACCCATAAAATCCATGCCCCACACATCAAATATTTCACAGACAATTATGGGTACTTGAGGCATTTCATCACGTTTAGATATGTTTCCTGTCTTTTGGCAATTTTCACAACTCTTACAAAAAAGATAAGCATCTCTATGAAGAGTTAACCAAAAGAAACCACTATCAAGCACCTTACGAGCAGTATGTTTAGGACCAAAGTGACCACCGCAAGCAAAAGAATGACAATGCAAAAGAATTGTACCTTGTTCTTCTTCAGAAATGCATCGTCGAATGATTTGATCGGAGCCTATCTTCCAAAGGTAAGGCTCATCCCAAATATAATGCTTGCTATCACTCTTTAACTTCAACTTCTGAGCAGGACTGAGAGTAACTGCCATCTCTCCAGTGGTAATGAAGTTCACAATATTGGCAAACCATGGATCTTTCGCCGATTTACCATGCAGTGGTTCCGTCCGGGGCCTCTGTTTGGCCAAATGGAGGCCTGTCGCAGCATACAGGTATTCTTCGGGAAAAGATTCCTGGATCGGGGTTGCATCCTCGGGTTTCACCAAGCGACTGAGATGATCTGCCACGTGATTCTCAGCCCCTTTCTTGTCTCGTATTTCCCAATCGAACTCTTGCAACAACAAGATCCATCTAATAAGCCTTGGCTTCGACTCCTTCTTCGTGAACAAGTACTTTAAGGCTGAGTGATCAGTGTAGACGATGATCTTCGATCCAAGCAAGTACGATCTGAACTTCTCAAGAGCAAATACCACTGCCAACAACTCCTTTTCAGTGGTTGTATAGTTACATTGAGCTGGGTTCAATGTCTTTGATGCATAATAAATCGCATGGCTCTCTTTCCCTACCTTTTGTCCCAAGACTGCTCCAACTGCATAATCGCTTGCATCACACATCAACTCAAATGGCAGATCCCAATTCGGTGGTTGCATTACAGGGGCTGAGATGAGCTTCTCCTTCAGTATATCAAAAGAACGTCTGCGCTCCTCGGTCATCTCAAAAGGAACATCATCTTGAAGGAGCTTTGTTAAGGGTTGTGCAACCTTTGCAAAGTCCTTAATAAACCTTCTGTAAAATCCAGCATGCCCCAAAAAACCACGTATCTCATGAACATTGGTAGGATATGGAAGTTGCTCTATGTTCTCAACCTTAGCCTTGTCCACTTGAATTCCTCTTTCCGAAACCACATGTCCCAAGACCATGCCTTCATTCACCATAAAGTGGCATTTCTCATAATTCAGCACAAGGTTCCGCTTCACACATCGAATCAAGACCTGTTCCAAATGACCCAAGCATACCTCAAACAAATTCCCATAAACTGTAAAGTCATCCATGAATACCTCAATGCTCTTCTCAATCAAGTCGAAGAAAATGCTCATCATGCATGGAGCATTGCATAATCCGAAAGGCATTCTCCTATATGCATAAGTGCCAAAGGGACATGTAAATGTGGTCTTTTCTTGGTCCTCCGGGTTCACGCAAATCTGAAAGTACCCACTGTATCCATCCAAGAAACAGAAGAAATTATTCCCGGCCAATCTTTCCAGCATTTGATCGATGAAGGGGAGTGGAAAGTGATCCTTCCGAGTCGCGGCATTCAACTTCCGATAGTCAATGCACATCCTCCATCCAGTGACCAAACGAGTAGGCACCAACTCATTCTTTTCGTTCTTTACCACTTGAAAACCAGATTTCTTCGGCACCACATGAACCGGGCTCACCCATTTGCTGTCTGAGATGGGGTAGATAATTCCCAAGGAAAGGAGTTTGAGGACTTCCTTGAGAACAACTTCTCTCATGTTGGGGTTCAGCTTCCTCTGAGCATCTCGAGCAGGCTTAGCATCATCTTCCATTAAAATATGATGCGTACAAATGTCGGGGCTGATCCCTGTAATGTCTGCGAGGGTCCACCCAATCGCTTTTTTGAACTTTCTTAACAGTGCAATCAACTGCTCCTCTTGAGAATCTGACAACCTTGCACTGACAATCACCGGGAGAGTCTCATCATCCCCTAGGTAGACATACTTCAGATTCGGGGGAAGATTCTTCAACTCCAGTATAGGTGGTGAAATATCGGATGGAATGGGCTTTTCAAATTCGAATTCACCCCCTGATAGCCTCTGTTTGGCCAAATTGAGGCCTGTCGCAGCATACAGGTATTCTTCAGGAAATTCGAATTCACCCCCTGATAGCCTCTGTTTGGCCAAATCGAGGCCTGTCGCAGCATACAGGTATTCTGCAGGAAATTCGAGTTCACCCCCTGATAGCCTCTGTTTGGCCAAACAGAGGCCTGCGTCAGTACTCTTCACTTCTTCCTGCGAGCTGATTGAGTACAACCATTCATCTATTTCCTCATCACTCAGATTCTGTGTCTTCTCATTGTTTGAATCAGTGGGTGGTAGCATGTCAATCTCATCCTGCAAGAATTCAGTCTCAAGGTATTCTTGGACGAGAGGGTCAATGACATCAATGGCATAAATATTTTCAGCATCTATGGGTTTTTTCATTGCATCATCAATACTGAAAGTATATTTTTCACCATAATAATCAAGACAAATAGTTCCCTTTCCCACATTAATTATTGTATTAGCCGTTCTTAAGAAAGGGCGACCTAACAACACTCCTGAGGTTCCTTTACCACTAGCATGATTCATCTTCACTACCTAAAAATCCGCAGGGCAAACAAAATCATTAACTCTTACGAGAACATTTTCTAACAACCCTTCAGGATATACACATGATCTATCTGCCAATTGGATTATTACTCTAGTATTTACCATTTCTGCTCCACTCAAAGAATTGTAAACAGATAATGGCATCACATTGATAGATGCTCCTAAGTCACACATGGCAGAATCAATCTTAACATTTCCAATAACACATGGCAAAGAGAACATACCAGGGTCCTTGCACTTCTGAGGCAAATCTCTTTGAATTACAGCTGAAACCGACTCGCCCATTATGACCTTGCTTGAGTCTTTACGTTTCCCTGCAATAAAATCTTTCAAAAACTTGCTCACAAGCGGAAGCCTTATAGCCTGCAAGAAAGGTAGGTTAATCTCCATTTTTCCAAAGATAGATAGGAAATAAACAGAATCCTCTTTCTTTCTAGCTAAACTACATGGAAAAGGAGGAAGAATTTTAACTGGAGGATCATTCTGACCCAACCTTGGATTTGACTCCTTGGTTTGGTCAAAATGCCCTTGTACCTCACTTTCTTTTTCTGCCGGGAGCCTCTGTTTGGCCAAATCGAGGCCCCCTGCAGACTGCTCCGGCTGCTCTTTAGCTCCTTTTGCTGCGGTCTTCGGAGGTAGTGGCGCAAGCTCCTTTCCACTTCTTAACGTGATCTGATTGGCCGTCTCTCTGGGGTTGAGTTGCACTTGAGATGGTAATCCAGGTTTCTTCATTCGGAGCCCATTCATCGAGTTTGACAGCTATGAAATCTGACGTGTGTGCTCCTCCAAGGTAGCCTCAGTCTTTTTCGAACTTTGGATCTGGTTTTGAAGCATGCCCATCATCATGTCTAGCTTTTCATCCATAGACTTCCCTTGAGGAGGTTGTGGATTCTGAGCATATGGAGGGGGAGAAGCTCGATGGGGTGGAACATATGGTTGCTGTACTGGATTTCCCGGATCTCGCCATCGAAAGTTGGGATGATCTCTCCATCCCAGATTATAGGTAGCTGAGTACGGGTCCCTCTTTGGCTGCCTTTCATTCCAATTCCCCATTGCATTGGCCTGGACAGTTTGCTCATCCATCATGAAATGACACTGCAAGGTGACGTGGCTGAAGGTGCCACAAATTACACAAGGTTTCTCTTGAGGACCGGCTGTGGTGCTAGCGACTGTAACCTTATCCACCACCTTAGATAGTACCCTTTCCATCCTGTCCATCCTCTCCTTAAAATCATCTTAGCTCGAGGGCTCTGTTTGTGCCACCTTTTTCAGGATTCGGATCTCATCAGTGTCATACTCCTTCTTGGAATTGATCAACTTTTTCACTATCTCCTTTGCTTCATTGACTCTGATTTCCGAAAATCCACCATTGCTTGCGGTATTCAGCAAATCCTTATTTGCAGCTGTGGATCCTTGATAGAAATACTGTAGCAATTGCCCCTCCGTGTATCGATGGTTAGGGCAACGATCTACCAATCGTCTGAACCTTAGCCAAAATGTACTCAGTGGCTCATCATACTCCTGCTTGATGCTCGAAATTTCTTTCCTCAGGGCATCCGTCTTAGTGGCTGGAAAGAAATAGTCCAAAAACAGCTTCTTGAGCGCATTCCAGGAAGTGACAGAATTAGGAGCCATGCTTGAAAACCACTGGTTCGCTGTCCCTGACATGCTGAACGGAAAAGCCACCAACTTGAATTGATCTTCTGTGACACCAGCTGGTCTTTTCTGAACCTTACAAATCTTGATGAACTCGTTCAAGAAATTGTAAGGGTCTTCGTTACTCTTCCCATAGAACTTCGGAAGAACATTCAGCAGTGCAAGCTTTATCTCCACAGGGGTCGCAGCATCTGGCAAAGAAATAGGTGTGGGAGGGTCTTCTTCGCTGTGCCCCGTTAATTCCCACATGTACGGATTGTCAGCATTGGGATCCGCCTCTCCTCTGTCCCCCATTACAGTATCGAAAATGGATTCAATCTCAGATTTGGATTCTGTCTCGGAAACAACCTCTGTTTGGCCAAATAGAGGGTCTGCGGCAGCTTTCAGCTTTCTCTCCCAGGCGAGTTTGTAATTCTTCCTAGCTGTCTTTTCAACTTCAGAATCAAATATCAATTCCTGCTCCTGGGACCTGGTCATATACCAATAACTAAAAAAAACAAAAAAAATCAGTAGCAAAATAAATAGAAATTAACTACCGTTCCCCGGCAACGGCCATTTTTGGTGAGCGTCGTTTTACTCGCCAAATAAACTGCAAACTAGCACACAGATTAGTATAGTAGAAGCAGGTCGTATCCACAGAGAACGGTGTAATTTCTATCAAATTTAAACTACCAACAGGGTTTGGTTTAGCAACCACGCCTAAGATTTGAGATTTGTTTAATAAACTAATGAATTACTAAGCTAAAAATAGGGCCAAAAAATGCAGTAAAATGCAGAGATAAATTACGAACAAATATATGGATAACAAAGGATCGGCATAGGTTAATCTTTGGTTCATTCCTTGATCATCGACTACTCAAAAGTCATTTAACCCCCATGAATTAATTGGTTATAAGCAGGAACAGTATTTGCTATTTCCCCTTAATTCCCCTTAACTTCCAATCGCGAGCAAGTATTTGCTAAACCCGCGATCTTCCTAATTAAGATATTCCTAGCAAGTATTTGCTAAACTAGTTATATCTTAACGATCTTAAGAACTAGGGAACCCAATTTAGACAACAAGCACGTATTTGCATGCAGTTTATCCAATTAATTGTTTATCATCCTGTTATTACAGTCATAATTGTTATCTGTTTTCACAGGAGGTGCTACTTAATTAGCCATAGCCTAACAAGATTGAGGTGATCAAACTCAAACAAGCAAGCATAGATTTTAGGCATAAACAATTAAAAACTCATAGGATTAAATCTCTGAAAACCCGAAGCCTCACAATTCATGAACCATCGAATTAACCTAGCCGATTAAGAATCTAGCTACTCATGATTAAATTAAATAGAACAAGCAATTCGAAATTAAATATGTTAACAATCGAAAAAATAATAAGAAGGAATAATAATTACTAATGAAAAATTACCAATCAATAATGCTGCCTTGCGGTTTTCTCACCAAGGAAACAAAAATGTGTTCTGCTTTTTGTTCTTCTCTCGCCCAGGGAAACAAAATCCTCTGAATAATAATCTCCCTCTTTTTCGTCCAAAACAAAAACAAACCAAGTCCAGCTTTTCTCTTTTTCTTTTTCCTCCTCTCACGATTATACTTATACTAAAATTAAAACCCAAATCCTAACTAATTTTGGAAAATTAGAATTCTTATCCAAAAAGAAATATTCTTCCACTTAATTTCAGCCTAATTACAATTAAATTCTAACTTGGAATAAATAATTAATCCAAGTCTTGGGCTTCATTGCTTCATAACGGCCCAATCACAGTGCTGAATTTTCTGGACTGATTTTCTTCTGGACTGCAACTCCGTAAACTCCCTAACGAGGGATCGGGATCGTTACCTCATTAAAAACCCTTTCGGGAAAAAAGAGTATAACAATCCCCCTTTCATCAGCTTCACCTTAATCGGATCGACTTCACGGAGCAACTTAGTGATCGTTAAACGAAGTATAATTCTGCCACATGAAGGATTCCGACTAAGGATAGCTGGAACAGCATCATAGTGCTCCAAAAAATAGCTCTTCCGCTCCAATACAGTTTTGCTCTAAAAATAGTGATCTATCAACAAAATAAATCAATTAAGTACCAGAAATCACATAAAAGAGCACTAAATTCTTCCAAGAATTAACAACTAAATATCACACATCAGTTACCAAATGTATCTCTATTCCATCTCTTTAGGATTTTCTTAAGCCTAATCAGTTTTAGGTAAAATCTCATCATTCCTGATCCTGCTAAAGGTAAGTCCCAACAATCTTTAATTAATCTAGTGAACTCTATTCTCTGAAACCAAGCATCGATAAATCTAAAAGGTCTAGGGATGACAGTGTCCTGAGAAGATATCTGGAGAAGAAGTGGTGAATGATCTGAGGTCTGCCTATTAAGGATTTGAATGGAAGAAGATGAAAATTTAGATAACCAGGACCTGGTACTCAGCCCTCTATCTAGTCTCTTAGATGTAGGATTCCTAAGCCTAGCATTACACCAGGTGAAGAGATTTTCAACTGTTGAAATTTCTTGAATGCCATTCGAGTTGATCCAACAGTTAAAATCCCTAATACTTCCTAAGGCTGGAGAACTAGGACCCCTGTACTCTGACAAAGATGTTATTGTATTAAAATCTCCAATAAAAATTGTATCACCCCTAGAGATAGGTTGTAAATCTGTCCAAAGATTTTTCCTACCATCCCTATTTCTAAGACCATAGATAAAAACTGCCTCAATATTCCAATTAAACAAATGATGAAGAATTGAAACATGCAGGAATTGTTGATTCGATGAAATTAGAGATACAGATAGTGAATTAATCCACATTAACCATATTTTCCCATTCTGTAATGTCAAGTTCTGATCAAATGGGAGTTTCTGCATGTATGATTGACAACAACTATTGTCATGCATTGGCTCAATAATACATAGCAGCTGTATTTTCTTAATTTTACACAGGTTAGAGAGCCTAAGCATTGATGTGTCCATCCCCCTTAGATTCCATGAGAGTTGACTATGATTATTCAACAGATTTATTACTTCTTGTTACGGATCTAAGCATCATCTTATTTAATTGGCTCAGATAATTAGCTTTCTTTGACTTGGCCTTACCTTGTTGCATACCTGTAGCTGCTACAGGTTTTAAGTGGTTTGAATCAGCCAATTGGAATTTTGGAAAGATTTGTGGTGGAAGGAGTGGAAGAAAGAGGGGGAAAGGGTTTTTGGAGAAGGAAAAAATGAGGGAACTTGCGCTTAATCAAATGGGTATTTATTTACCATATGAACCGCCTTTAATGCTCTTCATTCGACCAGACCAAATTACTAGTTATGAGTTTGGAACCTATTTCAGAGGGAGTTCTAAATACGTAAGTCCCTATGGGCTTTTGAGAAAACTTGAGACTAGGTTCCGAGTTTGGAGCTTAGTCAGACAATATTTAAATATTGAATATGAATTCTTGTTAGTGTTTTATCGTAAAATGACTTTTATTGCAAGGTAATAACAAATAAAGAATAAACATTCATTGCCACATCATAGTCTAGCACAAACACTTGCAAAAGGGGCTGAAATAAGGTGCCAACGCACTTAACCTGTTCAGTCGAAACAGTTTCGATTTTGGAATATCCTCCCAGCTTTAGGTCAAATTATCCAAAACACACATTGTCACTACAATTTCATCCTAGTTTAATTCTTTTTCTTCAGAAACCTTTTCTACCCCTTTCTTCTCTTGGTGATCTTCCCTTGGCCATCAGCCCAAACCTCATTGAGATAGATATCTCATCCGATCAAAGCAATATCAATGCCCAAGAAATACTTGAGAGTACCAAGATTCTTCATGTGAAAACAAGAACTTAAGTATGTCTTTAAGTCAGAGATAAGCGACAAAGAACTACCATCAATCACAAAATTATTCAAATAAACAAGAATATGCAAGGAAACTAATCCTCGTATGTAAGAAAAGTGAGAGTAATCAGCCTTATTATGCACAAAGCCCAAATTCCAAAGAGCATCTTCTAACTTGCTGAACCAATTTCGATAAGTCTATTGTAAGAGTTGGATAGTTTCTGAAGCCTGCAGATGAGCCCGGGAGGCATAGAGTAACCAGGGAGCGGTCTCATTCGTTAAGATCACCATGAAAAAAGGCATTGTGAACATCCATTTGATACAGTTCTCATCTACAGATGACTGCAATAAAGAGAAATAACAAGACCGATCTCATCTTTGAAACAAGAGCAAGGGTTTCAATTCCATCAATACCTTCAATCTGGTAATTTTCAAGAACCACCAGACAAGCCTTGTGTCTTTTAATTGTACCATCAAACTTATACTTGATACGATATACACATTTATAACCAATAGCACTCTTGTCCGGAAGAAGTGAAGCCATGGTCCAAGTTTGATTCCGTTTAAGGGAATGGATTTCATCCGCCATAGCATCATGACAATGGGAGTGCTTTAAAGACATAGAATAAGTGGTAGGATCCGAAGTAGAAGTTATTACACACAAAAATCTAGAATGCAAAACTTAAAATTTATTGCAAGTTACATAATCAGTTAAACGATAGAGAACACATGAAGAATGTGATAAAGACGAAATGAACAAAGCAGTGGGGGAGGAACGGGTTTAGCATACATAATGGAACAAATGTAGTCATTCAGATAAGCCGAAGATTGATGATCACGATTACAGTAGGGAGCCCTAAGCTCAACAGGCAAGGATTCTTAAGTCATTACAAAGGAATCATATGGAGGAGCCACAGTGGCTGTACAGAAAGAGACAACAAACGCCCAAGAGCCAATGCAGGCTGCGCAAGAGGTCGTACAAATGTGGGTTGGGCAGCTGAGGGTGGTAGTAAAGTTCCCACAGCCAGCGATTGATCCACCGGAGTAGTTTGGGGGAAGCGGGGGTCCAGCGGTGAAGGTATGGCGATGGTGGGTGTTGGAAGCTATGCTGCATTGGGGCTCAGTGGAAGTATCAAATCATCAAGAGCTGGTGAAAATGAATTTTCTCGTACAGATGGCGAGTGGACGGTGGGCTAGAAAAATGGAAATTGGTCTTCATAGAAGTCAACATTGCGCTAATGAAGAAAGTGTATGATTCCAAGTTATACAGACAAAAACCATTCTTGCTAACAGGAACACCAAAAAATGCATCTTTGGCTTCTAAGAGAAAACTTATCATGGAACCTGGGAATGCGAGACGTGAAACACATTGATTTGAATCTCCTTGCAAAGTCTCTAGATTACAGAGTTAAAATCTTTGATCGAGTGAAGGGATCTACAAACCCTCACTGTCTCACACAAAATTCAAGATCACTAGCCCTTGGGATGCTTTCAACTTATACTTGCACACTAACTAGTCCTTGGGATTAGCTCACAAAGTTATCGATACTTAACTAGCCCTCGGGGTTAAGCAACAATAGAATTAGCTCCTAGATAAAGAGTATGAACTCAAAAGGTTGTATATTTGATTGATAAAAGTGTGTAAAATTTGTGTTGCACCCATGCCATCCAGCTCATTCATGCATCTCCGTATTCATTCCATCACAGGTGTGAGCCACACGTGCCTCATCATCTTGTGAGCTGTCCAAGTTCTCGCATCTCCATCTCGCTGTGCTCTTCATACCGTGAGTAATTCAATTTCTCGTGTCAAGTCAACTTCTCATATTCAGCCTTGTCAGCTCCTAATCATCCTTGTCAGTGCCCAGTCAGTATAGTTTTCTGCTATAAAAAAACAAAAACAAAAATAAAAACAAAAACAAAAACAAAAAAATGGTTTTCTTTTCTATTAAGGTTCAAATTGATCAACCACGGTGCCAATGGTGTTATGTTCCGGGCCATGTTGCTTCTTCTTGCTCTAAGTTGCAAGGTGAATGGTACCAGTTGCAGTGTTAGTGATGTAATAAATTTGGTCACTTTGCCTCGACGTGTCCTCCTTTGGTCTCTCGGGCTCCTTCTCCTGGCTCTTTACCGCATGCTCGCTGGATAGCTGATTTGGCATGACCAACCATATGACCTCTTCTCATTCTGCCCTTGATCGCATGACTCCTTATTTTGGTAACAAACATGTTATTGTTGGTAATGGTTCTTATCTTAACATTACCCATGTTGGTTATTCTAGAGTCTCTGATTCATTATCCTTGTCTGATGTTTTGGTGGTTCCAAAAATTACTAAAAATTTGTTCTCCATTAGCAAGTTGACTCAGGACATGAATGTTGTTATTTGTTTTGATGATTCTTCTTTCACTATTTCAAAAAAGTTTACTAGTGATGTTATTGTCAGAGGCCATTGTGATAGAGGTTTATATTTTTTGGATTTTGGTGGTGCTGCTTTATCTACTTTTGTTGCATCGAGTGCGTCTAAAGCATCTTATGAACTTTGGCATAGTACATTGGGAAATGTTCCTCAAAACATCATTTCTTCTTTGATCAAGTTTGGATGTTTGTCAGTTACTAGTTTGCTGCCTAAGCATCATTTATGTCCCGCTTGTAAGATGGCTAAAGGCAAGCCATTTTCTTTTAGTGATAATTTAAAATGCACACTACACATACTTGATCTAGTTTATTGTGATCTTTGGGGACTCTCTCCTAATGTCTTATGTGCCGGTACTCTTATTATGTCATTTTTGTTAATGATTTTTCTTGGTTCACTTGGTTATATCCTCTGCGCCAAAAGTCTGATTTTGTGGAGGCTTATATGCATTTTGAGGCTCTTGTTGAGAACCATTTTTCTACCACCATTAAAGTATTTCAGAGTGATGGTGGAATCGAGTTTCTGAATCATCGCATGCAATCACATTTTGTGTCTAAGGGCATTTATCATTAACTTTCATGTCCTTACACTCCAGAGCAAAATGGTCGTGCTGAGCGGAAGTATCGTCACATCAATGAGACAAGATTGTCGATGCTCTTTCATTTTGGCCTTTAGCATTCATTTTGGTATGATTCTTTCTCTATAATAGCCTACATTATAAGCAGGCTGCCTACTCCAGTTTTATCTAGTCAATCTTCGCTCTTTATTATTTTTGGCACAACTCTTGATAACTCTAACTTTCATCCTTTTAGTTGTCAAGTTTTTCCATTTGCACCCTTATGCTCCACATAAATTGGCGCCTTGGAGTTTTCCATGTATTTTCTTGGGATACAGTTCTTAGTACAAGGGTTATCGATGTTTTGATCCTCTTACGAAAAAGGAGTACATCACTCGCCATGCTCAGTTTGATGAGTTGTTTTTCCCAGCTACCAGTACTGGCACTGTTATAGATTTATCATCCAAGGATGTTTTTGTTTTTTTAGAGCCTTTTTTGTTCCTGTCGAAGGTCTTTGAGCCATTTTCTTCAGCACAATCACTCATTTTTTTGGATAATTTAAGTTTTCCAACTGTACTGGAAGCTCAAGGTTCTTCAAAGAATTGTATTTGTCTGCCACAGGGTGATAAGCAGCATAATCGATAGCAGTCGGCGCCGCTAGCTCAGATGTTGCCAACGCCCCAGCCGATTCATGCACTAGCCAACTTGGTCGTGCGTGCACACCACGCACCACCACTTTAGCCGCCAATGGCTTCTCCCGCTACACTAGCCAACCCTGCTTTACCAGCACCGCTATCGACATCTTCTGCATAGTCATCGTTTCATGTTCATCGCCTTGGGATCTGCACCATCTTCAGTTGCCGGTCCCTCTTCCCAATATCTGATGGCTACTCATGTTTTCACTGGTTCTTTACGGTACAAGATTTTTCTAAGTATGATATTTCTGGTTTACTATGTGCTTTATTTTCTAAGACCGAGCCCGCAGTCATCGCTCTGCTTGCTGCTGTGGACTCAGAGATGAACGCTCTACGCACTCAAAAGATGTGGGATTTAGGTCATCTTCCTTCAAATGAAAATATTGTTGGTTCAAAATGGGTTTACAGATTGAAGTACAAAGTTGATGGCTCTCTTGACAGACACAAAGCAAGGTTAGTTGCTCAGGGTTTTTCCCAATTACCTGGCTTTGATTATAATAAAAATATTAAGTCCCCTGGTGAAGGCATCTACTATTCGTACTATTTTATCTCTTGATGTCCATCAGAATTGGCCATTACGACTGCTTGATGTCAAGAATGCATTTTTAATTGGCATTCTTGATTTTTTTTTTATTTACATGGAGCAGCCTGCTAGATACAAAGACCTAATGCATCCTATTTTTGTTTGTCATCTATGCAAGGCCATTTATGGTTTGAAGCAAGCTCCCCGTTTTTTGTTTCAGCGGTACAGTTCATTTTTTATTGGCCTGGGCTTTGTGGGCAATTCCTCCTATACCCCCTTTATTTGTCTTTTCTCAGGGTGCCACTTTGCTCTACTTGTTGGTTTATGTTGATGACATTATTCTTACTGGGAATGATGGTCGTCTCATTCGGAAGTTTATTGATCAGGTTAATCAGAAATTCAAGATTACCGATCTTGGAACTCTGTAGTATTTTATGGTTTTGGAGGTTGTTCGTACACTGACGGCTTGTTCCTTGGTCAGGCTAGATACGCCAAGGACATTTTTTTGTGTGCTAGAATGCAAGATTCTTCACCTGTTACCATTCATTTTGTGGTATTTTCATAGCTTTCTAGCTCTTCTGGTAAGCCGTTTGGAAATCCCACTCTATATCAATCTCGGGTTGGTGCACTTCCGTATTTGTCTCATCTTGATTTGTCTTATGCTATGAACACGATCATTCAGTACATGCAGGCTCCTACTGATGACCATTTCCAACCAGTCACTCAAATTTTGCACTATGTTCATTGTACTTTCCACTATAGTTTTCAGTTTCGCGCAAATTCATCCATTTTACCAGTTCTTGGTTATTCTGATCCTGATTGGGCTCGTTACATTGAGACTCTTAGGTCTACATATGGCTATGCCATTTTCCTTGGTGGTAACCCGGTGTCTTGGAGTGCTAAGAAGCAATATACTGTTTATTGCTCTAGTTCAGAATCAGAATAACTACGCTATGTAAAATACTGCTGCGGAGTTGGCTTAGTTGATGAATCTTCTTCGGGATTTACGTGTATCGACTCGTGGGCATCCAGTTTTGCTGTGTGATAACAATAATGCTCTCTTCCTCGCTCATAATCCAGTTTTGCATAAGAGATCCAAGCACATTGATATTGACTATCATTTTCTGTGTAAGATTGTGTCTTCTGGCAAGCTCGGGGTTGCTCATGTTCCTACAGACTTGCATTTTGTTGACATATTTACAAAAGGGTTACCTCGTCCTCAGTTTGAGATCTTACATTCCAAGCTTTACATTGCGACCAGCCATACGCTTTGCTTGAGGGGGTGTAATTGAGATATAGTTGATTTAGAATCGGTATTGTTTAGGTCATGTATACCCTTTGTACTCACTATATATGTCAATACACACAGCCACAATCATTTGTGGGTTTTACATTCTATCGATAAAACTCAATATTTTCAAAACCCTGATGAGCTGGATTCAAAAAATAGCTCTTCAAAACCCATATGGCCGAGCTCTACGATCTAAAATCAAAAAAAAAAAATTACAATGATAACACTACCTCATTAAAAACCCAAAGGGAAAAAAGATTGTAGTGTCTTCATGGTGTCTTCATGATGTCTTCAGTTCTTCAACATTCTTGAATAATAGATCCAAGATGTTGATCATGACTCCTTCTTCAATTCTTCATCATAAAAGCGATCAATCAAAGTATTTAAAGCAGCATCAAAGCATGTGATATTTGTATCACACACGCAGTCGAAAACACAAAGCAGTTGGATGTTCAGAGAAAGATCGTGAAGAAGCTCAAATGACGTGTGACCATTAAGAAGAGGAGTTAGAGCTCGGTTAATCAAAGAGGCAGCTATGAGAATACATTCACTCTAAAATTAATCAAAAATTTATTTGAAAAGAACGAGGATAAAGCAACATTCAGATTGTGTCGATGCTTGTGCTCAACATAGAAACTCTTAAACAGTACACCAGATTCAGTAAAATAAGATCGCAAAGGAAGAAATTCTATAACATTGTTAGCATGGACCCAACGAGCGAAACAATTGAACTGAGTCTTGATCAAAGCACAAAGTTCCTTAAATCTAGAAGCTACTTTTAATTTAGAAACTAATAAATAAACCCAAAAAGCTCGAGCAAAATCATCAACCTGTGTTACCCTAACACATGAGAATGGGTGGAGAATCGCGTATCGATTCGACACGAAACATGACAAGCATCAAAATCTGGCCAATTTGCGTATCTATAAATGAATCGGGAAGTAGGTGTGGGTATCGATACAAGGGGGTGAATGATTATGAAAGACTGGACTAGAAGTTTATCCATTTTACACAGATAATAATACGCACAATTTTGTGTAATAATATAACACAGTTACATATGTATAATAAGAGAAAAAAAATATTTTTTATATGTAATAATACCACATAATATTATATAAAAGAATAAGAACACAAAAATATATAGTAAGAATATATAGAATACGATCACAATGTTATATATACTAAGAAAAACACAATATAATATATACATATATATATATAATACTCTATTAGAGATAGTAGGGTAATGATATATGACCTCTGGCTGCTTGAATTATGTACAAGTACTTAGTTGATATGCTTACATTTTGAAGTTCGAATTTTGTTGCTTATATTTTGAAGGCACTAAAGGCAGTAATTTTAAGTTAGAAATTTGTTGGCTTATATTTTGGAGTTTGGAACTTCGATTAGTGAACTAAATGTATAAGCACTTGAGCAGAATACTCATTTTATCATAATTTGGCTTTTATTATTAGGATTGAAATTTAATTTTAATTTCTAATTATGTTGTTGCTTTCGTTTATCAATTTTTTTCATTTTATAAGTTAATTAAATTTAATATTATTGAGTTCGTCTCTTGAAAGATGGTATTTCCATAAGTTATGGATAGACCAACGTTTAAATTGCAAATTAGAAGAAATCAAGATAAAAATTTCTGGGTGCATTAATTGGGTCCTAGACTTATAACTACAGCACATTGCATAATATATTTTCAATATTGCAGCTAAAACCTTTTACATTTCTATAATTCTAATTCAACCTCGCTTTCACATATACCTATAGAAAGACGGTCCTTCCCAAGACTTTACCATTATTATTTAAAAAATAATAAAATATAGGCATGTCAAAATATATTTAAAGACACTTTATATGCTAGACGTGTAGGAAAAAATAGTCAAGACACTCAGTTAATCGAATCACCGTGTCGATCAAAATGAAAATTTTGAGTGACGTCGTATCCGATCCCTACTCAGATACAACGCTAAATCTAAGTCTGGGTAACATAGACATCAACAATGGTAAAAAAAACTAAAAGGCTCCACTAGTAGATGGTGAGCTATAAGGCCCCCCAAACATCACAATGTACTAATTCAAACAAAGTACTAGCATTTGAAGAACTCAAAGGAAAACTATGTCTAGTCTGTTTTGCTCTATGGAAAATGAAGCAAGGAACAACGGGATTATTTGCACTAAAAATAAAGAGCAGGAACAGAAGACAACACCATTGAAGATGGATTTCCAAAACCCTGATGTCATAAATCAAACAAAACTACAGAAACATAGAAAGCAGTTGAGACATGCTTCAAAGAGGGCGATTGTTCCCAGTCATCCAACATACGAATCCAATAACCTCCCCCCTATTGTTCACACGCACCAATCACAGTCCTTGAACTGATTTCTGTAATATGCTGGAAAAAAAACAAAGCCAGACATTTTAATACAGAAAGCAATCTAGAGCGTGATAGTAAGTTGCAACGAGTGCAGATATGTAGAGCACATCAGAGAGAACAGTATCCCCAAATTACAAAGACCCATATTGTATAGCAGATGATCCAAATCCAACAGGTAAAAGAATAGCAATCAAGTGTGCAACGGTAGTAAGATCAGTAAGGGAATTCTCATCACCGGTCAAGTGATATGAACTTCCGAGTTAAGAATCCAAAGTTAAGTAAGCTTTCCTGACTCATTGTCAGTGGGATTTTCAAATGAGTATATAAATTTAGGGTCGTACTCCATTAGTCATTAGACACAATGGGGATGAAAATAGATCAGTCTAGGCCGACTGACCTGCCTCTACTCTGGGTCGTTAAGTTTTGTAGCTAACCCGAGCAAAGTTGGTTTTATGTCAAACAAAAAAACAAAATGGTTGAATGAGAGATGATTAAACTTAAATTTATATTTTGCTGCCAAACTTACTTCTAAGCTACCTATGGGGTAGTTAGTGGCAAGGATGGGTTTGTCCACAGAGATGCTAGATGTCTAATAGCCAACTAAACACAATCACGTACGAGTTATCAATCTGTTTGTGTGCTAGGAATAGCTAGTATTGCAAAATTGGGGGTTTTGAGGGTTTTGAATTAACAACTACAAGCATAAAGGATAGCATGAGATTAAACTATATAGAAAAGTACTTGAGGATATTTACGTAACATGATTGATAGATGGCTTACATCCTCGATTCATTCACATATGAACATATAAACCTATCATATGCCTATGTCACACAGTGTGGAGATAGCCAGGTATTTTCCCTCGTCTGTCACACGTGGTACTTACCACGATGTAATATCTCACCATCTCTGTGAATTGGGGATGCGCTGTAGTCACATGATGCCTCAGACCATCCCTGTCACTTCACTCAAATGCTAGCATGCCTCCGCTTAGAGGAATAAAAAGATCGCCTAAAAGGGCAATGCCTCGCGTAGGTCACAATTGTTAGATATGTAGTGAGTGCATTATATCCCTGACACTCCACTATGGATCTCAATCCCTAGGCCTAGAGATTCAAAGGAAAAAACACCTTGTAATGACTCTAGAGTCGGCAAAACTCTAGTCGCTACAAATAGTTTAACAAATAGAAGAATATTCTCTTAAAGTAAATGAAGGCACTCATCTCCCTGGTGTTCTCAACCTACTCCACAATTCTAACACTCCAAAGATAGCAAATAATCCTAGCATAACTTTACACTACCAAAATGTATGGACGCATCATAATAAATGGCAAAGCATAGATCTCACAATAGTGGAAAGCACGAGTTTAAGCACAAATATTCATAGGACATAAAGATAGGAGAAAATAAAATTTTCAAAAATCCAAAATCAATTCATGAATACAAATACAACCCTGAGTTTAATTAACTACTCCCAAAGCATTGAACCCAAGTATTTCACTGGATTTAATGCCTTTGCACAGAGCAAAACTAAAGAGATGAAAAGAAAAGATTCTAGAGAGAAGGAAGAGCTCATTTCTCTCTCTACCATACTCTTGAAGTCTAAAATGACCATAGACTTCAACCTTTGTACACATATGTCCATATATATAGTAGTACGGAATTGGGCCTATTTTTAAGACCCAAAATAGAGTAAAACCCTCTAGCAGCTGCAACGGACACGGCTAGTGTAAACCGACACGGTCCGTGTTGGGTAGGGAGCATTCATATCGGTACGGCCTACAGCATCTGGCACAACATGTTGGTCCATGCTGGCGTGGTCCGTTGTGTCTATCACGGGTTGTGCCGCTCGTGTTGGCGCAGACAGCTCAGTCTGGCATGGGGCACCAACTAGACCTCCATTTTGATCTTCCAATTTGCATGTCCCGTGTCGTTTGGCATGGGTCGGAAGCTAAAGGCTCATTCTGATCAATAATTTGGTGATGGTTTTGTCATTCGTCACACCCCGTGGGATGTTCTTCACATTTTGGACTTGAAATGGCACGAACTTTGTGAAACGACATGATTTGTTCCCATACTTAGCCAATTTGGAGTGAAACAGAGCAAAATGGACGTTGGCCATTGAAATGGCCATGGTACGTGCTATGCACCCCAGCATGGGTCGTGCTAGCTGGATTCTGGTCTGGTATGGCTGAGGTACGTGCCGGTGCATCTGATCTCGTGTCCACCGGTTGGTCGGCTGGCTGCTTCGGCCGGTTAATGCCCTCTTCCATTTTTGACCTTTTAAACTTCAAACCCGCCTTTTTGGCTCAATTCAATCTACTACCACATTTTAAGTCGGTGGCCTTCATATCTACTACCATTCATGTGAACGACCTTCTATACTATGATAACAAAGCATCCATGAGTAACCTACTAATGAGGGCATGAATGAAGATCTAGGTGCTCGTTAACACAACATGTCCATTAGTTTCAATTAATTCTACAAAATTCGGGATTTAGACAAGAAGACCAAAGATGGTCGTCTGAACCCTTTGCCGTGTAAACCTAACTAAAACTAGCAATCCAACAAGTAAAACATGATAATTATTGTGTCGAATGCATTATTTAACTCATGCAATACGGTGCACATCATTCCTCCCACACTTAAACCTTTACTCATCCTCGAGTAAACAAAAAATAAGAAAATGTATAAGAAAGGTGTAGCATGCAAAGATAACTTAGCTAATGCATTCAACTTATTCCCAAGCTACCCTGGTTCCCCCAAAGAAGTAAGAATCTCACAAATCTCACACTCCCCGAAGATGCTAAAGTAACCTAACCACCTAAAATATAATGAAGAAAAAGGTAATCTAAAATGATGAGTGTTAAACTAGCTTGCTCCCCCAAATAGTCCTCCAAAACCAATCCAAGAGTCGTTGCTAAAAAACCACCAATGAAATCCAAAAGATCCTTAACTTGGTTGTAACTAAGGGTAACCCTAGCTTCTCGACCTAGCTACAACCAAGGATAATGCAAAAGAATCATCAACCTAGTTTCCATTTTCTCTAAATTTTTCTCATTTTGCCTAGGAGACCTTCCAGGATTTCATCCTAGCTTTCACACATGTTGAGCTCAAATTCTCACCTTTTTCCACATGGCCTCTCATTTTTGCCTGGGTTCGGAAACCTAGCTGAGCCTAGCCTCTCATTTTACCTAGTCCTTTCAAAATATCCGGGCTTTTCCCATTGTTGCCTAGGTTTCCCTTTCAGGTTTCCAGCTTAGGCGAGTATATATATTTCTTTTCATTTTTTCAATTTTTTTTGCGTAGCATAAAATGCCCTCAAAGTGGGCTTTATACTACATGAAGATAGACAAAACAAAAAATTACACCACTAAAAAGTTTCCAAAACAACTATCCCAAGAAAAACTATAAAATGTTCCAAACAAATCTCATTACCAAAATGCATCCAATACATCCCCAAAATGAATCAACACCAAAAACACAAAGGAATTTCAAGATTAACAACTCCTAAGTGTTTCACTACTCCCTCTCCCACACTTGAACTTTGCATTGTCCCCAATGCAATGAAAGATATGAATCACAGGTGAGAAAGAGAGAAGTAGTGAAACTTACTCATGTGACCCCGAAGGGTCCTTCCTCAAATGGCTTGTCTCGCGTCTCCTCCTTCTTTTTTCATGTCACATTTCTTGTCTCTTGATGGGAACAACATCTCGAAAGCCATAAAGCCTTGAGTGGAATCTCTTGATCAATTGCTCGATGGCATCCTCTTGGAAATCCGCCTTCTCATCCACAATAGTGAAATCTTCCTTCACTTCCAGCTCTACAGATTCCCAATCTAGACCCCCAAACTCGCACAGTGCCCTTCATAGAATACAACCTAGTATTGAACTCCTCCAATTGAAACTTCATTCACCCTATATCGTGACCGACTTCTCGTAAAAATTGGGTACAACTCGCAAGTTGTTCCCCAAAAATCTGCAATTGGTCAAGGAAGTTCACTGGTAGGTGAGTGCAACTAGGTGGTGCTCTAAATGAAGTCTCACCATCATCCTCATTAATGCCTATCTCCGAGTTTGATAAGATCATGTAGAAATCCTTCTCAAATCATGGGTTGGGCACTAGAAATAAATCTTTCAATCACGTGTCACGGTCGATGGCGGTGCGCTCTTGCTATGGCAGAACCATGAAGTTTAAAATTCTTGCACCGCCATATAACCATACAAACAAGTCGTTCGAAGTGTTGGTGGCGATCATCAAAACATGTGCTAGCTTCTCTATGGTGTATCACATCCCCGACCGACCAAAGTTTTCCAATGCAAATGGAGTAGGAACTGGATAGCCTAAGTGTTGAGCCAAGAGTCCTACCATGCGTCCCATTAGGATCTTTCCACCTTTCTTGTCTCTCATTGCTAAACACTTTTGCACAAAATCTCCCACCATGTTGGGATAGAAGTTCCCCTCCGGAGTTATTGCCCAAAGGATATAAACATCCGATCCCGGGCATTGCAAAATATCCTCGTGACAAAATACTCCCATGGATAAAAGTTGTTGAACATAACGCAATGTCGGGAGAATAATGGCAATGTCTTACATAGATGCTTCCTCTCCGTGCCCGATAGGATTCTCCAAAAATTGGCGAGTGAAAATGGAAGGCCTTGCCAGTGTGTCCTCAGAATAACTTTTCCATACTTCCACCCTGAATGCTTGGTCAATGTCCCAATGTGACATAGTGCACTTCTTGTCATCCAAATGGAAGTGGATGACTCTCCTTCCCTCTATGTGTGCAGCCTGCTCCAGAGTTCCCAAGAATTCCAAGGTTCATTGGATATAAGTATTTGAATGCTTCTCTAGAAAGCCTTCTAGGCCTATCCTACATAGCAAATAGGTGATGGGCTTGAGTAGGCCTAGGGCCTCTAGAGTATCCTTGCACGCGAAACCCATCTCCAAAATTCTCTTTTTTGGTCCATTCAAGTACTTCCACATTCCGGTTGCACTCCCAAAAATGGTAGTCAACCCCATGAACTCCTCTATAAAAAAGGTGGGGTTGCAAGGAAGGGAATTTTCCGGCTCTTTTCTCCCAACTTTAGCCGGCTTCTTCGTTTTATCACCCTGAGAGGGTGTACCTTTCTTCGACCTATTCATTTTCGAAGGCATACTATCACAACAAGGAGAAACTGGTAATGCAATAATACACAAGGGCATGCATACAATGTCGTTCAAAAAGAACATCCTTCCTAAAGAGCCTAGTCATTCCAAATCATGCTATTCTCAACATAAAGGCTATTCAATCAAGAACCATTCTCTTTAAACAATAAACTCATGGAAAATCATAGAAACCTATCAATAAGATCTTGCAATCAAGAATCATTCCTCCTAAATCGCCACAACAAATGAAAATCACATTATCAAAACACAACACAATAGCACACCAATCCCCCCACACTTACTTCAACACAAGATCACTCACATAACCCAAACAACTCCTCAAAACATACTCACTTTCAATATTCAAGCTTCACATAACATCACCACAATGCTAAATAAAGCAAGTAAACATGAAGTTTAAAGGATTACCCGGAATTTGAAGCTAAGAGTTGAAAGATCCACACAAGAAGAAGCAAAAATGCTAATTTTTTAGAGAAAAACTTCAATTTTCGAGTTTCACCAAGAGAGAGTGAGAGTGAGTGTTTTTGAAAAATGTGAATGAGCTAAATGATTCACATAGGTGGGAGAATGTACCATGAATCTCAATTTTTCAGCAAAGAGGGTGATTTAGAGGGGAGGTACAAATAAGATAAGGATGGCATTTTTAAATTGCAAATTTTAGTGGACAAAAGTACAATCAATTTATGCACAAGAGAGGTTTTGAAGTACTATTTACATCAAACAACCTAAGGGATAAGGTAATTTGAGAATTTATAAACCAAAAATGCAAAAAAAAAAAAAAAAGCTTAAAATTTGAAATTTTCAAAAATCTGCATTTTTTTGGCACAATTTACAGCTCAAATGGGGTTTCTTCATGTGTACCCTCGTACTAAGGTCACTTTGGAGTGAACCCCCTTGTGATGAGGGCTGTGTCATGGACCATGCTATAGCATCTAGCACGAGGTTGCCAAAATTTTGACACCTTTTATCCTTAGTTCCTACCCTTTTCGAAAAATTTTGTCACCCAAACAATCCCTATTTCCTTCCATTCGAAATCCAAAGACTCAAACTTAAATTTGCTAATCAACAAGAGTTTCATCTCAAAATCCTTACACATAAAAACATGCAAAATCTATCCACTAAAATTCTTGAAAAACAACAAAAGAAAAGACATTGTATCTTCATTGTTGTCCTCATGACTTATTTGTTTTTCATGCATTTCAATTGAAAGAACCTACTGTTGGGTCTCCAAAGTTGCCATCGGCAACTCCACCCATGATGACCTCATTGTGGAGAGGTATCCACAACGTGTCACCCTTACCTTTGAGAGATTTGCTTGCCTTAGAGAGTGAATTCCCGTTTCTAACCAATGTTGAGTCCTTATCCATTTCCTTGGGTTTAGGAGGTGGTCGGGGGATTTTTACGTCCTCACCACTCTTCTCAACCCGCTACAGGTTAGTGAACATAGAAAAACATTCTGAGAGGGAAATATCATCTTTGGAATCATGCATCGCATAGGACTCATCATCAATGTCATCATCACCAAGGAACTCATCTAGGCATTCTTCTTCATTGGTTATGAAAGAGTTGTCAAATTGATCATGATCATCAAACAAGGTTATGCCTTTGCACACAAAAGATGAGTTAGGTGGATCATGCCTGGACTTGTAAATATCAAACCACTTTATCAATGTTATCCTCTATGGTTAGCGTTCCCGAGTGGACATCGATCTTCGTCTTTGATGTTTTAAGGAATGGTCTCCCCAGTAGTATTGGGAGTGCACTTTCTTCATGTTCCATGTCAAGGACATAGAAGTCTACCGGAAACACCAATTTGCCCACTCGAACCATCACATCTTTCACTAACCTTCAATGGATAGCTTGGGAGTGATCGATGAGTTGGACAATCACCCTAATTCCCTAAGTTCACCTACATCTAGATGTTCATAAATACTATATGGAATCACATTAATAGATGCTCCTAAGTTGGTCATGGAATTTTCAACTAACTTCCCACCTAAGAAGATAGGAATAAAAAACCACTAGGGGTCGCCGCATTTCTTAGGTAAATTCTTATGGACTTTCAAGTGTTCTACCTTCCTAGTTGGTTTATTTCTCTTTTTAGTTCATGCTACTCTCAATAATTCAGTATATGATGGTACATGTTCAATCAACTCTAGATGTTCAATCGACTTTAGGATTGGAATGGTTACATCAACCTTTTCAAAGACTTTTTAGATGTTTGCATCATTTGTTTCCACCTCCAGCTTCCCTCGAAGTGCACTTGGAAATGATGGTGGAAGGGTCACTCTTACATTAGTTGGTGGGAGCTCTTTAGAGGGATCCTTCTCGACTACAATCTCACGCTCCTCCAAATTGGTCTTGTTGGTTTGCAAGATCCTACCATCTTCTTGCAAGACTTCTTTCTTAGGCTCACGCACTTCCTTCCCGCTCCTCAACTTTAGTGCACTCACATTTCTTGGATTGATCTCTGGTTCAGAAAGATTTTTTTTGGACTCCTTAGCCTCAAGTTGGCTCACCAAGGTGGCGAGTTGTCCGACTTGGATCTCAAGATTCTTGATGCTAAAAAAGGCCCTAGTCCTAATATTTTCAATCTCACGCTTTGTTCGCTCTACAAACACATCATGCTTCTTTGCTAATTGGAAAATGGCCTTCAAGATTTCCTCTATCCGACTTGTAAAGGGAAGTGTGGTTGTTGAAAGGCCCTTCACCCCTTGGATAAGGTTAAGGTGCCCATGATCTTGATTTTCCTTGTGCCACAAGAAATTGGGATGGTTGCGGTATCTCGAGTTGAAGGTATTCACGTAGGGGTCTTGCCTTGCATGTCCTTGGTTCCCACAGAACCCTTTTTTTGTTTCCCTTTACCAAATTGTTACCTATTACCATTGTTGAACTCAAGCGTTTTCAGCTCTTCCACGTCTTCCACCATTTGTGGACAAGCATTGGTGTGATTGTTAAGATTACACAAGCTGCAAACCTTGACTTGTTGAACTCTCTGTTTCAAAAGTTCTTTCATCATTGAAGCAAGAGCTTGGAATTTCTCCTTTAACTTTGGAGATTGAGATGGATCATTCAAAGTCTTCACTCTTGACCTCGTACCAAATTTCCTCATCCCATTAGTCATCTCTTTAAAAGGGGCCAAAGCATCATTCGCACTCTTGTTGGAAATTGATCTATTGCACGAGGTGTTCAAAACCTGCATGTCATCATTGGACAACCCCTCAAAGAAATAGTAAACCAAGTGCCCTTCCTTGAACGGTTGGTACGGACAGCTAGCCAAAAGTGTCTTGAATCTCTCCCAGTACTCGTACAAGGATTCATTGGCATTTTGAGTGATGTTGGACAACTGCTTCTTTAATCCCATGAACTTAGAGGCTGGAAAGTACTTCTTGAGGAATTGTCTTTTCATGATTATCCATGAGGTGATACATCCAGGCGGAAGGTAGTACAACTAATCTTTTCATGTGTCTTAAAGTGAGAAGGGAAACGTCCACAAGTTGATGTTGTCCTCCGAGACCCCATGAGGCTTCATATTTGTGCACACAAGATGAAATTATGAAAGATGCTTGTTGGGATCCTCCCCAACCATCCCATGGAAAGTTGGGAGGCAATATATCATCACATTATTCAGCAAGCAGTTCACATTAGGTAGCAGCGGGAGAAAGGTGATGTTGACCCACCTCCACTCGGGGTCATTAAGTTGTAGCTAAATTAACCCGAGCGAAGGCTAAGGAGGTCAAAGATAAAATTTATATTTCTTCACTCAACTCACTACTAAGCTACATATGGACTAGTTAGTGGCAAGTCTGGGTTTGTCCACAGAGATGCTAGGGCCTAATAGTAAATGAAAACACAACCACTTACAGGTAGTCAATCCGTCCATGTTTCTAGGAATAGCTAGTATACTAAAATGGGGGGGTTTTGGGTTTTTCACTTAACAACTACTAACATAAAGCTAAAACACAAGTAAACTATATTAATAAACCTTATATTATCTCCCTTTGCCTCTTTATAGTCCTAGGGGTAAAGCATCCTAGGACTATAAAGAGGCATAGGGATATAGGCACCTTATCGATGACACTAGGACCTCCTACAACACTAGCTTGATACTAAATGATATCTCTTCCCGTAACGCTTCAGACCAACTCGCCAGCTAAAACTAGTGTGTTGTCATCGTAATGGTAAAAATTGGAAAAGATCTACGTGCAGACACCCATGTGGACCGAACCCCGCTACCCATATCACATCCAGGTTTCTCTTCCCGGGGGGTATCAATATTTGCACCAATATGAATGTAGAATAGAGTGTGTGCTGATGGAGTGTATCATTCATGAAATTATAACAGTTCAAGAACAAGCCATCATAATATCATAAGCACATACAATTAGGATGATCTAATGAATCTCACAAAACATGAATCAACACGTGAATAAAAATTTATCCCCAAGTAATAAAATTACTCCCTAGATATGGAATTCAAGTATTTCTTTGAATTCCACATCTTTGGGTAAAAGAAAAATAAAAAGGAAAAAGAGAAAGAACTGAGAGAGAAGAGAGAGTGTTTCTCTCTCTAAGTTGCTCTTAAAGTCAACAAATGAACTAAGAAAAATTATCCAAGACTCCTAACCCTAGTAGACTAATGTTATATTTATAGTAGTAGGGTATGGCCCTAAAAATAGGCCCAAAATGGGCCAAACCCTAGCAGCCGCCACCTAACACTGGGCATCGCAGATGGCATAGCCCATGCCACCGAATTGGCCTCATGCCGGTGTGGGACGCCATACATGGCATGGGCCGCATGCCTCGTGCTGGCACAGGATGCCAATCTTGGCATGGTCATGCTGGGCGTGCTTCGTGTCATCAGATGTGGGCCACGTGTGGAGCTCTATTTTTTCACTTCTCGCACCCCATGTTATTTGGTGTGGTCCATCAATTGGATCCTCATTTTGCTCAGTATTTTGGCATAGGCCACTTCATTCTTCACACCCTGTGGGCTGGTCTCGATATTTTTTATTTGGAATAGCGTGGGCCATGTGAAACGGTGCAATTCGCGCCCATACTTAGCCATTTTGGAGTGAAAAGAGAAGTTGAGGACACGGCCAGCCATCTTTAGCACAACCCTTGCTGGAATTTGGAAAAGCTCATGCCGAAGGCCCCTGACATGGGCCATGTAGAGTGCAAAATGTTGAGACCAGCCGCCGGGATGTGAATAATTGAGTGGCCAATGCCAAAAGACTGAGCAAAATGAGGATTCTGATGACGGTCCACACCAAACAACATGGATCGTGGATCAAAAGTGCAAAATTGACTCTCCTAGCGATGGGCCACACCAAACAATATGGACAGTGCCTAGAACTGCCAGTGCCAAATGCCACGCCCCACGCCAGGGTTTCAGCACTGCCTGCGCCACATCTCGTGCCCTACGCCAGGATGCAGCACTGCGTGTGCCGGATCTTGTGCCCTACGCCAGCATGAAGCAAATTGGTTGTTCCAGAACTGGCGGCCGAGCCACATCAGCAGCGTGGATCGCGCCATCCACGGTGGTCCGTGCCAGTTATACCTGACTAGGGTTTTAACATTATTTTGGCCTATTTTGGGCCTATTTTTAGGCCCAATCCCCTACTACTATACATATAGCCTTAGTCTACTAGGGTTAGAAGTCTTGGATCATTTTTTATTAGTTCATTTTACAGTTTGAAGAGAAACTTAGAGAGAGAAACACTCTCTCTTCTCTCTAGGTTCTTTCTCTTTATTTTTCTTTGTTCCTAAGATGTGAAATTCAATGAAATACTTGAATTCCATGTCCAGGGAGTTGTTTCTATATCTTGGGGACAATTGTATTCATGTGTTGATTAATGCTTTTGTGAGATTCTTAGTTCATCCTAATTTATGTGCTTGTGATATTATGGATTATTCTTAAATGCTATAATTTTATGAATGATACCCTCCATTAGCACACACTCTATTCTACATACATGTTGGTGCAAATTTGATACCCCCTAGGGAAGAGAAACCTGGATGTGATATGAGTAGCAGGGTTCGGGTCCACGTAGGTGTGTGCATGTATGTCTTTTCTGAGTTTTACTGTTACAATGACAGCACACTAGTCTTAGCTGACGAGTTGGTCTGAAGGGTTACGGGTACAGATAAAAAAAAGTAGCATGCTAGGGTCGTAATATGTCCTAGTGTCATAGAAAGGTGTCTACCTCCCTTTGCCTCATTTATAGTCCTAGGGAGTAGAGCATCTGTGGTGGAATTCCTGGGATGTAATCATACTAGGAAGAAACATATCTACAACAGCGGTTGGACCTTGTTGTACTCTCCTAATTACTGAGGCAGTCCATGTCAGCGGAAGCTGATTAGGGTTTTGGCCTATTTTGGGCTTATTTGTAGGCACAATCCCCTACTACTATGAACATAGCCTTAGTCTACTAGGGTTATGAGTCTTGAATCATTTTTCCTTAGGTCATTTGTAGTTTGAAGAGCGACTTAGAGAGAGAAGAACTCTCTCTTCTCTCTAGGTTCTTTCTCTTTTTCCATTTTATTTTGCTTTAGCATTGAGATGTGGAATTCAATAAATGCTTGAATTCCATGTCTATGGAGTAGTTTCTATAGCTTAGGGATAATTTGTGTTCATGCGTTGATTCTATTTTTGTGAGATTCATTTGATCATCCTAATTTATGTGCTTATGATATTATGATAGCTTGTTCTTAAATGGTATAATTGCATAAATTATACACTCCATTAGAAACACTCTAGTCTACATTCATGTTTGTGTAAATATTGATACCCCCGGGGAAGAGAAACCTTGGTGTGATATAGGTAGCGGGATCCGGGTCCACGTGGGTGTGTGCACATTGGCAATTTCTGAGTTTTACGGTTACGATCATAGCAGACCATTCTTAACTGGCGAGTTGGTCCAAAGGGTTACGGGTGGAGATAGAAAATAGTAACAAGCTAGGGTTGTAATAGGTCCTAGTGTCATTGATAAGGTGTCTACCTCTCTTTTCCACAATTATAGGCCAAGAGGATATAGCATCCGTGGTGTAGTTCCCAGGATGTAATCATACGGGGGAGAAATAGATATGCGCAATGGTTAGATCGGCTTTGCACTCTCCTAATCACGGAAGCGGTGCCGATGGAATATTGCAAGACACCCTACATGATAGGTATGGGGAAGTGCTGACCATCGACCACATCACGTGTTATGAGCACTAAATTAGGTTGTGAATGTCTTGCATGTGAATGAATCAAGGATCGAAACATTTAATCAACCATGTAATGCAAATATTTCCCAAGTGTCTAGCTAATATAGTTCACTTATTTTTTATCTTTCTTGTTTGTAGTTGTTAGTTGAAAAAACCAAACACCCCCTCATTTACCCTACTATCTACTTGTAACAACATGGACGGATTGACAACTCGGATGTGGTTGTTTTTAATTGACTATTAGGCCCTAGCATCTCTGTGGACATACCCAGGGCTTGCCACTAACTCCCCTATCGGTAGTGTAGTATTCAGTTGGGTGCAAAACTATAAATTTGAATTTCAATCCTTTGATCTCAATGTCTCGCTCGGGTTAATTAGTTACAATTAACGACCCTGCGTGGAGGAGGGTCAAACACTCCCACGTGCCCAGACTCCCTGCTGAGGAAGCATCAAGCACCCTGGCCTTTAGCTAAGTGGGGAATAAACATAGTAGGGCTTTTCTGAAAGCTGTAGGAAAGAAGAAATTTCTGATAGTAACAATAGACTACTTCACCAAGTGGGTGGAAATCGAGGTTGTCACCGGCATTACAGGAATAAAGGTTATGAATTTTGTCTGAAGGAACATAGTGTACAGATTTGGGATCCCGTGGATCATGGTCATTGACAACAGCACTCAGCTTGCTGGAGAACCATTCAATTCCTGGTGTAAGGATTTGAACCTCAGGCAGCAGTATACTTCTGTAGCTCACTTTCAGGCAAACGGGCAGACAGAAGCAACCAACAGGACCATCATGTTGGGTCTAAAGAAAAGACTGGGGGAATCTAAAACTGAGTGGTAGAAAGAGCTGATGAGCGTGTTGTTGTCCAACAGAACCACGCCCCGAACGGCAACCAGAGTAGCCAGCAGGAGAGTTGCATCGCCATTAGTGCTGGATGATTATGATCAGGTTATCAGAGATAATATAAAAGAGCTGGAAGAATGAAAGGAGAGAGCAGCTTTAAAGGAAACTGCATACAAGTCCTGGACAAAGAAACACTACAGCAAGGTCAGACCAAGAAGCTTGAAGCAGGGAGAGCTGGCCCTCAGAAAGAATGAGGCTAGCAGGGCACAGGGAGAAAAAAAAAGCTTGACGCGACCTGAGAAGGGCTTTACAGGGTAGCCGAAGTGCTGGGAAAAGGAGCATAAAAGTTGGAAATGATTGATGGAAAGTAAGTGCCACGTACCTGAAACATGGCGAACATCAAGAAGTATTATGCATAGAAAGGTACCATTCTGGTTTTTTTAAGGCTACTAGAAGGTCTGTTATTTTGTGCGGAGAGGGAAAAATTCCTGGTGGATCAAGTCTTTTGTAAACCCATAAAAGGTATGATCTGAGGGAATTTTACATAACACCTTCGCAGATATTTTGTTGTTGACATATGAAATGAAGTGCAAATGTTAAGTAAAAAGCCCTATAAATGAAAAAGCTAAGAGAAGCATAAATGCCATGATGAGCAACAACTACAAAGGCTATCAACACCAACACCGAATAAAGAAAGAGAATGAGCCAAAGGAACTCATTCGCAAAGCAGCCCTGACCCCGCGCGGTCAAGTGAATGCCAGTCAGCCCAAAGGGGCTGATAAAAAACATCCATAGCCTTGCACAGACAGGGATCCATTAGACAACTTTTCAAGTAGATGAGAGTTTGAGGCAAAGGCCTCAAACTCGAAAAGTGGTAAAGGCCACAAACTAAGGAAAATCACCTTAGTTGGATGCGTTCAAATAAAGAAAATAAGACAAGGAAAAGAAGAGCTAGCCGGAATAATCACTCTGGTACTTACCAGCTACATTCAAAAGTTGAAAAAAATTGAGCACCTCAATCAACCACACACCAGTAAATAAGAGAGGAGAAAGAGCACCTCATGATTAAGAAAAACAGGGGTAAAAAGGCACCCCTGTTCATAATATACGCTTCTTATGGGGGATTACAGAACCACAAATATTTTTTGTCAAAAGAAAGGTATTGTTTTGTTTCCACATCCATCATCATAAGAATGAAATAAAGAAACAGAATTAAACTGTTGTGCTTCCCATAGCCCCGCCCAGAGCCTGCCCTGTGTTATATTGGTCATGTCCTCCATGTCGCCTACCTCCTGGTTGGGATCAAACCCCGCTAGTTATGGCTGATCGCTAGCCCTGGCTCTGTAGATGAAGAACTCACAGTCTGAGCAGCCACCGCATCCGGATTCCAAGCATCAATATCTATGGTGGTCATCACAGGGTCAAGCAAAGAAAAGTACTCATAGAAGCTAAGTTCCCGGAAGTGAACAAACACTTCCCGAGTTTAATCTGCAGCTCCTAAGGATCAGTAATCACAGCATCCAGGTCAAATGCCTTAACCAAGGATGCAACCAGAAGCTCAGAACCACGTTGACTCTACGTCATTTTTGCATAGATGCTGGTAAATCCACGAGTGAACACCCAAACGTAAAACTCCCGATGGGCCTGGTTCTCAGCTTCAAGCTTGTTCACTGTAAGCGCCAAAGAGCCGGTGACCCCGTTCAAGCTCCAAGTTTCCCTCCAAGGTAGCGAGCCGAGTACGAGTGCGTTTGGGTTGGAGATGAGTTCTTGATTTTTATATGCATGTTATTTAAAATTTGGATACATAAGTGCTTGTCTGGAGAGTTGGACATGAGGATGGAGGACGCATTTCAGCTCGCTTAATTTTTTTTCTAAAAATTCAGAGGACGCATTCTACAGTTTGCTAGAAATATTTTTTTGAAAATTCAGAGGACGCATTCTCCGAATGCGTCCTCTAATTAGCTTTTTTTTTGTTGGTGATAATTGAGAGGACGCATTATATGAATGCGTCCTCTATTTTTTGAAAAAATATTTGCTGAATATTGAGAGGACGCATTCTATGAATGCATCCTCATTTTTGTCTTTTATAATTTATTCCAAAAAAAAAATTCTTCCCAAAAACTTAGTTCTGAATTTTTTTTTATTCCAGTAAATTTTTCTTAGTTTGGTCACAATTTGTTTTATTGGGTGAATAATATTTTTTGTCCAGAAAATTTATTTTTCGTTCCCAGAAATTTCAGATTATTTTTTGTCGAGTATAGCTGTGTTAAATGTGTGATCTTGGACTTTTTGGAAAAACAATTACGAAAATTGTAATAACGTCTTGTCTGAAAAAAATTCCGCAATGCATCTTGTTTTGTTGTTTCAATTTTTTATTTTTAAGATTCGGTAGAGGAAGTGCCTTGACTTTTTTAAAATCGTGTCCTGAATTCAACAAATGCTTATATATCAAAATGCGTCGTGAATTTAAGTAATGAATTTTCTTTGAATGCGGCAGTGTATAACTTATTATTTTACATATAATTGTTTTCGGTGAAGATTGCGCATAAGCAGACTTGTGTTTGTTTGTTGATTTTTTTTTAAAAATTAGTATAACGATAAATTAGGATCGTGTGATTTGCAATTTTTGAACTAGTCTTGAATATAGGAGTAGGAATGAATTATTGCACAGTTAGAATGAATACAAATTAGCAGAAATGTACATTAGCCGAACAATACGAGTGAAACGTAATGCAAATGAGTGTTGAATGGCATGTAATGTCCTAATCACGACCTCTGCAAAGCTTCCCACCCGTTTCACACGGGGGAGGACGTATGGTCTGGGATGTCCGTCGTGGAACAGTCATCTCAATAGGTACATGTACTTCCTCACATGGAGCTCCCTCTAGTATTTCCTCCTCCATTTCATCTCATGCCTCCTCATTCGAATCATAATGGACATGTGGAACACTACCTGTACCTAATGGAGCGTTGGGCGACATGTATGCATGACTACCTGCGGGAGTGACATATGTAGTGAAATTAGTTGTAGTCGTGTCATGCTGGGGGGTTTCCTAGTGTGATAGTCCGGCATAACTAGCAGTGGGAGTACGATATGCAGTGACATCTGATGTCGTCATGTCATGCTGTGGGGGTCCACCATGTGATGGTCCGCCAATCGCTGGACTCGCATGTGAGGGTCCGGCTTGTGATGAGCCAATGTATTCTGTATGACCCCGAGCATGCGGCCTCTGACCTCCCTGTCAACCAGGTGGAGCCGGACAGTGGTTTCTTATGTCAGTATATCTCACACCAGGGGGAGGCTTCTCACAGTGCACATACGGTTGATAATACTACAGTTTAGGGGGCTGATGCGCATATTGTAGACTACGTGTGACAACACCATGCATTCCCCTGATAACATCCGTGAAACATGGGAGACATTCGTCCAAATTAATATCTGGCATGATGCGCAACTTGGTCATTGCCTGCAACTACAGAAACGATATAAATATGTTAGATATATAATATTGAGGAAATCTAAAGTATAATTTCTGAACAATATTAGAAATTTAGGAAATACTGTATACTTCATAGTTGCACCGTCTCCATTGAAACCCTCTGTAGTTGTTAGGGGCCTTCCTGGCTGATCAATCAGGGTCATCGTCCTGCGAAGTACCACTCCATGTATTCTCGACTGGGTGTATGGATCTGCACACCCAAGTGCGTTTACTTGTTGATCGGATAGACGTTCCCAAGCATTGAGATATCTTCTCAGTTCCACATGCCAATCCATGCCAGACCTTCCTCGACGGTCTCTAGTATGAAGCAGTTTATACTCATCCCGGCTGACCAACTGGGTGGGTATTGGCTGGATTAGGCCGAACTGCCTCAGAACACGATGTGCATGATGATACTCTATGACATTCCAGCAAAAGAGGTCAACGCAAAGCAGCCAATTGTTGCTACCATCTGTACAGTAGCACGGGAGTTGTACCACGACATTCTCCGTGTATGGCCACCAAATAAACTGAAACAACAGGCAGGTGTTGCAGTTAGGTAACTAATACCATTTTTCCCACTAAGTTAATGAAAGGAAATCTGAACTGGCCTATACCTGATTGTCATTGAGAGATGTGAGCTGGTCACGGTACACTTTCAATACATGCATCGGAGATTGTAATAAATCGTACCGGGCTCTCCACCTATGACGAACAGAGTGAATTATATTAGCAATTTTTTAGAAATGCCTGTGGTTTGAAAAGAGTGTCTCTTGACTAATTCGACACGTACCAGGACCCAAGAGCACTCATCGTGACTGTCACTGGTAGTTGTCCGGCAGGTCGGATGGATGCTATGATCTCCCATGCCCACAACTTCCAATAATTAAAATAAAATGTAATGTAAAGTAATATTATGGACATTATGTACAAATGACTAGATTGACCAACAATTTTACCTGTAGCAAGACAAGTGGCCCAGATAGGAATTTAACTTATGGGATTGCGCGTCAGATAAGCACCGGTACAAGTGTGCCAGAATGGCACTCCCCCAACTGTACTGATGTTCTGCACCTAGATCCATCAGTACCGATAAGTAGAGCAACGGGATAAGGTGGCCGAAAGTGTCTGACATGAGCATTCCCCCAACCAGCAGTAGAATGAAAACCCTAGCCCTCTGTTGACATTGTACCTCAGTGGGATCAGTGGGGAACAGACTGTTCAATAGGTTTCCCAACCAACTGGCCCTAATGTAACCCTTCTGATAGAATTGGGGTCTGGTGTAGCACCCAGGTAGTCTGTGCACACTCTCTGCCAGTCCTCTATACGCCTACTAGTGTCTACACCTGTGACTGGGATGCCATCGATTGGAAGACCCCATAGGATCCCTACATCCTGTAAAGTGACCGTAGCCTCCCCCATCGGTAGGTGAAATGTGTGAGTCTCCGGTCGCCAAAGCTCCACTAGGGCAGTGATGAGGGAATGGTCAATGTGTATTGGTGAGAAATCCAGGAGTCCCTGGAATCCTGCTTCACGCACATACCACATAACTCATACAGGCATTCGATCAGTCCAGCATGCCCCATCACACTGCCTCACCTGCAATGCCTCGTCCTCTAAATGTTCGTTGTACAGTGCACGAGCACGTTGCTCCTGATGAAGGTACAACAAATCCTTCTCAATACCTTCTCAATGGGTCCTGGATGATGCATTGTTCGTCCCTGTTGACAATTATGGACATTAGTCAAAATTAATTTGCTCAAGAATAGCACAAATAAAAGTAATACTACAGCACGTGATACATATTCCACAAATAAAAGTTATACTACAGCATGTGATACATATTCCACAAATAAAAGTAATACTACATCATGTGATACATATTCCACAAATAAAAGTAATACTACAGCATGTGATACATATTCCAGTATATTCCACGAACACCACACTACAAACAGAACACTAAGCATGACCTCTCCTATGGACGCCTCTGGATTCACCTGGCACCCGTTCATCCATCTGATTCCTTATCCTTCTCTCCGCAAATTGACCACGCCTCCTATTGCGAAACTTTTCAACATTAGGAATCAACCTCTAACTGGCACATTTCCAAAGTGATGGATCTCGTACAGGCATGAAACCCTGACTATATTGTTGCGCATAGGTGGTCATGTGATAAACCCTGTCACATAGACTAGCAGGATCATCACGCCTATGCCAATAGACAGCCAAGGCGTGGGAACAAGGGAAACGGAATATTTACCATTCATGACTAATTCACTCCTTTCTTTGGTATTTGACTATGTATTGTCTTTCACTAATGCTCCCATCAATGGTCCTCATCATAACCCTATAAGTCTGCAAGGCATTACCAAACAAGGTGACAATATGTTCTTGTGCCCATGTGTCTTGCTTCTGAAACTTTTTCCAGTTCCTGTTAGGGAACACAGATATAGACAAATGAACCAGAATTTAGAATCTAGAAACTAGTATATTAACACATAAAGAACTGTAATGAATATAGAAAGTACCTCTAATTTGTGGCATCTTGTACCCTTTGAGCAAACATTTCAACTGTGCGCTTGAACGTTGCCTTGACACACGCTGTTATCGGGAGATGACGTGCGCACCGTAAACAGTTGTTGAAACTCTCTGATAAGTTCATTGTGAGAATTCCCCAACGTCGATCACCCTCATCAAAGGCAAGGCACCACTTACTGCTATCTTGCTTTACCAACCAATCCCAAACAGATGGATCTATATTCTCCAACTCCTCCTTGTACTCCCTCCACTTGCTCTCTCGTCTGGCAGCACCAAACTGCCAAACTAGAGTCTTCATAAGCACATTCTTGAACCTCCTGCTATCAGCGGTAAGGAAGTTGGACTGAAAATAATGCAAACAAAATTGGTGATATCCAGCGGACTCCATCCATTCCTCCATATGCTTCATTGCATTTATAATTCCATTATGCTGATCTGATATGATACAGATTGGCCTGCTATCACCACCAACCATGTATAGACGCAGTCTCTACATAAACCAGTTCCAACTCTCATTCATTTTTGCGTCAACAATTGCGTAAGCGATGGGGAGTATGTAGTCGTTCGCATTGTGCATCACAAAAAATAGCATTGTGGTCTTGTATCCACCTCTCAAATGAGTGCCATCCACACCAATGACCGACCTGCAGTGGCGAAAGGCTTCATTCGCCTACCAAATGCCCAGAAAACAAATTTAAATTTCCTACACCCGTGCCCATGTATTCTATCAGGCACATCTGCACAATTAACAACGATGCTTGGATTAGCCTTGACAAGCTCATCCATATACGTTGGCAGCTTTTCAAATGATTCTTCCCAGGTTCTGAATACCATGTTAATTGCCTTCTGTCGAGCATACCACGCCTTCTTATAGGAAAGGGTGACATTGAACTCCGTCTTGACTTGAGCTTATACATCTTTAACTGTGTATGAAGGGTTTACATCAATGTGGTGGAAAATTGAACGGGCAATCATCACCGATATCAGGTTAATGTTACCCGTAGATCGACCAGCACCAAGACACGCATGCCTACTTGCCCATTTGGTGATCTCCCACATGCCATGCAAAACCTTTTTGGTTGCTCTGGCAACCCAATGACAATTACCAATTCCTTCAACAACGTCCTTGCATTTTGCATACCATGTGCGTGACCTGCTCTTCATGACTCTGTGTTCCCTGTTCATCATTGAACTCCACCTAAAAATAGCTTCTACCAATTCTGGCTTGGTCTGGAATCGCATACCCAACTCAACTTCACCAGTCGCTTGAACATAACTAGAAACCCTGGCACCACAATGAGTTGGGTCATAACTATCCTCATCAGGGGACCCATAATCCCTATAGGATTCACCAGAATGTGAAACGATGAGGATACATTGTTCGTGCACACCACTTGTTCATCATCGTCCCCAGGATTCGAATCTGTTGATAAGGAACGATCATCTTCACTTCCTTTATCAAGTTCAGCTTCCTCACCATCGTCTTCGCTACCAACATGATGAACGACATGGTCGGAAATGTCACCCACATAATCATCATCAAAGACATTCGACTCGTCATGATCCATACCATAGGTACCACCACTTGTGGACGGCTGAGCGCAATCCACGTGTGATTTTGTTGTTTTGCTCGCCGGAAAAACGAATTTCCGGCATGGATAATGGTATCTTTTTGGCCGGATTGTACATGTTTGGATTTGGAGGAGAAAGTTCCTTGTTTTTGTTGCTAAATCCGGCTGAAATTGCACAAGGGAAGATGGTCATATTTTGATTGAATTTTTTGCAAATTCTTTGCGGATTCCGGCGAAAATTTCCAGATTCCGGCCGGTCTCCGGCGCCGGAAAACCGCTAATCCGGCGACTGGATGCTCGACCCGTTTTCTGCGCCGCCGGGTCAGAGAACCCGAGATGGGTAAATGGGTCCAGGGATTAAACCCTAGTTGTTGGGCCATTTCTCGTGGGCCGTTTAATCGGTTACTGGGCCGAATCACAAAAGAAGACCCGGGTCTCCTTATAACCCGGTTGGAGACCCGGATGCATGGCCGGGTCGCGCAGAATTTAGCCCTGACCGAGTTAGGCTGAAGACATGTCATCGTTTGGGCCGTTTGTACAATCAGCTGGGCTGATTTAAATGCAAACCGGGTCCTCTTATGACCCGGTTTGAACCCATTGAGGAGCTGCCGGGCCACGCGCCTTGGAGTTGGGCCGAGTGGGCTGAAAGTGGGCCGAATTCAAGGGTTCTTGGGCCTAATTAAATGGAGTATTTTCAGCTTTCATGCATTATTCTTGGGATGAATTTCCTTCATTTTTGGGCCCTAATTTGTGGATTATTATGGAGTTTTGGCCTTCTCTTTGGGCTAAAATTGTATTTGGAGGATAATTGCATATTTTTCACTTGGAGGGTGGGAGAGCGGCCTTTCTACATTTGGTTGCTTGACCATAGGAGTTGGGTAGTGGGTTAATTAATTAGCGTACGCAAAATTAATTAACCCACTACTAGTTGGTACTTGGACTTGACGGTTATTATGCGCCCTATGCTCGCGCTACACTTTTTGTGTTAAATTAGCATAAAGCTGTCCATTTGCTCAAAATGGAGTGGGCGATTACATAATCATCGGGCTTGACACACGCCGTACAAGTTGTGTCCGTTCTCTCCATCTTTAGGAGGGCTATTTTTAGAGGGATTCACAAGAGATATTGGCACTGCCTATGACACTCTTGCCCTCTAAATTAGTCTCGGTTCATACTACGAGAACGTTTGAAGGCCAATAACACCCCTCTATCTTCACCTTAGGGGTGTATATGGTAGAAGCTGCTCCTCCTTTGGCGGTCCTAGCTTCACTTGGATTCAGCACTACCAGCACATCATGGCGACCATTCAAGACCCGAGTCCACACTCGGCTGCACTTTTTGCCTACCACTGGCGTCTTCTTCATCACTTTTCTTCAAGACCCGAGTCTCGGCTGCGATGAGGTTTTCATATGAAGAGCCAGTACACATTTCTAGTTGCTATGTATAGGTCCAGATTCACACATCTGGACTTGCAGTTCTTTTTCCCTAGGCTTAGTACTTTCTAGCTTAGGGTTAGCATTTCTTTAGGAATAATTGGGGGGGAGGGGGGTACTCGTGTGGGTACTCCCCCCCCCCCTCCCGCTTCTTTTTCCCTAGGTTTTTAGCCTAGGGTTGGATTCTTTTTTGTATTTGGTGGGGTCCTTTTAGGGCTCCACTGCAGGTTCCATCGTCTATACTATTTACCTATTTACTGAGCGCAATCCACGTGAACATACGCACCAGGTTGGCTGGACTCACCAATTTCAAAACCTCGGTGGTGAACAGGTGGTGGTAAACTTGGTACAGTGGTAAAGTTCTGCATGTTACTCAACAATGACATGAACGTGCTTGGCCGTGCCCCATCATTGGTGCTTGTCAACTTTTCCGTAACAATGTACAAATTCGTAGAGGACAACGACAATCGATCAACAATGTTGAAGAAGAACGTGGTTGACTCATCATCTTCTACATTATAACACTGATAGTATATGGCCAAACCAATCAGTTCAGGACAGCGGTAATATATTTTCAATAAATACCCGTCACTTTCAATGCCAAGTCTTATGGAGATTAAATCAACTGACACATAGTGGTTCAACCTCCTCTCGAGAGTCACGTTTCGCTCAGGTATTGGAGGATCATAAAACACACCCACAGTCAAATCAAACTTAATTTGACCCCCTTTGTACATATACACCGTCAAAAACATCGTACAACTACATTATACAAATACATAACTTTTAATTCCTTTTCATTTGATATTCCATTTCATTCTATCCTCAAATATGTGCTCCACTCGGCAACACTAATAAAACTATTACTATAAACTTAATACATTAATCAGTAAACAATTCACATAATTAATTCACATAGTCACGCAACAGCATTAAACACTATCATAGCATCAAACCAAACATAATCATTCTAACTACACACAATCATACAACACATTCATATTAACAAAATTATTTCGGGTTCTCCACAAATAATAATGCTACACAAAATTCAACATCAAATATTCTAGGACAACTCACACACAATCGTTGAACACATTCATAAAATCATGTAAGGTTCAATTAGCTTCAGGAAAATAAAAAATTGACCGGGCTGGTGTCTGAGACTTACGGACAAGGTGACCAAAGTGGTGATCAACGGCGGTTAACGGTAAAAAAAACTCCGCTCCTCTACGTTGGACATCGATGGAAACAACCAAAAGAAATACCAATATCAGCAAAATAAACAACCAAAAACAACAGAAAATACAAAATTGGAGAGCTAAAAAAATCAACCAACCTGGTTTGTGGCGGCGTCGAGGTCAACTGAACGAGAACCGGCGAGGAAAATGCTGGAAGGAGGCGGAGAAGGATGCGAAATAGCGGAGAAGTCGAGAAAGAGGCGGAATTGATCCCAAACGTGAACGGGAAAGGCGACGGAGAAGGAGAGCGGGAAGGATGCGGAGAAGGGCGCACAGAATGGCGGAGAAGCAGCGGCGAAATGGCAGAATGGCAGAATGGCGGCGAAGGATTCAAAAATGGCGGAATGGCAGTAAAGGATGAAGAAGATGGAAATTGATGATGTCTGCTGGGATTTTAGTAAAGATTGGAGGACGCGCCACGTAGCAGTGTGCCCTTCAACACTCATCAAATTCATATTCCAATTAAAAAAAATGAGAGGATGCATTAGGCAATAGCGTCCTCAAGAAAAGTCAAAAAAAACATTCTGCATGTGGGAGAACGCATTTGCAGAATGCGTTCTCCACATTTGCAGCTGGGTTGTGCTATTGTAGCCACAGTAGTGGAAATTTTCCGTTGGAGATAGCTTCCTAAGCAGATTTCTCAGCACGATCAGCTCGTTATTGAGCATCAACCAGCCTATGAGCCATCTCCGCTATCTCCGCTTGACGGCGAAGGCTACATACAGGTGCTGCGAGTAGATAGCAAAAGAAAGGAATTTATCACAAAGAAAAAGCATAAAGAATAGAAAAATAAGGGTGTAAAGAACTATATACTAGCAAGAGAAAATGAAATAATCTTAACCTCAAGGCCAGTAGAGATGTGGCAATCAGCAATATCTATAGAAGAAGTGACATTAAGGGCACAATCCTAGAGCCAAGTGTTAAAGTTTCTCAGAGGGAAAGCATGTGCAAAAAACTAAGAGCGTGCAAGTGGACCACAGATGACCTTGGACCCAGGCGAGGCCCGAGAGCTAAATGCCCATAAGTGGGGAGGGGTGAAGCTATCAAGAACAGGCGGACATGAGCGAGAGCTAGGAGTTGGCACGAATGGGGCAGGAGGAGTCTCCGGGTTCACATCGATAAGCTGCCTGGCAAAGATGCAGCACTTGTTCTCCCGCCGCCCATCTTCCTCAGGGTCCACGAACTTTGGCACAGGAGCAGAGGTGATAGACAGGGTGATGAATGACTCAGGGGGAGTCACCTCCCCCTTGCCATCGCTAACCTAGCTAGTGGCTTGGCTAGCGGTCCCATGGTGGCAAGAGAAATCACTAATGAGGCTCACGTTAGACATGCCTGAAAATGGATAGTAAAAGCAACCATAAATCAGACATAAGGATAAGACAGGCAACAAACGCATACAAAAAGAAAGATAAAACCAGACGAATTAAAAGCAGCCATATACCTATAAGAACGCCCGGACCACAAAGGAGAATGACACCGATTGGCAGATATGAAAGGCCAACAGCTAGCAGGACGGGGTCTCTCGAAATGCATCCCGCTTAGACAGACAACCCCTCTAAGATGGAAGTAAACTAATGGAGAGAGAAAATCTCTTCTACCCCAAGACGAGCCCCACAGGTCTTAGAGGGGCCTGCCAAGAAGGGACTCATGTGAATTTTAGGCCTCATTACCAACTCTTCATCGATGAATATGAAGCATCTTTTCCACTCAACTCGAGGGGTAAATTCAATCAACATATTGAATTTTTTAGATCTAAATTTCAAATAAACCCCATCCGTGGGAATCTTAGCGGGGGTACAAAAAGCTCTAAAAAGGGGGATCATAGGGGTAAAACTGCACAAGATTTCAAAACCCATGAGAAAACGAAGAGTGTTTGGGGAAGGTCAGTTAGGGTCAACCAAGAGTAACCTAGCACAGCCTGACAGATCAAGAAGATTAGAAATTGGAAACCATCATTCTCAATGGTTTCCAAACATATGGAAATCATCCTGGGAGGGATGTCCAACACTGTCTCACCAGACTCAGGAAGAATAATACGGCTACCAAGATTATCATATCCCTCTCCCCATACGGCGAGTACCATCTCATAGAGCTGGAAGATATAACGATACTCGCCGGCCGTGACATCATAGAAAGACCCACACTTAGGGGGGCCTAAGGTGGATACCATGGTTTTTCAGGGAAAGATAAAGAAGAAAAGATGAAAAGAAGTAACAGAAGAGGAGAAGTTAAGATACCAGGGTGAGCACCCGAAAGGGTTTTGTGGAGCAGAGGAAATTTAAAAGAGGAGAAACTTAAGAAAATGCAACACAAAGTGAAGAGAGTAGGAAATAAAAGGAATTGTCCCAATATATGTATATATATATATATACATATATGTATATATATATATCTATATATATATACGGGAAAGGAAATGACGCAGCGTATGATTGAAAATGCCTTGAAACTAGGCGAGAAGAAAAAAAAGTTGTTTGACAGCACCAAAAAAGAGGAGACGTGGCAGCAATCAAGGTACGTAGTGTAAATAAGCATTGGCCAAACCAATGTACCTCTGAAAAGATGTGACTTTTTGAAAAATTAACTACCGTCAATTCCCACGAGTTATAAAGCAACAAGTAGCAAAATGACGCAGACAGCCACCAGGAGCAACGCGAAGAGTCGCAACCTGACCCTGCCCATCATCCTGTTCATTTCCCCAACAAGGACTTGGGTTGGAGGACTTAATGAGTTATGGGCTAGTCGGCCTACATCTACCAAACAATACCCAAGGCTGAAGGTAGCGGAAGGCTGAAAGCCCAAGCATAATGGACAGAAGTTGATGCGACAGGACAAGTCAAGTTAGCCACCAAATCCATATGAAAATGAATGAGAACATGCTTCTGAGGTACGTTTACTCATTCCAAAGTTACACCAACTCAAAAACCCTAGTAAGACTCCTTCTGACAAGATCGTCGAAACAGGCTTGGTAAGACGCCGGCTTGTCTGACCTAGATCTGAGTTGTTCAGAGTTAAGAAACATTTTCGTCCAAGAGGAAAGACCAAGGAGGACGCAACACTATCTTATGCCTATGTCACATAATGTGGAAATAACCAGGCATTTCCCCCCATTTTTCATACGTGGTACTTACCACAATGTCATATCTCACCGCCTCCATAAATTTTTTATGCGCTCTAGTCCTGTGATGCCGCAGACCATCCTTGTCACATCACTCACATTGCTAATACGCCCCCGCTTAGAGGAATACAAAGCCTGCCTAAAAGGGTAATGCCTTACGTAGGTCGCAACCGTTAGATCTGTAGTAAGTGCATTACATCCCGGACACTCCACTGTGGATCTTAATCCCTAGGCCTGGAGAGACAAAGGAAAAGACACCTTGTGATGACTCTAGAGTAGGCACAACTCTAGTCGCTACAAATAGTCATGCTAAACTACAGGGGTAAGCCAAGGAATTCTCATCATCAAGATTTTCTGAATCGACTGCCCAACATGTGATTTCTCACAAAACTAGCAAATTAGAATCATAGTTTAACAAATAGAAGAATATTCTCTCAAATAAAATGAATGCACTCATCTCCCTGGTGTTCTAACCTACTCCACAATTCTAACACTCCCAAGATAGCAAAGAAGCCTCGCACAATTTTACACTACCATATATGTATGGACGCATCATAAATATAGCTTAACATAGATCTCACAATAATGAAAAGCACAAGTTTAAGCACAAATATTCATAAGACATAAAGATAGGAGAATCTACAAATCTCAAAAGGCCAAAAATCAATTCATGAATACAAATACAACCCCAAGTATAATTAACTACTCCTTAAGCATTGAACCCAAGCATTTCATTGGATTCAATGCCTTTTAGCAAAGTAAAAATAAAGAGATGAAAAGAAAATATTCTAGGGAGGGGCAAGAACTCTTTTCTCTGTCTCTACCCCACTCGTGAAGTCTAAAATGAGCATAAACTTAAACCCTAGTAGACATAGGTCCATATATATAGTAGTATGGAATTGGGCCTTAAAATAAGCCCAAATGGGGTCAAAAACCCTAGCGGCCGCAAAGGACACAGCCAGCATAAACCAGCACAGTCTGTACCGGCTAGGGAGGTTTCGTGCTAGCATGGCCTCCTGTGTCTAGCAAGGCCCGTTGGTCTGGGCAAGCATGCTTCATCGTGTTGGCATGGGCTATACCACTTGTGTCGATATAGATGGCTCGATTTGACATGGGCCACCGGCTAGACCTCCGTTTCGATCTTCAGATTTGCACATCCCGTGTCATTTGGCGCAGGTCGTCAGTTGAAGGCTCATTTTAATCAGTAATTTGGCATGGGCTGTGTCATTCATCACCCCTCGTGGGCTGGTCTTCACATTTTAGACTTGAAACATAACAGACCCTGTGAAATGGCACGGTCCATTCCCATACTTAGTCTATTTGGAGTGAAACGAAGCAAAAAGGACGCTGGTTACTGAGGCGAACACGGTTTGTGCTATACGTTGTAGCACGGACCCCTCGCGTGCTGAGGGTTGTGACACAGTCCGTGCTATGTGCCCTAGCACGGGTTTTGCTAGCTTTGTTTTGGGCTTGTGGGAGGTCTTCGCCGTACCTCTCAAAGTTAATACTTTTAAGGCCTAATTCTTCCTATCTACAATTAAGTAGATAATGGCTAGTCGGGGTTATCCATGAGAAGAGGGATCTTTTCAAGAGTTTAAACATATATAGGAGAAAACATACTAGGCATATACATACATAGATACATATAAAAGCAAGTAAACAAGGAAGGGTTTGGTTGGTTTTTTAGCCTAAGTTATCAAATTGAAAGACAACAATTAGCAAAGCAAGAGAACTATGCTAATCATGCAATACAACTAAAGATACGATGCAAATGATAATTAACAGAGCCTTGGGGGCAATTGACTATCACTTCCAAACTTCCTATAGCTCATTGATTCATTCACTCATTCAATTACATTTATTGTCCATGGGGAATGTTATCACTTCTCATTCAAATATCAACATTCATTCCTCCTTAAGAGAGTTTGAAAAGACAAACAATGACCATTGGCAAACCTCATTGATGATCACCAAAGACAAACAACATCATAGGGGTATTTCATCAATGGCATTTCACCCAAAGGACCATAGGTTGATAACAAAAAGGCTTCTAACAAAGACATAGTCATTTAACCAAACAAAGAATTTATTAGGTTAAACTTAGAACAAACAACCTTCAAGGTTCAACCTTTCTTTGCATCTATATGACAAATATGAAAACAATTCACATTAACATACTCATCTAGCAAGAATTACCACACATTATATACAAGAAGTTCTAAATCCATGCCTTTGGATTTCATATCAAATGAGTTAAGAAATTTGCAACTTTCCTAACACTCTAACATTTCAATCATACAAACATTTCATATACTCAAACAACCCATGGTATAAATGAGGTAAAATACAATATTAATGGCATAATAAATGCTCTCCAATAAATGTTCATAAATGAGCAAATATAGAATCTTACTACATAAGGTTGGAGGCTTCAATCAATTGCTCCCAAGAACTAGATTTAGCTAACACAAATCATACTAACATCCATAAACAAATGCATAGAGAAATAAAGAGAGAAAGGAGGGAAAATATGAAGAACCTAGGGTTCTTTGAAGAGGAAATTCGGCCAAGAGGATAAGATTTGAAGTGGGTGGCAAAAAATTCCTTTTATAGTACAAGAGGGAGGAAAAGAAAGGCAAAAGTGTAGCAGGCTCCCGCCCGGGCGGGAATGACCATTTTCACCCTTGTGTTGCATTGCCTTAAAATCCTTGATTCTTTTTGTCTTCAATCTTCAAAGCTAGTCTTCAAATATTCAAAGTCTTCAAAAGGTGATCTTCAATGGTCTTCAATCTTCAAGTCTCGATGTTCTTCCTTTGTCACACAAAATACACTTAGAAAAGGGTAAAAGAGCGTAAAGGCGCTCTTACCTCTCCTAAAATAATCAAGGTAAAACACAAGCTCTTGATAACAAAAGAGCACGAAATTAATCCCAAAAAGTACTAAAATATGCACATAAAATGGACACATCAGCTTGCACAGCTGAGGTCCATGTAGGGGCATTTAAGGTTCATGCAGTGTGTCTGACCTCATGCAACCGGTCAGCTGGCAGGCTGGTTCGGCTGGTTGATGCCTTTTCCCATTTTGACCTTTTTAAACTTAAAACCCACCTTTCTTTGCTCAATTCCATCTGCTACCACATTTTAAGTCGGTGGCATTCATATCTACTACCATTCTAGCGAATGTCCTTCTAGTATCTTCTACCATTCTTGAGAACGACATTCTATATAATGATGATGAAGTATCCATGAGTAACCTACTAAAGAGATATTGAATGAAGATCTAGGTGATTATGAACACAACGTGTCCATTAGCTTCAATTAGGTCTACCAAACTCGAGATTTAGATAGGAAAATCAAACATGATCGTCTAAACCCTTTGTCGTGTAAACCTAACTAAAACTAGAAATCCAACAAGTAAAATATGACAATTATTGTGTCGAATGCATTAGTTAGCGCATGCAATACAGTGCATATCACCGACCAGAGTTGTGGCCGCGATACCAGGCATCGGCAATAGGACTGTGCTAGCGAATTGTGGTACATCAGGTTGAGGGCGACAATGGCACCAAGGTAATTGGGGTCGCTGGCGTTTCCTGAGAATGGTGAAGGCACATGGCTCTTAGCAATTGCAATGGTCGATAGATCCCTCATCTCGTTGAACCATTCTAGATATCTTACTATCTTGAAACAATTTGCTTTGTCTTGGCTCTTGCGATTATAATGAGTGCATGTAAGATTCTTACGATCTGCTGTATTGAGAGCTCCTAGTGAGTAACCTAAAGTGGGTGGACGTATGATTGTCAGCGGTGGCAAGTGATTGGACGCGGTGGCAAGGACAATCAGTTAGCGATCGATCGAATGTAGCCAGCTCGGTGGTGGAAGCAAGAACGATCAATAGCGACGAACAAGTTCAGCGACGGTGGTCTCCAGTGAAGAGATTGACACCAAAATTTAGGGTTTTGGGAATTTTAGAGATTTCAAAATTTTAGACTATAATACCATGTAAATTATGATTGGTTAATTGTATTCATCATAGAAGTCCCCTATTTGTAGGGACAGTAAAAGAGACCAAAGGTCAATAGGAAAGCAGCTAAACTAATCACATATGGAAAAGGATTCTAATCTACACAAGAAGTAATATTTACAAAATTTTCCTTAACAATATTGAATAATGTAATTCTGACTTTTAGTTGTGACAAGCTAAATGGTAGCAATATATAGTAGTCCTTAAATCAAAAAGTGAGGGGCACATTGGATAAAAATTCAACTAAAATGTTTCATTAACTTGTACATTTGGTTTTATAATATTGCACAATATGACATAAAAATAAATTTTTTTCATTTTATTTGTATTTGACCCAAAAGATTTAATTAAAATTAAAATAAAAAATAAAAGGACGTAAATGTAATGTACTTTCAAAATAACAATTACTTTGAGGAAATATTAAAAAACTACAAGAACTTGTGTGAAATCGTTTCACCTAAGATTATGGTGAGACAGGGGACTTATATTAAAATAAGGAAAGGTAGAGGGACTTTTGTGCAATTATTTAGGTTATAACATTAAGTTACTCCCCAACTAAACCAATTGCTCCTCTATCTGCTCCTCCGATCCTCCGATCTACTCTGCTCCCGCCACCCTGCCTCTGTTTTGCTCCTCCATTTTTGGCACCACCTCTCCTCCCTCAAGCTTACCATTTTTTTGTTGTTTTGTCACAAACCTATTGTATCGGCGCCCGTTGACCCCGTTTTCAGAACCTATCATGAACGAAGCAGATAAACCCTAATTCCTTAGCGCCACCTCTCCGCAATTTCCTCCTCTGTTGCCGATAGCTGAAGCAACAAGGGAGATAGCGGCCTTCCATCACTTCTGCAGCCCCTGGTAAATGCAATTTCAAAGAATTTTTGTTCTATTTGCTTGAGCTCGATTGGATTTTAAAGAATCTGTCATGCGTTTATGAAATCAATTTCGTTTTATGAAAACAGAAAGCATCAAGTTTTATGTTTATCAATTTTTGCCATGTGTACCAGTGTTTATCAATTTCTAAATGAATGCTTAAGTTGTGCTTTCAATTTATGTTTATATCTTTAGTTTAGATAATTGATATTAGATAATGTTAACACTTTAAAATTTGAGTGTGTACCTCTATTTTCATCTTTAGTTCAGATGTTTGTTGTCTTTGTTTTCTCAATGTAAATGTAAAAACCTTTATTTTCAGTGGTTCTACTTTGAAATTGTAAATGAAACTTGGTACTCCCTCCATCTCATTTTAAATTATAGCCTAATCATTGCACACCGTTCGAGAAACATATTTGACCGTTAATATGTTTAGCTACGTATAATAATGACAAACAAACATTTACTTTCTAGAAACTACTTGTTATGATGAATTCAACAATATCACATACGATAATATTATGTCTCATATATCTATTGAAACATGCGGTCAAACTTTGATAGAGAATAATATCATAAAGTAAGTGCGTAATTTAAGCTGGGACAAAGGGAGTATATGTTTCATACTCCCTCTGGACCTCTTTATATGGCCTCATGAAAATGGCACAAATTTTTTTGAAAAGAGAAAGGAGAGGTGGAGATTGAATTTGGAGTATAAAAAGTAAGATGTGTGGATGAAAATAACCTAGTATTTACCAAAAGGAGAAGGGGGCCAAAATAAAAAAATCATTCCAATAAGGAAAGAGGGACATAATTAGAGGACGAGGGGAGTATTTTGCCCAAGTCAACAGTTGACTAAAAAATTCTTTTTTTAACATTTAAAGGTTGAATTATTGTTCTTTTTATACCTTTAGTTCTTCTTATTATATCTTTATAGTTCTTCTTATTATATCTTTAGTTCATGCATTAAATGTATTTACCTTTTACATTCAATAGGAAAAAGAAATAACAATATCGTGACTAATTATGGTGGTGATATGACATCAAATAAGGACATGTTAACATTTTATATTTTGTGTTTGCACTTCTATTTATATCACAAGATAATACACGTGCCGATACACGGGTTTATGAACAAAAATAATTAATAAACAAAATTTATAATTTTAATAATTAATAAATTTATTATATTTATATGAGAATTATACACATGTAGTATTTAGAATAAATTTATGCATTCATTAATATTATAATATATTTAATTAAAATTTTTAAACAATTAACGTAATCTTTATTTTCCATAAAGAGGGGGGTTTTAGGTTTTGGAATAAGGAGAGGGACTTTTAAGTCTTCCATAAATGATCTTTTGGAAAATAAAATTAGCTTAAATGAAGCAATTGATTCATATTTCCTCTCTTTCGGTTTTCTCAAAATCCTCCGTGAACATCTGACTTTCTCTTCCACCTTCTGTCCTCGCCGGTAACGGCTATTGCCGCCGTTAACGGCAAACCCAACTGTGAACATCTGAGTGACTGAGAAGGCCACTGACGAGCTGGCCGCGACAAAAAACTTTTTTCCTTTTCTTTCATACCATTATCTGTCAATAACGGTCATAAACGGACAGATCCCCCCTGTTCTTATGGCGGCACATCCGCCTGCCCGTGGCGGCAACGAGGCGGGCAAAACCTTTCTCCAGGCCCTAGAAAATCGCTCCACTGCATGCTAACCTTCCGTCCAATCCTGAAATTGTCCCCAAGATGCTATATAAAGGAGATATAGCTTGCCTTGTCACGCGCAAAGAAGCCGAAATCCTCGCATCACACTATGAAAATGCCCTCGTTGGCAAATTTGCAAGAGGCAAGCCACCGATGGTCAAGCTAAATGAGGCATTTCAATCTGTCGGTTTCAAAGGTAGCTTTCAAATCGGCTCGATTGATTTCAGACATTTCCTGATACGGTTCCAAGAAAAAGAAGACTACCAGCATTTCTGGCTAAAAGGCCATTGGATTTTCCTTGGTGCTCATATGAAAGTGCTGAAATGGACAATGGATTTTTCTCCAGAAGCAGAATCCTCAATCGTTCCGGTATGGGTTACTATCCCTTACATACCTGTGTTTTTCTACAATACTGCAATGATAAAGTCGATGGGCAATCAAATTGGTAATTTCATAAAAATGGATGCTGCTACTGAGGCTCTATCTAGGCCATCTGCTGTCAAGCTATGTGTAGAAATAGATCTTAAGAAAAAGCAGCCTACCTTCATTAGAGTAGGAATAGAGGAGGATGGGGTAGAATATAATGTGATGAAACTCCCTCTGGAATTTGAAAAGCTTCCACTGTACTGCTACCACTGTAAATCCATAGGTCATGGTGACAATCAATATGTACATCTCCACCCTGAACTTAAGAGAAGTAGACCTTTTAAGAAAGTTCATCCTACCACTGATGCCACTATGCTACATAAAGATGGAAAGGATGTGGTGCCTCCTGTTTTGAATGCTAGCTCATCTGGAGTTTCTGCTCAAGACAAGGTTCAGACAATTAAGTACCAGGAAAAGGCTCATAAATCTAAATATATGCCAAAAACAAAAGTAGCGCTTACTGATGACCTGATGGTTGATAATAAGGCTGTAAACAATGAAGATGGAGTTATTGAGGAGGTTACTAAAGTTAATGAGGTCACTAAGGTCACCGAAGTCATCACTGTGGATAATGGGGAACCAGAACCTCCTATTAAGCTTGTGAATGATGTACATCTTTCTATGGATGATCCTGAAATTGTGGACATCACGGAACAAGAAGAAACCTCTCAACAAGAAGAAATCAATGAAGATTCTCAGTCAAAGGCCCCTGTGGTGGTCTCTCTAGCAGAAACTTCATCTGGATTCCATCTCCAGCACTCCGGCACACCTACACAACAACAACTTTCCCCTACTCAGGACCTTCACCCCAAAACCTATGCGGGCAATTCCTCCTCCTCTGCACCACCACACTTTAACAGTAAGAAAGCATCTGGTAGGGATAACACCCCGGCCAAAAGAGGTAAGACTTTCTCCTTTGAATACAATGTTGGCTGCTAAAAATTTTATCTTCTCTTAGCAGAGATCCAAACAAAACAGGTTCCTTCTCCTGGTTGAACCTGAAAACCCGGTGGAAGTCTCTGAATCGCTCTGTGGCTCCTGCTACCAGTGCTGAGGGTCCGGCTCCCAGTACTGAGGTTCCAGAAATCCCTGTTTTAAATCCTCCTCAGGATATGCCCCACCATGTGGCACAGGTAAGTCCCACAAAGAACCAGAAAAAGTCCTCCAAGTCTAGGAAACCTGCTAAATTAGACAAGCAGGGAACATCTAGCACTTCAGCTAATGAGACCTATTTAACTCAGTTAAATACTATCATGACTAGATCAAAAAGCACTAATGATGTTTCTCTATGAATAGCACAACTATAAAAATAAAATTCCTGGTTTGGAATCTCAGGGAATGAACACTTCTATGCTTACACTTTCTAATCTAATCACTAGGCACAACTTTGAACTTCTCTGCATTATTGAACCTAAACATGATAACATGCAATGCGAACATTATAGACAGCTACTTCATTATGACAATTGCATGTATGCCAGTAATGGACAGATTTGGCTTTTTTGGAATACCAACTTGTCATTATCTGTTAAAGCTGATAATCTTCAGTTTCTAACTGTAACTTTGAACTCTCTGACTCTCAATAAAAGTATGGATGCATTTTTTATTTATGGTCTGAGAACTAGAAATGGTAGGAAAGATCTATGGTCTGACCTTAGGTCTTTTGTTCACTCTGAGTCAATTTTTATTGGAGATTTCAATGCTATTACATCTATAAACGAATATGAAGGTCCTTCTACTCCCAAACTTGGTAGTATGAAGGACTTTAATGAGTTTATTAATGTAATGGCACTGGATGAAATAAACACTGTTGGGAATTTTTTTACTTGGAGCAATAACAGACTTAGGAACCCTACTAGACAAAGGTTAGATAGAGGTCTCTGTACATCATCATGGTCATCCACTTTTCCTGATTCTTCTGTTCAAGTTTTAAATAGAGCTTCTTCTGACCACAATCCTATGATTCTTTCCATTGGCAGTGATATTCAATCTGTCCCTAGGCCTTTTAGATTTCTGAATACTTGGTATAAAAGGAAAGAATTCAGGGATGTTATCAAACAGAACTGGAATCTTCCTATCCGTGAAACTGGAATGCTTGGCTTTTTTCTTAAATTAATAAGACTGAAGTAGGAGCTTAAAATTTGGAATAGGGACCACTTCGGTAATGTCCATGAGAATGGGATTAAGGCTGAATCAGTTCTAGGTTTCCATGAATCTGAATATGATATAAATGCTTCCATTGAAAACCTGGTTAGAGTAAAAGAAGCTAAGGCTAGGTTGGTCAAAGCTCTCACAGAGCAAAAGAATTTTTGGAAACATAAGGCTAGGGTAAAATGGCTAAAGGAAGGGGACAGTAATACCAAATTCTTTCATAACTCTGTTAACGAAAGAAAAAGTAGGCTTGGCATCACAAAAATTAAGAGCAGTAATAACCAATGGCTAGATAACATGCAGGATATTGAGAATGAAGTCATTAAATATTACAAGGATCTCTTAACCGAAGATAGTACCCCTGATAGCAACCTGTTTCAATCTCATTTCTTAAGCCAAATCCCTAAATTGATCAACAGTGAAGACAATGCTAAATTGCTACAACCTGTTGTACTTTCTGAGCTTAAAGAAATAGTTTTTAGCCTGAACAGAAATGGAACTCCTGGTTCTGATGGATTCACTCCCATTTTTTATATCAAATCATGGGATGTCATTGCCAATGATTTATTGTCTGCAGTACATGATTTTTTATCTAGCAGCAACATTCCTAGGGGTATCGGCAGCACTTGGATCACAGTTATCCCTAAAAAGGATATTCCCGTGTCTTTCGATGATTATAGGCCAATAAGTCTTTCTAATGTTGTGAATAAAATCTTCTCTAAGGTGCTTATGGAAAGACTTAAACCCCTTATGCCCAGGATTATCTCCCCACAGCAAACTGCCTTTCTTAAAGGAAGAGATATCTCTGATAATGTTCTCTACCTTCAAGAAATGGTCAGATTCTTGCACAGGAAAAATAGAACTCCTAATTGTATTGTTAAACTAGACCTCAGGAAAGCATTTGATAGAGTTAAGTGGCCATTTCTATATTGTGTGCTAGCTAAATTTGGTTTCCATGCTAAATTCATTTTTAGTATTATGAAGAACTATCACAGTCATGGTTCTCAATTCTGATAAATGGTAAGCATGTTGGTTTTTTCCAAGCATCAAGAGGTCTTAAACAAGGTGATCCTCTCTCTCCTTTCTTGTTCAATATTTTTTCAGAAGCATTTAGCAGGAGCTTAGCTTTTATTTTTCAAAATGGTAAGCTAGCCTACTATGATTTACCTGGTCAGGCTCTTCAAACCTCTCACCTCTCATATGCAGATGATACAGTGGTTTTTCTTAAAGCCAATACTCAAACTTTGATTAGGTTTAAAGCCTTCTTGTCTAAGTTTGAGGATACTACTGGCCAAAAGATAAACTACAACAAGAGTGATATTTTCATTAGTAGGCATGCTTCTGTTCATCAAATTACCTCTGTTAGGACAATTCTTGGCATGAAAATTGGTAAACTTCCTTTTAAATACTTAGGTGTCCCCATCTTTCGTGGCTTTGCAAAAAAAATATTTTTCCAACCATTAATGGAACAGATTGATTCTAGGTTAAATAGTTGGAAAAATAAGTGGCTATCAACTGGGGGGAAAATCACTCTCATTCAGTCATGTATTTATTCTACTCCACAGCATATTTGGTCTGTTCTTAAACCTTCAAAGGAGATTATTCACACCTTGGAGAGAAAACTGAGTAGATTTTTCTGGGGGTGCATGATCTGAAACCTAAAAGGGCATGGAGGAAATGGGATGCTCTCTGCTATCCCATTAACCAAAATGGCCTAGGTTTCAGATCAATTCCCACCATCATTACCACCTGCTCAGTAAAATTGTGGTGGAAATATCAAATTGCTGATGCCCCATGGACCCATTTTATTGCTTCTCTACCACCCTCCTTTAGAACCTCATCAAACTAGAAAAGAATTTTCCATGTTAATGCATGGGCTGAGTCTCATTCTAGAGTGATAGTTGGTACAGGTTCATGTAATTTCTGGTCATCCAATTGGCTGGACTTATGTCCTGTTATGAATCTGTGTGACCAGAGTCTTATTGACATTCCAACTGACTGTACAGTGGCTAATTTCATCTTTCACAAGAACACTCTTCTTCCTAAAATCTCCCATTTTCTCTCACCTAATGTTGTCTCTGTTTTGCAGGGTGCAACACTCTCTCCACACAGACAGGATAGGTTAATATGGAAACCTGACAAAAAGGGAAGATTCTCCTTTCACTCTACATATCAATTGCTCAGATCACAAAGAGGTAATATTGCCTCAATTCAGCACCTCTGGAATCCAAGGGTTCAAAAGAAAGTCTCAGTTTTTATGTGGAGATTGATTAACTGTTTCCTCCCGTTAGATAATGTTTTGAAAAAGATGAGTTTTTGCATGCCTTCAAGATGTTGTATGTGCTATCAACATGAGGAATCTCTAGATCATTTGTTTAATTCCCGTCCTTTTGCCATTCACATTTGGAAGACAGTGCATGAGTTTATGGGTATTAGGGATAGAATTTTTCCATCCATATGGGAAAGACTGTCATGCTACCTCACATATTCTGGCCTCAGCTCTTTACATTCCTTGATCATTAAATTAGCACCTTCAATAACTTGCTGGAACCTCTGGAAGGTCAGAAATAAATATCTGTATGACAATGTGCCTCCACTGACCAGCTTTGTTGTTTCACAGATTAGGGATCAGATCTTCTATTCTTTCAGTGCTAAACCTGTTTATGTTTCTTCTGTTTTTGACTTGGGTATTGCAGATTACTCCTTCCTTCCTCTAATCAAATCTGCCCCTAAGCCAAAAAAATTTTAAATTGCTTGGTCTAAACCGTGCATAGGTTTTAAAGTTAATGTTGATGCTGCATGGTGTGGTCTTTCTAAAAAGTGTGGGGCTTGGTATGATCATCAGAGATAATAGAGGTGGTTTCATTGATGCACACAGGAAGTATACAAATGATGAAACTCCTCTAGAAGCAGAACTTAGGGCAATTTTATTTGCTCTTTAGAGGCTGCTGGTTGCATGCTATTCAGTTCCTATCTGTATTGAATCTGATTGTCTTAATGCAGTCTCCTTTGTTCTGAACCCATCAACTGCTCATTGGACATTGTTCCAGTTGGCTGATGACATTAACCTTCTTCTGAATGATATTACCCTAACGCATGTATATAGACAAGCTAACCAAGTTGCTAATAGCGTAGCAAAATCATGCCTCCAAGCTCAATCTTGTTCAAACCTATCTTTTAGTTCCCTATCTAACACTGTACAGGGACTGATTAGACTTGATCAGATTGGTGTACCTACTATCAGAATTGCACCTTGAACGGGTGCTACTGATCTTACTTGTTTTTTGGCAGGTGCACACCTCTGACTAAGAAGATCCTTTCAAGTTCACCATGACTGAGAAGATCTATTCAAGCTGAGAGGATCCGGGATGCTGACCATGATGAGCTTTGCTGGGACTACATTCCAAAGATCAATTTCTTGTTCAAAAGATATTTCCACACTCAGCTTTCTTTCCAACTAGTTTCCAGATTGCCACATCTGTTCCTTATGATGAATGCCAAAGATCAATTTCCGGCTTAGGAGTTTCTCCTTTCCAACTCACTTTTTAATTCTAGCTCCACCTTTTGACTAAATTGTGCTTCGTTTTATACGATCACTAAATTGTTCGAGGGTACGGAGCTAAAATTATTGGGTGAACACAGAAACCTACTGCATAGATTTTGGCTGATCAGATGGTTCGAGACCTCGAGGGGGTTCGTGACCTCGAGGGGTGGTTTCGGGAACTAAAGGGTTTTGGGACCTAAAGGGTTTCGAGACATCGAGACATCGCACATGGTGGATCGAGGAGTGTTTTTTCGGCGGTTCGAGACCTCGAGAGGTGTTTTGAGACCCCGAGGGATGGTTCGAGGCCTCGAGGGGTGGTTCGGGACCTCGAGGTGTTTTTCCGAGGTGGATCGAGACCTCGCACATGGTGGATCGAGGAGTGTTTTTTCGGTGGTTCGAGACCTCGAGGGGTGTTTCGAGACCTCGAGGAGGTTCGTGACCTCGAGGGGTGGTTTCGGGAACTAAAGGGTTTTGGGACCTAAAGGGTTTCGAGACATCGAGACCTCACACATGGTGGATCGAGGAGTGCATCATCATAATGACATGGCATAAATCACAAATTCTTAGAATGCACAAGTTCAACCACAAATATTCATAAGACAATAAGATTGGGAAATCTAAATCTCAAAAGGCCAAGTTCGAATCATGAATAAAAATAACCCCAAGCTATTAAACTACTCACTAAACACGGAATTGAAGTATTTCATTAAATCCACATTTATGGGAAAAGCAAAATAAAGAAAGAAAGAGAAAAAACCTAGAGAAAAGGGAGGGTGTTTCTCTCTCTAAACTACTTTTCATATCCACCAAATGAGCTAAAAAAATTATCCCAAGCTTCTAACCCTAGTATACTAAGCCTATATTTATAGTATTAGGGGATTGGGCCTCAAAATGCCCAAAAAAGGCCAAAACCCTAGCAGTAGCCACCAGACACGGGGAGCCACCGATGGCACAACTCGTGTCGCTAACGTGGCCTCATGTCGGCATGGTCCGTCAAGTCTGGCATGATTTGTTTGCCTCGTGCTAGCGTGGGGCACCAGTCTTAGCATTGTCGTGTTGGTGCAGTGCGTGTCATCTGGCGCGGACCATCTACTGGAGATCTATTTTTGCACTTCTGATATACACCCCGTGTTGTTTGGCACGGGCCGTCAACTGGATCCTCGTTTTACTTTGGCATTGGCTACTTCATTCTTCACACCCCGTGGGATGGTCTTGAAATTTGTGATTTGGAACAGCGTGGGCCATGTGAAATAGAACGGTTTGCGCCCATACTTAGCCAAATTTTGGATGAAAAAGAGAACTTGAGGTCACGACCATCAAATATTGGCATGGATCATGTTGGGATTTGGAATGGCTTGGCATAGCTCTTGCCAAAGGCCCCTAACACGGGTTGTGTGGCATGGTACAAGCCATGTGTGGCTTGCCCTCGTGTTGGCCATGAACGGTGTATGCCACCTACTGCTGGCTCGTCCGGCTAACTTCTTTGCTTTGCTACAGATGAACCGTTGGTCTGATTTGAGAGTTTTTGTGGTTCATTTCATAGCGCTCGTGATGGAGAATATAATGGAATCAACCTCAAGGGCTGATTCTTCTCAGGCCTTTCACATAACTTTGTGCAACTCTCAGACAACAATCATTCGTTTCTTCCTTTGCCTCTATCAACTTCAAGTCTGCCCATCTTTAGCTCAATCCTTCTACTACACCGATGTAGAGTCAGTGGCCTTCATCTACTACTATTCTAATGTGAATGGCCTTCGACATCTTCTACCGTCTTTGCGAACGGTTTTCTATACAAATGTGATAAAAAGTACCCACGATCCACTACCAATGATGATAAAAAAGGAAGATCTGGGTGCTCGTGGATACATGGTGTCCATTAGTATCAATTAAGTCTACAAAATGAGGGATTTAAACAAGAAAACCAAACATTTCCGTCTAAACTCTTTGTCATGTAAACCTAACTAATACTAGCAGTCCAAGAAGTAAAACATGCCAATTATTATGCCTAATGCATCGGTTAACACATGCCTAATGATGCACATCACTTTTGACTTTTGTTTTTGTTATTTATTCTTCTTCCTTTGTTTTCGTGTTGAATGCTTCGATCTTTGAATTGGGGGTGGATTGTGCATTGCAATTTTTGTATGGAGTGAGTGGCACTAACCCTTGTGTTTTTCCTCGAGTACTATACTTACATGGATGGCAGCGATAAAAGCACCAGTTTGATGATAAGTCAGTTTTCACTGAGTGAAAGCTAACAGCTTAGCTACAACCATAATGACAAAAGAAGTAATGGAGCAGCTTGCAACTGCCATGGCTGAAAAGACACATGATAGAGGGGGCTAAGAGGTAAACCAGGAGGCAAATCAAGTTAGCCAAGCAAGAATTTACCAATGCTAAAAGATTAAGGAATCAAGCTCAAGCCGCAGTGGAGAGGGTGCTCGCCTTGAAAGAGCAGACCACAAAGCAAATTATTGCCACCATTTCGCATATCACTTGCCATGAGTTACATTTCTTTGATGTAGTTTGTTGTTCTCTTTAAGTTGAAAATTTATATTACCTCATGTGTTTATAATATTTATATATTGTTTTACATACGTTGTTCAAAATTTAACTTTTAATTAGGAGATTAGTTCATCATTTTGTTCATTTAGTTTAGGCTTTCATTTTCTATATAATTGTAATAGAATTTATAGCTAAAAATTATATAAATTAGTTCATATGGTTAGAATGTTTGTTCAACACTTATTTTTAAATTATGGTTGAGCAATTTTTGCTACATAAACATACACTTACAATTAGTAAAGATATATTAGTTCATGTAATAATAATGTTTGTTAATTATTTTAATGATTTTTTTTTTCAAATCCCCCTTCAATTGCTCTCAAATAAGTGAAATGGTCGCTTATATTTATTTGTGATAAGTCACTTAAATATTAGTTAAAACCAATTTCGGTCAGATGATGATAGACTTGCAATTACTAAATATATATTAGTTTGTGTATTTATAATGTTAGTTAAACATTTTCAAGATTTAGTTCAAACTTTAGCTTTCTGCAAGACTTACAATTACAAACTATAAAAATATATGTATGATATATATTAGTTTTTATGTTTATAATCTTTGTTAGTTTTAATTATACTTTGTTTAAGCTTTTATTGTCTTCTAGATAATTATAGAACTTACAATTAGAAAATGTATATATTAGTTCTTTTGCGTCCTCTTTGAATCCTCCCGGGGCCAAAAAATGTATCCCAGCTGAGAGCTCCCTCATCCTGTAAAACAGCCAAGATCTAAGTCAGACAGGTTGGCGTATTGCCGAGCCTGGTCCGACGATCTTGTCAGAAGAAATCTTTCTAGGGTTTTTTAGTTAGTATAATCTCAGAAGTAGACGTACCTAATAAGCATGTTCTTATTCCCTGTTATATGGGTTTTTTGTTGTCCACTTTATTGGCTTCCAGCGGGCTTCTGTATTTGAGCTGAATGAGGCCTACTGGGCTGTCTAGCCCAAACCTTATTAAGTCCTCCCAGCCTGGGTACCCTTTTTTGTTATTGATAGGGAGATGGGCTGGTTCTAGCTGCGATGGTTCACTTGCCCATCTTCTCACTTCCTGCTACATGTTGCCTCGTCTTTCGTGGGAAACGGTTGCAATAAGTATTTCAAAAGCAGTGTCCATTCAAAAGGTGATCACCGCTTGCCGTCAGCGGCCCACACCAGCCGACACCACAGTCATCATGTGGGAGGTAAGTCACGGTAGCCCAGCACTAGGACCATTGGGGGCAGTCATACTCGGTGCCCACCAGGAAGCCCAAACAGCCCTTGGCCCAAAGGCTAAGTTAACTCAGGACATTCCAACACGGTGGCTGCCGAGCGTCGAACCACTGACCTCGTGAAAGGCCACCCAACTTCCAACCACTGGGGTACACCCGCGGGTATAGCAGTGTCCTTTAAATGTATGTCGCCTCGTTATCTAAATCATATGTTATATGTAGAGCTGTCAATCTCTGACCCGAACCAAGAACCCGACCTGGACCGATACGAACGAATCAACCTGAAATTCGATCTGATCCAAGAAATATTAACCCGAACCCGGCCTGACACGACCACACTCAACCCAAAACCTGATTTTAACCCGATTTTAACCCGAGAAATATTGACCTGTACCCGAACCCAACACGACCGAATTCAACCCAAAACCCGAATATGACCCAATAATCTGGACCCGAACCCGACCTGAATACGAACCCGAATATGACTCGATAATCTGGACCCGAACCTGACCAGAATACGAACCCGAATATGACCCGATAATCTGGACCCGAACTCGACCTGAATACGAACCCGAGATCAACCCGAACTCGATTTAACACGAACCTAATTCAACCCGATAAATCAACTATATAACCCTGCATGTAATCAACCCAAAACAGATGCAGTTATAAAGTCAATTAACATTTAATATGGAACCAAGTCAAGTTGGTTGTGCGTCAAACTAATAACAAATGGGGTTTTTAGCCATATGATTACTAGTACGTAAAGTCAATTCATAACAAATGTGAATACACAATGTTAAGTTAAAAATGCACACGACTAAATATATAAATCTAATGAATAATAGTCAAATAAAGAGAGATGTCTCATTAATACCGTCTTTCCATTATTCCATAGGCTTATGGAAAGATAGGATTTAATTATAATAATACAAAGTAAAAGGTCTTAGTTGAAATATTAAAATTTTATTATGCAACGTGTAGTAGTTATAAAGTTTATAACCCGATTCATTCAACCCATAAACCTTATCTTCATTTCTTTTGATTTGCATTTTAAACCATAATATTTCCATGACTTATGGAAAGATCGTATTTCAAGAGACAGACTCATAATAAATTCAATAAAAAAAATAATGGAGGAAAAGGTGGAAATGGAACATGAAATGAAATTGAAGCCGCATGAAGTCAAGAAGGAAGCAAGGCAGCAAAGGGCCAAAGGCTCTTAGCCTTACTACATTTTCCCACATATGAAATGGGGGAGAATTTGCCTTCAATTTCAACTATAAATAGGGAACTCCTCCCTTTTATTTAAGGCAAAGCAACGAAAGCATAACATGCAAATGCCAAATAGGTCTTTAATGGCAAATTACTTGGTCTTAATTTTTGGGCTGGAATTAAAATTTTAGTATGTTTATGGGCTATTTGGTATGGTCCAGAACCAATTTATTCGAATTCAATTTGATAAAAATTGAAATTAATTCGGTTTATTTGGTTGAATTCGGTTTCAAACCGAATTTGAATTTTAAATTCGGTTTGGGTAATTTGGATTATTTGAATGGTTTGGGTCGGATTCGGTTTTGATTTTTGAGAAAAAAAACCAAGTAATCTGAACCGAATAGATTGAAACCAGAATAAACCGAACCAACGCCCACCCCTACCGACGCCAACCCCTAACGTATTTGAAAAATACAATGGGGGTGTATATGGTAGCATCACTTTCGAGCGGATTTGAATTTGGAGTTACGAGTCAAGTTTTTATATTTTACAAGTTACAACGAAACAATACCTGATAATAGTGTAGTTGTAACAATAGTATTATTGAAATATAACCTAAATCAACCCAAATTTAATTGGGTGACATAAAACCCGATCTAAAATGAACCAACCCAAAATATATCTGAATTCAATGTGAAACATTATAAAAAATAATTGACATAGTCAGACCCAAACAAAACTTCAGTACAAAAAATGACACGACAATAACCCGATCCAATCCAACCCGATAATATTCTGACCCGGCCCGATCTAATCTGAGTATAAAAATTACACGACACTAACCCGACCCGACATTAACTCAACCCGACACGACCCAATCCGAGAAAAAAACTTACACGTTTTCAACCCGACACGATAAGTACCCAATCCAACCCGACCCGACACGATAAATGAAATCAACATGATTCAACCCGACATGTTTCAACACGACACGTTTCCAACCCGATACGATAAATGAAATCAACACGATTCAACCCGACACGTTTCCAACTCGATACAATAAATGAAATCAATACGATTCAAGCCGACACGTTTCAAACCCGATACGAATGTGACACGATAACCCGAATTGACACTGCTAATTATATGCCTCAAATGTCACCACATTTCCCCTGTCTGACAACGTAGTATATATTTTTGTTGTTTCTTTTCCTATTCCCAAGGTGAAATTAATCATTCATGTTGGTATGCCTTGAATACTGTAATAGCCGCTTCTGTGACCCTAGCCTGGGGGTCTGGGGAGGCGGCAGTCGCCCCCGGGAAACAAATGGGGGTCTCGCCGGGAAACAAACGGGGGTCCGACCGTATAGCTTGTCTCTTTATTGGACTGCTGTTGATTTGGGCCGAATTGTGTTTTTGGCCCAGTTTGTTAGGGTTTAGTGGAGACAGCATATAAAGTGTCTCTCTTCTCTCTGTAAACCAACTCTAATTCTGTTCCGCACAAAATTAGTGAATCCGTCTCCCGTGGATGTAGCCAAATTAGTGAACCACGTAAATCTTGTGTCTTGTTATTTTCGTTCATATTTTCTGTTCTTTCTCCATTCCGCACAACAAACTGGTATCAGAGCAGTTTCTTTTTCCGGCGATATCCGTAGTGGGTATATCGGATTCTGGGCTCATCAGATCGGGGCTGATCGGGGAGAAAGATGTCTGGGTTGAACGTGAAGATCGACAAGTTTACTGGGAGAAACAGTTTCAGTTTATGGCAAATCAAGATGCGAGCTTTGCTGAAACAGCAAGGTTTGTGGACTCCGCTGACGAAGGATTTCGCGAGCAGTTCTGGCGATGTTGTGAGTCTGGAAGAAAAAGCACACTCGACGATTATGCTGTGTCTCGCGGACGAAATCATCACTGAGGTCTCAGATCAGGAGACTGCTGCACAACTGTGGTTGAAGTTGGAGAGTTTGTATATGACGAAATCTCTAACCAACAAGCTACTTCTGAAACAACGCCTCTTCGGTCTCCGAATGCAGGAAGGTACGCAACTCAGAGACCATCTAGAGCAATTGAATACTTTGTTATTAGAATTGCAAAATATAGATGTGAAAATTGAAGACGAAGATGCTGCTTTGATTTTGCTAGTGTCTTTACCGCTTTCGTATGAGAATTTTGTTCAGTCATTTATTGTTGGTAAAGATTCTGTGTCTCTGGAGCAAGTAAGATCCTCTCTCCATAGTAGAGAGTTGCGACATAAGGGAAACAGTACAGGTACAGAAAGTCAGGCCACTGGCTTGTTTGCTAGTGACGGAAACACAAAAGACAAGGAAACCGGCAATAAGAAGAAGGGCAAGAAGTCATCTTCAAAGGGTCCCAAGGACAATGATGTTTGTAACTACTGTAAGGAGAAGGGGCATTGGAAAAATGAGTGTCCGAAGAAGGCTAGTAAATCTGGGAGTACATCTGGTACTGCTGCTGTGGCTGAAGGGGATTTCAGTTCTGAAGATAATTTTGCTCTAGCTGTTACTGGGCAAAATAATCATTCTAATGCGTGGTTTCTTGATTCTGGGGCATCCTACCATATATGCCCAAGGAGAGATTATTTCTCAACTTATGATCAAGCTGAGGGTATCATTACTACGGCAAATGGTGTTGCGTGCAAGGTAGTTGGGACTGGTTCAATCAAGATCAGGACGCATGATGGTAGTTTCTGTACTTTGAACGATGTCAGGCATGTTCCATCGATGACAAAGAATCTAATTTCTCTTCCTGCGTTGGATAGAAAGGGTTTCGTCTACTCAGGGAGTGATGGAGTTCTGTGTGTCTGCAAAGGTTCTAGGCTGGTTCTGAAAGGTGTTCTGCATGGTACTTTGTATTTTCTACAAGGTTCCACGCTTATGGATTCTGTTAATGTTGCATCTTCGGAGGTTCACCAGGATGATATGACTAAGTTATGGCATATGAGGCTTGGTCACATGGGTGAAAGAGGGATGCAGATTCTGTCGAAGTATGATCTTCTTGGTGGCCACAAGATCAAGAGCTTGGACTTCTGTGAGCATTGCGTTTTTGGGAAGCATCACCACAGCAAGTTTCCTAAGGCGATTCATAGAACAAAGGGCACATTGGATTACATCCATTCTGATTGTTGGGGACCTTCCCGAGTTGAGTCACTGGGAGGTCACAGGTACTTTATTTCTCTGATTGATGATTACTCAAGGATGACTTGGGTTATCATGATGAAACATAAGAGTGAAGCTTTCTCGAAGTTCAAGGAGTGGAAAGCTTTGGTGGAGAATCAGACCGGGAAGAAGATCAAGAGGCTTCGAACTGATAATGGGCTGGAATTCTGCTCATCTGAGTTTGATCAGTTTTGTAGGGATGAAGGGATTGCTCGTCATCATACAGTCAGGAATACGCCACAGCAGAATGGCGTAGCTGAGCGGATGAATCAGACATTGTTGGCGAGAGCAAGGTGCATGCTCTCTAATGCTGGTTTGGAAACGAGATTCTGGGCAGAGGCGGTGAGTACAGCTTGTTACCTGATCAACCGCAGGCCTCACACGGGTATAGAGTGCAAAATACCTATGGAGTTGTGGTCAGGTAAAGTTGTTGATTACTCCAAGTTAAAATTTTTTGGTTGTACATCTTATTATCATGTTGGTGATGGTAAGTTAGAGCCCCGAGCCAAGAAGGGTGTCTTTGTGGGTTATGGAGATGGAGTTAAAGGGTCCAGGATATGGTCTCCATCTGAGAAGAGGGTTATTCTGAGCAAGGACGTTGTCTTTGATGAAAATTCTTTGCTTAGATCTATGGTGAAGCCCACAATTGTGCCAGAAACTAGTGGAGTTGATAAACAGGTGGAGCTTGAAGTCACTCAAGGTGAAAATAGATTCGAAAAATTTGAGGTGGATCAAGAGCCACAGACAAAATCTGAGATACTGGAATCTCCACCACCAGATCCTCAACCATCAGGAGCTACAGTCCGCAGTTTAGCTCAGGACCGACCCAGGAGGGTTGGAGTTGGGGCGCCAAAGAGATATGGGTTTGAGGATATGGTGGGTTATGCACTGTCAGTTGCCGAGGAAGTGGATACTCAAGAGCCATCAACCTTCAGAGAGGCTACTTCATGTACTGATGCTGATAAATGGCTTGCTGCAATGGGAGATTAGATGGAGTCTCTTTAGAAGAATCAGACATGGGAATTGGTCAAACAGCCTCAAGGGAGAAAGGTAATCAGTTGCAAATGGATTTTCAAGAAGAAGGAAGGTATATCACCTGCAGAGGGAGTCAAGTACAAGGCAAGAGTTGTTGCAAGAGGTTTCAGTCAAAGGGAGGGGGTAGACTATAATGAGATTTTCTCACCAGTGGTCAGACACACTTCCATCAGAGTGTTGCTAGCCTTGGTGACACATTAGGATTTGGAGCTCGAGCAACTTGATGTGAAGACCGCTTTTCAACATGGAGAGTTGGAGGAAGAGTTGTACATGACTCAGCCAGATGGTTTCCAGGTTCCTGGCAAGGAAAAGTATGTTTGCAAGTTGAAAAAGTCTTTGTATGGACTTAAGCAGTCTCCGAGGCAGTGGTACAAGAAGTTTGACAGTTACATGCTTCAGCTGGGATATACGAGGTGTGCTTATGACTGTTGTGTCTACTACAGCAGGTTGAGAGATGGGTCATTCATCTATCTGGTGCTTTATGTAGATGACATGCTGGTAGCCGCAAAGAGTAAGCACGAGGTTCAGAAGTTGAAAGGACTTCTTAGTGCTGAGTTTGAGATGAAGGATCTGGGTGCAGCTCGGAAGATACTAGGAATGGAGATTCTTAAGGATCGAAATCAGCGGAAGCTTTTCTTGTCACAGAAAGGCTACATTCAGAAAGTGTTGGCTAGGTTTGGCATGTCTACAGCCAAGCCTATAGACACTCCTAGTGCTGCAAATATTCATCTCACCACTATGTTTGCTCCTCAGTCAGACGAGGAGAAGGAGTATATGTCTCGGGTTCCTTATGCCAGTGCGGTGGGGAGCTTGATGTATGCTATGGTTTGCACGAGGCCAGATTTAGCACAGGCAGTCAGTGTTGTGAGCAGGTTCATGGGGCAATCGGGAAAGGAACATTGGCAAGCTGTGAAGAGGATCTTCAGGTATCTTAGAGGTACGTCTGATGTGGGTCTCATTTATGGAGGTGATACGGAGTGCTTAGTTACAGGCTACTATGATTCTGATTATACTGGTGATGTTGACACGAGGAGATCGATGACTGGTTATGTATTCACTTTGGGAGGTTCTGTGGTTAGTTGGAAGGCAACTTTGCAACCTACAGTGACGTTGTCTACTATGGAAGCAGAGTACATGGCTCTGACAGAGGCTGCAAAGGAGGGAATATGGCTGAAAGGGCTGGTTAGTGATCTTGGTCTACATCATGATCAGGCTACTGTGTACTGTGACAGCTTGAGTGCAATCTGCCTAGCCAAGGATCAGGTCCATCATGAGAGGACCAAGCATATTGATGTCAGATATCATTTCTTGAGGAGTGAGAGGAGAATCAGGGTGAAGAAAGTGGGAACTGCTGATAACCCCGCTGATATGTTCACCAAATCTGTTCCAGATAGCAAGTTTCAACATTGTTTGGACTTGCTGAACATCAGAGCTGATTAGGTGCTCTATGGGCAGTCCCGGGAGTGGAGGGCGAAGTCTACTCATCTGGCACTGTAATGGTGCATCCGGAGTTTTCTACTTTGAGGATTCAAGTCAAGGTGGAGATTTGTTGGTATGCCTTGAATATTGTAATAGCCGCTTCTGCGACCCTAGCCTGGGGGTCCGGGGGGGCGGCAGTCGCCCCTGGGAAACAAATGGGGGTCTCGCCGGGAAACAAACGGGGGTCCGACGGTATAGCTTGTCTCTTTATTGGACTGCTGTTGATTTGGGCCGAATTGTATTTTTGGCCCAGTTTGTTAGGGTTTAGTGGAGACAGCATATAAAGTGTCTCTCTTCTCTCTGTAAACCAACTCTAATTCTGTTCCGCACAAAATTAGTGAATCTGTCTCCCGTGGATGTAGCCAAATTGGTGAACCACGTAAATCTTGTGTCTTGTTATTTTCGTTCATATTTTCTGTTCTTTCTCCATTCCGCACAACAATTCATCACGTCGATGAATTTTGCAATTAAAACCCCTTCCACAATCATTTCCTTCTTTCGCTTTCCATTTCACTTGGTCTCTCTCTGCCTCTCAAATTCCTTTCCACCGTCCGCCACAGGTACCTTTCTCCTTTCTTCTCCACTTTCTTGTTTTGTTTGTTATTTTTTCAAAAAACATGGTGTCTACTGTTGGTCCTCCGAAGGCTCACTCGTACTGCGACGTGACTACCAGTGAGTGCATCTACATCCGCTGGCTCTACGAGATGGTTCTCGTGGTTCACGGTGAAAGATGCGATGATCTTGGCAATCGTATTATTCTACCAGGGTTAGGGGAGATGGTGTTTGACGTTCCTCGGGAAGTAGTAGTCGTCTACCTAGAGACCATTGAAAATGGTGGTTTCCAGTTCCCTCTGTTCTGGTTCTGTCAGCCCGTTCTAAGATATTGTGAGTTTTTTGTCACCCACCTTCCCCCAAACTCCCTGAGTCTTCTTTTAGGATTTGAGGTCCTTTGTCTTGGTTCTAGTGTTACTCCCTAAATCCCCCTTTTTAGAGTCTTCTGTACACCTTCCAAAATGCCTCCTAATTGGTATTATTTGAAATTTTTCCCCGGCGGGTTCTAACTCGTGACCAATTTTCCCACCCGTGTCGAGTGAAAACAATGCTTCATTTTTATGGACAAATAACTAGTGATGGGGCCAAAGATTCACACGAGCCATTTTTCGATATGCCCTCCTAGGATGCGGTCGGCATGTCCCGGTGCTGCGGAGATGTCCGCCAGCCATCAGTTCATCTCCGTCCTAGAGGGTTTATTGGTCAATGTGTGGTTTATCCTGTGGGACTCTGTTTTGCAAGTTGTAGGGCTCCCCTTATGGTAATCAGGATCGTAACTCTAGGAAGTCCTAGCAACCTCATGGGTATAGGGCTTCAAACCATTATCTTCCCATCTTCTAGATTTATCTGTGTTATTTGTGTTGTCTTTTTCCTTGTCTGTCTTTTAACCTTTGCCCTACTTTTTTATTTCCAGGAATGTCTACCATAAAATTAATCAGCAATTTATCACGCCTCTCGAGCCAGGTTGACGATGCTGAGGGAGAGGTAAACCACCATGAGCCTGTGATTACCCAGTCCGACACTTGTGCTCTTGTGCCAACGTTCAAGGATCCTAAAGAAGAGGGAAAGCTGGAGCATAAACGTCGGTGCACCGCCAGGTAGCCTGTTGAGGTGGCCCCAGAGACTCCCACTGCCTTGATTGTGCCCATGCATGCTGCCCCTACGCTGTCTGCCACGCCTCTTGCTCCCGGCTCCATGTTCCTGCCTGCTTCACTCCTCCTCGTTTGGGGGCTTCTAATACCCAGGTCTCGCCAGGGTTTAGTGCCATCCGTGGCAAACTTGTCCGTTTTGAATTCCGCACACTACTGTCCCACTTGGCCACTTTTACACTTGGCTCCAGGATCGTGCACTTAACGTCACTTCCTCCATTGATATCGTCGATCGCCATGTCTCTGCTACCCTCGAAGTTATTACTATTCTATTTTCTCTTTCTTGTATAACTCTCTGCTTTCTCTTGTTTTTCTAACCGTCACACTTCTGCCATATGGTAACAGTTTTCTTTTTAAGCCTGTCTGTAGCACTTGTGTGTGGCTTTTATCGTTCAGCTGGAAATGGAGGAGATGGCTCACGGGCGGGCTAACACCCAGCAGCGGGCAGATCGTGCTAAAATGTTTGCTAAGGAGGTCGTCTGTGATCTGCAGCAAACCCGTACTCAGGCCGTAACCCAGGAGGGAGACTTAGAGCTTGAACGAGGGGTTACGGGCTCTTTGGCCTTGGTTGTGAACAAGCTTGAGGCCGAGAATAAGGCTCATCGGGAGTTCTGCAACTGGGTGCTTACCTGTGGCTTTACCAGTATCTATGCAAAGGTGGCGAAGAGTCAGCATGCTTCTGAGCTTCTGGTTACTGCCTTGTTTAAGGCCTTCGACTTGGATGCCAAAATTACTTATCTCGGGGAGCTAGAAACTAAAATTGGGAAAGTGTTTGTTCTCTTCAGGGAACATAGCTTCTCCGAGTACTTTTCTCTGCTTAACCCTTGGATGACCACCGTAAAGCATAATGCTTGGAATCCGGACGCTGCTTCTTCTCAGGCTGTGGGCTCCTTGTCTAATGGGGCTTGGAGTAGCAAGCAGGTGCAGGAGGCAGGCGCTGATCCCGCCCAAAAGGCATGTGACAGGGAGGCGACGCAAGGTGAAGACGATACGGGCAGGTTCCGAAAGGGGGCGCAGGAAGCACAGCAGCTTAACTCTCCTTATTTATGTATATGGTGGTTGTGGAACCAAAAAACAATTTCTCTCTTTTTCTAAAAAACTTGTGGTTTTGTATGCCCCCATAAGGGGCATACATTATGACCAGGGGTGCCTTTTTCCCTTGTTTTGCTTTATTTTGAGGAGCGTTTTCTCCTCATTTATTTGTTTGATTATGGCTGATTGGGGGGTCTCTCCCCTCCTTCCCCTTTTTTTATTTAAAATTTTGAGTTTGGGTGATTGGCGAGGTGATTTCTCTGGGTAATTATTCTCTCATTTTTCTGAGGTGTTTTACCTCGTCGTGTCCAATTTTCTCCGACTAATGTGTTTTTCCTTAGCTTGTGGCCTTTACCACTTTTTCAAGTTTGTGGCCTTTGCCTCAAACTATCATCAACTTGAAAAAGTTGGCTAACAGCTCCCTGCCTGGGCAAGGCTATGGGTGTTTTTCATCAGTCCCTTTGGGCTGGCTGGCATTTGCCTGATTGGGCGGGGTCAGGTATGCGCTTGCAAATGAGTTCCTTTGTCTTGTTATTTTCTTTCTCTGGCATTGATGATGATATATCTTCTAGCTGTTGTTCATCAATGCATTTTTACTTCTTTTAGCTTTTGCCAATTACTAGGATTTTTACTTAACAGCTTTCTGTGCATTGTACTTTCTGAGGTTTGCCATGTTTAAGGTACGTGGCACATGATTTCCATCCATTGTCTCCAAATTGTACGCTCATTTTCCCAGCACCTCAGCTACCTTGTAGGGTTCTTCCCAGGCAGCATCAAGCTTCTTGTCCCCTTGGGCCCTGCTTGCTTCATTCTTTTTAAGTGCCATCTCTCATTTTTTCAAGCTTCTTGGTCTGACGTTACTGTTGTAAAGCTGCTCTGTCCAGGACTTATACATGGCTTCATTTAAAGCTTCTCTCTCCCTGTGCTCTTCCAGTTCTTCAGGGTTATCCCTGATAGCCATCATTGTCAGCCACCACAAATAAAGATGCAACTCTCCTGTTGGGCACTATGATTTTGGGTGGTATAATTGCTTCTGTTCCATAGCATATTCTGTACGGTGATTCTCCACTTACCGTTCGGGATATGGTTCTATAGGGCCACAACATGCTTGATAGCTCTTCCTCCCACTTGGTTTTTTGCTTCCCCGGCCTTTTCTTCAAACCCTGCATGATAGTCCTATTCGTTACCTTTGTCTGCCCACTTGCTTGAGGGTGGGCGACAGAGGTAAACTACTTCCTGATGTTCAACTCCTTGCACAAAGAATTGAATGGTTCTCCAACGAACTGCGTGTCGTTGTTGCTGACCATGATCTGCGGGATCCCGAATATGCACACTATGTTCCTCCAGATGAAATTCGTAGTCTTTCTTCCTGTTATGGTGGTAACGACATCATCCTCCAACCACTTGGTGAAGTAGTTTATTGCTACCATCAAAAACTTATTCATGCTCACAGCTTTGGGGAACGGTCCCACTATGTCTATCCCCTACTTAGCAAAAGGGCTGGTTCACCTGGTGCTAGTCATTTCTTCCACAGGGAGTCTAGGCACGTGAGAATGTTCATGGAAAATGTGACACTCTCTGACCATTTTTTTGGCATCTGCTTTTATTCCTGGCTAGTAGTATCCTGCTCGGACAGCACTTAGTGCTAGCGTCCTAGCTCCCTGATGACTGCCGCATTTGCCTTCATGTAGTTCTCTTAGGACCACTTCTGATAAAGCAGGTTTCGTGCACCTGAGTCACGGCTTCACATACCCGTGTTTGTACAACATGCATTCCTTGATTGCATACTGTAATGCATTCCTCCTCAACGTCTTAGATGATTTCTCATCAGATGGCAAGATCCTAACATTCAGGTAGGCTCTTATTGGAGTCATCCAGCTTCTTCTGCTTCATGTACCACTACCACAACTTCCTCATCCATGGACCTTTTTATTAACTCTTCCACCAGAATAGACTTGGTCAGATGAGCATGTGTCGACGAGGCCAACTTAGTGAGTGTGTCAATTCTGGCGTTCTACGACAGGGGTACTCTAGTGATGTCAAACTTCTCAAATTCTGCTGCCAAGCTCCTGACTCTGTCCCTGTATTTCATCATTGCCGGCTCCTTTGCCGCAAACTGTCTGTTGTACAAGTTTGCTACTAACACCGAGTTCCCATATGCTTGCAACTTTCTTGCTCCCATTTTCCGAGCTATCTCTATTCCTTCTATCAGCGCTTCTTACTCAGCTTCATCGTTTGAGGTGGGGAACTTGAAACGGAGAGTGTAGGTGGTTTCTGCCCCCTGGGGGTCAGACACTACTAGCCCTGCACCTACTCCTTCCACTCCTGAAGTTCCATCCACGTGCGGGCTCTATACATCGAGTCCTATCACACAGATTCCCTTAGCTAATGCATGCTTCCTATCTTGATCTGTCCCTTCCTCCTTGGGGATTTCTGCTAGAAAGTTTGCGATAACTTGTCATTTTATTGCTTTTTGCGGTGCGTGTTTGATCGAGTGCTCTCCCAGCTTGACCACCCACTTCACCAGCCTTCCTGAAGCCTCAGACCTGGTGAGTATTAGCTTCAGCGGTTCATTTGTCAGCACCACTATCGGATGTGCCTGGAAGTATTGGTGCAACCTCCTGGATGTATGCACCAATGCTAACGCCAATTTCTCCTATCATGCATATCCTCTCTCTGCAACTTGCAGGGCTCTGCTCGCATAATAAACCAGTATCTGTACTTTCTCTTGCTCCCTTAATAAAGTTGTGCTTACTGCCTCGTCACTTGCAGCAACATAAAGGTACCGTGTTTCTCCTGCCTGTGGGCTGGTCAACATAGGTAGCTCCTTCAGATGCTGCTTCAATTTTTCAAAAGCTCATTCTTCCTGTTCATCCCACTGCACTAACCCCTTCTTATCGACACGTACTTTCAATGTTTTGAAGAAAGGAAGTGCACGTTCTGCCGCTCTGGATAGGAAATGATTCATGGCTGCCAACTTGCCATTCAGACTCTGGATCTTTTTCACTGTTTTAGGGGACTTCATCTTAAGAATGGCTTTCACTTTCTTCGAGTTTGCCTGTAGGCCTTCATTTGACACTTGTGCCTTAGGAACTTGCCTGCTTCAACTCCAAATTGACACTTGACCTGGTTTAGCTTCATGTTTGTTTCTCATAATCTTTTCAGCGTCTGGGCTACATCCTCCACAAAGTGGTCATGTCCTTTGCTTTTAATCACCATGTCGTCAACGTACACTTCCAAGTTCCTGCCAACCTGTTCCTGGAATATCTTGTCCACAACCCTTTGATATGTGGCTCCCACAGTTCTCAGCCCAAAGGGCATCATACGATATGTGGACACCCCCCCATTACCGTAAAAAAATTTGTTTTCTCTATATCATTCTAACATGGGGATTTGGTGATATCCCTTATATGTATCTAGAAAACATTTAATGGGATAATTAGTAAGGCCGTCAAACTTTTGGTTAATAACTGGTGGTGGGTTGCAATCTTTGGGGCAAGCAATGTTCAGGTCCGTGTAATCCACACACACCCTTCAGTTGTCGTCCGCCTTCTTTACTAGGACCGAGTTAGCCAGCCAGCTTGGGTATGGAATCTCCTTCAATATCCCTTCTTCCACCAGCTGCTCTACCTCCATGTTGATAGCTTCATTCCTTTCCTTCCACAACATCCTCCTCTTCTGTTTGACTAGTCGGTGTCATGGTACCACTTTCAGTTCGTAACATCCCACACCCTTAGGGACACCGGTCATATCTTTTGGTTTCCACGTGAATGCTTGGACGTTTTCCCACGGTGTCCTTATGAGGTCATTCTTCACTTCAAGCGGCAGGGTAGCTCCTATCTGCACTGCATGCCCTTCTCTTAGATGTATTGTCTGCAACTCCAAACCCAAATTTGATTGATCATTTCTGCCTGCCACCATTGCTACTGTTTTGAATCTTGCGGATTATTTTTCTTGCCCTTGTTCTTCTTTGTTTCTCTTCCGCTTACTAAGATCAATCTAGTGGCACTCCCTTGCCTTATGTTGGTCTCTCCTTACTGTCGTTATTCCTTCCTGGTGGGAAATTTTAGCAGTAGGTGCAGAGTGGACACTATACCCTTCAACAGCGATAGGGCTAGTCTCCCCAACATTATGTTGTAGGAGTTGTTTTCCTTTACTACAATAAACTCTATATCTACCAAATTGTTCCTTACTTCATCTCCAACTATCACTAGGAGGTATATGGTTCCCTCCAACCATAATGTTCTGTTTGCGAAGTCTACAAGTGGGGTATATGTTGTTTCAGCTTCCACCTTGTATTTTTGTCCAGTTTCTCAAAATAATACCAGTACATAATCTCGGTCGATCTTCCTCAATATATATAAGCCATGTGTATTCTCCTTTACATCACCTTCACCTTGATTATTACAGCATCACCTACTGCTATCCTCTCTGGGATGGGGTCCTCTGACCCGAATGATATAACCTCGTCGGCCCCCAGCCTCCTGTGTGCTGGCGTTGCCTGGGGTGTGGGAGGTCATTGTTTTACCTCTCAAAGTTACTTAGCTACTAGAATCCATACTAATTAACAAAAACAATCCAAACATAATCAAAGATTAAAAAAATGAAAAAGAAGGAAAAATCTAGGGTTTTGCTGTTCAGAATTGGGAAGAGAGGGAATGAGGAGAGAGAGAGAATTAGTGCTATTTATAGGACAAGAAAAAGGAGAATAAATCATGGCCACCCGTCCTTTGCGACTCACGATAAACATGGTTGCGAGTCGTGATAGATGCCCAAAACATAATTTCTGGTTTCTTTCTTCTTGTCTTCTACCCTTCAATCCATTACACACTCTTTTAACTATTCAAGTCTTCAAATATTCAAAGCTAGTCTTCAAATTTTCAAAGTCTTAAAAAGATTATCTTCAATGGCCTCTGATCTTCAAGTCTTGATGTTATTTCCTTGTCACACAAAATCCACTTATAAAAGGTAAAAGAGCGTAAAAGTTGCTCTTACCTCTCCTAAGAGAATTTCAAGGTAAAACACAAGCTCTTGATAACAAAAGAGCACAAAAGTGATCCCAAAAAGTCCCAAAAGATGCACATAAAATGGACACATCAAATCTCCCAGCACTTAAACCTTACTCGTCGTCGAGTAAGAAAAGATTCAAGCACACACAAAAGAATTCATGTATCCACATCCTAAACTACTATTCCCCTAAATCGATACCTCACAATACTCTCAATATCACATATCCCAAAGTTGAGAATTTACCCAGAACCCCCATTCCTAAATCTACCCAACCATACCAACCTATCAATTCATTAATATCTATAAAAACATCTCTAAGTCCTGAATTGGCAATCCCAAATCCAATGACACAAAGTGAAGCCAAAAGCATGCAAGAAGTTCACACACATACTTCACTCTATACCAATATATCATCCCAAAAATGAAGTATATCAACAATCAAGAATTTCATACCTTACTCAGTTTTCCCCTCTAAATTACCTAATCCCAAGAAGTCTCAAGATGTTAAGCTACCCAATTCATCCATATGGCAATCACCACCTTATTACTCCAACGCCGGCAAATGAGTGAAATCATAGCATTTTTCCTTTTTTTCTCTCTCTTTCTCTCATTTTGCCTAGGAGCCCTTTCAGATTTTTATCCTAGCCACACATCATATTTCTTTGGCTCACATTTCACCTTTTTCTGAACAGTTAGCCTCTCTTTTTTACCTAGGTTGCCCTTTCAGGTTTTTGACCTATCCGGGCCCCCAATGTTACCTAAGTTTCCCTCTCAGGTTTTCAACTTAGCGGTTTTCTTTTTTTTTTTCCTTTTTTCATTTTCTTTTTTTAAATTTTTTTATTTTTTCGTGTGTTTCCAATCAAAGGTAGCAAAAAGATTTCACATGTCAAAGCTAACAAAGCATCCAAATATATCACTTGAAAGCATCCCAAAACAAAGAAATATCCCAAACATCCAAGTCTAAGCAAAGAAATCCAAAGCAAAACAGTAAAAGCAGTTACTACCCCTCCCCACACTTAAAATTCTACATTGCCCACAATGTAGACAAAACAGGGAAAAAATATACAAATTAAGGCATGGGGAGTGTAAAACAATAAGCTCACATCAGGAATAAGATAGCCTGGCACCATCATCGAAGTCTCTATCATAGGTCTGCCGATACTGTGCCATCCAATTGGCATTCCTCTGACGCTGCCCTCTCCGCCTCGCTGCTCTACTGGGATCAGGGCCTGGGACACCACTAGCCTGCGACTGCATCTCTGAAATCCTGGATGAGAGATACTCAATCTCTTCATCTTGCCTATGGGAGCCATCCTGAACTGTCAGCATCAGTCGCTCATAAAAATCAGGTGGAGGCTGCAAGAACTGAGGAGGCACATGATCCTCCTGCATTTGCTCAGTCTGTGGTGGAGGCGATGGAGGGTGCTGCTCACCCTGCGGCTCAGTGGATAGTAAGGCTCCATCATCAGTAGGAGATAGAAGTGGGGGTAGGTTCTTGAGCTCTCGATCAAAACCCACCCTACATGAAGTATCAGGTGTGATTGCCAAATCCTGGATCGGTGTATCAAACTCTAGCTTGGTCCTGCGGCGCTGAGGAAGCATCATGAATGTGACATTCTTTGCACCATATACCTAGTGATAGAAGCCTCGGGTAGCTGTGAGCGCAATTAGGCTGAACTTCTCCATCCTCCTCAAGGTAATAAGGAATGAACAATTCTTGCCCACGCGTGGAAAATCAATCGGGGTTACGTGGCCTAAGTGCTGCACTATGAGGGTGATTATACCCCCGTAGAAATCTTGTCATTCTTCTTTTGTGCCACCTACTTGGCCCTGGTCATCCATAGTTTACCCCATCTCCTATATCCTGATCCCTCACTTGTCGGCTGCCATAGGAAATGGATGTCCGGTTCAGGTACGTTTGTCGGTTCCACCAAAAAAAATAGTGTGCCCGCCAAGGCTCAGTGCACAAATCTCAAAGCAGGATGGATGATCAAGTTGTTCTTGTCCTTGGAGAGTCACACTCTCCTTGTCATAATGGACTGTCCTCCTCAATAGGGCACATCTCATCTCCTCCTCTAATTGTGCCGGAATCTCAGTTGTGTCCCAACCAAAGAAAGCCTCAACATCCGCCACTGTCATCTCTCGACTAGAATTGTATGTACCTCTCGCACGACTCTCCATCCCTCATGCTGCACACCCGCATGGTGGACAAGAACTTCAATGTGTATCGTCGGTAGGTGGGGGCACTCTTGTCCATGAAACCATCAAATCCTCCTTTGGCGATGAGGCAATGGATTGGCTCTAGCTGCCCGAAAGCATCAAGTGATGTCTGGTCGATGAAACTCGCCTCCTGGATCTTACCGGTGGCCAAAATGTCCCACCTATCCGCATAAGATCTAGTGGTCTGGGTTAAACTCATGCTTCGGAGCCGGTGGAGGTGGAGCAGTGGCACTCGAACCTGGTGTGGATCTAGCTCTCTTTGTCGAGGCCATGTCTAACAATCACAAAAAATATGTCAAATGCATAAGAACATAAACATATGCAATATTTCAGAATCACAATCAATCCTAAACTAGTTTAGTTAAAATCACAAATTCCAAACTGCCAACATTCAAGCCCAAGCTAAACTAGTCTAGGTATCACCCACAATTGCATATAAAAATCAAGCCACTTTTAACATGCTAATAATTCCAAGTCCATATCACAGGCCACAAGTCACTGACAACCAACTCCAATAATCACAACTTCGAGACTAAGACATATCTAACATTCACTTATGCATTCACTTTAACACATGTTAGAGCCAAAAACAAAATTCCTGGCCAAAATCCCATCAACTTGCATTCATTATGTTGTTGGCCAAACTATGTCATTCTAAGAAATTCATATGAGTTATGCATCAACAGCACCCTTTAGCCAAAATCTCCATCAATCTAAACTCGTAAACACAATATGCACAAGGCCTAGTCAATTCCAAACCATAAAGCCTCACACAATATATCTACAATTGAAAAATATCCAACATAATGATCTACACAAGACATTTGCAATTCAAGCACAAATTGTAACATAACTATACACAATATATCATCATTCATAAAATGCACAAGTTCATCAAAATCAAACTACGCACAATTTACAATTCAAGGGTTCAAAGGTGAGGAATTATACCAATGGATTGTGTAGAAGGATGAATCAATGAAGCCCACGACAAATCCTAGCCTAATTTTCCCGAAATTGCAAAACCCCCAAATTTTAAGGTTTTGGGTTCTTGGAGAATTTGGTGGGATTTGTGGATTAATGGTAAGGGAGATGGTTTGGGGATGGATGAGATTGGAGATTCCATCCAAATGGTGGTGGAGTGGCGACCGGATGTGTGGGAGAGAAGAGCTTAGTGGTGGTTCAAGGCGGAGATTGTGTGGGAGTGAAGAGGAAAAGTGACGACTATTCTGTTTCTGGGCTCGTTTTAAAAAGCCCCGGAACGCTCATCGCGAGTCATGAAGCCTTGATCATGAATCGCAACAAGGAAGTCAAAGAGGAAATATAGTCGACATGTCATTCATGAGTCGCGAAGGTCACGATCACAGCTCGCAAAATCTTGGAACTATAAGTCTCATATTTCAGAAAACTTTCTAATTTCGTTGCAACGTAGGACAAGTTGGTCGCGACTCGCGATGGTCAGTTACGACGTGCGACAATTTCATTGCACCTCGCAAAATCTTACACCTAAAAGCTCAATTTTTTCTAAGTTTTCCTTATTCTGTCGCATTATGCAACGGATCTATTACACCTCACGATGATCCATTGCGATGTGCGATGCCTTTCATCGCGATTCGTGAAATGTTGGAGCTAGGAGCTCATTTTCATAATTATTTCTCACACTGTGTGAGGAGATCTTCCCGACTCATGATGGCTAGTCCTGCCTAGTACTTAGAAAAAATTTCAACTTTACCACACGTCCAAGCTTTTCTTCCTTCCTCCATGCATTGTTCCCTTCATCAAGCCAATGCCATGCTCCTCAATATCCTACAAATCATGGAAAAAACACCCTTGGAAAGAACACAACAAAATAATGAAACTAATGGCAAAAACTCAAATTAAACAACATCGACGGAAAGTCAATTAGGGTGTCTGCCTGCAGCGAGCCTTTCTCTGTGATTCTGTTCTTCCTCTTGAAATCCCTCTGATGATTACGTAGATATATGTGGTCGTTCGCCCACACTGGCATGCGTTGGAGTGTTCTCATGCCACCTCCCTGGTCTCTGCTCTCGCTACTTCCTTCCCTTTCTTTTTTGATCCATCTCTGGAGACCTCTTCCTGTTTCAATTTCCCTGTTGTTTGTGATGGCTCTCTGAGCAACCACTTCCTCCTGTCTTGCTCTGGTACATGGCCTTGTTGTAGGCTTGTGCCTCCTTTTCCAAGTGGGCCAGCTCTTCGTTGTAGACAATGTTCTCGATTTCCTGCTTCGGATGCATACAATCATTTCGTGTCGTGACCGTAAGCTCTCTGGTAATCACAAAACAACAACTTATTCATCATGTGTGTGGGATTCTTTAGCTTCCTTGTTGGCTCTAAAATGTTCTTGGCAGCCACCAAAGAAAAGATCTCTTTTGGCATCTTGATGAATGGGGTAAACTTTTTATCGGAATTCAACCTAGTCGGTAGAATCGTCTCCCTTTCCGTCTTGCGCCTTTCTCCCCCAGCTTCACCTCTCTGCATGCTTACACTAGGATGTGTCTTCTTTCTCCTCTTGTCTTTATTGTCTGCCCTGGAGAAGTTTTCCACTCTCCTCATCAACATGTCAATCGTCCTGGGAGGGTTCAATGTACAATCCCTCAACAAAAGCTTGTGCCTAAAACCATTCATGAATGTGTCCATAAGGAATTGATTGCTCTTAGCATCCACCTGATTTGCCTCATCGTTGAATCTCTCCCAATAACCCACTAGCATCTCTGACAACTTCTACTTGATCGCCAGAAGTTCAGACCTCGTCTTTGAAAACCTCCTCCTTTGCATGAAACGCGCTAAAAACTTCTTCTGTAACTTCTTGAAACCGTCTACGTCTTGTCCTCTAAATTCTGGAACCAGACTCTGGCTGCACCAGTGAGGATGGTTGCAAAAACCTTGCACTCGAATAACCTCGGGTATTGGAAAGATAGCCATGTTGGTTGAGAACATGTGTAAGTGATCCTTCGGGTTTGCTTGTCCTGTATACTACCCTTGGTTGGGAGGTATCTTCAGCTTGGGGTCCGCCGTGTAAAGCCGGATTCTCCTTGTGAACGGCGACCCTTTTCTTCCCCTTTTGGATGACTTCCCTCTGTTTCCAGACTTCCTACATTCATGTGTGCATGTTTCTTCTTCACGGGGTGGTACGGAGTGGAGTGCCAATTGTCTCCCGTGACAGTATGGTACCGTTCTATATTTTTGGCTTCTGTCTTCTTCCATGATACCCTTCTGTTATCCTTGCTTTTAGTGGCACTATGAAAGGTCTCCTCGCCTCTCTCCCTCTGCTGGAAGCTTACCTCATGTTCATCATACTCATGGAACAGCTTCATTGGCTTCACGACATGCCTCTTTTATCCTAGGCCATCTGTTTCTCTAGCTTTCTCTCTTTCCTCCATCTCCTTCAACTTCCTTATCATCTCTCTCTGTGAGGTGACAATGGTCTACAAGATTTCAGAGTTGCCTACCAGTTCCTCCGTCGTCTGGAGCATGTGACGCTCTCCCATTGGTGTAAATGTAACTTCTTTCTCCTGGTGCGTCACGTCTTCCATGAGCACTTGGTTGAGTATATGCTCGACCGATGGTGGTCCTTCCATGGTGTGTGAGCTGCATGGATGCTAAAGATTAAGTGATCCCCATAGAAGTCTCCAATGATGCGTCCTCTTTGAATCATTCTCGGGGCCAAAAATGTCTCCCAGCTTAGAGCTCCCTCGTAACCTGTAAAACAGTCGAGATCTAAGTCAGATAGGCCGGCATATTACCGAGCATGATCCGACGATTTTGTCAAAAGGATTCTTTCTAGGGTTTCTTAGTTGGTGTGATCTCATGATGAGTAACCTCAGAAGCATGTTCTCATTCCCTGTTATATGGGTTTGTTGGCTGGCATGACGGCTCTTGTCATGTCCGCTTCAGCCCATTATTCACTTGATTAGCTTCCAGCGGGCTTCTGTATTTGGGCCGAATGAGGCCTAGTGGGTTGCCTGGCCCAAACCTTATTAAGTTCCTATATTTAGAATATTTGTTAATCATTTTATTGATTTAGTTTGGGCTTTTATTTTCTAAATGATAGTAATAGGATTTATAGCTAAAAAATATACAAATTAGTTTATATGCTTATAGTGTTTGTTAATCGTTTTAATAGTTTAGTTAAGGTTTTTTAATTTTTAAAAAAAGATAACAGTAGAATTTACAACTAACAAATATATTATTTACTTTATATTTTTAGAATGTTTGTTACCTAACAAATATATTATTTAGTTTATATATTTAGAATGTTTGTTAATGATTTTGTTTAAATTTTCACCCCTCCGTTACTTATTTTTGGTCATTGTTGTTAGCAGCAGCAGTATATAGATACTTTTCGAGCTCAAAACATGAATAAATCATACGAAATCCTATTCACATTTATTCAACACATATTTTTCAAGCCAGGAAATACATATCAAAGGGTTTTGGGAAAATGAAGAGAAATCATGGGCCAAAAGAAGAGAGGGAAATCACCCTTCAAAAACTCCTATTCAATTTCTTCCTTGGAAGCCTCTTTCTCATATTCCTAACAAACCCAGATGAAATTCAACCTTTCGGTAGTACATGCTGCCCATTACAGCCAATTGGGCCATCACCCATCTGCTCGGCGCCGTCGTGAAATTTCCAGGCACTAGACTTGAAATGAGCACCGAGTATTCATAGACATACCGGTGTGTGTATAGGGTTTGGGGTTTCATGCACAAAGGCACCGGTACTAACCATAATACCGTTGCTGAGAATTGATTCAAACTTCCAACACTAGCATGGTTCATTGTCGGTTCTCAATTAATAACCAACATTGGTACCATATTACAGGCACCAGTAACATACAAGGGTGTTTCAGCACTGCTACAGTCAACCGGTCCTATGAGACTATGTTCCAGTATCGCCCTACTTAGGCACTAATAAATTGAGGGGCTGAATAACCAGTGAACAGCTTTGGTGAACATATCAGCGGGGTTATCTGCAGCTCCCACTTTCTTCACCCTGATTCTCCTCTCACTCCTCAAGAAATGATATCTGACATCAATATGCTTGGTCCTCTCATGATGGACCTGATCCTTGGCTAGGCAGATTGCACTCAAGCTGTCACAGTACACAGTAGCCTGATCATGATGTAGACCAAGATCACTAACTAGCTCTTTCAGCCATATTCCCTCTTTTGCAGCCTCTGTCAGAGCCATGTACTCTGCTTCCGTAGTAGATAACGTCACTGTAGGTTGCAAAGTCGCCTTCCAACTAACCACAGAACCTCCCAAAGTGAATACATAACCAGTCATCGATCTCCTCGTGTCAATATCACCAGCATAGTCAGAATCAGAGTAGCCTGTAACTAAGCACTCGGTATCACCTCCATAAATGAGACCCACATCAGACGTACCTCTAAGATACCTGAAAATCCTCTTCACAGCTTGCCAATGTTCCTTTCCCGGTTGCCCCATGAACCTGCTCACAACACTGACTGCCTGTGCTAAATCTGGCCTCGTGCAAACCATAGCATACATCAAGCTCCCCACCGCGCTGGCATAAGGAACCCGAGACATATATTCCTTCTCCTCGTTTGACTGAGGAGCAAACATAGTGGTGAGATGAATAGTTGCAGCACTAGGAGTGTCTATAGGCTTGGCTGTAGACATGCCAAACCTAGCCAACACTTTCTGAATGTAGCCTTTCTGTGACAAGAAAAGCTTCCGCTGACTTCGATCCCTAAGAATCTCTATTCCTAGTATCTTCCGAGCTGCACCCAGATCCTTCATCTCAAACTCAGCACTAAGAAGTCCTTTCAACTTCTGAACCTCGTGCTTACTCTTTGCGGCTACCAGCATGCCATCTACATAAAGCACCAGATAGATGAATGACCCATCTCTCAACCTGCTGTAGTAGACACAACAGTCATAAGCACACCTCGTATATCCCAGCTGAAGCATGTAACTGTCAAACTTCTTGTACCACTGCCTCGGAGACTGCTTAAGTCCATACAAAGACTTCTTCAACTTGCAAACATACTTTTCCTTGCCAGGAACCTGGAAACCATCTGGCTGAGTCATGTACAACTCTTCCTCCAACTCTCCATGTAGAAAAGCGGTCTTCACATCAAGTTGCTCGAGCTCCAAATCCTGATGTGTCACCAAGGCTAGCAACACTCTGATGGAAGTGTGTCTGACCACTGGTGAGAAAATCTCATTATAGTCTACCCCCTCCCTTTGACTGAAACCTCTTGCAATAACTCTTGCCTTGTACTTGACTCCCTCTGCAGGTGATATACCTTCCTTCTTCTTGAAAACCCATTTGCAACTGATTACCTTTCTCCCTTAAGGCTGTTTGACCAATTCCCATGTAAGATTCTTCTGAAGAGACTCCATCTCATCTCCCATTGCAGCAAGCCATTTATCAGCATCAGTACATGAAGTAGCCTCTCTGAAGGTTGATGGCTCTTGAGTATCCACTTCCTCGGCAACTGACAGTGCATAACCCACCATATCCTCAAACCCATATCTCTTTGGCGCCCCAACTCCAACCCTCCTGGGTCGGTCCTGAGCTAAACTGCGGACTGTAGCTCCTGATGGTTGAGGATCTGGTGGTGGAGATTCCGGTATCTCAGATTCTGTCTGTGGCTCTTGATCCACCTCAAATTGTTCCAATCTATTTTCACCTTGAGTGCCTTCAAGCTCCACCTGTTTATCAACTCCACTAGTTTCTGGCACAACTGTGGGCTTCACCATAGATCTAAGCAAAGAATTTTCATCAAAGACAACGTCCCTGCTCAGAATAACCCTCTTCTCAGATGGAGACCATATCCTGGAGCCTTTAACTCCATCTCCATAACCCACAAAGACACCCTTCTTGGCTCGGGGCTCTAACTTACCATCACTAACATGATAATAAGATGTACAACCAAAAACTTTTAACTTGGAGTAATCAACAACTTTACCTGACCACAACTCCATAGGTATTTTGCACTCTATACCCTTGTGAGGCCCGCGGTTGATCAGGTAACAAGTTGTACTCACCGCCTCTGCCCAGAATCTCGTTTCCAAACCAGCATTAGAGAGCATGCACCTTGCTCTCGCCAGCAATGTCTGATTCATCCGCTCAGCTACGCCATTCTGCTGTGGCGTATTCCTGACTGTATGATGACGAGCAATCCCTTCATCCCTACAAAACTGATCAAACTCAGACGAGCAGAATTCCAGCCCATTATCAGTTCGAAGCCTCTTGATCTTCTTCCCGGTCTGATTCTCCACCAAAGCTTTCCACTCCTTGAACTTCAAGAAAGCTTCACTCTTATGTTTCATCATGATAACCTAAGTCATCCTTGAGTAATCATCAATCAGAGAAACAAAGTACCTGTGACCTCCCAGTGACTCAACTCGGGAAGGTCCCCAACAATCAGAATGGATGTAATCCAATGTGCCCTTTGTTCTATGAATCGCCTTAGGAAACTTGCTGCGGTGATGCTTCCCAAAAATGTAATGCTCACAGAAGTCCAAGCTCTTGACCTTGTGGCCACCAAGAAGATCATATTTCGACAGAATCAGCATCTCTCTTTCACCCATGTGACCAAGCCTCATATGCCATAACTTAGTCATATCATCCTGGTGAACCTCCGAAAATGCAACATTAACAGAATCCATAACCGTGGAACCTTGTAGAAAATACAAAGTACCATGCAGAACACCTTTCAGAACCAGCCTAGAACCTTTGCAGACACACAGAACTCCATCACTCCCTGAGTAGACGAAACCCTTTCTATCCAACGTAGGAAGAGAAATCAGATTCTTTGTCATCGATGGAACATGCCTGACATCGTTCAAAGTACAGAAACTACCATCATGCGTCCTGATCTTGATTGAACCAATCCCAACTACCTTGCACGCAACACCATTTGCCGTAGTAATGAAGCCCTCAGCTTGCTCATAAGTTGAGAAATAATCTCTCCTTGGGCATATATGGTAGGATGCCCCAGAATCAAGAAACCACGCATTAGAATGATTATTTTTCCCAGTAACAGCTAGAGCAAAATCATCTTCAGAACTGAAATCCCCTTCAGCCACAGCAGCAGTACCAGATGTACTCCCAGATTTACTAGCCTTCTTCGGACACTCCTTTTTCCAATGCCCCTTCTCCTTACAGTAGTTACAAACATCATTGGCCTTGGGACCCTTTGAAGATGACTTCTTGCCCTTCTTCTTATTGCCGGTTTCCTTGCCTTTTGTGTTTCCATCACTAGCAAACAAGACAGTGGCCTGACTTTCTGTACCTGTACTGTTTGCCTTATGTCGCAACTCTCTACTATGGAGAGAGGATCTTACTTCCTCCAGAGACACAGAATCTTTACCAACAATAAATGACTGAACAAAATTCTCATACGAAAGCAGTAAAGACACTAGCAAAATCAAAGCAGCATCTTCGTCTTCAATTTTCACATCTATATTTCGCAATTCTAATAACAAAGTATTCAATTGCTCTAGATGGTCTCTGAGTTGCGTACCTTCCTGCATTCGGAGACCGAAGAGGCATTGTTTCAGAAGCAACTTGTTGGTTAGAGATTTCGTCATATACAAACTCTCCAACTTCAGCCACAGTTGTGCAGCAATCTCCTGATCTGAGACCTCAGTGATGATTTCGTCCGCGAGACACAACATAATCGTCGAGTGTGCCTTTTCATCCAGACTCACAACATCGCCAGAACTGCTCGCGAAATCCTTCGTCAGTGGAGTCCACAAACCTTGCTGTTTCAGCAAAGCTCGCATCTTGATCTGCCATAAACTGAAACTATTTCTCCCAGTAAACTTGTCGATCTTCACGTTCAACCCAGATATCTTTCTCCCCGATCAGCCCCGATCTGATGAGCCCAAAATCCGATATACCCACTACGGATATCGCCGGAAAAAGAAACCGCTCTGATACCAGTTTTTTGTGCGGAAAGGAGAAAGAACAGAAAATATGAACGAAAATAACAAGACACAAGATTTACGTGGTTCACCAATTTGGCTACATCCACGGGAGACGGATTCACTATATCAGAATTAATGTTTCCAGAGAGAAGAGAGACACTTTATATGCTGTCTCCACTAAACCCTAATAAACTGGGCCAAAAACACAATTCGGCCCAAATCAACAGCAGTCCAATAAAGAGACAAGCTATACCGTCGGACCGGGGGTGACTCCGCCCCCCGGACCCCAAGGCCAGGGTGCGCTCCGCCCCCCTAGACCCCCCGACTCGCTGACCGGGCAGCGAGACCCCCGTTTGTTTCCCGGGGGCGACTGCCACCCCCCCCCCGGACCCCCAGGCTAGGGTCGCAGAAACGGCTATTACAGTATTTAAGGTATACCAACAGGTACCATATTACAGGCACCAGTAACATACAAGGGTGTTTCAGCACTGCTACGGTCAACCGGTCCTATGAGACTATGTTCCAGTATCGCCCTACTCAGGCACTAATAAATTGAGGGGCTGAATAACCGGTGCCTATGTACCGAATAACCGGTGCCTATGTACCCCTCTCTGCACTAGTGTAGGGATGAGCGCCAGTTTGGCTTTGAGATTAGGATAGGTAATCTTCTCGATTGCTTCTCTGCTTTTCATGTGCCTCAATATCCATATCTACAACTACATCGCACTTTGGTCTCTTCTCTTTCCCCTGTTTTCTTTTATTGCTCGATTTAATATCTCGTGATATTACATACTAGTATTCATGTACATGCAGTACTTAATTTAAATTTTTCAACCAATTAAGGGACTTTGACGAATGTGTTGGATTACCATCAACAAGAACAGCAGTTGATCACTAATCTAGCTCAGAAGGAAGAATATTGGGAAGAAGCTCCATCAGTTTCCAAAAGTAGTTAGCATGGTGTAACTTATTCATTTTTCAGTTAGCAGTAGGAATTTAGCTTGTAATCAGTTAGATCGTTGATAGGTTGTTGATCAGTTAGATTAGATCTTTCTGGAATATGGTAGTGGTTAGCTTACAGTTAGGAATCACTCGGTAAATAAAGCTGTACTTTACAGAGTGATCATCAAATTTTAATCAGAATATTTTATTCCCAAACTTCCAGCTTATGAATTCTATAATTCAGTATTTTTTCATGGTATCAGAGAAGGTTGCTTGTAACCGCTCCTAATTAACCAATTTCTCTTCTTTCTTTTCTCAAAACTAAAAATTCTAGGTGTATCCATGGTTGACAGTGAAAAACTTCATAGACTTCTAGAAATTCTAAAGGATTCATGTGTGATGAGACTTCCAAAACTCCTGATGCATGAAGCTACTTGTTGAAGGCAGAAGATCCTCTATGCCTACATAGCACAGATCATATGAATCTGGTGCTAGTCACTGAGCTACTCGATGGGTACAATTACCTCCCTCGAGCAGATCGATGATCATGTCCTTGGAGACTAGGGACAAGTTAGGCTTCTTAACTAGTGAGATCAAGATGCTTGATTCTGATACTCCTCAGTTTAGACAGTGAAAAAAGGTTAAAGCTCATGAAAATTTGCAACAGTATGGAAAAATATATTAAGCCTTTGACATTTTGGATCCCAACAACGACCCTGACCACCAAAAGTAGATACACAAGAAACTGACTAATCAGAAGTGTAGGAACCAAACTGCCAACCACCGGCTCGACTCCGCGTGGAAAAACATGCGTCGCGCTGCGGCGCCTGAGTCATGATTCCAACTGGTTTCAGATGCGACAAACAAAGTAGTAGGAGTTTCACCACATGACGAGACCTTGGTGACAGTCTGTTGCAGAAGTTCATGATTTTTAGCTCACACCAGTTGAAAAACTGTAAAAAGTATTTTGTGACTTTCATAGGAAATTGTACAAGATATTTCTATGAGTATCTATTATGTAAGAAAGACGAAGCTTTGGAAAAGTTCAAAGAGTACAAGTTGGAAGTTGAGAACCAACTTAGTTTAAACAATTAAACTTATCCAAAGTGATAGGGGAGCTGAGTATAATGAACATTTCAATGTGTTCTATAGAGAACATGGTATTGTTAATCAAACTACTGCTCCCTACTCACTTGAATCTAATAGAGTTACGTAACGAAGGAACCAAACTCTCAAAGAGATGATGAATGCAATGTTGCAAAAATCTGGGTTATCCCAGAACGTGTGGGGAGGCTATACTAATCTCCAACTACATTCTCAACAAGATACCACATAAGGTGGCTGGAAAGACGTCTTATGAGTTATGGAAAGGTAATGTACCTTCGTACAAGTACCTGAAATCGTGGGGGTACCTAGAAAAAGTGGCAGTACCACCTCCTAAAAAGGTCACAATTAGACCTAAAATTGTTGACTGTATTTTCATCAGGTGCACAAAATAGTAGTGTTTATGATTCTTGGTGTACAAGTCTGATGTACCAGATGTACACAAAACTAGAGTAATGGAATCAAGAAATGCATCTTTGTTCAAAAACTTGTTCCTGCGTAAGGATATAGTAAGTAATAAATGGGCATGTCAAGAAGGAGAAACAAGTACGTCTGGTCAATAAACAGAAAAGGGCAATGATGAACCTAGAAGTAGCAAGAGAGCTAGAAAGAAGAAATCATTTGGTCCTAATTTTGAAATGGCTTATCTTTTAGAAAATGATCCTAGAACATTTAAGGAAGTCATGTTTACACCGGGTGCACCTTCGTGGAAGGAACCGATGAACAGTGAAATTGACTCCATTATGCAAAACCATACATGGGAGTTAACAGATTTGCCATCAGGTTCAAAATCTCTGGGGAGCAAGTGGATTTTCAAAAGAAAAAAAATAAAACTGATGGCTCAATAGAGAAGTACAAGGCTAGGTTTGTGGTGCAAGGATTTAGGCAAAAGGAACCAGTTAATAGAATAACTTCAATTAGAATGCTAATAGCAATCGAAGTTATACGCAATGTAGAAATACATCAAATGAATGTAAAAATGGCTTTTCTAAATGGAGAGCTTGAAGAGAAAATTTATATGAAACAACCTGAGGGTCATGTCATCCCTAGACAGGAACACAAAGTGTGTAGACTTGTGAAATCCCTATATGGGTTAAAACAAGCACTTAAACAGTGGCATAAAAAATTGACAATGTAATGATGTCAAATGATTTCTAAAAAATGAATGTGACAAGTGCATGTATTTCAAAGATACTCCAAATGGATACATTTTGTTGTGCCTATATGTGGATGACATGCTCATCATAGGTAGCAATAAAGACATGATCAAACAAACCAAGAACTTGCTTAAACAAAAGTTTGACATGAAAGACTTGGGACTAGCAGAAGTGATCTCGGGGATAAAAATCTTTAGACACTCTGAATGAATAGTCTTGTCACAAGAACATTATGCCGAGAAAGTACTTGATAGATTCACGAACTATTCAAGTGGGATAGCTAAAAGTCCCAAGGACCCTCATCTCAAGATGATGAAAAACTCAAGTAACGGGATATTACAATTGGAATATGCTCGATTGGGAGTCTTATGTATTTGACAAATCGTACAAAACCCAATTTAGCACACTATGTTAACACAGTCAGAGAACCAAGTTCTGTGAGAAGATGAAACAGTGTGATAGGTATTGTCTAGATTTACACAAAAGCCCGGATGGTTCAAGGCATCATGTTCACTGCCTAATCGAGTAAATTCGATGACTATTCACTATGGGTGGTTCAAGGCTGAGAAATGCTACTATTCCAAATACAGTGATTCTTCACTCTTACTCTCAAAAGTCTATCTATCCAGAACACACATGTGTAATAAGAGTCATTTCTATTCATGTGGGGGATTGTTGGAGCCAAATTTTCTGGGCAAGATTCCCGTGGGCTTCGGCCACCATTTGTGCTGGAATAAGGGGGTGTTGGTTTCGTCTCTGCGAGTACTATATCGTAGTATACTCATACGTTAAATCCAAGTTCCATTTGAATGAGAAATGAGGACTCAAATTGATTACTTAAAGAGTAATGTTTTGAGTTTGTGGTATATTAGAAACACCGCATTGAAAATGGGAAAGAAATATGTCTAGCATAAAGGCAAGTATAAAAACACTAGGAATATCAACTAGTAGTTTAGGAGACCTCAACTTAAGAGCACACGTGTGTTGTTCGGATCGAGATGGGTTGGGTTGGTTTTGGGGATCCTCGGGAATGTTCGATCCAGGTAGGTCATTTTGGACTTTGATTTTTGAACCGGTCAACCCTCCTAATTGTGGAGGCGTAAATAGCTCATGGTCTTCCTCCCTTTTCATTACGGGGGGTGGAATCCTCTCTTCAGAATTGAAGAGGCATGTATTACTCCACGAATGGCTCCTAGCCCTTCTGCCTATAATAGGCTACCTTTAGCCTCATTCTAAAACACACAAACAACATATCCTCCTCTCCTCTTCTTCCTCTGTTCTTCGTGTTCGTTCACCGAGTCTAAGAGTAAGGCACCGAATTGTTGGTTCAACGGTTTCTGCTGCTGAGGTGTGTAAAGTAGAAAAGTATAGCAAATGTATCCTGAAATTATTTTTCATTTATTTGATTTTGTTGTTTATTTTCATGGCAAAGTTTTGGGAAATACCATCTTTCCTAGGTTTATGGAAAAATAGAGTTTAATTGAAATAATAAAAGGTAAAAGATTTTAGTTGCAATATTAAAAAATTATTATGCAACGTGGAATAGTCATAAAGTTTATAACTCAATTCATTCAACCCAAAAAATTTATCTTAATTTCTTCTAATTTGCACGTTAAACCTTGGTCTTAACATAACTTGTAAAAAGACCATCTTTCAAGAGACGGACTCTATATTCATATTGATTGTTTAGTTAAATGGACATTAAATTCTTTTGCAACCCCTAATAATCAGAAAGACATTATTCCTTGCTCTCTTATGAGCAAATGACTTGATCAATGAAACCAGAAAGTCAAATTCTAATGGCTCCGAACAAATTCTTTTTTGAACAATCAAGTTCTAGACTGCCGATTTTACAGCCATTTCTTGTCCCCGAAAATCAACAGCAAACTACACTTTTTGTTCTTTAGAGTGAGTTCTTCAATTCAGATTATATTCATTTCTCTCTTCTAAAGCAGTTACAAAAAACTCATATGCTTCTTTTCCATGAGGGGTAGTAATATCCTTAAATTTTTCTACTAGATCTTTTCGAAGCTCATACATCTCATTAGTTGCAGTGTGCTTGTCATAAAAGGAGCTTGCGTCATTGACCAATACTCCATCATCATCTCATCAATTATACATTTCAGACCGCAAAAACGTACTGTAATAATTCAGTAGTGTAAAGTCCTCCGGAGTTGGACTTATGTATGGCATATTGTGAATACTGGTAATCTGGTGTTTTAACACCACTGCGTGATTTCTGGTGATATGGTGTTTTAACACCACTGCTGTCCAGCAGTTTTCCAGCAGCTGTATGGTTGATGTCCACGATTTATGGAGTATATTATGGGATATAATTGTGCGATCTGATCAAAATATTGTGAAGATAATTGATTGATTTCGTGGTCATCTAATTCTGGTAAACGAATATTCCTATAATAGTTAGGAATTGGTTAAGTAGTTAATTATGGAACAAGTCCTATTGATAACAGGATTGTTCATTTAAATACCAGATTAGTATTAGATCTTTCCTTAGTCTAGAAGTCTATTTGTGGTAGAAGTTTGACAAGGAAAGAAGTCGATAAAAGGCAGGATTGCGATGGGATAAAGTGAAGAAGAGAACAACGCAATCAGATTGACGCGTCCAGAACTATTCTCTACGTTGAGAACTTTGGAGCGATCTGCCGTGTTTGTTTGGAGGTTCGTAAATCAAACGACCAAGTTCGTAAAGATCAGAAACAAGGAAGTCTTAATTCCTCGGGAGGAGGAGATCCAGGGAGACGTGTTGATCGTGAGGGTTCAACGACGTAGGATCGACAGTGAGGGGAGCTCACAACATTCACTCTGTAGGTTAGCAATGGATTAGTATTTAAGTTAAGCTTCTTGTACTAAAGACTGCTTTCTAGTGAATGGTTTCTGATCTGGGCAAGGCCCCGCAGACGTAGGTGTATTTGCACCGAACTGCGTAACCAAGTTGTGTGTGCACTGCGTACTTTGTTTTGCTTTAAACACCAAACTAATCTTGGTGTTCCAACACCAAACTGTTAAACAACTTGGTATAAAGGTTTAGAATTCAGGTGAAACGGAATTTCAATTGGTATCAGAGCAAGGCACTTGCTAACCCCTACACAGGGAGAGTGAGATCAGGTTTCACCATGGCACCAAAGGAGGGGGCCTCTGTCACGCGACCACCGTTGTTGGAACAAGGCAATTACGCCTACTGGAAGGCACGTATGAAAGTATTTATTGGAGCATTAGATGATCAAGCATGGAACTATGTAGTAAATCAGTACACTCCACCTCCGAGTGATAAAACTAAAGAATCGAGCTCATCAACGATCAAACCATATTCTGAATATTCTACTGAGGAGCATAGAGCATACATGTCCAACTCAAAGGCATTGAATGCCATCTTCACAGCAGTAGATGAAGATCAATTTAAGATGATTTCAAATTGTGAGACTGCAAAGGAAGCATGGGATGTGTTACAAACGTATCATGAGGGAACAAGCTCAGTTAGAGATTCAAAGTTGCAATACTATACATCGAAATTTGAGGAATTGAAGATGCGGGAAGATGAGACTATCTCCGAGTTTAATGGACGAGTCCGAGATAATGCAAACAAGGCTTTTCAGTTTGGTAAAAAGTACAAAGACCAAAAACTTGTAAGGAAGGTGTTGAGGGCATTACCTCCACGGTTCAATATGAAGGTCACAGCAATCAATGAAAATGGAAGGATTGGGATGATGACACTTGATGAGCTCATGGGGTCTCTGGAATCTTATGAGATGGAGATGCTGCAAAATAAAATCGGAAAGAAGGAGATGGCTTTTACAAGCACTACCTCTGTGAAGGCAGATGAAGATACAGATAGTGAAGATTCCGATGAAATTGCTAACATAACCAGAAACTTCTCCAGATTCATGAAGAAGATGGGCAGGAAGCCACAGGACAAGTTAAGTGGGAGCAAAAATCCGAATGCCAACTTCACTCCCAGGTTCGGTCAGGCAACTGGTGTTGAAACACCGAAGATCAAATCAGTAAATCCAAATCTGAACAGAAAAATCCAATGCAGAGAATGTGAAGGTTTTGGACACATACAAGCTGAGTGCGCCAATACACTTAAAAAGCAAGGGAAATCATATGCCATAACTTGGAGTGATGATGATGGAGGAGACGATATTAAGGATGGAGAAGAGTATACGAATCATGTTGCTTTCGGCGTGTCATTGGAAGAGTCTGTTGAGATAAATCGCAGTGTGTTGAATGAAGAAGAAGGTGATAGCTTAGATGAAGAGACCAGAAGCATTAGTGATGATGACATTCGCAGAGAAAGTATGGAAATGTATAAAATGTGGTTAAAAGTGGCGGATGAAAACAAAGAGCTCAAGGTTGAGAACAAGAGGTTATGTGAAAAAGTGAGAGTGAATGAACTTGGAAAGAAAGATGCAATTGAAGAACTTGAAAAACTTAAAAAGGAATTTGCTGAAGTAGTTCAACGAGCAGAGGCAGCAGAACAGGCTATTAGACGTCTCAATACAGGGAAAGCTAAGCTTGAAGATTGTTTGAAAATGGGACAAACTACCAAGTTTGGAATTGGGTATGAAAGATCAGTTGATGCATTGAAAAATAAGGCAGATCAAGGTGCACCTGTTCCAAGAATAATTGAGGAGAATTACCCCATCAAGAGAATCAGGAGATGCAGATATTGTGGAGTTCAAGGTCATGTGAGAAACAGGTGTTTCAAATTACTTAAAACACTGTCTGTCAACCCAGCATATCGGTATTTCAACACCATTCCAGGATACAACACCATGCACCAATTCAACACTGGTGGATACAGGAACGGATCCTTGAACACACATGCGACTCAAAGATCACATCGCATCACTCGACCAGTAAGCCAGGTATGGGTTCGAAAGTCTCAAAATATTTGTCTTTCAAGTTTTGTATGTTTTGGAGCACATACAGGAACCTCGTGGTACTTCGACAGTGCATGCTCAAGGCACATGACAGGAGTTCCTGAATTTCTGCGAAAATTCAAACCTGGATTTGGTGGACATGTTAAATTCGGTGATGGAAAACGAAGCAGAATAATTGGCAAAGGGGAGTTAGAAATCAAAGGAATTCTAGTGTTCCAAGATGTGTTATTGGTGGAAGGTCTGAAGGCTAACCTATTGAGCATCAGTCATTTATGTGATAATGATATGACAGTGTACTTTGACAAAGATAAGTGCATTGTAAATCATGGGTCTGGAGTATTCACTGGATCCAGATCAATGGATAAGTGTTATTTACTCGATCAAGATGTCACCTGCTTGAGCTCTAAAAAGGAAGTTAGTACACTGTGGCACAGAAAATTGGGGCACATAAATTATAAATCCTTGGCTCGTATTTCCAGACTTAATGCAGTCCGAGGTATTCCCGAAATTGGTGAAATCAAGGAGACTGTCTGTGGATCGTGTAAGGAAGGAAAGCAAATTCGTATTCCTCATCATGCTGTACATGATGTTTCAACATCAAGACTTTTGGAGCTTCTACATATGGATCTAATGGGGCCGGTAAGTACACCAAGTGTGGCAGGGAAGAAGTATATTTTTGTCTGCGTGGATGACTTCTCGAGATATACGTGGGTATCATTCCTCAAAGAAAAATCAGAGGCCGCTGATGTATTCAAGACCTTGGCACACAAGCTTCATGTAGAAAAAGGAACTGTTCGAATTGCACGCATCAGGAGTGATCATGGAAAGGAATTCGAAAACTCTAAATTTCGGGACATCTGTGAAACGCTTGGTATACATCATGAGTTCTCTGCCCCCATAACCCCGCAGCAGAATGGTATAGTAGAAAGAAAGAATCGGACACTGCAGGAAATGGCACGAGCAATGTTAGCTGAGAATAAAATTCATTCTAGATATTGGGCTGAGGCAGTACACACTGCATGCTACACCATCAACCGAGTGTATCTGCGTCCGTTTACCGAGAAGACACCGTATGAGATCTGGAAAGGAAAGAAACCAGATGTGTCGTATTTCCATGTCTTTGGCAGTAAGTGTTACATTCTGAAGGATCGAGAACCCTTAGCTAAATTTGAATCCAGGAGCGACATTGGAATATTCTTGGGCTATTCTCCTACCAGCCGAGCATATCGAGTACTGAATCAACGCTCTGGCGTAGTCATGGAGTCTATTAATGTGGTGATAGATGATTCAGAGAACGACAATACTGGCGAAGGTGATGCGCTTGATTCAGCCGTTCCTACTGGTGTTGGAACACCAGCACCATCAACCGGTGTTGAAACTCCAGAATCTGGAAATCCTGATTCTGATCGAAATCCAACGAGACATATGCAGTTAAGGGATCAACCCCGTGTAAATTACAGAGAATTAGCAGGATTATCGTGTTTCATCTCACTCACTGAACCAAGAAATTACAAAGAAGCTTTGCTTGATGAATATTGGATCTCGGCGATGCAAGAAGAATTGCAGCAATTCGAGAGAAACAATGTTTGGTTTCTTACCCCACGACCTGTTAATGTAAATGTGATTGGTACCAAGTGGATTTTCAAAAACAAATCGGATGCAGATGGTAATGTCACCAGAAATAAAGCACGCCTTGTTGCTCAAGGGTACACACAAGTAGAAGGAGTTGACTTCGATGAAACTTTTGCCCCGGTAGCCAGATTGGAGTCCATCCGACTAATGTTGGCCGTGTCCTGCATATTAGACTTTACTCTTTATCAAATGGATGTCAAGAGTGCATTCCTGAATGGCATAGTAAAAGAGGAAGTTTACGTGGAGCAACCTAAGGGGTTTGAAGACCCTCAGTTTCCTGATCATGTTTATAGGTTGAATAAGGCGTTGTATGGACTCAAGCAGGCACCTCGTGCTTGGTATGAGCGACTGACAACCTTTCTGATTCAAAAGGGTTATCGTCGAGGGGGAGTAGACCGTACACTGTTCGTGCTGCACAAGGGGCCAAAGATTTTAATTGCACAGATCTATGTGGATGACATTGTGTTTGGTTCTACCGATTCAGCCTTGGTGAAGGAGTTCGTTGACTTAATGACTCAAGAATTCAAAATGAGCATGGTAGGAAAATTGTCATATTTTTTGGGATTGCAGGTTACTCAGGAGAAGAATGGTCTGTTTATCAATCAACAGAAATATGCTGAAAACTTGATCAAGAGATTCGGTCTTACAAGTGCAAAGGCAGTACGGACCCCAATGGCAACCACCGATAAGCTTACAAAGGATGAACAGGGGCAAAGTGTGGATCAGAAATTATACAGGAGTATGATAGGCAGCCTGTTGTATCTGACTGCAAGCAGACCAGACATCTGTTTAAGTGTTGGTATTTGTGCTCGCTACCAAGCTGATCCAAAGGAATCACATATGTCAGCAGTGAAAAGGATTATTCGGTATATAAGTGGAACATCGGAGTATGGAGTATGGTTTTCTCGGAAGAAGGATTCACAATTAGTAGGTTTCAGTGATTCGGACTGGGCTGGGAATGCTGATGATCGTAAAAGTACCACTGGAGGGTGCTTCTTTGCTGGATCTAATCTGGTCAGCTGGTACAGTAAAAAGCAGAATTCTATATCCTTGTCCACAGCTGAAGCAGAGTATTTAGCTGCCGGGAGTTGTTGTGCACAGTTATTGTGGATGAAGCAGATGATGAGAGATTATGGGTTCAATGATGTGAGTTTGACAGTCCTGTGTGATAATAAAAGTGCCATTGATATTTCCAGGAATCCTGTGCAACACTCTAGAACAAAGCATATCGATATCCGACATCATTTTATCAGAGACTTGGTTGAAAAAGGAGAAGTTGCAGTCCAGTATGTACCAACAGCAGAACAACTGGCTGATATATTCACAAAACCACTGGATGGTGAGACTTTTGAAGGGCTCAGACAGCACTTGGGTGTCTGTCGAATGTGAGGTACTCTGATCTGTACTTTCTATTGTATCATTTACTGTTGCATTGTTTCTTTGTTAATATGGTGAAAAAAAAAATTTTGAAAAACCGAAAATACCAAAAATTTGTGAAGTGGTGTTTAAACACCGAGGACTTCAGGGAGAGAAACATCAGTTGGGCCAAAACCTGATTGGGCTTAGGTTTGTACACAGAAGAAAAGAAAAAAAAAGGAGAAAGACTTTTGGGTTTCGGAAAAAGGGGGGAAAAAGGAGAAAGTGACAAATTGATCCCCACACAAACTCAAATACTCGACTGTTCATCTTCCTCATAGCTCACAGCTCCCTGTTCATCAGAAACATTTGCCAAAACCCTCAATTTTTGTAACCCACTCAAAACCCTGTAACAATGGCGAGCTCCAAGTTCCAGAAGATGGTCCGAGAATTTGTCAAGGTGCGGGTGCCGGAGAATCCGCGAATTGAAGAGCTCGATTCGGATGCGAATGTGGACGAGCTGTGTGGAGATCGAGTGCAGACACTAGCCAAGTGGGGTGGAAAAGTTCAGAGACGGAAAGCTAGGTTTGATCATTCTTTCGTCTATGATGGAATGTATTTTTGCTCTGTTCTTGAATTTATAGAATGGATGGTGCAGAACAAAAAATATGTAGACCTTAGAAAATATAAAAGTCTGCATGGCAAGGTTAATGGATTTAAACTTGATGAGTTGTTGACTGGTGGCATAGGAGAGATTAGGGAGATTAGTGACTATAATGCCAAACTGGTTGGAGTAGATTTCGGAGAACAGTATAAAGTTGGAGATGAATTAGGCCAATATTTTACTATCTATACTCGGATAGGGTCCCTGCACAGGCCTGTTCTTAGACAATTGGGTGATGATGCTGTGATTCAGCCCTGGATAAGAGTGGTTAAGTCCACTGATGTTGCTATGGAGATGGTTTGTGTTGATGAGTCTCTGAATCAGACTCAAGAGTCACTAAGAAATTTGCCTATTCCGGTTTTGGAGATTAGTGACAGTGAGGAAGAAGCAGGATGTGCTGGGAGAGTTGATACAGAGGAAACTCCGATGAATGAACCAGGAGATGCCTCTTTGCTGGATGAGGCTCTGGCAACATTTATGAGATCCGAGGAGGCTCTGGCAGCATTTCTGGGATCAGGTTCTGAGAAAGAAGGTGATGAAGATGTGGATGAGGACAAAAGAGAAGATGCAGATATGCCAGAAGGTGAAAAATTAAACTCTGCAACTGACAATGCAGAGTGTCTGGCTGTAGAAGAAGATACTGTAATGCAGGATACTGGTATTCCAACACCAGGAGAGGATCTGACAGAGGAGCAGAAAATTTCTGAGATGTTTGGGAGTGATGTTGAAACACCACTGAGGACAAGTCCAGCTCAGGGACTTAAGAGGAGAAGGCAGCAAGTTGGTGTTGAAACACCGCCTGCATCTGGAGACAGATCTGTGCCTCAGATGTCTGAGATTGTTGAAGAGAGTTTGGCCTCGGCCTGTAAGAAAATTCGGAGATCAAAACGATGCAGAGACAGGGGTACAGCTGAAAGTGATGATAGTGACGAACCTATTGGACAGAAGTTGAAGAGATTGCGGGCAGAACGGATGAAGAACTCTGCGGAGAAAATGAAGCCCAAAGTATTGCCTGCACCTGAGGTCAGTAAGGCCATCAGCAATGAATTGTACGATAATGAGAGCCAAGAAAAGTGGGACTTCATCAGCGGGAGAAGGATCCTAGCAGAGAGACCGGCTGATGCTGAGAAGTATGAAGAGTGTGGATTTACTGATTTTCTCAAATACCTCAAGGTTCTTAAAGCTGCCACATGCTTTGCTGAGTACAATAAACAAATGGTGTTGGAGTTTTATTCAAACCTGAAGGAAGCCTGTGAAGATGAAGACTCTCAGTGGTTTCACAGAGTCTATGTGAGAGGGAAAGTAGTTGTATTCTCCCCTGAGGTAGTGAATAGATGTTTGCAGCATGGCAATCTCAAGAATACTCAATCGGTGTTCCAACACCAAATGCCAGAAAATTTTGATGATGTGGCAGTTGAGTTAACAGGAGGAGTGGAAAGTACTTGGCCACTGGCTGGGAGACAACAAATTCCAGCATCAAATCTGACTTCCAGGTATTACTGTCTGTATACGGTAGTTGTTCATAACTGGATCCCTTCGGTAAACAACACGATTGTTACCAAGGAAATGGCAACTCTGCTTTACAGTCTGGGTGCGAGGCATCGAGTCAATCTGGGTAGGCTGGTATTTAATGACATTATGGACTGTGCCCGTAAGACCAGGAAGGAAGCTTTAGTCCATCCTTGTATCATATCGATGGTACTGCTGAAAGGGGGAGCAGTTGCAAGGGAGAACGATGAAGTTATACCTACCCAAGCTTTAAGGCCAACCCTCAGGACTTTGAGTGGCCGTATAGTGAAGGATCTTCCCTGGACGCCTCCGGCAATGGGTTGCTCGAATGAAGGTGGAGCTCGGCTGAAAGACATTAAGGCGAGAGCTACAGTTTGTCAAGAAATCCTTGGGCGTCATCAGGCAGCGATAGTCAAGATTCAGGGGGAGCTTGCAGATTTGGAGGCTGAGAGAGAAGCACTGCTGGCAGAAATTCCAAATGAAAATGGATCAGATGATGAAGATTCGGACAGTGATGGATCCGGGAGCACTGATAGTTTGGCCTGATTGAATTTTTTCTTGGTGTTCTTGTCATATTAATGAATTCAGGGGGAGAATATTTTGGATGTTTTATTTTTGAATGGTTCTGGTTTTGTATGATTCGGTCTGGATTTTGGATATTTGTGGTAGCTGATATTCTGGTGTTCTACAATTATTATGCTGCTTGGTTTTCTGGTGTTCTATGGTGCTTGTGCTAATGTGTTATGAATTCACAAATATGCCAAGGGGGAGATTGTAAAGTCCTCTGGAGTTGGACTTATGTATGGCATATTGTGAATACTGGTAATCTGATGTTTTAACACCACTGCGTGATTTCTGGTGATATGGTGTTTTAACACCACTGCTGTCCAGCAGTTTTCCAGCAGCTGTATGGTTGATGTCCACGATTTATGGAGTATATTATGGGATATAATTGTGCGATCTGATCAGAATATTGTGAAGATAATTGATTGATTTCGTGGTCATCTAATTATGGTAAACGAATATTCCTGTAATAGTTAGGAATTGGTTAAGTAGTTAATTATGGAACAAGTCCTATTGATAACAGGATTGTTCATTTAAATACCAGATTAGTATTAGATCTTTCCTTAGTCTAGAAGTCTATTTGTGGTAGAAGTTTGACAAGGAAAGAAGTCGATAAAAGGCAGGATTGCGATGGGATAAAGTGAAGAAGAGAACAACGCAATCAGATTGACGCGTCCAGAACTATTCTCTACGTTGAGAACTTTGGAGCGATCTGCCGTGTTTGTTTGTTGGTTCGTAAATCAAACGACCAAGTTCGTAAAGATCAGAAACAAGGAAGTCTTAATTCCTCGGGAGGAGGAGATCCAGGGAGACGTGTTGATCGTGAGGGTTCAACGACGTAGGATCGACAGTGAGGGGAGCTCACAACATTCACTCTGTAGGTTAGCAATGGATTAGTATTTAAGTTAAGCTTCTTGTACTAAAGACTGCTTTCTAGTGAATGGTTTCTGATCTGGGCAAGGCCCCGCAAACGTAGGTGTATTTGCACCGAACTGCGTAACCAAGTTGTGTGTGCACTGCGTACTTTGTTTTGCTTTAAACACCAAACTAATCTTGGTGTTCCAACACCAAACTGTTAAACAACTTGGTATAAAGGTTTAGAATTCAGGTGAAACGGAATTTCAAGTAGCTAAAGAAAAACAATACTCTACAGGCATTTTACAAGCAAGAGAAAATTCTCCATATACAACATAAGCACTGACAGAATCTACAACACTATACCTCCATCAGAAGAGAATGGAGCTTTTGTATCTGCGAAGAAATCAGAGGCCGGATACTGGTCTTGATTACTCTGAAACTAATGAACAGATACTTATCTCTCCTCTTAAGGTTTTCTTGCACATGCATCCAAATTAGCCCAACGAAACAGGTCAAACATGGCAAAGGTTGCTTCAAAAAAGAATGCAATGTCATATTATAAGGATGGAACTAAGATCAGGTCTGAAAAATGACGAGGATGGAACTAAGATGCAGCTAAATTTTAATGCAGTGAAATTGTATACTATGATGCAAGCTCTCTACCCGTTAACCGGAGGAGTAAAGGAAGATATAGATGTTCCTGCTAATGCCATGACATAGACCAACTCGCTTAAGTAGACCCTGATTCCAAACCACTTCCCCAGCTTCTAGAAATTCCTCACTGTGAAAGACCTGATTCCATTGGAAAAGAAGGCCCTAAGAAACCAAATGAGATTGAAATAGAAACTTAAGAGGGAAACTACCTCTCCAGTAATTTCTCTCTGCCTTTTTCCACCTTTCTAGATTTTGCTAACCACAAGAAGTTGCAAATACAGAGATACAAACCTCAACAGGACATAAAATAGCCTTACAAGTTTTCTTTCGAAATTCGGTCCCATGTTCTGGAAGAAGTGGCTGATGACTTCATTACCATCTAAAAATTTGTATAAACATAATCATATCTTACAAAATCAAAACATGTAGAAAAAGCTATGCAATTTACCATAGTATCATTTGGAGGATCATGTCTGTTGAACCATAGTATCAGCACTCGTGTTTTATAACTAGATTGACCAAGAAAAGTCGCCTTCTTCACGAAATGGGTTCATAGAGGGTGCTTACTTTAATTTCCAGAATTCGACTACATGCTAGAAAAAAATCAAAAGCAATGATTCTGCTACATTACTGATAACAATCAATGGAGAAAATAGTGGTTGGGTATTTGTGGAGGGGGAGACATTTCTGAAACGCATTTGAACTTGCGTTCACTGTACTTCTCTCTCACTGCCACCAGAGATTTCCCCCTTCTTCCCAACTGCAAGTCATGTAACATTAGCACACACTCCTTCAAATCCCCAGCCTTATAGCCCGAATAGCACCGCAGTTCATCATTCCACGGCTTCAATTCTGGGCTGAGAGTGAGCTTGGACAGAAACACAACAGCAGCAGCAACAAGAGAAGGCATGAATTCCACACACCCATAGTCCAACAAACTAAGCTCGCCCAAGTAATCTCCCAAAAACTCCAACTCCAATTTGGAGTCATCTTCATCTTCCTCTTCCTCATCACTGTCACCATTGTCATCATCATCGCACTCTTGTGTAGCAAATCTGGTGAGCCTTGTAAGAAAGGCCTTGGTTGTGGGGTTGCCCATTTCATGCTTGAGTAAAGTGAGCACGTCGAACTCCATCTCAACCAACTCTTGCTTTGTGTACGTATTATCGGTAATGTAGCAGAAATCTTCGAGATGGGGGGGACTAATCTCCTCGTACTTGGAGGCAATCAGCATACAGGAAACGCCTAGTAGCTGAAGCTTTTTCCTGGGGATGGCATTGCTAGATAAAAATCTGTCAATGTAAGAAACAGATAAGAACAGAGTTGTTGAAAGGAGATTGTATTCATCTGCAACCTCAACCAGCCAATCTACAAGCACCCCTCTCATGTTCGCTGTAACATCCTTCTGAACCTTCTCGATGTAATCCGGCAACGGCCTTCTGTGCTCCTCCATCTCCATCTCACGAAGGTAGATGTAAATTTCAGAAACGTAACCTTCCTCTTCCTCGTCCTCGTACGATTGAGAATCGCTCGATTCTGTGTCGGTGTCGGTATCGGTATCCTCGATCACCATCTCATTCACTTCTACGAATGACGAGGATTCGGAGAAGTTCTTGAGCTCGCCCAAGGCATCCCTCTTCCTGCAGGGCCGCTGCTGTACGGCGGCGGCGATTGCCTCCACGGCCATCTTGGCCGTCACGCAGTTCTCCTTACCCGCCGCCATCAGCTACGGCCGGTATATGGTCGGGGAGGAAGTAGAAGGGGGTTAAGGGGGAAGAGTGGTGGATGAAAGGAGGATGGGGTAAAGGAGGAAGAATGGGTGAGGCTATGTAAGGGATGCGGATTGAAAAGATGCCGCCATTGGAGAGCGGTATCTGAAATATTGATTTTGCGCGCGGTGGGAAAATTTCGGAGCTTACTTCAGTTTGAATTTTGGGTACTCCGTATCTAGACATGGGAACTTTTTTACTCAAAAAGAAGGGAAAAAACGGATTTTTATTAGTTTAGGTTTTGGATTCGGCGTGAGGGTCTGAAATTTGAAAATTTGAGAATTGGGGTAAGCAGGGAAGACTATTGGAGATTTGGAGGGCTTTTTCCCCGGTTTCTAGTTTTGGACTGAAAGAATTAGCCCGCATGAATATTGAAGTCGATTGATTGTTAAATTTGAAAATAAAAGTTCATACTCCCTACGGTTTTTTTTCATTAGCACACTTACTAAAAGTGGTGTTTTTTTTAATTGGTACTTGCTATTTTGGGCAAGTTTAAGGTTTTTACATCCACTCATTTTACTTTCTCTTCTTTCAATTCAATTTCATCCACTCATTTAGCATCTCCTCAATTCTAACACCAAAAGAGAGGTGCCAATGGAAAAAAAATGGAGGGAGTATTTTACCCTTTTAAACTTGGTTGGCAAAGTCTTGGATTTGACTGCATTTTCATAGGCATATGGAATGATGTGATTGAGTTAAAATTATAGGAAAAAAATTTTAGTTGCATTATTAAAATTTTATTATATAACGTGTAGTAGTAATAAGTTTATAACCCAATTAATGCAACCCGGAAATTCTTTCTTGATTTCTCCTAATTTGAAGTTTAAATATTTGCTTTTCCATAGCTTATAGAAATACCGTGTTTCAAGAGACGGACTCATTAAACTTAGTTCTTTTTCAGCTTGAAAAATACAAAGTTCTGATAGCCTATAATGAAAAGGTTTAAAAGTTCTCAATAAACATACCAGTGTCTGTCAAATGTGAAATGAAAGTTTAATAAACACTATGTCCTCAAAAAATACTACATTATGAAAGTTTGTAATAAAAAAATATTTCATATCCTTTTCTTTTTGAAATAAATCATCATGTTGAAAAGAACACTCAACAGCAATTCCATTAATTGGAATTGACATTCAACCTAACTAGTCTGCAATAACTAATATATTGCGAGGATATCTAAATTACATGTCAATCAAACTGATCGTCTATATTATTACATATCAGAAATCCAATAACAAAAGTAACATCACTATCGAGAATGTTAACTCATTTTCCGCAAAAACCACGACCACTTGGCAGAGAGGAGCGTATCACGCATCAATATCACTATGTCAAATATGGATCTTCTATAAATGTAACACCACTTGATCCAACCACGATCTATGCTGTTGAAACCGTAAAAACCTTGAAAAACACAGATATGACATATCCAAATTAATGGAAACCCTGAGATTAAAACACAAACATAATACAAACACACGATCTCTACAAACAGATCAAGAACAGTACATCAGCGTGAATAATCAAATCGAGTTATGGCCATGAATATAAGATATAATCGATCAGATCGAAGAATAAATATAATGTGCAAAGACAAGTTCCACACTTATTCAATAACATAAATATCAATTAAATAAACTTTAAAGAAAATTGAAGAAAAACATAGAACTTTTTGGAAGAGAGGAGGGAGAAAAAAATATGTATTTGATTTTAAGAAGAAAAAAAAGCAATTCATACGAGATGACACACTCCCAAAGCAGAAAACAAACATGACTATTTTGACCTTTGTAGAGTCCTCAGGAGTTGGACTTATTTATGGCATATTGTTAATACTAGTGATATGGTGTTTTAACACCACTGCTATCCAGTTTTTCCAGACAGCAGGTTTCTAGCCACGAATTATGGAGTATAATTATGCGACCAGATCAGAATATTGTGAAGATTAGTGTGTGATTTCGTGGCAATCTATTTCTGGTAACCGAATATTCCTGTAATAGTTAGAAATTAATTAAGTAGTTTATTTATGGTACAGGTCCTATTGATAAAGGATTGTCCATTTAAATACCAGATTAGAATTAGATCTTTCCTTAGTTTAGAAGTCTATCCTTGGTAGAGTTAGACAAGGAAAGAATTGTGCACAAGGCGGGATTGCGAAGCTTATAAAAGGCAGAAGATACAACGCAATTGGGGCGACCAAGTATTAATCTCTACGTGAGATACGGTGGTTTTGAGCAATCGGCTCGTGTTGTGTTGGAGATTCATAATTCAACCGACCAAGTTTGTAGAGATCAGAAACAAGTAAGCCTTAATTCCTCGGGAGGAGGAGATCCAGAGAGACGTGTTGATCGTGAGGGTTCAACGGCGTAGGATCGGCAGTGAGGGGATCTCACAACATTCACTCGATAGGTTAGCAATGTATTAGTATTTAAGTTAAGCTTCTTGTACTAAAGACTGTTTTCTAGTGAATGGTTTCTGATCTGGGCAAGGCCCCGCAGATGTAGGTGTGTTTGCACCGAACTGCGTAAATAAGTTGTGTGTGCACCGCGTATTTTACTTCGTGTTTTAACACCAAACATTAAACAACTTGTCATAAAAGTATAGACAGTAGGTGGAACAGAATTTCAATTGGTATCAGAGCAAGGCACTTGCTGACCCCTATACAGGGAGAGTGAGATCAGGTTTCACCATGGCACCAAAGGAGGGGGCGTCAGTCACGCGACCACCGTTGCTGGAACAAGGGAATTATGCTTACTGGAAGGCACGTATGAAAGTGTTCATTGGAGCACTAGATGATCAAGCTTGGAACTATGTCATAAATCAATACACTCCACCTGCAAGTGACGAAGCTGGAGGATCAAGCTCACTGACCACTAAACCATTTTCTAAATACTCCACCGAGGAGCACAAAGCACACGTGTCCAACTCAAAGGCATTGAATGCCATCTTTACGGCAGTGGATGAAGATCAGTTTAAGATGATTTCAAACTGTGAGACTGCTAAGGAAGCGTGGGATGTGTTACAAACTTACCATGAGGGGACAAGCTCCGTCAGGGAATCAAAGCTGCAGTATTACACGTCAAAATTCGAAGAACTAAAGATGCGTGAAGATGAGACTATTTCTGAGTTCAATGGACGAGTCCGAGATATTGCAAACAAAGCTTTTCAGTTTGGCAAAAAGTACAAAGATCAAAAGCTTGTCAGGAAGGTGTTAAGAGCTTTACCTCCGCGGTTCAACATAAAGGTCACAGCAATTAATGAAAATGGAAGGATAGGGACAATGACACTTGATGAACTTATGGGATCACTGGAATCTTATGAGATGGAGATGCTGCAAACAAAAGTAGGAAAGAAAGAGATGGTTTTTTCAAGCAGAACCTCTGAAAAGTCAGAAGATCATTCAGATAATGAAGAGTCCGACGAAATTGCAAACTTAACTAGGAACTTCTCCAGGTTTATGAAGAAGATGGGCAGGAAGCCACAAGAGAATTCAGGTGGGAACAAATATCCAAACACAAACTCCACTCCAAGATTTGGCCAAGCAATTGGTGTTGAAACACCAAAGTTTAAATCAACAAATCCAAACCCGAACAGGAAAATCCAGTGTAGAGAGTGTGAAGGTTTCGGGCACATACAAGCTGAGTGTGCAAATACGCTTAAAAGGCAAGGAAAATCATATACCACAACCTGGAGTGACGATGACGTAGTAGATGAGTGTAAGGATGGAGAGGAGTATACCAATTATGTTGCCTTCGGTGTGTCAGTGGTGGAGTTAGAAGACTCCTTCGAGGAAGGTCTCAGTGGGATGAATGAAGATGAGAGTGCTACCTCAGATGAAGAGACTAGGAGCATTAGTGATGAAGACATTCGCAAGGAAAGCATGGAAATGTACAAGATGTGGTTAAAAGTGGCGGATGAAAACAAAGTGCTCAAATCTGAGAACAAGAGACTGAGTGAAGAAGCTAAAATGAAGGAATTTGAAAAGGAAAAGGCAATAGGCGAACTGGAAATTTTCAAGAAGGAATTTGCTGAAATGGTGCAACGAGCAGAGGTAGCAGAACAATCTATTAGACGACTCAATACAGGAAAAGCTAAGCTCGAAGATTGTCTAAGAATGGGACAGACGACCAAATATGGAATCGGTTATGAAGGATCCACACCTGTGAATTCATGGACAAACAAGGCAGATTAAGGTACGCCAGCCCCAAGAAAAATCGAGAGAAATTGCCCTATTAAAAGGATCAGATGATGCGGATACTGTGGAGTGCAAGGACATGTAAGAAATAGATGTTTTCAGCTGCTTCGGACACTGTCTTTCAACTCAGCAAATCGGAGATTCAACACTGTGTCAGGATATGATAAAGGGCACTGTTACAACACTGGTGGATACAGAACCAGATTTCTGAACACACGTGATAACCAAAGTCCACATCACATCGCTCGACCAACACGCCAGGTATGGATTCTAAAAACTCAAGATGTGTGTTTTTCAAGTTTTGTATGCTTTGGGGCACATACAGGGAACTCTTGGTATTTCGATAGTGCTTGTTCAAGACATATGACTGGAGTAGCTGAATTCATGCGAAAATTTAAACCTAGATTTGGAGGACATGTGAGATTTGGAGATGGGAAATGCAGTAGAATAATCGGCAAAGGTGAGTTAGCCATCAAAGGGCTTCCGGTTTTCCAAGATGTGTTACTAGTGGAAGGTCTGAAGGCAAACTTATTGAGCATCAGCCATATATGTGACAATGAAATGACTGTGTTTTTCGACAAGGAGAAATGTGTAGTAAATCATGGGACTGGAGCGTTCACTGGATCAAGATCAATGGATAACTGCTATCTGCTCGATCAAGTCGTCACCTGCTTGAGTTCAAAGAAGGAAGTTAGTACTCTGTGGCACAGAAAATTAGGGCACATGAATTATAAATCCTTAGCACGAATTTCCAGACTAAAGGCAGTCAGAGGTATTCCAGAGATCAGTGACAACAGGGAGGTTGTATGCAGGTCGTGTAAAGAAGGAAAGCAAATCCGGATTCCACACCATGCAGTACACGATGTTTCAACATCCTGACTTTTGGAACTACTGCATATGGATTTAATGGGGCCAGTGAACACCCCTAGTGTGGCAGGGAAGAAGTATATTTTCGTATGTGTAGACGATTTCTCGAGTATACATGGGTATCATTTCTCAAGGAGAAGTCAGAGGCTACTGATGTTTTCAAGAACTTGGCCCACAGGCTACATGTAGAAAAAGGAACCACCCAGGTACGAATCGCACGAATCAAGAGTGATCATGGAAAAGAATTCAAAAATTCTAAATTTCAGGATATTTGCGAGACACTTGGAATACACCACGAGTTCTCTGCTCCCATAACTCCTCAACAAAATGGTATAGTGGAAAGGAAGAACCGAACGTTGCAGGAAATGGCACGAGCAATGTTAGCCGAGAAAAAGGTTCATGCTAGATATTGGGCTGATGCGGTACATACAGTATGTTACACTGTCAACAGAGTATATCTGCGTCCGTTTACGGAGAAGACACCATATGAGATCTGGAAAGGGAAGAAACCAGATGTGTCATACTTTCATGTCTTTGGAAGTAAGTGCTATATTCTAAAGGACCGAGAACCCCTAGCTAAATTCGATTCTAGAAGTGATATTGGTATGTTCTTGGGGTATTCTCCCATTCTCCCACAAGTCGAGCTTTTCGAGTTCTTAACCAACGTTCTGGAGTAGTCATGGAGTCTATTAATGTGGTTGTTGACGATTTAGAAGAAGATTTTTTGGGAGAAGGCGATATTGGTATTGAAACACCAACACTCGATTCAGTGAATCCTACTGGTGTTGAAACACCAACACAGTCAACTGGTGTTGAAACTCCGGAAACAGGAGCACATGAACCTGATCAAAGTTCGGCCAGGCCCATGCAGTTAAGGGATCAGCCACGGGTAAATTACAGAATTGGCAGGATTATCATGTTTTATCTCCCTTACTGAGCCCAAAAATTACAAAGAAGCCTTGCTCGACGAGTATTGGATTTCGGCGATGCAAGAGGAGTTACAACAATTTGAAAGAAACAATGTTTGGTATCTCACCCCGCGGCCGGCTGATGTAAATGTGATCGGAACCAAGTGGATCTTTAAGAACAAATCTGATGCGGATGGTAACATTACCAGAAATAAAGCTCGCCTAGTTGCTCAAGGTTACACATAAGTAGAAGGGGTTGATTTTGATGAAACTTTTGCGCCCGTAGCTCGATTGGAGTCTATTCGGTTGATGTTGGCGGTATCCTGCATTCTGGACTTTACTCTTCATCAGATGGATATCAAGAGTGCATTCCTGAATGGTCTAGTGAAAGAGGAAGTTTACGTGGAGCAGCCCAAGGGATTTGAAGACCCACATTTTCCTGACCATGTCTATTGGTTGAATAAAGCATTGTATGGCCTCAAGAAGGCACCCCGTGCATGGTATGAGCGACTAACAACCTTTCTGATTCAGAAGGGATATCGTCGAGGGGGAGTAGACCGTACACTATTTGTGCTACATAAGGGGACAAATATCCTAATCGCACAGATTTACGTTGATGATATTGTTTTTGGATCTACCTCTCCAGCATTATTGAAGGAGTTTGTTGACCTAATGACTAAAGAGTTTGAAATGAGTATGGTTGGGAAATTATCATATTTTCTGGGGTTGCAGGTTAATCAGGAGAAAAATGGTCTGTTCATCAACCAACAGAAATATGCTGAGAATTTGATCAAAAGATTTGGACTCAAAAGTGCTAAGGCGGTGCGCACCCCAATGGCTACCACTGATAAACTTACAAAAGACGAGTTGGGTCCAAGTGTTGACCAAACATTGTACATGAGTATGATTGGCAGCTTATTATACTTAACTGCAAGTAGACCAGACATCTGTTTGAGTGTTGGAATTTGTGCTCGCTACTAGGCTAATCCAAAGGAATCACATATGTCAGCTGTGAAGAGAATTATTCGATATATAAGTGGGACAATGGAGTATGGAGTATGGTTTTCTAAGAACAAGGATTCGCAGTTAGTAGGATTCAGTGACTCTGACTGGGCAGGGAATGCTGATGATCGTAAGAGTACCAATGGTGGATGCTTCTTTGTTGGATCAAATCTGGTCAGCTGGTACAGTAAAAAGCAGAATTCTATATCATTGTCTACGGCCGAGGCAGAATATCTAGCTGCAGGAAGTTGTTGTGCGCAGCTATTGTGGATGAAGCAGATGATGAGAGACTATGGATTCAATGATGTAAGTTTGACAGTCTTGTGCGATAATAAAAGCGCCATTGATATCTCCAAGAATCCTGTGCAACACTCTAGGACAAAACACATCGATATTCGACATCACTTTATCAGGGATTTGGTCGAAAAAGGAGAAGTTTCAGTTCATTATGTCCCAACGTCAGAACAACTTGCTAATATTTTACAAAGCCTCTGGATGGCGAGACGTTTGAAGGCCTCAGACAGCACTTGGGTGTGTGTCGAATGTAAGGTACCTAGATCTTCCATTATGTTGTATTATTTACTGTTCCGTTTTTTTCTCTTTTAAATATAGTTGGAAAAAAAATTAGAAAAATTCAAAAATCTCAAAAATATGAGAAGCCGTGTTTAAACACCGAGGGCTGGTGGTACTGAAAAATTGCTTGATTGGGAAGTAAATCAGATGGGCTAACCTTGGGCCAGAAAGTTATGATGATGGGCTTAAATGTTTGTATGATGGTATTCTGAAAGAAGAGAAAGTAGAGTGGCTGTTTGGTTTTCAAAAAAGGAAAGTGACAAGTGGTTGATTCCCACACAAACTCAAGTTCTTCAACTGTTCATCTTCCTAAATAGAGCTCCCGCACTTGTCTTCCTAGCAAACCTGAAATTTTCAAAAAACCCAGAAACCGCATATCCCACACAAAACCTCGTCGACAATGGTGAACTTTACCTTCAAGAAATGGTTTGGGGGTTTCTCAAGTGTGCAAGTTCCGGAGAATCCGCGTTTTGAGGAGCTTGACCCCGATGTAGACGTGGAAGAATGCCCTGGAGGCCGAGAACAGAGGGTAACTAAGTGGGATGGAGTAAATCGCCGATGCCCTAAGCCCAGGTTTGATCATTCTTTTGTCCATGACGGGACTTAATTTTGCTATGTTATGGAATTTATTGCGTGGATGGTTCAGAATAGAGATTATGTTGATCTTCGGAAATTTAAGAATTTGCATGGGAGGATAAATGGATTTGATTTGAAAGAACTATTAACCGGTGGCATTGGAGAAATCCGTGAAATTAGTAAATTCTATGCTACATTAGTTGGAGTAGATTTTGGTGAACAGTACAAAGTAGGTGAGGAAATAGATCAGTTTTTTACCATCTATACGAGAATAGGTTCTCTGCACAGGCCTGTTATTAGAAGCCTAGGGGATGAAGTAGTTATGCAACCCTGGGTTAAAGTGGTTAAATCCACAGATTTTGCTAGAGCAGGTGGCAAAGAAATAGAGTGCTTTAATGGGTCTATGTTCCAGCTTAAAAAATTGTTGAGACAATTGCCTGTTCCAGTGGTGGAGATCAGTGATAGTGAAGAGGAGGCAGGGTGTGCAGGGGGAGCTGATGAAGCTAAGACATTTTCGATGATAAATGAACCAGAGAATGCCTCTGTGCTGAGTGAAGTTTTTTCAGAGTTTTTGAAGCCCGATTCTGAGAAGGAAGATGATGAAAGTATTGCTGTGGAGAGTGTAGATGGTGCTGATATGCCTGGTACTGGTACTCAACCACCAGTTGTAAACCTGGCTGAGAGGGAGCAAACTCCTGATGGTCCTGATGTTGGTGTTGAAACACCATCAGAGACAAGACAGACACGTGGACTCAAGAGGAAGAGTAAGGAGATGGGTGTTGAAACACCATCAGAGTCTGGGGAACTGCATGCCATTCAGTTGTCAAAGAAGGCCAGGGATAGTGTGGCCTCTGCTTCCAAGGGTACTCGAAGATCGAAGAGGTGCAGAGATAAGAGTATGGCCACTAGTGAGGACAGTGATGAGCCGATTGAGCTGAAACTGAAGAAGTTACGTGCAGACCGGTAGAAGAGATCAGTTGAGCAAAAGGAGTCTCAGGCACTACCTGCACCTGAGGTAAGTAATGCAATTATCCCTGGGTTTTATGATGAGGCTAGCAGAGAAAAGTGGGAGTTCATCTGTGGGAGAAAAATATTGGCAGAAAGGCCAGCTGACTCCGAGAAATATAGAGATTGTGGATTCACTGATTTTTTACAATACCTCAGAGTTGTGAAGGCTGCTACATGCTTTGTGGATTACAACAAGAAAATGGTGATGGAATTTTATTCTAATCTGAAAGAAGAGTGTGAGGATGAAGATTTCCCTTGGTTCCATAGGGTATATGTGCGAGGGGAAGTTGTTGAGTTCTCCCCAGAGCCTGTGAATAAATGTTTGAGGCGTGGCACTTCCAGGAATGACCAGTCGGTGTTTAAACACCAGATGCCAGAAGCTTTTGATGAAGTGGCAGTGGAGCTTACAGGTGGTGTGGAAAGTACATGGCCAGTGACTGGTAGACAACAGATACCTGCATCCAATCTCACCTCCATGTATTATTGCTTGTATATGGTAGCAGTATACAATTGGATTCCTTCGGTCAATAACACAAGTGTCACCAAAGAAATGGCTACACTTCTATATAGTCTGGGAGCAAGGCATAAGGTCAATATGGGAAGACTGGTGTTTAACGATATCATGGACTGTGCTCAGAAGACTAGGAAGGAAGCATTGGTACATCCATGTGTCATCACAATGGTGCTGCAACAAGGGGGTGCAGTCACAAGGGAGTCTGATGAAGTGATTCCTACTCAAGCCTTACGCCCGACCCTCAGAACCTTGAGTGGTCGAATTGTGAAAGATTTACCCTGGACACCTCCGGAAACAGCGTGCTCGGATGTTGGTGCGGTTCGGTTGAGAGCTATTGAGGCAAGGGCAGCAGTGTGTCAGGAACTGCTTGAGCGCCATCAGACTGTTGTAGTGAAGATTCAGGGGGAGTTGGCTGCATTGGAGGCTGAACGAGGAGATTTGCTGGCTGCAGCAACTCCGGATGCTGATGGTTCAGATGCTGATGGTTCAGAGGATGATGGTTCAGAGGATTCAGATGATATTTTCGAATAAATAGCTTTCTTGACATATTAATGAATTCAGGGGGAGAAACTTGACAGCAGAATTTTGATTTTGAATGATTTTGACTTTGCATGATGTAGATGTTTGGAATTCGGAATTTGATTGTTGCTTTGGTATGGATATTTGGATAATTATGCTATCTGGTTGTCTATGTTATTTGTGCTGATGAATTCACCAATATGCCAAGGGGGAGATTATATAGTCATCGGGAGTTGGACTTATTTATGGCATATTGTGAATACTAGTGATATGGTGTTTTAACACCACTGCTATCCAGTTTTTCCAGACAGCAGGTTTCTAGCCACGAATTATGGAGCGAATTATGGAGTATAATTATGCGACCAGATTAGAATATTGTGAAGATTAGTGTGTGATTTTGTGGCAATCTATTTCTGGTAACCGAATATTCCTGTAATAGTTAGAAATTAATTAAGTAGTTTATTTATGGTACAAGTCCTATTGATAAAGGATTGTCCATTTAAATACCAGATTAGAATTAGATCTTTCCTTAGTTTAGAAGTCTATCCTTGGTAGAGTTAGACAAGGAAAGAATTGTGCACAAGGCAGGATTGCGAAGCTTATAAAAGGCAGAAGATACAACACAATTGGGGCGACCAAGTATTAATCTCTACGTGAGATACGGTGGTTTTGAGCAATCTGCCCGTGTTGTGTTGGAGATTCATAATTCAACCGACCAAGTTTGTAGAGATCAGAAACAAGGAAGCCTTAATTCCTCGGGAGGAGGAGATCCAGAGAGACGTGTTGATCGTGAGGGTTCAACGGCGTAGGATCGGCAGTGAGGGGATCTCACAACATTCACTCGATAGGTTAGCAATGTATTAGTATTTAAGTTAAGCTTCTTGTACTAAAGACTGCTTTCTAGTGAATGGTTTCTGATCTGGGCAAGGCCCCGCAGATGTAGGTGTGTTTGCACCGAACTGCGTAAACAAGTTGTGTGTGCACCGCGTATTTTACTTCGTGTTTTAACACCAAACATTAAACAACTTGTCATAAAAGTATAGACAGTAGGTGGAACAGAATTTCAACCTTTTTCCTCTTTTCATATGAATGTCCATCCAAAATTGTTTACCATTTATCGATTTTTCACCAACTTATTGTTTTCAAGATCACATACATAATTATGTGAATACTTACACAATTTTTAATGGATGGAGATGGTTTATGGTTAATTGACATTGGGTGGAAGTAGTCACATGCTATCTTGTATCCCTGAGCATCTACTGAATTTTTCATTTTACACTAATTTTTATCAAGTAGGATGAGTATTGTATTTCCTTTGTCCAAGTCATATCTATACACTTGCCTTTTTTATGTGCCCCAACTAATTTTAGACACTTTTGATATTTAAAAAATTTATACACATCATAAAACCAAAATACCCTTAAATTAACTAAAATTTACTCACAAACCTAACCTACTCTTCTCCACCCCTCCCCATTGTTCTCTCTCACTCAAACCATCCGCCTCCCCATATTCTCTCTCGAACCCTCTGCCTCAGTTTTCCCTCCGTCTCCTTCGCCAAACTCTCAGCCTCCTTAGTTTTCTCTCTCTGTCTCCTTCACTGCGTCCTGTCTTCCGCTGCGACCCCATCTCCTACGTCGTCGCGCCTCCACGGCTCTGTCTCCATCTTCGGTGACGCATGTCCGGCTCCGCCTAGCCTCGATTCTGTCTTTAGCTACCCCAAATTAATCGAAGATCTGGAGCAAGGCAGGTTGATTTCTCCTTTTTCTTCTCTCTCTCTCTCTCTATCGCAACTCGATTGGTGGTGTTGGAGTTTGGGTGGTGTTGGGTGATGTGGCAATGGCGTTGCTGGTGCCTGGTGGTGTCGTTCTGTAGATTTGGCAGTGTTGGGTGGTGTTTAGGGTGCAGACGATGGTGCTAGAGGTGGTAGAGAAGTGATAACATAGGCGGTGGAGCCGGCGTGGTTCAAGCGGTGGAGGAGTTGTGGTGCAGGCGGTGGTGCTGGCTGTGGAGGGCCTGTAGTGAGGGAAGGGTAGTATGGACAATTTCTCTCTTGAAAAAAAGTCTCAGTCATTTCTCTCTCTGCAAAAATGACTAATGGCTGGGACATAAGGAGTACTAGAGTTTTTAAGTGCAGAATCACTTCATGGTTCTCATAGATTCAAATGCGCATATGAGCCAAACTGACCCGCCTCGACCCGAGGTCGTTAACAAAATCGGAACAACACAATCAATTTACCCGAGCCGAGGCACTGGTCCTGTGGGATGTGTTGGACATATATTGATTATATCATGCGAAAAATCAAATAACAAAATTGAACGAGCAATTAACATATGCAAGAATAATACAATTTTATTAATTATTCAAGCATACAATCGAAAAGCTTAAATTACAAATAATCAAAGCATGAATCACGTTTCAAGTAATCACAAATTGATGGAGTCACAAGTAACACTCGCTGCCCTTGAAACGAACGAGTCCCGTCGTGGACATCGTTCCCTAGGATAAAACCACCGCAGGCAACAATTAACATTTAAGAGTTACCTGGGATTCACGCAAGGCCCGAAGGACTATCACCGACAGAGACAGAAAGAAGTGAGACTCAAGTTTAGAATAAATGAGGAACTTGAGAATGGTGCGAGTTTTCTGACTGACTTAGAGGCTCTATTTATACTACTCTAAGAGACCCTAATCATGGAAACATGATATTCTGATTTTCTGTAATTAGAGAAGAATATTCTCCAATCACCAACTCACCGAATCCGAGACATTCCATGAATACTCGAATCAAATCTGCTGGAAAATGAAGAAATATTTGTACAAATATTCTTCATCATATTAAACATGGTAAACCGCATATTTATTTAAGACAATATATCTCACAAAATATGGAAGTATTTTGTTCTTATCTCTTAAGAATTACACACAAGCAATTCCATATATACTATGCGGTTGGGCCTTCCAGAGACTTCCATGCGGTCCATACGTATTTTGGACAGTCCAGAGAAAATTACCTAGGCCAATATTCGCCCATTTTTTCCTCTTTCAAGAGTGATATTTAAAACATTCATATCTCATTCACCCTTAATCCGTTTTGAGAGTTTAAATAGTCAATTTTATAGTACTCGCGGAGGAGAACCCAAAAATGACATCCATTGACCCAAAATATGTTTGGGTCCCACTCTAAACGAAGCCCAAAAAGTTGACAAATTTCAACCTTTTAACCATCATTTTCCAACAATCCCCCACATGAATAGATATTGATGTAGGAATCAGAACAATCACGTCAGACATAGAGTTTGACTTGGTGATAGATTCATTTTGACGATATAGATGTTGTATAGGATAAGTAGGTGTCACCCTTTGAACTTTCCCTTGAGAGAGTACACTTAGCCCACTGGTTAGGAAGTAGATGTGATATCCTTGAACTTCCCCTACCGCTTGTGTGAACGACAATGCACTTCCCACAGACATCTTTCCTAGCCCTTTCGCTTTCCTCGGTTGTGTCCATTAATCAGGCCATGGCACATGCCTAGTTCTGTAAGGTTTCTAAAGAATTGCGTCCCAATAATTCCCTTTTGAAGCAGCCACACTTCTCGCTTACATAGGTGATTCTTGGCGTAAGAGCAGTTCCAGAGACTATGCGCTCTTTCAAGTACTACACACTTGATGCCATGAACCATTAAAAGCAACCTAATGCTTAACCTCCATTCACATCACTATTTCTTCATCATAGGAATAAGATAGGAGGTATGAAACCCCCACAGTGATCGCAATGGGTCTTTACAGTTTAGTTGTCCCTTTGAACCTAGATCTTGGGATCTCCAGTCACATAGGTTGGGTGTCCACGTACATAACCCATCATTTAATGAACTTCAATCCCATTCCTCTCGATGATGTTTCAACTACCTCTCGATTCAACCCTTTAGTCAAGGGATCGGCTATGTTGTCCTTCGACCTTACATAGTCAATTGTGATCACTCCAGTTGAGAGAAGTTGTCTTATGGAACTATGTCTCCGTTGAATATGACGAGACTTCCCATTATAGAGCATATTCTAAGCCTTTCCAATAGCAGATACACTATCACAATGTATACATATGGCTGGCACAGGCTTCGGCCATCTAGGAATGTCCTCTACGAATTGAAGGAGCCATTCAGCCTCCTCACCCGCCTTGTCTAAGGCAACAAACTCAGATTCCATCGTGGATCAAGTAATAACCGTTTGTTTAGAGGACTTCCACGAGACTGCTCCTCCACCTAGTGTAAATACATACCCACTAGTGGATTTCAGATCCTTTATATCGTGTATCCAGTTTGCATCACTGTATCCTTCAACTACAGCTGGATAACTCGAATAATGTAGACCATAATCACGAGTATAACGTAGATATCTCAATATTCTAGTTATTGCTTTCCAGTGAGTCATACTGGGGTTACTCGTGTATCTACTCAACCTACTTACAGTGTAGGCAATATCTGGTCTAGTACAACTCATCAAGTACATCAGACTCCCAATGACTCTCGAGTACTCCACCTGATTAATAGCCTCCAATTTGTTCTTTCGTAGATGCAAATTCGGATCTATTGGAGTCATCGCCACCTCTGAGCCATTCTTGTTGAATTTCTCAAGGATTTTATCTACATAATGAGACTGGGTTAAGGTGATACCATCAAAGCTTCGGATGATCTTTATCCCCAAGATGACATCCGCCAGTCCCATATCCTTCATGTCAAAACGAGAATTCAACATGTCCTTGGTAGATTTAATCATCTTTTCATTACTACCCACAATGAGCAAGTCATCTACATATAAACATAGGATTACATATCCATTTTCCATGTCTTTCACATAGATGCACTTATCACACTCATTGATTTTGAAACCATTGGCAAGGACGACATGGTCAAACTTCTCATGCCATTGCTTTGGCGCTTGTTTGAGACGATACAATGATTTCACCAACTTGCAGACTTTTCCTCCTTGACCGGGAGCCGTAAACCCCTCAGGTTGCTCCATGTAGATTTCTTCCTCTAAATCTCCATTCAAGAAGGCAGTCTTCACATCCATTTGATGAACCTCAAGCTTACACAGCGCGGCGATAGCAAGTATCATTCTAATGGAGCTTATTCTCGTGACTGTAGAATAAGTATCAAAGTAGTCAAGACCTTCCTTTTGTCTATAACCTTTGATTACAAGTCTGGCTTTATACTTGTCAATCGAGCCATCTGCTCTCATCTTCTTCTTGAAGATCCATTTGTAGCCCAGTGGTTTACACCTCGGAGGTAAGTTCACTAGCTCCCAAGTATGATTATGTAGAATCGAGTCGATTTTGCTTTTAATCGCTTCTTTCCACATAGGCCCCTCAGACGAATTCACAGCTTCTTTATAGCTTTGTGGCTCACTTTCAAGCATAAACGTTAGATAATCAGGACCAAATGATTTTTCAGTCCTAATCCATTTACTTCGTCTAGGTTCATCCATTTCCTCCTCTTGATCCTCGAGATCGTCAGGAATTACTACGCCTTTGTCTAATGACTCAATGGTCCTTTTAGACGATTCGGCCCTTTCCTTGGCAGGGAACACATCCTCAAAGAAATTTGCATTTCTTGATTCCATGATCGTGTTCTTGTGAATCTCGGGATGATGAGATTCATGTACAAGGAAGCGATAAGCACTACTATCATGTGCATATCCTATAAAGACACTGTCAACCGTTTTAGGTCCGATCTTTAAATTCTTGGGGGGTGGGATTAATACCTTCGCAAGGCACCCCCACATTCTCAAGTACATAAAGGATGGCTTCGCGCCTTTCCACAACTCATGAGGAGTTGCTTTCTCATCCTTACGGGGTATCTTATTCAAAAGATAGTTGGCCGTTAAAATAGTCTCCCCCCACATGCTCTGTGGCAACCCAGAACTTATCAACATCGCATTCATCATCTCTTTAAGAGTGCAATTTTTACGTTCAGCCACACCATTAGATTGAGGCGAGTAGGGGGCAGTGACCTCGTGAATAATGCCATCTTCAAAACAATATTCCCTAAATGGCTCTACATATTCAGCTCCACGGCCACTTCTAATCACCTTGATCTTCTTATCAAGTTGATTTTCAACTTCCGTTTTGTAGAGAACAAATTTCTCAATTACCTCATCTTTGCTTTTCAGCAAGTACACATAATAGTATTTTGTACAATCATCCACGAAAGTGATGAAATACTTGTTACCTCCTCTTGTTTGCACAAACTTGAGATCACAGATATCAGTATGTATCAACTCAAGAGGTTTCATGTTTCATTTAACTTGTTTGAAAGACATTCGAGTCATCTTAGCTTCAACACAAGTTTCACACTTATGATTTGCATCAATTTCCATGTTAGGTATGTTCTCCATTTTAATTAATCTTCTTATCGAATCATAATTAACGTGTCCTAGTCTACCATGCCATAAATTGGAAGACTCAATCATGTAAGCAGAAGAAGAAGCATTCATTTCATCTTTCTTAGGAGGTACAACCATGGTGTTCAACTTGAACATACCATCTAGCTCATAACCTTTGCCTACAAACATACCTTGCTTTGACAAGACTAACTTATCAGACTCAAACACTAGCTTAAAGCCATGCTTGATCAACATAGAACCGGACACAAGGTTCTTGCGAATGTCTGGCACATACAAAACATTCTTCAAAGTCAACTCCTTCCCAGACGTCATCTTCAGCACCACAGTGCCACGGCCTTTCACCATGGAATTTGCAGAGTTGCCCATGTAGATGGTCTCTCCATCTTCAATTGCCTTGAAGTTTGAGAACTCTTCCTTGACAGAGCAGATGTGCTTCGTAGCACCAGTGTCAATCCACCATTCCTTTGGATTGGAGTTCACCATGCTGACTTCAAAAATCACAGCACACAGATCGATGTTATTCACATCTCGTGCAAGATTTTCAACCATGTTGGCCTCATTCTTGGCATTCTTTGGCTTCTTACACTCAGAGGACTTGTGGCCAATGAGGTTGCAATTATAGCACTTGCCAGTGAACTTTGACTTCTTCGAAACTCCACCCTTAGCTCCCAACTTGGATCCCTTCTTTGCCTTGGACTTCTTTGACTTGGAGCTCCCACCAACCTCCACGTGATTGGCCCTTGCCACAGGCATAGATCCATTCATCTTCTTTTCAGAGATGCGATTATCCTCCTTAACACGAAGCTTTTGGATCAGATCCCTCATGGTCACCACCTTTCGCTTGTGTTTCAGATAACTCTTGAAGTCCTTCCAACTTGGAGGCAGCTTCTCAATGATGCAATAGACTTGGAGAGTCTCGCACATTGTCATCTTCTCGGCTATCAGCTCATTGATCATCATTTGAAGCTCTTGAGCTTGACTGACCACAGATTTGGCATCAACAATCTTGTAGTCGAGGAACTTGCCGACGACCCACTTCTTGGATCCAACTTCCTCACCCCTGTACTCTTGGTCAAGAGTTTCCCACAACACCTTAGAAGGCTCATTCACCTCATACACATTCCAAATGGCATCGTGAAGGCTATTCAAAAGGATGTTGTGGAAGGCATACTTCTTAGAGTTCCACTCCACCGAAGCATCTTGAACTTCCTTAGCACTTTTATCATCCACAACGGGACGATCTTCATGAACGTAACGTTCCAAACCCATAGTGGACAAGTAGAAGAGCATCTTCTGTTGCCACATCTTGAAGTTCAAACCATTATTGAACTTCTCGGGTTTCTAAGCATGAGGAACAACCACAAGAGGCATCACCCCAGGGGTAGTCTTCGCAGCATCATTGCTCGACATGGTTCTGGGATTCATCAATGTGTACATACAAAATTATTCACCATTAAATATAAGTACACATCAAATATCGTAGTATAATATTTTAAACAATTATACATAACAAAATTTTCAATCTGATTTTGTTATAAATAACCAAAACCATTAGCATGCATATTTTTCCAAACATACAATTTCCATAAATCATGCAATCCCCTATGATTTGCGCAGAATTACAAATCATATGCATATTTTCGATAAATATGGCATGCAGATGGTATGCCGATTAATAAATATACCAGGCAGGTCGAGCAAGTAATATATGCATTATTACTTTACATAAATATTTTGCAAGTAATATATGCATACCATATTTATGCAAGCAGTATTACCGCATGATTATTTTGACTACATCATTCTTCACGCATGCATCTTTTCACCAAATCAATATAAATCAACAAATATCATTCGTTTCAAGACCGTTGGACATATATTGATTATATCATGCGAAAAATTAAATAACAAAATTGAACGAGCAATTAACATATGCAAGAATAATACAATTTTATTAATTATTCAAGCATACAATCGAAAAACTTAAATTACAAATAATCAAAGCATGAATCACGTTTCAAGTAATCACAAATTGATGGAGTCACGAGTAACACTCGCTGCCCTTGAAACGAATGAGTCCTGTCGTGGACATCGTTCCCTAGGATAAAACCATCGTAGGCAACAATTAACATTTAAGAGTTACCTGGGAGTCACGCAAGGCCCGAAGGACTATCACCGACAGAGACAGAAAGAAGTAAGACTCAAGTTTAGAATAAATGAGGAACTTGAGAATGGTGCGAGTTTTCTGACTGACTTAGAGGCTCTATTTATACTACTCTAAGAGACCCTAATCATGGAAACATGATATTCTGATTTTCTGTAATTAGAGAAGAATATTCTCCAATCACCAACTCACCAAATCCGAGACATTCCATGAATACTCGAATCAAATCTGCTGGAAAATGAAGAAATATTTGTACAAATATTCTTCATCATATTAAACATGGTAAACCGCATATTTATTTAAGACAAGATATCTCACAAAATATGGAAGTATTTTGTTCTTATCTCTTAAGAATTACACACAAGCAATTCCATATATACTATGCGGTTGGGCCTTCCAGAGACTTCCATGCGGTCCATACGTATTTTGGACAGTCCAGAGAAAATTACGTAGGCTAATTTTCGCCCATTTTTTTCCTCTTTCAAGAGTGATATTTAAAACATTCATATCTCATTCACCCTTGATCCGTTTTGAGAGTTTAAATAGTCAATTTTCTAGTACTCGCGAAGGAGAACCCAAAAATGGCATCCATTGACCCAAAATCCGTTCGGGTCCCACTCTAAACGAAGCCCAAAAAGTTGATCAATTTCAACATTTTAGCCATCATTTTCCAACAAGATGGTCAAAGATAAGATTTATATCCTGCACTAGTTTCTCGCTGTCCACGGAGATGCTAGGGTTCAGGTAAAAGTCAAAATAAAGCCTCGTGTGGGTCGTCAACTGGGGGGTGGTATTTTCAACTAACAACTACAAACATAAAATAAATAAACAAGCAAACTATGTATATTAGGCACTTGGGACTAATATAGCAACATGATAGTTCTAATACTTCAATCCTCAATTCATTCACATATAGACATACAAAAAACCTATCAGTGTGTTCACAATACGTGGTGTGGTCGATGGCACACACTTTCCCATCCCTGTCACGGTGGGTGGGCTCGCAACCCTCCATCGACATTGTCATCGTAATTAAGGGAGTACAACAAGGTCTGAACCGTTGTGGTTCTTTTTCTCCCCCATGCTATTATGTCTCGAGCTTCCACCACAAATGCACTAATTCCCAGTGGTCTTCTATACGCGAGACCTCAGGTTCATATGCATCTTATCTGTGATACTAAGGTTTCAACACAACACCTAGTTTGCTTCTACCAACTATCTCTACACGTAACCTATCGGAAAACGGTTAAGTAATCAACTAAGGCTGGTGCAATGGTATACGAATTAGGGTTACCTCGAATCTCTCGTGCACATACTCATGCGGAATCGTTCCTCTCTATTCATTCAAACATCCAGATTTCTCTTCCCAATGGGGCATCAATAAGTGCACCATACGTGAACATAGCCCAAAGTATGTGCTCATATATGGTGTAGTGTTCATGCATTTGCCACATGCAAGAACAATCACAATAATATCATAAACACAAAGATAGGTGGAATTTAAGGAATCTCATAAAGCATTAAAAGCTACACATGTGCCAAATATGTCCCAAGATTAATCTAACTACTCCCTAGACATGGAATTCAAATATAGATTTAATTCCACATCTTTGGGATGAAACAAGAAGAAAAGAAAAGGAAAAAGTACAAAACCTACTAAGGAACTCCTTCCTTCTCCCAAATGCTCTCCAAGTTACAAGATATGAATTCTCTCTCCAAATGTCTCTGAAAAAGGAGTAAACTAGGGTATCATATATAGTATTGGGAGATTGGGCCTAAAAATAGGCTCAAAATAGGACAAAGGTGCCAAAATCCTATGTCAGCCGCCTAGTTTTCACGGACCGGCTCAGATGCCACGGTCTGTGAAGCCTTCAAGCGCAGACCGCTAGATCTGGCGGGGTCCATGAACATTCATAGCTGCAGGAAGCCACAGTCCATGAAATTGGGCTCATGCCACGGTCCGTGAAGGTTTTCACGGACCGCAAGCAGCACCAAATTTTCCACTCGGTAGTTTTCACAGCCCGGCCTCCTTTACACAGACCGTAAGCAGCATGTGTATTTTCTTAGAGCTCTCATCACGGTCCATGAAGGTTTTCACATACCGACTCCATACTTAGCCAAATTTCCTCAACTCTTCCCTTCCATGCTTCACGGCCTAACTCCATTGCTACGGATTGGTGTTGTTGCTTCGTGTAGGGTGGACTATGGGCATCTTCACAGGCCGCTAATACTTCATGTAGTGTGGGCTATCACGGGCTGCTGGTCCTTTGTCGGCTAAACTTTGTTTTCTTGTGACGGGTGAACCGTTGGTCTGAATTGGAAGTTCTAGTAGTCGATTTTGTAGTAATCGAGAAGACAGATCCAATGGAACCAGCCTTGAAGGCTAATTCTTCCAGGTTCATTCTGGGACTAAGGCGACACTCTTTGGACCATGATTCACCGTCTCCACCTTTTCTCATCTTGAACTTCAAAGTTGCCTATCATTGGCTTCAATATCCTTCCACCACGTATTGATGCTCATGGCCTTCATCTGCTATCATTCAATGCGAATGACCTTCAAATCTTCTATCGTTAAAAGAAAATGACCTTCGCAAGAATGTAATGTAACAAATAGCTTTCACGGACGACCTACTAAAGGTACTTATAATGAGGACCAAGGAGCCCGTGAAAACGATATGCCAATAATCACTAATTAAGTGTACAAAATGTGGGATTTAGAATAGAAAACTGAACATGATTGTCTAAACCCCTTGTCATGTAAACTCAACTAATGTTGCCAAACCACCAATCAAACTACGTCAAATGCATTAGTTAAAGCATGCATAATGGTGCAGATCACAAACACGCTGAAGTATCAGATGAAGTGCATGTAAAATGGTTCATCCATACTTATGATCAAACATCTAAGGCAATCGGAACAAAATACTCCCTTTGTCCCAAAATTAATGACACAATTGCTTTTTCCAAGTCAAATTTGAAAAACTTTGACCATCCTAACCAGCTCCCTAACCAAACGAAATGCAGCACTCTTCCTTCCACCATCTCAACACCCGGATCCTCAACGCACTTTGCATTTTCCAACGCCTCCTCTAGGACATACTCCTCACCCAAACTAGTTATATCCAGTTCAGGATTCTTCTCGCCAATGTGAGTCATAGCCTCTCACCTCCCAACCTTAGCCATCTTCATGTACATATCTCCGAGTAATCCTAAAAAAATGCCCAACCAGCTTATTAACCAACCCACGGGGATAACCTGAATGAGCAAGAATATCTTCCTTCAGAGCTTTAAGCTCACCACGCAGAGAGGAGTTGGAAGCATCTTTCTGGGAGGTCGTCGATGTACCTCTCAAAGTCACTACTTTTAAGCCCTAATTCTTCCTATCTACAATTAAGTAGATAATGGAAAGTTGGGGTCGTCCATGAGAACATGTATCTTTTCAAGTGTTTAAACATATGTAGTAGAAAACATACTAGGCATATACATACATAGATACATATAAAATCATGTAAACAAGAGGAGGTTTGTTTTTTATCCTAAGTTATCAAATTGAAAGACAAAAATTAGCAATGCAGTAGAACTATGCTAATCATGCAAGACAACTAAAGATAAGATGAAAACAACAATTGACGGAACCTTGGGCGCAATTGACTTCCACTTCCAAGCCTCTTATCCATCATTGAACATGCAACATATTTACTACTTTCACTACTTGCTGTGAAGACTAAACTTCTATCCTTCTTAGATAGTAGTTTGCAAGAGTGAATTCGACATCTCTTGTCAAACCTCACCAATGACTCTCGTAGTTGAAACATGACTAAAAGTATCTCATTGATGGCATTTAGCACGAAGAATCAACAAGCTTGGAAACACTTATAAACACTACACCGTGTCTAAACATTTAACCAATTCATGCATCTACACAAGATTAGTCAAGAACGATCGACATTCATAGACTTCTCTCATTTACTACAAGCAACAAACATGACAAAGAATTTAACATTATCATATTCATCTAGCAATTATCAATCCATCAACATAATCAAAAGCTCTAAATCATACTCTTGGATTCCTATCAAGAAAAGGAGAAATCAACCCATTTCCCCAAACCCTAACAAGCATATCATACAAGTACTTCATATACCTAAGATTTCAATAGCATTAATGACATTAACAAACACATTCAATGCTCCATAAATGCATAATAGTAAGAGTATCAAATGGGCTACAAATGTTTCTTAAGACATGAGCTTGGAAGCCTTAGTCAATTGCTCCTAAGAACTAGATTTAGCTAATACAAATCATACTAACATCCATAAAAAATGTATAGAGAAATGAAGAGAGAAAAGATGGAAAAGATGAAGAACCTGGGGTTGGGAGAAGAGGAATTTCGGCCAAGAAGGATAAGATATGAAGTGGGTGGCCGAAAATTCCTTTTATAGTACAAGAGGGAGGAAAAGAAAAGCAAAAAGCAAAAGTGTAGCAGGCTCCTGCCCGAGCAGGAATGGCCTCGCCCGGGCGGGAATGACCATTTTCACCCTTGTGTCACATTGCCTTCAAATCCTAGATTCTTTTTGTCTTCAATCTTCAAAGATACTCTTCAAATATTCAAAGTCTTCAAAAGGTGATCTTCAATGGTCTCCGATATTCAAGTCTCGATGTTCTTCCTTTATCACACAAAATTCACTTAGAAAAAGGTAAAAGAGCGTAAAGTCGCTCTTACCTCTACTAAGAGAATTTCAAGGTGAAACACAAGCTCTTGATAACGAAAGAGCACAAAAGTGATCCTAAAAGGTACTAAAATATGCACATAAAATGGACACGTCAAACCTCCCAGCACTTAAACCTTACTCGCCCTCGAGTAAGAAAAGATCCAAGCACAAGAAGGAATTAACATAGCCACATCCTAACTACTATTCCCCCAAGTCAATACCTCACAAAATTCTCATATCACACATCCCAACGTTATGATCAAATGAGAAGTTTCCCACAATCCCCATTCCTAAATCTACCCAAACCATATCAACCTATCAATTCATTGATATCCCTAAAACATCTCCAAATCCTGAATTGACAACTTCAAATCCAATGGTACAACGTGAAGCTAAAAGCATACATAAAGTTCAAACGCATACTCCCATTTATACCAATATATCATCCTAAAAATGAAGTATATCAACAATCAAGAATTTCATAACTTACTTCGTTCCCCCGCTAAATTTCCCAATCCCAAGAGGTCTCAAGATGTCAAGCTACCCGATCCATTCATATGGCCACCGCAACCTTATGACTCCAATGCCGGCAAATGAGTGAACACATAACATTTTTCCTTTTTCTCTCTTTCTCCCATTTTGCCCATGAGCCTTTTCAGGCTTTCATCCTAGCCACACATCATGTTTCTTTAGCTCATATCTCACATTTTTCCGCACATTTAGCCTCTCATTTTTACCTAGGTCGCCCTTTCGGGGTTTTGACCTATCCGGGTCCCCAATGTTGCCTAAAATGCCCTCTCAGGTTTTCAACTTAGCGGGATTCTTTTTATTTTTATTTTTGTTCTTTTTCATTTTCTATTTTTTTCAAAATTTTCAATAAATATATTTTTCCCCGTGTTTTTCCAATCAAAAATAGCTAATTATATACATGTCAATCATTAAAACCCCTTCCCCACACTTAAAATCATACATTGCCCTCAATGTAAAACACGTAAGGTAGCAAGTTTCAAGTATAGGGGAGAAGGAAAAATGACTTACAAACTCTTGATGCAACAATTCCACCAAGCCCCAAGAGTCCAACGATCAATTGACAATATAGTACATCACCACAAAAATTCCCATACCTCAAATCAACTAAGCACAAATACCCATGATTTTGAAGAGGGTGACTAGGAAGAACACCATTCCAAGTGAGTCCAAGCAATTCGTTGCTTCCTAAGTGACCAATTTAACCCAAGAACAAAAATCTCGAAAAGTTAGGGTTCTTGGATAATTTATTTTTTTGGATTTGAAGATTAAATGGGTTGGAGGATGGATTTGATGAGTGAAAATGATTGAATATTGGTTAGGAATGGTAAAATTTGGAAGATGGAGATGGGTGATTTGGGGGAGTTCTTGAATTAGAGAAGAGAGGTAATGAAGAAGAAATAAATAAATAAATAATTGAACAGTGTTCGCGCATCGCGCGGGCGGGAAGGCTCCCAGCATCCGTGGGCAGCCTGATTCTCTGGCTTTTTTTTTCCCGTGCCCATCGCACGGGCGGGAGCCTGGCTGCCCGGGTGGGAGAGCTCCCAGCTTCCCGCGGCCAGCTCCCCTGATTAGTTTTTCTTTTTTTTTGCCCTCTTTCTTCTTCCATGGCCAATTTTTCCGTTCCAAAATTATCGTCGATTCTCCAATGATCGACCTATTTTGCTACAAAATCATGGAAAACACAATCGTGATAGAAATAAAATAAATTAAAACAATGAAAAATAACAATAAAAATTTAAATTGAGATAACCTCGATGAAAAGTCACGAATGACGATCCGGATGATCAAAACCAAGTTTATTTAACGTCATCGGCACGACTTACTCCCCTTCTTGGAGCTTACTCACAAAATGAACCGAGATGATCGGTCTCCTTTCCCCAATCCGGGTCAAAACAATCGAGATTCACATCATCCCCCAACAAAACCCTCTTCAAATAGCTAAGGGTTTCTTCATGTTCCCTCAACATTTCCAACAACTCAGATTTTTGTTCCATGGTATCTCAAGCACGTGAGCATTCAGGGGTTTCTCTCCTTCTCCAAGGGGTGAACATTTAAGAGCTTTCGGTGGTGGTTTTCACTCTTCCACCGAAGTCTTCTCAAGAGAGGGGGGGGGGGAATCACCCTTATTGGCTTACCCGTGGACGCACGAAAAGTGTTGGATATAGTTTTACCAAGAGTGTATTCTCCATTGTTGGTTTCCTTCAAGTTAGTACCAACAACATTTGAAATCAAGGCATCACTCAAAACATCATCTATGGCAACATTTAAGGAACTACCATCTTTGGGCTCAATTACATTTTTCTCTTTATCATCAATAACATGAATAGCTTGGCAATAATGGTATATACTAGGATGATCAATAGAATTATTAGTGTCATATTCTACCTTCCGTCCATTAAATTCCATGGTCAATGTTCCTTTATGCACATCAATTATGATCCTTGAAGTCTTTAGAAATGACCTTCCTAAAATAATAGGTTTAGAACTATTGTCACCTCCCATTTCAAGAACATGAAAGTCCACGGGGAATGTCAAAGAATCCACTTTCACCAACACATCCTTCACAATACCTTTCGGGTATGTGCTAGAGTGATCGGCTAGTTGGATAACAACCCCAATTTTGTGCAAAATGCCTAGATTTAGACTTTCATACAAGGAACATGGGATTACATTGATTGAAGCACCCAAGTCTAACATGGCCTTGTTAACACATTTGCCTCCTATCTCACAAGGGATTGTAAACATTCCTAGATCATCATGTTTAGGTGGCATTTCATCATCAAACAAAGCGGAGACATATTCACTCTTCACATTCTTTTTCTTAATTTTCAATTATTGTTTCCTATTGATGGTACACAATTCTTTAAGAAATTTAGCATACCTAGGAACTTGATTTAGAGCACTTAAGAGTGGAATCTTTACCTCACATCTACGAAAAACTTCGTAGATGTCTTTGGTGTCCTCCTTGGTCCTCCTATCCTTTAATGCCTCCGGAAATGGTGGTTCCGGTGCATAGATAGGGATCTCCGCCCCTCTTGACTTCTTGTGTGATGAGGATGAGGTTTCAGGATTTGATCCCGGTCTTGGCACAAATGTCTCCACCTCGATTTCTTCTTCTTTGCTTTCTTTGTCCAACTCATCAGGCTTCCTTTCATGGTCTTCTTCTTTCTCAACCATCCGCTCAACAACAACCCTTTCTTGGGGATCCTTCACTTCCTTTCCACTTCTCAATGAGATTGTACTCACATTTTGTCGAGGGTTGATCTTCAGTTGGGAGGGTAGTTTACCCTTTTCCCGGGCCTCCATCTGATTCACCACGTGAGCTATTTGGCTCACTTGAGTTTCCAAGTTCTTGATGATTGCTTTGGCTTCATCTTGGAATTTTTCACTTTTCTCCACACACATGCCTAACCAGTGAATGGCTTGCATCACCCCATCCTTTGTTAACCCCGAGCTCTCCCCTTGGTCTCGGGATTTATCTTGGAGCCTTTGAAATTATTGTTGAGGTGTCCTATATTGTTGTTGAAGAGTCCTATATTGTTGTTGAAGAGGCCGATATAGTTGAGTGTTTTGGCTTCCTTGAGCGTTTCCATACCGGAGGTTCGGGTTATCACGATTTTCCGAATTGTACGGCTGGTTTTGGTACCCTTGATAACCTTGGTAGCCTTGGTGACCTTGGTAGCCTTTCCTACCTTGATATCCTTGGTTGCTTTGGTAGCCTTGATTTCCTTGATATCCCATGGCACTCACCTCCTCAACATAGTCCTCTTGCAAAGTAGGGCAAGTGTTCGTAGGATGCGCCAAGTGACAAATTTCACATGATTTAACATATGGCGCATTTTCGGGCTTTGTCATCAACGATTTCACCATGGATGCAAGGGCCGAGACTTGATCCTCGAGCTTTCCACTATTGGAAGAGTCACTTGTGGGCATTGGATTTCCCCTTCTCAAATTGGCCCTTGAGCTAAAGTTTCTTGATTCTTCCGCTAGCTCCTCATACAATTGCATCACTTCGAATGAAGTCGTGTTCCCAAGGGTGCCACCACAAGAACTCCTTACTAACCTTTGATCCTCATCAAGAAGGCCATTGTAGAAATAATAAACCAAATCCCCCTCCGAATAACCATGGCAAGGACACCTTGCAAGAAGCTTCTTGAACCTCTCCTAATAGTCGAACAAAGATTCTTCATGCCATTGAAGGATGTTGCTTATGTCCTTCTTCAAGGAGGCAGATCTAGAGGCCGGGAAGTATTTGGCTAGAAACTTCATTTTCATATCGAGCCAACTCTTGATGCTCTTTGGTGGTAGGTAGTGGAGCCAATCTCTTGCACCATCCTTTAGTGTGAACGGGAATGCTTTCAACTTATAGAAATATTCATCCACTCCATGGGGAACCGTACCACCACACAAGAAGTGAAATTTGGTGAGTTGTTTGTTGGCATTCTCTCCTTGCCTACCAAGGAAGATGGGTAGCATGTTGATGAACCTAGTATTTAGCTCAAAGTGCCCGTTCGGTCCAACCACGGGATACTCAATGCACATTGGTTGTTGATCGAGGTTGGGGGCTATGATGCCTCTTAACAATGCTTGCCCCAAAGGAATCTCCCTTTGTTGGAGAGAAGGAGCTCGCCCTTGGAGAGGAAGATGTTGAGGTCCCCCACCCGGATGCTCATCTTTGTGCTCAAAATGATGTTCCATAGAGGAAGAGGTATCCACAAAATGGTCACTAGGAGGGGTGTTATTCACACTTTCCAAAGACAGCCTCCTAGCCCATCTCAAATTCAACTCTAACTCGGGGTCGTAGTGTAGGGGTTCTTGTGAAGAGAATCGTGTATGAACCAACACCAAGAACTCGAAAAATACGTCTCCAAGCCAAGTGAAAATGGAAAATCAACTAAGAAATAAAAATAAAATAAAACTAACAAATATTTACAATTAGCATATAATCACACATAATATGCCCAAACACTTAAAAATAAACGTGTCTTCCCCGGCAACGGCGCCAAAATTTGGGAGGTTATCGTCGTACCTCTCAAAGTTAACACTTTTAAGCCCTAATGCTCCCTATCTACAATTAAGTAGATAATGGCAAGTCGGGGTCGTCCACGAGAAGAGGGATCTTTTCAAGTGTTTAAACATATGTAGGAGAAGACATACTTGGCATATACATACATAGATACATATAAAAGCATGTAAACAAGGGGGGGGGGTTGGTTTATTTTTGATCCTAAGTTATCAAATTGAAAGACAACAATTAGCAAAGCAATAGAACTATGCTAATCATGCAAGACAACTAAAGATAAGATGAAAACAACAATTGACGGAACCTTGGGTGCAATTGACTTCCACTTCCAAGCCTCTTATCCATCATTGAACATGCAACCTATTTACTACTTTCACTACTTGCGGTGAAGACTTAACTTCTATCCTTCTTAGGTAGTAGTTTGCAAGAGTGAATTCGACATCTCTTGTCAAAACTCACCAATGACTCCCGTAGTCGAAACACGACTAAAAGTATCCCATTGATGGCATTTAGCACAAAGAATCAACAAGCTTGGCAACACTTATAAATGCTACACCGTGTCCAATCATTTAACCAATTCATGCATTTACACAATATTAGTCAAGAACGATCAACATTCATAGACTTCTCTCATTTTCTACAAGCAACAAACATGACAAAGAGTTCAACATTATCATATTCATCTAGCAATTATCAATCCATCAACACAATCAAAAGCTCTAAATCATACTCTTGGATTCCTATCAAGAAAAGGAGAAATCAACCCATTTCCCCAAACTCGAACAAGCATATCATACAAGTACTTCATATACTCAAACTTTCAATAACATTAATGACATTAACAAGCACATTCAATGCTCCATTAATGCATAATAGTAAGAGTATCAAATAGGCTACAAATTTTTCTTAAGACATGGGCTTGGAAGCCTTATTCAATTGCTCCCAAGAACTAGATTTAGCTAATACAAATCATACTAACATCCATAAACAAATGCATAGAGAAATGAAGAGAGAAAAGAAGGAAAAGATGAAGAACCTAGGGTTGGGAGAAGAGGAATTTCGGCCAAGAAGGATAAGATATGAAGTGGGTGGCCAAAAATTCCTTTTATAATACAAGAGGGAGGAAAAGAAAAGCAAAAGGCAAAAGTGTAGCAGGCTCCCGCCCGAGCGGGAATGACCATTTTCACCCTTGTGTCGCCTTGCCTTCAAATCCTCGATTCTTTTTGTCTTCAATCTTCAAATCTAGTCTTCAAATATTCAAAGTCTTTAAAAGGTAATCTTCTATGGTCTCCGATCTTCAAGTCTTGATGTTCTTCCTTTATCACACAAAATTCACTTAGAAAAAGGTAAAAGAGCGTAAAGTCGCTCTTACCTCTACTAAGAGAATTTCAAGGTAAAACACAAGCTCTTGATAACAAAAAAGTACAAAAGTGATCCCAAAAAGTACTAAAATATGCACATAAAATAGACACATCACCTTCTCCTCACAGATGACCTAAAACCTCGTCAAATTTGTTTCCAATCCATTCCTATTCGATGCCCCCTTTTCTAGCAATGAGTGAAGTAGCTCTAGATTCTCCCTAAATTCTTTGACCTTGCAGGCATTTTCAACATCATGTTCAATGGCGTCAATATGATCATCACCTACCTACATATCACACACATCCACTAGAATAATAGGGAACAAAAGTACATGAAGACAGCTAGTAAAACCAAACACCTCCTTAGAAAACCCAACCATACTAACAAACTTGTAAACATCAATTGCACATTCCCGCGATAAATTTTCGGTGTTCACAACAACGACACCACCCTTTGACCTCATCACCTTCATGGGACATTCATTGTGTACCTCAAGTCCACTAGCTTTAATGCTTAGTGGCACCAACATTCCCCTCGCTAACATCATCCAAGCGATGATATATGCAAGATGCAACAACCTTTAGATCACTATCCCCACGTTGGCTCCTGAATGCACTCTTATCCCGGTCTGTAACCATAGACTCTGACAAGCTATAAATTCTCATACCTACAAAAAAAAATACATATACATATCAATAACATGAACATTAGTAATAAACCAATAATCTTCAAAGACAAGTAAAGTACCATACCACGTCTGCCTTTAGATCTCCCTACCTCCATCACACACCATTTCTCTCATAGAGCATGTGTCTTTCTTCCATTTTTCCTCTCTACCCACATGCACATTATCATTCCACAATAACACTATATCACAACTAGAACATTTAGCATATAGAAAATTAGTTTCCCAACTACCACAGCCATTAGGGAATCCTTGAAATTACAGAATAGAAAGTCACTAAGGCTTCGGCAATGTCCACCTTGTAAATATGATACAATTTAGAAAATAGTTTTACATTAACAAATTTCTTGTCCTTATGACAAACCTATTTAAAACCAATCAGTATGGCCACCCCCAGAGGATGCAACTGAGCAAGAGCAACACCATAAGCCTTTGATACGCTCATGAAGTACATCATGATGGGTAGAGTAAGACCATACTACAAGTGATGATCATACACATTGAACAAGCCTGGCAGTAGCCTCAACACAACATCACCAGTGCAAGGATTGATCTCACATACAGAAAAACAGGGATGGTACTCCCTCAATGAAACCACATCGGTTGCAGTAAGTACACTACTACAACCCCTTCCCACCATACTTAAATGTTATAGACAATGAAATTACATAAAGCATATTTTATCTATATCCCACTATGATTATTTAGAGACTGAGCACATTACTCAGATTAATTTTTTGAAATGAATGTTAAATGTACTACCATTTTTACCCTTACTGTTTCTTTTATATTTCAAATTTATCCCAATTTTCTCAGGCCACTAACAACCACCGCCCTAAAAAAGAGATGAAGTGAAAGCTTGGCCGCACTTATCCATATACTTTACCCAAGAATTTGATACTCACTTCGCAAGCAACTTCTTATCACAGTTCTACAAAGCCTTAATTCACTTTATTAATCCAGCTCATGTCTGAAGTTTTTTCATTCTGGTAAAAAGTAAGTCTGCTTAGCTCCCTACGACTCCCTGGCTAGGGGGGCTCCTGGTAATATCCTCCCCAAACCGAGCAAAGTCCAATACCAAAGCCAGTAGCACCTTGCATAAGCGGACTGGACCAACGAGCACAAAAAATACTCCGCTGGATACAAGTCACACCTTACCCCGATAATAAAAACAATCAATACCCACGAGCATCCTAACGAAACCTCGATCCACCAACAAGAAACACACAACGTGAACCACGTTCTCACAATCCATCAATTATTAATGAAAACCAATAATGATGAAAGAGGTAATGACATATTGGATAAAACACTGATACAAAAACACTAGTGTAGGAATGGCCTATCTAAGGCAGTTCTATCGGCAATTTAAAGGCACTTTTTAGGTGCCTTTAATGGTTCCGCCTTAAAAACAATGTGGTTCTAAAAATTGCCTTTTAAAGGCGGTTTAAAACTGCCTTTACATTGACGATGGAACTGCCTTAAATGTTTTTGAACTCTGAAACTGTAGTCAGGGCATCGTACGTAGCACACTATTTCCAAACTCTGAAACATTAATTTTATGAGATCGGAAAGTTTGATTTATGGTCGTGTCTTGGAAGAGTTTCCGAGATCGGAAAATTTAGACAGTTTCATCTCTTGGGCGATGTTGATTTCAATTTCCAAAATCTTGTACCATTTATGTTCCTTTGCTGTGAAATGGAAGGCGCACATTTTCCTTAAACCAATTTTTTCCCAAACTTGGAAACTTTTAAGGCGGTTTTGTTTCCAATTTTGTAATCGTATTCTGATCAATGCACAAATGCATTCTCGGACCCGAGAGGATTTCCAATTTTGGAAACAGCCTTTGGACTTTTTTCCAAAAATATGTTTCATTAACTCTTCCGGCTCCAAAAAAAAAGCCTCGATTCAGAGCCACAATGTTTAAACAATACACGATTGTATGTTCTACCTTAACAAAAATCTATTGATAAAGCTAAACAAGCAATAATCTATAGATATGAATAGATTTGACCAAAAATATATTCCGCCACTTCTAAGCTACAATATTTATATATGTTACACTACCCTACCAATAGCAGGATTCCCTGGGGAATGGGACTGATTGAGAATTAGGTGTTTTTCCAAACAATTATGCGCATTGTTGATTGCAACTAGTGAGTAGGGCATCAAATCCTTTTTTGAAAATTTGTTAACAAAAATATATATGGTACACCATTAATATTTAGGAAAGGTTATATAAAAAGATGACTACAAACAATTACACAATTACCTTATCCAGTTCAAGTGTATGTTCCTCGATTTTCTCTATGCACTCAGTTGCGTATAACGTGACGTAATACCCACACTTCCACGTTTGTGTCTGTTTCTTGTACTAATTGTGAAAAACATGAATTTTTAGCTATGTTAGACCAATAGTGTATGTTAAAATAAAAATAAAGTTATTGGTAAACCACCTTGATGTTGAGCAACTGAAACGAATTTTTATTTTGTTCGCTTGGTTTCTTCATTATGGATTCCCAAATGTGAACGAATACATCCAACGGTGGAAAGTGCCTGGGATCTAGTCAATACAACCACTTATTTGCGGGCACTATCAATATCAATCTCCAATGGTTGCTAAAAATAAAATTTAAATTATGATATAAATTACAATGTAATGATTTTGGAAAAGAAAATGAATGCAGTAGATAACCTCTAGATGTATGGTGCAACGAAAAGCTTTTTATCCTTCCGGTCAAGGCATTTTCGAATGTAGTTGATCCTCTCTTATTTCATACAACCAACTTCTTGTATCATGACCGGCCACATGTATCCCATCCATCCCTTTTTTATTAGTGGTGAAAAATATGTACCTCAAAAATTACAATTTAGTCCTCATTAGCAATAATGCTCAGTGTATTAAAAATAGACTCTATAAATGAATTTTCAAAAATCACTCATATGGTGTAGATCGATATCATTGCTTGATTAACTTGGTCACATCTCCACAAGTCTTCAAAATCACTCCATAACGCTATGATTTCACGTTTTCATCCAAACACACATTCATTTCCTAAGAATATGTATGTTAAGTTTCGATCATGAGGGTGTAGCAAATTATAAAGCACTCGTACAGAGTGAGGTGAGCCTCGTAGGTCTTGTGTCATTCCCAATGGAGCTATAACCCTAGTTGGTGTTGTTGAGATGGATTTGGGGGGTTTCTTTGACCGATCTTGGTGTAGTCTTCACCGGTTTAGGTGAGGCGGGCCTTGTTTCCTTCAAATGTCGATCCTTGATGGGATTGGCATAAATAAGTCTTCGGGGCCAAGTAAGGAACATTCCCCAAGCAGAGCCAACTTTCTTGTATTGTCCATCTGGAATTGGAAAAGGGCACCCATGACCAAAGGATTCACCAATGAAACCCTCCATCAGCAATAGGCACAGAGTGATGATGTCTCATTAACTCATGCAAAACTCCATTGAAAACGTGGAGCGGCATACCTTATATGTCTTGATCAATGTACAGTTCACATGGATATAATTTCTACGAACATGGATTAAATATATATTAAACTCGATAGTTATTCATAGAGCGATAATCATAAGAAGGAAACATGTACCTTTTTCTCATTTGCAAGTATGGTATTGTCAAGGTTTTTGGGTTTGAACAGTTGCCTATCGATTCTAGGATTTTGAAGTATTGGCTTGGGATTGACCTCTACATCTGCAAGAGAATGTTGTGAACCCCTTGATGGTGGTGTCCAATCTAGCATCAAGTTCTCTAAATTGTCGGGTAGAACAAGCCCGGTGTGCTGGACCAATCTCTGGATTAGGATGTCTTGTTGCTCGATTCATTTTTGTTGTTGTTGTACTTTCTTTTTTAAATTGTGTATTCACAGGGTTTCCGCTTTATTGTAGGACCGTACAATGCCAAATACCTCTTGTTTGGTCAAGAAACTATCAATGCCTCTCGCACGATCTGCGTGGTTGGATTTTTCCATTGCTTCACAAAGTATGTCGTATTTGCCTGTGGGAATGAATTGCCTGATCGATTGATCTTTCTTCAATTTTTCCTAAGTAAAAACATAATAAGATAAATGAAAGTTTGTTTGTTATACCCTAAACAGTCTGCAACCTTAGTATTAGATTAACTTACACATTTTCGTACCACTTTTTCCGCCAGTTCTTTCTCTTCTTCATGTTCGTATATATCGTCCTTGATTTTTCCTAAATAAAAAAAATCACTCCTTTCAATGTCATCCACATTAATTGGTTGCACCAAAGCTCTTGCCTCATCCTATGTTATCCCGCCCTCCATTGCAATTTGCACTTCTTCTTCTAGTCGTTCTTTCACTATCTCCAATTCTGCAAACACGTAACCACCTTGACTCAATTGGTGAAGAATCTTATTCTCCCCGTAAACGCGTTATTTTTCTTTCCTAGTACCCTAAATTAAATGTTAAGTTTGTGTTATCACCAAAGACATTTTAATCTAATTAATCTTTATAATATATTACTTTACTAACATTTTCATTCATCTCTAATGTCCTTTTCTTATGGATCTCCCAACTCTCCGGTTGAATGTGCGTGTACGTTAGCCATGGCCTATCACCTTTCTTGTTGCTAAATATGTAGTCTTTGGACAATTGGTACTTATGTTCACGCCAACTCTTGCACATCATGAACATAGCCTTCTTCTGTAAAGCACCCACATTAGGTGCTTCGATTTCAAAAGGTCTCTAAGGGGAATATTATAATCACGTGGATTTAATTATGGGGTTGACACTAGTAGGTTAAATTTTGTGAGAAAAACTATATGGAAATTGATTAACAAAACACTACCTTGCATTCTAGCCACAATGTCTCCTTGTATTCTCTTGGCACTCATGCCAACTATCGTAGCGGATATCTACCCTTCTTCTACCCACCTTCGCAACCTAACTAGACCATTTAACACGTTGCTCTGAGACACAATTTCCTAACTTGTTGAAACTCACCAATGTCAACTTCTTCCTAGCCATTCTACGTTCTAAGGCTCTGCAATGAGTTCTTGGTATTCCCACATCACCCAATCCGTCATCCTCATCCCAAGTTGTGCCCGTCGATGGGGGATTAACATTACCCGAAAGTGACACATCGTCACGATTCCTTTTCTTAGATGTCATTATGTACTCTACAATTAAAAAATATAATTTAACCTTGTACACAAAAATTCACTATTTTGTCGAATACGCTAAAATCCCCATTCAAGAAGAATGTGTTTTTTATAAAATAATAAGAAAATTTATAATGGCATTGCAATTGAAATTTTTTTTAAAATATATATATATATATATATATATATATATATTATGTAACCGAGTATTTAAAGCACTCTAATACCTTAGTCAATTAACATATCTACCAATTGCAAAAACTAATATCCACATTGCATATCATCATTTTACCATCCAACACTATTTTGGCGCCCAAATCATAATAAAAAACACTATTTGTGTTACATAACAAACTCAATGTACAAATACTCATAATAAGACTCATAAAATGTAAACCCTAGCCATATTGGAAACAAATCTTTGGCTATGTTCATTTTTTGTTCCTAAATCATAAACCCTAGATAAGGAATCGGTAGAAAGATTTACCTTTTGGAGAAATCAAAGGATATGAAGTACTCCACCATGTCCTCTACCTATTAGAAGTTACAAAAACCTTAAGCAAATTTAAAAATTACCATGAGAAGGGGGATTGGAATATATTATGGATTGGAAAATAACCTCTTAACATCTTGTGGTGGATCTTGAGGTTTAGATGAGAGGAAATGAGGTTGAGATTGAGGGAGGATTTTGGGACTGGGAAATTTGGGGGGGGGGGTGAATCCCGCTGTTTTCAAATGGGTATTAAATGCCCATTTGAAACCCGCTATATGTGGGTTTTTTTACGTAAGAAGGGGATTTCAAACTCGGAAATCCAGTACAACAAATTTAAGAACTTGGAAACTTGTAGTGCCTTTGAAATAGAAGGCTAGGCTACTTTCTGAAGTCGGAAAGTAATTTAACAGTTAAAAAAACATAAAAAATATTTTAATAAAACCCCATATCAAAAACCCTTGTTTTCAAAACACTCATAATCAAACGATTCCAAAATCCAATTTCTCCCACACAATTCACCCATTCCATTAGCAATGAAAAGTAAGAGCACCACGAAACAGGGCTAGGCTAGCGATAGGAGTCAACGTCCATTCAAGGAGATTTGCCCATTCCAAAAAATTCTTTGGGGAAGACGCGGAGAAAAGGTATGTCAACTTTTGTAAGAGAAGGGTAATAAATTCAAAGGTGATTTTAGAATCCAATATCCCCAAATTATCACTTGATTACTTGCTAGCATACTTCAAAACTCAAAATCTTCAAAAACTAAGGTGTATGAGTGAGTCTGTCTATATCGATGAAGTTATACAACTCTGTGCGAATTGGGACAAAGTAAGAACAACCGTGAGGTTACTAGGGTGAATGGGAAAACGATGCATGTGAATAAGTATACTATTAATGCTTCCCTAGAATGCCCTTACACTTCCCCCAAAAAATTAAGGTCGGATGATCCCAATGGACCCCTAGAAATTTACCAACACACATGTTTGGCTGGGAGTTAGCGATGCAACCCCACTATGTTCGATAGAAATGGCTAGGAAGTATTTTAAGAGATGAGGGACTGATGTGGGGAAAGTGGAAAGTTTTGACATTGGATTATTGACCGTAGAGCAGCATCTAGTCTATGAGTGGATATGTCTCAACGTGTTTCCCACAGGTGGCCACACTTGTGAGCCGACAGTAGCTAACCTTATAATGTTTTACTACATCAGAGGGGATCAATATCAACCCCGGATTCGCCATCATCTCATTTATTCTAAAGGCCGTACAAACGAAGAAGGAGGATCTCCCTTATGGTGGTCTAATAAACACTATGTTGAAGAAGGCATGAGTAATTCCTCGAGACAGGGCTAGCCGCTTGGAATACTACAATGAAGCATGGTTCGCTCACTAACAACTAAGACTCGAGTTTGACAATAAGGGGGAGATACGGCCAAAACCCAATCAAAAAGAAAATAGTGTGAAGAGAGGTAGCATCGAGCTCACGTATGTTTACATAGGATTTATCTTATACACATTCAGTTTTATCTTATACAAATTATTGTTAACGGGTTAACATTTTTCTATATTTTTTTGCAGGTGCTGGAAGCAGATGGAAGGAGCGGTTAAGAAAAATACTTCGAATGCATGTGTACGAACATGACCAAGGCGCACGAGATATTGACCCGTGCACATTACCAGCATGTTGCATCCATGGAGTCCCAAGGCCTCCACTAGAAATTGAGTTAAGATGATGACCCACCCAACTTCAAGTCTGTCTTCTCGGAGAGTGAAGTTGATGATGACAATGATGGTGAAAATGGTGGAGATGATGAGGATGTCGGTCAAGGCGGGGTTGAAAACCCAAGAGGGGGAAGATACTGATTCCTCGATTGATAGAATACTGGAATAGACCAACTTGTTTGACTAGCCTTTGAATAAGTTTTTTTTGTTAAAATGATTGTAAAAACTAATTTGAATCATGTCGACCTAGGATTTGATTGCTATGGATTTTTTCGTGCACTGTTTTATTTGAATATTCAACTAAAATTAGGTCTTGTTACTCTTGGAATGAAAGTGTGTAGGTAATGGGGATTAGAGTATTTGACAAAGTGTTTTGTAAAGTATTTGACCAAAAGGCAGGATGGATTTCCGAGTTTGTAAACTAATCTTGTCTATGTTTTTGAATGACAGATCAATTTACGAACTCGGAAACATAGGGGGTAATCAAGTCATGAATAGATGAAACACTTTTTGAACTCTGAAACTGTGTTTATGAACTCAAAAACTACATTTACTGAAGAGATGAGATGATACGTTAACTAGTTTGCAAACTCGGAAACTAGTTTCCGAGGTAGTGGAACATATCCGTTCTCTCTTGGGTTGAAACTGCGCTCTAATTAAATTTGTGTAAAAATGTTTCCAAGATCGAAAACTCATCTTGTCAATAATACAAAGGCACAATTTTTTTATTCCAAACTCGCAAACTACCTACGCTTATAAAAAAAACAGAGCAAACGCTCCATAACACAAATTTTACCCCCAAAATCCAAAAACCCCAGCTACAATCCGACCTTGCAAACTCCATTCCATCCATCAAATTTGACCTAATCTTCAAGGCTTTAGACATGTCTTGAGAAGTTTCAATCCGATGAGTTCAAAGATCTCATTCCACAGGCCATACTCCGAGCTATGATTCTCAAAGGTTCATTTCTCAATTTGTGCAAGATCGATATGTTACACTAAGTGAGAGGGCAAAGTTGATAGATACATATCTTGTCGATTTTAGCGACTACTTTAACCTAGGATTGGCCAACCCACTTAAATTCTTCTCCGAGCAACATGTTGAGCGTTTGCTTTCGTGTAATGAAAAGTCTTTTTTTATAGCACTTGTCAATTTTATGCTAATTTTCATGAGGTAGGTAATGTGAATTAGGGTTGGAGGGATCGAAATACCCATTAGCCCATGGATTATTAATAGGTTATTAGATTGTCCTTACCTACACCCGGAATTTGTTTTCCTCGTGGATTTAGATGGCCGTTGGACAATTGCTACCATAGGGAGAAGTGGCCGCTACAAGTTGATTACCCCCATATTAATTTTTTAGAATGTAGTGAGAGGTATGATGTGTCCATTTTAGATGGTTATTTTAGGCTTTTTAGGATTAGGTTTTGTGCAATTTTGTGCTCTACATGTGGCATTTTGCCTTGAAATCATCTAAGGAAGGATAAAGGCGGCTTTGACGTTTTTATCACTTTTTAGATGATTTTGTGTGACAAGGTGATTTGTTTGAAGACTTTGAAGATTTGAAGACTTTGAAGATTTATCTTTGAAGATTTGAAGATTTGAAGACCTTTACATTTGAGCTTTGTGAAGATTTGAAGAAGTGAAGGGATGAAGAAAGGAGAGCAAAGCAACGGGTGAAAGATGGTCCGGGATTCTCAGAATTTTCCGAGAAGAATCAGCCTTCAAGAGTGGCACCATTGGATTCCTCTTCTCGAGCACTATAAAATCGACTACAAGAACTCCCGAAACGGATCAACGGTTCACCCGGAGGAAGCAAAACAAAACAGCAAGGCTGAGTTACTGATTTGGTCGCGAGTCGCGACCAAGCTCGTCGCGACTCGCGACGACAGCTTAAAATCAGCCCTGTAGCAGCGTTTTCTCCCCTTTTTCTTCCCCCTATAAATACCCCTTCACTCCCTCTTCTCCACAGTTTTTTTCCCTCTTCTTCTTGCATTTTAGGGCTTGAAAACCCTTGGTTTTCTTCTCTTTCTTTTCTTACTTTTTGTAGTTTAATTATGTCTTTTGTTGTTCTAGAGTAGTTCTTGTACTTGGGAGCTATGGATTGAAGCTTCCACTTCTATGTATTGAGAATCATTTTATCTATCTATTTGGTGTTTTTGCTATTGTGCATTTATTGTGCTTTGAATGTTAATTGTTGATTTCATTGATGTTGTTGAGAGCTTGATGATATGAAATGCTTGTATGAATTGCTAGCTAGGGTTTGGGGGATTTGGGTTAATTTCCCCCCTGTTCTTGTTAGGAATGTATGAGCGTGAATTAGAGCCTTTGATTGTGTTAGTGTGTTGACAATGTGCTAGACGAATGTGATTGATGTTGAACTCTTCGTCATGTTCGTTTGTGTAGCAAACGAGAGAGTCATATGCTCGTGGATGAATGTACGTTGCACGTTCATCCAATCTCGTGTAATTGCATGAATTGGTTTAATGCTTAGTCACGGTGTAGTGGTCATAGGCATTGCCAAGCTTGTTGGTCCTTCGTGCTAAATGCCACCAATGACACCTTGAGTCGTGGTCGCGACTCGGGAGTCATTGGTGAGGTTTGACGAGAGATGTCGAACTCACTCTCGCAAACTACGAACTAAGAAGGATAGGAGTTTAGTCTCCACGACAAGTAGTTGAAGTATTGAATAGATGATTTAAATTCATTCTTGAAGCATTTGTTATTTGGCGTTTATGCATTCTTGACGGTGTGTTTCACTGCATGTGCATCATGAGTTGTTTGAGCATAGGAAGTGCTTGTGTGGTTGAATTGTTTAGGTGTAGGAACGTGACGAATTCCGTAGCGCCTTTGCATGAAGATCTATGAGCATGAACTTAGAACTCCTTGTGATGTGTGTGTTGTGGTACTTGCTAGATGGGTGTGTGAGTGTTGGGTCCTGAATGCTATATGATGGAATGTGTGAATGATTCGATGAACTACATTAGATGTGGAAGTGGATATCCGTTGCCCCCAAGGCATTTTATCTTTGTAGTTTAAAACCCTTTTCTTTAGTTTTGTTTGATGATTAGCATAGTCACTTGACGTTGCTAGTTATCTCGTCTTTTTATCTTTGTTAACTTAGGAAACCAACCAACCAACCCCCCCCCCCTTTTACTTGCTTTTATGTGTGTGTATATATTTTTATTCCTAGCCTAGTATCAACCATTTGTGCTTAGACGCTTAGGAAGATCCCTCTTCTCTTTGGACGACCCCGATTTGCCACTATCTACCTAGTTGTAGAAAGTAAGCATTTAGGGCTTATAAATATTAACTTTGAGAGGTACGGCGACGACCTCCCAAATTTTGGCGCCGCTGCCGGGGAAGAGGCGTTTATTCTTAAGTATTTAGGTGTATTTGGTTGTGTATTAGCTAGTTGTTTTTATTTTTCACTACTTGGTGGTTGTTTTTGTTCGGAGTAGGTATTGCTTGAGTTCTTGGTGATTTATTTTATCGAGAATCCTTGCACTATGATTCCGAACTTTTGAAAAAAAAAATAAATTTATGGAGCGTCTCACCTTGAGGGAACTCATGATGAGAAGAGAGGCTCAACAAGCAAGGTTTTGTAGGATGTGTCATTCCGACCATCCTACCGAATCTTGCCCTTTTTCGTGGGAACAACACGATGACCGAGAAAGAACCCTTGGTTTCCAAAACCATGGGTACTATGAAGAGTGCTATCAAGAGGTAGGAGATATTGGTTTTCAAGGGTAAGAAGCTCATGAATGCTATCCATACCACGACTCTTACAATCCGGAATGGAGTGGTAGTCCGGATTTGTGGTATAAGAATGAGCTGGAAAACCAATATTACGAGCAACCTAGTTGGCCATCACCACCCTATACCATACCCCTAAACCAAGCCCAACAAGGAAGTTCAAGTTTGACACGTGAGGATGTCTTAAATACCATAGCAAACTTGAACTCCTTTACTACTGAGGAGCCGGATACCCAGCTCTCCTCTAGTGTTGAGGCCATTGAGGGGCATGCGAGGAACATATTAGAGGTATTGGCCCGCATGGAAGCTCGTGATTCCGAAAACACACCACCCCAACTTGAACTCGATGATTCGGTGAGTGAGGTCACCAATAAAAATGATTTTGAGTTTGAAAGGGATGAGGAGTTGGTTGTAGAGGATAGAAAAATGGAGAAAGAGGTGATAGTGCTACATCATCCATTAGCATTGTCACCCCTTCTCCCACCTAGTGAACCAACTCTAATATTTTCGGAAGTTTTGAGGGAAACGAGAGAGGAGCCGAAAGATTATCCCAAGCTCCCTAACCACTTAATTCCCTTTGAACCATCTCCACCTCCACAAGACTTTCCTCTTGAAAGTTTTGTGCCCCCACCTCTCTTATTTTGGATGCTCATGGTGAAGAGCTTCAAGCCTTCACCATACGGATAACATTAGGGTCGTGCCGACGACCTTAAAAATACGGAGCTTCGTTGTGCCGACGACGTTAAATAAATTCGGCATGTCTTTTAGTTTTTGTTTCTTAGCTTGTGTTTCTTAGTTTGTTTTTGTTGTTGTTGTGTTTTGTTCTTTTTATGGCATGTTTTTCTGTGATTTTGTAGCAACATGAAGTGCATTGCAATGAAGGAGATGAAGGAACGAGATCAATGAACGAGGGAAGCAAGCTTGGACAGTTGGTAAGAAAACGAAAAAAATTTTAAGCCTGGGATACCCTGCCGTCGCGAGTCGCGATGGGCTTCGTCGCGAGTCGCGACGAACAGGGGAGAAAAATCACTCCCAGCGCCAACTTTCCGCGAGTCACGATGACCTCGCGACGCTCGTCGCGATTCGCGATGAGCTTCGTCGCGACGTGATCAGAAAAATTTTGAGCTCCCGGACTCACCTTTCCGCGAGTTGCGATGACATCGCGAGGCACCGTCGCGAGTCGCGATGAACTTCGTCGCGAGTCGCGACGTGCTCAGAAAATTTTGAGCTCCCAGACTCACCTTTCCGCGAGTCGCGATGACTTCGCGAGGCTCGTCGCGAGTCGCGACCAACCCCGTCGCGACGTACTCAGTAACTTTTGCAAATTTTTTGAGCCCGGATTTCAAGTTTCCAAGCTTCCAAGTTTCCAAATGATTTTAAACATTGCATGATCCTTCCTTCTTCTCCACCCAACACTCCCAAGAACATCACATACCTCTCATTTCTTCCACCATCCTACATATATTGGCATATGAACATTCTTGCATCTTTATAGTACATTTGTTGATTGTAGTATGCCGACTACATCATTGTGACCGTAAGTTCTTATCCTATAATGATGCTTGTATACATGTCAATATATGTTGGATATTTTTCATGCATAATCTTATAGTGGTGATTGAGGGTTGATTGGTTGTTCTTTGAAAATACTATGGTTATTAACTCTTGATGCTAAACCTAGTATTACATATCCTTATGTACTTGTGAGTTTAATGTGTTCTTCGTGGTGTAGTCTTGATCAAACGGCACCATGGAGACAATGCTTTTCTCGAGGGGTGAGTTCTTCTACGGCATCTTTGCTCACCCTTCCGGTTCCGAAACCTATCTCGGGACCATCCAAGTACTTGGATATCGCCATATCACCGGCGAATTTGCGGAGAAATGGGTGTCACTCTAACTCCCTTACCTTGATTTTTATTGTTCTTGCCTTACGTGTTTACATTGAGGGCAATGTAATGTTTTAAGTGTGGGGAGGGGTTAGAGGACTCATATGCATGCTAGATTGTTTTGGAATGCTTTTTGCTACTTTTCATTGGAAAAACATGAAAACAAAAATATATAGAAAAACAAAAAGAAAAAAGAAAATAAAAAAAAAGAACAGAAAAAGGAAACCCGCTAAGTTGAAAACCCGAGAGGGCAACTTAGGCAACATTGGGGGCCCGGATAGGTCGAAAACCCTTAAAGGGCGGCCTAGGCAAAAATGAGAGGCTAAAATGTGCGGAAAAAGGTGAGATGTGAGCTAAAGAAACATGATGTGTGGCTAGGATGAAAACTCGAAAGAGCTCCTAGGCAAAATGAGAGAAAGTGAGAGAAATTGAAAAATGCTATGATTTCACTCATTTGCCGGCGTTGGAGTCATAAGGTTGCGGTTGTCACACGGATGGATCGGGTAGCTCAACATCTATAGACCTCTTGGGATTGGGTAGCTTAGTGGGTTAGGAAACGAAGTGTGGTTATGAAATTCTTGATCTCTTTATACTTCGTTTTTGGTTGATATATTGGCATTAGGTGAAGCATGTGTTTAAAACTTCCTCTATGGTTTTAGCTTCATTTTGTGTCATTGGATTATGGGAATATCAATTCTGGGCTTTGAAATATTTTATGGGTAGTGAATTGATAAGTGGTAGGTTTGGTTAGATTTAGGATTGGGGAAGTGTGTGTGAAAAAATTCTCATGTGAGCTTTTATTTTGGGATTTTTGATATTGAGAGTTTTTGTGAGGCTTTGATTGGGGGATTAGTTTAGGTTTTGGATATATCATTTACTCTGTGTCCTTGGTTCTTTTCTTACTCGAGGGCGAGTAAGGTCTAAGTGTGGGGATATTTGATGTGTCCATTTTGTGTGGTTATTTTAGGGGTTTTAGGATGTGGATATGCCATTTCCTCCGTATGCTTGAATCTTTTCTTACTCGAGGGCGAGTAAGGTTTAAGTGTGGGGAGGTTTGATGTGTCCATTTTAGATGGTTATTTTAGGCTTTTTAGGATTAGGTTTTGTGCAATTTTGTGCTCTACATGTGGCATTTTGCCTTGAAATCATCTAAGGAAGGATAAAGGCGGCTTTGACGTTTTTATCACTTTTTAGATGATTTTGTGTGACAAGGTGATTTGTTTGAAGACTTTGAAGATTTGAAGACTTTGAAGATTTATCTTTGAAGATTTGAAGATTTGAAGACCTTTACATTTGAGCTTTGTGAAGATTTGAAGAAGTGAAGAGATGAAGAAAGGAGAGCAAAGCAATGGGTGAAAGATGGTCCGGGATTCTCATAATTTTCCGAGAAGAATCAGCCTTCAAGAGTGGCACCATTGGATTCCTCTTCTCGAGCACTATAAAATCGACTACAAGAACTCCCGAAACGGATCAACGGTTCACCCGGAGGAAGCAAAACAAAACAGCAAGGCTGAGTTACTGATTTGGTCGCGAGTCGCGACCAAGCTCGTCGCGACTCGCGACGACAGCTTAAAATCAGCCCTGTAGCAGCGTTTTCTCCCCTTTTTCTTCCCCCTATAAATACCCCTTCACTCCCTCTTCTCCACAGTTTTTTTCCCTCTTCTTCTTGCATTTTAGGGCTTGAAAACCCTTGGTTTTCTTCTCTTTCTTTTCTTACTTTTTGTAGTTTAATTATGTCTTTTGTTGTTCTAGAGTAGTTCTTGTACTTGGGAGCTATGGATTGAAGCTTCCACTTCTATGTATTGAGAATCATTTTATCTATCTATTTGGTGTTTTTGCTATTGTGCATTTATTGTGCTTTGAATGTTAATTGTTGATTTCATTGATGTTGTTGAGAGCTTGATGATATGAAATGCTTGTATGAATTGCTAGCTAGGGTTTGGGGGATTTGGGTTAATTTCCCCCCTGTTCTTGTTAGGAATGTATGAGTGTGAATTAGAGCCTTTGATTGTGTTAGTGTGTTGACAATGTGCTAGACGAATGTGATTGATGTTGAACTCTTCGTCATGTTCGTTTGTGTAGCAAACGAGAGAGTCATATGCTCGTGGATGAATGTGCATTGCACGTTCATCCAATCTCGTGTAATTGCATGAATTGGTTTAATGCTTAGTCACGGTGTAGTGGTCATAGGCATTGCCAAGCTTGTTGGTCCTTCGTGCTAAATGCCACCAATGACACCTTGAGTCGTGGTCGCGACTCGGGAGTCATTGGTGAGGTTTGACGAGAGATGTCGAACTCACTCTCGCAAACTACGAACTAAGAAGGATAGGAGTTTAGTCTCCACGACAAGTAGTTGAAGTATTGAATAGATGATTTAAATTCATTCTTGAAGCATTTGTTATTTGGCGTTTATGCATTCTTGACGGTGTGTTTCACTGCATGTGCATCATGAGTTGTTTAAGCATAGGGAGTGCTTGTGTGGTTGAATTGTTTAGGTGTAGGAACGTGACGAATTCCGTAGCGCCTTTGCATGAAGATCTATGAGCATGAACTTAGAACTCCTTGTGATGTGTGTGTTGTGGTACTTGCTAGATGGGTGTGTGAGTGTTGGGTCCTGAATGCTATATGATGGAATGTGTGAATGATTCGATGAACTACATTAGATGTGGAAGTGGATATCCATTGCCCCCAAGGCATTTTATCTTTGTAGTTTAAAACCCTTTTCTTTAGTTTTGTTTGATGATTAGCATAGTCACTTGACGTTGCTAGTTATCTCGTCTTTTTATCTTTGTTAACTTAGGAAACCAACCAACCAACCCCCCCCCCTTTTACTTGCTTTTATGTGTGTGTATATATATTTATTCCTAGCCTAGTATCAACCATTTGTGCTTAGACGCTTAGGAAGATCCCTCTTCTCTTTGGACGACCCCGATTTGCCACTATCTACCTAGTTGTAGAAAGTAAGCATTTAGGGCTTATAAATATTAACTTTGAGAGGTACGGCGACGACCTCCCAAGGTACTTTGGTCGAGATAGATTGAATTTGGGTAGACCCAAAACCTTTGATCTAGAACTACTTCCTATAGACCAGCGTAATATGTATGAGATCGTTAACAAAAGTTTACTCCCCTCGGGCGGAAACTTAACCGAGCCTAATTACCTATGCCTTATGTTATTCTATTTAATAGTTGAGGGTAGAATAATCAATCCTAAGGTGGCTATTTTTAGGCACATGGTGTACTTTACGACCTCGAAGAAGTTGTTGACACACCTACCTTATGGGGATTTCATCACCCACAATTTAAAGAGTGTCGAGGGGGTGGTTTTAGAAGAGGTGAAGAAAGGCCCGAAGTATTATGATAAGATCTACTTCAGGAACAAGGGTTGGGTGTTGATAGATAATAAATGGTATCATAAACCGGAGGTGAATCTTGAGGTGAGCAAGAGACCACGCATTGAGGAAGGTTAGTCACGTATCAAAAGTTCATTTATTGTAGTTCAAGCTATGGTTTTCTACATTGTTTAGTAAATTGTAATCTTGATGGATATACATTTTAGGTAATCAAATATCTTACTTGAAAGGCTTCAAGGATTGTTGCAAGTGGATGTGCAAGGAATTTTGTGCCATGAAGGAAAAAATTAGGTTTATGGATAAATAACAACGAGCTTATGAGCGCTACCTCGCATCGACATCCAACCAAGCCTTTAGTGATCTACTTTGACGGACGGCATTGAAGATGAGATTGAGGGATATTTCTAGACTAGACTCAAAAGATTTTATTTGATGTTATTGTGGATTTATTAGGATTCATTTGTTTAAGTACCTAGGTGTAGACTTTTCCAATTGTTCAACTTTAATGACTTTTAGGTTCTAATTTGAATGTTTTTCATGTTTGGGTTTGAACGATTTCTAGATCCAAATATGAATGATTTGTTGTCAACTAATATCTTTTACAATAAACCTACGACTTATACTAGATGCATGTGAATAATTAAAATTAAATCACTTAACAAAACACATCAAAATGTTGTACTTGAATGTGGAAAACTTACTTTTTATACTTCCTTTTCTTGATAACCTTCTTCGATTTACGTTTTCTACGTGTGATTTTCCCCTTACCATCAATCCACACTCCTTCATCATGGTCTCTAAGGCCTACAAAGTTGTGAAAACTTTGATCATCTTCCTCAGGCAACATAACTTCATCAGATCCACAGATCGATGTATGGCATCTGAATCCAATCACTTCCTCTACTTCATTTTCTTCAACAAAAGCATGTTTCCCCTCTACAACAACCGCCCCCCTAGGATCAATAGGATCCCTTACATAGAAAACATGATGCGCCTGATTTGCTAGTATGAAAGGATTATTCTTACATCCAACGTGACTTCTGTCTACTAGGGTGAACCCCAAATCTTTGGTTCACTGTGCATTGTTAATATCAACCCACTGACATTTAAACACATGGACACATATACTGACATAGTCAAGCTCCCAAATTTCTGAAATTGTGCCAAAGTAGCATTTCATGGCATACAAAGGATTGTCATCACCCCCACTTCCAACGTGCAATGCTTCAGAGACAAGAGACACTCCACTGTTCTGAGTGACACTATTATCATCCATTGATTTCGTGGAAAAAGTGAAGCCATTGATATCATAGCCTGAATATGAAAGAACAGTTTCCAATGGTCTGCATGCCAACCATTTCACTTTTGTTGAATGTTTGCCGACATCTACATAATCCCGCTAAAAGATGCAAAATTCAAACTGTGCAATTGGAGGACCAGCGCCTTGTTGAAATTAGGGTGCTCCACTCGTATCACATCCACATGAATCTCTATGTATGAAATTGCATCCTCATGGTTGCGCATGACATAAAGGTGAGCAACACATAAATCTTCCGCAGTGTGGCTAAATAATTTCCCCTGTCTCACCCCTACACCTTCTAACCACCCTTCATGTCTGGAACCCCAACAAATTCAACTTCCTTCATATAATCAGTGCAAAACTCAATGGCTTCTTCAGTCACGTATCGCTGCACAATACTAGCATCTGGCATGTACCAATTTTTCACAGAATGCTTGAAAATTTTCATGTACCTCTCGAATGGATACATCCATCTTAGAAAAACCAGACCACAAATTTTTATCTCACGCACCAAATGGACAATCAAGTGAACCATAATGTCAAAAAATGATGGTGGGAAATACATCTCCATAAGGCACAAAACTTCAACAATCATCACTTGCAATCTATCAAACCTTGATACACTTATACTTTTGCGACAAAGGGATTTGAAAAACAAACAAAGCTTCATAATGCACAATATTACATGAGAAGGTAGTGTAGATTGAATGGCAATGGCATTCAGTTCCTACATCAGGTTGTGACAATCTTGTGACTTCAACCCTCCCAACTTCAACTTCTTAACTGACACACAAGAGCTGATGTTGGACGAGAATGCACCAGGTACTTTTACACCGCTAAGGGTCTCACAAAAGGATTTCTTCTCCAATTGCGACATAGAATAACAGGCAGGGGGCAAATAACATTCTTCACCGGTAGTCACTGGCCCCAGATTCTTTAGAATACCCAACTCAACCAAATCGAGCCTAGACTTCAATCCATCCTTGGTCTTACCATGAATATTTAACAAAGTCTAAACCAAGGTATCACAAACATTCTTCTCAATTTGCACAACACCAAGGCAATGTCTAACATCCAAATGCTCCCAATATGGTAGCTTAAAGAAGATTGAACATTTCTTCCAACTACCTTCAATGTCAGCTTTTCTTTTCTTCTTTCCAAAGTCGTTGGGCAAATATTTAATACTTTCAAGAATCTGTGTACCTGTGCATGGCAACGGTGCTCCTCTTTCCTCCACTTTCCCATTGAACCATTTTTTGGTCAATCTCCAGGGATGCTCCTCAGGAAGAAACCGCCTATGGCCTGATAAATGGTCTAACAACCGTGTTTCAACTGAAAAAAATAAGTGTTTTTCTCACAAATGGGACAAGCCAAGTGCCCCTTCATAAAATAGCTAGAAAAATTCCTATATGCAGCAAAATCATTTGTGAAGAACAACAACACCTTAATAGTGAAATAATCTTCCACCAACCCATCATAAATTTGAACACCATCTTTAAACAAAGTTAACAAATCCTCATTTAGAGGAGTAAAATACACATCAATATTGTTACCAGGCTGCTTCGGACCTGATATCATCAAAGACAACAAAACATACTTACATTTCATCATTAACCACGACGAAAGGTTGTAAATGACCAACATAACGGGCTAAGAGCTATGTGTAATACTCATATTACCAAAAGGTATCATACTGTCTGTACATAATCCTAACCTTAGATGCCAAGATTCTTTGCCAAAATTGGGGTATAGAGCATCGATTTTCTTCCATTGCTCCCCGTTCGAAGTATGTCTCATCACATTATTCGCAGGTCAAGCTCTATCCGCGTGCCAATGAAAAAAAATTCATCTTCCCTACAGCATAAAGCTTCTTCAAACGAGGAATGATTGGGAGGTACCATAACACTTTTATCGGTGTCATTTTCCTTGACTTACTAGAACTTCTACACCCACCGCAATCGCACCTCTCTTCAACTTGTACCGTGACTCACCACATACACGACAAGTTTCTCGATCTTTATCTACTCCCCCCTTTACAATATACAATCGTTTGGGCATGCATGGATTTTTTGCAACTCCAATCCCATCGGGAAAAGTATTTTTTTGCAGCATACAACCTATCGGGCATTAAATTACCTTCTGGAAGCAAATCCTGAAAACAACTCGAGAGCCTTCGTCATCGACTTATCTGTCCATCCAAATTTTGCCTTCAAGTTCATTATTCGCATAGTTGCCTTCAAGTACAAGGGGGTGCCTTTGTCGTTCATCGGATCTTGTATCTTCCACCATTTAATCAAACTCCACGTTCCCATCTAATTCATCACCCACCATCAAGTTCTCCAATTCACTCGTTGTAGAGGCTTCCACAGCTTCACCATGCCATATCCAACGAGTGTAGCTTGTTTGGAACCCCTCATTATGAGATGTTCCCACAACTTCTTCCTCACTACATACACATCATTTATACAATCTTTACACGGCCATCATGCCCAGGAAGTACCATTTTAAGAAGCATGTTCAAATGCAAATGTAATAAAGGATTCAACCAATGGCATGTACTCGGGTGATTTCCTAAGATCATTACCAGTAAGCTCATCTTGATTAATTATCCTAAAAAAATTACAATGCAACACATGATGATGCATTCAACAATAATCATAACCCTATCTAATCTCAAGCCCTAATTTCACCATCTTACATATAAAGCATTGAATACACCTTTGAATATTTCAAGATCACTAGGAACATAATATGGATGAAATTAACCTTCACCAATGGCAAATGAAGAAATCACAAGTACAACACCTTTTCTTCAAAGGAGGGGAAGAAAAAAATAGGGTTTTGATGCAATAAATACAATGGGCGCGTTTTTTTACTTATGCAGGGCCCTTTCCAAACTCAAAAGGGCATTCACCTACACCTAGACACGATTATGTATTTTCTGAGTTCGGAACTATTTTTACGAAGTTGGAAAGTTGTCTTCCCTTTGTACTGTGTTGGCTCGATTTATTCCGACCTTGGAAATCCCTTCATACCTTTGTCCTGAGTTTGAAAACTATCAACTTTTAAGGCTGTTGTGACTAACCGCCTTAATTTTGAGTCATTTTAAGGCAGTTCTACCTTAAACCACCTTAAACCAATAAAAATTGCCTTTAATTGAACAAAGGGGCTACGAACGGAGGTTTTCGAGTTCGAAAATGGGTTTATAAGGCGGTTCCTTGTAACTGCCTTCCATTGCTGCCTTTAATCGAAGGTTTTCCACTGGTGTAAAACTAACTTGAGCATCAGAGCTTAATTTTGGGAACTCCCGGGATTTTATCAACAGCTTTCTAAGACGACCAAGCTGATCCACGCCGATTTTGGAGATTATGTTCACCTGGAAGGAGTTTCCCACATCAATAACTTAGTTTCATTCAATTTAAAATCATAATGTATTTTATTTAATTACAAAAATATTCAATTAATGGAGAAAAATACAATTATTTCCATTCTACTTCTAACTACAAATACTTTTATTATTTCCTTTTTAAAAATATATAATTTTACTAAAATTTATTACCGTATATAGATATTAATTAGTTATGCATATATATATATACTGATGTGTTTCATCATGCGTGGTTTACCCAATGCATTCAGCATAATAATTGGCTCATTTTATATGTTGGATTGCTAGTATTAGTTTAGTTTATGTGACAAGGGGTTTAGACAGTTATGTTTGGTTTTTTGTCTAAATACTGCATTTTGTAGACTTAATTGGTACTAATGGACACCTTGTATCCATGGGCACCTAGATCTTCCTTTGTGATCATCCTTAGTAGGTCGCTCGTGGGTACTTTTTGTTACATTTTATATTGAAGGCCGTTCACAAGGACATTAGAAGATGATTAAGGTTATTCACATTAGAATGGTAGTAGATAAAGGCCACATACATTACATCGTGGTAGTAAAGGATGAAGCCAGAGACTGGCAACATTGAAGTTCAAAATGGTCAAGGAAGAAACAGAGGATCATAGTCTGAGAGTTGCGCCAAGTTATGGAAATGATATGAGAATAATTAACCCTTGAGATTGGTTCCATTGGATTTGTATCCTCAGGCGCTATGAAATTGACTATAAGAACTCTCAAAATGGACCAACAGTTCACCCGTAGCGGAGCAGAGAAGTTGAGTTAGGCGAAGCATCAATAGGTAGGCACAGACCGCTCATGTCTGGCACAAGATCATGCACCAGCGGCCAGTGCCACACCATACAGCCCGCGCCAAGGGCTTCTGGCATGAGCTGTGCCAAGCGGCATGAGTCGTGCCAAATCCCGGCATGGTCTATACCAATCTCCATAGGTCGTGTGCTCAAGAGGCCTTTTTCACTTTAAAATGGCTAAGTATGGGCGCAGACCGTTCCGTTTCACATGACTTGTGTCGTTCCAAGTGCAAAATGTTAAGACAGCCAGCGGGATGTGAAGAATGAAGTGGCCCATGCCAAAAGACTGAGCAAAATGAGGATTCTAATAACGGACTGCACCAACGGACCATGGATCAGAAGTGAAAAAATGACCTTCCTGAAGATGGGTCGCGCCAGACGATGCAGACCATACCCAGCATGGCCACGCCCGATCATGAGCTATGTGCCAACCAAGGCAAATGCCCTGCGGTGAATCTGGCGGACCACACTGGCACAAGGCCAAATCAGCAGCGAGGGCCGTGCCATCCGCGGCGGGCCGTGTCAGCTGCAGCTGATTAGGGTTTTGGCCTATTTTGTGCCTATTTTTAGGCCCAGTCCTATACTACTATATATATAACATTTAGTCTACTAGGGTTTACATTCTACATTCTTCCAAACTTGGGCCATTAGAAGCCCATTTATCTTCTCCTGTATAAGGAGCCCTTAGTCTCATAAGGTTAGCTAAGTAGGCATAATGTAGATTTTTTTCTCTCTAGGTAGGTAGAATGAAGAGGAGAACTCTCTCTCTCCCTCTCTTTCTAGAGTTCTTCTTCTATTTTCCTTCTCTTTTTCTCTTCTTTTCTCCATCTTATTTTCTTAGATCCATGGCATCTAAATCAATATTTTCCATGGATCTATTTTCTAGGGAGTAGTTTTTATAGCTTGGGGATAAATTGTATTCATGTGTTGATTATGTTCTTGTGAGATTCTTCAGATATTTCTAATTTATGTGCTTATGATATTATGATGGCTTGTTCTTGAATGATTTAATTGCATGAATGATACACTCCATTAGCACACACTCTAGTCTACATTCATGTTGGTGCAAATAATGATACCCCCCCGGGGAAGAGAAACCTGGATGCGATAAAGGTAGCAGGGTCCGGGTTCATGTGGGTATGTGCAAGTAGGTCTTTTCTGAGTTTTTCTGCTACAATGACAGCACACTAGTCTTAGCTGGCGAGTTGGTCCGAAGGGTTATGGGTAGAGATAGCAAAATGTTGCAAGCTAGGGTTGTAAGAGGTACTAGTGTCATTGATAAGGTGCCAACCTCCTTTTGCCTCGTTTATAGGCCTAAAAAGTAAAGCTTTTGTGATGTAGTGCCCGGAACGTAATTGTACAGGGGAGAAACAGACCTACAACAACGGTAAGACCTTGTTGCACTTCCCTAATTACAGAGGCGGTGCCGATGGAAGATTGCAAGAGCACCCTACGTGACAGGTACTGGGAAGTGTTGACCATTGACCACACCACGTGTTATGAGCACTATATTAGGATGTTGAAGTCTTAAATGTGATTGAATCGAGGATCAGAACATTTAATCAACCATGTTACGCAAATATTCCCCAATTGTCTAGCTATAGAGTTACTTGATTTTTGCTTTCACGTTCTTAGTTGTTAGTTAACCCCCCTCCCTTGTTTACTATATTATATATTCCTAGAAACACGACGAATGGACGACCCGTTCGTGGTTGTGTTCAATTGAATATTAGGCCCTAGCATCTATGTGGACATACCCGGGCTTGCCACTAACTACCCTATCGGTAGCTTAGTAGTGAGTTGGGTGCAAAGCTATAAATTTTATCTTTGACCTTACCTAGCCTTTGCTCGGGTTAATTAGATACAATTAACGACCCTGAGTGGAAGCAGGTCTCATATATATATAGATATTTCATATTTTCATCAATATAATATTCATAATAGAGAAAAGTGCATATATAACTCTATACAATTCACATGAGTGCAAATATAACCTTCTGATAATTCAAAGTGCCAATATAACCCTAGATAATAAGTGAAAGTACAAATATAACCTTTTCCAGCAACGAGCTGGAACTCTGTGAAAAGACATTTTTACCCTTCAGGGAAAAAAATAAAAAAAAACTAAAAGTAAATGATGTTATTTCCCTTAGCGTCATTATACCTAAATAATTTTGCCGAACTGCCACCAAGCCACCGTCGGACCGCCACCGGACCACCACCATACAGTCGCCGGACCAGGTAGTGTTATATTAGCATATTATGAAATTTTATAGGGTTATATCAGGACATTCCTAAAAGTTACAGGGTTATATCAGCACATTCGTAAAAAATGTAGGGTTATATCTGCACATACTATAAAAATAGAGTGTCATATTTGTACAAAATTAACGCCAACCGCACACAACTGCCATTTCAACCTCTTCTACCGATTATCGACGTTCCAGAGTGTGATTTTAGTTTGAAGAAAGAGATTTGGCTAGGTTGACGCAGTTGACGTTGAAGTGGAAGTGTGGGAACCTTTCAAAATTGATATCTTCATCCGAAATTTCCCTTAATTCACTAGATTAATGCGATATTGAGTTTGAATATGTGATTTTCTTTTGTTTCTTGTCACATGAATAGAGATAAGCAGTGTATATGGTATTGAATATAAGAATTTTGATGACATTTTATTTATTTTGTTGAGTTTAATCCGGATTAATGATTGGATAACCTTTAGTGCTGTGGGTGTAACTGTTCTTTTGTTGTGTTCTTCGACCTAGGGTTTTTCATGTTGATCGGTTTTTCTTTTATGAATGTGCTGATATAACCCTACATTTTGTATGAACGTGCTGATATAACCCTATAAGTTTTAGGAATGTGCTGATATAACCCTACAAATTTCATAATGTGCTGATATAACTCTACCTGGTCCGGTGGTAGTCTGGCGGTGGTCTGACAGCAGGTAAGGTTATAATTGTCCACCCAAATTTAGCTTTTGGTACGAGGGCTTTTTTATCATTTTTGGAGGTCAAAATCGGAAAAACACGATCAACGTCAGATTTCTCACCAGAGGGTTATATTTGCACTTTCATAAACTAATTATGGTTATTTTTGCACTAAAAATTATCTTAGCCTTATATTTTCACTTATGCGATTATATAGGGTTATATTTGTACATATCCCTTTATAATATATTATTTCTATAAAAAATATATTTACAAAATACATGTATATTATTTTCATATAAATATTAAAATATTCTATTATTTATCAAAATAATAATAAACTAAATTATTATATATATATATTTATAATTAGAATAATATTAAAAATACAATCACTTATTTTAAGTTGTGTATATCGGGGGGTGTTAGGCTCTGTTTACAGAGTTTATTTGCCCTTCAATTCAATTCAGTTAAATCCAAATCAAATCAATTTAGTTCAATTAATTTCAACAAAAAAATAATTGATGAAATTTAGTATAATTTAGTCATATTAGTACTACAATTTTTCAGTAAACTTATTTCAGTTCAATTCAACTCAAATCAGTTCAATTCAACTCAAATCAGTTCAATTCAACTCAAATCAATTCAGTTTACATTAGTTCAAATCATTTTAAATAAGAACATAGCAGATAAGTACTAGAGAAAATGGACATAATCTACCCACTCTATGCTAGTCAAATCTGCATACTTACTATTTGATAGTCAAAATTGTCAAATTTTGATCACATGTTTTTTTTAAAATTGGGTAATAACTCAAATGAGCCCCCAATAAAATCCCTCCCCTCCCCTTACCCTTGGTGGGAATTGAACCCATGACCTCATGGTAGTAGCACTAGACTTCAACCGCTAGACTAACATTCAATTCCCAATAGATACTTGAACACAAATATTAACATAGGACATATTCTCAGTAGGGTGATCCAATATAGTTTAAGACCCTGGGCAAAAAAAATAATATTTTTAGCACATGCACAAATGGTTATATATATATATATATAAAAAGAAATGGGTGGTATAAAATTTGAATTAAAAATTAAATGGTCAATCAAAGAAATTCTAGTATTGAACTTTTTTTTTATTAAAAAAAAGAGTCTGTCTCTTGAAAGACGGTCTTTCTATAACTTATGGAAAGACCAAGGTCTAAAGTATAAATTAGAAGAAATGTAGATAAAATTTTTGGGTTGCATGAACCGGGTTATAAATTTTATAACTACTACATGTTGCATACTAAATTTCTAATATTGCAACTAAGACATTTTACCTTTTATTATTCTAATTAAACCCCATCTTTCCATAAGTCAATGGAAAGACCGTCTTTCCCAAGACTTTGCCTAAAAAAAATTACATACAAGCAACCAAATTTCATATAAACATCCTAATCTAAGACATAAATAGGAGACACCACCATTGAATCTATTAAAACTTAGCGGAGACTGAAACTCCATCCATTTGAATAGCTAGGGACGCCCTCCTGAGAACATTCAAACGTTGCCCCACCAACGAACCATCGCCACCAAAACCGAAACCACCACGATCTCACCATTATCAATCACCTGCAGGTTGAGAAACCACAACAGGTACCACCGACAAGGTCCCATGACAATACGTAATCCCCATAAAAATGTTCTAATATTCACAATTCTTGACGGGGGTCTATTTTGAATCCTGGAGCTCTCAGGTACAGAGAATGTAGCTTACCACTAAACTAGGGCCAATTCACAGTATTGAACCGTGTTAGACATAAATTAAATGGACGCATTAAATATACAATTAATACATATAAAGAGATAACAAAGTTTTGGGAAAGACCGTCATTCCACAGACTTATGGAAAAAGGGAGTTGAATTACACCTATAGAAAGATAAAAGGTTTTAGTAGCAATATTAAAATTTTATTATGTAATGTGAAGTAGTTATAAGTTTATGACCCGATTAACCCAACCCAAAAATTTTATCTTGGTTTCTTTTAATTTGCAGTTTAAAGCTTGATTTTTCCATAATTTATGGAAATACCATTTTTCAAGAGATGGACTCTAAAGAGATTTTTAGATAAATGGGTCCCTACAAATTTTGGGCTCTATGCGGTCGCACGGTCCGCACTGCACTTGGTCCGACTATGATTGTTAGATTCGTTGAAATATGTACTCCCTATGTTTCTTTACTAGTTGACATTTTCCCTTTCAGATTGTTTATTTTATATTGAAACACTTTCCATTTTTGGCAAGATTATTTCAATTTCATGCACTCATTCTCTTTTTACTTTCTAAATTCAATTTCATCCACTCATTTTCTTCACCTAAATTCAAACACCTAAATATATGGTGCCACTATTAGTGAAATAAAAAAAATATTTTAAATTATCAATTTTTTATACATCGTTATTGTATATACTTACATATATTTACATCAAGTATGATTCTTAGAAATCGTGAAAAAATATGTGTAAATTCTCCTACGATGGAGAGAGTAGTTAACTTCTAAATAATTTCTTGGATGGAGGGAGTAGTTAACTTCTAAAGTCAACAATAATTAACTTCAAAATTTAACAATAATACTAAGGGTATGGGCAGTGGTGGTCTCTTAAAATTAAAAGATCGCTCAAGAGATCGAAAACCACCACAGTTGTGGTATCTTGAGTGATCTCTTATCAATAGACCAGCCAAGAGACCAGCCAAGAGACCAGCCAAGAGACCGCTGCTGGGCCAAGGCTACTGACACACGCACATGGCCATTTTGTGCGTTTGATTTTTTTGATTGAGTGGGACACGTGTTGCCCCCCTGAGTGGGCCACGTGTCCCCTCAGCTGCAACTATTTTTTTAAAATTTTGTTGCGGACACGTGTCACCCAGGGATTGGGCCACGTGTCCGCAATGGTTTTTTCTTGTCTGGACGTTGGAATTTTTTCTGAATGGGACACATGTCCCATTCTGGTGGCGACACGTGTCCCAATCGTATTTTTTTGAATTTTTTTCCAATTTATTTTTTAAGAATTCCAATTTTAATATAATTTTAATTTTCAAATTGTAATAATTGGTCAGACTAGATCAATATTTTATTTAGTATTTTCTGTAATTTTTATAGTTGTTATAATTATTTTTTGTAATTTTAATGGTTTTTATATAATTTTAAAAACATGAAATTCTCTTATTATTTATTTTTTAATTTCATTTTAATAATTATATTAAATTTTACAATCAACTTATTTTTTGTGGATAAATTTATTTAAAATAATATTTAATGGTCAAATTAATGAGTAGATAGAGAAAATCAAGTGGGTTCCATGAATAATATATAGTGGTCTCTTAACCATTATAGTAAAAAAAAATGTTGCCTCTTAAATGATCTCTTAAGCTGAGGCGAGAGAGCAAGAGAGGAAAAAATATATATTACCACTGCCGATGGCCTAAGCGGGAAAAATGAAGCAAACCCAACAAGCTAATCCAACTATCCAAGATTCCAAATATTGCAATTTTGGAAACCGGGAAAAGGCCTCACCATTGACTATTAATCTCCGCTTTCTAAATTCTCGAATTTCAAACCCTTCCGCCGAAACCCAATCCTTAAAAAGAAATGCTCAAAAACTTGACCAAATATTTCCACAGCGCGCAACTCAATTTTTCAGATACCGCTCTCCAATGGCGGCACATTTTCGATCCACATCCCTACATAGTCTCCCCCATTCTTCCTCCTTTCCCCATCCTCCACTAACCCACCCTCTTCAACTCTTCCCCCAATCCCATACCTGAAACTAGCACTGCTGAAATGGCGGCGGGCAAGGAGAACTGTGTGAAGCCTCCCCCTCGCTTGGCCAAGAAGAGGGCCTCCGAGGCAATCGCCGCCGCGGCCGTGAACCAGCGACCCACCAAGAAAAGGGTCGTGTTGGGCGAGCTCCAAAACTTGTCTGTAGCAGTGGAGGTGTTTGAGGACATCGATGCGGAATCCCCGGATCCTCAGATGTACGAGGAGGATTACGCTTCCGACATCCACACATACCTTGCAAAAATGGAAGCGGAAGAACGCAAAAGGCCGTTGCCCAATTACATGGAGAAGATCCAGAAGGATGTTACAGCGAACATGAGAGGAGTGTTGGTGGATTGGCTGGTCGAGGTTGCCGAGGAATACAATCTGCTCTCCACAACTCTCTTCCTATCTGTTTCTTACATTGACAGATTTCTATCCAGGAGCAGCATCGTCCGCAAAAGGCTTCAGCTTTTAGGCGTTTCCTGTATGCTGATCGCCTCCAAGTACGAGGAGATCAGCCCTCCTCACGTCAAAGATTTCTGTTCCATCACCGACAACACATACACTAAGCAGGAACTTGTGAAGATGGAGTTCGACGTGCTCACCTCCCTCAGGTATGAAATGGGAAACCCCACCGCCAAGGACTTTCTTCCAAGGCTCACCAGATTCACCGGCAATGATTCCAAATTGGAGTTGGAGTTGTTGGGAGATTATTTGGGTGAGCTATGTTTGTTGGACTATCGGTGTGTGAAATTCCTGCCTTCTCTTGTTGCTGCAGCTGCTGTGTTTCTGGCCAAGTTTACTCTTTGCCCGGAATTGAAGCCGTGGAATGATGAATTGCAGCGCTATTCGGGGTATGCAGGGGCGGATCTGAAGGAGTGTGTAGTAATTTTACATGAGTTGCAGCTGGGAAGAAGGGGCAAATCATTGGTGGCAGTGAGAGAGAAGTACAACCAGCACAAGTTCAATTTTGTTTCGAAACTGTCTCCTCCCCCACAAATACCGGACCACTATTTTCTAGATTGATTCACTCGAACCCAGATGTATGTAGACTAAACACGGTTTTCCGATACCGTAGTACTGCAGATTGATCAAATACTTCAGTTACATGTGAAACTAGTGGGATGGTTGATAGTCCAAGCCAAAAAAAAATCAAATTCAACCGTTTCTCTTATCTCGTCTGTGATCATCAACAGATCCTTGATATGCGGAGACTTGTAATATCCGTCGCGGTGATCCCAGGATATTCGAGACAGTCAGAGTTCAGTTCTTCATAACAGCCCTCTGCTTCAGCCTTCAGGACTTCCACGACAAAACAAAGGGGAAAAAAGATCAAAACACTTGACTGTAGCATTATAAATAGTTAATCCTATTTCATTTTTTCACATTACCATTTACCTATTAAGCCTTTATGAAAGATAGTTTTTTAATAAGTTATGGAAAGATTAATGCTTAAAGTGTAAATTCAAAGAAATAAAGATAAAATTTTTTGGTTGTATTGATTGAGTTATAAATTTTATAACTACTATACGTTGTATAATAAAATTTTAATATTACAGCTAACATCTTTTATCTTTTATTATTTTAATTAAATTTTATTTTTCCATAATTCTATGGAAAGATTTTAACTTTTATTATTTTAATTAAATTTCATTTTTCCATAACTCTATGGAAAGACGATATTTCCTAAGATTCTGCCTTGCCATTTAGCATTCTCCCCTTTATATATATCTCCCCTTTATATATATCTTATCTAAAATTTGTAAGAACACTACGATTGATATACAATTCTCTTTTTCTTGAAACTCTTATCCCCAAATCATTATGATGTTGAGTTTTTTCTTCATGGATTTGGCATTTGTTACAAAGAGACTATCTCAACCCCAACTTTGCTGATAGTGTTTTCTTCAAGTTATTTTTGCTTCCTAACCTTGATTTTGGGATGCTCATGTTTATTTGGCAATTTGGGGCTGTTTGGTTGTGTTGGCGATATTTGTAATTATAATTTGGTGATTTTTAGGTGTGCTTGAGATTGTTTGGGATCTTGAATTGGGGCTTCTCATATGTGTTTCTAAATGTGATTGTTTGGAATTGAATTGGAAGTACTTGTATGTTCTTTTGATTGTTTGAGATTGTTTGTGTCTTTTCGCTTCAAGACTTTTGTGGTTTTTGGTTTGTTGGATTGTTTATGATTTCGGCATAGTAGGTCGTAAAGATGATTCTCTTCGATCCAATAAAATTCAATTGGGTGATAAAAATTTAATTGAGGATTTTATTTGCATGGAAAGTCTTTGTGGGGTTATGTTACTGGTGCTTGTGTGAAGCCTCATGCTGAGACTGCATATTATGATAAATACTTGGAAAGCTGATGTGAAGATTATCAATTGGATAAAAAAACTTGGTTACTCATTCCCTTTGTGCTCAGTTGGAAAATTATGAGATTGCAAAAGAGGTTTAGGATAATTTGAAAATATACATAGTCCAACTTTGTCAAGCTGTATCAATTGGAGATTGATGTTCGTGCGCTTTGATAGAATGATTTTAGTATCCAAGAGTTCTATTATGTCATGTCTTCATCGTGGGTTCATTGGCATTAACTGAATCGTCCGAATTGTGTGCATTTGCATCTTACATTGCTAGGGGGAAACAACATTTGGTTCAATTTCAGATGACACTTCATCATGATTTTGAAAGGTTGCATGGGGTGATTCTTCATCGTATCTCTCTTCTGCCTATTGATTTTGTGGTTAACAAGTTTCTAGATGAAGAGAATCGTCTCAAGTCTAAGGTAGACAGAGAGAATCCTATACTCCCTTTGCTTCTGTTTTTGTTGTCTAGCAGCGGTTGATGAGTGGCAATCCCAGTGGGAATGTCTCTTGTTGATGAGTGGCAATCCCAGTGGGAATGTCTCTTGTTGATGAGTGGCAATCCCAGTGGGAATATCTCTTTGGATAAGTGTGCTTTCTTCCTACAAAGGCAGAGGCAAACATGCCTTGAGGATGCGAGGCGAATGAGTGTGCTTTCTTTTCGTAGAGGAAGAGGCAAACATGGTTTGATAATGGAAAACCTGCAGAGGAAGAGGCGGCTGCGGGGAAATTAACTGTTGGAACTGCTCTAACAATTACGGATCCAGTAATAGGGCAACAATTGTACTAGTGAACTGAGGTGGACGAGGCGCCTAAGGAGCTGGTGGCCGAGGTGTATTTGTGGATTTTGTTTTCATCAATATATTGGTTCTAGAGATTCTGTTTCCTTCATTGATGATTTCACCCGTTATACTTGAGTTTGTCTTATGAATTGTATATCAATTTTCTTGGAAATATTAGTGATTTTAGAGCACTTATATTAAGATATAATATCTGCTAGCATTAAGTGTTTTAGGTGTGATTTGGGAGATGAATACACCTCTAATGATTTTTTTTTGCCTTCTTGCTTATGATGGAACTCTATGCCACCTCCTGTACAAATACTCCTCAGCAAAAGAATGTTGCTGAGAGGAAACAATGTCTCCTTATTGAAACAACTCGCTCTCATTGTCGATTGAGATGATTAAATTCTTTTAGGGTGAAGCCATTCATACAAATGTCCATGTTATTAATAGAATTACAACCTCTCACAATTCAGATTTGTCACCTTTCAAAAATATGTATGGACATGTGCCTGACTGTGTCTTTTTGGTTCCACTAGTTTTGTTTTCCGACCTCATGTTAAGCATAGTAAATTGTGTCATAAATCTACCTTATTTGTAGTGGTCAGAAGGGATATATTTTTTTTATCCAATTAGTCCAAAACTATATGTCTCTCGCCATGCTGTGATTTTGGAGCATATTCCATTTTTTTTGTTCCCGCTAGTTCACATCACATGATCAATCAGATATCATTTGCATTGATCCTGTTGATATCACCAATGATGAGATTCCACCATCGTAATATGATACTTTGGTTCCCAACAAGCACACTTCTCCTCTGATCTCCCTTCCTACATTTCCTCCCATGACTTCTCAATCATCTACTAAGATTGTAGACAACCCCATCTTCGCCAATCTACTTGTACCTATAACTCTACTCAGCAACATAACTTTTCTTATTCTTGATATTCTTCCTCTTTTTCTTCCTTTCTTGTGTTTATTTATTCTTATTCTGACCCCGTGTCCTATAAAGAGATCGCCCGTGATCCTCTATGCCAGGTTGCTATGGATGAGGAACTCGTTGCTATGCTTTAGACTCTTACTTATGATTTGGTACCTTTGCCTTCTTAAGAAGCATACTATTAGTTCTCATTGGTTCCATATAAGATTAAAACAAAATATGATAGATCTATTGAGTGATACAAGACTCATGTTGTTGCAAAAGGATATTCTCAAGAACATGGCATAGATTATGAGGAAACTTTTGCACCCATTAAAAAAAACCCTTTGCACCTGCTCATGTCATTGGAATTACTTCTGTTCATCAGCAGAAAATATTGCAGATGAATGTTAAGAAAGGATTCTTGTATGGTGATCTTCATGAAGAGATAAACACAACACCTCATCCTGGGTAAGGCATAGGCATGGGAATAAATACAAACTCTGCAAATCTCTTTATAGTCTCAAAAAATCTCCCAGGACCCTAGTTTGAGAAGTTCTCCACCGTGATCACCTCTCTTGTCTTTTTTCCAAGCTCTTATGATTCTGCTTTGTTCATCAAACATACATACAGGGGGCGTATTCTCCCCTCCTTGTATGGATGATATGATTGTTGCTGGTGATGCTTGTGATTGCATTGAATTGTTGAAGGGTGACTTAGTTAAGTGTTTTGATATGAAATACTTGGGTTTACTCCGTTACTTTCTGGGTATTTAGGTGGTTTCTTCTTCCAAGGTCTATGTGTTTATCCCATTCCAAATGCATAATAGATCTTTTTCAGCATGCACGCCTTATCGGAAGCAAGACCGTTGACACTCTTCTTCAAAACCAGTGCTTGCTACTCTCCAATTGACGGGCTTCCTTTGTCTGATCCCACCTTAGATTGTACAATGGTTGGTAGTTTAGTTTATCTCACAATTACTAGTCCAGATATTGGACATGTTGTTCGTGCGGTTAGTCAGTTTGTCACTACCCCTACTTTAGTTCATTGTTCTTCTATCATTCTCAGGTATTTTTGGGGCACCCAATTCATAGTCTATTATTTCCTTCATTGTCATCATCGTTAGAGTCCATATTTTGATGCTAATTGTGCTAAGGATCCTGCGAATCGAAAGTCCACCACTGAATTTTGTATCTTTCTTGGCGACTCACTCATATCTTGAAAGAGTAAGAAACATGATGTTATTTCTTGCTTCTCTACAAAAGCTAAGTATTGTGCCATGACTTTGACAACTTGTGGGCTTGTAGTCCTACATAATCTCATTGTGATAATCAGGGTGTTGTTCACATTGCACGTAATTCGATCTTTCATGAGGGAACCAAACATATTGAGTTTGATTATCGTTTCACCCGCCCATTTCCAGCTTGGTACAATTACATTTACTTTTATTCTTTCTTCTTTCAAGATTGCTGATTTGTTCATGAGGGCTCACTTTACTTTGCACTTCCATTTCTGATCTAAAAAACTCTCAATGCTTATTGTTGTAACATCAGGTGTAATGTTTAACATAAGCATGTACGATAAAAATTCACTATAATGTATAAAACTTTGGTGAAAATTGCAACAATGAAAATCTTAATGGGCTCAAGTAACGTGGTATATACCAAATCCCCATAAGCAATCTAAAAGTTGGAAAAGAATCAGGGAAATTAATGATTGCTTAAAAGTTGGAAAAGAATCAGGGAAATTAATGATTGCTTAAAAGTTGGAAAGAATAAGAGAAATTAATGAAATTGCAATAAAAAATACACACATCAAAATAGGTAAGTGGATCGCTATATCACACCCTGTATTTTACTTGATCACGCAATGTATTTATACTATTTAGTATACAATATGTGTTTTAATTTAATTTAATTATAAATAATTAAAATATATTTAAATTAATATTAAATAAAATTTATTATTTACCACCATTGCTGCTGCCATGCACCGCCACTGTCGGCGCCGCCATGCACCACCGACGCCGCCGTCCGCCGTCCTCTCTTGCTCTCGTTTCTCCTCTCCAGCACTGGTGCTTCTCGGCGCTGGTTCGTTTTCTGTGGCGGTTTTGTTCGTCTTCTCTGGCGACTCCGTTCGTCTTCCCCATCCTCGTTCTTCCCTGTCTCCATCCCCGTCCCCGTTCTCCTCCTTCCCTATCCCTATCCCTATCCCTATCCCCATCCCCGTTCTCCTCCTTCGGCGAATCTCATTTTCCCCACCACGTTCTCCTCCGACGACTCTCATTTTCCCCAGCCCCATTCTCGTCGCCCGAATCTCTTCCTTCATTCTCCCGTTTTCTTTCTTCTTCCAGTTCTCCTCCTTCCCTTTCCCATTTTTTTTCTTCTTCTGGTTCTCTTCCGTCCTTCTCCAGTTTTCTTTCCTTCTTCCGGTTCTCCTCCTTCCTTTTCCCATTTTCTTTCTTCTTCCAGTTCTCCTCCTTCCCTCTCTCGTTTTCTTTCCTTCTTCCGGTTCTCCTTTTTCCAGTGGTTCTGGTACTCCTTCCGGTGGTTCCAGCGGCGCCGCCGATGGTGGTGGTTCCGTTCATCTTCTCCGGTGGCGCTGGCGGGCCGTTAGCGATGGCTCTGTCGGTGGCGCCGAAGCCTCCGACTCTGATGGTGGCTCCGACGCCAACGCTGGACAGCGGCAGTTTTTTATTTTTTGTTTTATTTTGAAAATACAAAATTAGTATTATACATGGATATACGTATTAGGGTGTAACCCAGTAATATTCAGGGGTATGATATAGCAACACCCATAGGTAAAGGTAATGTTTCATACTGGGAAATTAAATGAGCTGGCACAGGCCCTATCATAAACTTATGGGAACCTAAATCAGACATCATTCCCTGACATCACAGTTTCTGAATTTCTAACCAACCAATTCGTATACAAAGAGATCATCAAAGATAAACTCCCTGATCATACAATCAGTTTCCTGGAACAAAATCATCAACTATTTCCTAGATTATGGAGACATTATAATCTGGAAACCATCACAGAATGAAATCTTCAATCTAAAATCAGCATATGAACTCATAAGAAGTAAAAAACAAGAAACTCCCTGATCATACAATCAGTTTCCTGGAACAAAATCATCAACTATTTCCTAGATTATGGAGACATTATAATCTGGAAACCATCACAGAACGAAATCTTCAATCTAAAATCAGCATATGAACTCATAAGAAGTGAAAAAACTGAAAGTCCCCATTTTCAAATACTTATGGTCAGCTCTTATACCAAAAAAAAAAAAAAGTTTCATGAACTGGAGGCTTTTAAACAGATTGGTTGCATTGCCAGATGCTTTAGAAGATTTTGCTTCTAATATGCCATCCATTTGTTACTTCTGTGAGGAAAACTCTGATTTCATTTTTCATACCTTTAATAACTGAAGTAGAAAAAACAGGTCTCTGAAGTGATTCATAAGTTTTATAATTCAAAATCTTACAACTCCGTATTCCTATAGGATAGGTATTTTTATTACTGGCACTTGAACCATAAAGAAACACAGTTTTTACGGAACTTTTTTCAGAATAATACTATGCATTGTTACCTGGTTTGTTTGGTGTGCCGGGAACAAACAAATATTTGAAAATACTAAGCCAAAATACCTGATTGGATACAAACTGAGTTTCTCCCGGGTCTTAACTTGGTCAGATTTAGGCTATTTGTGAAGAAGAACGCACCAAAGAAAGGCCATAGAATAGTAATCTGGACTCCCCCTACTGAGTTCAAACTCAACACAGATGATTTTGTACTTCATAATGGTGATGCAGGTGCAGGTTGGATCATTAGGGACCAGAAGGGGAACCTATACTAGCAGCAACCAAGACTTTGCCTAGTTTTTCATGCCTTCAAGCCGAAGTAGCTACATTGCTACATGGACTGAAACTTGCAGTTCAACAAAAGATTACAAAGTTTAAGGTGGAATGTCACTCAGAGTTACTGGTGAAGATGGTGATCAAGCAACATAGAGTATCTTGGAAGTGTATCTACAAAATAAGGCAAATATGGCACCTCCTCAATCTGTTGGATCACATGATAATGCACATTTACAGAGAAGCCAACAACTTTGCAAACTCACTAGCAAAGCTAGCAAGCTCCAAAATGGTAAACCAATTATTGTTATATGCAGGTCTTCCAAGAAAAATAAGAAGGAAGGTGAATGGATTCCATATTCTTCTCATATGCTCGCTCATTTTAATGTTTTATCTGTCTTAGATTTGAAAACGGAATCTTATGTATGTATCTCATAACTTGTTTTTTGCAAAAATTGTTGTGACTATGTAGTTTGGAAATAGGGCTATGTATAGAGCCGAATCACATAACTCATTCTTTTTTAAGAGGTAAGATACTACATCCACTCTGTTTCATGTATTTTAATTTTTAAATTAATAAACTGGTAAGAGTCCACCACACCCTCCACCATAACACGTGGTATTAAATTTTTAAAATATAAATAAGTAATATTAGTTGAATTTGAAAGGAGTATGGCTAATATCATCAGTACCTATGTTGGGATTGGATATAAACAAATTATAATAGTCCCATTATTAGTGTAGTAAAACTAGCGACAGGAATTGGGTAGCAAATATCCATAGGTAAATAGCAAAACCCAGCACCGTCAACAATTTGCTACCCAAAATCGTTTCCAGAACAAGTATACGCGAGCTATAGGTTTTAGTATACACATGACCAACTAACTTACCAGAAGAGCATATCTTACAATAATCAGTCAGCTGGAGTACGAATTTTGGGATAGGCGGCTTGAAGCATCTACTGCTCTCAGTAAGAAATCTCGGAAGACAAAAACAAAAGTTCAGGATCGAACTTTAGCGAGGCGAGCCCTGATCTCTTCCAGCTCTTCCTCGTCATCCTCCTATAGTATTGCACCCAAGAATACTCAGATAACTTTTTTAGGCATTAGAAAATTGCTAAACGATCTCTGAGGCAAAAATTGCGTGTTTTAAGGCGTACCTCTTCAGCTGGCTGGGCAGGTTGCTTCAACTTCTCCTTCCTGACTGCTTCAGGAAGCTGTGCAGCAGTCTCACCAGCAATTGCAGTCAAGACCTTGTCTACTTCTTCATCAATCTCCTCTTCAATGTCTTCTGAATCGAGGGCATCATCCATGGCCTCATTCACAAACTCTTCAATCACACCAGCCTACGGTTACACAAACGATAATAACTTAAAACTATAAAATTAGAATAAGAAGATGTTCAAGCATGTAGCTGTAAACTGAAGCCCGCTGTCATCTTAACAAACAGTAATTAACATCCCAAGGAATTCATGACAGCTTCTAACTTTCAACTCTCGATGACTAATTTTGTTGGGGGTAGTTATGGCAACTCATGTTAAGCTTTGTGGTGCCAAATACTTCAGATGGCATAGCGAATTCGAGAATCATGTATTGGAGGAAAAGAGTAATATGTACTTTCATCTATTAAATTCTGAACCCAATGAAAGCAGAATAATCATTTGCTTCATCCTACAAAAGCCAGGTTTTTACCTTAGTCATTTCTTTGCTAAATTCTTGCATCGTCATAGCTACTTCCGGAGCCTTCATAAGATTATTGACGAGCTTCATAACTTCAGCACTCTTTGACAAATGTCCCACAGTCCTAGCAATTGCTGTGAAAGCAATCCAAAAAAAAAAGTTCAATTTTCAAGGATTAAACAAAAAGTTGAAGCATATAACTCTAAGCCAAAGATTAAACAAACCAACCCCCATAAGTAAGCAGTTTTCAAGGTCTATTTAGATTAACACAAGCATTTAGGTGAATCCAGTTTACACATTTTTGGTGCAATTCACAATAAAGCAAAATTATATACTCCATCCGTCCCAAGCTAAATTGCACAGCAATCAGTATCACGGTGTTCAAACATATTTGACCGTAAATATGTTTAGCTACGTATAATAACGACAAATAAAAAGTTTTATATTCAGAAAGTACTTGTTAAGACGAATTCATCAATATCACATATAATAATATTATTGCCCATATATCTTTCAAATATGGGGTCAAACTTTGATAGAGAATAGTACCCAAAAAGTAAGTGGGCAATTTAGTCTGGGATAGAGGGAGTACCAAAAGTGCAAGTAGGAGCTATATATTTTTAAGGTTCTTACCTGGATGTAAGGATATATGGTAACCTAAAACGTAAAGTTACAAAAAGAAAGGGAAAAAGAAACCCTCATTTTTTACATGAACCAGGTAGCCCAGAAAGACTACAGAGCTTCCAAATACATTGTTTGGTTGGCTGAGTACAAACCCTCATTTTTCACATGAATCAGATGACCCAGAAAGACCTCAGAGCTTCCAAGGTTCTGTAGCCAACCTTTCAAATACATTACTCAGGAAATTATACAGAAAAACACATAACATAACCAACAATTATCATAATTTCAGTATAAGCCAAATACATGATAAAGTACGAGTCAAAACTAACAAAAACTGCACATCCAAAAAGGCCATAAATATTATGCAATTTTTAGCAACAAAAAAAGTACACAACTAAGCCTTTATTCCACCATGTGCTATAAGAAATGTATAGTACTGAATCAATACACCATTGTTTTGTTTAAATTTACATTTCCATGCTTTTCCCTATACTCCCTGTGTCCCAGACTAACTTGCTATTTGTGTGTTGCACAGTCTTCCAGTAACATTTTTTGACCGACAGTATAGTAAATTACGTACTCCATTCGTCCCTCTATAACTGTCTTACCACCAAAAAAAAAGTTATTTATATTAAAGTCGTTGAAACGGTATAAAAATAATTTATGAACTAAAAATTATTTCATCTTTATTTTTCACATTCGATTTTTTTTGTCAAAAATGAAAGTAAGACAAGAGACACCAAATAAGGGAAGTAAGACACTAGGGGGGCGGAAGGAGTATCTAAAACTAATGAAAATTATTATCTATAAAAATATATGATGCAACAAATATAACAGTATCCCACGTGATAATATGCATACTTTCCCCATCCTAATATAATGTTATAGGTGAATTTTTGTCAAAATTACAAAAAAATATTGTGTAATGAATTTGAGTGAAGAAGAATTGATGTGAGAAAGGGAGGGTATGAAGTGAAGTGAATGAGTGGAAAAGAATGAATAAGAGGATGAACCTTCCCATATTAGGAAAGACTCTTGGTAAGATATTGTTAGTGGGACAAAAAATGTAGTAACTAAGACATTCTTAGTGGGACAGAGTATGAATTAATAAAAATAATATGGTCAAAGTTAGCCAAGTTTGACCAACTGAATACTAAGTGAATACTAAGTCTTCTACTCCCTCCGTCCCTATTGAATGTCTTACAAGACAAAAAGGTGAGATTTTTTGTGGAAGGGGAGTAAGTGGGAAATGACAAGTAGGTTAAGGTTTCTTGCCAAAAATGGGGAAAAAAGAGGAGAAAACATGTGTTTGGGGGGACATCATTCTGGGTAAGTAGAACATACAATAAGGGACGGAGGTAGTAGTCTCTCTTCTCTTTTTAATTTGTTGTTCTTGTTCTGGATTTACTACCAGCTGTACTAAGGCCTCCAGAAGTCTCCATACGTTGAAATCACCTAATACACATCTCTCCTCTTTTTTCCATCTATCAAGGCTACTCCTACATTGTTTTTTAGTATTCGAATTTCTGCTGCCATCATTTTCTGTTCTATTTATATTGATGCTATCCTCAACATTCTACTCCATGTATGTGTGTGCGTCACACACACACAACTATATATGTATAATAAAAATCAATAACAGTTCAGCACTGCCTTGTGTTTCTTATGATGTTAGCTCACATTCAAATCCGCCATCCGATTCAATTTTACTTTTGCTATGAAGCCACTAACCCCAAACTCAGTATGAAAGTAGAATTTGACTACAGTTAGTCAAAAATAAACAAACTTAAGAGATATTGTCAAGTAAGTGCGATCCATAAGGTAGTTTCTTCCAAAGAGAACAAGGACGTAACTAAACTTGAACATAAGCTTGTAGCACCATTTGAACATACAGATACACAAGAAAGAAAACATAGTCACAAAATTGAAAAGAATCATACCAACACTTTCTCCAAGATGCATTGATATAGAATTCATCTGTGCCTTATTTTCATAAAGACGCTCCACAGTCTTTTTCGATCTCACAAGTTCTCTAGCAAGTGACTGACACAAGCAGAAGACATGAATAAAATCTGTTAATGTTCTGTTACATACGTGGAAATGAATTCTGTAATTCGATTCATAGATTATGGAACTGATATGGCCAAATTCATTAAGATATTCTACTAAACATGATGCAAATGAGAAATCAATCATTTTTTTTACAATTATAGGTAAGATTCTATAAAGCTTATACCAGTAACTTCATCATTGTTACTATCAAATGCAAAATGTCATGATAAGTTACATAGGTAGCGATAACTTTCACTCGTTAATGTACTATCATGAAATGGTGAAGAAGAAAAACTAGGCCCTGGGGTAAGGAAAATGCAGGGGCTCAAGTGTGCAATACATTTTTTGCCCATCAAGCATATCTAATCTGATTTTAATCAGAAAGATAATGATAACAATGCCATTACTTCCAATGCAAAACACTTCAAAAGAGCTTAGTTGCAACCCTAATATAGATAAAGACATAATTAATAAGTTTTTAACTTAATATAAATTCTAACTTCTCATTATCATGTTGATCCAGGCATACACTCTGAATACATGATTTCTATTCAGATAAAAGTGTTTGATTGTTTTATGAGTGTTATAAGCAAACTAAACATCACTATGATACATTTTTAAGGATCCTTGACGTGGCACTAAAACGAAAAAATAAAAGTGGCCAGTATGAGCATGACAATAAATTCTCTTTTGGCCTTGTGAACAATGCGAAGGGCGGCAATGATAGTGGCCAAATCAAAGCTTCACAACTTCAAACATTAATACTCTCTCCATCCCACATATATATAAATATATATAAGACTCCTTTATGCGGAACTGATGGAGCAATCATCATTTACTCCGCAACATATATACACAAATAGCTCAGCCACAAAGCCCATAATTCTCAACACAAAAACATAAACTCTGAAGGGTTAATTCTTAGCCATCCTTTGCAGTAAAGTCCAATATATCATACACATACTTTAACAAATAGATAGAAAATTGCACATCAAAAATCGCAACTACCTTAGCAGAGCCCATGTCGTTTCTCTTAGCCGCTTCTTTAATTGCTTTCTGGACACTCTTCTCTTCCCTCTGTATATCTAATCAAACAAAAAAGAAATTTCATAACGCAAAAGAAATGCCCAGATCAGTAATCAGAGCAATCGACCATCAAACCCAACCTCGGATTTGGCGCTCAATGTTCCGGGTCTCCTGGCGGAGACGGCGCTGCCATTCTCTCAACAACTGCTTGGGGTTAGGCTTTGGCTTCAAAATTCCCAACACTTTTTCCATAATTCTTCTGCAAATAGCGTGTTCTTTCCGCACAGATGTGGAATCGGGTGTAAGCTTAGAAAATTAAATCAATGGTGCTGATCTAGTATCATAACTTTCTGATTTAGAATTGTAGCGTGTAATTTGAAATGATCCCTGGGATGGTTAGAGTTTTTAGAACAGTAATTGTGAAACAGCCAATGTGAAAATTCGAATGAATGGAGTAGGGTTCAAGGTTGACTCCTCAACTTTCAAATCAGGTGCTCGGTTTTCTTTTGAATTTTTAAGCTTTTCTTTTGAATTTTTAAGCTTCTAATCTCAGCTTTAGTATAAAAGTGTCAATATAACACTATAAAATGAAAAGTGTTAAAATAACCCTAACTTTTTAACAAAATATACAATTATAACCTTTTGGTCTATTTCCAGCATTAAATGGATTTTGGCGTTTACCAAATCTGAAATGACGAAAATAACCTCACTCTTAAGTTGGATTTTCGTTCCCCATTCTACCATATTTCTTCTTCTTCAACCCCCCTTACCCCAGCCACCGCCCGCCACCGCTACGCCATTAACCGTCGCTGTCGCCACCACCTCCTCTTCCACCTGCCATCTCCGGCTCGCTTGTTGCAATGAATACCCGCGGGAAACTAGGTCAGGGCCGAGACCAGTGACGCGATGGAACTCGTCGAAAATGGCCGGCCGGCCCCTTAGTGTCTAACTGATCTAACCCAGCTCCGGCTGCCATCTTCCACCAGCTCCGACCCGCCATTCTAACCCTCGACGTCTAACCAATCTAACCCTGCTCCGGCCACCCCTTTTGCTCTTCTGCTTCTAACCCTTTCGCCACTCAACTCCACTGTTTCACCGTTTAACCCTTCCGCCGCTCTAAGCCTTAGCACCACTATAACTTCTTCGTGATGCCTTTTTCTTCTTCCGTTTTTAACCCTTCTGCCGCTCAACTCAACCTCCGCTGCTCCAAATCCTAACTCTACCCCAAAGAAGAAATTGCAGCTCATTCTATTATTACCACCTGCTGGTGGTGCCAGTGCTGCGCATACATGGCGATGGTGATGGTATAAATGGAGAATTGCGATGAGAAAAAAAACAAGAATAATTAGGTGGAAATGGAGAATCACGACGAGTAAGACGAGACGAATCAGGTGATGGGAAGAAAAGAAGAAGAAAAGGGGGGAAATAAGGGCATTTCTATCTTTTTGGTTTTTTATTTTTTAGTTTTTAAATTTATAAACAAAATGGTCATTTCATTACATTATGACAAAAATTCCCGTTGACAATTGAATTCAACGACGCCCAGGGTTAGATTGACACATACACATAAAAGTTAGGGCTATTTTGACACTTTCTCATTTTGCAGGGTTAGAATGACACTTTCAGCCTAAAGTTAGGGTTATTTTAGAATTTGACTCTTTTCATTATTGGTCAACCCATTTTAATGGGAAAATTTGTTTCCAATATTTTAATAAGAAAAATGTGTTTTTATGCCCCCTAGTTCTCTGCCTAGTGTATACATAACATCCAGTTTTTTGAAGTGTAAGTATACCCCTGATCTTGCATGAAAATTTAGTCAAGACAGAATCTAATGAAATGATAGATTTGCCCCTTCAAACTACAATACCTTGCCTTCGTATGATTTTGAAAAATATGCTTTTATACTCCCCAGTTCTTTGATAAGTGCAAATATAACCCCAATTTTTGGAAAGTGCCACAACCCAATCGCCGCCCCGACGTTGCTATGACTCAACCTCTCTGGCTGCCATGGGCACCAACAGTGTGCCTCCAGTCATATCCGCAAAGCTTAGTCACTTGTTCACTCACTGCCCCCTCGCTATCAAGGTACTCTGCTCACTCACTCATTCGTCGTAATAACGATCATATAATTCTCAGTTCTCTGCACAAATTGCTAACCTTAGGAAGAATCAAAGTTCACATAATGCAAGATTTTTGTTTTTCAGGTGGAGCAGGTTTGGTATGAATGCAAGAGCAATGCGTTACATGATCGACTTACACTGCTTATTCCTTTCTTCCTCGATTATATCAGATGTTAGCGTTATATTTTTGCAATGTTATTCCACTTGATTTTAGTGCGTGTTTGTGTGTTTTTATTTTTGTTGTTTTCATTGAATATCTAGGTTTTGTTAGGGACATTATATATGATGCACTCCGTTGCACCTCCGGATGTGATGTTTTTCTTTGGAGGTTTAGTTCCGAGGCTGTGTTGTGTTTTGAAACTAATTTGTTTCTTTCCTGTTAGTTTTTTTAATTCAATGGAAACTAGTTAGGAATGCAATGATTGAATATAGTTATGGTTTGTATTTTGCGTTTGTATTTTACGTGTACATTATTTGATAATGTTCAAATTTTATGTGCAATGATATTTGCGAGAAAAGATTCAAGTACGCCTACATAAATGAGGGTTAATGGTAGTCCCGGGGATATCAAGGCAATTGCAGTATTTGTTACTGTTTGCAGCTTTGGACATGATGACGACGGTTACGAAAGCGAATAACCCAATGTGTTTTGGTAGTAGATGTCATTCGGTTAGATGATTAGGTTGGTTAGTTGCACCATTATTCCGTGATAGGAGTCATGGAAAATATTTTTTGTCTAATGATGGATAGAGTAGACGTATTAGACACTTTGTATAGATGTTCTTTATTCTAATTTTGTTTGGACTAGAAATTACTTATAATGTATTATGTTTCTGTATACAATTCACACTTTTTTAAATAAAAAATGCTGATCCAACCCTCATTTTATAAAATAAGTGCAGATATAACCCTGGAATTCATATTTATGTTCAAATGACAGGGCCCACTTCAGGGGTGAAATTGTCTGGAACTATATTGAAAATAGAATAGGGGTATTTTGGTCATTTCTAGTCTTGTCAATGCCGGATTTGACTGGTCGACGCTGGTCTCCAACATCAGGTTTATGAGTTTTTGAGTTAATGGCAGTGAAGGGGTATTGCACTTTCGAAAAACTCGGGCTTATATTTGTACTTATAAAAAAACTGGTGGGTAACGTATGAATGCATTTTGCCCATTTAATAATTATGCTTTTTTAGAGTAACAATTATGATTTAATATAAGAGAAACACAAAGTTTTGTTTTAAACCAACTAACCATTAGACGGAGTCAATGTGTAATGTGAAGATCTACTGATTGGTGACATTCCATAAGTTAGGAAAAGCTCAGGGATCTAATTGCGATTGTGAAAATTAAGGAAAGAAAATTAAATGGGTACTGGGTCGGGTTAAAAGAAAAAGAATCGGATCCCACCATTTTGGCCCAAATTCCTTCTTTTTTGCCCAAATTTCTAATTGCAAATCCTCCCATTCTTCACCTTTTTCGCGTTCTTCCCATTTCTTCATCTTCTTTATCTTTATCTTCTTCCCTGCATACCTCATTTTCTAGTGAGATTTGTTCATCCTCCTTGCCATTCTCTTCGCCGTCTTGATAACAAATTTTTGCTTGTCGAAGGTCATAATCGCTAGGGTTTGAGAGGTACGAGTCGCTCGAATGTGGTAAATGTTATGATTTCAATGCTAAAAAATCATCGACCGGAGGTTGTAATCGTTGAGATTCAGAAATGCTATTTGAATCGTCGGAGGACATAAGCATCAGAGCTTCAGATCTTTGTAACTAATTTATGCAACTTATAAACTATGATAAGTATTGTAACAACATCAAACACAATTCTTATTCTGTAAAACCGGAAATGAATCAAACATACTCCCTTCGTCCCACGAGTTTTGGCATATTTACTTTTTCCAAATTAAACTTGGTAAACTTTAACCCTAAATAAAAATTAATATATTTATAATAAAAATATCATGTGAGATATTGTTACATTCATCTTAACAACTATTTTCTAAATTCAATTTTTTATGCATAATTGTTATATATAGCTAGAGATATTAACGGCCAAACATGATCATTGAATACCGTGAAAAAGTAAATATGCCAATACTCGTGGGACAAAGGGAGTATGAAGTAGTGAATTTGTGAATTCCACTGCCATGAACATGTAAAAAAATATGTGGTGAAAACGGCCAAAACAAATTAAATGATGCTGAAAATTTAATATAAATCATGCATATTTTACCTTAGAACACATACTTTTTACATTAAAACATGCATTTGTTTATAAAAAAATAAAACTTATAAAACTTTGCCACACAAAATAGTAAACTAGATTCTTAACTGTTATCGTTTTACTAAAACTTGCATTTGTTACCTTATAATACGTACTTGTTGTATTAAAACACACATTTATTTTAAAACCACAAATATGAATTATAAAACTTTGCAACAAAATAGTGATTTATGTTATGAAGTGTTTCTGTTTTACTAAAACATGCATGTGTTACCTTACAATATGTACTTGTTGACCACTTCATAGACAAATCCCATAAATTATCCCCCACTGAAACTAATAATTTTCTTCTTATTTTGAAATCAGATTGAACTCCTGTTGAACATTCAAGTCAGTATTGGAAAAGAAATACAAACTTTGGCACAAAAACAAGTGCTGTAAAAGACGAATTACTGGGTAATATAAAAAAGATACTATATAAGTTAGTTTTTTTCTTCTTATTTTTATAAACCTCACCTAGGTGAAGGAAAATTTATTTGGCTCCCCTAACCATAAAAGCAAAGAATAATACAATGTAGCTCGAGTATGTAGTAACTTGTACAAGAAGTAGCTAGTGTAGCTTACTAGACTTAGGCAATAAAAGCCACAAGTAGTCATTCCGTTCATTTTACCTCCACCCAATGTGTTAGTAAAAGAGATGACCCTTTTTACCTCATATCGGGATTCGAATGCAGCCTTCCACTTTTTTGCCTCCACCCTAAGTGTCGACAAAAAGAGGTGGCTTCTCGTATTGATCCCTCACATTTTACTTCCCAAGAAGTAAAACACGGTAAAATTTGCATCTTGCTTCAAATTGATCCATGTATCTCCATAGTGATCTCTATGGGGGTTCTTCTGGCTCCAAACATAGCACCAGTATATTACTTCAGGTAAAAACCATCTTCTATCACAAGACTTGTATATCTTGTGGCCTTCAAAATTTGGATCATCTTGCTCCAGCATAGGTCATCTAGCTCCCAGCATGGGTCATCTAGCTCTCTCAAGCTCCTCTCGATCACTTCCTTCTCCAACATATGGTTTCTCCATTGATATCCATTGCTCATTTGGTACTTGCAAAAGTGGAAATAAACCACAGTAGCTGCTCTATGTAGATATAAATTGAGAATGGACATGAAAATATATGGAATCTCAGCAAACATTATGTTAATGATTGATATGAATGAAATCATAGTGACCTAACATATGGAAACTCCCTACAATCTAAGAGGACTAAGCCTCATATTTTTTTAGGAAGGGAATCATGTTGAAAAGAGAAGCTACTCTTGTTGCTACTTGCTAACTTAGCTAAAGAATCCGCTACCGAATTAGCTTCCCTATAAATATGAGAAAAACTTAGAGATAATTCACCTGAAAGATGCCTTATAGTTCCGAGAAGCTAAGTAAATCTCCATGGGATTTTAAAGTCCTTTCTGATAATTTTTAAAACTAGAAGTGAGTCTACCTCTACCTGCACATCAGTATAACCTCCAATAAAGGCAGTTTCTAGTCCTATGATCAGTGCTCTAATTTTAGTTTCCAAAATGTTCACCTTGTTGTGATATTGTGCTCTTGCCTCCAAGACTTTCCCTTGCTGATCCCTGATGACAATACCAGCCCCTGCTTTACCAGTTTTGAGTGATGAGCCATCAGTGTTCAACTTGGCCTGCTGAGTTGGTAATCTCCATGCCACTGCAATTTGTCTTTCTACTTGCATACTTTTATTCACAGTAGCAATAGCCAAGAAAGATAGAGAGACAATGGCTAAACCTTCTCTCCTCAATTTCAGATTGTGGATTTTAAGTATAGTTTTGAACAAGTCCACAATCTGTGTGTACATGGGTTTCACAATTTGGTTGCCTGTTATTGTAAATGTACTTATTCCTGGCACACCAAATAAACCATGTTGTAATGGATGAGACCGATCTTACACAGGTTTCCTGTAGTTTGACTTTCAAATCCACATTCCATAAAATATAGAATCTATCCCAAAGGTTTTGGAACTGAATATTCTCAAGATCAAATAAGCTGTTAATTATGTACCAAAGTGGTTGTAGCAAAAAACAATCATTAAAAGATGATGCAAATCTTCAGAATGATTTTTTAAACAGAGGGCAGATAGATGGAAATTGAAAATTAAAATCCTCTAGGATATCAAGTAATGCCAAAAGTCAATTTAGAAGCCTCCATGTAAAAACTATGATTTTCTTTAGCAAAAGTTTAGACCACAAGTGTTTAAAGGAGTTTAATTGTTGTTTTTTTGGCCTCAACAGTTCATAAGCAGAGCTTAAAGAGAGATACCATTATGCTCAGGTCTCCATATTAAATGATCTGGGTAATTCTCAAATAGAGAAAGTTCTTTGAAATAATTTCCAGAGTCCTGGATTGAAACCAGTTTGAAAAAGTTGGCAATAATACTTCTGGTTAAAGAAGAATCCAGTCACTATTAGATCAGAAACAAGTATGTCTATATATGAATTCCAATCCTCAATTAGTGGTGAATTTCTAATCCAGTTAGAATTCCAGAATGATAGTTTCCCTTCACCAACTTGCACAATTGTATTTTCTGAGGTTATATCAGATATGTCTCTTATCCTTTTCCATGTTCTTGAACATTTAAGATAGTTTGGTAGGGACCACATGAAATCAGACCAGAGACTATTATTCCGTTGTAATTTCCACCAGAGTTTATTGGAAAAACTTTGACTAGTTATGTGCAAATTCTTAACATCTAAGCCATTTTCAAGCACATGATAGCACATTTTGTTCCATGATCTCCAAACCTTGTTTTGTCCATACTCTGATGTTCCCTAGAAAAAATTAGCAAAAAGCACATGCAGTTTATCAATTATCTCTTTAGTTGGCTTAATTACTGCTAGAATATGCATTGGAATAGAAGACAAGACATGTTTGATCAAAATGAGCCTTCCATCCTGGTTAGCCATTTATTCTGCCAACTTAACAGCCTAGATGTCATCATTTCAAAAATAGATTGGAAGTAGTTATGCTTAGTTCTGCCAATATAAATTGGACATCCTAAGTACTGAAAAGGAAATGATCCAGGATTCATCTCTGTTAAGGTGCTGATCATATTCATATGAGCAGGTTGTGTAAACTTGGACAAACAAAAAGAAGATTTCTGAAAATTGATCTTTTGTCCAATAGCTTTCTCATGTTTCAGTAGTGTTAAATAAATTTGAATAATGATTGTTTTTTTTAAATATTAGTGTTCACATTTTGGTGCACAACTCAATAGATTCACAAAGTCTTGTTTAGGACCGACTAACCATCAGACAGGGTCATTTTATAATTGATGTAACTAATGTGGTGATTTGATGTTTATTTTTATTTATTGCAATTGGGTTCCTATAACTTTGAAAATATCTTATCCAAAGCACCCTATAATAGATATTGTTTGCTTTCTGTCTGTCAACCAGGGGTATTTGAGTAATTTTTTCACTTCCTTACCTTGCAAAATTGACACCGTTTTGCCAACTTCTAATTTACTGTTGGTTCTCTGTTTATATTATTCATCGCAATTCTTTACTCCTCATCTTTTGCAGTTGTTTTCTTCAGCACCACCACGTCTCACCGTTTCAACCTCTCCACCGTAATCCATCGTGCCCGTACCGTTTAGCCCAATCACATCTACATCGATCAGCTATTCCCTTTGTCTCTTTTACACCCAACGTCAACCTCTCTGCCATTGTTTCCTCTACAACTATTCCCCTTGTGTCCTCCACACCTAACGACGACCTCTATGCCATTGCCTCCTCCACTGCCATTGCCATTGTTTCTATCTGGGTTTTGGTTTTTGTTTGATCAGAAAGTAAGAATCTTTTTCGTGTGGTTTTCTGATGGTTCAGTAGGCATGTTTTGGAACTGTTTGAAGCTGAAAGATTGATTTTTTTTACTATTTGTTTGGTGTTTCCTGTGGTTAATTTGTGGGTTGATGGTTTTACTGTGATAAAGTCAAAATTTTTTTATTAGAATACTGGGTTTTTGCCTCGGTCTCCTCATCATCCTGAGAACAAGCCCTTTTAGGCTATATCTGGATGGTTGAATTTGGTTACACATAGGAAGAGTTTCAGCCCCCTTCCTCCTCCAATGTAACAAGGGGAGATAGAATAGAAGTACCATATGATTTTGTCGGCAGTAGTGGTGGATTGGATTATGTTTTGGATGTTGTGATGCATGATTCAGAGTCAAGCAATTCTAGGGATCCTGATATTGAGGAGGAGTATCAAATACAAATGGCTTTAGAGTTGAGCGCAAGGGAGGATCCCAAGGCTGTTCAGATTGAAGCTGTTAAGGATATCAGTTTAGGCCCCCCTCCTCCTGATAATACTTTGGCAGCTGTTATAGCTTATAGATATTGGGTAAGACTTGCTTATCTTCTTATCAATTTGGCCTTCATAGACATTTTCTTAAAATTTTGTTGTTTATGCTTTCTGCTAGCTACACTTCTTAATGCTTCCTAATACACTGAGAAATCATGGTAATGAGATAAATTGGTGTTCGGATCATACTTGGATTACTCATGAATAATGTCCTTTCCTTGTTCTGCCATTTTCCTTTTTCTTAATGAGCAATTGCAAGGTAGCGGAGAAGCGTGCTGTGATAAATATTCACACGTAAATTTTAACTGATACTTCCACAGTTCCACTACAATTTGCTAATCTCTTAGTTGAGGTACGTACCTTTGAAACACATCCTTTGCATTTTTTAAAACTTTAAGATAGTAGACTAGAGAATATCAGCATGAGTGCAATGATGATAATGAATAGGGGCTGTAGAAAGAATATGACAATATGGTTGGGGATTAAATTTGTGCAAGCAGCTCTAACATACAGAAATATGCGAGTGCACATGTGGGCGTGTTTGCTTGTTTTTGTTGGATTTGATAAGTTTTTATCAAATTGGATGAGTAAATTATGTGTATGTTTAATATACTGTTATTAGATTGATTGGGGTATTCTTTAGAATGGACATGTGCTTTTTTATTTTAGATGAGTCTGTTTCTCTGTGCATGTGTGCCTTTTGTTTGCCCATGTTCTATGTAATGCGGCTACATAGTTCAGCATAGAAGTTCTCTATTAGAGATTAAGCTTATTTAGTATAGGATCACGAAATTCAATAGAGCATATTGTTTGCTTTCGTACACAGTCAATCCATATCGAGAGTTGCTTTCTTGATCATGGGATTTATTTTATGAATGGAGTTGTTCAGATAGTAGATATTAGATAATGGAGGATTATGGGGAAGAAATGGGCAGTTAGAGAAGAATAGTTATATTATTGCATATTGTGTGTTGATTAAAAGTCTAAAATTTCTTTTGAATGGATCGCCTTATTGAGCTATGAACATAGCTGGGTACCCTTGATTGGAAGGGTATTTTATTTTCTTCATGCTTTATGTTTAAATTCTACTCGGTTAGATTATTTGCCTTTTGTTTGGTAGTTTAGTTAATATCCACGTAGTTAACTTTTAGTTATTGTTAACTTACTTTGTTTGTGGTTCTTGTTCCAATAGAATTTTTGTTCAACTCTTGGCTTTGAGTCTAAATGTGCTCTCCTTTTGTCAAAAAAGTTGTTCACTTGATCCTGTGGTCTTTTTTTTATATTATGAATAGAATTCAGAAAAAAAGAGGCTTGAAGGGTAGAATAATCTATTTATCCAAGTCCAGTGTAATGTGTGTTGGTTAAAACCAATCATTACTTCGGAAGTCCGCAATCACAGTACTCAGCTTCCAGATGTAGCCTTTTCTGCTAGGAGCTCAGCTCTACGAAGATGGGAAGGTTGAGATCAAGGAGATTGGTCACAAGGTATAGGATTTCTTGTCATAGCTCTAAAGAACCTCAGAATCAAAGCAATGGTAAATTCTTTCATTTTTTTCCATTTTTCTTGGACTAATTTTTGGTACTATGGGGTTTCTGTTTTTAGATATGGTTTATTGTTTTCTGGATTGAAGCTATATGCTTTGTTGGCTCCGATTACATGATAGAATGGTGGTGGTGTATATATAGCTGAGTGCAAAGGATAAACAAGGAATACAATTCACATCATATTCTAACTTTCCTTATCTATCAACTATCATATTATTTAGTTTTACGAGTTTGAAATTTATTTCTTGAAAATGTTGTGGTTTGGTGTCTGTTTGAGCCCTTTGCTGTGTTTGAAGTTGTCTGCCTTATTAGGACATGATTTGAATGATAGGAATTTGTGTTGTTCTCAGGGGATGACCCTCCGAAATCGTTGTTTATGAAGGAGTTGAAGAAGCGGGGTATGAATCCTACTTCGCTGCTCGAGGAAAGTAAGAAAATCGGCAATGCGGGTGAAGAGACAAAATGTAGGGAGGAGGATGGGGGATTTTCTCAGAGAAATACGGTTTCTATGGATGCTGAGACAAATTTGAAGAATCAGATGGAGGAATCTAAACCACTTAATAGTGAAGGCCTTGAGGTTGGCTTGGTTTATTTTACCGTTTTAACACACCAGATTCATGGGAGCAAGTCTAAATTGTCTGATTTCAGCCTCCCGTGTGTGTTTTAATGCTGAAGCAGTTGTCGATTACTGTTCTTATTGCATTTGTGTGAGGAGAAATGATGCTTGATCTTGAATATGTTTCTTTACACGGTCTGATCCCACGGGCAAGGCTTTTTATTACCCTTGGAGGAACATTCTTTCTTGCATTTTGACCACTGATCCTTGTCACCGTTGCTTTCTTTTTTGGCCTCTACCTGGTGAGTTCTGTTCAATCAATTATCTTCATGTGTAGCTCTGTTTATACCTCACCATGTGTTATCAGGGTTGCACTGTATTGAAACATAAATTATTCTTGGATGATGGTACATAGGCCACCTCAGTACTCTTGGAATGTAGTTTAATGTTTCCCTTCTTATGTGTCAACATTTCTTTTAATGTTGCAATGGCAATTAGCATGATCCACATAGCGTTGTTTGTTAGGAGAATGAGGATTAGGCTACATAGTTTGTACTGGATCTCATTTCTTGACCACATTATAGAACTATCACATTTGCAAATCAAAGTATAATGAAGTGATTGATGAAAAAGAAAGAGTGGGACCTCTTTACCTAAATTATGTAGTACAAGGTAAAATTTATTCTTGAATGGTGATTAGATTACTCTTTTCTTTCTGCTTCAATTGTATCTTACTCTCATAATGTTCTACTTGTACATATGTATTCCATAAGATTTGATTTTTTTTATATTTTGAGCCTGGACCCGTGAGAGGTGGTTCAACCGTCATAGCTTTTGCTAAGAATCCCGTCGGCTATCTTTTTGAGCTCAGTGAGCACCAATCTACTCCTGAACCACTCTATCAAGTTATATTACGTGTGGGTGATCTAGATCGCTTTGTTAAGTTCTATGAGAAAGTATTTGCGACGTAATGTGCCACTTCTTAGTCAGCTAATAGCTGATTTGTTGGTTGGATTGCATGTAGCATTCTGAAATGTTCTGTGTTTTATTTGAATTGAATGGTAAAGTAATGAAAATGATGTAGGATTAGAATGTAGGTTGGCTTATTTCTGGAATACTAAGATTTTGGCTAAATTTTTTAAGATAGTATACCACTATGTAGCTGAGCCTTGATAGCGAACTCTGTTAGGTAGTGGGATGTTTTATTGGAGGAGTCTCGTTTCAATCAAGAAAAGTGTGCCTTATGAAAGCCAAATCTGATGTGAAAAAGGTCTTTAAGTTTTGGCTGGTATATTGGAAAATGGAGGGAGTCATGAAAGTAGAAATAAAGGGTATAAAAAGACAGGGTTTGAGTGGAGAGTTTCGAGTAGAGAGAGTTTGAGTGAAGAGTTTCAAGTAGAGAGGGTTCGAGTGGAGAGGGTTCGAGTGGAGTGGGTTCGAGTGGTACTGGGTTCGAGAGGAGAGGTTTGAGTGGAGAGATTTGAGTCGAGGCAGATGGTTGATGTTTGAGGGGTGGATGGTTTGAGTGGTGGCGAGGCAGATGGTTGATGGATCGAGGTGTGATACCTCGAGGAGGATGATTGATGGTTCCAGGTTCTCGAGGGTTAATGAATTGATGGAGAGGCCCGAGTGGTACTGGGTTTGAGTGGTAATGGGTTCGAGTAAAGTGGTTCGAGTGGAGAGGGTTCGAGTGGTGAGGAGTCGAGTGGTGAGCGTTCGAGTGGTGAGGTTCAAGTGGAGAGGGTTGATGAGACGTCAAATGCATGTATTTTCCAAAGTATTTAACATCTCTTTTTTCATATTTTTGTTATAAGATTTCTATATTTAGGCAGATTTACATGATAAGGGGTTTAGATGACCAGTTTTGGTTTTTATATTTAAATCCTTCATTTTGTAACCTATGTTTAGTCTAATGGATTTTTGGTCCTTTCGAGCATCTAGATTCCATTTTGTGAGCTTCATTTGTAGATGTCTCGTGAGCTCTTTGGAGTGGTTTAGTGAAGGCCACATGCCAAAAGTGGTAGAAGATAGAAGGGTCGAAGAAGGAAGGCAAGGAAGCGGATGAATTGTCACCCCGGAAGTTTAGACAAAGTTCATAAACTTATCCGAGAAGAATCAGCCTAGAAGGGTGGTTTCATTGGATTCTCCTTCTCGAGCACTATAAAATCAACTACAAGAACTCCCAAAATGGATCTACGGTTCACCCGTGGGAAGCAAAACAAGAAGCCGGGAATTGTAGTCCATCTGAATTTTTTTGGGCTGAAACCTCCGCCACCCGGGCGATGCCATTTCCGCCCGGGCGGGAGCCTGCTGCATTTTTTTGGTTTTTCATGACCAAATTAGACTATAAATAGCCCCTTTTCTTCCCCATTTTCCCAAACCTGACTTGGGGGCTCCAAAACCCTAGTTTTTCACCATTTTCTTCCATTTCTTCTTCTTTCTTTGTAGATCGTTGTTCAATGTTATGGGTTTTGATTATCTAGCTTAGTTTTGTACTTGGGAGCAATTGATTGAAGCTTCCACACCTATGTAGTAAGAACCTCTATTTCACTATTTCTTGAAGCTTTTGTTATTTAGTATTCATGTGTTCTTAATGCTATGTTTTACTTCATTTATACCATGGGTTGTTTGAGAATATGAAGTTTTTGTATGATTGAAGTGTTAGGGTGTTAGGAAAGTAGCCAATTTCTTAGCTTATTTGACATGAAAATCCAAGAACATGGACTTATAACTTCTAGTGTATAATGTTTTGTAATTCTTGCTAGATAAGTATGTTAATGTGGATTGTTTTCATATTTATCCTATAGATGCAATGAAAGTTTGAATCTTGAATGTGGGTTGTTCTAGGTTTAGCCTAATGAATGCTATGTTTGGTTAAATGACTATGTCTTTGGTAGAAGGCTTGTTGTTATCAAATCTATGGTTTTTCGTGTATAATGTCGTTGATGAAATACCTTTATGGTGTGGTTTGCCTAAAGTGATTATCAATGAGGTTTGCAAATGGTCGTTGTTTGTCTTTGCAAATTACTATTAAGAAGGAATGAAGGTTGATCTTTGAATGGGAAGTTTTAGCATTCCCCACAGGTAACGAATGTGATAGAAGGAGTGAATGGTTGAATGATCTACATTAGGTTTGGAAGTGAATATCAATTTCCCCCAAGGCTTTGTCTTTTGTAGTTTTAAACCCCTTTTCTTAGTTTGTTTGGTGATTAACATATTTACTTGACTTTTCTAGTTATCTTGTCTTTAAATTTCATAACTTAGGAATAAAACCAACCCCCCCTTTTACTTGATTTTATATATCTATATATATATATATATATATCCACATCTAGCATAATATCAACCTTATATGTTTAAACACTTAAGAAAATCCCTCTTCTTCGTAGACGACCCCGACTTGCCATTATCTACTTAATTATTTAGGAAGCATAAAGGGCTTATAAATTATAACTTTGAGAGGTACGACGATGACCTCCTAAGGATTCGAATAGAAAGGGTTCGATTGGTACTGGTTTGAGTGGTGAGGGTTCGAGTAGAGGTTAGAGTGAAGAGGTTTGAGTCGAGGGGTGATGCCTCGAGGAGGATAGTTGATGGTTCCAAGGCCTGAAGGGTTAATAAATCAAGTGGAGATGCCTCGAATTAACACCCCTCAAGGCGGATGGTTGATGTTCAAAAGGTGGATGATCGAGTGGTAGGGAGGCCTTGAGGCAAATGGTTGATGTTCGAGATGTGGATGGTTCGAGTGATGGCATGGTGGATGTTCAAGAACTGATGGTTCGAGGGGTGATGGTTCTAGGAATTGATGGTTGGTGTTCGAGGGATAAGTGGTTCGAATGGTGGTGTCATGGATGGTTTGAGGGGTATATGCCTCGAGTGGGTCATGGTTCGAGAGCTAATGTGGATGGTTTGACGCTCTCAATGGTATACTCTCTCTCGGGGTGGATAGTACTCTCTCTAGTGGTGGATGATACTTTGTGTTATTTAATGTCATCATAACAATGAGTTTCCGACCCTTTAAAATACACCATCCACCCCTTTAGAGTACACCAGCCCTTGAGGGTACACCACCCCTTGAGAGAGTATACCACTAAGAGCGTCGAAAACCATGACCCACTCGAGGCATATACCCCTTAAACATCCACGACGCCACCATTCGAACCACTTATCCCTCGAACACCAACCATTCATTCCTGGAACCATCACCCCTCGAACCATCAGTTCTTGAACATCCACCACGCTACCACTCAAACCATCCATCTCTCGAACATCAACCATTTACCTTAAGGCCTCCCTACCACTCGAAGCATCCACCCTTTGAACATCAACCATCCGCCTTGAGAGGTGTTGATTCGAGGCATCTCTACTCGATTCATTAACCCTTGAGGCCCTGGAACATCAAGCATTCTCCTCGAGGCATCACCCCTCGACTCAAATCTCTTCACTCTAACCTCTACTCGAACCCTCACCAGTCGAACCAGTACCATTCAAATCCTTTCCATTCGAATCCTATATTCAAACCTCTCCACTCGAACCCAATACCACTCGAAACTTTTTACTCGAACCGATTACCACTCAAACCCAGTACCACTCGGACCTCTCCATAGATTCATTAACCCTCAAGGTCCTGGAACCATCAACCATCCTCCTCGAGGCATCATCTCTTGATCCATCAACCATCTGCCTCACCACCACTCAAACCATCCACCCATCGAACATCAACCATCCACCTCGACCCAAACCTCTCCGCTCGAACCCAGTACCACTCAAACCCAGTCCACTCGAACCTAGTACCACTCGAACCCTCTCTACTCGAACCCTGTACCCCTCTCCAATTGAAACTCTCCACTCGAACCCAGTACCACTCGAATCTCGACTTGAACTCTCTCCACTCGAACCTCACCACCTGAACTCTCTCCACTCGAACCCTGACCACCTAACCCTCTTCACTTGAACCCAGGTTCACTCGAACCTAGTACCACCCAAACCCTCTTCACTCGAACCCAGTACTACTCAAACCCTCTCCACTCGAATCCAGTACTACTCAACCCTCTCCACTCGAATCCAGTACTACTCAAACCCTCTCCACTCGAATCCAGTACTACTCGAACCCTCTCCACTCGAATCCAGTACTACTCGAACCCTCTCCACTCGAATCCAGTACTACTCAAACCCTCTCCACTCGAATCCAGTACTACTTGAACCCTCTCCACTCGAATCCAGTACTACTCGAATCTCTACTCGAACTCTCACTACTCGGACTAGTACCACTCAAACCAGTACCACTCAAACCCTCTCCACTCGAACCCATTACCACTCGAACCCAGTACTAGTCAAACCCTCTCCACTCGAATCCAGTACTACTCGAACCCTCTTCACTTGAACTCTCACCACTCGGACCAGTACCACTCAAACCAGTATCACTCGAACCCTCTCCACTCGAACTCTCACCACACAGACTAGTACCCCTCGAACCAGTACCACTTGAACCCTCTCCACTCGAACCCTTTACCACTCGAACCCTCTCCACTCGAACCCTCTCCACTCGAACCTCTCTACTCAGGTAATAATTTCCTTACTTCACGAGCTATTGTTTTTTTTATGATTTGATAAACGTAAGTTGATTGATTAATGTTAGTTGGATCTATAAAGGTAAATTCTTAAACCAATATGCTATACAAATTTCTTTTTAATAAGCTAATAGTTTGTTTCTTTATTGTTACATAGCCAAAAACTCAAGAGGAAGAAATAAAAAGGTCCAACTTAATTTGATGTCAAGCCTTTAAAGTGAAGATGAACTTGAAAGTAAAGATGAAGAGCAACCAAACTCAAAGAAAAGAAGGATGACATAAGTTTTAAAATTTATCCATTATCAACGATGATCCTTATTCCATTATATTTCTCTATTTCATATTTCTCTATTCCATTTTAGTTTATTGTTTTGAATTTAATTTGAATCATATTTATCTTTTTAATTTTAGTTTCCTTTTAAAAAAATAATAATTATATACATATTTTTTTTACTAACAGAATGATGAGATATGTATTGATTGCATTAATTAGAAAATAAATTTCCTCTTAATTACTATAATGTTTACCTTTTTTTTTATCATTCTTTTAACTTAATCAAGTACTACTTGATTTATTTGAGAAATTCATACACGGATTATTATAATAAAAATAAAAGGCAATATTTCATATTAGACTGCCTAACAAAGTTTATTTATTCTAATTTGCACTTGTTTTTCCATACCTTATGGAAAGACCGTCTTTCAAGAGATGGACTCATTATATTTAGAATTTAATTTTAGTTTATACTTAATCTCTGAAATCTAAAAATATATTTTATTCAAATCAAAATGTTTTATCAAAAATACCGCGCAGCGCGCAGTGGAACTCCAGATATATAAATAATTATAACTTGACATTAAAAAAATATTTAAAAAATAATCGAAACAAGGTTTTTCATAACTGCTCTAACCTTTAGTTTGTCTAACGGGATACTTTCTCCAATAGATTTGATGTTTCATTAACATTATTTGATGCTCTAAGTAAAATTTATGATGTTTTGGATAATTAGTAAAGACATCTAATTTTTTTTATTTTAAACTTATATTTTCACTTTTTCTGATGGGTAACTTTTCACCATGTCGTTTTAAAAATTATTATCTATGTTCCTTTTTTCTGAATATCAAATAGATGCCTTGATATTTTAGTAGTGTGAATTGTTATTTTTTCATTTTGATAATGATGTTTTATTTTTTTGATATTAGCGTCACATTTTGTGCACACTCTTATGTTTTTGAATTCATGTCAGTTTTTATTTGATGTATATTTAAATATTTTTATTTTATCTTCTCATTTATTTTATCTTCTCATTTTTTTGTATCAACCTATTTTTAATTTGATGGCTACTTTTATATTTTGGTGTTAAATATTTTCAGTGTATTTATTTAATATTTATTATTCTTATTTGATAATGTCACGTTTTACTATTTTATTAGGTATTTATCTGTTTTAATTTGATTTGTGTGGGAGGTCGTCGCCGTACCTCTCAAAGTTAATATTTATAAGCCCTATTCGCTTACTTTCTACAACTAGGTAGATAGTGGCAAATTGGGGTCGTCCAAAGAGAAGAGGGATCTTCCTAAGCGTCTAAGCACAAACGGTTGATACTAGGCTAGGAGTAACTATATATACACACACTTAAAAGCAAGTAAATGGGGGGGGGGTTGGTTGGTTGGTTGGTTCCTAAGTTACGAAAGATAAAAAGACGAGATAACTAGCAACGTCAAGTGACTTTGCTAATCATCAAACGACACTAAAGAAAAGGGGTTTTTAACTACAAAGATAAAAAGCCTTGGGGGCAATGGATATCCACTTCCACATCTAATGTAGTTCATCGAATCATTCACACATTCCATCATATAGCATTCATGACTCAACACTCACATACCCATCTAGCAAGTACCACAACACACACATCACAAGCAGTTCTAAGTTCATGCTCACAGATTTTCATGCAAAGGAGTCCCGGAGTTCGTCACGCTCCTAACACCAAAGCAGTTCAACCGGACAACCACTCCCTATGCTCAAACGACTCATGGCACACATGAAGTGAAACATACCATCAAGAATACATAAACGCCAAACAACAAATGCTTCAAGAATGAGTACAAGCCATCTATTCAATATTTCAACTACTTGTCGTGGAGACTAAACTCCTATCCTTCTTAGTTCGTAGTTCGCGAGAGTGAGTTCAACATCTCTCGTCAAACCTCACCAATGACTCCCGAGTCGCGACCACGACTCAAGGTGCCATTGGTGGCATTAAGCACGAAGGACCAACAAGCTTGGCAATGCCTATGACCACTACACCGTGACTAAGCATTAAACCAATTCATGCAATTACACGAGATTGGATGAACGTGCAACGCACATTCATCCACGAGCATATGACTCTCTCGTTTGCTACAGAAACGAACATGACGAAGAGTTCAACATCAATCACATTCGCCTAGCACATTGTCAACACACTAACACAATCAAAAGCTCTAATTCACACTCATACATTCCTAACAAGAACAGGGGGGAAATTAACCCAAATCCCCCAAACTCTAGCTAGCAATTCATACAAGCATTCATATCCTCAAGCTCTCAACAACATCAATGGAATCAACAATTAACATTCAAAGCACAATAAGAGCACAATAGCAAAAACACCAAATAGATAGATAAAATGAGTTCTTGCTACATAGATAATGGAAGCTTCAATCCTATGCTCCCAAGTACAAAACTAACCTAGAACAACAATAGACATAACAAAGAACTAAAAACTACAAAGAAAGAAGAAGAAAAATGGAAGAAAAGCTAGAGAATTGGAGCCCTAAACCCAGAGAAAACGAGCTCCAAAAGCTGGAGAAGAAGAAGAAAGAAGAGTAGTATTTATAGTGCGAAGAAGATAAAGTTGATTTCTGGCCGCCCGTTGGTCGCGACTCGCGATGGTGTCGCGACTCGCGATGGTGTCGCGACTCGCGATGGTGTCGCGACTCGCGATGGTGTCGCGACTCGCGATGGTGTCGCGACTCGCGATGGTGTCGCGACGGGAGCCAGAGTCTTGCATTGTTTCTTTGTCTTCTTCATAGCCATCCCTCTCAATCTTCAAGTCTTCAACAGCTCCAAAATGGTCTTCAACGGCCTCCGGTCTTCATGTTTTCGAAGTGATTATCCAAAAGTCTTCGAAAGTATAGTCTTCAATGTCTTCCGGTCTTCGTTGCTTCCGTGTTCTTCCCTTGTCACACAAAATCCACTTAGAAGAGGTAAAAGAGTACAAAGTTACTTTTGCCTCTCCTAAGTGAATTTCAAGGTAGAACACAAGCTCTCGATAATAAAAGAGCACAAAAGTGATCCTAAATACTACTAAATAATGCATCTAAAATGGACACATCAAACATCCCCACACTTAAACCTTACTCGTCCTCGAGTAAGAAAAGATTTAAGCGTACGGATGAAATGGCATATCCACATCCTAAAACCCCTAAAATAACCACACAAAATGGACACATCAAATATCCCCACACTTAGACCTTACTCGCCCTCGAGTAAGAAAAGAACCAAGCACACGGATTAAATGATATATCCAAAACCTAAACTAATCCCCCAATCAAAGCCTCGCAAAAACTCTCAATATCAAAAATCCCAAAATAAAAGCTCACAAGAGAATTTTTGCACCCACACATCCCCAATCCTAAATCTAACCAAACCTACCACTTATCAATTCACTACCCATAAAAATATTTCACAGCCCAGAATTGATATTCCCATAATCCAATGACACAAAATGAAGCTAAAACCATAGAGGAAGTTTTAAACACATGCTTCACCTAATGCCAATATATTAACCAAAAACGAAGTAGAAAGAGATACTGAATTTCATAATCATACTCCGTTTCCTAACCCACTAAGCTACCCAAACCCAAGAGGTCTATAGATATTGAGCTACCCGATCCATCCATGTGACAACCGCAACCTTATGACTCCAACGCCGGCAAGTGAGTGAAATCATATCATTTTTCAATTTCTCTCAATTTCTCTCATTTTGCCTAGGAGCTCTTTCGAGTTTTCATCCTAGCCACACATCATGTTTCTTTAGCTCACATCTCACATTTTTCCGCACATTTTAGCCTCTCATTTTTGCCTAGGCCGCCCTTTAAGGGTTTTCGACCTATCCGGGCCCCCAATGTTGCCTAAGTTGCCCTCTCGGGTTTTCAACTTAGCGGGTTTTCTTTCTTTCTTTTTTTTTTTTTAAATTTTTTTTCTTTTTCTTTTTCTATTTTTTTCTCATGTTTTTCAAATGAAAAGTAGCAAAAAGCATTCCAAAACAATCTAGCATGCATGTGAATCCTCTAACCCCTCCCCACACTTAAAACATTACATTGCCCTCAATGTAAACACGTAAGGCAAGAACAATAAAAATCAAGGTAAGGGAGTTAGAGTGGCACCCATTTCTCCGCAAATTCGCCGGTGATATGGCGATGTCCAAGTACTTGGATGGTCCCGAGATAGGTTTCGGAACCGGAAGGGTGAGCAAAAATGCCGTAGAAGAACTCACCCCTCGAGAAAAGCATTGTCTCCATGGCGCCGTTTGATCAAGACTACACCACGAAGAACACATTAAACTCACAAGTACATAAGGATATGTAATACTAGGTTTAGCATCAAGAGTTAGTAACCATAGTATTTTCAAAGAACAACCAAATCACACTCAACCAACGCTATAAGAATAATCATGAAAAATATCCAACATATATTGACATGTATACAAGCATCATTATAGGATATGCACTTACGATCACAATGATGTAGTCGGCATACTACAATCAACAAATGTACTATAAAGATGCAAGAATGTTCATATGCCAATATATGTAGGATGGTTGAGAATGAGTGGAGATGTGGTGGTTCTTGGGAGTGTTGGGTGGAGAAGAAGGTAGGATCATGCAATGTTTAAAATCATTTAAAAACTTGGAAGCTTGGAAATTTGAAATCCGGACTGAAAAAAAAAAATTTCGAAAAGTTACTGAGCACGTCGCGACTCGCGACGAGCCTCGCGAGGTCATCGTGACTCGCGGAAAGGTAAGTCCGAGAGTTCAAAATTTTCTGAGCTCGTCGCGACTCGCGACAAAGGGTGTCGCGACTCGCGACGAGCCTCGCGACGTCGTCGCGACTCGCGGAAAGTGGAGTCCGGAAGCTCAAAATGTTCTGAGCTCGTCGCGACTCGCGACGAAGGGTGTCGCGACTCGCGACGAGCCTCGCGAAGTCATCGCGACTCGCGGAAAGTTGGCGCTGGGATTGATTTTTCTCCCCTGTTCGTCGTGACTCGCGACGGCAGGATATCCCAGTCTTAAAATTTTTTCTTTTGCTTACCAACTATCCAAGCTTCCTTCCCCCGTTCATTGATCTCGTTCCTTCATTTCCTACATTACAATGCACTTAACTTTGCTACAAAATCACAGAAAAACAAGCCATAAAAAGAACAAAACAAAACAACAACAAAAATAAACTAAGAAACACAAACTAAGAAACAAAAACTAAAAGAAATGCCGAATTTATTTTACGTCGTCGGCACGACGAAGCTCCGTATGTTTAAGGTCGTCGGCACGACCCTAATGTTATGCGTATGGTGAAGGCTTGAAGCTCTTCACCATGAGCATCCAAAATAAGAGAGGTGGGGGCACAAAACTTTCAAGAGGAAAGTCTTGTGGAGGTGGAGATGGTTCAAAGGGAATTAAGTGGTTAGGGAGCTTAGGATAGTCTTCTGGCTCCTCTCTCGTTTCCCTCAAAACTTCCGAAAATATTAGAGTTGATTCACTAGGTGGGAGACGGGGTGACAATGATAATGGATGATGTAGCACTATCACCTCTTCCTCCATTTTTCTATCTTCTACGACCAACTCCTCACCCTTTTCAAACTCAAAATCATTTTTATTGGTGACTTCACTCACCGAATCATCGAGTTCAAGTTGGGATGGTGTGTTTTCGGAATCACGAGCTTCCATGCGGGCCAATACCTCTAATATGTTCCTCACATGCCCCTCAATGGCCTCAACACTAGAGGAGAGCTGGGTATCCGGCTCCTCACTAGTAAAGGAGTTCAAGTTTGCTATGGTATTTAAGACATCCTCACGTGTCAAACTTGAACTACCTTGTTGTGCTTGGTTTTGGGGTATGGTATAGGGTGGTGATGGCCAACTAGGTTGCTCGTAATATTGGTTTTCTGGCTCATTCTCATACCACAAATCCGGACTACCACTCCATTCCGGATTGTAAGAGTTGTGGTATGGATAGCATTCATGAGCTTCTTGCCCTTGAAAACCAATATCTCCTACCTCTTGATAGCACTCTTCATAGTACCCATGGTTTTGGAAACCAAGGGTTCTTTCTCGGTCATCGTGCTGTTCCCACAACAAAGGGCAAGATTCGGTAGGATGGTCGGAATGACACATCCTACAAAACCTTGCTTGTTGAGCCTCTCTTCTCATCATGAGTTCCCTCAAGGTGAGACGCTCCATTAAATTTTTTTTTTATTTTTCAAAAGTTCGGAATCATAGTGCAAGGATTCTCGATAAAATAGATCACCAAGAACTCAAGCAATACCTACTCCGAACAAAAACAACCACCAAGTAGTGGAAAATAAAAACAACTAGCTAATACACAACCAATTACACCTAAATACTTAAGAATAAACGCCTCTTCCCCGGCAACGGCGCCAAAATTTGGGAGGTCGTCGCCGTACCTCTCAAAGTTAATATTTATAAGCCCTATTCGCTTACTTTCTACAACTAGGTAGATAGTGGCAAATTGGGGTCGTCCAAAGAGAAGAGGGATCTTCCTAAGCGTCTAAGCACAAACGGTTGATACTAGGCTAGGAGTAACTATATATACACACACTTAAAAGCAAGTAAATGGGGGGGGGGGTTGGTTGGTTGGTTGGTTGGTAAGTTACGAAAGATAAAAAGACGAGATAACTAGCAATGTCAAGTGACTTTGCTAATCATCAAACGACACTAAAGAAAAGGGGTTTTAAACTACAAAGATAAAAAGCCTTGGGGGCAATGGATATCCACTTCCACATCTAATGTAGTTCATCGAATCATTCACACATTCCATCATATAGCATTCATGACTCAACACTCACATACCCATCTAGCAAGTACCACAACACACACATCACAAGCAGTTCTAAGTTCATGCTCACAGATTTTCATGCAAAGGAGTCCCAGAGTTCGTCACGCTCCTAACACCAAAGCAGTTCAACCGGACAACCACTCCCTATGCTCAAACGACTCATGGCACACATGAAGTGAAACATACCATCAAGAATACATAAACGCCAAACAACAAATGCTTCAAGAATGAGTACAAGCCATCTATTCAATATTTCAACTACTTGTCGTGGAGACTAAACTCCTATCCTTCTTAGTTCGTAGTTCGCGAGAGTGAGTTCGACATCTCTCGTCAAACCTCACCAATGACTCCCGAGTCGCGACCACGACTCAAGGTGCCATTGGTGGCATTTAGCACGAAGGACCAACAAGCTTGGCAATGCCTATGACCACTACACCGTGACTAAGCATTAAACCAATTCATGCAATTACACGAGATTGGATGAACGTGCAACGCACATTCATCCACGAGCATATGACTCTCTCGTTTGCTACAGAAACGAACATGACGAAGAGTTCAACATCAATCACATTCGCCTAGCACATTGTCAACACACTAACACAATCAAAAGCTCTAATTCACACTCATACATTCCTAACAAGAACAGGGGGGAAATTAACCCAAATCCCCCAAACTCTAGCTAGCAATTCATACAAGCATTCATATCCTCAAGCTCTCAACAACATCAATGGAATCAACAATTAACATTCAAAGCACAATAAGAGCACAATAGCAAAAACACCAAATAGATAGATAAAATGAGTTCTTGCTACATAGATAATGGAAGCTTCAATCCTATGCTCCCAAGTACAAAACTAACCTAGAACAACAATAGACATAACAAAGAACTAAAAAATACAAAGAAAGAAGAAGAAAAATGGAAGAAAAGCTAGAGAATTGGAGCCCTAAACCCAGAGAAAACGAGCTCCAAAAGCTGGAGAAGAAGAAGAAAGAAGAGTAGTATTTATAGTGCGAAGAAGATAAAGTTGATTTCTGGCCGCCCGTTGGTCGCGACTCGCGACGTGTTCGTCGCGACTCGCGACGTGTTCGTCGCGACTCGCGACGGTGGTCGCGACTCGCGATGGTGTCGCGACGGTGTCGCGACGGGAGCCAGAGTCTTGCATTGTTTCTTTGTCTTCTTCATAGCCATCCCTCTCAATCTTCAAGTCTTCAACAGCTCCAAAATGGTCTTCAACGGCCTCCGGTCTTCATGTTTTCGAAGTGATTATCCAAAAGTCTTCGAAAGTATAGTCTTCAATGTCTTCCGGTCTTCGTACTTCCGTGTTCTTCCCTTGTCACACAAAATCCACTTAGAAGAGGTAAAAGAGTACAAAGTTACTTTTGCCTCTCCTAAGTGAATTTCAAGGTAGAACACAAGCTCTCGATAATAAAAGAGCACAAAAGTGATCCTAAATACTACTAAATAATGCATCTAAAATGGACACATTATTGTGTTTTAGTGATTTATTTTGTATTAATTAATTTTATTTTTATGAAGTCTTTAAGTGTCTTATTTGACATTTTACTATTTTTAATCTAAATCGGCACCCATTTTTTGCTGAAAGATACCATTTTGAACCATAAATGAAAAATGGGTACGTTTTCTTATAAAATTTTGAGAAGGTTTATATATATATATATATATTCATCTTCCTAATAAACCATGAGAGCTTTACTGTTAATATTATACCTCTTTTTTTTTAAATTTAAACCATCCTAAGATGGGGGGAATATATTGGCTCCCCAAACCGATAAAATGAGCCAAATAGGCACTAATTGTTACATTACATCGATAATTAACCAACAGTCATTCCAAGGAATGTATATTCAAAGTAAAGTTCACTTATATCTAATAGGTATGTGAATATCATCACTAAAGCAAAAAATGGCTTAAAGAGCCCCAATGTACCCTAAAATTGAAGCAGAAACATCACAAACAGGTCGAAGAATCGTACAAAAACGAGACTCCTATTTGTCGATAATGTTCCTGCCAAACAGAAGGGTCTTTGTAATGTAAAATTTCCTATGATATCATAGAACTTAGAGAAGAAGCCTCAGATAGTAAGCCTCAATGTATCTTCCTCACTTGATTCTCCTTGAGTAGAGATATAATCCTTCCTAACAAGCTGTTTTTCCATTTCCACTGATCAGTTTGTAACCTTCCTAAGCTGTGTATATTCATGGCCACCTCTTCTGAAAAACAGCAAACAATAGAGAGCAGTATCCAGTCGAAAAGAGATTTTATAGTATAAACATCAGCTCCTACCATAAATACTGTAACCACTAGCTATGCACTATTAGGTTCCTATTCTGATTCCATGCACCCCAGATTTATCCAACAGTAACAGGCCTCTAAGAAAAGGAGGTATATTTCCTAAATCTAGATCACCAGATAGTTTTTTTTCCTTAGCATGTTTAGCCATAAAATCTGCTGCTAAGTTAGCCTCCCTAGGGATATAATGAATCAGAGCTCCTTCATTCCATTCATTCAGGGTGCTGCATAGTGAGAAGACTTTCCAGGGACTTCCTTTTGGATTTTGAATTCCTTTGACAGCAGTAAGACAATCTGTCTCAATTGTGAAAGAATATAGTTCAAGTTCTAAACCTAATTGATAAGCAAAGTGGATACCAATAAGTTCTGCATGTAAAGGTGAGTCAGCATTAAAATGGTTCACTCTTAACTTAATCACATCTCCCCTCCAGTCCCTAATTATAACTGCACATGTTGACTCACAATCAGGTTTCCATGTTGCATCTGTGTTGAGTTTGTACCCAACAGTTGGTTTTTCCCATCTTACTGCTGTGATCAACTTCTTATTTTTCTGATGGGGGACAGGAATGATTCCATTTTGTATTAAATACTTATGTTTATCAAGATTACCTTTTTGTGGATTAGCATTAAAAATTTGGTAAACCTGATCTTTAACATTCAGAAAACATGTTTCCACAGAGAAAGATAGATTTTCAAACAGTTTCTTGTTCCTATATGTCCATATTGACCAAGATGTGACCATTATAAATGCTATTATCAAGTTGGACCATATCAAAGATTCAGCTCTGATAGACAAATAGAAGTCAATTCTGTTCTTAAAGCTCCCAAAAACTGATTGATTAATATGCAAAAGTAAGTTCACTTTGTTCCAGATTGCAATAGCAAAAGGACATGAGTTAAAACAATGATTTAGAGAATCTGAATGCTTCCTACACATAGGGCATATTGAAGCTAGAGAAAAGCCTATCTTACAGAGGATATTGTCAAAAGGTAAGATTCCATTAAGTGCTCTCCAAACTAAAACAGACATTTTTGCAGGAATAAAGTGTGACCATACCTTATGTAATTGTCTTACAGTTGCTCCTTTCTGTCTGCAAATCTTATAAGCAGAGGCAGTATTAAATTCACCATCAACTGAAACAGTCCAGATCAGCCTATCCTCATGTAAATGAGTGATTTTTGCATCCTGCAAGATTAGCATTGTACTGGTAGCCAAGTGTGGCTCCAAGATATTCAGGTAAGAGTTTTTGTTCATTATAAAATAATTGAGAGATATGTCAGGGAAAGGAACTTCCTCATCTTGGGGCCATTCATAAATCAGAGCACCTTTTCCTGACCAGTTTGCATTCCAGAATGAACAATCTCCTTTTCCATAAATAACCTTTGAAAAACCATTAGCTAATTCAGTTATTTTACAGATTCTTTTCCATACATTAGATTTCTTATAGGAATCAGGCAGTGTCCATAAATGATGTGCCCAAAGAGAGTTATTCATTTGCAGCTTCCACCACAGTTTGCAAGAGAAGGCATTAACTGTTGCTTGTAAATCTCTGAATCCCGTGCCATTCTCTTGGACAGGGAAACTCATTCTAAGCCATGACCTCCATCTTTTCCTATTTTCTGTGTACTCACTACCTCCCCAGAAAAAACCAGAAGCCATATTCTCCATTTTCCTTAATATTGCTTTAGGTGGATTCAGAACTGAAAACATATAAGTAGGAATTGAAAGAAAACAGTGGTTAATTAGAATGATTTTGCCTGAAGTATTTAACCACCTATTCTTCCAATTACTAATGGCTTTTTCCATTCTTTCTAAGATAGGGTAATAATATCTCTGCTTATTCCTTCCTGGAAAAATGGGAATTCCTAGATAAATAAAAGGGAAACTACCTCTGATCATGCTTAAGTTCCTGCTCAGAGCATGTACTCTGTCCACAGAGGTATTGTGAGCTACAAAAAAATTAGATTTTGAAAAGTTTACTTTTTGGCCCGTTGTTTGTTCATATGCTGTGAGAAACCTTTTAAACCTGTCCAATTTTTTTTTATTTCCATTAAGGAAAACAGCCGTATCATCCGCATACATAAGATGAGTAATCTGAGGATAGTTGTTAGGCAAGCTAAAATATTTTAGATAGCCTAAACTAAAAAGTTTTTTTAAACCACGGGAGAAAGCCTCAGAAAGGATGTTATACAGAAAAGGAGATAGGGGATCTCCTTGTTTGATTCCTCTATTAGAAGCAAAGAATCCTGAAACTGTTCCATTAATTAACACCGAAAAATGAGCTGAAGATATATTCTGCATAATCCTGTGAACAAAGATGCCATGAAAACCGAATTTCAGAAGAATTGAATTAAGAAAAGACCAGGAAACCCTATCAAAAGCCTTCTGCATGTCTAACTTAACAATAATATTTGAAGCTTTAGATTTCCTAGAGAGTAATCTGGTCATTTCCTGCATCATTATGGTGTTATCAGATATATCTCTCCCTTTCATGAAGGCACTCTGTTCCAGAGATATTATTTGTGACATATAAGGTTTAATCCTGTCCATTAGCAACTTAGAGAAGACCTTGTTCACAAAATTTGAGAGACTTATTGGCCTAAAGTCAGTAAAGTTTATTGGAACAGGTTTTTTGGGGATTAAAAATAACCAAGTGCTGGAGATTGCATTAGGAATATTTCCAGTTCTTAAAAAGTCATTTGCAGCATCTAGAAGATCATCCTTAATCGTATCCCAAAAAGTAGTGTAGAAAGAACTAGAAAAACCATCAGGACCTGAGGAACTATTTCTGTTAAGATAAAAAACTGCACTTTGAAGTTCCTGAATTATAAATGGAGACAGAAGAGATAAATTTTCCTGATCTGTTATCACATTTGGAATCTCATTGAGGAAATGTTGAAAATAAGTTCCTTGTTTTTGAGAAACATCCTCATTCAGAAGTTCTTTATAATATCTCACAGCTTCCTCTTTTATCAGGGTGGGATCAGTAATCCAGTTTCCATGATTATCTCTTATTTTGCAGATTCTGGCTTTTGCTCTCCTCTCCTTAATAGCATGATGAAAGTATTTAGTATTAGCATCACCATATTTTAGCCAATTTAACCTAGCCTTTTGCCTGAGGAATATATTTTTTTCTTTTTGAGCCCTCATCAACATTTGTTTAGATTTATTAAGTTCTGCTAGGATAAGTTGGTCCTGGTTTTGCTGAAAAGCAATTTCCAGATCATTAACTCTATTTTCCTGTTGGGCCAGATTTTGATCCACATTACCAAACTGTGATTTGTTCCAATTTTTAATTTCCAACTTTAGCCTCTTTAGTTTAGCAACTAACCTGAACATACCACTAAAAGGAGTAACTAAAGACCAGTTAGATACTACTAATTTCTGAAATTCCTGTCTATTTGACCACATTTCCTGGTACCTAAAAGGCCTAGGTGCTTGTTCTTCAGCAATTTGAACTGAAAGAAAAAGAGGAGCATGATCTGAGGACATCCTATTTAAAACCTGAATAGAGCTATTAGGAAATTGATCAAACCAGTCTAGAGTAACAACTCCCCTATCTAACCTTTGAAAAATTAGATCCTTACATTTATCTTTATATCTGTTGTTACTCCATGTGAAAGAGTTTCCCACAGTTTGGATTTCATGCAAGTCCATAGAACTAAGAAAATCATTAAACTGCTTCATGCTTTTTTTAGGAGTGGACTTTCTTCCTTTATATTCATTTACTGATGTCACAGTGTTAAAGTCCCCTATATATAATGTATGATTATCCTGCTTTCCTTTTAAATCATTCCATAAAAGTTCCCTTATTTGCCTATGAACACTGGCATAAATGAAAAAGCAGTTCCATGAGCAAGAAGAAACAGAATCAGTTATTTTAACATTCACAAATTGGTCTGTTTCACCTAAGATTGAGATACTGAAAGCTTGATTCCATAGTATCCATATTTTTGCATGCTGAGCTGGATAAGCATATCTGTAACCAAGAGTATGTCTAAAGTCTGGTAGTTTATGTTTATCCTGCCAAGGTTCTATTATGCACATAATGTCTATTTTATGCTTGCTTTTTAGGATCTTAAGTCTATCCACAGATGTACCAATTCCCCTAACATTCCAAACAAGTATATTTCCTATAATTGTGTGTTTAATCATTTAAAAACTTTGGGGGTGGCTTTTTGTGTGGATCTGAGGTTCCTACCAGTCTTTGCAGAATTTTTTTCTTTGTTCCCTGATTTACCAGATTCTTTTTCACTCTTCCCTATAGCAGGGCTTTGATCAGAATCATTTACCTTATTCCTCAAGTTATCCTCCACTAAAGTGTTATGATCAGAGGTATAAAGACTCTGGCTCAGGCATGTTACCAACACAGTGGATGTTTCCTGATCAGTTCCTAATTTTTCTGGCTCAATATATGAACCTGATTCTGTATTTATGTTAATCTGATCATCAGAATTTATGATTACTGGAATGTCATGAGATTCCAAGGATTCATGAAGAATCTCTACAATCTCACCATCCTGCTCCTCAGCGAGGTTATCTAATGTTTGGAAAGCATTAGAAATTGACACTGTGTTTGTTATTTCAGCATTTTCCTTAATTGGGACAAGATCAGGGTGTATCTTTTTTTTCCTCCAAAAGGTTGTGGTTATTGGCTTAGAAATGTCATCAAGAGAATAGAATGGAGAGCCTTTTTTCTTAGTGCTAATTGTAAAAATATCAGTGTTTAGATCACTATTTCCTTCTGAGTTGATTTTTTGTTCCTGGACATCCTTTTCTTTTTGTGATACTGTTAAGGCAGAGGAGCCTTCTAGATTAATTAAGTCTTTTTGAGGAACAGATTCTAACCCTTTAGCAACCTTATGTTCTATACCTTGCAACTTTTTCTCCATTTTTTTTCTTAGTTCAGGGTGCAGGAAGTTACACCTATTGTTGCTATGTCCAGTGATCTTACAATGTGAACAATATGTAGGCAGATCTTCATATTCAATTGGGTATTCAGCAACCTTATTACCTATTCCAACAACAATTGTACTAGGGAGCGATGCTAATAGGTCAATTTCTACGCATACTTTAATGGCAGAGGGTCTGGTTAGAGCAATTGTCGCCGCATCCATCTTAAGAAAATGACCAATCTGACTACTAATGCCCTTGATTGCTGAGTTATTATAAAACATAATTGGCAGTTTATGGAAAGTTACCCAAACCGGTGCTATAGATGATTCCACTGATGGCGAGAAATCCTGCGTCCACTTTTGAACCTTCATGGTGAATCCGTTTATCATCCATTGCCCCTTGATCCAGCATCTTTGGTAATCTTCTTGTTCCTGAAAACGAATAAGCACATGTCGGTAATCGATAGAACCTAATTGAAATTTCGACTTAAAACCTATTGACTTGAAAGCCATATGAAGAGCCTCCATATTTGGTTTCCCACGAAGGAATTTCCCGACGAGCGCATTCTGGTAATGCGAGGCTGAAATTTCTCCCTCTTCCGGGGGAAGGATGTACGCCACTTTCCTCTTATATATTTATATCCATTTTTTTGTATTAAACGTCGAGAGATTTCTTGTTAATATTATCTCTTTTATATTTTTTGTTCATTTATCTATAAAACTTTGAGAGATTTATTTCGAACTGATGAATGATGATTATTTATATTTCGTGAAATTAATCACTCAATATGACAATTCACCTTAACCACATGGTTTCATATGAGATTCACCATAACTTGTTTTTGTTTTTACCTACAATATTCAACATCATACAATGCATCTCTTATTTTCCTTTATTTTAAAATTTTTTTTGTCACTGGGGAGCCATGAATTATCCCACACCCTCTTTTTTTTTTAAATGAAAACATCCGAGGGTGGGGTTGGTATATTTAGTACCCCAAACCAGAAAAAAATAGCATGCAGAAGAGCATTACAGTAAATTATACAAAAGGCAACATCATTGCCTCCAAAAGAATGATTAGTTACTAATATCTACGGATCGATCTATTGACAATGATTCAATGGTTAGAGATAAAGAAACTTATAAAGGTAGTTGCGATTCCAAAGTAAAGAATCTCCACATGCACTTTGGCCAGACAACTACCATTCCATCATAGCAGAAAGAAACAGCTGGAGGGGTTGTGGAAAAGAGTCTCCCATGTTCTTGTGGTGTTGGTGTGAGTTCATAGCCGGAAAAATGCAACCAGAGGAAAGCAGAAAGGAGTAAAAACATGTCCAAGCGAGAGTAAAATAGCAAATAAAAAGGAAAATTAGCAGTATCAATCATCTTTGGAAGCATGTCTATCCCACACCCTCTTGAGAATAGTTTAAATTATTATTTAAATTTTATAATATACATGATAAATTTATCTGTAATAAGAATGAAACATAAAATTTTACAGAATAAATATAGATACTAAGAGATAACAAATAAGCATGACAAAGTCTGGTTTTGAATAGTTTAATGGCCTGTTATATGGAGTTTATATGATCTGATCTGAATTGAATTGAACTGAACTAAAATTTAGGGTATTGAAAAACAGTAATAACATGAATAAATTAAGTTTATAAAGTCAATTATATTAAAAATTTATGAACACAACTTCACTGAATATAACTATATCAATTTGAACTAAAATGAAGTGGAGATAAGTTTCAGAGAATCAGGCCGTTAGATGAGGTTAATTTTAAATTAATGAAAGTTTTAATTTGGATGAGAGTTTTTTTTTATTGTAGAAAATCCCGGTGACTTAATTATTAGCATAGTATACCAGGTTGAGATGTCTAACACAATTCCTTGCGAACCTTTATCTAATCCCCGCAAACCTTTTAGATCCCCATTTTTTGGGTCCTTCCAGTGCATCCCCTTCTCTATCTAATCTTCTAATGCCTTCTCCGCGATCGGTATTGCTTTTCCTGTTAATCTTATTGCTATTTTGAGTCCATTTTCGAGGTTTTTGATCCAATAAGGTACGTTTGCCGTCTTTATTCTGCCTGATTTCATCTATTTTTTTTTTTTTTGTCTTCGTTCAATTTGATTCTCGAGTTGTGTTGTTTTTGGGATTTCTGGACCAATGTAATTGAGTAATCCAGACCGGAGAAGTCGATCCTAATTGTATTAGGTTTTTATAGAAAGTAGATTCTAATTTGTGAATTTTAAATACTAGTTTAAACAAAGAATGTAGAATCAGTTCTTTTCAATAGGAAAAGGATCGGAGAAAACAATAATATGGAGAAGCTGAACTGGTTTCCCGGTGAAATTGTGCAATAAAATCAGAGGAGATGTTGCGGAATAGCTCCCACTGTTGTTGCTTACAAACAATCTCCTTCCGCCGTGCTATTTTAGCACCAGACAAAAACTGAAATGGTGAGATCTTCATTTCTTCAACAATACCTGCTTTGTTTTAATTTATGTCAAAGGACTTGTTGATTAACAAGCGTTGGTTGCTACTAATTTTTCAGCTCTCTCCTCTCTACTATTGCTCTCTTCTCTACTGAACAATCTCTTGCCGGTAACGGCTTTCCGTCGCCGGTAACGGCTCTGTCCCCATGGCGGAACACCCTCCACCAAGGAATACTAAATCCTTCCTAGGTGAACCAGCATGTCTCTACTCCGATGAAGAAATTTCCAGACTCTCCGCTCACTGCGCTAATGCCCTAGTCGAAAAATTCACCAAAGGTCGACTTACAATGGAACAACTCGAGGTGGCTTTCAAGACGGTGGGATTCGCTGGAAAATACCAACTGGGTTCACTCGACTACAAGCACGTCCTAATCAGGTTCGACCAGATCAACGATTATCAAAGATGTTGGATTAAGGGTTTATGGACCTTTAACGGAATCCAAATGAAGGTGCTCAAATGGACTCCAGACTTCTCCACCCATAGAGAATCATCGATCGTTCCCATCTGGTGCACAATCAGGGAAGTTCCTCTCTATTACTACAATAATTCTTCCATTGAGGCTATTGGTAATAATATAGGGAATTTCATTAAGAAGGATTTGGCAACTGAAATGTTAACAAGGCCATCTGTTATTAAGCTCTGTGCTAAAATTGACCTACAGAAGCCACTCAATCACTTCATCAGATTAGGATCTCTTTCAAATAATAGAAAATACCCCATTGAATATGAAGACATCCCTCTGTATTGTACCCACTGTGCTAAGCTAGGCCACTCCCACACTCAGTGTAGAGCTATTCCCCAAAACTACAACCTATCACAATGGCAAGCCACTGGTAACAAGTTCAACAAGGCACCAAATAAGATAACAACAAACCAGTTCCCTAGTAATCCCCAACACATTGGCCAACCAAAACATCAGCTAGCCACAACAATCCCATTTTAAACCCATCCTTCTACACATCACAACCTACAACATCAGAGACTGAAAACAATACACCTCTACATGTCCTAAACTCTTCAACCCCAAGCCTAGCCATCAACCATCCTGAATGTCCTGAATCACCACTTACAAAACTGATAAATGCAACAACTTTTACTTTTCCAAACATTTCTCACAAAAGCTATGCTAAGGATGATACCCAAATTGGCTCACATAAACTGATCACCCACCACTCCTTATATACTAACCCTGCACTTTCTCGAAAAGGAAAGATGGAAAATAGATTTTCTTTACTGCAGGATATGGAATCTTTCTCTCAAGCAATAGACTTTCTAGAACAGGAATTCCATACAGATCAGGAGAGGGAATATATCTCAGCCATGCCAATCACAGACAATTCCCAAGGTCAACTATCACTCTCACCTGTTCTACCACAAACAACAGGTAACCAAGGTAAGTTTAAGCATAAAAAGAATTACTACCTAAGCCACTTGAATAAGATGATGTTATATTATCCACTAAAAGCCACAAATCATGTGAACAATCATACACAACTATAAAATCAATTTTTTAGTTTGGAATCTGAGAGGCATGGAATCCTAAATGCTTAGACTGCAAAATCTAATCAAACTGAAAAAAATATAGCTCTTATGTATCATTGAACCAATGCATGATAATAACCAGTGTCAATCTTACATGGTAAAGATAAATTTCACTCAAAGTCTACCTTTACAAAATGGAAAAATATGGCTTATGTGGAATGATTCTCTAGTGGTATCTCTGATTCCCCGCAACAATCAATTCATGTATGTTAAAGTTCTTCATCAAATTTCAAATACAGTTATGGATGTTGTTTTTATTTATGGACTTAGAACTAGAGCAGGTAGGAAACTCTTATGGAATGATCTCAGTCTTTTACCAAACTTTGACACTATCTTCATAGGAGATTTTAACATAATCACCTCTATCTCATAATATAGAGGTCCAATTTCTCCCAAATTAGGTAGTATTAATGATTTTAATGAATGGATTAGCATTAAAGGACTTCAGGAAATCAATAATGTAGGTAATCTATTTACTTGGAAAAACTCAAGAGTAAGAAATCCCACCACCAAGAGATTAGATAGAGGACTTTGTACTATACAATGGAATACAAAATTCCCAGCTTCCTCTATCCAAATTCTCAACAGACAATCCTTTGACCACTGCCCCTTATACTTATAGATCTCAACCCTAACACTCTCTTATCCTAAGCCTTTTAGGTTTATAAACACCTGGTTTAATAGACCAGAGTTCATAAACTTAATTAGGACTAACTGGTCTACCCCACTTCCTCAGTTAGGAATGCTGGAACTGTACCTTAAGTTAATTAGACTAAAAAAAGTAATCAAGATCTGGAATAAAGAATCGTTTGGTAACATTGACTCTAATGTATTCACAGCTGAAGAGAATCTCAGATTACAGGAAATTAAATATGATTCCACTCATTCTCAAACAGATCTAATCAAACTTAATGAAAATATGGCCCTACTGATTAGAGCACTTAGGGAAAAAGAAAAATTTTGGAAGTAAAAATTAAGAACCAATTGGATTAAGATTGGAGATGACAATACACAGTTTTTCCATAAAATTGTAGCAGAAAAAACAGCAGGCTACATATATCCAAAATTAAAAATAGGCAAGGTCAATGACTTAACAACCACCAGGAAATCCAAGACGAGGCTGTAGCTTACTACACAGACCTCCTATCTGAACCCAATCTCCCAGCAAATAACACATACTACTCGTACTTTCTTAGTCAAATACCTAGCATCATCTCTGACAATGATAATTCTCAACTTTCCAAACCAGTTTCAGAGGAAGAACTTAGAATAGTAGTCATGGGTCTAAATAAAAATAGCAGCCCTGGTCCTGATGGCTACTCAAATAAATTCTATACCAAATGCTGGGATTTCATTAAGGAAGATTTAATCTCTGCTGTTTATGATTTTCTTATAGGCACTGACATGCCAAGAGGTATTACAAGCACTTGGATTGCTTTAATACCAAAAAAACCAACCCCAACATCTTTTGATGACTACAGACCAATTAGTGTATCAAATGTAGCTAATAAAATATGGTCTAAGGTTCTCATGGAAAGGCTTAAACCTTACATGGAAAATTTGACTTCACCTATTCAAACTGCTTTCATGAAAAATAGAGATATATCCGATAATATCCTTTATCTTCATGAAATAGTAAGATTTCTTGATAAAAAACATAGAGTACCAAACTGTATCCTTAAACTAAACCTTAGAAATGCTTTTGATAGGATTAGCTGGAATTTTTTAAATAGCATACTCACTAAATTTGGTTTTCATGGAAATTTTGTGAATGCAATCATGAAAAATCTCTCCCAGGCCCATTTTTCAGTGCTTATGAATGGTAATCCGGTTGGCTTTTTCAAAGCTACCCGAGGCATCAAACAAGTTGATCCTCTCTCTCCCTTCCTATTTAACCTTTTTTCTGAAGCATTCTCTAGAAGCATTTATTTTATTTTCATGAATAACAAACTAAAATATTACCAGCTTCCACATGGCATAACACCAGCCTCACACTTGAGTTATGCTGATGATACCATAATATATATGCAGGCATCTAAGTCTAACCTAATTAGGATCAAAGCCTTTTTAGAAACCTTTGAACTTACCTCAGGCCAAAAAATTAATTATGAGAAATCTGATTTTTACATAAGTAAAAGGGAAACATTTGGAAAGATTAATCAGATAAAGATAATTTTAGGCATGAAAAAAGGACCTTTTCCTTTTAAATACCTAGGTTGCCTAGTCTTTACAGGAAGAACAGTGAATACTCATTTCCAACCTGTGCTTGAACTTATTGATAAAAAATTGATGAACTGGAAGAATAAATGGCTAAGTACAGGAGGAAAAATGGTTCTTATTCAAGCATGCATATACTCTATTCCACAACATATATGGTCTGTTCTCAAGCCCCCTAAATAGATAATTAAATCCCTAGAAAAGAAAATGTCCAGATTCTTTTGGGGTGAGAGAGAGGGTAAGCTGAACAAAGTGTGGAAAAAATGGTCAGATTTATGGCCACATAGGTTTCAAAATGGATTAGGATTTAGATCAATTCAAGCAATAGTTGATGCATGTTCCTTAAAATTGTGGTGGAAGAGCCAACATGGCATAACTATGTGGTCTAAGGTAATCTGAGCATTACCCCAGTCTCACAGAAAATTACAAACTTGGAAGAGAATCTGCTCTATCAATCTGTTTGCTGAAAATAACTCTATAGTATCCATGGCCAAGATCTCTGTAACTTTTGGACCTCCAATTGGTGCCCAAGTGGCCCACTAATTAACTATGCTTCTCCTGACTTATCATTAATAATAAATGCTCTTTCCTGTCTCAGATTAGCTCCTATTTGGACAATGATACTCTGGTTTTTTTGCAGGAAGCAACAATCAATGAGGATAGGGAGGACGGACTGATATGGAAACCTGAACAGAGTGGATATTTTACCTTTAAGTCAGCATACAAGGCACTAACTCACATACCAGGTAATTTCCCAGCTACTAAAAAGATTTGGAACTTTAGACTGCAGAAAAAAAATCTCAATCTTTACCTGGAAGATGCTAAACTCTTTTCTGCCTTTTGATGATGTCCTAATTAAATGTGGTTTTAGCCTTGCCTCTAAATGTCCTGCTTGCAACCAATCAGATTCCCTAGATCACTTTTTTTTTAACTCTTGTCAGATTGCTCAAGCTGTATGGAATGATACTGCAGACATCTTAGGTCATTTTAATCATACTTTGAATAATCTAACTGAGAGATTTTTTGCCTATTGGAACAATAAAGGCCTCCAAAAAATTCATAGACTGATTTGCAACATTTTACCACCACTGGTTTGCTGGTGCCTGTGGAAAGCTAGAAATGATTTCCTTTTTGAAAATAAAAAATTTTCCATTACTCAAATTTGCAGGGAAGTAAGAGATTTAGTGTTTTTAACCCTTTTGGAAAAACATTGTTTCTCAAATGAACCATCTGATCCGAGATTTTCTATCACCTCCTCAATCCCACCCTTTAGACCTCCCCCGAAACCTTCACCTGCCATTATGCTTTGGGAAAGACCTGAACTTAATAACATTAAGATCAATGTGGATGCTACCTGGTCTGTTTCTAACTCAACACTTGGCCTCATAGCTAGAGATAATAATGGCATCCCATTTTAATCAAGACATCAAATATCACTGCCACCTCCCCCCCATTGAAGCTGAAATGAAAGCCATTCTTTTTGCTTGTCTCTCTTTTCCTACACCTGCTTGCAGAATCATAATTGAATCTGATTCACTTTTAGCTGTTACTATGATTAACACACCTATGAGAGCAAGATGGTCTCTCTACACCCTTGTTTTCCAAATCCACTCTCTGCTAAAAGGGGCTATACTGAAACATGTTTTCAGAGAGTGCAATACTGCTGCTGGTGCGATTGCAAAGCTTAAATCCAACCCCTCTTCTGAAACTAATTGGTGTCTATTTGATCTCCCAGCTAACACTAGGGGAATTATCAACCTAGATATGACTCAAACTCCTTATATTCGAATACATAGACATGCTTATGATGATGATTGATACTGCTGATGTTTTTCTCTGTTTGCCAATTCAGGTAAACAACAGATGCTGCACTCTCAAATTGCACTCTAAATTTTGGCAATAGAAACATTTCAATGTTGGTATGTATGCGGTATGCCCACTCTATTATCTAATTTTCCAAGCTGCACTACCAAGGGTTCGCACATAGTTTTTTGCTCAACGATTTTAGCAATATTGAATGATCCAACACCACTCATAAGATTGACACTCATTTTCCAGACTAGGTCACCCCGAGATATCTTTTACCTGGAACCTCATCTAAACAATCAGTAGATGCCCGACCAAAGTTAGAAATTAACACGTGGGGTGGAGATGTCTAATTCTGGAAACGCATCTGCTGATACAGTTTGTACATATACATAATTAGCTACTAAAACTCTAGATTTTAGATGCTTACTATTTCTCTGCTAGTTTTGGAGGCAATAATGTTGCCTCGGCCACTATGTTTCTGGCCTCTAACTTTTGTAATAAATCTTTTCATCTTTAAAGGACTGGAGATCCTTATAAAAATATCCCTCGCCTCCGAGTGTTTTAACTTTAAAAAAAGAAAAAAAGAATTGGTTGCTACTATAAATGTGTGAATATTCTCTGTTGATGCACGAGTAAGGTTTAATGAGATGCAATATTTTTAGCTTGTAAATTTTTTTATAGTTATCGTGATGTTTGTATTAGATTCATTGTTGATGATGAGGTTTATTGTGGAACTATTATTGGTTTTGATATTAAAAAACAAAACTGATGGTTATGTAATGGAATGCAACAAATATTTTATAGCAGTCCATGATCCCACATATTTCTAAATCTAACTGAAAAGGTTGAATATTGAAAACTTCATACCAATCTATCGAATTTTGAGTTCTGAGGCCACATATATCTAAATCCACTCTTTCTTGACTGAAATGAATTCCTTTAAAGTACAGTTTTATATAGAAAACAAAGGCTCTAAACCTTACAGATCTATGAGTGATGTGGAGGCATTGGGAAAATTTGTTTTTGTTAAAGTGTGGTGGTTTATGATTTTCAAGATTTTGTACCTCATTATTTAAGTAGGTGTTCTCTTTGCTTTTGGTGTTATCAGGTGAGAATACACTTGGACCTGTTATCAACTATTTAAGTTACCTAGGCTCTGTTTGGCAGAGCTGTGCTTATAAGCAAAAATGGCTTAATCTGGCTTATTTTGAAAGCAGGGAGATACAAGCTTCTCCCCCCCAAAAAAAACTAGTTTTTTCTTTCAAAATAAGTTGTGTTTTAGCACTTTACTAAACACTAAAAAGTGCTTTGCTTATAAGCACAACAGATTAAAAGCTCTGCCAAATAGAGCCCTACACTATGCTTAAGAATTAAGGAGTACGTGCATTTCTTAAAAGGTTTAAGCCACATACGAGATCTGTGTACATTTCTTCCATTAATTTTTGATGTATAGAACCTATAACTCTTTAATCTGGTGTACTATATGAAAGGAATACTTGGAAATGGCATGCTTGTGTCAACCATCGTCAGGGGCATAGTGCTCATTTCCCAGCAAGGCCGAACGTGTGCCCTTCTATGTGCTCTCAAGTGGCTTCCCAAAACGACATCGTTTTAGACACCAATTTTGTCCTCTTGTGAATCCCATTTGTCAAAAGTTGTGGCCCCTCCATGTGGGCCAACATGTACTGCCAGGAGGCTGATGAAAATGATATCTTTTTGGGCACCCCTTAAACCCTCGAAGGGGTGGAATCTTCAGCCTTCGAAGGAGTGATTCTTCAGCCCTCGAAGAGGTGGATCTTCAGCCATCGAAGGGGTATAGTCTTTAGCCCTCAAAGGGGTGATTCTTCAGCCCTCGAAGGGGTGGAATCTTCAGCCCTCGAAGGGGTGAATATGCACCCCTCAAAGGGGTGAGTCTTCAGCCCTCGAAAGGGTGAGTCTTCAGTCTTTGAAGAGGTGATTCTTCAGCTCTCGAAGGGGTGAGTCTTCAGCCCTCAAAGGGGTGAGTATTCAGCCCTCAAAGAGGTAAGTCTTCAACCCTCGAATGGGTGGAGTCTTCAGCCCTCGAAGGGGTGGATCTTCATCCCTCGAAGGGGTGAGCCTTCAGCCCTCGAAGGGGTGGATCTTCAGCCCTTGAATGGGTGATTCTTTAGCCCTCAAAGGGGTGATTCTTCAGCTCTCGAAGGGTTTAGTCTTCAGCCCTCAAATGGGTGGAGCCTTAAGCCCTCGAAGGGGTGAGCCTTCAGCCCTCGAAGGGGTGTTTCTTCAGCCCTCGAATGGGTGGATCTTCAGCCCTCGAAGGGGTGGATCTTCAGCCCTCTAAGAGTGGATCTTCAGCCCTCGAAGGGTGAACCTTCAGCCCTCGAAGGGATGGATCTTCAGCCCTCGAAGGGGTGAGTCTTCAGCCCTCGAAGGGGTGATTCTTCAACCCTCAAAGGGGTGATTCTTCAGCCCTTGAAGGGGTTAGTCTTCAGCCCTCGAATGGGTAGAGTCTTCAGCCCTCGAAGGGGTGAGTCTTCAGCCCTTGAAGGGGTGATTCTTCAACCCTCATAGGGGTTAGGCTTCAGCCCTTGAATGGGTGGAGTGTTCAGCCCTCAAAGGGGTGAGCCTTCAACCCTCGAAGGGGTGTGTCTTCAGCCCTCGAAGGGGTGGATCTTCAGCCCTCGAAGGGGTGAGTCTTCAGCCCTCGAAGGGGTGAGTCTTCAGCCCTCGAAGGGGTGGAGTGTTCAGCCCTCGAATGGGTGGATTCTTCAGCCCTCGAAGGGGTGGATCTTCAGCCCTTGAAGGGTGAGTCTTCAGCCCTCGAAGGGATGGGGTCATCAGCCCTCGATGGGGTGATCGTTTAGCCCTCGAATGGGTGGAGTCTTCAGCCCTCGAAGAGGTGAGCCTTCAACCCTAGAAGTGGTGAGTCTTCAGCCCTCGAAGGGGTGATTCTTCAGCCCTCGAAGGGGTGAGGCTTTAGCCTTCGAATGGGTGGATTCTTCAGCCCTCGAAGGGGTGAGTCTTCAGCCCTCGAAGGGGTGAGTCTTCAACCCTCGAAGGGGTGGAGTCTTCAGCCCTCGAAGTGGTGATCCTTCATCCCTTGAATGGGTGGAGTCTTTAGCCCTTGATGGGGTGAGCCTTCAGCCCTGGAAGGGGTGAGCCTTCAGCCCTCGAAGCTGTGACTCTTCAGCCCTCGAAGGGGTGAGTCTTCAACCCTTGAAGGGGTGGATTTTAAACCCTTGAAGGGTTGATTATTTAGCCCTCGAAGGGGTGATTCTTCAGCCCTCAAAGGGGTTAGTCTTTAGGCTCCAAAGGGGTGATACTTCAGCCCTCGAAGGGGTTAGTCTTTAGCCCTCGAATGGGTTGAGTCTTCAGCCCTCGAAGGGGTGAGCCTTCAGCCCTCGAAGGGGTGATTCTTCAGCCCTTAAAGGGGTGAGTCTTTAGCCCTTGAAGAGGTGGATATTCAGCCCTCGAAGGGGTGATTCTTCAGCCCTTGAAGGGGTGAGTCTTTAGCCCTCTAAGGGGTTATACTTCAGCCCTGGAAGGGGTTAGTCTTCAGCCCTGGAATGGGTGGAGTCTTCAGCCTTCGAAGGGGTGAGCCTTCAGACCTCGAAGGGGTGTGTCTTCAGCCCTCGAATGGGTGAGACTTCAGCCCTCGAATGGGTGGATTCCTCAGCCCTCTAAGGGGTGGATCTTCAGCCCTCGAAGGGGTGAGTCTTTAGCCCTCGAAGGGATGGAGTCTTCAGCCCTTAAAGGGGACATTATTTTGGGCACCACTTTTATCCTCTTGTGAATCCCATTTGTCAAAAGTTGCGGTGCCTCCTTGTAGGATTGCATGTGTTGCCAGGTGGCCGATGAAAATGACGTCATTTTTGACACCCTTTCGAGGGGTCCAGCTCTCAGCCCTCGAAGGGGTCTAGCTCTCAACCCTCAAAGGGGTCCAGCTCTCAGCCCTCGAGGGCTCTAGCTATCAGTCCTTAAAGGGGTCTAGCTCTCAGCTCTTGAGGGGTCTAGTTCTAAGCCCTCGAAGGGCTCCATCTCTTAGTCTTCAAAGGGGTGGATTCTTCAGCCCTCGAAGGGGTGAGTCTTCAGACCTCGAAGGGGTGAGTTGATATGTCCATTTTATATGCATAATTTAGTACTATTTAGGGTCACTTTTGTGCTCTTTTATTATCAATAGCTTGTGTTTTACCTTGAAATTCTCTTAGGAGGGGTAAGAGCAACTTTACACTCTTTTAACTCTTCTAAGTGAATTTTGTGTGACAAGGGAAGAAAACGGAGGCAATGAAGACCGGAGGCCATTGAAGACTACACTTTTGAAGACTTTTGAAGACTTGCTTCGAAGACATGAAGACCGGAGGCTATTGAAGACCATTTTTGGAGCCATTGAAGACTTGGAGATTGAGAGGAATGACTATGAAGATGACTGCATGCCACAAGAAGAAGAAAAAGACACAATACAAAATTCTGGCACCCGTCGCGAGTCGCGATGGGCTCTTCGTGAGTCGCGATGAGCCGTCACGAGCCGCGACCAACGGGTGGCCAGAATTTCACCTTATCTTCTTTGTACTATAAATACCACTCTCTTTCCTCTCATTCATACTTTTCTTCTGCTGCGATTTCAGTACTGTTTAAAACCCCCTTTCTTCCCTTTTTCATCTGTGAATTCTCTTGTTTTTATGATTAGTTGTTTAGCATTGATTAGCATGAACTCTTGTAGCTAGTTTATCTCTTGGGAGCAATTGACTAAGGCTTCCAAGCCCATGTCTTAAGAACAATTTGTAGCTTATTTATTGCTCTTACTATTGTGCATTTATGGAGCATTGAATGTGTTTGTTGATATCATTAATGTTGTTGAGAGATTGAGTATATGAAATACTTGTATTAATTGCGTGCTAGGGTTTGGGGGAAGTGGGTTGATTTCCCCCCTTTTTCTTGCTAGGAATCTATGAGTATGATTTAGAGCTTTTGATTGTGTTGATAGATTGATAATTTCTAGGTGAATATGATAATGTTGAACTCTTTTTCATGTTTGTCGCTTGTAGCAAATGAGAGAAGTCTATGAATGTTGATCGTTCTTGACCAATCTTGTGTAAATGCATAAATCGGTTAAAAGAAAATGCTTAGACACAGTGTAGTGTTTATAAGTGTTGCCGAGCTTGTTGATTCTTCGTGCTAAATGCCATCAATGGGATACCTTGAGTTGTGTTTCGACTACGGGAGTCATTGGTGAGGTTTTACAAGAGATGTCGAATTCACTCTTGCAAACTACTATCTAAGAAGGATAAAAGTTTAGTCTTCACAACAAGTAGTGAAAGTAGTAAATAAGTTGCATGTTCAATGATGGATAAGAGGTTTGGAAGTGGAAGTCAATTGCGCCCAAGGTTCCGTAAATTGTTATTTTCATCCTATCTTTAGTTGCGTTGCATGATTAGCATCGTTCTCTTGCTTTGCTAGTTGTTGTACTTTAATTTGTTAACTTAGGATCAAACCAACCAAACCCCCCCTTGTTTGCATGCTTTTATATGTATCTATGTATGTAAGTGCTTAGTATGTTTTCTCCTATATATGTTTAAAACACTTGAAAAGATCCCTCTTCTCGTGGACGACCCCGACTTGCCATTATCTACTTAATTGTAGATAGGAAGCATTTAGGGCTTAAAAGTATTAACTTTGAGAGGTACGGCGACGACCTCCCAAATTTTGGCGCTGCTGCCGGGGAAGAGGCGTTTATTTTTAAGTGTTTCGTCATATTATGTGTGATTATGTGCTATTTGTAAATATATGTTAGTTTGGCTTTTATTTTGATTTCTTAGTTGATTTGCCATTTTCACTTGGCTTGGAGACATATTGTTCGAGTTCTCAGTGTATGGTTCACACGCGATCCTCTTCACAGGAACCCCTACACTACGACCCCGAGTTGGAGTTGAATTTGAGACGGGCTAGGAGGCTTTCTTTGGAAAGTGTGAATAACACCCCTCCTAGTGACTATTTTGTGGATACATCTTCATCAATGGAACATCGAATCGAGCACGAATATGAGCTTCCGAGAGACGAACCTCACCATCCTCCTCACCACCAAAGAGAGATCCCCTTAGGGCAACCCTTGTTGAGAGACGTCATGGCTCCCAACCTCGATCAAAAATCAATGTGCATCGAGTATCCCGTGGTTGGACCAAATGGGCATTTTGAGCTAAAGACGGGGTTCATCAACATGCTACCCGCTTTCCTTGGTAGGCAAGGGGAGAATGCTAACAAACACCTCACCGAGTTTCACTTCTTGTGTAGTGGTACGGTCCCCCATGGAGTGGATGGAGATTTCTATAAATTGAAGGCATTCCCGTTCACACTGAGGGATGGTGCAAGATATTGGCTCCACTACCTACCGCCCAAGAGCATCAAGAGTTGGCTTGATATGAAAACAAAGTTTCTAGCCAAGTACTTCCCGGCCTCGAAATCCGCCGCCTTGAAGAAGGACATAAGCAACATCCTTCAGTGGCATGAAGAGTCTCTCTTCGACTATTGGGAGAGGTTCAAGAAGCTTCTTGCAAGTTGCCCTTACTATGGTTATTCGGAGGGGGATTTGGTGTATTACTTCTACAATGGTCTTCTTGATGAGGATCAAAGGTTGGTGAGAAGTTCTTGTGGTGGCACCCTTGGGAACAAAACATCCGCCGAGACCATGCAATTGTATGAGGAGCTAGCGGAAGAATCACGAAACTTTAGCTCAAGGGCCGATTTGAGAAGGAGAAATCCAATGCCCGCGAGTGACTCTTCCAATAGTGGGAAGCTAGAGGATCAAGTCTTAGCCCTTACATCCATGGTGAAATCTTTGATGACAACGCCCGGAAATGCACCACATGTTAAATCATGTGAAATTTGTTACTCGGCACATCCTACGGACACTTGCCCCACTTTGCAAAAAGACTACGTCAAAGAGGTGAGTGCCATGGGGTATCACGAGAATCAAGGATACCAAAGCAACCAAGGGTATGAAGGTGGTCAAGGCTACCAAGGTCACCAAGGCTATCAAAGGTACCAAAATTGGCCATACAATTCGGTAAATCGTGATAACCCGAACCTGTGGTATGGAAACCCTTAAGGAAGCCAAAACTCTCAACCATACCTGCCTCCTCAAAAACAATATAGGCCACCTCAACAACAATTCCACAGGCTCCAAAACAAACCCCGAGACCAAGGGGAGAGCTCGGGGCTATCAAAGGATGAGGTGATGCAAGCCATTCACCGGTTGGGCATGTGTGCGGAAAAAAGTAAAAAATTCCAAGATGAAGCCAAAGAAAGCATCAAGAACTTGGAAACCCAAGTGAGCCAAATAGCTCAAATGGTGAACCGGATGGAAGCCCGGGAAAAGGGCAAACTTCCCTCCCAACCGGAGATCAACCCCCGCTAAAATGTGAGTGCAATTTCATTGAGAAGTGGAAGGGAGGTGAAGGAGCCCCAAGCAAGGGTTGTTGTTGAGCGTAAGATTGAGAAAGAAGAAAGCCATAGGAAGAAGGCCGAGGAGTTGACCAAGGGAAGCAAGGAAGAAGAAGTCGAGGTGGAGGCATTTGTGCCAAGATCGGGATCAAATCCCGAAACCTCATCCCCACCTCACAAGAAATCAAGAGGGGCGGAGATCCCTACCTATGTGCCGGAACCACCGTTTTCGGAGGCATTGAAGGACAGAAGAACCAAGGAGGATACCAACGATATCTACAAAGTCTTTCGTAGATGTGAGGTAAATATTCCACTCTTAACTGCTCTGAATCAAGTTCCTAGGTATGCCAAGTTCCTTAAAGAATTGTGTACCATCAATAGGAAACAACAATTGAAAAATAAAAAAAAGAGTGTGAAGAGTGAATATGTTTCCGCCGTGTTCAATAATGAGACGCCTCCTAAATGTGATGATCCGGGAATGTTTACAATCCCTTGTGAGATAGGGGGCAAATGTGTTAATAAAGCCATGTTAGACTTAGGCGTCAATCAATGTGATCCCATATTCCTTGTATGAAAGTCTAAATCTAGGCACTTAGGACAAAATTGGGGTTGTTATCTAACTAGCCGATCACTCCAGCACATACCCGAAAGGTATTATGAAGGATGTGTTGGTGAAAGTGGGTTCTTTAACATTCCCCACAGACTTTTATGTTCTTGAGATGGGAGGTGACCATAGCTCTAAACCTATTCTTTTAGGAAGGACATTTCTAAAGACTTCAAGGACTATAATTGACGTGCATAAAGGAACATTGACCATGGAATTTAATGGGCGGAAGATAGAATTTGACACTAATAATTCTATTGATCACCATAGTAGATACCATTCTTGCCAAGCTATCCATGTTATCGATGATAAAGAGCAAGATGTGATTGAGCCCAAAAATGGTAGTTCCTTAAATGCTGCCCTAAATGATGTGTTTAGTGATGATTTGATTTCAAATGTTGCTAGTACTAACTTGAAGGAAACAAATAATGGCGAATACACTCTTGGGGGCGCAACATCCAACCCTTTTCGTGTGTCCGTGGGTAAGCCAGTAAGAGTGTTTTTCCCTCATTCTCTTGAGAAGACTTCGGTGGAAGAGTACAAACCACCACCGAAAGCTCTTAGATATTCATTCCTTGGAGAAGGAGAATTACCCCCGAATGCTTACGTGCTTGAGATCACCATGGAACAAAAAGGTGAGTTGTTGGAGATGGTAAGGGAACATGAAGAAACCCTAAGCTACTTGAAGGAGGTTTTGTTAGGCGACATTGCAAATCCCGATTGTTTTGACCCTGACCGAGGAAAAGGGATCAATCTCCTCGATACGGTTTGTGAGTAAGCTCTAAGGAGGGAAGTAAGTCGTGCCGACGGCGTTAAATAAACTTGGTTTTGATCATCCGGATCGTCATTCGTGACTTTCTGTTGATGTTGTTTAGTTTTGAGCTTTTATCCTTAAGCTTAATTGTTTTGCTTTATGCTTTTCACGGTTGTTTTCTCCATGATTTTGTAGCAATTTTGAAGCCAAGACCTTATATTTTGGAAGGGGGAAATACTTGGATTCAAGAAGGAAGAACTTGGACAAGAGAAGGAAGCAGAAAAATTTTCTAAGTACCAGGTTAGTGGTCCGTCGCGAGTCTCTACCATAACGTCGCGAGTCACGATGGGCTCAGAAAATTTTGGGGTTTCGGATCCAACTTTCCACGAGTCGCGATGACATCGCGAGGCCTCGCCGTGAGTCGTGACCACACCATCGCGAGTCGCGACGGGCTCAGAAATTTTGGGCAAATTTTGGGGTTTCAGATCCAACTTTCCGCGAGTTGCGATGACATCGCGAGGCCACGTTGCAATTCGCGATGGGCTCAGAAATTTTTGAAAAAAATCAGCCCTCGGATCCCACTTTCCGCGAGTCACGATGACATCGCGAGGCTTCGTCGCAAGTCGCGACCAACACGTCATGAGTCGCGACGGGCTCAGGAAATTCTGAAAAAATTAGCCCCCAGATCCCACTTTCCGCGAGTCGCGATGACCTCGCGACACTTCATCACGAGTCGCGATGAACACGTCACGAGTCGCAATGACCTAGAGGACTCATCGCGAGTCACGATGAACACGTCGCGAGTCGCGACGGTCGTGCAAAACTGTTTTAAAAAGCGGGCCAAACCCATTTTTCCACATGAAATCTGCCCCTTTGTTTTTCTCCTCTGTTCTTCCATCTTCCTTTACCCTCGCCGCCGCCGCCACCGCCTCGCCGCCACCGCTGCGCCGCCGTGCCGCTTTCCTATACCCCTTTCCTCTGATCCCAATCTCCAACCCTAATCATCTAACAATAGTTGATACCCCTCACCATACTTAGAACACTACATTGCCCTCAATGTAGACTAGGGCAAAACCATACAAAGCGAAGTATGGAAAGGGTAAAAATGTGATGCTCACACAATCAATGCTGTGATGAGGACGGGGCCACCACCGAAGTAGCGCTGCTGGTACTGTGCTAGCCACTCTGTGCTCCTCTCCACCACTTTGAAGAACACAAACCCTAGAATTTGGGGGTTTTGTGACCTTGGCAATTCGAACTCGAATTGATTGTGGGCTTCCATTTTTCTTCGTCCTAAGCGTTTTAGTGGTACACTTTTTCACTCTATTGAGCCTTCATTGTGATTATGAATGTATATTCTACTTATTGGATATTGTGTAGATTGTGTGCTATGCCTTAGGAAATTAAATCATTGGATCTTGGTTGATTGTGGTGAATATGTTGTGCTTGTAGTTTTATTTGATGGGTATTGTGTGCATATTTTGCAATTGCGGTGTAGACTGTATATTTTCTAGGGTGGTTTTGACTATATTATGCCTGCTTGGTTTTGGAATGTGTACATTCGTGTTACTTTAGCTGAGAGTAGATGGTGACTTATACTGAATTTGAGGCAAGTTGGCCCTTGATTAAACATAGTTGTTATTGGGATAAAGTGTTATTGTGCTTTGCAACATTATATTGTTTAGAGTAGTTTGGCCATGAACGTAGATGTTGACATTGTGAATGTACTAATGATGGCTAAACTAGTTGAGCATAACTGTAATTTTGAAATATAGCATATTCATTTCAACTATGTGAGAACTTCATGGATTTGATGATATGGGCTTGTTGGACATAATGTAGATTGTATATGCAATTGCGATTAGGACTTGAGCTAGTTGAGTTGATTTTGATTTGGCCTGTGATGATGAACTAGTCTAAGATTGGTTATAGATTTGCCATATTGCATATACATATATTCCTTTGCGTTTGACTTGTTTGCTGTGATTGATAGATATGGCCCCCAAGAAGAGATCTAGGGCTCCCCCACGAGACGAGCGCACCACCGCTCCACCTCTACCTCCTTCACCGGCTCTGGAATCGAGACCTATACCTTCCTCTACGGATAGGTACATGGGTTTGACCCGGATCACCGGGTCCTATGCTGAGAGATAAGAGGCCCTAGAGAAGCGCCAGCTTAAAGAGACCAGTTTTGTTGATGTGCCTACATTGGATGTCCTCAGCCTCACGCAGCCTGTGAGATGCCTCCTCGTCAAAGGGGGAATGAAAAGATTTATGAGTAAGAGCGCGCCCTGTTACTGGAGGTACACGTTGGAGTTCTTGTCCACAGCCCGTATGAGCAGTATGAGGGGTGATCAACCCTGTGAGAAGTACATTGCCTTTCACCTAGATGACCTATCTTGGCAACTGACCATCTCACAGATTGAGGGGGCCTTTGGTTTTAACACCGCCGAGATACGGAAAAGACTGGACCCACAGGCCCAAGAGCGGTCAATTGAGGATGACATGCAGTTTTAGAATGTCATCAATATGAGGCCGAAGAACTCCCACAACAAGAGTAGCGCCATTATCAACCCTACACTCCGTTATGTGCACTGACTCTTGGCTGGCACAGTCCTTTGCTCCGGGGAGCCGATGAATGTGCTAGACAATGACATTCACTTCCTATGGCACTTAACGAGTGAGGGGCCAGGATATGGGCTGTGGACAGAGCTGTGGATGAAGAGGATTGTGGAAGTGGCAGGAAAGCCCAAGGGGAAGATCATGGTTGGAGAGATGATAGGCCTTCTAGCAGAGTACTTGGGATTAGTCCCTCCGGCCGACTTTCCACGTTTAGGGAGGCAGCCGTCTTATCTGATCACCGTTGAGCGGCTAGTTCGATTTGAGATTCTCAGTGTCACACGGACCACGGGGCTCTTTCATTGGTTATACGGTGCAAGGAAGGTCACATTCATGGCACTTCCTCATCAGAGCAAGATGAAGCTGGAGTTTGACACACCTCCGGGAGATTTGGTGATCTCCCCAGACTCCTCATGTACAACTGAGTTCTAGCACGAGCTCCGCGACCTCGGGCCAGCTCTTGTCCAGCGTGACGATAGCACCCTACCTTCCTCGGAGCAGCAGCAACAGTAACAACACTACTCTACCCAGCTTCCACCACAGACGGATCCCATGCAGGAGGATGATGCTCCACCTCACTACTCCCAGCCTCCGCCGGACTTCTATGAGCGGATGATGCAGGCCATGCACGATGGTTTCCACCGACAAGACAACATGATTTTAGAGCACAATGTATTTGTCTCCCAGGCTTTGATTGATATGGATGAGGAGATTGACCACTTGTCAGCTCGCATCCATGAGTTGCAGTCCCAGTCGGTCGGTGCTTCAGGCCCCGATCTGAGAGCAGAGAGGCAGAGAGCGCAGAGAGCAAGGAGGCAGAGAAGCACATAGTGGCTAGCACAGTACCAGCAACGCTACTTCGGTGGTGGCCCGTGCTCATCACAGCATTGATTGAGGGCAATGTAGTGTTCTAAGTATGGGGAGGGGTATATACTATTGTTAGGTGATTAAGGTTGGAGACACTTTTGCACAACTCTTTTGTTTTATTTTGGATATTTTCTCCCTTTTGTTTTAGGATGTTTTGCTTTTGATGTACTTGGATAATGTTGGTTTTGATAGTTTTCTTAACCTTCACATTTGGAAAGCAATTTTCTACTTCTTGGATTGGAGACACGTGAAAAATAATTTAAAAAAAGAAAAAAAGAGAAAAAGAAAAAGAAAAAAAGAATCCCGCTAAGTTAAAAATCTGAGAGGGCAACTTAGGCAACATGGGGGCCGGATAGGTCGAAAACCCGAAAGGGCGGCCTAGGCAATAATGAGAGGCTAAATGTGTGGAAAAAGGTGAGATGTGAGCCAAAGAAACATGATGTGTGGCTAGGATGAAAACCCGAAAGGGCTCCTAGGCAAAATGAGAGAAAGCGAGAGAAATTGAAAAAACATTAAGTGTTTACTCATTTGCCGGTGATGGAGTCATAAGGTTACGGTGACCACACGGATGGATCGGGTAGCTTCACATCTTATGGACCTTTTGGGAATGGAAAATTTTGCAGGAAAAGACGGAGTAAGTTATGAAATTCTTGATCATTAATATGCTTCGTTTTTAGGTTGATGTATTGATGTAAAGTGGAGCATGTGTTTTGAACTTTATGCATACTTTTGGCTTCATCTTTTATCATTGGATTTGGGATTATGAATTTGGGATTTGGAGATGTCTTAGGGAAATAAATGAATTGACGGGATGATATGGTTTGGGGAGATTTAGGAATAGGGGTTGTAGGAAACTTCTCATTTGACTTTAACATTGGGATGTGTGATATTGAGAGTTTTGTGAGGTATTGATTTGAGAGATTAGTAGTTAGGATGTGGATATATCATTTCCTTTGTATGCTTGGATCTTTTCTTACTCGAGGGCGAGTAAGGTTCAAGTGTGGGGAGGCTTGATGTGTCCATTTTATATGCATAATTTAGTACTATTTAGGGTCACTTTTGTGCTCTTTTATTATCGAGAGATTGTGTTTTACCTTGAAATTCTCTTAGGAGGGGTAAGAGCAACTTTACGCTCTTTTACCTCTTCTAAGTGGATTTTGTGTGACAAGGGAAGAACACGGAGGCAATGAAGACCGGAGGCCATTGAAGACTACACTTTCGAAGACTTTTGAAGACTTGCTTCGAAGACATGAAGATCGGAGGCCATTGAAGACCATTTTTGGAGCCATTGAAGACTTGGAGATTGAGAGGAATGACTATGAAGATGACTGCATGCAACAAGAAGAAGAAAAAGACACAATGCAAAATTCTGGTACCCATCGCGAGTCGCGATGGCCTCGTCGCGACCAACGGGTGGCCAGAATTTCACCTTATCTTCTTTGTACTATAAATACCACTCTCTTTCCTCTCATTCATACTTTTCTTCTGCTGCGATTTCAGTACTGTTTAAAACCCCTTTTCTTCCCTTTTTCATCTGTGAATTCTCTTGTTTTTATGATTAGTTGTTTAGCATTGATTAGCATGAACTCTTGTAGCTAGTTTATCTCTTGGGAGCAATTGACTAAGGCTTCCAAGCCCATGTCTTAAGAACAATTTGTAGCTTATTTATTGCTCTTACTATTGTGCATTTATAGAGCATTGAATGTGTTTGTTGATATCATTAATGTTGTTGAGAGATTGAGTATATGAAATACATGTATGAATTGCGTGCTAGGGTTTGGGGGAAGTGGGTTGATTTCCCCCCTTTTTCTTTCTAGGAATCTATGAGTATGATTTAGAGCTTTTGATTGTGTTGATGGATTGATAATTTCTAGGTGAATATGATAATGTTGAACTCTTTGTCATGTTTGTCGCTTGTAGCAAATGAGAGAAGTCTATGAATGTTGATCGTTCTTGACCAATCTTGTGTAAATGCATAAATCGGTTAAATGCTTAAACACGGTGTAGTGTTTATAAGTGTTGCCGAGCTTGTTGATTCTTCATGCTAAATGCCATCAATGGGATACCTTGAGTCATTTTTCGACTACGGGAGTCATTGGTGAGGTTTGACAAGAGATGTCGAATTCACTCTTGCAAACTATTATCTAAGAAGGATAGAAGTTTAGTCTTCACAACAAGTAGTGAAAGTAGTAAATAAGTTGCATGTTCAATGATAGATAAGAGGTTTGGAAGTGGAAGTCAATTGCGCCCAAGGTTTCGTAAATTGTTATTTTCATCCTATCTTTAGTTGCGTTGCATGATTAGCATCGTTCTCTTGCTTTGCTAGTTGTTGTACTTTAATTTGTTAACTTAGGATCAAACCAACCAAACCCCTCCTTGTTTATATGCTTTTTTATATATATATCTATGTATGTAAGTGCTTAGTATGTTTTCTCCTATATATGTTTAAAACACTTGAAAAGATCCCTCTTCTCGTGGACGACCCCGACTTGCCATTATCTACTTAATTGTAGATAGGAAGCATTTAGAGCATAAAAGTAGTAACTTTGAGAGGTACGACGATGACCTCCCATGAGTCTTCAGTGCTTGAAATGGTGAGTCTTCAGCCCTCGAAAGGGTGAGTTTTCAGCCCTCGAAGGGTTGAGTCTTCAGCGCTTGAAAGGGTGAGTCTTCAGCCCTCGAAAGGATGAGTCTTTAGCCCTCGAAGGGGTGAGTCTTTCAGCCCTCGATGGTGTCCAGCTCTTAGCCCTCGAAGGGGTCCAACTCTCAGCCCTCAAAGGTGTGAGTGTTCAGCCCTCGAAGGGGTGAGTCTTCAGCCCTGGAAGGGGTGAGTCTTCATCCCTCGAAGGGGTGAGTCTTTAGCCCTGGAAGGGGTGAGTCTTCAGCCCTCGAAGGGGTGGATTCTTTAGCCCCGGAAGGGGTGAGTTTCAGCCCTCGAAGGGGTGGATCTTCATCCCTCGAAGGGGTCTAGCACTCAGCCCTCGAAGGGGTGGACTTTCAGCTCTCAAAAGGGTGGCCTCTCTGCCGTCGAGGAGTTGATCTTCTATCCTCGAAGGGGTGGATCTTCAGCCCTCGAAGGGGTGGATTCTTCAGCCCTCGAAGGGGTGGATTCTTCAGCCCTCGAAGGGGTGAGTCTTCAGCCCTCAAAGGGGTGGAGTCTTCAACCCTCAAAGGGGTGAGTCTTCAGCCCTTGAAGGGGTGAATTCTTCGGCCCACGAAGGGGTGGATCTTCAGCCCTCGAAGGGGTGGGCCACAAAGGGGTGAGTCTTTAGCCCTCGAAGGGGTGAGGCTTTATCCCTTGAAGGGGTGAGTCTTCAGCCCTTGAAGGGGTGGATTCTTCAGCCCTCGAGGGGGTGGATCTTTAGCCCTCGAAGGGGTAGATTCTTCAGCCCTCGAAGGGCTGTGTCTTCAGCCCTCAAAGGGGTGGAGTATTCAGCCCTCAAAGGGGTGGAGCATTCAGCCCTCGAAGGGGTGGAGTCTTCAGCCCTTGAAAGGGTGGAATCTTAAGCCCTCGAAGGGGTGGATTCTTCGGCCCATGAAGGGGTGGATCTTCAGCCCTTGAAGGGGTGAGCCTTCAGCCCTCGTAGGGGTGAGCCTTTGAAGGGGTGAGTCTTTAGCCCTTGAAGGGGTAAGTCTTCAGCCCTCGAAGGGGTGGATCTTCAGCCCTCAAAAGGGTGAGTCTTCAGCCCTCGAAGGGGTGAATCTTCAACCCTTGAAGGGGTGGATTATTCAGCTCCCAAAGAGGTGGATTTTCAGTAGTCAAGGGGGTGGATTCTTCAGCCCTCGAGGGGGTGGATTCTTCAGCTCTCGAAGGGGTGGATCTTTAGCCCTCGAAGGGGTGGAGCCTTCAGCCCTCGAAGGGGTGGATTCTTCAACCCTCGAAGGGGTGGATTCGTCAGCCCTCAAAGGGGTGAGTCTTTAGCCCTCGAAGGGGTTGATCTTCAGCCCACAAAGGGGTCTAGCTTTCAGCCCTCGAAGGGGTGGACTCTCAGCCCTCGAAAAGGTGGCCTCTCAGCCCTCGAGGGGTTGATCTTTTTCCCTCGAAGGAGTTGATCTTTAACCTTCGAAGAGGTGATTCTTTAGCCCTCGAAGGGTTGGATCTTCATCCCTCAAAGGAGTGGATCTTTAACCCACGAAGGGGTGGATTCTTCATCCCTCAAAGGGGTGGATCTTCATCCCTCGAATGGGTGGATTCTTCAACCCTCGAGGGGGTGGATCTTCAGCCCTCGAAGGGGTGGTGCTTGCAGCCCTCGAAGGGGTGGTGCTTGCAGCCCTCAAAGGGTTGGATCTTCAGCCCTCGAAGGGGTGGATCTTTAGCTCTCGAAGGGGTGGATCTTCAGCCCTCTAAGGGGTGAGCCTTCAGCCCTCGAAGGGGTTAGTTTTTAGCCCTCAAACAGGTGATTTTTTAGCCCTCGAAGACGTGGAGTCTTCAACCTACGAAGGGTTGTAGTCTTTAGCTCTCGAAGGGGTGAGTTTTCAACCCTCGAAGGGGTGGAGTCTTTAGCCCTCAAAGGGGTAAGTCTTCAGCCCTCGTAGGGGTGGATTCTTCAGCCCACGAAGGGGTGGATCTTCAGCCCTCAAAGGGGTGGTGCCTGCAGCCCTCGAAGGGGTGAGTCTTCAGCCCTCGTAGGGGTGGATTCTTCAGCCCATGAAGGGGTGGATCTTCAGCCCTCAAAGGGGTGGTGCCTGCAGCCCTCGAAGGGGTGAGTCTTCAGCCCTCGAAGGGGTGATCCTTCAGCCCTCAAATGGGTGGAGTCTTCAGCCATCGAAGGGGTGAGCCTTTAGCCCTCGAAGAGGTGAGCCTTCAGCTCTCGAAGGGGTGATTGTTCAGCCCTTGAAGGGTGAGTTTTCAGCCCTCGATGGGGTGGATCTTCAGCCCTTGAAGGGGTGATTCTTCAGCCCTTGAAGGGGTGATTCTTCAGCCCTCGAAGGAGTGAGCCTTTGGCCCTCGAAGGGGTAAGCCTTCAGCCCTCGAAGGGGTGGATTCTTCAGCCCTCAAAGGGGTGGAATCTTCATCCCTCAAAGGGGTGGAGTCTTTAGCCCTCGAAGGGGTGAGCCTTCAGCCCTCGAAGAGGTGAGCCTTCAGCCCCCGAAAGGGTGATTCATTAGCCTCGAAGGGGTGATTCATTAGCCTCGAAGGGGTGATTCTTCAGCCCTCGAAGAGGTTAGCTTTCAACCCTTGAATGGGTGGATCTTCAGCCCTCGAAGGGGTGAGTGTTCTGCCCTTGCTTAGTATCCAGAAACTGTGATTAATTTATTCCTTCTTCAGAGGCATCATCTGCATCAGTTAACAGTTTAGCAAATCTATTATGTGTCATCAAATTAGGTTCTATGATAATATACCCCTCCTGGGCCTTATTATTCCTTTTTGTTGACCATTGAGACTTAGGATTAGGATAAATGTTATCAAACATCATTCTATCTTCCTTTGTCAATATAGCTAGAGAAATATCATGAGTATAGTCAGAATTACCTGCTCTTACCTGTTCTTCTTGGATGTCATCCAATGATTAATTTCGAGCTTGTTCAATTCTTCCCTGACTAGAAACTCGGTTTTCCTGTAGTGCTGTAGTCATTTCTGATGAGATTGATGTACTCTCATGAACATTCTTATCTTGTGAAGCTGCAACATTCTTATCCTGTGAAGCTGTAACATTCTCAAAGCAAACATCAGTACTTAAATTCATACCAGTGTCATTTTTACCACTGATATGATCAACACCTTGGTCCTTGGAATTATTAGAGACATTTTGATTAGTTACATTATCATATGGGATAACAATAAGCTCATTTGCTACTTTTTTGTTTTCATTCACTATTTGTGGATTTTCATAATCCTCACCATGAACACTCACTTTATTATCATCTTTTTGGATAGGAATTTCAGCATTTGTCTTGTTAACATGTCTATACACCCAAGTTACAACTTTCTCATTTTTTGACAAACCTAAAGAAGAAGCATTAGAGGTACCTTTTGGATCTGATTGAGGAGGATTGGATTTAGGTCTCCAAGCTTCATTGCTCCTTTGTGGTTCTCCCAATTTGTAGCTGCTCGTTATATGTCCCAACTTGTAGCACTTGCCACAATAATCCAAAACATTCTCGTACTCAAGGTACTGCCAGAATCCAGTATTCTTGTATTTAAGCCAGACCCTTTCCAATCTTGGCTTTATGACATCCACCTCTACATATACTTTCCTCACATGGGGTCTGGTACGATTAAGAGTGGCTCTATCAACCTTGATTGGATTTCCCACTAGCCTGTCGATATTCATCATTGGATCGCTTTCCAGGAATCGTTGTGGAACCCATAGCAAGCAAACCAAATGGGAACAACAGGGGAGTCCTCGTACAGATCGAAGTATGGCGTCCATTTGGTGATTATGAGCGAGTAGGAACCAAAGTTCCATACTTTGTGAAGCCAACATTGAACATAATCCTCCTGCAGAGAGAAAAATAATTACTTGATGTGAATCTAACAAATTGATATCCGCCCCTCCCTTAAACCATGAAGTAAGAAAATCCTTTCTTAGTTTTTCCATAGTTGGACGCCCTATTGAGAATTTTTTTATTAAGGTCCATTTCAGAGGCTTCTCAAGGCAATCACATTCATCATCCGAAAATCGTAGGCATGGTTTGCCAAGATGCTTAGTTTTGATTTTTGGATTGAATGAAGTTCTATCTGATTCTAGATATGTGGATGATTGAGTATGGTTACCGGTACCAAGAATCTGGGCATAAGAGATAGTTTGCGGCGGTGGCGTTAGCCTCTCTATCACGGTGGCGGCCATAGATAATCCCTAGGCACTGAAGAAGAGGAAAGTGAACGTTGGGGGGAAAATGATGTTCGCGAAGTTTGCAAAATTTTTTGCACTTGCCGTTGAACTTATTTATGCCATATAGAATATCTTAAACTAAATCTTGATCTTATTTCACATAATTACATTCACTAAAAATAATCAGTAACATATCCTACATTAGAGATTGTATTACTTACCTTACAACTAGTCTTTCTTAGCAAATATGTTGCATTTGATTAAAATAAATTTTCTTACATGAAATACACAACTGCATATCATACATTAGAAATGATACTTTTTTTTTTTTTTTAAATTAAAACCATCCTAGGATGGGGGGACTTTATTAGGCTCCCCTAGCCAATCTTAATAAGCCAGAATTGGCTCGTAGTGTCTAAGAACTGTACAAGATACAAAAAGATCTTACAAAGATGATCGTAAAACCTAAAATCTTGACGCAGATGCTTGCTTTCAAAAGTGGTAATATAGCCGATTCTATGCTAGAAGAAGAGTTTTAGTTAATCTTTGTACCTTAATTGACATACCGCGAACCGGTCGACGAATCGAAAATTCGAGACGCCTATTGGTCAACTGTATGCCAACCAAGAGATAACTCAAGTGAATATATCCCAAAAATTCAGTTTAACTAATCTGCTGTGAGGAGATCTCCAGAGCAGTAAACATGTATGATCAAACTCGCCATGAATGTATGATCCAAATCAGATCATTCCCTATCCCTCCAGACCGGCATTAAACCTGAAATGGAATGAAGCAAGAAGCAGTAACCGAGCCAAATAGCAGCAAGAAAGAATAAAATAACAAAGTAGTCCTCCAAATCTATGTCCTATTGATGTCCATGTATGATCCAACTCGCAATGCAGGGAAACCAATGGAGTCTAAATATAGCAACCCCCGAAGGAAATGAGGAATTGACCTAATATCAATATCACCTTGCAAATTGTTTTTCCTAGCAAATTTTGCCAAGTAGTCAGCTGCCATATTAGCTTGTCTATGTATGTGCTGAATTGAATGAGATGAAAGAAGAACATGGAGTGTATTACATATGGAGAAGACTCTCCAGGGACATCTATTAGGATTGAGAATGCTGTTGACCACTGTTAAACAATCAGATTCATAAACACATAATCCTAAGTCTAATTCTGAACATATCTCATATCCCATCTTGATAGCGAGTAATTTAGCTTGCAGAGGAGTTGGACAATTCAGTTGTTTAACTCTGAGTTTGACCACATCCCCCCTCCAGTCTCTTATAACTACTGCAGCAAAGGTAGATCCAGTACAGATCCAAGAAGCATCTGTGTTTATCTTAAAGCCAGTGGTTGTTTTAACCCAATTTGATATAGTTATTGCAGGTCTGTGTTTCTAATAAATTTTTGGAATGATGTTAGCCTGCACCCAATGTTTATGCTTCTCCCTGTTCCCTTGAATTTTATGAGCTGTGAAAATTGTGAAGAGAGTCGGTTTAATTTCATGGGTACAATTCTCACTTGTTAAAGTTCTATTCTCAAAAATGTATTTGTTTCTGCCCGTCCATAATGTCCAGATTGTAGTTATAAATGCAGCATTTATCAGTTTGGAGTGTATTTTTGATTCCGCATTATAAGATAAATAGTACTCAACCCTACTCTTAAGATTTGGAAAACTAATTTGTGGTAGCTTTAGTAGGGAGTGGATACTATACCAAACTGATATGGATCCAAGACATGAGTTAAAGAAATGATCAAGATTATCCCTATTGCACAAACAGAAAGGGCACCTCGAAGCTAAATAAAATCCCATCCTACTTAGAACATTATCAAAGGGAAGGATACAGTTTAAAGCTCTCCAAGTAAGAATAGACATTTTACCAGGGATGTAAGAAGACCAGACCTTGTGAAAATGTGTGATTTCAGGGTTCCTTTGTCTGAGAATGTTGTATGCAGATCTGATGGTGAATTTCCCATCTGTTGTTGGAGTCCATACCAGCTGATCCTCATGAAGATGCTCCAACTTAACTTCTTGCAATATATATATAATATTGGTAGCCAAATAAGGCTCCAGCCTTGGTAAGTAGGCAGATTTGTTATTAAAGAAAGAACTAAGAGTAAGGTCTTCAAAAGGAATGTCCCTGTCCTCAGGCCAGATATAATATAGTGCACCATTTCCCATCCAATTTGAATTCCAGAATGAACAGTCCCCTTTACCAAAGATGATCCTACTTAAACTGTTGGCCATTGGGGTTACAGACTTTATTCTCCTCCAGATTTGTGATCGTTTATAAGTTTCAGGTAGAGTCCATAACAAAGAGGACCATTGAGTCTCATTTCTCTGTAGCTTCCACCATAACTTACATGAAAAAGCTTCAACTGTAGCTTTCAAATCTCTTAATCCTAAACCGTTTTCAATTACAGGGTAACTCATTCTTTTCCAAGATCTCCAACATTTCCTACTCTCCTGATCTGATTTTCCCCAAATTAGACTAGATGCCATCTTTTCCATTATTTTGAGAACTATCCTAGGTGGTTTAAGGACTGCAAACAAATGTATTGGAATTGAGAGGTAGCAGTTATTGATCAGAATGATTTTACCAGCTAAAGTTAACCATTTGTTCTTCCAATTAGTAATCATCTTTTCCATTCTCTCGATTACTGGCAAATAGTGCACCTTTAAATTCCTACCAGAGAATATAGGGACTCCCAAGTATTTAAAAGGAAATGAGCCTTTCTTCATTTCTAATATCCTTTTAACTACTTGGACTTTCTGCTGAGTAATTTTATGGGATACATAGAATTATGATTTAGCAAAATTAACTTTTTGACCTGAAGTGATCTCATAAGCCTTCAGAAAATGTTTAAAGTGTCTTAAATTTTGTGGCTTAGAATTGAGAAAAACAGCCGTGTCATCAGCATACATTAGATGAGTAAGTGGAGAACATGTTCTGGGAAGATCAAAGTGCTGTAAATATCGTAGAGTGAACAATTTCCTCAATCCCCTAGAAAAAGCTTCAGATAAAATATTATATAAGAAAGGTGAAAGGGGATCACCTTGTTTGATTCCCCTAGAAGAGGAGAAATAACCAGATATAGCACCATTTATTAGAATTGAGAATTTAGCAGATGCAATGTTTAGCATGATCAGTCTAACAAATTTACCATGAAATCCAAATTGAAGTAGAATGGAGTTAAGAAAAGACCAAGAGACCCTGTCAAAAGCCTTTTGCATATCTAGTTTGATTATCAAATTTGATAGCTTAGACTTTCGAGAGAGTAATCTTGTCATTTCATGCATTAGAATGACATTGTCCGAGATTTCCCTTCCTTTAAAAAAAGCACTTTGCTCAGGTGAAATAATTAGATGCATTAAAGGTTTAATCCTCATCATTAACACTTTAGAGAAAACTTTGTTAACAAAGTTTGATAGACTTATAGGCCTAAAATCTACAAATGTGTTAGGAGTGGCTTTTTTGGGTATTAAGGTGAGCCAAGTGCTAGATATTGCCGTTGGAATGTCTCCAGTATTTAAAAATTCATTGGTTGCACCCAAGAGATCATTCTTAATAACATCCCAGAAAGTTAAGTAAAATTCTCCAGGGAATCCATCAGGGCCAGGTGAGCTATTTCTATTAAGTTCAAATACTGCATCTTTCAGTTCCTGTAAGTCAATGGGATTAAGCAGAATTGAATTCTGTTGTTCAGTTATCACCCTAGGAATCTCTTGAAGAAAGTACTTTAGATATCTACCATCATTGTGATCTGTATCCTCAGTCAGAAGATTCTGAAAAAATTTTACTCCCTCATCTTTTATCAAATTTGGATCAGTTATCCAGGTACCCTCACCTTCTTTAATTCTAGTTATCCTAGCTCTAATTCTCTTTTCCTTAATCGTGTGGTGAAAATATCTTGTGTTTGCATCACCTTGCTTAAACCAGTTTACCCTAGCTTTTTGTTGCAGAAAAATGTTGTATTCCTTCTGAGATCTAAGGAGTAAAGCTTTAGATTTCAATAGATCCTGTAAAACCAAATCATCCTGCAATTGCTGATATTGAATTTCCAATTCATTAACTTTTAGTTCAGCTTTTTCCAGATTAAGATTAACATTTCCAAAAACAGTTTTGTTCCATTCTTTAATTACTATCTTTAGCCTTTTTAACTTGTATACAAAATTTTTTTATTCCAACCATGGATGAGGGTAATTCCCAGTTAGAAGCAACAACATCATAAAATTCTTCTCTATTAGACCACATCTGTTGGTATCTGAAAGGTCTTGGAGCTACTTCTACAGCTGATTGGATAGATAATAAAAGAGGGGAGTGATCTGATGTATTCCTGTTTAGAACCTGTATGGAGCTATGAGGGAAATTCTCTAACCAGTCTAGGTTACCTATTCCCCTATCAAGCCTTTGAAAAAGAAGATCCTTCCCTTTATCTTTATGTCTATTGTTACTCCAGGTGAAAGAATTACCAACAGTAGGTATTTCATGCAAGTCCATCATAGATAGGAAATCATTGAATTGTTTAATGCTTTTCCGTGGGGTGGATTTCCTACCTTTATATTCATTAACTGAAGCAACAGTATTAAAATCACCAATATAAATTGAAGGATCTAGTGCAGTAGTTTGTAGTTCTAGCCACAGTTTCTCTCTCAATTGTCTATGGACACTTGCATAAATAAAATTCACATTCCAGAAAACTGAAGAGGCATTATCTGTTACTCTAGCTTGTATGAACTGGTCAGATTCTTTTAAAATTGTCAAACTGAAATTCTGATTCCATAAGATCCAAATCTTAGCAGTGAGTGCATGGAAAGCATTGTTATAACCAAGTTCATGCTTCAACTGGCTCAGAAATTGATTATCATGCCATGGTTCGATTAGACATAAAATATCAATCTTGTGTATCCTTTTTAAAGATTTTAATCTGTCTCGTGAAGTGCCATAGCCCCTAACATTCCAAACTAGAATTTTACCTACTTTGGTGTACTGTATCATTTAAAACTAGGGGGGAGGCTTTTTGAGAGGATCTTAATTTCCTTAAATTAGTAAGTGAAACATTAGTGTTTTTGCCTCTTTTGTCAAGACCTTTCTTCAATTTATCTGAAGGCGAAACACTAACCTGAGGTTGAACATTTTGCTCTGCAGCAGAGTTTTCCCCTGAAGTGCTTAGATCATAGATTCTACTTTGGTCTTGCTCTATAGGGATGTTCTGCACTACAGCTACAACTGGATTACTCTGCTCTTCAGCTGTATTTTGCAAAGGGGGCTAGTCCTCATTAATGTCCTTATCTGCATTCCCCTGAGATAAATAAACTTCATGTGTCTTCAAAGATTCATGGAAAATGTCAACCACTTCTTCCTCCTGTGTCTCATTCTCTTCATCCTGTAATTCAGTTAGAGTATGGAAAGAATTTGATATAGACACCATGTTCCTATTAAGTAAAACCTCATCCTGGGCAGGAAGAGGTTTCAGAGGAGCAGGAGGTCCTTCTGACTGTTGTGACTTTTTTCTCCAAAAGAGGTTAGTGATAGGCTTAGAGATATCATCTAGGGAGTAAAAAGATTTATTTCTTTTCACTTGTGACTCCATCTTTTCTCTCCTATAATTTGTTCTACCCAAATTACTTTCAGATTCCTGAATTTGTATCTGAAAATCCTTTTCCTTTTGGGAGACTGATAATTTAGATGGCCCTTCCTGTTCCAAATGTTCATTAGAGTCTTTACCTAGTGTATTCTGGTCTACTGCAATTTGTTTTAGATCTTTACCAGAATCTGAAATAGCTTTAGTAACATTTACTTTAGCTAAAGTCCTGTTAATTTTCCTTAGTTCAGGATGCAAGAAGTTGCAGTTAGCCTGACTGTGTCCTATGATCTTACAGTGATTGCAATACAGAGGCAACTGATCATATTCAATTTTATAGTCTGCAACTTTATTACCAATTCCTACTACTATAGAGTTTGGGAGTTGGTTCAGAAGATCCACCTCAACGCAAACTTTTATTGCAGAAGGTCTAGTTAGAGCTTGGGTTACAACATCCATTTTCAGAAAATTACCTATCTGACTACTGATGCCTTTAATAGCAGAGATATTATAGAAATGTAAAGGCAATTGGTGAATGGTTACCCATGCTGGAACAATTGATGATTCTGCAGTGGATGAGAAATCTGTAGTCCATTTCTGGACTTTCATCAAGGTTCCATGTACCATCCATTGGCCCTTCATCCAGCACCTTTGGTAATCCTCGCAATCCTGAAATCGAATGAGAACATGTCTATAATCAATTGAACCCAATTGAAATTTAGCCTTAAAGCCTATAGACTTAAACGCAGAAACAAGATTATCCATGGACGGTTTCCCCCGGTTGAACTTTCCAACCAAGGCGTTTTGATAATGGGAAGCAAGTATCTCGCCTTCCTCCGGGGGAAGGATGTAGGCCAATTTGCCCTTGTATTCTGTTATTGGGTGAAGATCAGGCGTATCTGGAAGGGTGGTTGTGAGTGGTGTCGGCTTGGTATTCAAAGCTTGTAGGAAGGTTTTGCCCGTGGCTGTATTGGGATCAGGTATTGGGTTTGGCGTCGGAGACGCCATCTCCGTCGACCAGTATCCGTTGACCAGTATTCGAGAACAGTATCCGGCGAAATAGCCGTTAGTCTGAAAAGGAAGAAGAAGAAGAGAAACAGTAGTTAAAATGTGATTAGTAGTTTCTAGTGTGTGTATCGCACGTATTTCGCACACAGTTCAGTCCATTTTTTTAATATATCCTATCTCTAATAGTAGAAATGATACTTCTTAAATTACAACTAGCTGGAGTCCCACTGGTTGCGCGGTATTTTTGATAAATTTTTTTGATTTGAATAAAATTTATTTTTAGATTTCAGAGATTAAGTATAAACTAAAATTAAATTCTAAATATAATGAGTCTATCTCTTGAAATACGGCCTTTCCATAAGGTATGGAAAGACCAAGGTTTAAACTGCAAATTAGAATAAATAAACTTTGTTAGTCAGTGTAATATGAAATATTGTCTTTTATTTTTATTATAATAATCCATGTATGAATTTCTCAAATAAATCAATTAGTACTTGATTAAGTTAAAAGAATGATAAAAAAAGGTAAACATTATAGTAATTAAGAGGAAATTTATTCTCTAACTGATGCAATCAATACACATCTCATCATTTTGTTAGTAAAAAAAAATGCATATCATTATTCATTAAAAAAAAGGAAACTAAAATTAAAAAGATAAATATGATTCAAATTAAACTAAAAAAAAACCTAAAATGGAAAAGAGAAATATGAAATAGAGAAATATAATGGAATAAGGATCATCCTCGATAATGGATAAATTTTGAAACCTATGTCATCCCTCTTGTCTTTGAGTTTGGTTGCTCTTCATCTTTACTTTCAAGTTGCGAAGTAAGGAAATTGTTACGTGAGTAGAGAGGTTCGAGTGGAGAGGGTTCGAGTGGTACTGGTCCGAGTGGTGAGAGGTCGAGTGGAGACGGTTCGAGTAGTACTGGATTCTAGTGGTACTGGGTTCGAGTGAAGAGGGTTCAGGTGGTACTGGGTTCGAGTGGAGAGGTTCGAGTGGTAATGGATTCAAGTGAAGAGGGTTCGGGTGGTGAGGGTTCGAGTGATGAGAGTTCGAGTTATGAGGGTTTGAGTGGAGAGAGTTCGAGTCGAGATTCGAGTGGAGAGGTTTGAGTGGCACTGGGTTCAAGTGGAGAGGGTTTGAGTGGTACTAGGTTCGAGTGGTACTGGATTCGAGTGGAGAGGGTTCAAGTGGTACTGGGTTCGAGTAGAGAGGGTTCAAGTGGTACTGGGTTCGAGCGGAGATGTTCGAGTGGTACTGGGTTCGAGGGAAGAGGTTTGAGTCGAGGTAGATGGTTGATGTTCGAGGGGTGGATGGTTTGAGTCGTGACAAGGCAGATGGTTGACGGATCGAGGGGTGATGCCTCGAGAAGGATGGATGATGGTTCTAGGACCTCGAGGGTTAACGAATCAATGGAGAGGTCCGAGTGGTGCCATGTTCAAGTAGTAATGGGTTCGAATAAAGAGGTTCGAGTTGTACTAGGTTCAAGTGGAGAGGGCTAGAGTGGTGAGGGTTGAGTGGTGAGCATTCGAGTAGTACCGGATTTGAGTGGCACTGGGTTCGAGTGAAGAGGTTCGGGTGGTGAGGGTTTGAGTGGAGAGTGTTCGGGTGGTGAGGATTCGAGTGGAGAGAGTTCGGGTGGTGAGGGTTCGAGTCGAGATTCGAGTGGAGAGGTTCGACTGGTACTAGGTTTGAGTAGACTGTGTTCGAGTGCTACTAGGTTCGAGTGGACTGGGTTCGAGTGCTACTGGGTTCGAGCGGAGAGGTTCGAGTAGTACTGGTTTGAATGTAGAGGTTTGAGTCGAGGCAGATGGTTGATGTTTGAGGGGTTGATGGTTTGAGTGATGTCGAGGCGGATGGTTGATGGATCAAGGGGTGATGCCTCAAGGAGGATGGTTGATGGTTCTAGGACCTCGAGGGTTAATGAATCGATGGAGAGGTGTGAGTGGTACTAGGTTCGAGTGGTAATGGGTTTGAGTGGTACAGGGTTCGAGTGGAGAGGGTTCGAGTGGTGAGGGGTCAAGTGGTACTGGTTCGAGTGGTGAGGGTTTGAGTTGAGGTTAGAGTGAAGAGGTTTGAGTCGAGAGGTGATTCCTTGATGGGGATGGTTGATGGTTCCAAGTCCTCGAGGGTTAATTAATCGAGTGGAAATGCCTCGAATCAACACCCCTCAAGGCGGATGGTTGATGTTTGAGTCGAGGCAGATGGTTGATGTTTGAGGGGTTGATGGTTTGAGTGATGTCGAGGCGGATGGTTGATGGATCAAGGGGTGATGCCTCAAGGAGGATGGTTGATGGTTCTAGGACCTCGAGGGTTAATGAATCGATGGAGATGTGTGAGTGGTACTAGGTTCGAGTGGTAATGGGTTTGAGTGGTACAGGGTTCGAGTGGAGAGGGTTCGAGTGGTGAGGGGTCAAGTGGTACTGGTTCGAGTGGTGAGGGTTTGAGTAGAGTTTAGAGTGAAGAGGTTTGAGTCGAGAGGTGATTCCTTGAGGGGGATGGTTGATGGTTCCAGGGTTTATAAGCCCTAAATGCTTACTTTCTACAACTAGGTAGATAGTGGCAAATCGGGGTCGTCCAAAGAGAAGAGGGATTTTCCTAAGCAATCAAGCACAAATGGTTGATACTAGGCTAGGAGTAACTATATTTACACACACTTAAAAGCAAGTAAAAGGGGGGGGGGGGTTGGTTGGTTGGTTTTCTAAGTTAACAAAGATAAAAAGACGAGATAACTAGCAACGTCAAGTGACTATGCTAATCATCAAACGAAACTAAAGAAAAGGGGTTTTAAACAACAAAGATAAAATGCCTTGGGGGCAACGGATATCCACTTCCACATCTAACGTAGTTCATCGAATCATTCACACATTCCATCATATAGCATTCATGACTCAACATTCACATACCTATCTAGCAAGTACCACAACACACACATCACAAGGAGTTCTAAGTTCATGCTCATAGATCTTCATGCAAAGGCGCTACGAAATTCGTCACGTTCCTACACCTGAACAATTCAACCACACAAGCACTACCTATGATCAAACAACTCATGGCACACATGCAGTGAAACACACCGTCAAGAATACATAAACGCCAAATAACAAATGCTTCAAGAATGAATTTAAATCATCTATTCAGTACTTCAACTACTTGTCGTGGAGACTAAACTCCTATCCTTCCTAGTTCGTAGTTTGCGAGAGTGAGTTCGACATCTCTCGTCAAACCTCACCAATGACTCCCGAGTCGCGACCACGACTCAAGGTGTCATTGGTGGCATTTAGCACGAAGGACCAACAAGCTTGGCAATGCCTATGACCACTACACCGTGACTAAGCATTAAACCAATTCATGCAATTACACGAGATTGGATGAACGTGCAACGCACATTCATCCACGAGCATATGACTCTCTCATTTGCTACACAAACGAACATGACGAAGAGTTCGACATCAATCACATTCGTCTAGCACATTGTCAACACACTAACACAATCAAAAGCTCTAAATCATACTCTCACATTACTAACAAGAACAGGGGGGAAATTAACCCAAATCCCCCAAACCCTAGCTAGCAATTGATCCAAGCATTTCATATCATCAAGCTCTCAACAACATTAATAGAATCAACAATTAACATTCAAAGCACAATAAAAGCACAATAGCAAAAACACCAAATAGATAGATAGAAATGAGTTCTTGCTACATAGATAATGGAAGCTTCAATCCTTTGCTCCCAAGAACAAAAACTACTCTAGAACAACAAGAGACATAATTACACTAGAAAAACTAAGAAAAGAAAGAGAAGAAAACAAAGGGTTTTGAAGCCCTAAAACCCAGAGAAAAACGGGCTGCAAAAGCTGGAGAAGAAGAAGAAAGAGAGTAGTATTTATAGTGCAAAGAAGATAAAGTTGATTTCTGGCCGCCCGTTGGTCGCAACTCGCGACGTGTTGGTCGCGACTCGCGACGGTGTTGGTCGCGACTCGCGATGGTGTCGTGACGGTGTCGCGACGGGAGCCACAGTTTTGGATTGTTTCTTTGTCTTCTTCATAGCCATCCCTCTCAATCTTCAAGTCTTCAACGGCTCCAAAAATGGTCTTCAACGTCCTCCGGTCTTCATGTCTTCGAAGTGAGTATCCAAAAGTCTTCGAAAGTATAGTCTTCAATGTTTTCCGGTCTTCGTTGCTTCCGTGTTCTTCCCTTGTCACACAAAATCCACTTAGAAGAGGTAAAAGAGTACAAAGTTGCTTTTGCCTCTCCTAAGTGAATTTCAAGGTAAAACACAAGCTCTCGATAATAAAAGAGCACAAAAGTGATCCTAAATACTACTAAATAATGCATCTAAAATGGACACATAAATGGTTGATGGTTCTAGGACCTCGAGGGTTAATGAATCGATGGAGAGGTGTGAGTGGTACTAGGTTCGAGTGGTAATGGGTTTGAGTGGTACAGGGTTCGAGTGGTGAGGGGTCAAGTGGTACTGGTTCGAGTGGTGAGGGTTTGAGTAGAGGTTAGAGTGAAGAGGTTTGAGTCGAGAGGTGATTCCTTGATGGGGATGGTTGATGGTTCCAGGTCCTCGAGGGTTAATTAATCGAGTGGAAATGCCTCGAATCAACACCCCTCAAGGCGGATGGTTGATGTTTGAGTCGAGGCAGATGGTTGATGTTTGAGGGGTTGATGGTTTGAGTGATGTCGAGGCGGATGGTTGATGGATCAAGGGGTGATGCCTCAAGGAGGATGGTTGATGGTTCTAGGACCTCGAGGGTTAATGAATCGATGGAGAGGTGTGAGTGGTACTAGGTTCGAGTGGTAATGGGTTTGAGTGGTACAGGGTTCGAGTGGAGAGGGTTCGAGTGGTGAGGGGTCAAGTGGTACTGGTTCGAGTGGTGAGGGTTTGAGTAGAGGTTAGAGTGAAGAGGTTTGAGTCGAGAGGTGATTCCTTGATGGGGATGGTTAATGGTTCCAGGTCCTCGAGGGTTAATTAATCGAGTGGAAATGCCTCGAATCAACACTCCTCAAGGCGGATAGTTGATGTTGAAAGGGTGGATGGTTCGAGTGGTAGGGAGGCCTTGAGGCGAATGGTTGATGTTCGAGAGGTGGATGGTTGGAGTGGTGGCGTGGTGACCACTTCAAATACAGGATGAAAAGATGCCTTTGCTAAGTCAATGCAACAATCTAAGCAGTTAGTGAGTAAAAAGAACTGTACACACTAAGTTAAATGGCTAGTATTTAGTATTTAACATAACTACCAACAGACATGATTCGAAATGATGAAATGTTCTCTATAATCACAATTATTGATCATAACCTTACGGAACAAACAATCAGTAGATGATGAGGAACAGAACCATTTTACACGCCTTGCCAAGGATGAAACTTGATTATTGGTGTTGTTTATGCATAAGAAAAGGATCTAGCATCTTTAAAATCTCCAAACAATGGTGTCAAGTAAAAAGAAAAGAGAAGATTTACGATACTTGAACTTCGCCAATAAACTCATATCATTAAGGTTTATCTACAATGACAAACTTTTTATTCTTACAAGTGATTGCACCACTTTAAAAAGAGTATCTTTTAATGCCAGCCCTATTAGTGAACTTTGTAGTTAAGAGTAAACTACAGAAGACATTCTTTATTATTAAATCCAAGGACTAAACAATTTATTCAAACTGATGGCAGCAAATATTAGAGTTCGGAGAGCATGCTCTCCTCTCCTGGATTCTTTTACTAAGTCACTCATCAAGAAAGTAAACAGAAAAAGACTCTAAAAAAAACTATGTGTATAATATACTAAGATACTAATATACTAATATACTAAGTGACATTGAGCATTAACATCTGTAAACATCTGACATGGCAGAAAAAAACAAGTATCGGTTTGAACAACCCTCACCTGATCGATCATCCACGAATTTGCTCTCTGTATCCTGTCTCGAGTCCTGCAACTCAGCTACAACATTTATTTGCTAGGCAAAGTGTTAATTTGGTAATTTAACTGCAAATATTTTTTGAGGCATCACATTCAACAATAGCAGAAAGAATATAATTTTTGACTACAAACTAATATTATTAACCAGGCAAGAACCATTGATTGAATTTGCAACTGATTGTACCTTATAATTTTGTTATTGCCTCCACCAACAGATCTAACTTTACCTTTTGTTTCAAGTTTAGCACCTTTTCAGCAGCCCTAGTGACGAGAAACAACTGTAGCCGGCGAGGAGTAGGGCAAGGGGAAAATCTTTCACGAAAACGTATTTCATACAAGAATCAGTATGATATCACAAGCAAATCAACAGGAAACACACAAGAAATACAAAATTCAATAAACCACTAGCACAAACAACACATATAAATGCTAAAACCTTAACACTACCAGAAAATTGAGAAAAAACACAAGCTAGGAGTACACCATTGATAGTTTACCTGTGTTCAGGTCGATTATGTGAAAATTAGTCCCTAACCAACAACTAGGCAGCGGCTTGGCGGAGCAGAGTTGCAGAAGGAAATTAGATCAAAATGAAGAAGAATAAGGGGATTGAAAACGAAGAAGAAAGAGGATTGAAAACCAGAGAAAGTAAACTAAATAGAAATGACGACGTTTTTGTAAACCAGGGCAGTCAAAATGACCTCAAATACCCCCGATTGACAGACAAAGAAAAAAAAACTATTATAGGGTGCTTGGGACAAGCATTTCTTAGTAAAAATTAAGCATTTATTTCTTACAAATGCATTACTTTATCCCATTCAAATGGATAACATAATTCAAAACCAATATTATTTGATGAGCATATATAAAATTTTAACTTACACACTAAATGTGTTAAACTAAATCATGCATTTATCTCATACAACACAACATCAAAAAAATTTCAAAACATCTAACATTATTCTTAAACCATTTAATCAGAAGAAAATACAAGTCAAACTGTTTCAATTACACCAATCAGTCCCAAAACAATCTGATCACAACAAAAAATCTGAAAACATCTAAAGCTGATCATTATCAGCACCTTCATACAAAATTTTCACCATAAAAACATATACATCATAATACTCCTAATTTCCAAGATGAAACGAAGGCACAAGAACGAGTAATCTTTTAAAAAAAACTTAGCGACCATCTTCTCAACCAACTCCTTGGTCCTTGAATCGTCTATCATATCTATAGTTGATCATTGGTATTTTGTTGCTTAGTAGAACTTGCATTTGCTCTCTCCAAATATTTTACTAAATTCCAAGTGACAACCTCCATGTCACGTTTCAACAAAAGGTAAGATTTGTGGATAGCCTAAATTGAAAAAATTAATTAGTATACACAACCAAAAAGCCAACCAAAAATAAACCAAAAATTCACACACAATATCAGTATAAAGCTTACTGTACACTTACTTATGCATTGCAAGGTGAACAAGTGCATGTCATAACTTAACATAAACTAACACTTTCAAGAATTGTGTCAATACTATCACTGGTTATCAACCCAGCTGGAATAGATTAATTTATGAATCCGGGATCCTCAACATCAACACTAGTAGTAATAACCATAGGAGTGTTGCCTCTCTTAGATTCAACAGAAAATTTACCTTTTAACTTTCCATCTTTGCTCAATGGATGCCAATCATACTCAATCATTACTCCTATCTCAAAACCCATCTTCTCAATTACCTAAGCACTCTTCTACAAACTCTGACTATTGCAGAAAATATACAAAGGTGTTTGAGTGGAGTCTCGTTGGCCTCAAAAGGAAATCTGTAGAAGAACTGCAGCAACAACACAAAGACATAACCACTCACTGAAGAAATACTCTCCGTTTAACACCTAAAAGTTCCAAAACCTTCACATAAATGCTCAAGCACATGGCTACATGGCCGGGATCGTTGTTAAATGAATAACCCGGGGCACTAGCGACCAAATAAATGATTTATATTGTTGCTTCCTTACTCACTTTTAACTACTAAAAAGTAGATAACAGTAAGCTAGGGTGTCATCCATAGAGACCTACGGGTTTAAAGGATGGTTTTACAAAGTTTACAAATGAGCGTCACCCCAAAAATGTGTTAGGAGTAGAAGACAAGAGGGATTTCTTGTTGAAAATATTAATCTAATAATTATGAGCATAAACTACTACAATGAGATAATGATAGTATAACGGGCCTTGGGAGCATTTACATCACATGATTAACTGGGACACTGGATACTAGACTCTTATTCCAGATTCAAAATTACATTGGCAAACAACGAATCCCCAGATTAGATTTCACTTGACTGTCTACGGTTCCATTGAGTGTACTCGGGGTAGCATGCAATACATATACCTCTATTTAATTGCTATATCACACGAAGCAGAGATGTTAAATCCTAGGGAACTCCCTCAGCCCGTTATACCATGCGATATCGCCCCCTCCTTAACAGCTCACCCCATCCACATACAACTAGCGGTTCACTACAACCTCTAGCCCTAACTTCTGGGGTTAATAAACCCTTGAATGCACACCGTAAATTAAACCTGGAAGTAGTATGGATCATTGAGAAATACACCATGAATACCCATCCTAAGCTCATCTTGTGCCACTTAGGACATTAGTACCTCATGATAACTCTAGGGGAATTCCACGCCTAGTTGCTACAAACTTGGTGATATACACTGGTGAGGACCCGAGTGTCATTACAAAACTCGGAACCTTGCAACCCTGTTATTTATATGTTCATCCCGTACTCACTCCTAACTACTATAAAGTAGATAGTGGTTGGTCTGGGTGTTATCCACAAAGATCTAAGGGTTTAGATGATAGCATTGCAAAGTTCACCTTGAGTGTGTGTTAGGAATAGCAAACATTGGGGGTTTTGTTTTACAAAGATTCAACTAACATCTACGATCATACAATAAGAACAAGATAAAGATAATAACAATGAGCCTTGTGAGTATTTGCATCACATGATTAACATATAAGATTTGATCCTAGACTTATATTCACTTACAAGAACTATATTTCTGTCTATTTGCTATATCACACAAAGTGGAGATGTTAATTCCTTAACATCTCACATACTCCACATATAGCATAGAGAAACGCTTATTGGCGATAACCCTAGCCCTGACTACCGGGGTTGATATGCTCGTGTTGTGTCAAGGTGGCATGTTAAATCCAATAGTAGCATGGATAATTAAGGCCTTCATCGTGAATACTCATCCTAAGCCTATCTTTTTCCACTTAGGACATTAGTACCTCATGATAACCCTAAGGTTGTCTTAACACTTAGTCATCACAAATTAAGAATCTGCCCATCGAGTAATAACCTATGACCCCAATTGAAAATATAACAACACCCGATCCGATCGCTAGATGAACCCAATATCGTTTGCATGCTAATCCAATTACAAGACCAAGTTATTACCACCCCGGTAGCTCTCAAGGTTTGTGTTACCACCACAATACTCTCAAGGCTTTAAGCAAGTCATAGTAATGCAACACTCCCTAGCCATTTTCAAAGCCTATCACTAAATCATGCAAAAATATAACTAGGTGTATATTCTAATCACATTCATTGCAATAATCAAAGGAAGAAGATAAAACACATATTAAGCATGATAATTTATAGAAAAATAGATAGATATAAATCTTGAAATCTGACAAATCTTGTGTTAATACATGTTTACAAATAACCCAAGTCATAAATTAAGCTACTAATATTAAATCCATAGCATTTAATGGATTAAATGCCATGGAAAAGTCTATTGAATGAAGAGAGAGAGAGGAAAATGTGTTCTAGTTACTATTCAGCTACCCCTCTTTAACCCTATATAATAAGGCCACCTTGTATGGTGGAGAGAGGGAAAAGGCTCAAAATCCTATTTGTAAAACCCTAGTTAGTAGGGTTGCATGACTCATGCACGATTAGTGCGGCATAGTCCATGCGCATCTGCACAGATCATTACCGAAAAAGGCCTTTGGCAACTTCTGATTGCACGAGTTGTGTGGATCTGCATGACTCGTAACCTAGTGCCTCGTTCCTTGCCACCTTCTTGTAAGGGCTATGTGGTTTTGCACAATCTATGTCTTGAATTTCTCTTTCCATAATTCTGCTTACAAGGGCCGTGCAGATTTGCACGATCATGCCCTGGCCTATTCTCTGGGTACATTTTGATGGTACGACCAGTGGAAAACTGCACAACTTGTACCTCTTGGACTTCTTCCGCATTCTTTGATCTACTGCCATTTTTAGTTCAGTGGCCTTCATTTTTCTACCAATACGGCGATTGGCCTTCAATCTACTACCACCCTTACGGATGACCTTCACTCATGAGTAATCTACAATTTAAAGCTCACAAAAAAGGATACAGGTACGCACAAGAGAAAAATCCCATAAGGCCTATAATTGTCTATCAAAATGGGCAAGTTAAACAGTAAAACCAAAGATGATAGTTTTAACTCCCCTTTGTGAAAAACCTATCTAAAACTAACTAACCACCAACAAAAGCACTGTAAAAGAGATATTAAATTCTCTAAGACAAAAACATGCTTTTCATGTCTCATCATACACCTCCCCAAACCAATCGAAGTCTAGCATAAGGATAACACCTTGAACCCTCGAACAGATACACCGAACCCAAAGAACAGTTCGCATAATGCAAGGAGCACCTCACCTCAAGAGGAAAGATGATCAACACACACAATCGTTCCCCCAAGGCCATGAATTAAAAACAATGGGAGCAACATGAGCCATCATCAATGAAGATCACACAGTACATCAACTATAAATAAAAACTCAGAACGAAAAGATAGGTAATGGAATTTTTCCAATTATATGTCAAGGAAAATCAAAATACTCATTTAGGCATCGAAGATGGAACTCGGGGACCCCCCTGGACCTTTTTTGTAGGTCAATCAAACAAGCATGCCGTGCCACGCTAATCCTGGTTATTATGTTGGCCCAGAAAGACTCCCCACATTAGTGGTGCCATCTGTATGGATCAAATTTTTATTTCTAGGCATTCATAATCCCCAGAGAGGCCGAGATTCCTCTGTCTATATATTTGCTAGTTGACATAATCGAAAACATTATCGGCATGAATGATGCAAACTACACCGAAGCGCACACATATGAACTAGAAAGGAAAAGATGATCACAAAGACAACATATATTAATTTTATACCAACGATATCTATCCCAGTTCAACCCCCTAGCGGAAAGGTACACCCCATCACATTAAACTCTATGCATGTACTAGCATTGACAAGCACTTCAAATTTTAATAAGCGGTAGTCTATTGCTCCGTTCTACCTTACATCTTAAGGGCGTAATTACCACAAAAAATTAGTCTTGGAAATGAGGACTATCATAAAGAAATAAATGGTACAACAAGTACCGAACAATATAATACAACATAAAAAAATAAAATAAAGTATCAGTCGGGCCGAATATAATTCCAATCCATTTTGGGGTTGAAAAACCCAAGATAAATGTTAAAATAAAAGATCACAACAATAGAACATTTTTCCTTATATATTAGATTATATTGAGGAATGTTAAATTGTTTCAAATAGCAAACATATTACAATAGATAGAAAAAGAGTCTAAGCCCAACGTAGCGGACATGCCCATTTCTTTGATAATACAGAAGCCGCTATGGCCTCATCAAGAACGGAACGATCGGGCTACCGATGCATTACTAACGATGCCCATTCATAAAACGGGCACCCAACCTAAAGTAGAAAAGTATGCCGATTAAGAACTATTCATGCCATTGACATAATTTACCCCATCCTTGCATATCTGAATAAAGCTCTGGAGTAAATCCATTTAGGCGCATTTGCTGGCTATACATATCAGCTGTCCCCTAGAGCCAAGCCATTGCGAGCCTAGGCATCTCTTCACACCGATTCCCCTCTCCCCCCACGAAAGATGGTAGTTCACCATCATCCTCCACCTCGTCATTTGCTGATCCTAATCGCCGATCCTCAAAAACAAAAGATAAAAGACATCAATAAAACATACATGGTTTGTGACAAACAATATGTAAAATAGTCAAACTTCACACTTACAACTCGTATGATTTTTCCTAGAAATCCCGTAAGGGATGTTAACCCAGCATGTGCTACCTGCAATGGAAGTAACTCTTCCTAATAACCTATCCATAAATAATTATAACCCCTTACACACATAATCCAACCACCTCCAGAGTCCCAAATCAAGTTTATTATAGGAAGTATACAACTTACACACATTCATAACAACTTCAATCACAACATGAAACACATAACGCATAACCATTAGAGTAGACACACAATAGAACTAAGTATAAACCGGTCACAGACAAAACACAACTGGGGGTATCTCCCTAGTACAGTTGCCTTTATATAGGGATAATATGCGCATAGGATGAGTTAATAGCATTAAGATCATATCTCAATGTTCATGATTTTTGTGTTCCCACAACAACTCTTTCCCATATCCTAGCCTTGGAACATGGAAAAATTAAACACCACAACCTAGATAATGTCAACCGATTCGCTCACATGGAACACTCATATTCTAATCCTAAATACAAGCCCATGCACAATGAATGACCTATATAACAACCACTTTGACACAATCATACAACACTACCTAACCTACTGTACACGACATAAGTAGGAAAATTGCCTACGAATCACTTAAGTAGGAACTACACCTACCCACATAACAAAGGCATTGAAAGTACCGTGACTTCGTATACGTATGGAAAATTCCCATCCTCGTGACACATGCAGATAAAAATCTCCCCCTTTATCTGTTCAACACACATAAATGACAAAGAGAATATTGCGGTTTTGCATACGCCTGGAAAAACACCAGCCTTGCGACACAAGCAGCAGTCCAATTTGTCTCTGCTAAATTACCTACCAACTGAACATAACACACACCCACTTTATAGAGACAAGGAGGATAATGTGGCTTTGCATACTCCTAGAACATCACCAGCCCCACACCTAACACACACACATTACCTCTTCCACCCCACCCTTGATTTATACATCTTTTCTGCAATAACCACTACCACAACACAAACACCACAAGATCCATAAGAACAAACACATATAATACTCAGAAAACTCTTAAAACACTACAGCTGAGACCATATGAACAAAACTAGCACATGATAAAAGCTAGCCAAAGCAACTAGGGTAATCCATAGTCCATTGTATTTGTGGAAAATCCCCAACTTTCCACGCTACACAAGTAAGCAACCACATGGGATGGGAAAGGCATGTTTTCAAAGAGCATTTACTACCATTTTTTAAATTCTTTTGTTTGTGGATAGCTAGATTATTAGGCGTTTTACAAAATAGGGGGTTAGAATCACCTATTGTAGTTTTTCTCCCAGAATTTCCCTATTTTGTAAGCATGTAGTAGCTAGTGTGCTTTACCTCTATGACTTGGTCGATTTATACTTGTTTTGTGAGCTTATTTAGAGACCATCATGGAGAAGGCCATTCACAAGTATGGTAAAAAGTTGAAGAAGGCCATTCACAAGAATGGTAGAAGAAGGAAGGCCACATACAAAGTGGTAGAAGAAGATTGAAGAAAGTAGCAGATGAAGAATGATGCGGGATTTGGAACCAAGGTTTGGAACGATCTGAAATAAATTAGCATTCGAGGGTAGCACCATTGGATTTTTCTTTGCGAACGCTATAAAATAGACTGCAAGAAATTATGAATTAGGTCAGCGGTAAACTCATAGCGATGAAAAGAAGATTCAAGACTTGAAGAACTTGGGACTAAAAAATGAACCATGAAAATCCGCATGGTCTGTGCGATCATATTGGTGGAACATTAGGCATGAGGTAAGGATTGTGAAATTATGTACGGTCCATGCCACCCTATTGACTAGGGTTTTGATTGCATTTCCCTTGTTTTTCTCCCCTTTTCTTTCTCTCTTCCACCTATAAAAATCCTCCTCCTTTTTCCTCATCCTCTCGAGCCCAACTTGAGCCTCTAGAACTATAGTTTTTCATTCGATTTTCTTATTTTCTTCATCTTTTTCATGGGTTCTTATAGATCTATGATGGGTTTTCATAAACTAGCTTAGATTTATTCTTTGAAGGTTGGATTGATGAATAGGAGGTGGATTTTCACATTGGTACTTTTCACTTCTCTATTTCTTCATTTCATATGATTTGTGTATTTTTTTACCCATGTGCTTCGTTAGTTTATCTTAGATTTATTACTTGGGGATATTTATAAGCATGGCTTTAAACTTGTGACACTTAAAGATTCTTGTCTATTTAATTTTCTATAAGTATCATGCTTAATTTTTGCTTATGCTTCTTGATTTAATTATTGTAATGAACGTGATTAGGATGTACACCTAGTTAGATTCTCGAATGATTTAGTGCTAAGTTAGGGAAATGACCGGCGGGTGTTACACTACTATCTTTGCTTGTAGCCTTGTGAGTACCGGGATGGTAATATATTGTGGTCTCTTAAATGGATTAGCTTGCGAAAAACATTGGGTTCATCCAACAATCGGGTTGGCTGTTATTAAATTCTTGATTAGGGTCGTAGGCTAATACCCGAAGGGTATATTCCTAGTTTGTGGCAACTAAGTGTTGAGAGAACCTTAGAGTTATCATGAGGTGCTAATTTTCTAAGTAGCACAAGATGGGCTTATGATGGGTATACACGGTGGAATTCTCGATGATACATGTTACTACTAGGTTTAATTCTCGACATTAAGCACTACGAGCTTATTAACCCCGGTAGTGAGAATTAGAGGTGGTAGTGGAGGAGGTGAGATGTTAAGGAGGGGGCAGAATCGACATGGTGTGACGGGCTGAGGGAGTTGTTGGGGGAATTAACATCTCCACATCATGTGATATAGCAAGTAGATAGAAATATAATTCTTGAATGCATAGAAGTCTAGGATAAAATATTGTATGCTAATCATGTGATGCAAATACCCCTAAGACCCGTTATTACTATCTTTATCTTGCTATCTTAGTTTATGATTATAGTTACTAGTTTAGCTCTTTACAAACAAAACCCCCCATGTTTTATACTCTTAAAACGCAATTGGGGGAGGCCCGATTGTGAACTTTGCAAAAAATATCATTTAAACCCCTAAGTCTTTGTGGACGACACCATAACTTACCGCTATCTACTTTATTGTAGTTAGAAGTGAGTAAGGGAGCAACATATAAATCTTATATTTTGTTGCCAGGATCCATTTTTTGTATCCACACCCGGGTCCTCACCACCCTCATATCCCCTTTTATTGTTTCAAGTTACCTTTAAATCCACGTGACATTAATAACTTTAAGATAAATGAATATACAGTTTGATTGCATTCCCCACATATCTATACCCAATGAGCCGCCCTTTGCTTCCCTGCCAAAATTTACCACTTCCCACAAAATGTTCCATTTTCTCTATGTTATATTAGCTCATAATTACACCTTCCTCGTTATAATATAACTATGTTAGCTTAGCTTTCCACGACTTCTTGGATACATGGGGCTTATAGTATTCACCTCCAAACCAATCGAAGTCCAGCCTAAGGATAACACCTCACACCCATGAACCAATACAACGAACCCAAAGAATAGTTTGCATAATGCAATGAGCACCTCACCTCAAGAGGAAAGACGATCAGCACTCACATCGTTCCATCAAGGCCACGACACAAAAACAAGGGGAACAACATGCACCGCGATCAATAGAGATCACGCAGTACACCGGCCTTAAATAGGAACTCAGGATGAAAAGACAGGTAATGGCATTTTTCCAGATATATGTCAAGGCTAATGAAAATACTAATTTAGGCATGGAGCTGGATCCTAGGGACCCCCCAGTACCTTGTTTTTTAGGTTAATAAAACAAGCATGCTATGTTGCGCTGCACCAATCTTGGTTATTATGTTGGCCCATAAAAACTCCCCCGCATCACTTGGGATATGATCATTGGGCATTACCCTACGATCCCTATAGAGTCAATAACATCACTTGGCCCATTTTCTGGAAGACTTCACTTATCATCCACAAATAATCCAACACGAGACTACTTCTATTACCTACCCAGGCACATGTGTCTTCAACGATCTCATGATTAACACCTTGCACCGCAATATTCATAGAAACGTAATACAAAGAACTAAACTAGGTGTACATCCTAATCTAATTCATCACAAATTTATCACAAATTTATAGCAAGAAGCATACAAACAAATTAAGCTTGATATTTATATCAAATAAAATAGACATGAATTTAGATTATCATGAATTGTAAAGTTAATACATGCTTGCAAATGCTCCAAAGTCATAAATTAAGGTACACGGATCAAACCCATGACTATTAATGGGTTTAACTTCCATGGATTTGGTGATATAAATGAAGAGAGAGAGAGAAAAAAAATGAGAAGACCACTTTCGAAATCCACCTCCCTCTTTCATTTTTAGATAAAGGGCCATCTTTTACAATGGGAAGAGAGAGAAAGCCCAAAAATCGCTGGTCAAAACCGTAGTCAACAAGGTGGCACAGATCGTACCATGACTGACCGTGTTGTAATAGACTGTGCATAAGTACACGCTTCATTCCCAGGGTTGTGTCTATTTCTGCCAACTACTGAGCAACATGGACCGTGCTCATGTACACGGTTTATCTTCAAGGACGACCTTTCCAGCTTCTGATTTGGCACAGACCGTGGATGCTTGCACAACTCGTCTTCAGGGTCTTCAATCTCCATGGAAACTTCATATGACATGGATAGTGTAACATGGCACAATCTGTGCCTGTTGAACATTTCTAATCTCCCTTCAAATTTAGTTTCTTTTTGGCTTCTTTCTTCTTCCACTTTCTTCTATCTCTACCACCATTTCTGATAGCTTTCAACCTTCTGCCAGTCTCGCGCTTGGCCTTCAATCTACTACCATTCTCTCGAATGGCCTTCCCTAATGAACGATCTACAATTTAAGCTCATAAAAAAAGCATCTAACTACTCATAGAGGCAAAATCCCATTAGGCTAAAAATATTACACAAAATGGGGAAGTTAACATAGAATACCAAACAAGATGGTTTTAACTCCCTATCATGCAAAATCTCCATAAACCTAACTATCCACCAACAAAAGCATAACAAAAGAGGTGTTAAAAGCCCTAAGAAAATATGCATTTCGCGTCTCATCAAATCCCCCACACTTAAATATCTACTCGTCCTTAATTAAACAAAAATAAGCAAAGATTTAAGGGTATATTTAAGCAAATGTTTTTGAAATGGCGCCCTACACTTTATTACCCAGGACAACCCTAACCCAAAACACAAGAGCTGACAAGAACCCATATATCCCAAACTAAGATGTCCTGAACCAATCAAATCATGGAAATAATAAGAATGAGGTATAATAATGCAAAATAAAACAAGAAGGTATGTAGCTTACTCTAGACCAAAGAACTTACAAAAGGCACAAATAAGAGAAGCATAAAATTTTTTATTCTTCTTTCATTTTCTCTCATTTTTCCTAGGAGCCCTATCAGGTTTTCATCCTAGCCTCGCTTTCAAGCCTCGCAGCTCACCTTTTTGCACACCTTTAAGGCCTTTCATTTTTGCGTAGGTTGTCCTTTTGATATTTCAACCTGTCCGAGCCCCCCAATTTTGCCTAAGCCATCCTTTCTAGTTTTTTACTTTGCGGGTTTCTTTTGTATTTTTTCATTTCTTCATTATTTTGGATTTTTCATCAACACAAAATTCTCCAAAAATGAACTTCAACTTACATAAGAAAACAAACTAAAAGAAATTTTGTCAAATTCATAAGTGTCCTAAATCTCCCTCCGCCACACCAATCCATTGTCCCTGATGCACAAAAGTAAGCAGAACCAAAGTGGGGTAAGGAAAAATAGTCACTTACTCTAGGGATTGTGAGGGTCCCACTCCTCCTTGCCGAAAATCACATCTCCTCTCTTGCTCCTCATGTCTCAATTGTTTCTTGTTTTCGGGATCAATGTCTTGGAAGCCTTAAATATTGGATGATTGGATCCTTCCCAATAGTTTTTCAATGCTTTCTCTAGGGCATTGGCCAATTGGTCCACCATATGGAACTTCTCGCAGACCTTTTCCTCTTGAGAGACAATTATTTGCCCCCAAATCCTCACTTTGCTACCATCGCAGCAATTTTCTTACCATATCCTCCTACTTGATGGTTCATCCTACCCACTAATTGACATATTACTTGGATTTGTAAGCCAAATCCTAAGAGTTATTGGCCAAATAGTTGCAATTGCTTTTGAAATTGAAAGGATTGTGTTGGCTGCGATTAAGTGGGATGCTCCTCTTGCTCTTTTCCTTCGAGTTGCTTTATCTCATCTTCAACTTTAAGGTTGACAATGCAAAGAGAAATCCCTTCTCATATCTCATATTGGGCTATCCAGTGGGGTATGGTTAGTGATAGTCGATCACTCTGGTTGTTGAAGAGTCATGAATTTACAACCTTGTGTGCCACTGCCATATAACCATATGAAATGGTCCTCCGAGGTGGTAGTAGTGAGCATGTGAGCGTCATCCAAATTTTTGATGGTGTATCTCATTCCCGTATGATCTCCTCCCTCTTTTCCACCGCTTGAGTAGGCATGACCCAAATGTTAAGCTAACAAGCCAGCAATTCCACCCATTGGAACTATTTTGGCTATATTTGTTGATGTGTACAAGCACTCCTCCATGAAGGTCTCAACTAGGTTAGGGTAGGAGGTTCCTTCCAGAGTCATTGCCTAAAGAACCTCTATACCCTTGTTGCTACATTGTGCATTCTCTCCATGGAAAAAGATGGTCATGGCCAAAAGACGCTGAACGTAACATATAGTCAGGTGAATGATTGTCATGCTTTTCCCTTCACATGTCCGGTATTATCAGCAATGCACCTCCAAAAGTAGTTCAATGAGAACCATTTCCCCTTCGTATGTGATATTGAGACTTCCTCCCCATACTTCCATCCAAAAGCCTTCGCCACCTATCGCTAGGTCATTGAGAATTCCTCATCATCCAGGTGGAAAGTGATGAACCGCTTCCCTTTTTCATCCCTCTTGAACTCCAATGTGGCTAGGAATTCTAACACACATCGTGTGTAGGTAGAGGAGTGGCGGTCTAGGAAACCATTCAAGTCTATCAGCTCCAAAAAATTTGAGACCAGTTGTAGGAGCCCAAGTTGCTCTAAGGTTCTCCTACAAACATACTTGGTCTCAAGTATTATCCTCTTTGGTGCCGTTAAGTTCTTCCATCTTTGGATCACATTTCTGGTGATGCTTCTTATCCCCATGAACTCATCCAATGCAGTGGAAGGAATTACCATAGCTCGGGAAGACCCAGTTCTTCCAACTCGGGTCGAGCTAGCTTTCTCCACTTAGGAAGAACTACCATTCTCAATATAGCTTATTTTTGGACCCATTATCACAACAAACACAAGAAGAGAGGGTGAAAGAAATAAAATATTTCATAGAAAAGAGAACGTACAAGATTTATGAAGCAAATAGTAAGTACTATTTAGTACTACCACCTAAACCTTCATGCCACAAGTACAAGAGCTACCCCTTCATTTCCCCCACACTTAAGGTAACATGCTAGATCAAGATTACATGACTTTTTTTGGTTGTAAACATCGTTTCATTCTATCTGTTATTACATGATGTGCCCATTTTATACGGTTATATTAGAACTTTTAGGATTCACTTTTATGCTCTAAATGAAACATTTTTCCTTGAAGTTCTCTAAGGAGGGTTAAAAGCGACTTTTACATTTTTATTACTTTTCTAGAGAATTTTGTGTGACAAGGTAATTTGTTTGAAGACTTTGAAGAATACCTTTGAAGACTTGTATTTGAGCATTTGAAGATTTGAAGAATTGAAGAAGTGAATGGAAGAGAAGGATATGAAACAAAAAGGAGAAAGAAGAAATGGTGCTGATTTGGAGTCCGTGGCAAGGCTGTCGCGAGCCCATCGTAACTTGCGACAGACGAAAGGCCATAAATTCCTCTTGTTTTTTGTACATTAAATACTCACCTTATCCTCTCCTCTTCAACAGTTTTTACACCCCTTCTTCCTGCATTTTTCTGGGTTCAAACCCTAGTTTTTCTTTCTTTCTTTTCTTAGTTTTCATAGGTTAATCATGTCTTTTAATTGTCTAGCTTAGTTTTATCTTGGGAGCAATGGATTGAAGCTTCCATTTCTATGCAGTAAGAACCACACACACACACACACACACACACACACACACACATATATATATATATATATATATATCTATTTGGTGCTTTTGCTATTGTGCATTTATTAAGCTTTGAATGTGAATTGTTAATAACATTGATGTTGTTGGAAGCTTGAGTATATGAATTGCTTGTATGATTACTTGTTAGGGTTTGGAGAAAGTAGCTAATTCTCCTCTCTTTTAATGTGGAATCCAAGAGCATGAGTTAGAGCTTCTTAATGATGTTGATGTGTTGACTATTGCTAGATGAATGTGATGATGTTGAATTCATTGTCATGTTTGTCTTAGGTAGCAAATGAGAGAAGTCAATGAATGTCAATTGTTCATGGCTAATCTTGTGTAAATGCATGATTAGTGGAAGTAGTGAATAGATTTTGTCATTCGTTCTTGAAGTCTTTGTTATTTAGCATTCATGTGTTCTTAATGCTATGTTTCACTTCATTTATGCCATGTGTTGTTTGAGAGTAGGAAGTGTTTGTATGATTGAAGTGTTAGGGTATTAGGAAAGTGACGAATTCCTTTGCTCATTTGCACAAAAATCTAGGAACATGAACTTAGAACTTCTTGTGCATAATGTGTTGTGATTCTTGCTAGATAAGTATGTTAATGTGGATTTTTCTCATATTTATCCTATAGATGCAATGAAAGGTTGAACCTTGAATGTGGTTTGTTCTAGTTTTAGCCTAATGAATGCTATGTTTAGTTAAATGGCGATGTCTTTCGTAGAAGGCTTGTCGTTGTCAAATCTAGGTCCTTCGTGTATAATGCCATTGATGAAATACCCCTATGGTTGTTGTTTGTCTAGGGTGATCATCAATGAGTTTTACAAATGGTCATTGTTTGTCTTTGCAAATTACTTTTAAGAAGGAATGAATGTTAATCTTCCATTGACATTCCCCATAGATAACAATTGTGATAGGATGAATGAATGGTTCAATGATCTACATTAGATTTGGAAGTTGATATCGATTGCCTCCAAGGTTTTATCTTTTGTAGTTTTAAAACCCTTTTTCTTAGTTTTGTTTGATGATTTAGCATAGTTGCTTGACTTTGCTAGTTGTCTTGTCTTTTAACTTTCATAACTTAGGATCAAACCAATCAAACCCCCTTTTTACATGCTTTTATAGGTATATATATATACATCTACTCCTAGCCTAATAGCAACCTTTTGTGCTTAAACGCTTGAGAAAATCCCCCTTCTTCGTGGACGTCCCCGACTTGCCGCTATCTACTTAGTTGTAGATAATAAGCATTTAGGTCTTATAAATATTAACTTTAAGAGGTACGGCGACGGCCTCCCATTACATCTCGTAAAGATTGAGAAGGGGTATTAGGATATAAAACGAGAATAGCTTTTTCCATGTAAATACAATTTATATATAGAGAGAGTATCGAGACTATGTATCAGTTGGGCATAACACAATTATTCTCATTGTTCTACAAATAACCATTTCAATAGTTTTTTAAAGATCTGTCTCTTGACATTGCTCAGTTCTGCAGTACTTATTAGGTCATCTTTCAGCATAATATGATATAAGATAAGAGTAAATTTTTCCATGTAAATACAGTTTATATATATAGAGAGTATGGGAATTGAATGTTAGCCTAGCGGTTGAAGTCTAGTGCTACCTCATGGGTTCAATTCCCACCAAGGACAGGGGAAGGGGAATGATTTTATTGGGGGCTCATTTGAGTTATTACCCAAATTAAAAAAAAATAAATATAGAGAGAGTATCGAGACATGTATTAGTTGGGCACAACACATTTATTCTCTTTTTTTTTATATAACAATTTCAGTAGTTTTTAAAGATATGTCACTTACATTATTCAGTTCTACAATATTTATTAGGCCATCTTTCAGCATAATATGCAATCTGCCGACACAACAATTCAAATAGTCTTCGTGCTTATATTTATTTTCTGATTAAAATATTTATAATAGGTACGTTGCACAATTGAGAATAATTAGTTGGTTTTAGGAAATTATATACAGCCGGAAGCATGCATGCTTTCATGTGGAGCTGCTTATGGCTTCGTCTACGTGTAGGTTAGTCCATATGTGCTTTAACTATATATTTAATGAGTGAAGGAGAAATGTTTGACGTATCATTAATTACATAAAGAGTATTTAGAAATGCGGCATTTTCATAAGTTTACATATAGTTTACGGTGACTTTTACTTTAAATATTATATTTTAAAAGTTAAAATAAGTAATATTCTGTACTTAAATGTGAAAATAAAAAAAGGTATAATCTAAAAAGATATTTTTAAAATTTTAAAATTTTAAAATTTAGTACCACCTCTGTCCTCTATCTATATCCTTTTTTTTCCTAACATTTTTTCAAGGCATGTTTGACCATCGATAACTCTTTTTATATACGATAATAAATTATAAAAGTGTACTTTTAAAAACTACATGTTACAGAGAATCCAAAGACATCTCACATAATATTTATTATTGTATACAACAGAAGTTATTGATGGTCAAACATGTCATGAAAAAATGGCTGGTCAAAGAGGGCCATAAATAGAGGACCGGAGAGAGTACGTAATTTAACAAATTCAGTGTATAAGACAAAAAATAATTGGTATGTCCATAAACTTATGGACATGTCGTATGTCAGAAGAATATTTATATTGGAGAGGTGGGTGACAAGAAGGATTTAAATGTATTCCCTCCATTTTTATGAGTTTGGCAATATAAATTTAAGTGTTTACTGTGTATATTTATGATGATGAATGAAATGAGTGGATAAAATTAAATTTAGAAAAAAAAACAAAATGAGTAAACGAATTAAAATGAACCTTACAAAAATATTATATCAAACTAATAGAAATGAAAGGAAGTACATCGGGTTAGACTACTAGTTTCAAAATAAATGATGACACGCTCGTATGGTTCGTGAGCTCTTCCAGATGGCACGCTCTAAAAAAGCTTGCATTGTATTCTTTGATGAAGTAGATGCCATAGGAGGTGCACGATTTGATGATGGTGTCGGAGGAGACAATGAGGTGCAGAGAACTATGCTGGAAATAGTGAATCAGCTCGACGGGTTTGATGCCCGAGGGAACATCAAAGTTCTGATGGCTACCAACAGACCAGACACTCTGGATCCAGCCTTGTTGCGACCTGGTAGGTTGGATCGCAAAGTCGAGTTTGGCTTGCCATATTTGGAAAGCAGAACCCAGATCTTCAAGATTCATACCAGAACCATGAACTGCGAAAGGGATATCCGTTTTGAACTTCTTGCTCGTCTCTGCCCTAATTCTACCGGCGCGGATATCAGAAGTGTCTGTACTGAAGTTGGAATGTATGCCATCCGAGCAAGGCGCAAGACAGTGACAGAGAAGGACTTTCTGGAGGCTGTTAACAAGGTGATAAAGGGCTGTCAGAAATTCAGTGCTACTCCAAAATACATGGTCTACAATTGATGATGTTCATCTGCAGTATTTGCCTTCTGATGTACCCCTTAACTGCATTTGCCAGTTAGGCTTTATTATCATACGCTACCTCGAACCATTTTGTAATTGCAAATCGACTTTATGATGGATTTTGTATTCCTTGCGTTTGTAGGGAAAAAAAATGATGACAACATGAATTTTGGTGTATTATTTCCCACTCATTTTAGTTCGTGTTTTTTTTCCTGTACTTAACGTACAGTTATCATCATGTTCAAATTGTTATAAATATAACTTTATAGAGAAACTATCATTCAAATATTTAATGGCAAAAGGAAATAACAAGAGTAGTAGAGAATATTAAAGGGGATACGTTGCTCACTATTTTTTCCAATAAGAATAGTCACACATATATATAGTGTCCACTTCATACGTTAACAAGAGTACATCAATTTCATCTTTCAAAGCAAGTGATTGCATTTGTAGCTTCACTTCATTTATGACCATAGCCCCCTTAATTTCTTATAAGTTGAATTGACATTCACACACATGCATTACTTCGTGTATTGATGTTTTATAACTCTCCCCCTTGAATGTCCATTCCTGGAAACATGTCTCGTTAAAACCTCAGGAAAATCTAGTGTGGAAAAAAACCTGGTGAAGGAAAATGAGTACATTTTCCATTGGAGCACACTGTCTCATTAAAAACCTTAGTAGGAAAACTTAGTGGGAAAAACTACGGCTTAGGGAAAAAAGTACAATGTATAGTTCCCCCTCTTGAGCACATCATTTAATATTTCTCAATCACCTCATTTCAATCTTGTGCACTAGCTTTTCAAATGTTGACGTTGGAATTGATTTGGTGAAGAGATTAGTCACACTGTCACTAGAGAGAATTTGTCGAACACAAATTTCACCATTCTTTTGTAGGTCGTGAGTGAAGAAGAATTTTGGTGAAATGTGCTTTGTTCTATCTCTTTTGATGAATCCTTCCTTTAGTTGAGCAACACAAGCAACATTGTCTACAACCAAAGGGGTGGGAATTGTCTTGTCTAATTTCAAATCACAAGTTCCTCGAATATGGTGAATTACAGATCTTAACCAAACACATTCCCGAATGGCTTCATGAATCACCGATATTTTAGCATGATTGGAAGAATTGGAAACCAATGTTTGCTTCATGAAAATCCAAGAGATATCAGTGCCTGACATATAAATATATAACCTATTTGCGATCGAGCTTGGTGGAGATCAAATTAGTATCCAACATCTGCATTACTCACAAGATCACCATTAAGTGACTTAGGATAATAAAGTCTCAAGTCTACCATACCCTGAAGGTACCCTGAAGGTATTCGAATATTTGTTTAATACCATTCCAATGCCTCCTTGCTGGAGAAGAATTATATCTCACTAATAAATTCACTGCAAAAGCTATATCAGGGCGAGTATGACTTGCCAAATATATCAAAGCACCAATACCGCTAGGATATGGTACTTTTGGACCAATTAGTTCTTCACCATTTTCACGAGGTCGAAATGGATCCGTTTTCACATTGGGTGATCCCACAACCATCAGCGTGCTCAAGGGGTGCGCTTTATCCATATAAAACCGCTTTAGATCTGTAGCGGTATAATGGGACTAGTGCAGAAAAATACCATTTTCAGAATGTTCAATCTACAATCCAATACAAAACTTTGTCTTCCCAAGATCCTTCAATTCAAATTCTATTTTCAAATATTCAGCAGCCTTTTGGATCTCTTAAGGAGTTCCAATTATATTTAGGTCATCAACATAGACTGCGATAATAACAAATTTTGACCCCGATCCTTTTATGAATACACAAGGTCAGACCGGGTCATTTTTATAGCCTTGTTTCATTAGATATTTACTAAGGCGGTTATACCACATGCGCCCGACCTATTTCATTCCATATAAAGATCGACCCAACTTGATCGAATAAAGTTCTTGAGAACTAGAATCACATTCTTTTGTCAATTGCAATCATTCAGGAATTTACATATAAATAGCATTATCAAGTGATCTATACAAATAGGCAGTAACTATATCCATTAAATGCATTTCAAGGGATTCACTTGCTGCCAGATTAAGCAAATAACGAAAAGTAGTAGCAGCCACCACGGGAGAATACATCTCCTCATAATCAATACCCAGTCTCTGGGAAAAACCTTGGGCGACAAGCCATGCCTTATAGCGAATGATTTAATCTCATTTCACTTTTGCACAAAAACCCATTTATAACCCACGAGTCATGCATTTTTAGGTGTGCGCAATATTTCTCCTAAGACTTTTCATTTTCCCAAGGAATCCAATTCTAGTTAGATTGTGTCTTTCCATTCTTTCCACGCATACATTCCTGAACAAACGTTGGATCATGATCCTTGTTCACATTCATTATGGTACGTGATGCAATATATATAAAATTATCGTCGACGTCGATTTTATATCAGTTCTCTTTTAGAGCCAACATGACATAGTTAATCAAGAGCTCTTCATTATTGATATTTTGGGGTACCCAAATTTCTTACGGAAGTTCATTTTTCGTCATATCGTAAGATTCTCCTGAATCTTAAAATATTTTTCAGGACTTTTCACCTTGTTTTTGCCATATGTAATGTTTGTTCCTTTTTTCTTACGATGATTTTTGTCTTTGGAACCAATTGGCCTACCTCTTTTCAGTTGTGCCTTTATATCATTTCCAATGGTAGATTGTCCTTCAGGGACATCAATTTTGACAGGAGCATTAATAGCCGACACATGTGCTTTTTTCACACGTTTTAGGTCTGTAAAAGAATCTTGCATTCAATTTGCTAATCTTTGGAGATGAATTATCTTTTGAACTTCTTATTTAAATGATTTTGTACGGTGATCAAAATGAGAAAGAGATAATTCACTCTAACATATTTTCTTTATCGACTGTATTTTCACTCCCCCAAATATTGGGAAAATTGACTCATTAAAATGATAATCATAAAAATGAACAGTAAACAAATCTCCCGTCATGGGTTCATGATATTTAATAATTGATGGAGATTTGTACCCAACATATATTCCCATCCTTCTCTGAGACCCCATCTTTGTGCGTTGTGGTGGAGCAATTGGTAACTATACTGCACATCCAAAAATTCTAAGATGGGATATGTTTGGTTCCTGACCAAAAACCGTTTGTTGGAGGGAAAACTCATTATAACTTGTTTGCTGATGCAGACTAGTATCGCTGAATGCAATAGAGCATGGCCCCAAGTTGACACTGGGAGTTTAGTTCTCAATAACATTGGACATGCAACTAATTGAAGACGTCTAATGAACGATTCAATTAGACCGTTCTGTGTATGGACATGAGCTACATGATGTTCAACACTAATCCCAATCGATATAAAATAATCATTAAGAGATTGGGATGTAAACTAACCAATATTATCAAGACAAATTGTCTTTATAATGCAAATGTAATCAAATTATCAGCACAAGAAATTTAGCAAATGCCAGATTGCGGGTGGATAATAAGAATACATGCGACCGTCTCTTAGATGCGCCAATTAAGACCATGAAATATCAAAATGGTCCACATGGTGGGTTAATGAGACCACATATATCACCATGCATGCATTCCAAAAATGCAGGAGATTTGATATGGATTTTCATTGGTGATGGCCTCACAATCAACTTTCCTTTAGAACAGATAGTATACAAGATTTTACTCGATTTAAGAATATTTTTACTCTTCAAACTATGACCTTGCGAGTTATCTATTATTTTATGCATCATTATAGAACTAGGATGGCCTAACTGGCCATGCCAAATGGTAATTCATCAACAAACTTCTAGTTTGTTGCGTATATTTCAATAGTATCAACTAATGTGTAATATAGACCGAAGGAATAAGAAGGTACCTTTTCCAGTATCATCTTCTTTCCAGACTTCGTACTTGTAATGTACAAAAATTCACGACTACCTTCATTTCTAGTCTCAATATGATATCCATTTTTACAGATATATTTAAAACATAAAAAATTTCTTAGAGACTTTGGAGAAAATAATGCATCGGTAATGCAAAATTTTGTTTCTCCCGGTAATAAAATCGTTGCTCTCCCCAAGCCTTAAATTATTTTTTGCACTACTAGAAATAGTATTCACATTTGCTTCTTTCAGCGTCAACTCAACAAAATATTCCTTATTCTTAAGTATGAAGTGCATTGTTTCACTGTCTGCAAGACATAACTCTTTCCCGTCGAACACAAAAATGTTCTTTAATAATACCTGACAGTACAAAAATGGGTTAATGGTTCGTCACACCTTTCAGTGCACTATATAATTTCTATTGAGACTCTCAAGTAAAGCTCGACTCTTCTTGTCTGATCCGAAAATAGTAATAATTTGATTTAGTTAAACTAAATCCTCTGTCCCATTATTATCAAAAAAAAATTCCTCTGTCCCACTATTATAGTAAGGTACAATATTTCGGAAGAGTTGATGTGGTGAAAAATAATTGTAGAAAAAAGGGATATTTTGGAAAAATAATAGGTCCAAATTCAAAGTTGCTAAAATTAATAAGACCATTGTGATAATTTAACAACATATTGTTTGTTGTTTTAGGTAGTTTTAAAAATACATCGTTACTTGTGAGACAAGTGAAAATAGAAAGTATATTGGGATGAAAGGAGTAAATTTTAGAGCAAATGACTTCTGTGGCCCTTGAACTATCATGATCGTTAACCTTTAGCCCCTCATTTTTTAAACACCTTTATCCCCTCAACTTACAAAACTGGTGAATTATGGCCATTCCATCAAGTCAAAAAGGGAAAATGGGTCAAAACATTAATTTTAAGGAAAACACTGACATTTCCCATTTCCTTTTTTCTTTTTTTTATTTCCTTTTGTTTTGTTTCCTTTTTGTTTTCCTTTCCTTTCCTTTTTGTTTTTCTTTTTCCTCTTCCCCTTCCCGATCCCCTTCCTCATCCGCCACTAGAACCTTCAGCCCCCTGAAACCCTTATTACCACGCTGACCACCGCCGCCGCCACTCTTGAGCCACCCTAACCCGATCATCCACCTCCTTATCTCCTTCTCCCTCGACCCAACCCGGAACCTCAAGTTCGCCCACTCCCTCCACTTCCATGGGCCTCCCAGTCCTCCACTCCAACCACATCCGCATCGAGAAGCATATCGAACGGTGTCGTCTCTAGTGCCGGGTTCTCCCCTCACAATTTCCAAAATTTTCATTTGCTAGATGGGCGCTTCCGCTTCTCATCTTCAACGTTCGTGAATTAGCCCCGATCCACAACCCGACCCGAGTCCCTAACCCGGGTGAATCTCTACAGATCCATCTCTTCAATGCCCTCCGTTAGGTTTTCCCCCTCCACGCGCCACTCTATAGTCGCATCACCGGCGTCTTTCTGGAAGGAGAATAGAGCGGTGGCGCCAACCCTGAAGAAGATGTGCTTGTGCTCTCTGACGATGCACCTGGGCCTTTCTTGTGCAAGTACCAAAAGAGTCGACGGAATTACTAGCAGATGATGCCGTACGGGCTGTCGCGCCACCAATTGAACATGTGGCTCTTCGCCACGACAAAGTCGCTGGTGAGAATTGGAAAAAGAAATGGAAAATGGAAAATGTCAAGAGAAAAGGAAAATGAGAATTTCAATTTTGCCCTTAAAATTAATGTTCTGACCTAATTTCACGGTTTGACCTAACGAAATGACCACAATTCACCAGTTTTGTATGTTGAGGGGCCAAAAGTATTAAAAACAAGATGAGGGACTAAAAGTGAACGATCGTGATAGTTCAAGGGCCAAAGAAGTCATTGTAACTAAAAAACTTGAAATAAATAAAAGTGAAATACAATTATACTCTAGAAGATAGATTCAATATCGTCTCAAGTATCATGAATTTTTTTTGAAAGTTGTAATTAGACTCATGCGTAACAATTGATATACATGATTAGTATGCGGCATGGGGGTGGAGACAGTGCATAAATAATCAGGAAATTAATATGAAAAATTCACCCTGTACAGAATAGATGAGCACGTAGCTAGACGTATATAACTACCACATAGAATTTACAGTGTAAAATAAACCAAAATAGTCACAAACATTAGCGTACATCAGTTTATAAGCAGTAAGTTTATATATTTCATCCGATCATTTTAACTTGTCACACTTTGACTAGTGCAATTTTAGCCATTAACGACACCTTTGTGGCCTTTTCAATTTCCTGCTCGTAATCACCGTCATTTATATCTTTATATATCAGATCATTAAGTCGGGTGGATGGAAAATCATTGGGCGACAATGAAATTTCATTGGACGATGGTTTGACTTTAACTACCATCTATTTAGGTACATCTTACGGTGATTAAAATTAAACAATCATCTATTGTTAGAAAATACGGAGGTTAAATTTAACCGCCATCATAATGTACTTTTACAAATTTAGATCTTCTGTTGGACTCGGGTCGAGAGACCGGAAACTGTGTTGAAATTTTTGAAAATGGCTTATGTTACATTAACACCTAGCGTGCAACCATGGAAATGGTTTGGTGCTTGGAATTTGTAACAATTCTCCCTTTGAAATATCATTACCTTTCATTATTAGACATATATATTCATTTCAATTGTCATTTTAAACCCACTTTCAAAATTTCTTTATTTGAAATTTTACTATCCTCATCATCCTTATTTTCATCTTCTTCATCCGGATTTTTCACCAATAATACTAAAAATTGGGACATTATTTGAAATGCTAATGGATGAGATTGTTGTTTCTATACTTGGCCGAGTTACATCCCGTTCATTGCTTGATCCGCACTCCTCGGGGTCGCTAATAAATTGACCTTTCATGGGAGATCTACTAACCCGCGGAGCGCAAGTCTGGGGTCATCCACAGAGATGATAGAATTCAAAAGCTAACTATGCAAGACTTGCAATCGGGCGTTACTCCGATTGCGTGTCTGGAATAGTCAGTGTCACAAACTAGGTTTGGGGGTTTTTATCTATAGTCACGAAACATGAAAAATAAGAGATCAAACTATATTAAGCTAAGACTTGGGGTCATTTGCATAACATCATCAGCTAAATACTTTGATCCTAGATTCTATCTAATGCAAGATGTACAAACATATCCCAATGTTTATGTCACATATGTGGTTGATAGTCAACACTTCCCAATGTCTATCACATAAAGGTACTGATGTGCACCGTATTGCATGTGTTAACCAATGCATTTGGCATAATAATTGTCATGTTTTACTTGTTGGATTGCTAGTTTTAGTTAGGTTTATGGGAAAAAGGATTTAGATGAGCATGTTTGTTTTCTTGTCCAAATCCTGAGTTTTGTAGAGTTGATTGAAGCTAACAGACACATTGTGTTCACGAGTGCCTAGATCTTCATTCATGATCTCATTAGTGGGTTGTTCATGGATACTTCAACATCTTTGTATAGAAGGCCATTCGCAAGAATGGTAGAAGATACTTAAAGGTCATTCACAAGAATGGTAGTAGATATGAAGGCCATAGACTTAAAGTGTGATAGTAGATGGAATTGATCCAAGAAAGGTGTGATTGAAGTTCAAAAATGTGAAAAATGGAGGAAGGCGTCAATCGGGCCAACCAGGCGACTGACCGGCACGTGACCAGACGTGCGGCATAGATCTCAGCCGCGCCTACAAGAGCTCCATCTAGCCCGACCCGTGCTTGGGGAGCTAGGTCGAACTGTGTCACAGCGTTTGGCACGAGGGGGGTCCGTGCCACTGCTCGTAGCACAGATTGTGACCAACGTCTTTTTTGCTCTGTCTCACTTCAAATCAATTAAGTATGGGAATATACCATGCTGTTTCACATGGTCCGCGCCGTTTCATGTCCAAAATGTGAAGACTAACCCACGGGGTTCGATGGATGACACGGCCCATGCCAAAATACAGATTAGAAAGAGCCTCCGGCTGATGGCCTATGTAAAACGACACGGGACATGCCGGTTTCCACTGACCGTGTCCGTTGCGGCTACTAGGGTTTTGACCCCATTTTGGGCCTATTTTGAGGCCCATTTCCCTACTACTATATATATGGAACTATGTTCACTAGGGTTAAAGTTTATGCTCATTTTAGACTTCAAGAGTAGGGTAGAGAGAGAAATGAGCTCTTCCTTCTTTCTAAAATATTTTCTTTTCATCTTTTTATTTTTGCTTTGCCCAAAGGCATTGAATCCAATGAAATACTTGGGTTCAATGCTTAGGGAGTATTTAATTAAACTCGGGGTTGTAATTGTATTCATGAATTAATTTTGGCTTTTTGAGATTTGTAGATTCTCCTATCTTTATGTCCTATGAATATTTGTACTTGATTATGGTTTTCACTATTATGAGATCTATGCTATTCCATTATTATGATGCATCCATACATGTATACTAGTGTAAAATCATACTAGGCTTCATTGCTATCTTGGGAGTGTTAGAGTTGTGGAGTAGGTTAAGAACACCGGGGAGATGAGTGCATTCATTTCCTTTGAGAGAATATTTTTCAATTTGTTTAACCATGATTTTAATTGGCTAGTTGTGTGAGAAATCACATGTTGAGTGGTTCGGAAAATCCTGACGAGGGGAATTCCTTGGCTTACCCCGATAATTTAGCGTGATTGTTTGTAGGGACTAGAGTTGTGCTAACTCTAGAGTCATCACAAGAAGTCTTTTCCTTTGCCTTTCTAGGCCTAGGGATTGAGATCCATAATGGAGTGTCTGGGATGTAATGCACACACTACATATCTAACGGTTGCGACCTCTGCAAGGAATTACCCTTTTAGATGGGCTTTGCATTCCTCTAAGTGGGTGCGAGTTATCATTGGGAGTGAAGATATGGGGATGGTCTGCAGCGTCACGTGACTAGAGAGTATCCCCAATTTAAAGAGATGGTGAGATATGGCACCGTGGTAAGTACCACATGTGACAAACGGGGCAAAATACCTGGCTACCTCCACACTGTGTGACATAGGCATTAGATAGGTCTATATGTTTACATGTGCATGAATCGAGGATAGAAGCTATTTATCAATCATGTTATGCAAATACCCCCAAGAGCTTATCTATATAGTCTTAATCTTGTGTGATCCTTTATGTTTGTAGTTTTAAAATTGGAAAAACCCAAAAACCCCCATTTAGAAATATTAGCTATTCCTAACACACGGGCGGATTGACAACCCGTACCTGGTTGTGTGTAGTTGGCTATTAGACCCTAGCATCTCTGTGGACAAACTCGGCCTTGCCACTAACTGCCCCATAGGTAGCTTGGTAGTAAGTTTGGGAGCAAAATATAAATTTTAACTTGATCATCTCTCATTCAACCTTTTTGGTTTATTTGTTTGACTTTAAAAACGCCTACACTCGGGTTAGCTACAACTTTTGAATGACCCCGAGTGGAGGTGGGTAAAATTTTGGCACCGCTGTCCAGGATGCTAGTTTAAAAGTTTAATTGGCAACTTGCATAGCACTTCAGTTTATTTGTTAGTGTTGTTTTTATTTTGTTTGTTTGTTGACTCTTGCATGATGCATGAAAAGGAATCGAAATTGAAATATTCTGAAATGATTTGGATGAGGCTTTCCTTGACATTGAAAACTTTCATTCCCTATCTTTTTTGAACTATCATTGTTGTGATACTATTTGAGTTGAGCATGTTTCTCCTAGTTTGAATGAGGATGCTTGGTCTCCAAATTTCATTACTAACATGCAGCGGGGGAGGAAGCAGGCCAAGGAATTTAAAACTTCTAAGCCGCTTCCCACTCCTAAACTTAACAAGAATGTATCCACTATTGAGAAGGATGGGTTTGTTTGGTTCGTTTCTCAAAAGGTAAAGGGTAAATCGAGAATTATGTGGAGACTCGTCCATAGGAATGTGGTCACTGGTGGTGTCGAGGATGGTGATTCCGGTGACCCACCAATTCACTCTTTTTAGTTTTAAAATTTGAAGGGAAAATAAGTCGCGAGGACGACAATAAAGAAACGATATTTTTTCAAGTAGAAGTCTTTTAAAAAAATGTAATTAATTTTTGGGGATGTGTTTGATTTTTGGTAGTGTTATTTTGGAAATTTTAGTCATCAGTTTTGTTTAGAACAGTACTACCCTTAGTTTTTAGTGTTGTTGGATGCATGAATTTCATGAAAAAATTGGAAGGAAGAATCCTTTGGAAGCTTCCTGCCAAAAAAAATAAATACCGGCTAAGCTGGAAACCTGAAAGGGCAACTTAGGCAACAATGGGAAAAGCCCGAATAGGTTGAAAGGCCTAGGTAAAGATGAGAGACTAGGCCCGGCTTTGTTTACGAACCCAGGAAAAAATGAGATTCTGTGTGGAAAAAGGTGAGAATGTGAGCACAAAATCTGTGAAAGCTAGGATGAAAACCCAAAAGGGCTCCTAGGTAAAAATGAGAGAAAATGGAAACTAAGTTGACGATTCTTTGGCATTATCCTTGGTAGTAGTTAAGTCGAGAATCTAGGGTTATCCTTAGTTACGTTCAAGTCGAGGATATTTTGGATTTCCTTGGTGGTTTTTTGGCAACAACTCTTGGATTGCTTTTGGGGAGCTATTTGGAAGAGTAAGCTCGTTCAACACTCATCATTCTTGCTTACCTTTTTTCTTAACTATATTTTGGGTTGTTAGGTTATGCTAGCATCTTTGGGGAGTGTGAGAGTTGTGAGATTCTTAATTCTTTGGGAGAACTAGGGTAGCTTGGGAATAATGTTGAATGCATTGGCTAACTTATCTTTGCATGCTACACTTCGCTTAGACTTTTTCTTGTTTTTGTTTACTCGAGGACGAGTAAAGGTTTAAGTGTGGGGGGATTGATGTGCACTATATTGCATGCATTAATCAATGCATTTGGTATAATAATTGTCATGTTTTACTTATTGGATTGCTAGTTTTAGTTAAGTTTATACGACAAAGGGTTTAAGTGACCATGTTTGGTTTTCTTGTCTAAATTCTGAGTTTTGTAGACTTAAATAAAGCTAATGGACATGTTGTGTTCACGAGTGCTTAGATATTTATTCATGATCTCATTAGTGGGTTGCTCGTGGATAATTCAACATCTTTATATAGAAGACCGTTTGCAAGAACGATAGAAGATACTTGAAGGCCATTCACAAGAATGGTAGTAGATATGAAGGTTACAGAACTTAATGTGTGGTAGTAGATGTAATTGAGCCAAGAAATGAGGGATTGAAGTTCAAAAAGGTAAAAAACGGAATAAGGCATCAACAAAGCGAACCAGCTGACCGGCCGGCATGAGACCAGAAGCGCCGGCACAGATCTTATCCGTGCTAGCATGAGCTCTAGATAGCATGGCCCGTGCTTGGGAAGTTTCCATGAACCATACCACAGCCTTCGGCACGAGGGGGGGGGTGTGGTCCGTGGCACAGCCTACAACATAAACCGTGGCCAACATTTTTTTTTTTGCTCTGTTTCACTCCAATCCGGCTAAGTATGGGAATGTACCATTCCATTTCACACGGTCCATGGCATTGTAATTCCAAAATGTAAAGACCAACCCACAGGGTGCGACAAATGAAACAATCCGTACCAAATTACTGATCACAATGAGCGTCCAATCGATGGCCCGAACCAAATGACACATGACGTGCAAATCATAAGATCAAAATGGAGGTCTATCCACTGGCCCATGCCAGAACAAGCTGCCCACACCAACACGAGGGTCTTGGTTCATGCCAGACACGGACCAGCAGCCTATTCCAAGCTGCGCAGGCCGCGTCAGTACTATGCTTCCCTAGCTGACACGAATTGTGCCGGTTTACACTGGCCGTGTTCATTGCGGATGCTAGGGTTTTTTACCCCATTTTGGCCCTATTTTGAGGCATATTTACCTACAAATATATATATGGACCAATGTCTACTAGGGTTTAAGTTCAGCTCATTTTAGACTTCAAGAGTAGGGTAGAGAGAAAAAGGACCTCTTCGTTCTCTCTAACATTTTTTTTTCATCTCTTTATTTTTTGTTTTCCCAAAGACATTGAATCCAATGAAATACTTGTGTTCAAAGTTTAGGGAGTAGTTAATTAAACTTGGGGTTGTATTTGTAACCATGAATTGATGTTTACTTTTTGAGATTTGTAGATTCTCCTATCTTTATGTCCTATGAATATTTGTGCTTGAAATTATGCTTTCCACTACTATGTGATCTATGTTATGTCATTATTATGATGCATCCATACATGTATAGTAGTGTAAAATTGTTCTAGGCTTCATTGCTATATTGGGAGTGTTAGAATTGTAGAGTAGGTTAAGAACACCGGGGAGATGAGTGCTTTCGTTTCCTTTGACAGAATATTCTTCTATTTGTTAAACCATGATTCTAATTGGGTAGTTGTGTGATAAATCACATATTGGGTGGCCGATTCAGAAAATCCCGACGAGGAGAATTCCTTGGCTTACCTCGATAGGTTAGCATGATTGTTTGTAACGACTAGAGGTTTGCCGACTCTAGATTCATCACAAGGTGTCTTTTCCTATACCTCTCCAGGCCTAGGGATTGAAATCTACAGTGGATGTCCGGGACGTAATGCACTCACTACAAATCTAACTATTGCAACCTATGCGAGGTATTTCCCTTTTAGACGGGTGACTCACCCCCACTCATGGTCGTTAATTATAGCTAATTAACCCAAGCACATGATGGTAGGTTAAAGATAAATTTTATATTCTGCACCTAATCTCACTACTATGCTACTGAAATGGTAGTTAGTGGTGGGTCCTAGGTATGTCCACAAAGATGCTAGGGCCTAAGAATCAATTAAAACACAATCTTGTATTGGTCGTCAATCTGTACCAGTCATAGGAATAGCTAGTATAGCAAACAGAGGGGGGGGTTGGTTTTTTAACTAACAACTATTAAGCATGAAAGCAAAAAGCAAATAAATCCATATAGCTAAACACTTGGGGAGTCATTGCGTAACATGGTTAATTTAATGCTTCGATCCTCGATTCATTCACATAAAGATTTAGACAAACCTAATAGAGTGCTCATAACACGTGGTGTGGTCGATGTTATACTTCCCCATACCTGTCCCGTTGGGTGTGCTCGTAACCCTCCATCGACACCACCATCGTAATTAGGGGAGTACAACAAGGTTTGACCATTGTAAATTTGTTTCTCCCCCGTGCGATTACTTCCTGAGTATTTCACCATGAATGCTCTACTCCCCAAGCCCTATGAATTAGGCAAAGGACCGTAGGCACCTTATCTATGCCACCAGGGCATCTTACAACCTTATTTTACTACTTTTCACTATCTCTACCCGCAACCTATTGGATTACTTTACGTAATCAACTAGGACTGGTGTGATGGAAGATATTCAAAGTATTACTCGGATCCCCCGTGCACACATCAACGCGGACACATGCTCCCTTACCCATTAACACACCAGAGGTTTCTCTTTCCAAGGGGGCATCAATATATGCACCAACATGAATATAAACTAGAGTGTGTGCTTATATAGAGTGTACTGTTCATGAAATTCTAACATTCAAGAACAAGTCAAAGTAATATCATAAGCACATATATTTGGATGAACTAAGAAATCTCACAAAGCCCTAAATAACCATGAACAAAATTTATCCCTAAGTTAGAAAATACTTCCTAGACATGAAATTCAAATGAATATTTGAATTCCATATCTTAGGATTAAAAAAAATAAAAAGAAAGAAAGGAAAGAAGAGCGAATGTTTCTGTCTACAATGCTTTCCTAATTACAAGAGTAAAAATGAAAAATATGATCCTTCTCTAACTCTAGTAGACCGAGACTTATATTTATAGTAGTAGGGGATTGAGCCTACAAATAGGCACAAAATAGGCCAAAAATGTGTAAACCCTAGTTCAGCCTGGCGCGGATGTCTCGGTTCGTGCCGTGTACTATGTCCGTGCTGATGCAGGCCCCCAGATTTGGTGCGGTCTATCCTTGCTCTATGGCACGGGCCGTATGTTCAGGCACGGTCTGTGCATCTTCCTAGGCATGATCCCTATCACCCCCTGTAGGCCATGTTCGTGCAATCCACATCATTTGGTGCAGGCCACTATCAGAGTTATCATTTTTGCACTTCTGATCCGTGGGGCATGACGTTTGGCATGGACCATCATCAGAAACTTCCTTTTGCTCAGTAACTTAGTATAGGTCACTTGATTCTTCACATCCCACCGGCTAGCCTTGACATTTTGCACTTGGAACGGTGCAATCCATTGAAAATGGGACGGTCCGCGCTCATACTTAGCCAATTTTGAGTGACACTTGGAAGCTAAGCGGTTGGCCCATCCTGTTTGGCACGGTCCATGCAAACCCCTTAGCACGGTCCATGCCAAAGGCATTTGGCATGGACCTCGTCATCCGTTGTGAGTCGTTGGTGCCATTCTTGGATGGTCCGCGCCGACCCATTTGTACTTTGGCCATCTGAACTTCTTTCCTTTGCTACGGGTGAACCATGAGTATGTTTCGAAATTTTGTGTAGTCTACTTCATGGTTATGGATGAGAAAAATCTGATGGAACCAACCGTGAAGGCTGATTCTTCTTGGAACATTCCCAGAAGTTAGAAACTCCCCCGGACCACGATTCCCTGTTTCTTCATTGGCCGCCTTGAACTCCAATGCCGCCTATCTTTGGCTCCAACCTCTTTCTACCAAAATTTGATGTCCATGACCTTATTCTACTACCATTCTAGAGTGAATGGCCTTCAATCTCTACTACCTTCCTTGCGAACGGCCTTCACATAAAATATAACAAAAAGTACCCACAAGTGATCTACTAAGGATGATCACAAGGAAGGTCTAGGTGCCCGTGGATACAAGATGTCCATTAGTACTAATTAAGTCTACAAGATGTGGGATTTAGATAAGAAAACCAAACATTTCCATCTAAATCCCTAGTCACATAAACTCAACTAATACTAGACATCAACCATATAAAACAAACCAATTATTATGCCAAATGCATTGGTTAATGCGTGCATAATGGTGCACATCTGATGGACATTGTATTCCTCTAAGCTGGGAACGTAAGCATTGGGAGTGAAGTGGCGGGGATAGTTTACATCGTCATGAGACTAGAGCGCACCCCCAATTTATTGAGATGGTGAGACATGGCACCGTGGTAAGTACCACGTGTGATAAACGGGGGGAAATAACTGACTATTTTCACACTGTGTAACATAGGCATAAGATAGGTCTATACATTTACATGTGAATGAATACAAGCCATTTATCAATCATGTTATGCAAATACTCCCAAGTGTTTGTCTTTATAGTCTTAATCTCGTGTGATCCTTTATGTTCATAGTTGTTAATTGAAAAACCCCAAAACCCCCCATTTTGCAATATTATCTATTCCTAACATACAGGCGGATTGACAACCCATATGTGGTTGTGTGTGGTATGCTACTAGACCCTAGTATCTCTGTGGACAAACCTGACCTTTCTGCTAACTACCCCATTGGTAGCTTAGTAGTAAGTTTGGGAGCAAATTATAAATTTAAATTTGATCATCTCTCATTCAACCTTTTTGGTTTGTTTGTTTGACTTTACTAATGCCTTTGCTCGGGTTAGCTACAACTTCTTAACGACTCTGAGTGGAGGCGGGTCAGGTGCTCACATATGATTCTATCAACACCACCTTCGTAACTAGAAAAGTGCATCAAGTGGTCCAACCGTTATATGCTCCTCTTTCACGTAAAGAATTACTTCCCGGACCTCAACTTTGAATGCTTCTCCCTAGGCCTGTAGAGGCAAAGAGATTGGCATCTCATGGTGACTCTAGGGTTGAAATGATGATGGTTGCTTTACTACAGCTCTAGTTGCAACAAACTATCATGCCCTCGCCTATTGGGGTAAAATCTTCTAGTCGACTAGCGTACTGTCATCGAAATGGTGCTCCCGACCTATATGTATACACTCACATGACCAAGGACTCACAAACCCCCAATTACCCTAGTGCACACTCCCAAGGGGACAAACAAGCCCAGCACCATACATGAAACATATAACTAAGGTGTATGAAAACATAGGATATCTAACATGCATTTGTACAAGAACATAAAGATTAAATCACTACTGGGAAACTAGTACATAGGCACCGGTACTTTGCATGGGAGGAGTAAAAACCAGTGCTGGCATTGTGAAAGGAACCACTTTTATCACCAAATTCAACAAAACTGGTGCTGGAGTAGTGTATCAGCACCATATTTGTGAAATTGAAGCCTAAAACTGGGGCCATACATAGACACTAGCACCAGTAACAATGATGAACGTGCAAGAGACCGGTACTGGAAAAGGTTTCCATTTGTGAAATAGTGTCTTTGGCGCATAAAAAATGGAGGAAAAATAATAGCACCGGCATGAAGCCAATTTTCCGGTGCCTCTGAGTAATTTTAACACCAAAATTCATATTACCGGTACCTGTAATGTGGGGCCTCTATGTGAATTGGAAGATATTTTTTAATTTATGAGCACCAGTACCCAAAAATGACCAAACTGGTGCCGAAGTTGAAGAAATAGCCATTTTGGCGGGGAATATTTAGGTGGAAAATTTTCTAGCACCGATATGTATTCATAAACCGGTGGTAGAAGAGCATTAAATGCTCACCTAACACTATTCATTAGCGGGTAAAAAGTGGGATTTTGGAGAGAGAATGTCAGTAATGGTGTTTTTTGGAGGGTTTTGACATTAAATAATCCAATGAAGACCCACAATGGTTAGGTTTTAAATTGTTTGGCATGTTATTAATGATCTAATATGTTACAAATGGTTTGTATGCATATATTTTGTGTGTTTGATCATGTTCATGATACTTACATTCATGGAAGAAATATGATTATTTTCTAGATCTGTTAATGTGATTAATACCTTGCTTAGGAATGTGATAATGTTAGATTAGTTTTGAATGTTGTGATGCGATTTGTACGTAATCTTTGCCGAATTAATTTTGAATGCTTAGAATCTTGCGTAGCCATGATCATTGTGTGGAACTATAATTGTCCTACATTCGTTAATTTGTAGAGATGGAACGTGCAATAGAGAAGCGTAAGCATGTGTATTGAATCGTTAGTTGGTTGAGCAAAGAATGTCAATTTGGTTGAGGGTTTTTTAGAGAACTCATTTGGTCGTGAGAAGCGAGTGTTATATCCTTGTCGCGATTGTAAGAATCGTAACCATAGTGGTGATGGAGGCATCATGAAACTTCACTTGGTTAGGAAAGGGTTTGAAAAATATTATTTGGTTTGGATGTTTCATGGTGAGAAGACACCGCTGGAGTTGGTTGTATGTAGTGGAGGAGAGTGTTTGGGAGACATAAATTTAGATGACATGCATGAGGAGGTTGTCGATGAATTAGGTGGAGGCCTGAGGTTTTGTCAAATTTCTTAGGTGAGAAGGATAGGCCATTGTATCCCAGTTGGAATAAGAGGGATACAATGATGTCATGTTTGATGGAATTGTATAATTTGAAAGGCCTTGGTACATGGAGCGACACTAGCATGAACAAGTTGCTAAAGTTCCTGAATGAGAAGCTTCCCGCCAGTAGCAGGATACCGGACAACCTCTATGAAGCAAAGATGATACTATGTCCGATGGGGTTGGAGTATGAAAAAAATGCATGCTTATCCCAATGATTGTATTTTTATAGGAGAAACTTATTGAAGAAGATGGTATGCCCCGTATGTCACGTGTCATAGTAAAAGAAAAGGAGAAATGTGGTTGTCGATGGAGATGTTGTCGTAAAGTTAAGGAAATGGGTTCCTGCGAAATGCATATGGTATCTTCCAATTATTTCGAGGTTGAAGAGGTTATTCGAGAATGCAAATGATGCAAAGAACATAACGTGGTACATGGGAAGTGGTTCTATTGAGGATGGTGTGATCTGTTATCTAGCTGATGCTGATCAATGGAAGAGATTTGACAAGAGGTATCCGAACTTTGAACATGAGCCAAGGAACTTTTGGATGGCTTTGTGTACTGATGGGATGAACCTGTTTCAAAACATGTCCTCCAGGCACAGTTCATGGTCAGTAATGCTGGCCATATACAACCTTCCATTGTATTTGTGTATGAAGAGGAATTATATGTTGACGTCTTTGTTGATTTGTGGGCCAATACTATCTGAAAAAGACATCGATACGTATCTGGCACATTTGATAGAAGATTTGAAGGTTCTATGGTCCAACGGTGTTAAAGTGTTTGATGGTTAGAGGATCAAAGTTCAGTTTAAAGGCAATGATTCTTGTACCATAAATGATTTTCCCGCATATGGAAACCTTTTGGGTTATGTGGTGAAGGGGCACAAGGCATGTCCCATATGTGAAGAGTCCACAGATTATCAACAGTTGAAGAATGGTCTCAAGACTGTGTATTTAGGTCACTAAAAATTCCTGCCGATGAAGCACAAGTTGCGTGAGGGTGCATTTTAGTTTGTTGGTGGAGGAAAGAGCCAAGACCATTGAAGAGGGGTGTCATACACAACAAGGTGAAGAAATTGAATGTTGTTCCTAGGAAGAAGATGAAAATGGTTGGAAGAAAAGTTTGGTTTTCTTCGATCTACCTTACTGGGAGCATTTGGAGGTTTGACACTATCTAGATGTGATGCACATTGAGAAGAATGTGTGCGAGATTTTGATTGGTACCTTACTTAACATTCTGGGGAAGATGAAGGACAACTTGAATGTGCAGAAGGATTTGTTGGAGCTTGGAATTTGGTTGGACCTAGCTCCGAAGGTGAGAGGGAAGCGAACTTACCTCCCTCCTACCCCGTATAATCTGTCAGTGGATGAGAGGAGATCGGTTTGCGAGTGTATCCAAGGGATCAAGGTACCATTTGGATACTCTTCTAATGTTAGTCGATTTGTGGATGATGATTTGCGTATGAACACCTTGAAATCGCATGATTGTCACGTTCTCATGCAACAATTGTTACTCATTGCCACCCGTGGTGTTATGGAGAAGGATGTGTGATTCAGCGTTATACGACTTTTTTTCTTCTTCACCTTCACTTGTCGAATGAATATAAGCAGGCAAGCACTCAATGTGTTAGCAAGATGGGGTTTCAGTGTTATGTCAGTTGGAGAAGTCCTTTCCTCCGTCCTTGTTTGACATCAGGTTTCATCTAGTCATTCATTTTGTTAGGGAAATTGGATTATGCGGTCCAGTGGGTATGTATTGGAAGTACCCTTCTGAGTGGCACATGGGTGTTTTCATAGGTTACTTCACAATCGTAGCCGACCAAATGCGAGTATCATACAAAAGTACTTCACCAAGGATACCATTTAATACTGTACCTCAAACTTAGTTGGGAAGAAATTGGTTGGATTAAAGTGCACTTTGGTAGGAATAATGAGGTTGCACGTTCTAAAGGTACACTTCATACACCCTTATATGCTCAGTTGATGATAACTCACCTTTACATTTTAAGGAATAGTATCGAGACTGCAATCTATGTTTAAGAGCACATGTCATATTTATAAGCACTATACCCGGACTGGCCTTCAAACAAAATACAGCTAGAGCATTCTTCACCATTCATGAATTAGTTTTATAATTGTTGCAATGTGGACGACATGCCTAGTAAGCTTCGTGCCTTTGCAAGAAGGCTAAACTGCACTGTCAAAAGGTAACTAGGGTATGATATTAATGGATTTATTTTTGCAATGGCTGAAAAGGATAGAAAGACTACAATGTAGAACAATAATGTTTACATTGAACCTGAATTGACGTGGCAGACTAGCAAGAAAGACAAAAACCCTATCAGTGCAGTTATGGCCTTTTACGGGGTGATTGAGGAAATTTGGGAGTCGGACTATGTTGAGTTCAAAGTTGTGCTTTTCAAGTTTTAGTGGGTTGATAATGGAGCCGAGGTTTGTACAGAGAACCCCATGGGTTTCACATTGGTGGACCTTAACCGAGTTGGGTTCGAGGATGGCAAGTTCATCTTAGCTACCCATGCATGACGGGTTTTTTATGTCTAGGATTCTAGCAACCAGAAGTGGCATGTTGTCCTACATGGGAAGAAGTTATACTTCGAAGAGGAGATTTATTGGCCCATCCGAGCAGAATGTCCTGAGTTCCCATATGTATTTGCAAGTTTGGAGGATATGGGTGGAGCTTTAGTAGGCAGACGATCACATGGGCTGATGAGAACGGTCAAATTGTAGGGGGTGATGTTGTCTTGAAAATGAAAAGATGGGTGCATCTTATGACCGTAATTGTAATTATCATTATACTTTTGTCTCCTTGCTAGTGTTCTCTCTATGCGAAACAATCATATTAATATATTAATTTGGGTTTAACTTGTCTGTAGTATATTTTTGCTCGTTTCTTGCTTTCCCACTATGTTTTAAATTTGTGTTGGTATAATTGAAATGAAAGAAAGCACCGATTATTTGTTTAAAAATCGGTGCTGAAAAATAGAGTATGTGCTATGGTTCATGTAAGACGCTGGTTTTTCTCTAGGCAGCACTGGTATTTAGACTGGTGCTGTGTACTTAGATTTTTTTTATCCTTTGCTCTCGGGTTGGAAAAAATATATGAAAAAATGATTCAAGGCAGCCTCAGGCACCTGCCTTTTCATATGTAAGCACCGGTATTTTACATATCAACACTGGTTTTGATACTGGTGCTGTGTACTTAGAATAATTTTTTTCCATTCACTCTCAGGTTAGAAAAAAGATCAGAAAAAATAAATCAAGGCTGTCCCAAGGAGTTGCTTTATCAAATGTGTGGCACCGGTATTATCCAATCTAGCACCTGTTATTAGACCGATGTTGTGGATCAGATTATATTTCGTTAAAATTTTCCCGGGTTCGAAATGAAGCATAAAAATTCAGCATTAAGCAACCCAAAGCAGCAACTTTATGATATATTAGCACCGGTTTAGCCATTCACAACACCGATTTTACTATCGGTGCAGTGTACATAGAATATATTTTACAATTATGCTCCCAGGTTGGGAAAAATAGCCAAAAATTTAATACAATGTAGCCTCAAGCAGGTACTTTTCCAATCGCAGCACCAGTTTTTTTTACTTTGATACCAGTGAGTTACACATAAATACAACGATTGACAGAGGAAATTTCTACCAATTATGAAACTTGGAGAGGAAATTACCCCATATACTCTAACGAAACATGATTTTCCATCAGCATTTACAAACCATTTTTACACATTTCAGTCTACAACATGTACTTGAACTTTTAAATTTATACTATAAAAAATTCTATTACATAAAATTCATTCATTTAGGTTATAATAACAAGAATCAATTAATTTAAATAGATGGTGAAGGTGATACTTTGTTTTGGGCAACACTGTAGTTTCTGAAAATGTTGCACTAGTTTTCTATGTTCAGCTTCGAGGATGTTCCATTTACCCAATCAAGTCCTACTTGCTTAGTTATGATCATACAATACTCAATTTAACTATTGAAGCGCCAATTTTGAGTTTTTCCAATTTCAAGATTCTTGGAGGGACCTATGCGCAAAAAACAAAAACTTCACTATGAGGTCCAAATTCAAATCCACTTAGATGAAATTCTACATTATGAGACTCTAATGTCAATTCTAAGAACAGATAAAAAAATATTTGGTGGGAAAAACTCACCAATAAACCTTCCCATTTGGACTTCCTAACTTCTAAGTTATCTAGAGTAACTTACTCTCACACTTGTACTAGCGCTTTACCATATTCCCTGAAAACACAAAATTCTATTGAAAATCATATACTAACCCTAGAATTCATAATATGAAGTAAAATGGCTACGAAAAAAATAGTGTGACTTAGTTTTGGGCAACAATGATATTTTAACAAAGTTGTAAAAGGAGTGTTTTCGGGTATCCATTGGACAAATACCGGTGCTGGAAAAAAACCAATTTATTTCAGCCCATAAATTACTATATAGGCACCATTTTCAACAAGGATAGCACATGTTCCCCAAACCGGTGCTGAAAATGGAATCCGTGTCGGGATTAAGGAGCCTCACACAACTGCTTTAGTTGGTTATGGGCACCAGTTGTTCTTACACCAACACCAATTTTAGTGCCGATGCTCATTACTTTGGAAAAAAATTGAACTCATCTCTCGGGTTCGAAAAAAAAGTAGCCTCATGCAGCTGGTTTGTACCAATATAGCACTAGTTCTTTATAAAAAAGCACCGGTATTTGGACCGGTGCTCTGTACTTAGAAATTTTCCCTAGTTTTGCTCTCGGGTTACACAAATAAATTAGCAACGTAGCCTCAAGCAGCTGCTTCGTAGATACTTGGCACCAAAATTTTGTCATTCAACAGCTGTATTTCGGGTCATATACCGATGCTGATTCTGTTTATATATAACAAGATCGACCATCTTCCTCACATAATGGTCACATTTTCTTCTTCTTCCCCGTTAAGCCAAACAGTTTCCCGCCAAACAGTTTCCCCACACTCTCCACCATTAAATCTCTCCCTTTATCCCCATTCAAGCTACATTGACCCACCTCCTTAATCCCACTATCTTAAGAACCTAAAAAACACAGGTTTCGTATCTTCAATAAGATTTCCTCCACTCGTCGGCAGCGAACCTAAATTCACTCAGATTTCGGTTGGACTTTTGAAAGGTACTTCTACGATCCTTCATTCTAAGTCGTGTACAAACCCTATATTGATTGACATTGAGTGACATTTATAAAAATTTCCAGGTGTTTGATGAAATGTTTGAATGAAGCTTTTATTACGTGATATTGTAATGCCATGTTAATTGTGTGATGTTGGAGTGTGATTTACAGTGTGTGATGTTACACTATGATGTTCATTGTGTGATGTGGGTGTGTAATGTTGATTGCGTGATGTTGGAGTGTGTCCTTTATTGTGTGATGTTTGAGTGTGTTGGTCATTGTGTGAGGATGAATTTGTTTTGGACTCATAAATTGTGTGACATTGGAACATGAAATTCATTGTGTGATATTGAAGGTTTTTAGATGTGTTAAGTTCATTGTGTGATGTTGGAGTGTGATGGTCATTGCGCGAGGATGAATTTATTTTCTACTCTTAAATCGTATGATATTGGAACATGAAATTCATTGCGTGATATAGTTTTCATGTGGTATTTCCATATGTTCAATGTGGTTTTCATGTTAAATGTTGTTTTCACGGTGGTATATCCATACGTAAATGCGTCTTAAAACCAAAAAGGTAGCCAGAAAGAGGAAGAGGGTTGGCCCTCTGCCAAATAGAAGAAGGTGGAGAACAAGGAAGTTACTTTCGAAGCCGAAGAAAAGGAGGTTCCACCAGTGGTACCCCTTAAGATTCAGTTTGAGGAAGATCAATTGGGTGCTACGACTACTCTTAAGAATGAAGCTACCGAAGAGCACAAGGGTGATAACGAGGACAATCCCCTACGCAATTTAGGTGATGATGAACTCTCCAAAGCATGCGAGTCTCTGGGGAAGCAGTTCGAGAAATTTGAGATTACAACATGGTGTAGGGAAAATGGGACGACTACTTGCCAAATGGTCATGTTAGCCAAGGAAAATCAGCCAGTCCCCGTCACCTTTGAGGAAGTTGAGGGTCAGCTGATTTGTGTAAAAGAATGGAGCGCATGGACTGCATATTGCAATTACATATTTCGGAGGCAGGTGAGATTTGGTAAATGGATACACTGGCCTGACGTTCCCAAGGATGTGAAGGAGGAAGCCAGAGAGACATAAAGGTACAAAACTATTTCATTAAACTTAATTTTAATAGCCTAATTGTTACTGTTCAACTCTATAATCATGCTCCTAACCTAAATATGTATTTCCATACCATCGCAGACAAGTTTCACGATGAAAACAAAATTGACTGAGGAGCAATGAAGTAGGTTAAGGAAGACTGTGACCAGCAAGACAGGCGATGCACATTGCAACTGGAAATCCAATGTGGCAAACAAGTATATATGGTTACTGCCCAGTGGAAATGTTCAAAAATACAAGTTGTGGGAAAAGTACCCGTGGATGGATGAGAAAGAGTGGAAGAAATTCGAGGGGCACAGAAGGACGAAGAATATGATGGTAAGTAATATTTTTACATGACATATTAAATAATATTTAATTATGGTGAAGCTAATTCATTGTGTTAATAAATAAATTTTTTTTCTTCAAATTTTAATAAAAAAAGAAAGAATAATAGAAAGCATTCTAAGGAAAAGAAGTACACACACCACAACGCCCCAAAGGGGGAACAAAGCCACTAAGGAGAAGCTGATAGAGCAACTTAAGGACAAGGAGAGGAAGAAGCTAAAAGACCAGGGATACACAGAAGAAGAGGTTGAGGAGGTGATCAGTTCAAAAAATTTCAAGCCTGACAAATCCCTGGTCTACTTGGAGTCAAACAAGAGAAACCACAAGGAATATGCAACCTCAAAAGTGAAGGCCATAGCAGACAATATTGTAAGTATCCAAATTGTTTATATGTTCATAATTAACTAACTTGATATTTTTCACTTATAACAAAATATTATAACCAACAGTTGAGGATGAACGAGGAAAAGGAGAAGGAACCCTAGAGTTGGGTCCGGATGAGAATATATTGATCAGAGCCACCGGGAAGAGGGATCATCCGAGTCGCTACAGAGGTACGCAACACCAACTTCTAGCATGGTTTTCTATCCCAGGCATAACAAGAAGCAAGTGCGGTAGCAACTCCTCGTTCCAAAATAAAGACACCAAGAAAGCTTCCACTCAACAACCGGTGGTCACAGCCATGGCCTCATACCTGAAGCAGTTGGTCAAGGGCATAACTTTAGCAGGGGGAGTAAATATTCCCAAAGGCCTTACAGACCCGTAGAGCTTCATTGAGAATGCAATGCTTGGTGGTTTATCCAGCGATCTCAGTAGTTCGGGCCAAGATCTCTCTAGTGATGGAGAAGAGGATGAAGAGGTAAATATGCATTACTGTTCTCATAAACTATTTTAGCTTAACTAATTATCCATGCTTAACCTATTTTAGACTAACTAATTATCACTAATTGTAACAAGATAGTGAATTGGTGACCTTATACATCAAGGGCCTTGAGGGACAGTGGCATAGGGTTGCTAAAGAATGGCTTCAAAAATCTAGGTGTGCCGAGAAGTCACATGGTCTAGTGGCTCGTGTCTGCGTGTTCGAGCCAGTATACCATCCAAGGGCTGGGTTGCCATCTGCCAACCACCATTTCAATGACGTGGGAGGCGCTTTGGGGGGTGTGGTTGATTGGCAGATGACTTTGGCCACATTTGGAGATAATACGCAGACCGAGGACATTGAAGGTGACAAGCCCCAGACCGATGATTTTATATTTCCTCAATGTCACTGAGAATGAGGTAATAAAATCTACCAAATAATACAACTTTTATTTCTCACAATTTTTTTATAAGTAATCGTTCTAATTAATTAATTTTTCTATGCAACTACAAACCTCTAAGAAGTCTGGATCAACTAGCTCATACCGGCCCTCAAAGGAAGAAGGAATGAACATAGGCCTCTAAAACTAGTACTTCTAGAAAAAATCATTAATTTATAATATACTTCATTATTTTCAATTTCCGTAATTTTGTTTCCACACCATAATTTTAGATTGTCAACAAGCACCAGTTCAAAACATATTCCAACATGGCGAATTACATCAAATACTGCAATGAGCTAGTGAATAGCCTGCACAAGTCGGGAGCGCTGGTTTTGTTCTGGAGTATCAACCAACGACTTTCAACAAAAAAATATAGTGTTGCATTGTTCATTGATTGCTTGGTGGAGTTCGGGAACAAGGTTGGAAATGACAGAGCAATAGTTTGGCTATCGAACTCCATGATAGATGTTTGAATGGGGTAAGGTTTACTTTATCACATTAATAGTTTTTATTTATAACAAAATTTTCTAAGTGTTAACTAATGCTAGTTTTTAAGGCACTTATGAGACCAAGTCTTCAAAACCAAAAATGAACGAATCTAGCTTGTTTCGTCCTGTACGGGAGGCTATGCCACGGAGATCAAGGGTGCATGTATCGAGGGTCTTTCTAAAGCTATTTTTGGAAACCATGCTCAATACTGATGTCGTGATTTAGGTGGTTCTATACATTAAAATATAAGTGACACTCTTCAAAATCACTCAAGTACAGAAAATTATACACCACTGACTAATTCAATCATGTGCTATTTCTTTTCAACGCATCAATCATTGGTACTTAATACTCATCCATCCTAGTACGGAGGAAGTTTTTACCCTTGACTCTCTAACCAAAAAACATCAGTGAAAAAAAACAATTGCCAGGTACTTTCATTGGTTTCTTAATACTAATTTCAACGTCTACATGTGTGTGTTACCTTACCCTTAAAATTTGATCATGATTACCAAGATTTCATGCGAACATCAAAGGGAGAAGATGCAAATGGAACCGCCTCCGGATTACACATGGAAAATCACAAACTTCGATGTAAGTCATTCAATCCAAGATTCCCTTCATTTCCACCATTATTTGATACAATTACGTTTAACTCAATTTTTTCATTTGTTGTATCAAAGTTAATTGAGTGGTTGGGAATGTGAGTACTACATCCTACTATACATGGAAGAGTTTGTGCTGAAGACTACCACCACAGGTATTCTCGAGGTTGATCGACATATTACAAATTAAACATTTTTAATTATTACTTAGTAAATACATTCACGTAATTAATCATCGGGTTGTTTTGAAAGCAACAACTATTTCCATCAAAACAAGGAGCATACAACGATAATGAGATACGAGCTGTAGCCGATAGATGGTGTCAGGCATGGGTGGATGACTATTCCAAACTTTGCAAGACTTCTATGGACCTCGACGAGTATAAGAAAGTGCAGAAAATGGATATCAGAGATATTTAAAGTTTTTTTTAGTAATTTTATTTTTGGAGGGATTATGTTTTCTTAGACAATTTTAGTTTATATTTCATTCATTTCTTCTATATCAGTATTAATCTTGTTAGTTGATTCTATCTTATTGGCTGGCTGATATAGGTTTCATCAATCATATTTGGCCGGGTTTTTATCCGGATGGGCAGGGAAAATTAAAATAGGGCATTGCAAATGAAAATCAACACCAACACCGGTTTTCCAAATTAAATACCAGTGCTATAAAATTTACAACATACTACAAATCAACACCGACAATTGTTACATACCGGTGCTGGAATTAAAAACCTAGCCCCGATTCTAAAATGGAACAGTTTCTAATAATATTGGCACCACATACCATATACCAAGCAGCACCGGTAAGATGGAAACGGTGATGATATTCATTTATAAGAAGGAGTTGCATTCTACCGGTGCTAATTGTGTGGGATAAGCACTGCTACATTAATAATGGCACCGGTATTACGAACATGTATTGTATATCATTAGTTAACACCACCACATTATTGTTGGAAAAGTTCTCAAGAACCGGTGCCCTATATCATTAATCAGTACCGCTTCTTCACTATTGGCACCAGTATTAAAATCGGTGCTCATAATCATTAATCAACACCGGTTTTTGTGTGCCAGTACCTTTGTAACTATGTTTCAGCACCACCATACTTAAGCACTGGTAGTCTGGGGGCCCGAAATCCCGGTGCCTATGTACCCAAATACTGGTGCCTGCAGCAGTGAATCAAGCATGATATTCATAAACATAAAAGGATAAGGAGACCTAGAATATCACAAAATATCTACCAAATCATGAATACAAATTATATCCCTAAGTAAATAAACTACTCCTTAAGAGCATCTCCAATGGTAAGTTACAAGGGGTTAAAGCTTGACTTGCCATGTTATCTTCCAAGCTAATGATGTGGCAATCTACACAATGGTAAGCTACATTCATGTGTAGCTTGATAGGTCCCACATGTTTTACTATATTCATCTCTATATCTAATTAATTATAAGTGTTGAATATCTAACAATAATAAATAATGTATTAAGCATAATTGTTATACTTTAAATTAAATTTATTTAAAGCAAACAATATATAAATTAATCATTATTTTATAAATATAATTTTACATTTTTGAGTTGTACATGAATCAAATGTGATATAACTTTGATTTTCTTACTAGCTTTATTTTTTATGTTATTATAAATAACTGTAATTATATAATTTTCTTATATATATAATTTTAAATTATTTTTATATAAATAATTTTATATGAATTTCTTATCTGAGAATTTATATGATTTTATATAACTTTGTTATAAAAATAATTTTATAATTGTGAAAATTTATATAAATTTCTCATAAAATAATCGTATAAAGGTGTGAAATTTAACACATTTTAACCAGTATGCTTTTCCAATGCACAACAACTAAAAAAATATTTTTTATACTTTTGTATAAAATAATTTTAGTATCTGATCATGTATATTAAATATTTTTCAAATAGATTTATTATTGTTATTTTAGCATGTGGAGATTGTACACTTGATAACATGAAGATCGTAATACACGAATCCAACAAATTTCACTTGGAATAAACTTTGAAGTATTAAATGCATCCGACATCAAGCATGTTGCTTCCACAAGCTACAGTTCCTTGGAAGCTGCAGACGTGTACTATGCAACAACGGTGAGCTTCACTGCTGCAATTTGTGGAATTTTGTAAGCAGGTCTAAAAACACAAACGTAGGAGATGCTCTAAGTATTGTACCCAATTTTACTATTGGATTCAATGCCTTTGGAAAAAACTAGGAAAATTTAAAGAAAAGAGAAGGGTTATTCCCTTTTCTCTCTCTACCTACTCTTAGAACTAGGAGAATATAAATTACAACTAATGAAATTCCCTCTCTTTTTAAAACCCTAATAGATATGCGCTCTTTATATAGTAGGCAGGAAATGGGCCTTAAAGAGGCCCAAAACTAGAGAAACCCTAGGCTGGAGCGGCTGCATGAGCCGTGCAATAGTTCACGACCTGCGCGGCACAATCTGTGCAATAGTGCATAAGCGGCCGACTGGATAGAGTTTCCTAGTCTTCTGAGTGGCACAACCATGCAAATCCCCGTGGGCCGCCGGCTAGAAGGGTCTTATGGTTGACTGAATGGCACGGCCCGTGCAGATCTGTGCGGGTCGCGGGTTGGAGTTGAGCTTTCCCCATTATGATGGTGCGGCCGTGAAAAATGTCGGGGGGCGATGGATGGGTTTTCACTTGATGATTTTTGAGGCTCACAGGCTGTGCGAAAGGACACGACCCGCACCCTTATTTAACCACGCAAGCCAGCAGAATGGCACGAGCCGTTCAAAAGTACACGACCCGCGCATTTACTTAGCCGCACCACCATATTGGCTGGCACGTGCCGTGCAGAAGTGCACAGCCGTGCCAATCTTCAATTTCGTCTGAGCTTCAACTCTTTCTATTCGGCACATTTTCATTTACTACCATGATTAATCGCGTGACCTTTGGTCTACTACCATCCTTGCGAATGACCTTCAAATATCTACTACCATTCTTGTGAATGGCCCACTACTCTAAAGTGCTTACAAGCGATCTACAATGAAGCTCACAATATAGGATCTAGATGCTCATAAGGACATAGCATGTATTAGGTCTAAATAAATCTACAAAACGAAGAATTTAGACAAGAAAACCAACAAAGGCTATCCAAACCCCTTGTGATGTAAACCCAACTAAACCTAGCAATCAACCATACAAAAGATACTAATAAGTGTGCTAAATGCATTAGTTAACACATGATTTTAGGTGCAGATCATTGCTCAACCTTCAGATGGAAAAACTATGGCATTTGTTTTGTGTTAATCCCAACCTTTTTTTTCTCATGTTTGTACAAAATAAATATTCGGTTGTTGGTCACTTGTGTTGTTTTTGTATAATGTAGTTTCCAAAGGTTTACCAATCTTTCAAAACACCGCTTGATATATAATCAAGTGTCGTTGGAAGGTGTTGTTTGTACTATATGGCATCCAAACAATGGATTGAACAACTTCATTAGGAAATGCAAAGAGATCGAAAATCCGAAAGCATTGTATAGGAAGGGAGCGGTGAGTTTGCATTTGTTAGATTTAGTTCATGAAAACTTTTTGGTAACTTATTCTTGTATATTTATCTGTTTTTAGGATAATTTTCTTAGGGAAGAAAGTCAAACTAGAAGTTTTCAATTGCTAGAATAAGCTCATAGTTTAGGGCACCTGGGATCTTATTACACATCACAGGTTTTTAAAATATTTTTGGAAGGTGAAAAGATGCATTCAGGATGGTTTAGTTTAATGCAATTGAAAAAATCAGGAATAGATCCTCTGAAGATCACTGATTGTCAATAGCAGTTGCTCAAAACTGTGAGGGGGATTTGATCTTGGAATAAAGTGCTTGTCACTCATTGCCGTTCAACCTTTTGCACTGATGCAAATCACTTTATCAGAAGAATGGGTTAGGATAACAATTTTAAGCACACAGATTGCCCTGCTTGTAAATGAGAAATAGAAATCGCTCCATTATGTGATCATGCCAATCTTCACAACTAGTAGCCTCTTTGTAATGTTTTAATATTGTAGGTATTTTGGATGGAAATATGTAAATGTCAGTCTATTTCTAATAATATGTCTATTTACATTTCCAAATTTGGATGTAAAAACGATGATATTTAAGGTTCAAATTTTTCCGGTGAATGTTTCGATGTTTGAAGTATAATTTTCTTATGCCCAACGAATCTTTCGATTCGGAAGCACTAACAAATTCCATGTTTTTTTTGTAATAATAATTTCATTCAGCACAAATCCCATTCCGAAAGGTTTGGCGATATCTAAAGTTTTGGACTCCAACATGTTTCCAATTTCGTAACTTGTATCACATGATATATTTTCAAGATAAAATGAATAAGCACTTTGCTAGCCCATGTCTCAAAATAATCGCTAGTGTCGGAATTGGCCCCAAACTTTATGTCAAATCCTAAGCAATTTGATTTCAGCCGCTGAAACCATGATTCAATGAAAAAGTGGCTGAGAATATTCCATATATAATCAAGAAAATATGGACGCACAAATCATTACAGCAGGTCGGGATCAGTTCAGATATCAAAAGGAAAACTGGTACATTATTTGTTGAGTAATTACTTTTGGTACATCATCTACATACCGAACACATCTCTGATACCGTGTAACATCCTTGAATGATTTCTAGATCTACTTAACCCCCCCCCCTCCCACCACATCTCCCATCGTGCACCAAAAACCTAACCCCTAACTCTATCTAACCAATTTTTCTTTCCCATTACAACTTCCTTCTCTATAGTGAACAAACAATTCGATTACATGGATTCATTATGGTGGGGGGACATTCAAAATATTTTTCAAGGTAATTTATGAACTCTCTAGCTCTTGGTTATGAAGAAGTGGTTCTTTGTAGTCTATTTTTTATGAAGACAGTCAATTGAGTGTAGCTACATATGTTAAAAAAGTTTCTATTGTCGCTAATCTACTTTTCCACAATAGTCAATTGTTAAAACTTATCTAAAATTTTGGATTTAGTGAGAAAACCCTAGACCATCATTCAAGCTTGTGTCATTGTTAAAAGTATGAAATGTATGTGCTTGGGTTTTTGTCGGTGGAATTCATTCCATTCGAGGATACAATTACAAAGAAAAATTCAGTGGTGGAATACAAGATAGATAGAATACAACTTGTCATTGGGCACAACGAGATTATGAGAAGAAATGGAATGCGAGTTAAAGTGTCACTATCGGGCAGATGTCAAACGCCCATCTATTTGCGACCTAGTGATGTTGACTAATTTTAAAGATTCCCTTGTTTGTTTTCTATGCTAGCTATGCTTGGAAATCTAGTTTACAAGGTGATAGCGGCACCGGTTGGTCACTCCAATCCCGCTTCTAAGTTTAGGAAGAAATGATAAAAGTGGTGAACAAGTTGTAGGATAACTATCTCGCACTAGGCCTTAGAAGTTACAATAACTTCTATACCATTTTGTTTTTGTTTATTTTCAATTGGCATGTTATGTAGTTTCAATGATGAGAGTTTCATTGTAAGCTCTTGTCCACTAGCTATTCCTATATATATTGTTCTTCATTTTGTTTGGTTGTAATGCACAGGGTGTTATGAAAATATTTTTAATTTCGAGACAAGCATGTGCTTATAGGAAGTTGCTATGGGGAGTTTCTATTCTTAAATTTGGAAGTTGCTAGGGGGAGTTTCTATTCTTAAATTTAGAAAATGACTACAACTTTTGATTAAAGAACCAAAATTGCACTAACATCATATCAACAACAAAATGTTTAAAAAACAAAAACTAAAATAAGTTCAGATATCGCAACCGCTTCTTCTAGAACATAACTAACTAACTGATTACCCTACCGAGCTCTATATCTGACCTCCCAAATTCATTGGACAATTGGACGGCGTAAAAAATGGGAACCACGACGGTAACATCGCTGTGGTATTTAGTATAACACAGAGGTTATACACCATTGTGCATTGTGGTACAAGGAACAAAGGCGGTGCCAGGGACGACGTGTCTACATCACCGTCCTTAGGCTGCTTTAACCGTCGTTGACACCATGTTCTACACTAGTGTGTTGATTATGTTTATAAAGGAGATATCCTGACAGTTTGTATGTCCTTAAGTTATGGACAGTCCATTGTATTTTTCACTTATACATTGCATTTTTTAAATTAAATAATAATTTCAAATTTAAATAAAGTATTTGTAAAGTTAAACATTTTAATTTTTATATAATATTTCTTATATTTCACATTCAAACACATTATGTTACATGTTTCAGCTTATAAAATACCATACTCCCTCTGTCCCAGCTCAAATTGCAAGGAATCTTTTTCACGCTTATCAAGAAGCTTGTCTAACCGTTAATATGTTTAACTACGTATAACAACGATAAACAAAAAGTTACTTTTGGGAAACTACTTGTTTCGACGAATCCAACCATATAACATATGATAATATTATTGTTTATATATCTATTCAAATATGTGGTCAAAGTTGGACAGTGAATAGTGACATAAAGTGAAGTGTGCAGTTTGAGCTGGGACGGAGGGAGTATTTAAATTTATAAGATACATTTTTTAAAGTTGAAATGTGAAGTGGCCTGTCCATAACCATATGAACCTGCCACTTTTACTGAGACTTATGCATGTTTATAAGCATTTTTTTTTTGAAATGTTCTTATAATTTTAAAAATATTTTAAAATTAACCCAAAATTAAAAATAAAAGTAAAAATATCCTGAAATATGTAGAAGGGAGAAGGAGAGAGTGTGTTCATTATGTTAATAAGTTTTTTTGTAGAGCGGTCCTTATAATTTTGTAAACCTTTAAAAGTTAACCTCCAAAATAAAATAATTACAAAAAGTATTCCATATCTATCCACCACCTTATGTTTTAACCCTTGGACTAACCGTTAGACGGCCTAAAATGAAATTTTCTCTTTTAAATTATACTTATTTTGCTCTATTTAAATTGTCTATTTTAAGATAATCCATCTCTTGAAAGATGCTCTCTCCATAAGTTATGAAAATACAAAAGTTTAAACTACAAATTACAAGAAATCAAGACAAAATTTTTGGGTTACATTAATCGTGTCATAAACATATGACTAATACACGTTTCATAGTAAATTTTTAATATTGCAACTAAAATCTTTAGCATTTTTTATAATTCTAATTCAACCCCGTCTTTCCATATGCCTATGGAAAGACGATTTTTTTCCAAAATTTTACCATTTTAAGATATATGATGCCACAATTCTTAAATAATATTCTTTTGAATTTAATTTTAATTTTTGTTCAATTCATTTCACCAAGTTTATTTCAGCAAAAGTTAATAATGGAATGTATTGGATTCAGTTCAATTTCATAAAAAAACAGTATTACTTGCAAGATATAATTTGAAATCAAGATCTCTAAAATCAAGTTATTAATGAACGAAAGAAACGTCATAAATGAATTAACAGCCTCATTAAAATGAAATAAAATATGTAATAAATATACACTGAAGGACACAACCTAAAACTAAGCCCCTATTAGTGTCGGCAAAAGAAAATGTAAGGCCGGCCAGCAATTCAACGAAACCCTTTTGTCTAAACTCCCACCACCTATCATTAATGTTTCAGTACATAAAAAACACTGAAAAGATTTCTCGGTGTCGTGACAAAGATATCAAAAATTAATATCGCTTCGATATTGATAGCAATAGCCCACCATATTCCCCGCAATTATTCAAACTAATTAACTATTCCATCCATTATGAAATGATCCGCACAGGAATCACTAATCAGTCAATGCTAATCATATATATGATCCATGGATAATTATTGCACTTTTGCGAACCAGAATGTCACCCCCCGCCCCACACCCACCACCCCACACCCACCACCCCACACACACACACCCCCCACCCGGTAAACTTTTTCTCTTGTAAATTTTCATTGCACACTTTTGTTTATTGAGTCCGTCTCTTGAAACACGGTATTGTATAAGTAATGGAAATATCAAAGTTTAAAATACAAATTAAAAGAAATAAAAATAAAAATTTCGGGTTGTATGAATGGGGTTATAAACTTTATAACTACTACACTGTGTATAATAAAATTTTAAAATTGCAACTAACATATTTTACCTTTCTATTATTCCAATAAAATTTGTCTTTCTATAAACTTATGGAAAAACGGTATTCCCCAACACTTTGCCTTTGTTTAGACACCTAAAACAAAAAATAAAACTAAAAGTAAATTCCTACGTGATAACTTGACTCACAAAAATGTAACTTAGTTTTTTCTCAATTCTCATTGCTGCCTAACCAAGTACAAGGACTAATTAGACTGGACCAAATGAACACTCCCTCTGTGAGAATTGATCATTAGTTTGGAAGCTACTGTTTTCTTTCATTTTTCCATGGCAGGACAAAGATTAGATCTGGTTTTCACTGCTGGACTCTGACACTGAACAAGCTCGGATGCTACTAACTTCCAATCTTTTGGATGCAGGTTTTCAGGATGCAGGTTTTTAGGATACCCTCCCTAAGGGTATCCTAAACAAGCTCGGATGCTACTAACTTCCAATTTTTTGGATGCAGGCTTTCAGGATGGCACTATGGATGGATCAATTCAAGCTCCAGCTCATAACAAGCTCACAGGAATCATTAGATCACTCAAGCTCATCTCAAGTTCACCCGGTTGCTGCGAGCAACATTACGTTGCAAGTCTATGTTGCTATACACGGCTCTCAAGATTCTCAAGTTACAAGCTTCTAAATGAGCATACTATGGTCAGCACTGATCATCCAATTTGGAGTAGGTTGTTCATCAGTTTTGAGTAGGGAAACGAGAAAGCTCTCAGTTTTTTCTTCTTTCCACTACAATTTGCTAGTTTTCACTTGTTTTTGCAAACTAAGAGACTATGCTTATGGTTGTTCTCTCTGACTGACCTGTGTCTCGACGTCGATTCACTAACAAGTTCGAGAGTACATCCTATAGCATCCAAATACTCTAGTTCATTCTTTTGGAAGCAACTTATGGTTGCTTCAGGAGCAATCCGCTCAGTCTGTACATTAACTTAGCCTTCTGGCTTCTTTATTTTTGTTTTATTACGGCTCGGGAAGGCCAATATAATTTCCCCCATCTACGATGGTTTTATTTAAAAAAAAAAAAAACTTGATTCAAAGGGTGAAATAACCTGCTTCATAAAAGAGCAAGTCAGATTCAACGAGAAAAAAGAGACCCAAAAGTTTCTCTTAAAAAAAAACTTGCCGAAGGCTTCTCCGAAAAACCTAAAACCCTAGTTGTTGGGGAGCCGGAATTTTTTATTTATGTTTTTCTTTTTCTAACTTGTAGAATGGGAAGGATGGCCGTGAACCACCTACAATGCAGCTGCCACCCGAAGCTTTCTGGCGACCACCTCCCGATGAGATGGCAGCTCACTGTTTTCCCAGCGACATTCGCACCCTTCCGACGAGATGGCATCCCAATTAGATTTGGTCATTTGGTTCTGGCGCCCAACGAAGCTGCGACAAGGTATGTAGGCCACATTTTGGGAGGCCCACCACTTTTTCTGCGAGACTACAGAAGGTCCGGTAGAGCGTTCCGGTGAGATCACCAGTGGTCCACCAAAGTCAACGGTCCCCGGCCTGGTCAATGGTCACCCAGTGGGTCAACAAGGGTCAAGGCGGTCGATGATGGCATTAGGCGGTGAACAATTCCTTCCCAACTCGGTCTGGTAAAAAATTTAGGCACCAAGCACGTCCATTCTATTTTCTTCTCTTGTCCATTCCTATAATCTTTCCCCACACAATGTGTTGTCCAGTCGCCAATAAATATTCATCGTAATCAGCTGTAGCCACGGAAACCTTGTGGTGATTGTGATATAGAGTCGATGGGAAGTATTTGGTTTGACTTCTGTCATTAGTGGTGTTAGGTTCTGGCAACAGTCAAAATAGGTCATCCTGTGGTTGGGAATATGTGGTCCTGCCCACTGAAAAATGATGGGTCTTTCTGTAGTAGTATATACTTTCCGAACATAATTTTTGGCGCACAATAGAGTTCCCACTAGCTGCATCACCACACATGCGGCGAGTTTGGAGGAAAACCTTCTTAAGGCGATAATTACTTATGGGCTAGAGTAGATATGTACTATGGAATTACTCCCCTAAATGACGGAAAGGTTTAGGTTATTCTGTTTTAGTTGTTTTATGTCTTTTTTCTAGGTGTACTATTGGTTCTCTTGTGACTCCGGCGAGACATGAATGACATCTCGCTGCGGTGATTGGAGAAATCCAGCTACAACCTCCAAGAAGGTGCACGAATTAGAAAAACAAAGTTGTGGCAATTCGGTGTGGATAAATTTTGGCCAACACTGAATAAAGATGGAGGCATGCAGTACCAGACTGCTTCAAAACAAAACGAACCTTCCATTGACACTCTTTCAAAACACTCATCGGTGATTGAAGAAATCCAGTTACAGCCTCTTTAAACTACAGAGCTGTTGCAACCCAATGAAGACAGATTGGAGGTGCGACTCGAGTAGTAGATTTCCAATATGACACATGAACCTAATGATATTTCCATTTGTGGAAGGCTCACCCCATAACTTTTGAGCCCATAGAGTTTAGAATGTTTTAACAGATTAGTTATAGTTGTTAGTTAGGGGTTGTGCGACCTAAACCTGACGCAAATGTGTAATGATATTGCAGTTAATGAGAATGAGAACGACTCTTTGTTTAAAAGAAAAGAAAACATATATACTCCACTGTCCCAGCTGAAATTTTACTTTTTGACACCATTCTCTATCAAAGTTTGACCGTATATTTGAATAGATATATGAATAACAATATTATCGTATATGATATTGTTCGATTCATCGTAACAAGTAGTATTTCTAATTATCAAATTTTTATTTGCCGTTATTATATGTAGATAAACATATTAACGCTCAAACATGTTTCTTGAACATTGTTCTAATGATTGCAGTGCAATTTCAGCTGGGACAAAGGGAGTATTGTGCTTATACGTGTTTGAATAATAGAGTAGGTCTCCTAACAGGTGGTTTGTCCATAAATTATGGTTAGATCACTGTATTTTTTAACTTATACACTGCATTTGTTAAATTACATACTAGATTTGCACATTCTAAAATGTACTTTTTACATTATGTGTTTAAAAAAAATATGTTTTCACATTCAAATACACATTATTACTTGTTTTAACTTATATAATACAATATACAATGTTTTTTAAAAATAATTATAATTTTTAAGGTAAAAAGTCAGGGAGTTTGTCTATAAACGTATGTGCATGCCACCTTTCCTAATACTTTCTCTAAATAATATAAAAGACAATTTTACTTAGTCGTACATCCATTTACTAATAAGGTGTTAATAAACATGTTATCGTATATCGTCAATCAAATAGAATGTCACATTGTGTTTTTTGAACCAGAATGGATGTAGTAACTTAGATTATAATTTTAAAATGTTATAAATAAAAGATTAAATGATTTTGGAGATCCCTTAACTATCACGATCTTCCACCTTCTGCCTTTTATCTTCCACCAGTTAAAATAAAACAATGCCGACATTTTGTTTGATTTTAAGTGCACCCAGAAGACAAAGAGGAACGTTCCAGATGATGAGCCAATTCAGCACGACTTGTGCACTCAGAAAGCCTAGGAATAGCCTCCAGACGATGCCCCATGCACTATTACACGAGTCGTGCTGGCTGAGCCGTGTAATCTGGCACGACTGTGCCAACATGGGTGCCTGGTTTTTTTACCTTACGTCTTTCAAGGCCCATCTATCCTACTATAAAAGAGCCTATAGTCTTCCTAGGGTTTAAGCAAGTAGCCATATTATATATTTTAGAGAGTGGTACGTAGGAAGGAAGTGAAGAACGTTCTCTCTCTAGGTTTCTTCTTCTTTTCTCTTCATTTAGTTCTTAGATCCATTGCATTTAATTCAATGAATGCCATGGATTTAGTAGTAGTAGAGTAGTTTATTTTCTTGGGATGATATTTTTTTCCATGAATTAATTATGGATTTGTGAGATTCTAGATTGCCATAATTTTCTATGCTTATGAATATTTATGCATAATTTGAGGTTTCTATTCTTATATAATTTATGTCATGATATGGGTTATGGTGCATCCGCAATTTCATTCATAGTATAATATCGAGTTAGGCTACAATTGTTAATTTGGGAGTGTTAGATTAATGCCCTTTTAAGCTCAAGAGTGCTGGGGAGATGAGTGCGCTCATGCTACCTTGAGAGTATCGATAAAAGTAAATTCTAGTTGGCTAGTTGTGTGAGTGATTGCATGTTAGGAGTGGTTGAACGAGGGCCGCTGTATTGAAATTCCTAATGAGGGAAACCAGGCTTACCCCAACGGCGCCATTTTGACAGGCGCGGGCGGTCGTCGCGCCCGCGCGCCAAAAGATAATTTATAAGCCCTCAATGCTTACTTTCTACAACTAGGCAGATAGTGGCAAATCGGGGTCGTCCAAAGAGAAGAGGGATCTTCCTAAGCATCTAAGCACACAATGGTTGATACTAGGCTAGGAGTAAATATATATATACACACACTTAAAAGCAAGTAAAAGGGGGGTTGGTTGGTTGGTTTCCTAAGTTAACAAAGATAACTAGCAACGTCAAGTGACTATGCTAATCATCAAACGAAACTAAAGAAAAGGGGTTTTAAACTACAAAGATAAAATGCCTTGGGGGCAACGGATATCCACTTCCACATCTAATGTAGTTCATCGAATCATTCACACATTCCATCATACAGCATTCATGACCCAACACTCACACACCCCATCTAGCAAGTACCACAACACACACATCACAAGGAGTTCTAAGTTCATGCTCATAGATCTTCATGCAAAGGCGCTACGGAATTCGTCACGTTCCTACACCTAAACAATTCAACCACACAAGCACTACCTATGCTCAAACCACTCATGGCACACATGCAGTGAAACACACCGTCAAGAATGCATAAACGCCAAATAACAAATGCTTCAAGAATGAATTTAAATCATCTATTCAATACTTCAACTACTTGTCGTGGAGACTAAACTCCTATCCTTCTTAGTTCGTAGTTTGCGAGAGTGAGTTCGACATCTCTCGTCAAACCTCACCAATGACTCCCGAGTCGCGACCACGACTCAAGGTGTCATTGGTGGCATTTAGCACGAAGGACCAACAAGCTTGGCAATGCCTATGACCACTACACCGTGACTAAGCATTAAACCAATTCATGCAATTACACGAGATTGGATGAACGTGCAACGCACATTCATCCACAAGCATATGACTCTCTCGTTTGCTACACAAACGAACATGACGAAGAGTTCAACAACAATCACATTCGTCTAGCACATTGTCAACACACTAACACAATCAAAAGCTCTAATTCACACTCATACATTCCCAACAAGAACAGGGGGGAAATTTACCCAAATCCCCCAAACCCTAGCTAGCAATTCATACAAGCATTTCATATCATCAAGCTCTCAACAACATCAATGCAATCAACAATTAACATTCAAAGCACAATAAATGCACAATAGCAAAAACACCAAATAGATAGATAAAATGATTCTCAATACATAGAAGTGGAAGCTTTAATCCATAGCTCCCAAGTACAAGAACTACTCTAGAACAACAAAAGACATAATTAAACTAAGAAAAACAAAGAAAAGAAAGAAGAAGAAAAACCTACGGTTTGCGCCCAAAAACCAGAGAAAACGCGGGCTGAGCAAAACTGGAGAAGAAGAAGAAAGAGAGTAGTATTTATAGTCGGAAGAAGATAAAGTTGATTTCTGGCCGTCCGTTCGTCGCGACTCGCGACGATGTCCCGACTCGCGATGGTGTCGCGACGGTGTCGCGACGGGAGCCAGAGTTCTGCATTGTTTCTTTGTCTTCTTCATAGCCATCCCTCTCGATCTTCAAGTCTTCAACGGCTCCAAAAATGGTCTTCAACGGCCTCCGGTCTTCATGTCTTCGAAGTGAGTATCCAAAAGTCTTCGAAAGTATAGTCTTCAATGTCTTCCGGTCTCCGTTGCTTCCGTGTTCTTCCCTTGTCACACAAAATCCACTTAAAAGAGGTAAAAGAGTGCAAAGTTGCTTTTGCCTCTCCTAAGTGAATTTCAAGGTAAAACACAAGCTCTCGATAATAAAAGAGCACAAAAGTGATCCTAAATACTACTAAATAATGCGCCTAAAATGGACACATCACATGATATGGGTTATGGTGCATCCGCAATTTCATTCATAGTATAATATCGAGTTAGGCTACAATTGTTAATTTGGGAGTGTTAGATTAATGCCCTTTTAAGCTCAAGAGTACTGGGGAGATGAGTGCGCTCATGCTACCTTGAGAGTATCGATAAAAGTAAATTCTAGTTGGCTAGTTGTGTGAGTGATTGCATGTTAGGAGCGGTTGAACGAGGGCCGCTGTATTGAAATTCCTAATGAGGGAAACCTGGCTTACCCCGGTAATTAAGCATTGTAGTTTGTGGCAACTAGGGTTGTATCAATTCTAGAGTCATTACAAGACATCAATACCTTTGCCTCTTTAGGCATAGGGTTAGTGTCCGAGTGGAGAGCCCGGGACGTATTTTCCTTACTCCCGCATCTAACGGTTACTACCTAAGAAAGGCTTAGATCCTTTAAGAGGAAGTGTGTTAGCATCCAGACTGAGATGATGTGGATGAAATGAGAAGTCGGAAAGATTAGAGCGCTTCCCTAAATACAGAGATGGCGAGATGGTTTTGAAGGGAGCTGAACCTTTCTATGGCAGACATTGGAAATTATCGACCATCTTCACACTATGTGACTTGAGCATGAGATTCAATTTATATGTCTAATATGTAATATAATCTAGGATCAAATTCATATGATGGTCATGTTATGAAAATACTGTTAAGACTAGTTAATTCAATCGTACTTTGCTTTAGTTATATGCTCGTAGTTGTTAGTACAAAATCCCCATTTATCTTGTTTAGTACTAGCTATTCCCGACACACAATTGGGGTGATGACCGATTGTGAGTTGTTTCCGGCCAACTTTCAAATACTAGTATCTCTGTGGACGACCTCAGATTTGACACTAGCTACTTGGTTGTATTTAGTAGTGAGCATGGGAGCAAAATTACAAATCTCTATCTTTGAATGCATCCCATAGGAAATTTGGTAAAAAGAACGACCCCGCAGGTGGGGGTCAAATTTTGGTGGTGCTGCTGGGGATACTAGAATTATTTAATTGTTAGCTAGCATAACTAGTTTGTAGATCAGCTTGTATTTTAATTTTCTTGTTGCATTTTTGTGTTTTTGTTTGTGCCCTTTTGTGTGTTTGTTGTTTTACATAATATGTATTGCTTGAGTTCTTGGTGTTCCCACCAAGAATCCTTGCAATACGATTCTAAAATTTTATTGAAAGGAAAAAAATATGTTGAGAAGAGAAGCTCAACGAGTGAGACTTTGTAGGATATGTCATTTCGACCACCCTACAAAGTCTTGCTCACAGTTGAGTAAATAGGATAAAGAGGTGGGATTTTTTGGTTCCCATGGCCTATGCAATTGAGAATGGTACCCATATCATGATTCTCCCAATTTGGGGTTGAGTGGTAACCCAAATTCATGGTATGCAGATGCATCATAAAAACCAACCATATGAGCTAGATAGTTGGCCTTCGCCACCCTATAATATGTCCCAAAACCAATCCCTAGGAGTAGTTCCCAAGCCCAAGTATGTAGACGTGTTTGGAGTCATAGCTAACCTTTTTAAAAAATAATGAGTTGCTCCACACACGAGTGTTTAGTAACACTAGAGACTTGGGAGTTCACAAGTCGGAGTATGGAAAACTTTTGCAAGCTATAGCTAATGTGACCAAGAGTAATGAGTAACTCCAATCACAACTGCATAGCAACATTAGAGATTTGGTAACTCAACTCTTCTTAAGCATTGAGAGAGTTGAATGGCACATGAGTAACTTGATGGAAATGGTGAGCCAACTAGAAGCCCAATATTCCAAAAATGAACCATCCCTAGTTGAACTTGAAATTTTGGTAAGTGAGTTCCAAGTGGATGAGAAGTGTTTTGTTGAGAGCGAAGAAGTTAAGGAAGGGGTTATTGTACTTAGTTCATTATGGTGTCTATTTTTACCCCAACCTCTACCCATAGAACAAACTCCCACATTTTCAAAACCCTTAGAGGAAACCATAGAAAAGCTAATTGAGTATGCTAAGCTTCCAAACCACCCATTTCCTTTAAGGTCGACTCCTCCTCTACAAAATCTTCCTTTTAGAAGATACTTACCCCCACACTCCATTTTTGGGAGCCTATGGTGATGGGGTACAAATCCTCACCATATGGATAACATCAGAGTCGTGTTAATGATCTTAATTGTACAGAGCTTCTCGAGAGACAATCCGAGCCCTTAAAAAGATTTTAGGTAGATTTTTTGTTATATCATGATGTTGGAATGATTTTATGTTAGTTTGGAGGTGTTTGTAGGGAATTTTAGTCATTGATATTTTGAGTTTGAATAAATTTTTGCTCAGTTTTTGTACCTTTGCTTGTAGGAATAAGTTTGCGACGAAAATGGAGGAAGGAGCCAAACCTCGTACCAGATGAATGGCACGAAGCATTCAAGTGGCACGATCCATGCCGTTTGAATGCTGCTCGTGCCACCCTCAATGCCCAATGGAAAGGCACGACCCTTCTATATGATAAGGAATTTTTCCATCAGAATTTTCAGACTCATTTTCGCGAACTTACCCCTACCCCAACACAAACTCATCCATATCTCCCTCAATCCTTGTCCAAAGTCGACGAAACTTGTTCCATAACCTTCCTATTCAAATCGTGCACAAACCCCAACCCTTCCTCCAATCAATTACAACTTATATTGTCCTAGATTTAAGCTAGGACAGGTTAGCCCTTTTTTATTTTTCTCTCCCAAGAACTCAATTTTTTTCTTCTATTTTTGGTGTCTTGGATCGTTGGGTTCTGCTCCGGAGAGGATTTTGCACATTCTACAAGGGTTAATTCATTAGATTCAGTCACTGTGCTCTAAAAGGTATTTTGGCCGAACACGATTTCTTCAAATTAGGGATATTTTTTACTTTTGGACTGTAGGCTGCATGTTAGACTATTGTGACTTAGGGTTAGAGCTGTGATTTGCATATTGGGTTGAGTAGATTTTGGAGAAATTATTTTGGACTATTTTTGGACTGTTTCGAGTTTTCAGTACTGCGACTTGGACTGTTTGGCATATCTGTATGTCTACCATTATGCTGCCTAGACGTAGTGTATATAGAGTTGGCTCTATCCCTCTCTTTATGGGACTACAGAGGCTCGACCTTGCTCAGCAAGAGCGATGGGCTGGCTATGTCGGTGCCCTATCATTGAGACTCAATTTGTGGACAAGAAAGTTCTCAAAAAGCTCAAGTTTCATAGAACGGTAAAGAACCTGCTTAAGCATGGAGGCTTTCATTAAGAAGGAAGCCCCCACCTATAGGAGTTACACTCTAGAATTCCTTGCCACTGTCAGGCAAGGATTCAATGAGCATGGTTGCCCAGTGGTGCACTTTCACTTAGGGGGCGATCCCACACCCTAACTTATAAGGCGATTGTGGAGTGCTTTGGGTGGAAGCACAAGGATGATGTTCCAACATCAGGGTATATTTTTTTGGGTTTCAGTTGGAGCCATTCTGGTCCACCATTACCCGATAGCCACAAGCAAATGCGAGCAAGAGCATCAATATCATACATTCCGCCCTGAGGCATGTGGCTTGGTTGCTGATGATTGTAGTCATCAACCATGGAGAGATGACCAATTACACTCAAGAGGATTGATTTTTTTTGTGGTCAATTTGCACTGGTGTGTCTTGCCCTGATACAGTTTGACACTTTATGGATCAGTGTTGCCGAGTGTCGATTAGGAAAGGAGGCAAGCTAACTATAGGTGGTATAATATCACTCTTAGCCATTCAATACGTTCTTCCGACAAATGATAGCATACGAAAGAACCCCGACGTGACCTATAGCCTCACCCCATCCTACTATGGATTTTCTGGTCCTGATTGATATTCAGACCTTACTTAACTATCTATACTTTTACAATAATTACTAAGGTTTGACTTTAACCAATTTACGATCAAATTATCTTACTTAACATTCCATAAACTAACACTAATAACTAAGGATTGACTTTAACTGATTGGCGATCGACCCTTACTTAACTTTCTATAAACTTACTGTAGTAACAAAGGATTGACTTTAACTAATTGATGGTCAAACCTTACTTAACATTTCATAAAATAACACTAATAACTAAGAATTGACTTTAACAGATTGATGGTCAACGCTTACTTAACGTTCTATAAACTTACAATATTAAGTAAGGTTTGACTTTCGCTAGACGATGGTTAAAGCCTTATTAAACATACTATAACTTACACTAATAATTAAGGTTTGACTCTAACTAATCGATGATCAACCATTACTTAACGTTCTATAAACTAACACTAACAATCAAGGATTGACTTCAATTGATTAATGGTCAAACCTAACTTAACGTTCTATAAACTTACAATAATAATTAAGGTTGGATTTTAACTAATTGAGAGTTTACCCTTACTTATCGTTCTACAAACTAACACCAATAACTATGGTTTGACATTAAATAATTGATGGTCAATACTTATAAAATGTTCTATAAACTAACACTAATAACTATGGATTCACTTTAACTTTGGACGTTCAACCCATACTTAACCATCATAAACTTGCAACTACAACTAAGGTTTGACTTTAACTAATAGATGATCAACCCTTACTCAATGTTCTATAAACTAACACTAATAACTCAGGTCTAAATTCAACTAATCGATGATCAACCCTTATTTAACATTCTATAAACTTACAATAATAACTAATGTTATAGACCATTTAAACAACTGAACTTCTATGTCAAAGTCATTTAAACAACTAAACTTTTGGCCATTCCAATTAGAGGATAATGGATAAATCTAGGCTTTGACTAGTTTAGACGATTCATAGTGGTTCACTCAATTTAGACTGGTTAGGCCTTGTCTAAGCTGGCTGGTTAGCAAAATTTATACACAAAAAATATGATACCATTACACATACAAAATGCATTTCCGGCGATCTATAATTTTGTCCTCATAATTTCTCGATAGAGTTTTAATTTAATAGAGAAGGCTATTTTTTTTACAATTTTGTTTTTAGCAAAAGTTAAGGAATTTCCATTAACGACTTTGTTGCACGTTTACTGTAACTTTTTTCTTCTAAATCGCCATCTATTTTAAGTTTCAAACTCAAAACATGTATCCTGAAAGTCAGATTGATGATATACGCCTCCGAAGATCCATTAGACAATGGCTAATTACCAACCACCGTCAAACATAGCATTTATGAGGGTAGTTTTGGCATCGGAATATGTGTTTGGTGTGTGCTAAAGTAGACAACGGCTGTCGAACCGCTGTCTAAAGAAACTCTACAAATATATACACTGAAAGTTTATAATAGAGGGCAATTCCGATGTCAGAAAATGTTTCACAAGTGCATAAAAAAGGGCTATTTTGACTTCAGAACATGTGCCTGGAGTGTACTAAATTAAACAACAGATGTTGAACCATCGTATAAAAAGCTTTTTTTAAAAAATACTCTTTTATAATCCTTTTCCTTCCCAAACGTGGCCATTTTTTTTGTCTTCCATCGTTCCTTTCTTTATTTTTTCTCCCTTTTTTTGACACTTTCCCAAGTCTTACACTTCCTCTTTATCAGGAGCGGTCAGAGTCGAACACAACAACAATAATCACTAAAACACACTCTCAGTCAGAGGCGACTTGGAGACAACCACCCCGAATGAGAATTTGTTGGGGTTAAATAAAAGGAAGAGGAAGAGGAAGGAAAATCTTCTCACGTGGAGTACGAAAAGGAGAAGAGAGCATTTACAACATTTCTAGAAGCTAACAGAGAATAACTATATACATAATTGATCAATACAATAAGGGCTAGGGAAGAAAGTTGACAAGAGCAAAGAGCCTAAGATCATTATTGTGGAAGAAGACATGGAACATTATTTACTGGCAAAAAACTCATGGAACTTTGGAATGACAAGATTTCAAGCTACCCCATCACTTGAAAATGTACGATGGGATGACAGACCCAAGGGAATTCCTACACTCTTATTTCTATAGCATGAGGTTTCACGATGAGCCAATCCATCTTGTATGCAAAGCCTTTTCCATCAGCTTGACAGGACTGCGATCACATGGTACAATACCCTACCAAAAAGAAGCATCTAAACATGGGCCTGGATTTTGGATAGGGGAGATTTTACGAAGAGCAAAAATTCACAATGATGTTTGCATACCTAATAAACGTTGTACAACAAACCAGAGAAAGCATAGCGGAGTACCACAACCTCTTTGTTTCCTAAAGTCTACATGTTTGTGACCTAAAGTACCGAATGTCCTTGGGTGATTTTATGAATGGAATGTGATGATAGAAGAAACGGAAAGGTGCAAAATTAACTGTTCATAGGTGCGAAATTTGGTGCGATACTGTGTGTTCTCTTTCTCTTCCTCACCAATGGTCTAATATTTCTGTCTTTCTATCCGTTAACTGCCGGAATTGGACCCTGAGTTGGCCTCGGCCTCTGGTCTCATCATCGGCCATCGCCGGTCAAGATGGCCGATAATGTTATCAATCACCCTCCACCCCCAATAACCTTCGCCGCGGCTCTTCAGACCAAATCTCCCCCTCTTTCTAAAAATCTTCCAAATAACCCTAAACTGATTCCAAAATCTACCCACCTTGGTGATCCTGCTTGCTTGTACTCGGATGACCAAATTGCAACGCTTTCAGCCCATTACTCCAATGCCCTGGTTGGTAAGTTTACTAAAGGTAGGCTCTCTATGGAACAGATGGAGGCAGCTCTTAAGACAATCGGGTTCAAAGGTAAGTATCAGTTAGGTTCACTAGATTATAAACATGTGTTAATTAGATTTGAGAATGTTAACGATTACCAAAGATGCTGGATGAAGGGCATCTGGAACTTTAATGGCATATTGCTTAAGATGCTTAAGTGTACTCCTGAATTCTCAACTCATAAGGAATCCCCCATTGTTCCTATTTGGTGTACTATTAGGGAAGTACCTTTGTATTATTATAACTCTGCTTCCATTGAGTCAATTGGCAACAGTATGGGGAGTTTTATTAAAAAAGACCTAGCTACTGAAATGCTTACTAGACCCTCTGCAATCAAATTCTGTGTTGAAGTTGATTTACAGAGACCTCTGTGTTAACACATTAGGCTAGGGTCAGTATCAAATAACACTAAGTATAGAATTGAGTATGAGGATATTCCTCTCTATTGTAACCATTGTGCTAAACGAGGTCACTCTCTGATCCAATGTAGAGCAATCTCACAAGTTACTAATGATAGAGCTGAGGAAGCTAATCTTGGTCAGATCCAACCTCCTCCACTGTGGCAGGCAACTGGGAAAAAATTTATCATTCCACCTTAGATCAATGACTCAATTACTGATCCTTCTACCTCTGCTTTTGATATGGCTGTCAGGAACTCCGAGTCTAATTCTCCAATAGAGGTCCTTAAAACTCCTGTTAGTGGTAATCCTGTGCTGACAGGAAATTCCTTTGTCACTCCAGAGAACTCCATTTCCAGATTACTTAAGGAAACTGAAACTGCCAAACCTGCTCAGATAATATATGCTAAAGATGATCTTCAAATTGGTTCACTTCTGTTGCCATTGAAAAATCCCACTAACAATCCTACACTTTCCTTACAAGGAAAGATGTCAAACAGATTTTCTGTTTTGCAGGATGGAGGCTCTTCCTCACAGGATCAGGATGACAACAATGAGCTAAGATCAGTGGATTTGGATACTGCTCTGGAGTTGAATCCTTCTGATCAACAAGACTTAAACGCTGCTGCTACTTCGGAGCAACCTGGTAAGTTTGATCACCAAGGTAAGGCAAAAAATAAAAAAATTACCTACCTGAGTCAGTTGAATAAATTGCTTTTAAGATCAGCTACTAAAGGTAATCAATCAAGTGAAATATGACAATTAAGGTCAATGTTAATTTTCTGATTTGGAATCTGCGTGGTATGGAAACATCAATGCTTAGACTGCTTAATTTAATCAAACTTAAGAAAGTTCTGTTGTTATGTATAATTGAGCCTATGCATGATAATACTAAAATCCAATACTACATGAGTGCACTTAACTTCTCCAACAACCTGATTCTTCCTAATGGGAAGATTTGGCTTCTCTGGTCAAATCCTGTATCAGTGTCACTTCTTTCCTCTCATGAACAATTTATGCATGTGAAAATTTCCCATCTCTCTATTAATCTTTGTATGGAGGCTGTTTTTGTTTATGCATCAAGGAATAGAGAGGGTAGGAAGGAACTTTGGAAGGAATTACAGCACTTATCTAAGGGGGACACTATTTTTATAGAAGACTTCAATACAATAACTTCTGTGACTGAATATAGAGGTCCCTCTAATCCAGCCTTAGGTAGTATCAGAAATTTTAATACATGGATTAACTCTAATGGACTTCAGGAGATTAATACAGTGGGTAACCTTTTTACTTGGTGTAACTCTAGGCTTAGGAATCCTACTTCTAAGAGGTTGGACAGAGGTCTCTGCACTTTATCATGGTACTCTAAATTTCCTTCCTCATCAATCCAGATCCTTAATAGACAAACATCAGATCATTCTCCTCTCCTACTACAGCTGTCCAATCTAGTTCTCTCATTCCCAAAGCCCTTTAGATTTATTAATGCTTGGTTTCAAAGGACAGATTTCTTAACTTTAGTTCAGGATAATTGGGAAAAGCCAATTCAGGATAAAGGCATGATCAGGTTCTATCTAAAATTGATTAGGCTTAAAAAGATGCTAAAAATATGGAACAGAGAATGTTTTGGGAATATTGACTCAAATGTTACCCTAGCTGAGGAAGTCTTAAGGGTACAGGAACTCAACTTTGACCTGAACCCAACACTTTCTGAAAGAGTTACTCTAAACCAGCAAAAAGCAATGCTACTTAGGGCATTAAAGGAGAAGGAGAAATTTTGAAAACAAAAGGCAAGGCTTAAATGGCATAAATTGGGGGATAACAATACTCAGTTTTATCATAAGGTAGTACAGAAAAAGAACTGTAAGCTGCAGATCAGTAAAATTAAAAATCAAGGGGGCCAATGGTTAAATACACAATCAGAAATTCAGAATGAAGCTGTTCTTCATTTCTCAGATTTGTTAACTGAACCCAACCAAAACACTACTGATACTTACAGCTCTCATTTCCTTGCTCAAATTCCCACAATTATGACTGACAGGGATAATCAAACTTTGGGAGATTCAGTTTCTGGTACTGAACTACAGGCTGTGGTCAAGAGTTTAGATAATAATAGCAGCCCAGGGCCAGATGGGTTTACACCAAAATTTTACAAAAAATGCTGGTCTTTCATTAAACAAGATTTAATGGATGCTGTAAATGATTTTATTTCTGGGTCTGAAATCCCTAAAGGTATATCCAACACTTGGATAGTCCTTATCCCTAAAAAAGTAACACCCTGTTCATTTGGGGATTTTAGACCAATAAGCTTATCAAATGTCATAAACAAAATCTGTTCTAAGGTTTTGATGGAAAGATTGAAACCTTACATGGAGTCGTTGATCTCTCCTAATCAATCCTCTTTCTTGAAGAAACGAGATATATCGGATAATATCTTGTATCTTCAGGAAATGATCAGGTTCCTTGATAAGAAAAACAGGATTCCAAATTGTATACTGAAATTGGACCTAATGAAAGCATTTGATAGGGTTAACTGGCAGTTCCTTAGAAAAATTTTAATTAAATTTGGTTTTAATGGAAAATTTTTAAATGCGGTTATGAGTAATTTATCTCAGGCCTACTTCTCTGTCCTTGTAAATGGGAATCCAGCTGGTTTCTTCAAAGCTACTAGAGGTATTAAACAAGGTGATCCTCTTTCTCCTTTTCTTTTCAATATTTTCTCTGAAGCTTTTTCTAGGAGTTTATCATTCATTTTCTCCAATAATAGTCTAACAGGTTTCCAATTACCTGCTTCTATCCCTGCAGTTTCACATTTAATGTATGCAGATGATACAATTATCTTTTTGCAAGCATCTAAATCTAATTTGATAAGAATCAAGGCTTTCTTAGATATTTTTGAAGCCACTTCGGGACAGAAGTTTAATTTCGAAAAATCTGAATTTTACCTAAGTAAGAGAGCTTCGAATTTAAGGTTTCATCAGGTTAGGGCAATACTGAAAATGAAAAAAGGCTCCTTCCCATTCACATATCTAAGTTGTCCCATTTTTCAGGGGAAAACCTTAAAGAGATACTTCCAACCATTGATGGCTAGTCTTGACACTAAACTTCAAAGTTGGAAAAATAAGTGGCTTAGTGCTGGGGGGAAAATGGTTTTAATCAAACACTACCTATATTCCTTGCCACAACATTTATGGGCTGTTACTAATCCCCCAAAAACAATCATTAAAACCTTTGAGAAGAGATTAGCAAGGTTTTTTTGGGGTGAATCTGAGGGAAAAAACAATAAAATCTGGAGGAGATGGTCTACAATTTCAGTTTCCACTGATTTGAATGGTCTTGGGTTCAGATCTATTAAAGCCATTATTGATACTTGTTCTGCAAAACTTTGGTGGAAGAGCCAACTAGGAATAACTTTGTGGGCAAAGTTGATATGGTCTCTGCCTATTTCTTATAGGAAATCTGTCACTTGGAAAAGAATTCTGTTAGTTAATTCATTTGTAGAACAAAACTCTCATATTATTCATGGTAAAGGTACCTGCAGTTTCTGGCTGGCAAATTGGTGTCCATCTGGTCCTCTCATTAACTTTATCCCTCTGCATATAGTATCTGATTGGCCATATTTGTCTGTGGCTGATTTCATTAATTGTAAAGCTACTATTTTAGCTCAAATTGGTTCTCTTCTAGAACTTGATACTCTGGCCTTTCTCCAGGATGCACAACTCACAGTGGTCAGAGATAATAGACTGATATGGAATCCTGAGCCCTCTGGTAGTTTTACATCTAAGTCTACTTATAGAACTCTAACTCGGTCATCAGGTAACTTTCTTGCTCCTAAATTTATTTGGAACAATGCTATTCAGAAGAAGATTTCAATTTTCACCTGGAAACTGTTACAATCCTTTCTCCCCTTCGATGAGGTTCTTATTACATGTGGTTTCAGTTTAGCATCTAAGTGTCCTGCCTGCTGTAGTATAGACTCTATTCAGTATTTTTTTATATCGTGTCACATTGCTAGGGCTGTCTGGAGTAACATTGCATGCATAGTAGACTTTCATCTTAATCAGGATCACTCCCTTTCTGAAAGATTTTTTCTTTTCTGGGATTGCCATGACTTACTGGGTTGGAAGCAGTTTATCTGCAAAATTATGCCTTCTCTCACCTGCTGGTCACTTTGGAAAGCTAGGAATAGGTTCATTTTTGATAATAAGCCCTTCCCTCCAGTGGCAATTACTAAAGAAGTAGAGGAGCTTATAAAACTGTCTTGTTTACCTCACCTAGGCCATATTTTTCTCATTCTGCTATGGCTTCTCCTCTAAGTCAATGGATTCCTTTCACTCGACCACCTCCAAAGCCAAATATATCCATTGCTAAGTGGGAAAAGCCTACATCTAGAAAAATCAAAATAAACACAGATGCATCTTGGTATCCAGATAAGGCTTCAGTTGGTGTGATTGCTAGGGATAATTTAGGTGATCCGATATTCTTATTTTCTGATACTATTACTGCTGCCTCACCTCTAGAAGCTGAAATTTTGGCTCTGCTACTAGCTTGTAATAAGTTTCACGATCCTGATCATAATTACATCTTTGAAACTGATTGTAAGCTAGCTGTTCAAATGATCAAAGATCCATATGCGGCAAATTGGAAACTCTTTGATCTGACTTATAGAGTCAAACACTTACTAGGATCTTCCCATCTACATCATATATTTAGAGAAAGTAATTCAGTGGAAAATGCTATTGCTAAATCTCATTTTAGCTCTGTTCAAAGTCTGAGTCTTCAAAATATCACTCAGCATATCAAGGGATTGATCTCATTGGATAAGCTTCAGATTCCGCATATTAGAGCTCATACTTTGCCTTAGGATTGATACTGCTAATCCATTTTCTTGCTGCAGACTGGATATGGACTTATGTCTACTAACAAGCATTTATGGGGAGCTCCTGGCAACTCAACGACTATTACATTCCTGATCTAGCAATACATTTGGCTGGAGGAGACTTGGAAATTACTCGCTTGGTGATCAATTTGCTACGCACGGAACACTCGCACTGATACTGATACTCGTACCCGGTGAAGCTGCTGTTCATCTTGTTGTTCAGCACATATAATCTTCATGGGTTTCCAACTGATGCTGCCAACTTGTGCAACTCAAACTTTCCATTCTTACTTTTGGTTGCTGTAATTATCATACTTACCAATGACTATCTGTCTTTGAAGTTGCCTGGCCAAAGGAGAGGATTAACACGAGGGGTGGAGATTCTCTCCTTTGGATCGCAACTTCATTACAGATCACGTCACGGTTGTATAGCTGTAGATAAGGTTAGGACTTTTGGAGGTAACCGTGTTGCCTCAATGGTTTTTGGGAAACAAATACTCGGGATGTACTAATGTTTTTAATCTGGTTACAAGGTCTGGGGAACCTTAATACATATCCCTCACCCACGGGTGGTTTCATTTTAAAAAAATGAATGGAATGTGATCAATAGATGTCTACCAGAATTTGACTGCAGCTATGCCAGAAAAACCAAGAGACCTCTAGAAACTCTAAGAATTTTTTTTCAAACTGAGGAAGTGACCATAGAAAACTAAAAAATGAATGAGGAGAAAAACGGGCAGGAGAGGACCCTAGCAAGAGAATAAAAAAGATAGGGGAATGAGCATTGCTGGTAAGAGGAATACATATGGAGGTCTAAGAAAACCTCATATCTCCGAGAAATTTCTAACAAAGTCAAGAAAAAAAATTGGCAAAACAGTACGGAGTTATTTAGAGAACCCTTTCCAATAAAAACACCACCAGACAAGAGTCGAAAGAATATTAATGTGCTTTTTATACGAATCATGGTCACAAAATAGAGAATTTCAATGTAGGAAAAGAGTATGCACCTAACCGCAGTATATACAAAAGCGATATAAGTGTGTGCGATTGTGTGTGCAAAAAAGTGACTGTGTGTGCTAATTCTCTACGCTTTCTTTTCTTTTCTGACCGTTACCTGCCGGCAACGGTAACTGGTCCGGTGGTTTCTGGTTCCACCGCCTCTTGGCGGGGCTTCTTCTCGTCGGCCAATGGCGGCTTCCACCTCCAATCTCCCTCCACCTCCTAAAACTTTCGCGGAAGCTCTTCAAACCAAATCCCCTCCCTTGTCAACACAACTCCCAAATAACCCTGAACTAATCCCAAAGTCTTCCCATCTAGGTGATCCTGCCTGCTTGTACTCCGATGAGCAAATTGCTAAGTTATCGGCTCACTACTCCAATGCTTTGGTCGGTAAGTTTACAAAAGGTAGAATTTCTATGGATCAGATGGAGGTGGCCCTTAAAACAATCGGGTTTGAAGGTAAGTACCAATTAGGGTCTCTTGATTATAAACATGTACTAATTAGATTCGAGCAGGTTAACGACTACCAACGATGTTGGATGAAGGGCATATGGAATTTCAATGGTGTTTTACTGAAGATGCTCAAGTGGACACCTGAGTTCTCCACACAGAAAGAATCCCCCATTGTTCCGATTTGGTGTACAATTAGGGAGGTACCTCTATATTACTATAACTCTGCTTCTATTGAAGCTATTGGTAATAGTATAGGTAGCTTTATAAAGAATGATTATGCTACTGAGATGCTTACCAGGCCCTCGGCCATTAAATTCTGTGTTGAAATTGACTTAATGAAGCCTCTGTCACAATTTATTCAGCTTGGTTCAATAGCAAATTATAGAAAATATCCAATTGAGTTTGAAGATATCCCTCTCTATTGTGGCTATTGTGCTAAACTAGGACATTCATTAGGCCAATGTAGAGTTAACCCCCAGAATAAAAATGATAGGATTGATGAAACTAACAGAATTCAGACTCATCCCAATCCTCAGTGGCAGGCAATGGGGAAAAAATTTGATTTACCACCTCTGCTCTCTGATTCTTCTAATGCCCCTTCCACCTCTAATCCTGATAAGGCTGGTAGGAGCCCTGATCTCCCTTTGCAATCTAACACTTTATCTCAGACTCCCACAACTCCTGTTTCTGGTGGTATTAAGCTAATAGAGAGTCCAGATAACTCCACCACTAGGTTATTAAAGGCTACTGCTAACTCTAAAATTGTACTGAAAACTTATGCTAGGGATGATCTTCACATTGGTTTACTTCGCTACCCTAGGATTGACTCTATTGCTAACCCTACACTTTCCCTACTTGGAAAGATGTCAAATAGATTCTCTGTTTTGCAGGAAGAAGATCTTCACACCCAGGATCAGGAAGAAACCAGTTACAAAAAACAGGAGAACCTGGAGAGCACCTTGGATCTGGACACAAATGAGCAACAAATTTTGGATGACAATTCGGGCTCCGAGTATCCAGGTAAGTTTGATCATCAAGGTAAATCAAAAAATAAAAAGGTTACCTATCTTAGTCAACTGAATAAAATGTTATTAAGATCAGCAACAAAAGGTACAAAATCAGGTGAAATATGATAGATACAGTTAACATTAATTTTTTGATCTGGAATCTCCGTGGTATGGAAACATCAATGCTTAGGTTATCTAATTTGATTAAAATCAAGAAAATTCAGTTGCTATGCATAATTGAACCTATGCATGATAACTCTAAAATTCAATCCTATATGACTGCCTTGCATTTCTCCAATTGTCTAGCCCTTCCTAATGGAAAAATTTGGTTAATGCGGTCTCATCTCCTCTCTGTTTCCCTTATTACCTCTCATGTCCAATTTATGTTTGCTGACATATCTCATCTTTCTTTGGACCTCAATATGAAGGTTGTTTTCATTTATGCTTTAAGAGACAGAGAAGGTAGGAAAACATTATGGAAAGATTTAGAGCCTTTGTCTAACGGTGAGACTATTTTTATTGGGGATTTTAATACAATTAGAAATCTTTCTGAATATAGAGGGCCTTCTAATCCTGCTCTTGGGAGCATTAGGGACTTTAACACATGGATTAATTCAAATGGTATTCAGGAAATAAACACAGTAGGTAATCTGTTCACTTGGTATAACTCCAGGCTTAGAAATCCTACTTCTAAAAGGTTAGATAGAGGACTTTGTACACTAGCTTGGAGTTCCAAATTCCCATCTTCCTCCATCAAGATTCTTAATAGGCACACATCAGACCACTCACCTCTCCTCCTCCAGTTATCCAAGCTAATCCTATCATATCCTAAACCTTTTAGATTCATTAATGCCTGGTTCCAAAGGTCAGATTTCATTGCTTTATTGCAGGAGAATTGGGAAAAGCCGATACAAGATAAGGGTATGATTAGATTTTATTTGAAACTGATTAGGCTAAAAAGAGTCATCAAAACATGGAACAGAGAATCTTTTGGTAATATTGACTCTAATGTTACACAAGCTAAGGAAGCTTTAAGAATACAGGAATCTGCTTTTGATCTAAATCCTACCCCGACTGAACTTGTGAAGCTAAATCAGAAAAAAGCTATTTTGCTAAGAGCCATTAAGGAAAAAGAAAAGTTTTGGAAACAAAAAGCAAGACTTAAATGGCATAAATTAGGGGACAATAATACTCAATTTTTCCATAAGGTAGTCCAAGAAAAGAACTGTAGGATGCAGATTAATAAAATAAAAAATTCAGCTGGCCAATGGTTAAACACACAACCTGAAATTCAGAATGAGGCAATTGCCTTTTATTCTGATCTACTAACTGAACCTGACCAAAACACTGAAGATACTTACTCTTCTCACTTCCTTAGCCAGATTCCAATGATTTTAAATGATTCTGATAATCATGCTTTAGCTACTCCTGTACTGGAATCTGAATTAAAATCTGTGATCCAGAGTTTAAACAGTAACAGTAGTCCTGGTCTGATGGTTTCACACCTAAGTTTTATAAGAAATGCTGGCATTTTATTAAGCAAGATCTTATAGAGGCAGTAAATGACTTCATTGCAGGTTCTAATATCCCAAATGGGATATCTAGTACTTGGATTACACTCATTCCCAAGAAAGTAACTCCATGTCAGTTTGGTGATTTTAGACCTATCAGCTTATCTAATGTAACTAATAAAAGCTGTTCCAAGGTTCTTATGGTAAGGTTGAAACCTTATATGGATTCTCTGATTTCTCCTAACCAATCTTCATTTTTGAAGAAGAGAGACATTTCTGACAACATAATATATCTACAGGAAATGGTCAGATTCCTTGATAAGAAAAATAGAACTCCAAATTGTATTTTGAAACTGGATTTAATGAAAGACTTTGACAGGGTCAACTGGCAGTTCCTTAGGAAGATTTTAGCTAAATTTGGTTTTAAAGGTAATTTTTTAAATGCAGTTATGAGAAATTTATCACAGGCACAATTTTCAGTTCTAGTTAATGGGAAACCTGTTGGTTTTTTCAAAGCTACTAGAGGGATTAAACAAGGTGATCCGCTCTCTCCTTTCCTTTTTAACATTTTTAGTGAAGATTTTTCAAGAAGTCTTTCCTATATATTCTCTAACAGTAGGCTATCTCATTTCCTTTTACCTGCCTCAATACCTGCAATATCCCATTTACTGTATGCAAATGATACCATTATCTTTATGCAGGCATCTAAATTAAATCTTATAAGAATAAAAGCTTTCTTGGATGTCTTTGAGGTGACTTCAGGCCAGAAATTTAATTTTGACAAGTCAGAATTTTATCTTAGCAACAGGGCCTCAAACATAAAGAACACACAGGTTAAGTCCATTTTGAAAATGGAAAAAGCTCACTCCCATTTACATACCTTGGATGTCCCATTTTTAGGGGAAGAACACAAAAAAGATATTTCCAACCTAAAATGGCTAACCTGGATACTAAACTTCAAAGTTGGAAGAATAGATGGTTAGTGCGGGGGGGGGGGGGGGGGAGCTGGTTTTAATTAAGCATTGCCTTTACTCCTTACCACAGCATCTATGGGCTGTCACTAAACCACCAAAGATAATAATTCGTACCTTTGAGAAAAGATTAGCTAGATTCTTCTGGGGTGAATCAAATGGAAAGAATAATAAAATCTGGAAGAAATGGTCAGATATTGCAATTTCTACTGATTTGAATGGTCTTGGTTTTAGATCGGTCAAAGCCATAATTGATACCTGCTCAGTTAAACTTTGGTGGAAAAGCCAATTAGGTACCTCTCTTTGGTCAAAACTGATCTGGTCCCTTCCTATATCCCACAGAAAATCTGTAACATGGAAGAGAATTCTCTACATTAACTCATTCGCAGAGCAAAACTCAGAAATTATTCATGGGAAGGGTACCTGCAATTTCTGGGTAGCTAAATGGTGTCCTAGGGACCCTCTAAGTACTATCATTCCTGATCATATAATAGATACCATGCCATATTTATATGTGGCAAATTTCATTAATAACAAGTCCATCATACTACCTCAGATTGTTTCATTTTTGGACCATGATACCGTGTTTTTTCTTCAGGAGGCTGTACTGGTACCTGGAAGAGAAGACAGATTGATCTGGAAGCCTGAGGTCTCAAGTAACTTCACATCTAAATCAACCTATAGAGCGCTTACTCATGTGACAGGTAATTTTCCTGTATCTAAACTCATTTGGAATAATGCTTTGCAAAAAAAGATTTCCATATTTATATGGAAAATGCTGCAATCATTCCTTCCCTTTGATGAAGTGCTTATTACATGTGGATTCAGTTTAGCTTCTAAATGCCCTGCTTGTTCTAACTCAGACTCTATACAGCATTTCTTTATTTCATGTCATATTGCCCAGGCTGTTTGGGAAAACATAGCTTCAGTAATGAACTTTCATCTGCATGAAAATCATTCCCTTACTGATAGATTCTTAGTTTTCTGGAATACTAAAGATCTTGTTAGCTGGAAACATTTCATTTGTAAAATCATACCTTCCCTAACTTGTTGGTCACTATGGAAAGCTAGGAATAGATTCATTCATGATAATAAGCCATTTCTCCTCGGAACTAATTTCCAAGGAGGTTCATGACTTAATTAAATTGGCATTCCTAACTACTCCAAAGACATACTTCTCTCATTCCTCTATTTCTACACCTTTTAATCATTGGACACCTTTTATTAGACCTCCCCCTAAGCCTAACATAGCTATTGTTCTGTGGGAGAGACCTCCTGCTGGGTCAATCAAAATAAATACGGATGCCTCTTGGTACCCTGATAAGGCAGCAGTTGGGATGGTAGTCCGAGACTGTTCGGGCGATGTGATTAATATATCTTCAGTCTCCATCTCTGTGGCTTCTCCGTTTGAAGCTTAAACGAAGGCCATCCTGTTTGCAATTGAAACATTGTCTGATATTGATAATAACTGCATTTTTGAAACTGATTGTAAGCTAGCTGTTGATATGATAACCTACCCTTACTCAGCTTATTGGAACCTCTTTAACTTGGCTTATAAAATTAATGCCTTACTATGTCATGCGCAGCTTAGTCATGCTTTTAGGGAGGGTAACTCTGTAGCAAATGCTATTGCGAAGCATCATATCTGTCACCTCCAAAGTATTCAGCCTAATAACATTCCCCATCATATCAAAGGTCTCATTGCCTTAGATAAGGCACATATTCCCCATGTTAGAGTTCACTAGTTTTTTTTAGGACGGATACTGCTAATCAAGACCCTTTTCCTGCAGGTGTTTGATCTGTTTCTCACGCTTGTCGCCTTCAACTTCTGTGGCCCATCCGGATACCTTCTTACCTCCGATGCACTGACCTTTTCTTTTGCTTGGAAGCCAAATACTGGTTTTCCCTTTTGGAAGCCAAATGATGATCCTTTCTGCTGAAAGCCAAAAGATGGATATCAGTACTTGGAAGCTCTCCCATTTCCGGGGCGATGGGAGGTTGATTCATGTTTCTGCACTTGATATTAGTATCTTTAGTCTAATTTTGCTTGTATTTGAAGTTGCCTGGCTGGAGGTGGAAATTAACATGAGGGGTGGAGATCTCCACCTTTGGATCGCAACTTCATCATCTATCCTTTCCTTTTGCTAGGATAGTAGTTCATACAGAAACTAGTAGGACTTTTGGTGGGCAATTTTGTTGCCTTATCACGAACCTTCACTTACATGTCTGTAATTGTGCCTAATGGAGGCTTGGGGAACCTCTAATATAAATCCCCCACCTTCAGGTGTTTTCATTAAAAAAAAAACCTAACCGCAGTATCCATCTGACCAAGCTGAATAGCCATGGCACAGAAAAAGGCCATAACGTAATGCAGACACAACTCAAGCAAAACCAAAAGCTAACAGAACCAGTAGAGCAAGAGGTGAATACAATGGATGCAACCATATACAGAGTAATCATGTCCATCCATGGGTAAAAAAAAATTTGATTTCCAGCAATGCTTGGAGAAGAAGGGCGAGGTATATACTGCCTCTTGAACCAACATAAAAAATCACTTTGCCTGGGTGAAACAAATACGTTCAGCGAACAAGACGCGGTATAAATGTAACACCGCACAATGAACCACAGTTAATACATTCCGTAATTTGGTTTTACCGGATTTTCTCAAATATTAATAGTATATTCCAACATAACCTATCTAACCAATCATGCAATAAAGTAAAGTATAAAAGACACAAGACTTGGTTACGCAGTTCGGTGAAATCCACCTAAATCTACGGGGCCTGTCCCAGTTCAGAATGAATCCACTAATCGGAAAGATACAGTACAAAGTGCATCATACAAAATACTTATCTTTTCTAATCAAACGTGTGAATTCTACTAGCTCCCCTAGTTACCGATCTGCCTTGATCGGACTCCCTCTGACCTTGAAACTCGTCGACGCTGGATCTCCTCCTCCCGTTGAATTAAGGCATACGATTCTGAACTTTGAACGGCAGGTCATGTATGTTGGAACATATAGATCTGGCTCTTTGCAATACTCTTGGAAGAATGAAAATCGGTGTGCAGATTTTCACTGTTAAATTCGTGAGTTTAATGCAGCCGTGGTGTCCCCTTTTAAAGCCATGAGCAGATCGGAACTCTCCATGATTATCTCTATTCATATTCCTTATCTACTTCTGTATCATATCCAAATCATATAAATAAAGAGATTTTCATTATCACAGTATTCCCCATATATTTGATAACATCAATACCATATTTTTAGGGATTTTTCATTAACCAACTATGCTTCTACCGACGCCTAACATATAGCAGAATATTCAGATTTCCATAAATCACAAATACCATAATATTATGTTCTTTTTCTCGTAAGATCTGCTTGGCGTATTTATGGTTCGTCTGCATATTCCAACATGTAAAGTTTTTCGTTTTCAAATATGTTCACAAATTGCCAATTAAAATATTCAATGAACACCACTTGACTTTAAAATATCTCCCTTTGGCATTTTGTGGACCCAACCATTTTGGACATTATGAATCACAACGGAAAAAACTTCCAATCAAACACATAAGGATTCCAGAAATCCACCTATGTTGGAATATAAGCATATTACTGAATCTTATCATAAAAATACCATCCGAAAACCAGAATTCCAGAATAGCGAAAAAATATTCAGATTACAGTCATCTAAAATAATAATATCCAAAAATCACCAAAAATATATTCCCCATGGGGCCATGAATATGCTAGAGTCAATAAACCATAGAAATAAATTTTGAAAGCCAGCTCCCCTTAAACATAACATGGGACCTATGTGGGAACATAGATATTGCAAGAAAATCAATCCTATTCATGAGCATCATCCTGTGCCTCTAGCTGAGCTTTCTCCCCTTCAAGTCTAGCCTTCTCCGCTTCAAGTGCTGCAAATTGGATGGCTATAGCCCCCAACCTTGCATTGAGCACTACTATCTTGGCCTTTTTTTTCAGCATCTGCAGAGGTAGTAGCTTCAGGGTTCCATGGCAGATCATGAACTTGCCGCATGCCAAAATTTTTCTTGTTAGGCCGGAGAAACTGTGTATCGACGATCACATTCTTTACTTTTCCCTTCACCCTGGCACTCTTAGCCAATGCATATATTGAACAGGGATACACTAAACAAGGATACACTCTTAGCCAATTGTGTGACTAAACTCTTTTGGATAAATATCCCCAGATTAAATGGTTTCTGTGTTCCAACATAGTACAACAACTTTTCCATTTCTCTTGTCAAAGAAGTAGTATTGGAAGATGGCATCCAACAGTTCACAGCTACCTGATATAAACCAAAAAACCTAGAGGATAGGCAGGAAGCATGTGAATTTCCAATCTCAGGCTATTCTGTCTTGTACCCTCCTAAGACTACCTCCAGAATCTTGTCATCAGACACTTCTAAGTTATCTGGAAAAACTCCCTCAAAGTATGGAGTTTTCAGCCCCAAAATTCTGTTCATCCTGGTAGCAAAAAAATCAATAATCTCTCCCCTAACATAGACCCTCTGAAACCATGGGGAATCAACCTCCAACTTCCCAGCCATCAGGCTGGAATATACTTCAGTGACCACCTTCTTGTTGTACTAAAGTTGTACTGTAGCAGCCCTTTTCATTCCAATTAGTTCCAGAAAATTAGAAAGGCCACTAGCCCTATATACATCTAGGTCTACTGGTCTCTCCAAGATTATCTTCCTCTTTGCAAACACCTCTCCCATCTCCTCATAGTTTACATCAAATTAAGAAAAACAAAGTGCTTCACTTACAGGAAGAGGTGGCAGCACTTTCTTCTTGGGAGCATCATGAGTTTTGTTGGATTTCTTGGTTGGTAGGGAGTCCTCAGTAGCAGCCATCTTCCTCTTACCCCTTGCGGCTCGAAAGAATTCATCTCGCACCTCATCACTAGAGTTCAAAGGCTTTTGTGTTGGTACATACTCAGAATTTCTAGCATATTCTTCTTCAGCAGTCTCTGCCCTGCCCTGTGTTCCAACATGCTGATCCTTAACTGATTGATCTTGCCTAAAATAAGATCCTCCAATCCGTCCTCCATCTGAATAATCCTATTTATCATGTGCATTATCAGTGACATCACAATGATCTTGACCTCCCATGTCCACATCATCAATTTCCATATCTTCAGTTTTTTTTGAATCTGCTCTCTGTGTTGGAACATACCCAACACTGCTTCCATCTTCACTATCTATAATCTCTACGATCACAGGTTTTCTAAGCTCTTCAATCCTCTGAGCAGCTTTAGCATCATAGAATCCTACCGGCATTCTATCAGTCGGATTAATCACCTCCAGTCCCTCAGCCTCATCACTTATCTCTTTAATCTTAACATAGTATAGCTAGGGCCATGAATAGACGAGTAAACATGAAATCTACCCTTTCCTTTGTAAACTCCATATTTTCCCCTAAAAAATTTGACTTCATAATTTTCAATATCCTCTAGATCACCAATATCACCAGACACAAGTTCTTTGAAATTAACATTCAGAAATTCCCCTTCTAAATTCTTGATTTTAGTCAAATCTACCGTGGTTCTGCTTGCTTCAAGCCACTTAAAAAAAATCTTCTACTGATTTGAATTCCATTCCATGAACATTAAGAGAGGAGGATCAGGGCATGTTACCTTTTGATAGGGACCTTTCCCTTTGTTTCTAAGGTCTTCACTCTGTCCGTCATCATCGGTAAGGTTTGCCTCCACATTGTTTTCTCTCATTTCAAAATTCTCATCTTCCGGAGGCTGAGAAGTTTCTTAAGTTTCGTTCTCGACCGTGGGAGATTTTGTGCTTGAAGACATTTTTTCCCGGTGGATATTTGTTGTGAAGGAGAAAATCTTGGAAGAATTTGGCAACAAGAATCCGGAAGAAACCAAGAATAGTAGGAGTGTAGGCCGAAAAGGGTGGGATGTGGAGAGATGGAGACAATTTTGAACAAACACAAACTCTTCACTTCTTTCCCTTATTTGCCGTGAAAACTTTTTACCTTTCCAAGAAGAGCAATAATTCTACTTTTCTCTTTTGTCAACTCAAGACACACCTAATTCCAACATACCATCCAATTTTGGTAGTTTTCATTTTCTTCCAACATACCGTAACTCAACAAGTTCTATTTTTGTAACATTTTCTTCTTTCCATTTTTTTGTTTTTCTATTTTTCTAAACAATAATAAAGTAAAAAAAATATTTACAGCTAAATAAAGACAAGAATTACCTCAAATCTGACAAACACCTAAGTGTTGTCTGAGAATTTCAAATGTGGCAGTGTCTAATGGTTTTGTAAAAAATCACCAAATTGCTTAGATGTTGGAACATAGATTACCACAACTTCTTTTCTTTCATCAAGATCTCTAATAAAATTATGCCTGATGTCAATATGTTTGGTTCGATAGTGCTGGACTGGATTTTTTGAAATATCAATAGCACTTGTGTTGTCACATAAAATCTTCAAAGGCCCTTGATGAATTCCATAGTCGTTCATCATTTGCTTCATCCATAACAATTATGCACAACAACTTCTGGCAGCAAGATATTCAGCTTCCGCAGTAGACAAGGAGATCGAATTTTGTTTCTTACTATACCAAGAAACTAGGTTCGTACCAATAAAGAAACATCCACCTGTAGTGCTCTTTTGATCATCGGCATTACCAGCCCAATCAAAATCGTTGTACCCAATTAGATCAGAATCTTGATTTTTAGAATACCAGACACCATACTCAGAAGTCCCACTTACTTATCGAATAACGTTGTTGACTGCAGTGAGATGAGACTCTTTTGGATCAGCCTGAAATCTTGCACATATTCCTATGCTGAAACATATATCTGGTGTACTTGCTGTTAAATACAATAGACTTCCAATTATGCCCCTATATAACTTCTGATCAACTGCGACTCCTTTCTCATCCTTTACTAGTTTGTCAGAAACCCCCATAGGTGTTTGAACTGCTTTGGCATTGGTTAAACCGAATCTTTTTACCAAATTCAGGGCATACTTACTATGATTTATGAACATGCCATTTTTTCCTTGCTTAAATTGCAATCCTAGAAAATATGTGAGCTCTCCAACCATGCTCCTTTCAAATTCAGCCTGCATAATAGTGACAAAATCATGTACCATAGATGGTGGAGTAGAGCCGAATATCATATCATCAACATAAATATAAGCAATTAGAATTTTTTATGGCTGTTCAAGCTCAAATAAAGTGCAATATACTCCCCCTCGACGATAACCTTTCTTAAGAAGAAAGTTAGTAAGTCGTTCATACCATGCCCTTGGTGCTTGCTTTAATCCATATAAAGCCTTCTTGAGGTGATACACATGATGAGGATAGTGAGGATCCTAAAGTCCTTTAGGTTGTTCCACATATACTTCTTCATTTACCACACCATTTAGAAATGCACTCTTGACATCCATTTGATGCAGAGTAAAGTTCATAGAACAGGCAATAGCAAGTAAAATTTGAATTGACTCTAACCTGGAAATTGGTGTGAATGTCTCATCAAAGTCAACTCATTCAACTTGTGTATATCCTTAAGCTACTAGTCTAGCTTTGTTTCGAGTAATATGTCCTCCAGTATCAGATTTATTCTTGAAGATCCATTTGGTGCCGATGAGGTTTACACTTTTAGAGCGAGGTGTGAGATACCATATGTCATTTCGCACAGATTGACTGAGTTCTTCTTGCATCGCAGCAATCCAGTATTCGTCCAGTAATGCCTCCTTGTAGTTCTTGGGTTCAATGAGAGAGATGAAGCATTGTAATTTTGCCAACTTTCTATAATCAACCTGAGGAACTGATTGAGTACTTAGTGTCATTGGTTCAGGTTGATTAGAACATAAGATACGACAATGGGAGATGATGTTCCAACATTCTCAGCTTCATCTGGTTCAGTATGGTAATCAGTCTGCTCCGATGTTCCAACATGCGATGGGTCTGGCTTGGTAGGTTGACTCGGCTGTATTGGAACATGGTTTTTATCGGGTTTATCTTCTACACCATCTGAACCTTGTCCTTCTTCATAATCATCCACGATAAATTTTATGGATTCCATGGGAGTGTTTATCCAAAGGTTGTAAACACGATATGCCCGGCTATTCACAGAATACCCAAGAAAGATTCCAATACCACTGCGATTGTTGAAATTTGTCAATTGCTCTCTATCTCTGAGGATGTAGCACTTGCTTCCAAACACATGAAAGTATGAGACATTTTGTTTCATGCCCTTCAAAATCTTGTAAGATATTTTGCTCATGAATGGACGCAGATACACTCGATTGATTGTATAGCAAGGTGTGTTAATGGCTTCCGCCCACCATTTTTTGTGAATTTCTTTCTCGGTTAACATAACTCAAGCCATCTCTTGCAGAGTTCTATTTTTCCATTCTAAAACACCATTTTGTTGAGGGGTGATTGGTGTAGAAAACTCATGCTGAATTTTGAACTCATCACAGAAGTCACTGAATTGAGAATTTTCAAATTCTCTACCATGATCACTACAAATTCGAACCATTTTCCCGACTGGACTTCCTTCTTCAGTATGTAATTTTATCCCAAGACTTCTAAATACTTCCATAGTATCTGATTTTTCTTTTAGAAATTCTACCCACATAAATCTAGAGAAATCATCAACACATACAAAGATATATTTCTTTCCACCTATGCTAGGTGTATTGACTGGACCCATCAAATCCATATGCAATAATTCTATATTTCTTGAGGTGGTTATATATTGGACTGAAGAGTGGGGAGATCGAATTTATTTACCTTGTTGACATGGTCCACGTATAATTTCATTCTTGCTTGTTAATATAGGTATACCTCGTACTGCCTTTGTATTTGCAATTTTCACCAAGGTTTTGTAATTGATGTGACCGAGCTTTCTGTGCCACAGAATTCCTTCATCTTATTTAGAGATCATACACCTGACTTCCTGTTCCAGCAGATAGCAATTATCTGATGATGGAATGCTTGAAGGAACTTTGGCTTCTCCATGTTTCACTATACATTTGTCTTTATAAAATTCCATAGTCATATTATCATCAAACAGTTAACTTTTGCTCAGCAGATTGACCTTTAAGTCTTCAACAAACAAAACACTGGTGAATACTAGGAATCCTTCAATTTGTAGTTCACCTTTTCCAACTAATCTACTCTTCTTTCCATCGTCGAAGGTGACAAAACCACCGTCGTAAGATCTGATATTTGTGAGGAATTCCTGGATGCCAGTTATGTGGCGAGAACAACCATTATCAAAGTACCACGAATATCTGGAATGTGCTATAAGAGAAGTATGGGAAGCAAGACACGTACCAGAGCTTTTGAATACCCATACCTTTCTGACCATCTTTAATATCTGTGCATCATCTATGTTGGAACATATTGAGAGTTGACGTCCTACCATGATGTCTCTAAGTAGTTTCTGGCATTGTTCCTCTGTGTGCCCTTGGTATGAACAATAGTTGCATATGAGAGGTTTTTGTTGATGAGGCTTGCCAAACTTTCTAATATTCTCTCGGATCTTTAACTTGAGCGTTACTGTGTTCTTAGGTATTTCTCGAGTCTCAGACTTGAACGTGACTGTGTTCTTTGGTGGGTTGTCATACCCAATTCTGTGTCGATCTCCAAAGATCTTTCCCATTACTAGAATATCATCGAGTTTTGATTTTCCAAAGTTCAGTTTTGTGATAGCCGCTTCAAATATCTCAGCTCTCTTGGTTGCTAAAATTAGCTTCAAATTCAACTCGCCATTCTCCTATCTGTGTTCAGTAACTTTCATATGCAAATCCTTTTCTATCTCTGCCAGATGAGTCTTTTCTTCCTTCAGTACTTTGTTTGTATCAACTACTTGGAGCCACATAGCATACATCTTTTCATATATACTGTAGATTTCCTCATCACTTACATCAAGTCCATCATCTTCACTAGACTTCTCATATGAATCTATGTTGGAACATACAGCTTTGACTCTATCTGATGTGTTGGAACATCCATCTTCCGATGCATCATGTATTTAGCTAAAATAATAGGAGAATAAAATACTCAATCACAAGAGGAAGAAAAGTTGGAGACCTCAAGTGCCAAAGGAAAAAAGAAGAAGCTTGAATTGATTGCATAAACCCTTTTCGTAGATGGAATGTAATGTAAAGAAGGGTGCATGACAGGGCTTCTGCTTGTAAGAAGGGGAAGAATACAAGTATGAACTGCTATTTGATTCCCCCTACAAAAAATGAGTCGGAATATGAAGCTGGAAGGTCGTCGTTGTACGTCAGAAAGATACATTTTTAAACACCTGATACTTTTGAATACAATTAAGAATATAGGAGTAAGTATGGCTAGTATCCATGGGGACAAGGGACTAGTTTAGGTATTTCAACATAGATTATAAAACTTATACTTAATATAATATGGAGGGGATTGTAAAGTGACAATTAACTACAAAAACTGTACAAGAAATAAAATATGCATGACTTGGGTTCAATTGATTTACACTTTCAACCTATTCAGTGGTTATTTACATGCGATTTTACCTCTATGACATTCAAGTACATATTTGATGTGGGGAATCCTTTGGGCTAACATAATAACTAGAATCAACGTCGTGTAGCATGCTAACTTGGTTGACCTACAAAAAAGGTCTCGGGGAGGTCCCCGGGATCCAACTCTAATACTTAAGTCAGTAGTTTGATTTACGTTGACTTGTCTTTAGAAAATTCCATTACCTACCTTCTTGTTATGGAAATCTATTTATAGCTGGTAAACTGCGTGATCGCCATTGATCGTGGTCCATTTTCTTCTTATCATTACTAAATTGTGGTTTTGTTGGGATGGTCATGGGTGCTGACCTTCATTTTCGAGGTAGAGCCCTTCCTGTGCCATGCAAGCTATACTCTATATTCCCTTGTCCAGCTAGATAGTTACACATTGTTCTCTTTTAGCTTGGACTTCACGTGGTTCAAGTAGGCATATACCATAAGCTCCCAAAGACAAGGAGCCGTTGCGAGCTAAGTTTTCATATTTTGTATTGAAATGGGGAATTTTTAATCTTGATAAAGTGAATATTAAAAGAATATTAAGGAGCAAAGATATGACATTGGTGGCGAAGTGAGCCTGGGCTTCTCGAGTGAAGATATATGGGAAGATGTGACTAAACTTTTAAGTTGTCTTTTCCCCCAGGAAATGGTTGTTAGTGGCTTGAGAATATAGGGTTAGATATCGAATCTAAAAGGGGAGGTAAACATTAATTTAACGATAGTACATTAACCGTTATTAAGTGTCCGTACTTAAGTATCATTTAAGTTTTTGCATAAGGGAATACAAATAGTATTTTTATTTTTCAGCTTTATTGTTGTCCAATAATGGGGGTTATAGTAGTGTTCTTACCTTTCCCGATGTGACTATGCTAAAAGAATATCATCCATGTTTGTCTGCTTGTGAGGTTAGAGTTCCTTTTTTTAGTAATGTCGTGGTGAGGCCACTACTTGGAATGATTAGTGTGTATGCGTGTCGGTTGCAATATGGTTTGACCCTTCCTGTTCCAAATTACTTCATGAGCATTTTGGAGGCTTGTAGGGTTGCTCTTGCTCAGATGCATCTACATGGGGTGGTCATACTAGTTTGTTTTGAGCTTGTATGCTGTGAGATTGCAGTTAATTTTAGTTTTCAATTATTTAGTGCTTACTATAGTCTACATATGGTGAGAATAGAAGATATTTGGGTGACATTTAGAGTTATCATGAGCTACTAATGTCCTAAGTGGCACAATATGGGCTTAGGATAGGTATTCATGGTGTAGGTCTCGATAATCCATGCCACTACCGAGTTTAATTTACTTCATTAGGTTATGTGTTCATTAACCTCGGTATTGAGGACTAGAGGTGGTAGTTAAGTCACAACTCTAGCTATATGTGAAGGAGGTGAGATGTTAAGGAGGGGGCAGAACTGACATGGTATGACCGACCGAGGGAGTTCCCGGGGAATTAACATCTCTGCATCATGTGATATAGATAATAGGTAGAATTATATGTCTTGAATGTGAATATAAGTCTAGGATGAAATCTCACAGTTAATCATGTGATGAAAATGCCCCCAAGGCCCATTTATTACTATTTTTATCTCATTATCTTAGTTTATGCTCAATATTAGTAGTTTGATTATTTCAACCACCACCATGTTTTCTACTCTTAACACACATTCGGAGTGACACCCGATTGTGCACTTTGTAAAACTATCACTTAAACCCCTAGGTCTCTGTGGACAACACCATAGTTTGCCACTATTTACTGTTTAGTAGCTAGAAGTAAGAAAGGGAGCAACATACAAATCTTATCTTTGATAGCCGCCCAGCGGGTATTCCAACAACACCTGCAGAGTCCTTTCTAAAGGTGACCATACTAGAGAATATCCTCAGTTGTAGTTTGTTTGTGACTGAATTGTGCTAAGTTGTTTTGTGTGTCAGCTCTAGTGGCAATGTGTTGTTATTATAGTAGTTGTGAATGTGTGTAAGTTGTAAACTTTCTATGGTAAACATGTTGTGGGACTATAGAGGTGGTTAGATCTTGTGTAAAATACCTTATTGGTTTGGTGATATTCCTTCTTAGATGGGTTGTTTGGAGGAATTATCTCCATTGTAAGCGACACAGGCTTGGTTAACGTCCCTTAGGGGATTTTCTAAGAAAGCTCATGAGAGCTGTAAGTTTGAAGTTTAAATATTCTATTTTTTATCTATTGTTATGAACCATGTATTTTTTTATTGATATATTTTTTCATGTGTTTGCTAGGATCGACAATTGGGATCATCGAACAACGAGGTAGAAGATGCTGGTGAAGCTCCATCTCATCTAGCCACCATCCGCATGGGCCGAGGGAAACTTGTGCCAAGAGAGGCCCAGACTCATGGCGGCTTGGCTCTTGGGGACATAGGCAACTCAATTGTGTGTAGACTGAGTAAAGTATGCCTGGAGAACGATATTTATCTGATGGAAGTTCATTGTTTCCTAGGCACATTTTTATGAAGAGACACCCTAGGTGATGTTGAGCAGCCCGCTTAGTGGTTGCTCTAATAAGAAGTGACGGTCGGGGCACCATCAACGAGGTGGGCTAGTCCGCAATGTTGGGCTTAGTTTTTTATTCTATCTATTGTAATAGGTTTTCTATTTGGAACTATGTAACATTCCTCGATGCATTCTAATATATTTAGAACAACATTCTGTTGTTGTGGTCTTTTGTTTTGATGCATGTTTTTGGTCTACCGAGACCAAAACTGATTGGAATTTTATTGGCTCCTCTGGATCAAGCCGTTGTTTTAGTTTTTGTTTATGTGCATTGTTCGGTACTTGTCATACACTTATTTCTTTAGGATAGGCCTAATTTCCAAGACTACTTTGTTGTCGTAGCTATGTCTTTGCACTACAAGAAACAACACCTATTACTTTACCCCTTTTACATCAATTTTTCCTTAACCCAAAAAACCGTGGTAAGAAGTTATTTTACCTAGGTTGTTTTTTTTCCAAAGTAAAAGGTTTTTTTACCATGGTTAAAAAACTGAGGTAAATAATTGGGTTTTTTTACTTTGGTTAATTAGATAACCAAAGTAAAAGATAGAAAAGCGAGGTAAATAATGTTACTGAGCAGCGTACGATGTCGCTACTTGATGTGGTAGAAGCTTGGCCAATTTTGCATAATACGTCGTTTCTAAAGATACAATTGCGAATGATATTACGACATCGCACACATGAACTTTACGGTGATAGAAAAAAAACTTTCCCTAATTCATACAAGACTAGTACCCCCTTTGTTCAATGTTTTAAAATCATATGACCAACAAATGGTTTATAAAATAGTGCTCACATGAAGCCACACATATAAACATGTACAATCAATTACATAATGATAAAATAAGACACTTAATTAATTAGAAAAAATACAGGCATGAGAATATCCTTACAAGTACATAAATTCAAATATAAAATTGTCTTAGTTCACACATAATAGAAATTACAAAAAGCTTAATCAACTTGGAAAATGATTACCTTGAAGAGGATAGGTACCCTAGCTTCTATCATCTCAAAGAACAAGGTGTCCCCAATACGTAGGTTGTTTCCACTAAGGAACTCGCCAAAACCTTTGGGGAAAGTGCCTTCATCTTCCCACCCCCGAGTAGTCCATATGCCAGTCCGTCTCGTAGCACCTCAGCACTACGGAGGTCTTCTCAGTCTGTAGGAGTTGTAAAATCTCCCTCAGGATGTACTAAGTCATAGTTTAAAATATAGATTAGAAATATGTATGTATATATCTACATATGCATTTGTATAATTTAAAATTTATTCAAGCGCTTTACCAAATTTGCTATTTTCCCAATGTTGACTTGCTTCAAAGTGCAGTCAAAACATGGGCTATCAATAACCATGCAATGATGTTCAATGTCGAAGAAAAAAGGCTCTGGGTGCCTTCGTTGTGTAGTGAACTGTACGAAAACCAAAAAGTCTTACAAGGTGTGTTGTTTTGTTACTGTATAAATACATATTTGTATAGGTGAAATACCTGAAAAAGGGTTGATTAGAAGATCCTTCACCATCCATTAGTCCTGATCATATGTGGAAATGTTAAGTGCAAAACTAGTTTATGAAATGCATTGTACGATGCCGGGCCATTCGTCGGTCCAAAGCAGTGGGTTAGTCAATGTGTAAGAGTGACGTCAGGCATCTGTCGATCCAATCGACATGTAGACAGAGCCATAAGCGATGTCGCATTATGTGAAAATATGTCAATGAAGAAATGAATATACGATTTCACTTTATTGTTGTATTTATCGAGTTGTAACAAATAGGACACCGACGTCGCATATATTAGAGCCAGCAATAGCAACAAACGCATAAAACTAGAAAATTTGAAGCTGTATAAACATCAAAATAAAGTTAAACCCTTTGGAAACATACCAAAACATTGTCTAACCTTATTGTAACGTTACAATAAGGAAACATATTCACATACCACAGATCGAACATAGAAAATTAAGATTTAAAAATCAAACAAATGTGTTAGAGGATGAGAAAATCCATACTTTTTTCCAAGGGAGAAGAGAAGGGAGGGGAGGAAGATAGAGACCGTTGGAATTCGCGGGAAATATGTGGAAAAATGCTTAAATTTTTTGGTAAGGTTCCCCTATTTATACACGTTTAGTAGTGATATCATTTTGAACTGCCTCGGACCAGGCAACGTCGTATATATTATCGGTTAAGCCAATAAGATATCGATAAGTAACTGACATCGGTTAAAGCCATTGTGTTGTTCCCCAACTTGTACGACTTTACGCGCTACTCAGCCTAAGCGACATGATCTTGCCCACTTTGCGACATCGCATCTTTGAATGGGCCTAATAATAATAGCCCTTTAAGCAGGCAGTCTGCAGATCAACTTCCGTTACAATATTTGTTTGCAAAAACAAATTTCTAAGAGGTAGAGGGAGTTACATATGTTGAAGGAGGGAGAGGATCAGGGTTACATGAATATGAATAATTCAAATAACATTGAAATAAAATTCAATAAATAAAATTCCTGATATAAAATTAAAGGATTACCATAAAATTCAAGATACGTTGTTCTGAATTTTAATACATTTGTTTTGAAAAAATATTATAAAGTAAACAATCAATCAAACTCTCCAAGAAGAACGGTTACATTCAAACTATAGGCCCAACACCATTTACCATCCAAAATGTAGCGTGTCCCCAATCACGAGTTCCTCCAAATCAAGAAATTGACCCCACCCCTTAGGGGTGAGTGTCTTGTGCATCTCATACACCCTTCCATTACAATGCAGCATTGCGGGAGTCTTGTAAGGCGGTAGGAGCTCTAAAATGTGTGATGGAATGTATTGATTCATAAAAAAAATAACATTTAGTAAATATGAAAGTAAATTGTAGAGAAAATGCATTGAAAATATCATACATCATGTGTAACAAATATTTAGGACTTATGAAAATTGGAATGGAACCAAAGTTCGTCCTGGTTAGCGTGTGGACGAGGTGTATAATGACTTCCTTGAATGATGTCTTTGGACAACGATCATTATCCGAATCACTAGGGATCTGCAATGTGATCATTGAAAATTTTAATGTTATCCTTAGAACAAAAATTGAATCTGAAATTGAATTTAAATTGGAACAACAAATGACTTACCTCGATAAGGGGCACGTCTACTCGAACTAGCACTGTTAGACATGATTCCTGAAATTCGATAATAATTGGTGAATTTTATGTATTGTGTGGCCCACATACATTATATAGGATTCATTACTAAGTGACGTCATTGACTCGTTAGCTACCAGTCGATTAAACTGATATGTTAAAGAAGAGAATGCGACAGTGCTACCAAAGAGGGTTAAGAGATCATTGTATAACTGACCTCGCTAACAGTTCAACTGAGAAGAATCAAAACCGACGTAAAAATGAGGTTGCATTTAGGATTTACAAACTCAAAATCACGGGACGAATACCAGAGCACGAAATGGGTACAAACAACAGATTATGGACAGTTGACACAAGAGAACTTCAAACCCAAAATCCTACTAACTAGAGAAAACATCCAACGAAATTTGAAGACAAAAAAAAACAACACAATGGAATTGGAGATACACATGCATATCAAATTTAATTACAAATACAAGAAGAAGTTAATCTACAGAATCTACAGGGAATACCTTTGTGAAGAAAGGGTTAGGGAGGGTAGAAAATCTCCTAGAATATTATTGTTTGAAGTGAGGTCTGGTGGGGGGTTCCACACATATATATATATAAATATATAAAAAAAAATATATAGATATAAATATATATATAAATAAATAAATATATATATATATATATATTCGTCACGAGTGTTTGTGTATTCCGCCCCCTGCCTCGCGAGGTCGTAGAGAAGCCGATAAGATAGACGGTAAAGTGAATCAGGCACAACGTCGTGTAGTCTACATGTGGGCCTGCCCATTACCAAAACAGTCCAACTGCATATGCGACATTGGAAAGAAGCCAATAAGACTGGCGGGAATGCAAATTATGCGCGACATCATGTAGTCTACAAGTGGGCCTCAATATTTCAACCCATTTCCACGACAGTCCAACTACGTATGCGACGTCGCGACATCGTCTAGAATACAGATTTATGATTGACATATAATCGACGTCGATTACTAATAACGCGGGCCTCAACATTTTAGCCCTGTAGCAGAACAACAAGGGCCACCGTATGACCAAAACGAGCATCAGACCTCAATAACGGTTACTGGTATATTGCATACTAGGAATTGGCGTTTATATATTTCCATGAACTTTATAGACGTGTAGTTTGATGGGGATCAATTTTAATTTACACAGCCGGTGAACTTTATTGAAGTATAGCTAGTTTGATGGGAACCACCACAAAGAATCGTATGAAATTTCATATGCGTATTTTTTAATGAAATGAAAATGTAACAGGGTTCTTTCCATGAAGATTTTTAAAGCATTAGCACATGACCTAGAGAAAAGTTTAGCACACTAGTTACAAGTGCACAAGGTGTCATTCAGAAGAAATTGTAGTTTTGGACTGAAACTTTCTTTTCGGACTGAACGTAAATGGAGTTTTGGACCGACAGTGTATTTTTATAAAAAACATTGCATACGGGTCCATTCACCAAACTAGGAGAAATTGGAATGTAAATCTGGAGATACACTCAATCGAATCATCAATTGACAACAACATTGTGCAGTTATGGTCATGGATGGATACACCAGTGTAATCGTCCGTCATTTTTCTTAGTATTCCACAAATACCCCTAAGAGTTATGCGAACAATATTTTTCACCACAAAGAATCACATGAAATTTCATATCATGTTTTTTAAGGAAATGAAAATGTAATAGGGTTATGTCCATGAAGATTTTTAAAGCGATAGCACATGACCTAGAGTAAATTGTAGCACACTAGTTAATTACAAGTACACAAGGTGTCATTCAGAAGAAGTTGTTGAAGTATATATTGATTAGTCTCAGTTTATTTATTACACTCAGATAGTATAATTTCAGCTACGGATTTGAAACTTTCTTTTTGGACTGAACGTAATCGGAGTTTTGGACTGATAGTGTATTTTTTTAAAATAATTTTCTCATAGGTCCTTTCACCAAATTGGGTAAAATCGGAATGTAAAACTTAGATACACTCAACCGAATTATCAATTTACTACAACAGTGTCTGGTTATGGTCATGGACGGATACACAAGTGTAATCATCTGTCATTTTCCTTAGTATTCCACTTATACCCCTACGATAAGACTTATGAGAACAATATTTTCCACCACAAAGAATCACATGAAATTTCATATTCATATTTTTTAAGGAACTGGAAATGTAACAGGGTTCTGTCCATGAAGATTTTTAAAGCGATAACACATGATCTAGAGTAAATTGTAGCTCACTAGTTACAAGCACACAATGTGTCATTCATAAGAAGTTGTTGAAGTATGTGTTGATTAGTCTCAGTTTCTTTATTACATTCAGATAGTATAATTTCAACTACGGATACAAAATTTTCTTTTTGGACTGAATGTAATTGGAGTTTTGGACTGACAGTGTATTTTTTAAAATTTTTGCACATAGGTCCTTTCACCAAATTGGGAGAAATTGATGATTGGCGGTTGTTTATTTTAATATTGACAATAATTCTATTTTTTGTTCCCATAAATCATTTGACTGAAGGGCTGCTAGGTTAACAACAAGGATTTTATGATTACACGGCACATTTTTTAAAATTGACTATGGACACTCTATGTGACGTTGCATGTGTGCCACATATAACGACACTAAATAGAACATGAGTCAACGTCGGTTATGCCAAAAATTTCAGCAGGAAATTAAAATTGGAGGTGAAAATTGAACCAAAAGTTCCCCCAATCCCATTTCAAGTACATCAAACTCAGCACTTACACTCATTTCCCATCAATAACACAAACCCAACACCTCAAACTAACACACCATCCAATCCATTCACACCTTGCAATAATTAAAGATAGCTCATTCCAATTGCATCTTTTAAACATCTACAAGATCCAAGGGTGGAGCATCTAAAGGTTCAAATCCGTTGAGGTATTTTTTTACCCATTACATGTTCATCTACAAATTTGGTGATAATCTTATTGAACATATTTTTTTTCTTCAATGATTAATGATTTTGAAATTTCATGTGTATAATGATTGTTTAGCATGTAATAAACATGATCTTGTTTTTTTAGAAGATAGTTCCATGTTTGTAATGAGTGAGACATGATGCTAAGACTTGTATGACCATAGAGTATGAATGTGCAACGTCAGTGTCCTTCATTCGTCCCATGCGAAATGTTAACAAAAAACGCCGAGGTTGCACATGTCAAGGAGTTGTCAACACTTCTATTTGTATCAAACTGAGTTTGCTGTTGAATTGATATATGCAACATCGTTTTCTCTTTTTTGCGATGTCGGTTGGTACCAAATTAGATACTTAATCAACTTGGGATTAATGTTGTATATGTTTCACTCCATTCCGTGAAATTCTTTTGGGGACTGCCCTATTCTTACATATGTTTTATTAAATCATATTTTAATATGGACAAAGAGAGTCATTGATGGACTTCCAACATCTAGTTCGACAGACTAGTCAATTTGCTAGTCACCTACACATTCACAATGTCATAAAACGTGGAAAATGTTGGTCCAATACAATTCATTTTTAAAATTCATATTCACATTTCAATAATGTTGTAACATGTTATTGTATTAGTTGTTATAGTTTTTTTGCTTTAAAAATGTCATTCACATCGCACACTAAATAAAAATAATTATATTGTTTTATGACGTTTAGCCATTTTACTATTTATTGCTTCTTCGACAACATGGAATGGCTACCGACGAATGCTAAGTTGTGTCAATGAATAATAAATATTTTAGTACGTAATATTTAATTTTTAACTGATGCAAATGCGACGTCACATCAACCGGTGCCAATGCGACATCACATCAACCAGTGCCAAATTGCAATCTGGCCGAGGCCACACAAATCAACCTTGTTAGTGATAATCAATGTCGATTAGAAAAAAATGGCATCGTACTGGTCCACGGTCCACGTTAGCAGATAGATGGCGTGGTTCCTCACCGTGAGTGATGTCGCATTGGATGATACTCGATGTCGCGGATAAGCAGACAGATGTCGACTTCATTGACGTTGAAAAATTTGACCTGCATTCGACTACTATCATGTTGTAAACGACCTCGAATAAATGTTGACCAACACTTTGTCCAAACCGACGTCGCAGACATGATTTGGTCGACATGAACTCATTTCCTTAATCAACGTCGCACGTTATAACAACCGACGTTGGTTACAAACCGAGGTAAAAAGGCATTTTTTACCTCGATTTTGAACTGCGATAAAAAATCCACTTTTTACTCCCCCCGTATTTACCTCAGTTTTTTGGACAAAAAATTGAGGTAAAAATCCCTCTAGAACCGAGGTAAAATGTGTTGTCTCCTGTAATGTTGAAATGTAAGTTCTGGGGGGATTAATTGACCACATCTTATTTTATCAATGCTACTACATGCATAGTTTAGAGTATTGGGGCAGACCTTGTCTATGCGGATTGAATTTTAGTAACGCTTATTTGTATACTTTAAACTTTGTGGTTGTCTTTCCATATATTGCTTGACTCCATATTTCTTATTTACCGATTGTGCTGTCTTTTAGTGTTGGTTGCAAAATCCAGCCTGTCCCAGATATTACAAAAGTCAAGAAAGAGAAATTGATCCCCGCAGACGATGCCATTGATGTGAGGGAATCCTTCCGGGCCAACATAATAACTAGAATCAATGCAATGTAGCATGCTCACTTAATTAACCTACAAAACAAGGTCCCCGGGAGGTTTTCAGGATGCAACTCCGATGCCTAAGTCAGTACTTTGATTTACATTGACTTGTCTTGGAAAAATTCCATTACATGTCTTATTGTCATGGATCTCTATTTATAGCCAGTGAACCGCGTGATCTCCGTTAATCATGGTCCACATTGTTTCGATCATTACTAAATCGTGGTTTCTCGAGGAGGAGTTCTTCCTATGCCATGCCAGCTGTCGAGCTCACTGGTTACGAGGTGTTGTCTTTTGGCTTGGATGTCGCATGGTTCAGGGAGGTGTAAACCAGTATTGTAGAGAGTTATATCCCATTTATCTTGGAGATACCCCTCCTATTCCCTTAAATATAGTTAAAGTGAGTGACCGGCACTTTCAGTAACCCTTTTATCGAATAACCCAGACGCGCGCCATAAATTTTACTCGAAAATCGTAATAATCGTCGAGAGGCAATACACCTACCTGTGTCCAACAATAAATGAGTACTCTGATACTTATATAATAAACGCTGCTTGTTGGCTACAATCAACAAAGTGGGATTTCACCCTCAAGGTCTAGCAAATAATTAACACACAAAAAAGAACTAATTGTACAGTTAGTCAACTCATATAACATATACAAAATAAATGCAAAGAAGACAATTAATAATTAACGTTAAAAGTAAAATAATCAATGTCACACAATAGAGAGCTAGAAGTGCTAATCAATTGTTCCCAAGGGTAGATTATCCTACCATAACATAATTCATAATCATACGCATAAACATTGCAAGAAAAATGGAAAGAAAATATAAAGACATGAAGAAGATAGGGTTTTTGGAGTGAACATTTAGGCATTGGCCATTAAAATAGGATAAGAAAAGTATATACAATCCAAGAGATAAGATATAAAAGCTAAAATTCAACTATTCTAGGCGGTCTTCATAGACCATGACATATTTCACAGTATGCAAAATTGGTACAGGCTTTTTCTTCGTTCCATCCCTATAGGTGAACCATCAATTCGTTTAGGGATTTCTAGGAGTTTTTTTATATTACCCGGGGAGGTGAATCCAAAAATACTACCCATGAACACCAACTCATCTTGGATCATGCAACAAAATGGGTTTTTAAACCCAATCACATTTTTTGCTCTTCAAATCACAAGAGTTAGGAACTAAAATGGCTAGTTCATTCCTAGACCTTATAAGATAAATTCATCTAATAAGCTCAACACAAAGCTTTTATTCCCTAACATTTGAAGTTCAATATGTGGTAAAAATGGAATATATCTCGGGCATATCATACACAATCATTAACAGACTATTTATGGCTATGCGAATGAGAATCGGGAGCATCCGCGTATACAACGACTCTCAAGTCATTAACCATCAAGTGTTTGGCGATTACGCAGTTGAAAAAAATTAGGTGGCCAAGTACCTAACAAAGACGAGGCAGTTTATCTGAAAATTTGAGCACTTAAGGATCAATCACATTCCATGAACAAATAATGCCAAGATGGGTGCACTAAGCAAGTTAGCAACTTTAGCATACACTAATCTGCAGCAACAGAGCAAATTAATCATGGAACTGATTCCAGTGAGAAGTACACATCAGTCACTAATATGGCCCAAATCCATGGCGAGGAGTTAGGTTGGATGATGCCAATAGTCTACTACTTGGAACATTGAATCCCCCTAACAGATAATGAAGCAAGGAGAATTGAGCTAATTTGCATGTGTAGATGGATTCTTAGGAATCAACCACATAAGTTTTAATGTAGGTTTGTTTGATATGAGTGTCAAAGATGAGAAAGACAATAGTTGTGTTGTGTTGAAGATGAATTTTGATATGTACTGATATAAAGATGGGGATAATATGATCAATCTGGGTTTTGTGATTTCAACGGAACTGGAAAGTCCAAATTCATTCATTAACCTTTAAGACCAGCTTTAATGATGGAACTTTTTTGGAATTATTTAACTAATGTTGGAATGCAGTTCCGAGTTCGAAACTACTTATAAGATGATTATTTAATTGCCATGCAAAAGCCACCCAATTGTATAGTAGTGTTAGAGACGGTGGTCGGAACAACCTTCTAACCCCCTGTTTTTACCACCGTTAATGTCCTTTTCCCACACTAGTGTAGGTAGTCTTTGTGTTGTTCAGGAAAGTATATTATCAAACTTTTCTGTTTTACTCACATCCCTCCAAGGAACCTGCAACTTGCAAATGAGGAATGCCATATTTGTTGCTTGCTTTTATGGCCGCTTCGAATCGGGATGCTGTATTGATCCTCGAGTTAGGTCGAGGTTGTTGGCTGGTTCGATACTAAAGGATCATTTTACCATCCAATGTACCTTTCGCTTTGCATCTAAGGCCATTGTTTTGAATTTCATCTTTATTGTTCTAGTACTGTAAATAAGGTATCCCATACCATATTATAAATAATTCAAAATGTAGATTTTTGATTAATCTAATTAGTATACATAGTTGAATTTCAAATATTTCTATCATAAATGGCGTTGTAAACAGTTACCCACATCTCCCAACCAAAAGAAAATGAATTTATTAATTATTGCTCATTTTAATTATTGATTGTTTATAAAAGAGCAAAGTGCATGTAACCCTACATAATTGACGAAAATGCAGATATAATATTGTGATAATTGAAAGTTCAAATATAACCCTAGATATTTAGGTAATGTGCAAATATAATTTTTTTTGGAAAATTCAGGTCGGAATTGAGTGAAAAGTTGATTTTACCCCTATGAAAAAAATGAAAAAATACATTTACTATTTAAACCATAATCAACTCACATCATGATTAATTATCCTTGAAATAATATGGGTTCCCACTAGAGATTGGGTCTGAAGACGACGACCTCTCAGTCCTATTTAGTGGTTCCCTGCCGCGGCGTGTCTCCGGTGGGTTATGTGGTTGAACGGCGGTGAACATGCCCTCCTCCATATCCTCTCTATCTTCTGAGTGTTCCGCTGCTTCTGCCTACTTTTGGTCCTGGCGGATGTTGTTACTACTCACTGCTAGTCCGATTTCCCTTTTAATGTTGTCGATTTCATATGAAATTTAAACTAAAAACTAAAACACAGGTCAATAATTATTGCCAACAAAATTTTGTTAAACTGCTTGTCGGTGGCATCATACTTTGATGGGGAAAATTGCCAGATTGGAAGCAGGGGAGCCAAAGAATTCTGAATACTACCTGGGATTAATTATTGACCGGATACCATCTCTTCTGAAATTTCGTTGTGTGCTGTTACAGGCCCTGTTGGTTTTCTCGGCGCCATTGCCTAGTTCCGGTCATTCCGATTTCTACAGTGCATTTGATGGTCAGGCTTTGGTTCTCCACCCAAAGCATCAACGGAGCTCGGTCGACGCCAGTACTCTACTCTTTTGGCCTGGTACGCATCTCTCTCCTCTCCTTGCTCCAATTGAGTTGGCCAGAGGTGGGACGACAGCAAGTTGGTGGTGTAGAAGATAGAAGCAGAGGTGGTGGAGGGGGTGGGCATTTGTGGAAGTGGTGGGCATTTGTGGCGGAGGAGGTGGTGGTTTGTGGCGGAGGAGGTGGTGGTCGTGGGTTGTGGTGGTGAGAGATGGTGTATGTGGTGGCCGGGAGGTGGTAGTTGTGGTGGTCGGGAAGTGGCAGTTGTGGTGGCTGGAGGTGGCAACTGATGGTGGTGAGCTACGGTTGGGCTAAGAGGGGTATGAAGAAGAAGAAGAAGAAAATGGTAGTACGGGAAATAAATTTTCAGCTTTGGTCCAAAGGGCATTTTGGTCATATTTGGTCAATGGTCGAAAATGACCAGTCAATGTCGAAATCATGGCTTTAAGGTTATATTTGCACTTATGTATAATAGTAGGATTATATTTTCACTAAAAATTATATTAGGGTTATACCTGAATTTTCTCAATTATATAGATTTATATCTGCATATTACCCTTTATAAAATGAGTGCGTCTCTTGAAAGACGGTCTTTCCATAAGTCATGGAAAGACCAAGGTTTAAAGTGTAAATTAGAAGAAATTAAGATAAAATTTTTGGGTTGCATGAGCCGGGTTATAAATTTTAAAACTACTACATGTTGCATACTAAAATTTTAATGTTGCAACTAAGACCTTTTACCTTTTATTATTTGAATTAAACCCGTCTTTCCATAAGCCTATGGAAAGACCGTATTTCCCAAGATTTTGCCTTATAAAATTATCAAAATTAATTTTATATATAACCTCAGATCATGGTCTTATCCATCATGTCTTAAATGGATCGCGATCGAAGGGATGCGAAGGAGCCAATACATCACCATTATGTATTAAAATCTTTTTAATGTAGTGATTCCTTAGTTGCCGTCGATAACAACCTTTTAGTTTAATAATTTCATTATTGATCAAATCAAATCTTTAGGTGCAACGCATCATCATCATAGACACCGTTACCCCTTGAAGCGGAAATATTGAGAACAATTTCGTGTTGGAACAATCAATAGCGCAAATAAATAATTGCAAGTGAAAAAAAAGAAAAAGATCAGTGATAAGATTGTACTGCATAAGCAATTAAGTCCGCATAAGTTTAAGTCAATTGTTTTTCAATTTCAGCGAGAGCTGAAAAAATGCAACGATGTTTCTAATCGTTATACAGTCCGTATAAATTGTTTCATAATCTATTCTAAAACTGTATAACGATCCTGTAAAATTATTTCGTTTTTATTCATAATATCAACAGGTATTTATACAAGAGGTTGCTTAGAGAATAACCAAACCCATGGAAACCTAATCATATACAAATACGGATTTACCAAAAATACATATATACATACATATATACTCTAATAACCCCCCCCCCCCCCCCCCACACACACACACAAGCTCATGGAGGCGGAGCAACGTGAAACTTGAACCACAGAGTAAAAAATTGTGCAGTGCCAACAAACTTCGTAAAAATGTCAGCAATCTGATCAAGAGAACGAACATGGCGAACAACAAGAGAACCATCCTCAACCTGCTCACGAACAAAATGATAATCAATCTTGATGTGCTTAGACTGCTGATGGAAAACCGAACTAGCCGACATGTAAGTAGCACTAAGATTTTCACACAACAAAATAGGCGGAGGTAAAGCGGCACTTGGAGCTCGTACAACAACTGTTGGAGCCAAATAAGTTAAGTGGTGGCAAATGCAATAGCCCGATATTCAGCCTCAGAACTTGATTTAGCCACAACATGCTACTTCTAGGAAGACCAACTAAGAAGATTACCGCCATAATAAATAGCAAAATCATGCTGAGAGTGGCAATCATCATCAGAGGCCCAACCAGCGTCAGTATAAGCAACAAGGCGATGCTCTGTACAAGGTTGAAGATCCAGACCAGTCAAAATAGAGCCCTTGAGATACCTCAAAATGCGCTTCACAGCAGACCAATGAGTTTCTGTAGGACTATGCATAAACTGACAAACACGATTAACATAGGAAATCTCCGCTTGAGTAATAGTAACATACTGCAGAGCACGAACAATACTACAATACAAATGAGGATCTCAGAGAGGGTTACCAGACTGCACAAGGCTCATCCGGAGACACAATGGGCTTTACGTCGACCATCTTGCTACGTTATAGTAAATCACGAATGTAATTTTGTTGGGAAAGGACAGCACCATCCTTTGAGCAATTGAACTGAATGCCCCAAAAATAATGCAAGAGACCAAGATCAGGGAGAGCAAAAGTAGCATTCAATTGTGCAAGAAACTCAGTAATGGTAGCCGATGAAGAACCAGTAATAATTAGATCATCTACATAAACTAGCAGATAAAGCACAAGCTTGCTAGAGCGGCGAATAAAGAGCGCAGTGTCAAACTTGCAGGGAAGGAACCCATGATGTTGGAGAAAGAGACGAAGCTTCGTAAACCAAGCACGAGATGCTTGTTTGAGACTATAAAGAGCCTTCTTCAAAAGGCACACGTGAGATGGGCGATATTGATCCAGAAAGCCAGAGGGCTGAGTCATGAACACTTGCTCAAAAATATCACTATTCAGGAAAGCATTATTAATGTCCACCTGATGAATTGGTCAATTCAGAGTGAGAGCAATGGTAAGAACAAGACGAATAGTAGTTGGTTTGACCACCGGGCTAAACGTATTAACATAATCAACACCCTTTTCCTGTGTGAAACCCTTGGCAACCAGACACACCTTGTACCTTTCAATTGAACCACCAGCTTGGCGTTTAGTTCTGTACACCCACTTACAACCAACAATGTTAGCATTACATGGGGGCGAAATGTCTATGTCCCATTACGCATAAGAGCATCATATTCAACTTGTATAGCATTTTGCCATTCAGGTATTTTAGAAGCCTGAGAAAAAGTAGTAGGCTCAGTATAAAGAGAGGGAGAAGGAGGTAATGGGTGTTTTTTAGATAAAAGGAGTTTGGGCTTTAATTTAATTGATTGGGCCCGGGTATTCATGGAGTGGTGGTTGTTCTCAGAAGCCCTAAAATTAGATGGAACAGAAGAAGGGGTGATAGGAAATAGGAGGCTCAACTCTCGGTTGGAGGTGGCAGAGCTACCAACGGCTGACAAGGAAGAAGGAAGTACAGGTGAGGAAGAACTCAACTCAGAGCTAGCACCGGTAGAAGTGTCATTGGCCGGCGAGGAAGGAGCCGGCTGCAAGCTTGCCACGGGAGAGGAAGACCCAGCAAAGGGGGTGCCATTCAACGGAGGGGAAGGGAGATGCTGCTATGGTGAGTGACTGGCAGAGCGAGTAGAAGGCGAGGTGGCCGATGTGGACGATAGGGATGGCGTGGAAGACTAGGTTGAGGAGGACGGGTGACTGGGAGAAATAGATGGCAGAGGGTGAAGGGCAAGTGGGTCAGATGCAAGTGGGTCGGACGCAGGTAGAGATTGGCGGGAAGGGGACAGGGGCAGAAGAGGAGCAATGGAGGGCACTGTAGATGCTAGCTGGAGAAAGGATAAAGATAAATTTGATGACATAAGGGGTGAGGTATACGATATAGGAGAAAGATGATCAGGATAGGGAAAAGTATAATCATAAAAAATGGCATGACTGGCAATATAGATGCGATTAGTAGGAACATGAAGACAGGGGTAACCTATGTGGTTAGAGCTATAACCAATAAAAATACATGGAAAAGACCGATACTCAAGTTTATTAGATCGATATGGAAGAAGAAAAGGATAACATAGACAACAAATATTTTTTAAGAAATCATTGTCAGGAAGCTTGTTATGGAGAGAATCATACAGATATTTTTTATTGAGACTGGGAGATAAAGTACGATTATGAAGGTAGACAGAGGTATGAAATGCATGTTCCCAGAAAGAGGTGGGCAGCCGAGCTCTAGAGAGTAGAGACAAACCTTTTTCGACAATGGTTCGGTGACGATGCTCAGCAGCACCATTCTGAGACTAAGTGTGAGGAACAGACACACAATGGACAATACCCTGGGATGGAGATAAGTAGAAACATTGCGAAAATCAACCCCCCCCCCAGTCAGGCTGAAACAGTTTAATTTTAGAAGAGAACTGTGTTTCCACCATTTTTTGAAAAATATGAAAATAATGAAGAACTTGAGCTTTACGACAGAAAATAAATCCATACAAATTTGGTGCGATCATCAACAAAAATAAGAAAATAAAGATTTCTATTAAATGAAGAAACAGAGGCAGGACCCCAAACATCGTATCAAAAGGAACCAGACTAGGTTGATAAACATGAGAGACAAGTATATGATGATTTTTTCCAAGTTGACAAGACTCATAGACATAATTTAAATTATTCTTTGAAACAGGTACCTAAAAGCGAGAAATAAGACGCCTAAGGGAGGACTCATAAGGATGACCGAGACGTTCATGCCAACTCGGAAGATCAGTCTTGGCACTGAGGAAAATACAGGAAAGGGCGGAGGCAAACTTGGGCGGATTGAGATGATAGAGGCCATTTTCAACGGTTCTGGTTAGGAGCGCCCAACATTTTTTATCCTTTACAAAAAAAATGGTAAGGAAAGAATACCATATAAGCATTATTATCATAAGTAATTTGAGAGACACTTAATAAATTTGTATTGATGTCAGGGACAAATAAGATATTGTGTAGATGGATAGGCTTATGCGATGAAGTCAAAACAGATGAACCCAAATGAGTAATGGGAAGAGACTTACCATTGCTAATTTGTAAACCTTCATTTCCAGAGTCATCAGAATGAACAGAAAGATTGCTGAAGTAAGAGGTGACATGATTGGTGGATCTGGAGTTAAAGAACCAGGCAGGGTCATGCAGAACAGAGGTGGATTATAGATGGTGGTGGCGTACACTTAACGAGGCTGAGAGCCGTGACCATAGCCAAGATCGGAGTTGCGCGACTAATGAGGATGAGTTGCTGGGAATTTTGTAACATTCAAGCGCTGCCAATAGTTCAAAGCTTCATGGACCTGAAGACGAAAAATCTAGTACATGAAATTGGGTTGGGAGGAGGCCGAGGCCAGCGGACACGGTTGAGGATTGTCGGGCAGCAACATTGGCTGCAAAGGTGGACGTCGTCGGGTGTTGGCCTTGAATGCACGCTTCTTCCTCAAGAAGCATGCCAAGGAGTTGATGTGACAAAATAGCACTGGGCCAAAGATTAAAGACTGTGAAGAACACATTCAATGAACTCATCATCAGAGACGAGGTGGAGCATTCAGCCAGAGAATCAGAAAAAGATCACTTCTTCTCCACATATTCAAGAATGGAGAGAGGGCCCTTATGAAAAGTCTGATGCTAATGCTTTAGGTGCATCAAGTTGGCGCGAGTTTGAACATAAAACATCTGCTCCAAGATCAGCCATGCGTGAGTGGTGGTTTCAACACAAACAATATGAGCAAGCAGAGATGTAGAAATAGTGAATTGAATCCAAAGCAAAACCAGGCGATCCTTCTTCTTCCACAAAGCAAAGGCCGGATTTGGGCTTGGCAAAGAAGGTGGCTTGGACGAATCACTGGCGGATGTAACAAACTCCATCGAACCCGATCCTGAAACAAGAAAATCATCCAAATTATAGGCGATGGGAGAAGATTTGATAGATTGACGTCAAAGAGAATAGTTGTTTCAATCAAGACGAAATTGTAGAGTAGGGAGTTTGAGGGCAGAGGTCTAATTAGAGGTAGCGGAATTAAGGACACGAGAATTGTCGGAAAACATGTCGTCGAAACCCATGGTGATGAGGTCGGCAGACAACCTAAGGGGAGAGTAGGCGGCCGGCAGTGTAGGGGAATTTTTAGGGTTTAGACGTGGACCGGGGTTAGGCTGATACCATGTAAAACTGTTTAAGGATTCTGTAAAACTGTTCTGCTTTCATTCATAATATCAACATGTATTTATTCAAGTGCTTGCTTAGAGAATAAGCAAAGCTATGGAAAGCTAATCATATATAAATACGGATTTACCAAAAATTCATATATACTCTAATACTAATAAAGGGGTGAGGTTATTTTTTGAAATTATAGTTTAACCAGAAAAAAGGGTATATTACAAAAAAAATTGCTTATCCCAGTTAATTAAGTTTTATTCTTTTTTTAAGATAGTAACATAATTGTGAACCACGCATGTTTATATAAAAAAAAAACTAATGAAAGACATTTCATATGAATGGAATAACAGGTATTTGAAAAGCAAAATTTTTGTGGAGTATATTTTTTAATAGTCTCTTATCTATATAGTGTAATTAATAAAAAAATAATTACTCGTCGATTTCATATTAATTTTGAATTATTAATACTTTTTAATATACATATTTAATTATTTATAACTTCATTTACATACAATAGCAACATATAAAAAATTAATATTTATAAACTAAGTGTTACTGTAAAATATCCAACAAGTTCATAGGCAATAATCTTATAATATTGTAATGTATACAAATTCACGTATATAATAAAATTTAATAAGTTCAGGTCCATGAAGACTACTCGACGGGACATTCGTGTGCTCGAGAGGACATCCGTGTGCTCAAGGGGGCATTCGTGTGCTGGAGGGAAGTTTCGACTGCTAGACGGGTCGTTCGTATACCGAAGGGACATCCGTGTGCTCGAGAGGACATCCGTGTGCTCGAGAGGACATCCGTGTACTCGAGGGGACTTTCAACTGCTCGAAGGAACATTCGTGTGCTCGGATGGACTTCCGACTACTCGACGGGACAGTCGTGTGCTCGAGAGGACATCCGTGTACTTGAGGGGGCATTAGTGTGCTGGAGGGAAGTCTCGACTGCTCGAATGGGCCGTTCGTACACTCGATGGGACATCCGTGTACTTCAGGGGACTTTCAACTGATCGAAGGGACATTCGTGTGCTCGAATGGACTACCGACAGCTCGACGAGATATTCGAGTTCTCGAGAGGACATCCGTGTGCTCGAGGGGACATCCGTGTCTCTCGAATGTTCGAGGGGAATTTCGAGTACTCGAGGGGACATTCGTGTGCTCAACTAGTCTTTCGACTGCGCAACGGGACTTTCGTGTGCTCGATGGGACATGTGCTAGAGGGGATAACCGTGTTTCGAGGCAACCACCGTCAGCTCGCGGGGACTTTCATGTGCTCGAGGGACTCCCGACTGCTCAAAGACTGACTAACTCAATCCCTCCATCCGTTTTACTTACTGACTTCCTGAATGGTAGTTGCTTGGCCAAAGTAATGAATCAACACTGGGTGTGGAGGTTCGTTACTTTGGAATCGCAACTACTTTTCCCCTTTTTTTTTTAAATAAAAACACCCTAAGGTGGGGGAGTTATGTATTGGGTTCCCCATGCCCTATATCAAAAGAAACAGAATGTACATGAGTGTGTCAAGGTCACTAGACTTGAGGCAACAATGTTGTCTCCAAAAGTATTAGCCTACATATATGTGCATCTATACTATAGTAGTTCAGTATCTGAAGAAGTTGCGATCCGAGGGAGAAAATCTCCACCCCTTGTGTTAATTTTCTCCCCCGGCCAGGCAACTTCTACTTGTAACTAATGTTCACAACATATCTACATTAAAAAGGTAATGCAGATGCTGGGAGAGTCGTCCTCCGAAGTGAAGGACCAGCCATTGTGTTGTATTGTCTTCTGTAACTCCTTTCCGTACCTGCATATTCGTTCAAAACTCCATCAGCAGTATCAATTCAAATTGATGTTACGAACTCGGATGGAAGGCAAGGATTGTTTATCTAAAGTAATAAGACCATTAATATGCTTGGACAGATTAGCTAAAGAAAACCCCGGATGAACATGGTTTTTAGCAAGAGCATCAGCAACAAGGTTCCCCTCCCTAAAGACATGTTGGAGCTTAGTCCGGCCTAACAAAGCCCTAGCTTTATAGACCTTGTCAAAAAATTCCCACTGAGCATTGTAAGGATCATTAATCATAGAAACAGCCACTTTTGAGTCCGATTCAATTACATGTGTATGATTCAGATGAGGGAAAATGTGACAAACATATAGTATTGCCTCAATTTCAGCTGAAAGAGGAGAAGCAGCTGACAAGGTAGCAGAAGAAATCATAATTGGGCAAGCCGAAGAATCTCTAGCAATAAGACCCATTGAAGCATTACCATTAGACCAAGATGCATCAACATTTATTTTTATAAAACCATGGCCAGGCCTTTCCCATATAATCTTTGAAAAATTTGGCTTAGGGAGGGGGGGGGTCTAGATAGAGTAACAAGTTGTCTAAGTGAGGGAGTTATATGACCAGTTGATGTCAGTTTTCCAGGGTATACCAAAAATGTTAGTTTGATCAATTCTTCAACCTCTTTGCAGATAGCATTCAGTGAAAAAGGTTTATTATCAAAGAGGAAACCAGTTCTAGCCTTCCATAGGCCCCAACAAATCAAGGAAGGTAAGATTTTGCAATAAATATGTTCAGTTTTTGGTAAGTCACTGCAATTCCAAAACATGAAGAATCTTTGTGAAATAGATTGCAGAGCATTTAGGTTGAAGTGTAACAAGGATGCAAAATTAGTCCAGACAGCCTGAGCTAGATTACAGTTCACAAAGAAATGTTGGATGGAATCAGAATGATTGCAGATAGGGCATTTGGATGCAAGACTAAAGCCACATGAAATAAGCACCTCATCAAAAGGGAGAAAAGAGTTCAGTAATTTCCATGTGAAAATAAGGATCTTTGTTTGCACAGGTATTTTCCATAAGAAGCAGTTTGCTATAAAATTACCTGTCTGTGAGGTTAAGGCCTTATAGCATGATTTGAATGTGAAGTTACCTGAGTGCTCAGCTTTCCACACCATTCTGTCATCCCTTTCATTAGTTATTTCCACCCCCTGTAAAAACTGAAGAGTATCATGCCCCAAGAAGGAGGAAATCTGATCCAAAATAGAGTTTCTACTGTTGATAAAATCTGCCACACTGATGTAGGGCATAAGAGATATTATACTTTCTGGGATATGTTTTATGAGGGGACCATGTGGACACCAGTTGGCCAGCCAAAAACTACAACTCCCTTTCCCATGTATGATTAAGGAGTTAGACTCAGCAAAAGTGTTGATTAGACTGATCCTTTTCCATGTGACAGATTTCCTATGGGTTGTAGGAAGTGCCCATATGAATTTAGCCCATAGTGCAGTGCCTTGTTGAGACTTCCACCACAGTTTACAGGAGCAAGACTCAACAATGGCTGTAATGGATCTAAAACCAAGGCCATTAAGCTTAGTAGGCTTAGCAAGGTCTACCCATTTTTTCCATACTCTATTGTTTTTGTCCTCAGTTTTCCCCCAAAAGAATCGAGCCAATTTTTTCTCAAATAATTTAATGGTTCCTTTGGGTGGATTAGTTACTGTCCATATATGTTGAGGAATAGAGTAGAGACAAGATTTAATTAAGACCATTTTTCCCCCATTACTAAGCCATTTGTTTTTCCAATTTTGAAGCTTTTGGTCCATGCTGGCTAGCAAAGGTTGGTAATATCTCCTAAGAGTTCTACCTCTGAAAATTGGGCAGCCTAAGTATTGAAAAGGGAAGGATCCTTTTTTCATTTGTAATACAGCTTTAACTTGATGAAGCTTAGCAGTGCTTGCCCTTTTGCTTAGATAGAATTCAGACTTATCAAAATTGATTTTTTGACCCGAAGTGTACTCAAAAACTTCAAGGAATGCCTTGATCTTAATTAAATTGGACTTTGAAGCTTGCATGAATAAAATAGTGTCATCAGCATAGCTAAGATGAGACACTGAAGGAATGGATGCAGCAGTCTGAAAGCTAGCTAGCTTATTATTATGAAATAAAAAGGCTAAACTCCTTGAAAAGGCTTCTGAAAATAGATTAAATAGGAAGGGTGATAGAGGATCACCTTGTTTAATGCCCCTAGATGCCTTGAAGTAACCTGCAGGATTACCATTGACTAGAACAGAAAAATATGCTTGAGACAAGTTATTAAGAACTGCATTTAAAAACTTCCCACTGAAACCAAACTTAAGCAAAATATGTTTAAGGAAGTTCCAACTAATTCTATCAAAAGCCTTTCTTAAATCAAGTTTAAGTATACAGTTTGGAGTTCTGTTTTTCTTATCCAGAAACCTGAGCATTTCCTGTAAATACAAGATATTATCCGAAATGTCCCTGTTCTTCATAAATGCAGTTTGGTTAGGTGAGATCAACCTGTCAATGTAAGGTTTTAGCCTTTCCATTAAGATTTTAGAGCAGATTTTATTCAGTACATTAGAAAGGCTAATAGGTCTAAAATCATCAAAAGAGGAGGGGGTAGTCTTTTTAGGAATCAATGTAATCCAAGTGCTAGTAATGCCCCTAGGCATAGCTGTTCCATCTATGAAATCATTAACTGCAGAAATCAGATCATCTTTAATGATATGCCAACACTTTGAGTAGAATTTAGGTGAAAAGCCATCCGGACCTGGACTACTATTTTTTTTCAATCCTTTTACTACTCTTTCCAGCTCAGATTCAGATACTAATGCTGCCAGAATTTGGTTATCACTGTCTTGAATAATGTTTGGGATCTGACTTAGGAAATGAGGATAATATGTCATATCAGATTCCTGTGTGGGTTTAGTAAGTAAATCAGTGAAGTATTCAACAGCTACATTTTGGATTTCCACCTGGGAGTTAATCCAATTGCCAGCACCATTTTTTATTTTTGTGATCTGCAACCTACTATTTCTCTCAAGCACAGTCTTGTGAAAGAAATTAGTGTTATTATCCCCCAGTTTATGCCATTTAAGTCTTGCCTTCTGTTTCCAAAACTTTTCTTTTTTCCTTTAAAGCTTTTAACAGTAATGCATTTTTCTCATTTAGTATGACTCTTTCCTGAATTGTGGGATTAAGGTCAAAGTTAGTTTCTTGAGATCTTAAAGCCTCCTCTGCTAGCTTGACATTAAGGTCAATATTACCAAAACTGACCCTATTCCAATTCTTAAGAACTTTTTTTAACCTAATGAGTTTTAGGTAAAACCTAAGCATACCTGTTTCAGCCATTGGTAAATTCCAGCATTCATTAATTATGTCTTTAAACTCCAGTCTAAGGAACCATGCATCTATAAATCTAAAAGGCTTTGGATTTATAGATGTTAAAGAAGAGATTTGGAGAAGAAGGGGAGAGTGGTCAGATGTCTGCCTATTTAGGATTTGAATGGAAGAGGAAGGGAATCTTGAGTTCCAGGAAATGGTGCACAGGCCTCTATCTAGTCTTTTAGAGGTCGGGTTTCTAAGCCTTGCATTACACCAAGTAAAAAGGTTACCAACAGTATTGACTTCCTGTATCCCATTTAAGTTAATCCATGAGTTAAAATCCCTGATACTACCAAGTGCCGGGGAACAAGGGCCTCTATATTCTGTTAGGGAAGTTATTGAATTAAAATCACCAATGAAAATTATTTCCCCTTTAGAAATAGGGGTCAGATCAGTCCATAGAGTCTTCCTACCTTCCCTATTCCTAAGGCCATATATAAATACTGCCTCCATATGCCAGTTAAAGGTATGATGCAAGACATTAACATGCAGGAACTGTTCATGAGTAGAAAGCAGTGTAACAGAAATAGAGTTAGTCCACATTAACCAAATTTTCCCATTATATAGTGTGAGATTATGAGTAAAGTGGAGTTTCTGCATATATGATTGACAAGAACTGTTGTCATGCATTGGTTCTATGATACACAACAACTGAATTTTCTTAATCTTACATAAATTAGATAATCTAAGCATTGATGTGTCCATGCCTCTAATGTTCCACACTAACCAATTGACATGTGAATTGACTAACATTGTTCACCTGATTTGGCACTTTTTGTTGCTGATCTCAGCATCATCCTATTTAATTGACTCAAATAATTATTTTTCTTTAGTTTAGACTTACCTTGTTGCATACCTGTGATGGAAGGGGAAGTAGTGTTTTGCTGGTTTGAAGCATCTTCCATAGGTTTAACTGTCTCAGAAATATTACCTTGTTTCTTGGAGCCATCCTCCAAATTCTGCAAAACAGAAAACCTGTTTGCCCTAATTCCAGGCTGTGAGAGCACTAGATTGTGATTTGGGCTGTACATAGGAATAGAAAAGGATCCTATCTGAATGTCATCTTTAGCATATGTCATAATAGGTGATTTATGGATAGCAGTATCCCTTAACAGCCTAGATATAGAACTGTCATAGTTATCCTGAGTATGTGAGATGGCAGTGGGAGATCTCTGGTTATTAATGGTACCCTGTGGGGGGGGGGGCTATGTGATATGTTGTGTTCAGATCCACTAGATGTACCAATATTCTTATTAATCTGATGTGATAGAGATTGATCTTGAGAGTCAACTATTAGAGGGGCCTTCTCAAATTTTTTCCCAGTTTGCTGCCATTTTGATTGGGATACAATTGGCTCTAGGGTTGTATCCTGAATTAGATCATCTTTAGGCATATGCTTAGCCTTACATTGGGGCAAAGAGTGTCCAAGTTTCAAGCAGTAATCACAGTACAGAGGCACATCCTCATATTCCACCTTATATTTTCTATTATTGGTTACAGAACCAAGCCTTATAAAGTGATTCATTGGTTTTTGGAGATCCATTTCTACACAGAATTTAATGGCAGAAGGCCTGGTTAGCATATCTGTGGCCAAATCGTTCTTAATGAAACTGCCAAGACTATTCCCAATTGCTTCTATAGAGGCTGAGTTATAGTAGTATAATGGGACTTCACGAATTGTACACCAGATTGGGACTATTGGAGACTCGATATGGGTAGAAAATTCAGGTGTCCATTTTAGGATTTTCAGTGAGATGCCATTAAGATTCCAAACACATTTCATCCAGCATCTTTGGTAATCGTTAAGCAGTTCAAACCTAATCAGGACATGTTTGAAATCAAGTGAGCCTAATTGATACTTACCTTCAAACCCCATCATTTTGAAGGCCTGCTCCAATAGTTCCATCGAAATTCTGCCCCTGGTAAACTTCCCCACAAGTGCATTTGAGTAATGCGCAGAGAGAGTTGCAATCTGTTCCTCCGAGTACAAACAAGATGGATCACCCAGGTGGTTTGTTTTGGGAGTGATTTCTGGGTTATTGGGCAGAATTTTGGACAGAGGAGGGGCTTTGATTTGTAGAGCAGCGGCGAAGGTTTTCGGTGGAGCTTGCTCATTAGCGTTCACGGCCATGCTAGCCTCCGGTGAAACCGCAAGCAAGCAGTGGTTTCAGCAGCGGCAAGAAGCCGTTACCGGCAAGAAGCCGTTAACGGCAGCGGATAGCTTAAGAGAAGGTACTGGTTTCCGTTAATTGGGAAACGTGCCTGAGAGAAAAGGAGAAAAGGAGATCCGGTTGTTTGACTACTACTACTTTTCCCCTAGTTCTTGCATATATATAGACTCATAGATAATATTTTTTGACCATTCTTTTGGAGGCAATGATATTGCCTTTTGTACAAACTACTATGATGACTCTGGCTCACTCTTTAATGGCTTGGGGTACCAATATATCAACCCCACCTTCTGGTGTTTTCACTTAAAAAAAAAATACTTCAAAAAAATATCCTTGAAACTTGACGAGGGTGTTACCGTGTGACAAGGCCTATTCCCGGCGTGTATAGTGTACTGGTCTCATGGCCGGGCCGCCCAGTTCTCAAGGCACATCCCAGTGTCTCCAGCAGGTGTCAATAGTGAACGGTGGTGTTATTGGTCTCCGGCAATGCTTGGTTACGGTGGATCAATATTGGGCCGGGCTTAGTCACATTTGATTAGCCGGGTACCTTTCTTTTTCTCCTTTTCTTTTTTATCGTAATCATTTTGTGTTTCGTTTTAAAAATCGTCTTTACATAAACTTGTGAAAAGATGGATTTTAATTAGAGTAATAAAAAGGTAAAAAATTTTAGTTGCAACATTAAACATTTATTATGCAACATGCAGTAGTCATAAGTTTATGACCCGATTAATGCAACACGAACATTTTATCTTCATTTCTTCTAATTTACAGTTTAAACCTCGATCTTTCCATGACTTATGGAAAGACAGTTTTTCAATAGACAATCTTTTCAGTTTATTAGTTTTCTTTACTCGATCTAGATGGTTTTTCTTTTTTCTTTTCCTTTTTCTTCATTTTCATTTTGTATTTTGTATTTTTCTAAAGTTTTCTGCACCTATTTCGTTTCTATTTAAGTTTCCCATTTTTATGGTTCTAAGTTTATATGTGTTACTTTAACCATAAAATTTATTAACATATAAATTAGAATAATAATACATATGTTCTTGATAAATTCATTTTAACATATATATTTTGAATAATAAAATTTTTAGTTTTCAATCATATGGTATATTTAAAGATATTAACAGTTACACTCGCGTGTGTTTGAATTAAAAAATCAAAATGAAAAGTTAAAAAAGGGGCAGAGAGAATATTCATTTTAGTTTTGATTTTTATTTATTTTTATTTTAGTTTCTTTCCAAATAAAGTGGATTTTATAAAAAGAATATCCTATCTGATTGCCTCTATTAAGTTAGATTTCTCCCGCGATTCTTTTTTATGTAAAATCTTGGTCGTTACCTTCCGATTTGCTTTCCAAAATAGATTTAGGAGAAATCTTAATCAAAATTCATGATTTATACATCTGACTTTTGGCGATTCTGGTTAGAGGATTTAGGCCAAATTCGTAGACTCCGTGCAATTGATTTGGATGGATTATGTCACTTAAATTTGAAATAGCATGTCCAACATAATTTGGGTTAGATCATCTCCAGTGTAACGAGCATCATCCATGAATTTCGGGATCACTTGGTGAATTATAATTAGGTTTCATTATGATGTGGATAGAAGAGTCTTGTCAATATGAATTTATCAAGTTTTAATCTCTCATGCAAGATTTGTAAATGAAACTTTAGTGTTGACGCGTCATATTTATCATAATGATAGTTAAAAGTTTTTTTTTTAATTTATTTATTCTAGATTAAATTTAAATGTGTACACATATTTCATTTGTTTTTTTATTTTTATTTAACTGTACAAATATATACATTATAAATAAATCGCACAAATACATATATTTAATTTGAACTCAAATTTTTCTAATAATTTACGCTGCCTTTTAAATTTTTATACAAACTATGTAAAATATCTACATTTTTATATATTTTGTGAAATGTAAGAGTGTATAAAATTTCAAATTTATACTCTCTCCGTCCCAACTTAAGGGTTACATTTTATTTTTGCGTGGGTATTTATGCATGTTGGTGTATGTGTGGCCCAACGGTCAAAGGGCTGAGAGTCGCTAGACCCAATCTAAAATTATCCTGCCAAGCTTCGGTCCAAAACAAGGAACGGGTAGATGCAGTGAACACAAGAATCACAAATCGTGGTAGAGAACGTGAACTGTCAAAGAAGGGACACGCGAAAAACACAAAGGCCGCGACTGAAGAATGTGGTAGGAGTGGCGTGTCCACGATCTCAAATTCCTAAGATCGGGGAACTGCAAAGGAAATTAGTCCATTTCTTGAAGAGATGACTGACTTGATTGTTGGAGGTGCTCTCCTGGAATCACTTCTAGGGCTGCATTTGCAGGTAAAGAAATTTAAACAAGTGAACCAAAAAGAGGCTACCTGGACAGACTACCACATCATCTGGCAACGACTGTGGGGAACGGAATTTTTTTTCATTTTCAGGCTGCTTATGTAAGCAATGGCGTTCGTTAGGAGTGCAAAAAGCCACAACCATTAGTTACAAGAGAAAATGTTTGTACCAAAAGGAGGGAGAACACCATCAACTACATCATACACCTAGTAAAGAGAAATGGTTCAGTAGAGAAGAAACAGAGGAGGAAGAAGAAGAGGCAGACTCTCCAAACAACTGTGATAAGGAAAAAATGGGTGTTCGCAGCATTCTTAGAAGCAAACATGGAAGACTTGTACGATCAATTCTTGAAGACTCCGTGGGAAAAACCCCCAAGGCAAGAGAAAAGGGAAAATCAAGAATGTGAACGTCTCTTCTATGAAGAAGAGTTGTGTGACATTGTTGCAAAAAATGATTCAGATAAGTCGCCTCTCGTACCACATTTATGAGATTTAGGATGCCTAAAGATTTCAAGCTTTCTCTACACGTTAAAGTCTATAATGGTACCACAGATCCAAAAGAGTTCTTTCATTCATATAGAAACAACATGAGATTCCAGGATGCAAACATAAAACTAGTTTGCAAAGCATTTCCCATCTTTATATCAGGCACTACGATTACGAGGTACGAAGACCTTCCACACAAAAGTATCAAGTCTTGGGCACAACTGTCAGATTTATTTTTGGGATGTTTCTACCAAAAGCAGAAATTTACATGAACGATTGCAGATCTCAACAATATAGCACATCAAAGTGATGAAAGCCCCGCGGAATATCATAGCCGATTCATCACGGAGAGCCTACAAGTTTGAGATTTTTCATTTCAATCGTTATTGCTTTTATGGGGGGGCACGAGATCCGGAGATTTCTACAAGGGACTGATGAAGAATATGCCGAAAAACCCAAGGGAACTACAAAAAATGATTGAACAACATGTGCAAACAGAGGAGGAAAACAACCGAAAGATAGAAAAGGAATGAGGTGAAAAGCGAACAGTGGATGATTCACAAAAGAACTAGCCTGAAAAAGGAAAAGTAAACACCACTTTCAGAATAGGACAGGCAGGCTTTCAGGGTTCGCCATTTCAAGATACGCCTCTAACGAAGACAAGGAAAGAAATATAGTTAGCAAATAAGGATCTATTCCGAGAACCAGCACCAATAACTGCACCGCCAGAAAAAAGATCACGAAAGTTTTATTGTGCCTTCCGCAAAGATAATGGCCATGACATAGAGTACTGTAGGGACCTAAGACGATGGATTGAAAAAAAACTGAGGAATGGAAACTTGGGCCAATATAGAAAAGAATCAACAAGTCAGTATGGGAACGCAAGCAAGACACCAAACCCGTCTCCACAAAACCAAGGTACTGCAATGACAATGGATAAAAAAATAACATCGATCGTAGAGTATAATGATAGTGTGGATAGCGAACACCAGAGACAATTATCTTCTCTATACACGGATCCACAGAGTGTCTAACAATGCGTGGAAGGCCAAGGCAAGGTATTCTCCTCCACAAGAGCTAGTTGATAAAAGGTTTCTCTGAAACAAATCAATTACTTTCAGCAAGAGGATGCACCCAACACCTTGCAGCACAACTATCCCATGGTCATCATAGCAAAATTTGGAAATGAAACTGCCCACAGAGTTTTCGTGGATGACGGTAGTTCGGTCGAGATACTATTTTTCAATTGCTTCGACAGGTTGGGCTTCAAGAGAACAGATTTTAAAAAATCCACATCTTCGCTAGCAGGATTCACATGGCGAGTGGAAATGCCTCTAGGAAATATACAGTTGCCTATTACGATTGCGGAAAGCTGGAGAAGTTGCACAATCATGTGTGACATCGTGGTTATAGATGCCCCAAGTACATTTAATGACATAATTGGAAGACCATGGATGAACAGAACTAAGGCAATATATTCCCCTTATCACCTGGTAATGAAATTCCCAACCCTAGCTGGAGTAGAAATAATTAAGGGAAACCAGCAAGCAACCATACAATGCATAATTATAGAAATGAAGGTAGGAAAGATCGGAGAAAAGGGAAAGCTGGTTAACACTATTTCAAGAGGAATCTTACTAAAACATTTGGACGAATCAGTCGACCTAGGTGAAGAAACAGAGTTAATAAACCTAGATGCCGAAGACGACTCCAAATGTGTAAAGGTTGGAAAACATCTTCCATGTGAAGAAAAGGCAAAGGTAATTTAAATCTTGCAAAGCCACAGGGATATGTTTGCATGGAACGTAAAAAACACGGGAGAAGTAAGCCCAGACATCGCTAACCATTCGTTGAATGTCAGTAGCTCAGTTAAACGGTTAAGCAGAAACAGCGTTGGTTTGCTAGCAATAGAATAAAATCGATCAAGGAAGAGATTACACCAATGTTACAAGCCAGCATAATAAGGGAAGTCCTATACCCAATGTAGTTAGCGAACCCAATCATGGTGAAGAAGTCAGACGATGCTTGGAGGATGTGCATTGATTTCACAAATTTGAACAAAGAATGTCCAAAATATTCCTATCCTCTCCCAAAGATGGATCAACTGGTGGAAGCGATCTCAGGACGTGAAGCCTTGGCATTCTTGGATGTATACAAAGGAAATCACCAAATACCGATGAACCCAGACGATGCATAGAAAACAGCCTTCATAACAAGCTTCAGAATTGTTTGTTATATGAAAATGCCATCTGGGCTTGAAAATGCGGGAGAAATAAACCAGAGGGTGATTGACCAGGTGTTCAGAAGCCAAATTGGGAGAAACATTGAAGCGTACGTTGACGATATGGTGATTAAGAGTAAGAAGGCAGGAAACTTCGTTGAAGACTTGAAAGAAACTTTGGACACTTTAAAGGCAATAGGGATGAAACTCAACCCTAAAAAGTGTGAAATTGGAGTGGGGATAGAAAGTTCTTGGGGTACAAGGTTTCCTCAAAGGGTATAGAAGCTAACCCAGACAAGATCTAAGCCATAAAAAATCTTCCCTAACTGCAAACAGTTAAAGAAGTACAAATCTTAACAGGATCATTGGCAGCACTTAGTCATTTCATATAAAAGGCTATAGAAAAGCATTTTTCACTCTTTGAAGTGCTAAGAAAGGAAAGAAAATTCAACTGGAGCGAAGACTATCAGAGAGCATATGAGGGGTTAAAAGACTAGCTTCAAACATTGCCAATGTTGAAATCGCCCGTATCTGGAGAAACATTGTACTTGTACATAGAAATATCACAAAATGTTGTGATCTCTATGTTAGTTCCCTTGGAAGGGCAGAGACAGGTTCCGATTTATTACATCAGCAAAATCCTGAAAAGGCGGAGACAACTTACATGCCTGTAGAAAAGCTAACCTTGGATTTGGTCTATTCGACACAAAGATTGAGAACATAATTTCATAGCCAAAACATAGTAGTTTACACAGGGTTTTCAATCAAGAACATCCTCTCTAAGCCGGAGTCTTCAGGAAGATTTGCGAAGTGGGCTCTTGAACTAGGTCAATTTGAAATACAATTTCAACCTAGAACAACAATCAAAGCTCAAGCGTTTGCAGACTTCATTGCAAAGATGTCAAGTGAGAAACACAGAGAGCAAGCATCCATCAGAGTTTCATGATTGATAAATGTAAGACAAAATAGGAACAAGTGGCTTGGACGTTGTTCGTTGATGGCGCATCAACCAATGAAGGAGCATGACTGATTTTAGTATACCATAATTTGGGAAAACACAGACACTCATTACGATTCAACTTCTTGTTTACCAACAATGAAGTAGAATATGAAGCTCTAATTTGTGGATTAGATCTCGTGGTCAGAATGAAAGTAAGAAGTGTTCGGGTATCCAGGGACACACTAATTGTAGTCGAACAAGTGCAAGGTGATTATGAGGTACGAGAAGACAAGTTGATGAAATATTTGGTGAAGGTGCGACATCTCATAACCCAGCTTGAATATTTTAACATAAAACACGTCCCACATTTTAAAAAACACAGGCGGACTCATTAAGCAAGCTAGCGACTGCAGGGTTTTATACCCTTAATCTATAGAGGGATGTCATCATGGATGTTATCTCAGTTAGAAGTACCATATCAACAGTGATGCTAACAATCCAAAAAGATGAAACAATCTTGACGACTCTGCTAAAAGATTTATTCGCAAAAGGGACGTTGCCAGAAGTTAAGGTGGAGGCTAGAAATTTGGAATTGCGTTCCACTAATTACGCCTACAAAGATGGGACATTGTATAAAAATGGATTCTTGTCCCCATAGATAAAATGTGTAGGGCCAACAAAGGCGACTGAGATCTTAAAAGAGGTTCATGAAGGCTTATGTGGAATACACCAGGGAGCTAGAACGATAGCTAGAAAAATAATCAGAGCAGGGTACTACTGGCCGACTATGTTGGATGATGCACTCAACTTGTCTCTATGTTGGATGATGCACTCAACTTTGTCCTCGAGTGTAGGAGTTTCCAAATCAATGCTTCACTGTTGCATAAGCTGCAATCAACTTTGAGCGGAATCTACGAAGCCTTGCCATTTGACAAGTGGGGGATATACATAGTGGGACCATTCCCAAGAGGAGAAAGCAACGCTAAGTTCCTCATTGTAGCAGTCGATTACTTCACGAAGTGGGTCGAAGCTAAACTATTAGTTCGTGTCATAGCCAAAGCCATTAGGAAATTTGTATAGCAAAACATTGTGTGACGCTTCGGGGTGCCACATACCATTTTCACGGATAACGACACTTAATTCACAAGTGTAGTGTTCACTGACTGGTGTTTGAAGCTCGGGATTTCTCAGAAGTTTACCTCTGTGGTACATCCTCAAGCTAATGAAGTGAAAGTGACAAACAGGACCATAGTTCAGGGGATACATAAGCGATTAGAAAGAAAGCCAACAAGATGGGTGGATGAGTTACCGAACATGCTATGGTTTTGTAGAACAACGATCCAACAGCTAATGGGGAAGACACCATACGTTTTGGTATACGGTCACGAAGCACTCATACCCGTAGAAATTCAAAATTTAAGTCTTACAATGAGAAATTATAAGTAGATGGAAAATCTAGATGTGTTGAAGCTGGAACTAGACAAACTGGAGGAGGAAAGAAACTTGGAAAATATCACAGAAGCCAAACACAAGGAAAGAGTGGCAAGAGTGTACAATCAAAATGTGAAGGAAAGGCGATTTCAGATTGGTGATCTGGTGCTGAGGAAAAATGATGCTACCCTGGCTGAAGAGTGAGGAAAGCTATGCCCAAAGTGGGAAGGACCATACAAACTCACAAAGGCTCACAAGTCCAACGACTATGAGTTAGAAAGAATGGATGGCACCATAGTCCCAAACATGTGGCATGTGACTAACATAAGGAAGTTTTATACCTAAAAGAAAAATAGGGAATGACCACCTGTATAGACACAAGGACACTATCCTTGTTTTACTTTAATATTACTGTTCCACCGCAATATGATCGTCATCGTACATATTTAATATAAAAACCCACTTTGCTGGACCATGTTCGTTCTTCCTATTCTTCCTATTCTTTACTAAGACTTGAAAAATGCAACTTAACAGTGGGCTATAGATCTTTCACACTCGTCAACACTCACAAGCTTTAGATCTTGCAAGTCAAAAAACTGCAAGCTATAGATCTTGCTCAAATATCGATGTTGGGAAGCTTGGATCTTGCAGCTTCATGAATCAAACAAATCGTAAGCCATACACCTTGCACAAATGGTGATGCTTACAAACTCTAGATTTTGTAACTTCGCAAACCAAACAAACACAAGCTATAGATCTTGATTACTAATGCTTCCAAACTTTGGATCTTGCAATTTTATAAATCAAACAAATTGCAATTGGAAGATCTTGCCGATAGGTCAATATGCCTCCAACAGCTATCGACAAAAGCAAGCAATAGATCTTGCACTCAGGTGAATCTAAATATAGATAGGAAACATTATATAAAAATCAAGCAATAGATCAAGCAATATCTTATTTTATATCGACTTGATAGAAAAACATGGCAACAAAATAGATAGGAAACTATCGTTATCAGTACAAGATGAGTCATGGACCCCAACATCAATAAAATATACAGACAATCAAATCAAGTATAGAAACAAAGAAGACACATTATCTACACCTTGAAGAGCGTGATGGTCTAGAAGAAGAGGAACCATCGATGACGATTAAGTTCAGCCTCGTAAGGAGGGAACTCAGTTTCACGAGAAGATTGTTCACCACCGTATGGATGTTGCTCAGCTCGACGGTGACTTTCCTTTGCCTCACGATCCTCGCTAACAAAGTGATCATATTCCCATTGCATATGTAAGTACACAGGATGGCGGGTCATACCTCTTCGTCCCATACGATCAAGATGTTTGGCATAATAAGCCTTAAAGTCAGTTATGAGACCATACTCTTCACGATCCAACTGCATACACATAACATTAACCATTTCCTCTACTTTTCTATTCTCTTCCTTAAATTGTGAAATTCCTCTTCAAGACAATGAATATGAGATTGGACAGCATCTGGAAATATAACTCTTTGACCGCCACCACCAACAGTTAAATCATCATGGCTTGAGGTACGAAGTGATGACGAAGGGGGAAATTGAAGTTGATCCCTGTAGTCAGCGCAAGCTTGCTCCAGCTGATGAATAGACGAATCAAGATGATTGTATTCAACACGAGGATCTTCATTTTCTCCTTGTAGCTGTGTGTTTATGGCAACTTGTTCATCAAACATATTTTGCCATCCAAAATCAAAGGTCGAGAAGTGGTCGCATTCAGCCTGTTTTTTCTTAAGATTTTCCAGCAGGTCATCAATACAGGCACATTTCTTATCAACAATCAGTGTCTTCTGATGGGCTTTGCTAGTCTTGCTCGGTATACACTCCCCAGCCTCCATTTATTAATGGAGCATCTTTGCATGGTTCAGTTGCTAATGGTAAATAAAATCATTTTGTTTGCTTAGGATTCTACAATTCGCAAAACATCCTGAGTTTCCTTCACGACCGTACCCCATTTCTTTTCAAGATCATTGATACCCAAGAGCATGTACTTTAAACGGATGCCCAAACAAAGAGCGCACTCTTGAACATGAAATGGAAGATAAAGCGAACGGATATATGTGCCAACAGACTCAAGATCGACTAAACTATGAACAATGTCCTTCCTAAGCGATTCAACATTGTATCCATTGGGAATAAGCTTACTACAAGGGCAACTCGCAGATAAAGATAGAGGCACAAAAGGAAAAGGAAGTTTCCACCCAATACATAGGGGAAGTGATTCCACTCGTGTAAAAAGGTCAGAGGAAATGACCACTGCACATTCTTCGGTGAACGATCGAGTAGCACGAAGCAAACTAACAGGTTCAGAAAGAGGGTCATTACATCCCATAAAATCAAAGTTTTTTTTTATAAATTTACTATGAATAAAAATGTTGAACCCATGCACACGAGTATGGCTGATAAGAAAATGCGGGACAATAAGCATATCAACTCTTATAAATAAAGCCATGCAAATAGCAGATGCAAACACTAATATATTGTTTTAAGAGTATAAACCCAATGTATATTAAGAAATACTAAAAATTAACTAACTTAGGGTTAGGGAAATTGGAGCAGCGATTGCCGAGATATGTTGGTTAGGTTGCTGAGTGGAATCGCCATCGCTGGCTTGAAGGAGAGGAGTTTTAGTTCTTGCATTACCCACATTAGCATATGGATTAAGAGTCACAACATCAGCACCAGGGTTAAATGGAAGTTCTTCATAGTAATCCACCTTACACTCTTTCAGCTCAGCCACTAAAGAGAGACTAGGGAGACTAGCGAGATGTGAAAGCATGGAGTACGTATGCCTCCCATCAGTAATCTTATCGATAAAGGCTTGATTCAGATCGGCTCTCTTGCTTTCTAGGGTTTTAGTGCACTTCAACATAGTAGGCACACACTTGCAATCACATTTGGGATTCCATGTTGTACATTCATCACAGCCTTGCAATACCCGACAATTTGAGCAGCCTTGAAGGTATCTTCAAAAACTTATGAAAGGAATTTTTCTTGCTTAGCCGATCCACCAGCACTTAGGAGTATTGAGGGGAAACATGTTCATTAGTTTGTATCTCATCCAACTCAAAACAAAGCTCAGAAGCTTTCCCCGCGAGCCTGGCACTCTTCTTAGCAGCGCTCGCCTTTTTTTCACAAGCTTTCACCTTCTCCTCAGTAGTCTTCACTTTTTACTCAGTAGCTTTCAACGAACTCTGCACTAACATACACTTAGTCTCCAGATATTTGTATTTCTTCACCAGTGAATCATCAGTAGGAGAATGCTTGGGCAATCGCTCGTTCACAATGTTCAGGCCCTCATCAACCTTAAAAGTAAGCAACATAGGGAACGAAGTTATTCACTACGTTACAAAAAACATATTAATACATAAGAAAAGTTACTCAAGGAAATTAGCAGTCTTACCACAGCCAGTGTGTTGGGTAGTGAAAGGCCAGAAAAAATATCAGAAATTACCCCCTCAGCCAGAAAGTCCTCGATTTGCTTTGTAATTGGCAAACCAATTTGGTTACCACGCCCCTTTTTAGGAGGAGGAAAAAAATGTCCTGAATGACTCGCTGCTCTGATCCCTTTTTTTTCTTCTCCCTCTGCGGGATCAGGGCTCGATGATGGCAAGTTTGCCCACCCTCAGTTTGTTATCCCTAGGGCTTGTAATGATCGGCAGCGGAGGCACATCGTTATCACCACCAGTATGGTCAGTCTGAATGACAGCCATATTTACTTCTTCGTCATTGAAGATTGACGAATCAATGTCACCTTTCGTTAGATCCATATTTGGCACAATAAGAAACAACATAGGTCAACACGAACTCACGCAAGAAAGAAAAATAACGATACAACAAACTACAAAAAAGAGTACATAATAAAATACAGTATAATATAGGCGAACAAGACACCATCAGCGTCAGAGTCAGTGTGGTGAAGATGTTGGGTATATAAGCGAAGCATAGCCATGATCGGCGTCCCCTTAGTATAACGAATACTCAAGTTGGAAAGCTTAGACTTAGGAACTTTGTAGTTCCATAAAGGTACATCATACTCAAGAATTTGTTTGTCTTTGATAAAAAAAATATCTCCTACACCAATCACCAACGTTACTTGAGAAGCCACTCAAAAGCTCAACCCACAAATCACATGATATATGGTAAATTGGTTCACAGTAATTTTCACTTTTCGAAGGTGGTAGAAATTGAGAAATAAGTCAATTGTGAAAGGTATGTTCGCATTTTCACACACATGAAGAGAACCTATTATAATAGCAATGCCCTTATGATGAAATTGGGACAACACAACTTTTTTATGAACGAAGCAGTGCAATCACATGTTTAGAAAGTGGAAAATAGAGTCCAAAGTTCAGATATGCTAGATAACAAGAAATATAGCCAGGAGGAGGGTTCCGAACACACTCAGATTTGGAAGGCAAACGAAACTTATAAGAAAACGGAAAAGGAAAGATGTTCTTTAAGTTATTTATATAAGCGATGGTCAAGATACTAAGAATAGTGGAGGATCCGGCAACATAGTCGGAATCTTCGTCAGAAGCAGCATCCTCTATGGGGGACTTACCACGGTTAAAAGAAGACATGGAGGTCCTAAAATAGGGAGGATTAATCTTAGTTAAAATTCAATGGAAACAAATCTAGTGGAAAAAGGATTTAAGACCGGAGAAGATGATCGGAAACAAGTTACACAGATAACAAGAATCAGAGAAAGTACTCCAATCCCAAAGAACATAGCAGAGATATGAGAAATAATTTTAAAAAAGGAAACTTACTCTTGAAGGAGCTAAAGGTGGATTACGTGCAGAAAATTTAGGAATTAGTAGTGAAAGAGAAACCCTGGATAATGAAGAGGAGAAGTCGAAAACGAAAGTGAAAAAAGGAACTTAAATATAAACAATAAAAGGAGTAATTGAGGAGGAAAGCATAATAATAGTATGTAACAAAAAGCAAAGTACCTTTTTGCTTATATCGAGATGGTGGTGGTATATGAAAAGAAAGCACACTGTTTAACGGCTACATAAAATTCTTCGTTTCAAATTCCTCATTTAAGAGATATAGCAATAACAAACATCAGAGAATTGTGGGCTGGAATACTGAACAACGAGGAGAAAATCGTGGATTTCAAAAATAAAACACCGCAAATGTTGCCTTGTCATGAAGAGCTAAAGATTAAAAAATTAAAATTTTGAGGAGCGATCGAAGATAGAAATACAACCAACAAGACTACATCACTTCGCAAGGCTGAATGTAGCTTTTCATCACGAACATCCTGTACAAGAGTAACATCAGTTTGCACTCATGCCACAAACTACACCATCGCTTTGTTTCTTATAATCTTCATGGCTAGGGAGGCTTATGGTGTATGTGTGGCCCAACGATCAAAGGGCTGAGAGTCGCTAGACCCAACCCAACATTATCCTACCAAGCTTCGGTCCTAAAAAAGGAACGGGTAGACGCAACGAACACAAGAATCACGAATCGTGGCAGAGAACGTGGACCATTAAAGACGGGACACACAGCGAAGATAAAGGCCACGACCAAGGAACGTGGTATGAGTGGCGTGTCCACGATCTCAAATTCCTAAGAACATGGAATCACAAAGGGAATTAGCCTATAAATACAACAAGCTCTGTAGGAGCTAAGGTAAGCGCTACAATTTAGAGAGATTCCATTTCTTGAAGAGAGGACTGATCGTCGGAGGTGCTCTCCCTGAATCACTTCCGGGGCTGCATTTGCAGATAAAGGAATTTGAACAAGTGAACCAAGAAGAGGCTACCTGGGCAGGCTGCCACATCACATGTTGAAGTGGCGGGAGAAGTGTGTGATTGAAATGAGCTGGTTAATTTCTAGGCGCAAATGTTAGCTTACATAAGGTGATACATATAAATTATGTCATTTATTTTTGCGGCTTATTATGATTTTATTTGATTAATTTTAACTTTAGGGGTATTATTTGTCACAAATTACATATTTTTGGGTTTAAGAGGAATTTTGATGAAATTGAGGAGGAAAATGACAATATGGCAGAAAAGAAGACTAGAGATGGGCAGAAATAGTGTAGTTGTGTGCAACCGTGTGGAGAGCATGGAAATCAAATTGAAATCTGATTTGGATGGAAAAGAAATGAAATTTGAAGAAGATATGGATCATATTTGGTGGAGATTTTGTAGGGATTTGATTCTTATATATTATTTAGATATGGATAAACTTAGAAATTAAATTTGAATTGGAGTTGGAAGATATTTTGGGCTGAGCCTCTTCTGTATATAAGAGGGTATCAGATTAGGCATTTATTTATGCACTTTTTAGTCTAGAATTAGTTCAAAATTTTGCCGACATTTTGCAGAATTTTTCAAAACTTGTCACATAAACTTTAAAAAATTAATTGAAAACTAGATAATACCTGGGTTGATGCCCAAATTTATATTAATTCATAGATTACTAACTTCTATATTTCTATTATATTGTTTCAATAAATATTTTGTTAAATAAATTTAGTTGGTTTTGACCAAATATTTGTATTCATATCAAAAATGTCTGATTTATTATATAATTTTTTCAAAGATAGAATCACTTCGTGAATGCGAGGGTGATTGTATTAACGTGCCTGAGACCTAGATGAATGAAAGAAAAATACATGTAATTGTTGTGAAACCCTGAACCTAATTAGATTAATAAATAAAATATACATCCGATACAAATCATGTTATCTGACTTGAACCTTTTAATATCACTCTAAATGGAATATATATATATATATATATATATATAAAATCTTGAACGAGGTGCTAATTATAAAGTAAAAATTAGGAAAAATAATTATTATGAATTAACCTAGAAGTAAATTTGAAATAATAATCTTAATTATTGAAAAATATATATTAGTTAATATCAAACGATGATAAAGTATTGGTGTTTAGTATAGGTTTCACTTAAGAAAGAGGAAGAAAATAATAGTACATCGAATCAGAATGGAAACGCGATATACAAATTTCCCTTTTTAAAAGAGTTAAGTAAGAAATGATAAATTGGGTTGTTAAATAATTATCTAGATTTTTATAAAAGCATCTCCAATAAGTTACCTTGTACCTTCCTCTAAAACGAATATTCCTTTAAATTATTGAGGAACACTAATTTTATAACTTCCTAATATTTTTCATACTTACCCCAACTATATATAATAGTAATTTTCATATGTAATTACAAATAAGTATAAAATAAATAAGTTATCATTTCTAGTATTGTTTTGATGTCAAGGAACATAATTGTGTGTGTGTGTATATATATATATATATAATTGATTATAAGTATTGTAAATTAAAAGGAAGAAAAACTAATAAATAAAGAATTAAAAGAAAGGAACGGATAAAAATGAGATGAGACAATAAGTAAACAAACAAATTAAAATACGTACCAAAAAGGAAAACAATTAGTACGCTGGAATGTGGTACCATAAGAAAATATTTGGGTGCTGGAGAAAAAAAAGCAAGAATTAAAATAAATAAATATATATGATAATAAGTAAATACATAAATCAAACGGAATTCCCGAGAAGAAATATATATATATATACATAATAATAGTAATAAATAAATAAATAAGCAAATGAATAAACAAATGCAAGAAAATTCCCGTGAAGGGGAAGCTGACAATGGACGTGAAAAGTTATCCAAAGTAATTTTTAGGAAAGTGGAATTGTTGGGAAGAATAACAAGACGACGGACTTGAGAAGAATGATCCAAAGTAATTTTTAGCAAGTAGATATAGACACTTGAGTGTTAAAAGGATAAAATTATAGGTAGGTAGGTGTCAGAACCTATGTTTTATCTAGTATAAATATTAGATCCCCAACTCGTACCTTCTCACGCAGCAAAAAAAAATCTTACCAAAGAACAATGGTGAATAGTCGTAAAGTAGCAAACGGAAGTTGCCCAAGCCCAAGCCTAACCAAGGTGAGTGTTGCATCGCCCTAGCACGAATTGAGTTAAAATCAGAGTTTATGTTTACATATATATATATATATGTATGTATATAAAGCCATCAGAACCGGACTCTCTTGAACTGAACTCTCCACCTCTCGAACCCCTGCTAAAATTTCACCTCTCAAACCCCCGTTGAAACTCTACCTCTCGAACCCCTGCCAAAACACTACCTCTCAAACCCCTGTTGAAACTCTACCTCTCGAACCTTACTGAAAAACTCCACCTCTCGAACCCCTACTGAAAAACTCTACCTCTCGAACCCCTGGAAAAACTCTACCTCTCGAACACCTGCCGAAACTCTACCTCTCGAACCCCGACTAAAAAACTCTACCTCTCGAACCCCTGCCAAAACTCTACCTCTCGAACCCCTACCGAAACTCTACCTCTCGAATCCCTACTGAAAAACTCTACCTCTCGAACCCCTGCCAAAACTCTACCTCTCAAACCCTTATTGAAAAACTCTACCTCTCGAACCCCTGCTGAAAATCCCACTTCTTGAACTCCTACTGAAACCATCACCTCTCAAACCCCCCTCTGCAAACCTCACATCTCGAACAGCCACTGGAAATCTGTATCCCTCGGACTAGTACCACTGATATCTTTACCTCTAGGACAATAGATCTCGAACCTACCCCTCAAACTAGTACCCCCGATATCTTCACCTCTAGAAACCTTTTCACTGGAACCCTCACTATTAGAACCATTACCTATCCCCTCTCGAACATATGCCCCTGGAACCTCTACCACTCGAACTATTACACTGAAATATTTACCCCTCGAACTAGTACCCTAAAACCTTACCTCCCGAACCATTACCTCTCAAACTGTACCCTCGAAACTGTATCCCTCGAACTGTACCTCTCGAACTGTCCCTCCTGAACTCACCTCTCGAACTAATATCACCGAAACCGTTACCTCTCGAACTATACCCCTCGAACCTTACCTCTCAATCTAGTACCACTGAAACCTTTACCTCTCGAACTAGTACCACTAGAACCTTACCTCTCGAACCTCACCAACTGAACCCGTGCCTTAGAATCTCTCCAACTGAACCTCACCACTTGAACTGGTACCACTTACCACTCGAACCAGTACCACCTGATACCCATACCACTTGAACCTTCTCCACTCGAATTCTTTACTCGAACCTCCTGCCCAACTACTCAAACTGTGAGTACTCGAACCCCTGTACTCGAACTCATCTGCTCGAACAGTGCCACCTGATACCCATACCACTTGAACCTTTTCCACTCGAATTCTTTACTCGAACCTCCTTCCCAACTACTCAAACTGTGAGTACTCGAACCCCTGTACCTGAGTACTCGAACCCTGGTACTTGAAACCTGTTACTCAAACCATTCTACCCGATACTCGATCTATGAGAGAGAGATATGACAGTTACACTCAAATGATGGTATTTACTAACTATTGAATTAAGTGTGTATTTTATAATACTGTACTAGATTATCGTGAAACTAAACTCCTGAACCACTCTGATAGTTTCTGTGAAAGACCCGCTTGTACTTTATCTTGCCGTGTCAAACTTAAATCATATACTACTCTGATGACCGGCTTGTACTTTATCTTGCCGTGTCAAACTTGAATTACCTGCTACCTGATTACCTGTCTGTGATTTCGGGAGCCCCAACGCAATTGTAGTTTGGTCAAAGTCGGCGGGAAATGGTACAGATCAGACCGTCTGATTAGACTGGCTACACGTGGTGTTTGGTATGCTAGCATAACCACTTGACTGATACGAGCTCGCAACAGAACACCAGCGTGATTGGGGAAAGTGAATTCTGAACTGATAGCCTTCGGCATCACTAACTGTGTTATGTCGTGTATGTTAGTCAGAGTTTCCATATAGGCACTTGGCAGCAACTCGACATTAACCACCCGTATCCTTTTACTGTGTGCTAGGACCTACGTGGCTAATTGTTAATTGTTATTCTGTTATCACTAAACTCAACTGGGTAAATAGTGGCGATGGAACCTCATTAAGCAAGGAGCTTACCCTAGTTAAACAACCCCTTTTCAGGTAAAGAAAAACAGTAAGAGAAAAGTGCTTGTTGTCTTTACTTCGTTTGATAAAGAGACTGGGTAAACTGTTATGATTTTAAAGTGAACTTTGAATCTGTAACCATTAGTTGAAACTTTCATTTAACACTTGTACTAATCCTGTCACTGTAATAGTAAAGTAAGGGTTTTTGAATTTAACTAAATCGCTTCAGCATTAAATTTATCTGTTCGTTACTATTAGCATATTTGGTAGCACGCCCAGACCCGACCCGATACTTGCATTTTGGGTTTGGGGGTGTTACAATTGTGATATAAGTATAAAGATCTGAATCTGGAAAAGGAAAACCTTACAAAATGCAATGGAGTAGTATGGAAAAGAGGAGAAGAAAAGTGGGAGGGAATGAAAACTCTAAGTATTTGAGGAGAATATTATTAATGAGGCTTTCATGGGAAAGTGAAAAGATGAACAAAATATTAAATGAGGTTTGGTTAATTAATAATTACATTTTCAAATTTGTTGTAAAGCTGATGTGGAAAACTATGCTAGTGACGTGTGGCAAAAATGACCTCTTTTATTATATACTATAGTTATAATATTCTTTAAAGTTAATCCCCAATTTAATGCAGACATCTGCCCCAAGATTTTCAATGCTCCACCTATATTTCAGTGCCTTTTATTGAAGATTTATTAATATTACCTCATTTATGAGGATGCTCATTCTTGTCAAGTGGTTTATTTTGTATTCTCAATCTTCATTTGTTATAGAAATTCTTTTATTATACTTATTTTTTATAATATTTATTTTTATCTTTTATTACACTTTCCTTTTTGGTTTATCTTTTTAAAACTATCAAACTTCATTTCATGATAATAAATGAATTATTTTCACCTACTTATTCTTTTTTTACCCAACTCTCTGCAATCAACTCTTTCCATACAATTTAATTATTCTATAAAATATCTAAAATTACAATGTTAAACATATAAAATAATAGATGGAGTAAATTATTTTTATTTATGCAAGTGTATCCAATAAATATTAATTTTGAGAAAACAATCAAAATAAAAGGCTTTATATAAATATTAAATATAGTACTGAAAGATTTAATTTGTAAATGTTTTCAATTGTATATTTAATACTCCGTATATTTTATTCAACTATGAATTTATTTAATTTTTGTTAATTAATATTTAGAAATGGCATATTTTAGTACATATGGATTAGTGATAATATTAAAAAAATACATTTTCACCACTAAGAGTTAATGCATTAGGATAGATTATATTATATTTTAATATTAATATTAACTTCATATTTTTACAAATTATAGCTTGAATATTGATATTTTAAGACTATATAATTTTTATTCAATTCGTTGATCATGGAAGTTTTTTTTTGGGTCTTCCCTAGAGTTTTAATAAAATTGACCTTCTCTAGAATGACTTTTTTTAGTCGAAATTGAATCATTGACAATGTTTGTGAAAACAACTCAATATTATCAATTAATCTAAATATGTTTTTTAAATTATTGAAAGAAGAAGAAAATGGACATTTATAACTCAATTGCACAAAAGCTTATCATCTAGTTATTTAAATAAATTTTATACAAAAATCTGTGATAGTAAAAAATTATATATTTATCATAAACCCTGCAATGACACGATATTACAATCAAATCTTCAAAAGTTTAATCATTTTTTATATTCTAAGAAATCCAAATGCATGAAATGTTGATAACAATAATGTTGTTTTGCTAAAGTGATATTTATTAATATTTTTATCAAAAAAATGAATTTTATTATATATGTATATATATATATATATTTAAATTCCCATCCGTGCAAAGTACGGTTTAATCTATTTTTTAGATTATTTTCCAGACTCTGGTCTGCCGTAGAGGGTCCAATTTGCGTAAATGGAACCCATTTTCTAGGAGTTTTATTTTTAGTTAAATTCAACATTATGTTTTCAAATTAATTCTTTTGCGATTTTTCTATGCTTATCATGAGTAGCTAATTCATTTATCGGCAGAGAATAACGAGTGTTAGTTTATGAATCATGAGGCACTGCTGAAAAATAGGTATATAGGCACCGATATGCTTCCTGGAGTCCTCCAGAACCAGTGCTAACTTCATGTATGTCACCGGCATGAAGACATAATTGTACAAAACTGGTGCTAATTTTTATTACCAGCATCTGGATTTTGAAAACGGTGCCCCAAACCGAAACCATACATAAGAAATAACACTGGTTCCATATATGGGTGTACACATAACCGGTGCTGGAACTAGACAACAGCTAGGTAATAGTTTATTTGGTGCCAAAAAAATGAGGGAAACTAATAGCACTGGTACTGATCAGTGTGCCAGTGCCTATGTTAACTTATGTACCCGGAATCCATAAAACCGGTGCCTGGAAATTGGGACCCAATTGGGAGGATGAAAATTATTTTGGGGATTCAGCACCAGTTTATCTAAAAATAGTCAAGTTCACAGGTGTTTTTGGGGGTTGAAAAATAGAGTAGGTGCTCTGTTGCATGTAAGGCACTGATTTATGTTTATACATCACCGGAATACGAACTGGTGCTGTGTACTTGGAAAATATTTCTTGAATTAGCTCTCCGGTTGGGAAAAAGATTTTAAAAAATAAATCAAGGCATCCATAAACATCTTCTTTTCTTGTTGTAGACACCGGTTTTGATACATGTCAGGACCGGTTTTAATACAATTTATTTTGCAAGTTTGCTCTCAAGTTGGGAGAAAAGGCCAAAAAAATTAATTCAAAGCATCCTCAAGCATCTGCTTTTCCATTTCTAGCACCGGTTTTTGGGCTTCATACCGGTGCTAGTGAATTTAAGTTCAAAAATCTATACAGATCGACAACAACTTGTCCTTCCATTTCTAATGTTTGGAGAGAAAATCTAACCTATCTTCCCCATCGGTTTATACTCCCAAGCTATGTAAAGGATTCAGGTGAGTTCTCTTTCAAATTCATTCTACAAGATTATTAATCATGAACCCAAAATTTTTGGAATAATAACAACTTTTTTCAAGGTTGGTTCACTTTGCTCTCCAACTTTGTTCAATGTTGCAATCATGCACATAGCATTAATGTGTAATAACTACATATATGTATACATTGGATTTGATTGACTCCCATAGGGTTTGTTGATGTTCATGAAAGCAAGTATTCTATAGGTTTTTTTTTGTTGCATGAAAGGTGTTTGTTAAATGCCTCATTTGACATTGTAGGATATAACACCAAAAAAAACCCTACAAAAGGACACACAATGCATCCCCTTCCTCTCCGGAGGTGCAATCTAATATTCAACAATAGGAGAAGAGGTTCATTTTAGAGCAGGCAAAGTTAATTGAACAAACGTATAGAACAAGGCGATATTTTTTGGAGAGAGGAATTGAAAATGTTTCCCCCTTTGAATAAACTATCTGGGCACTTGGGTGGGAGATATTGTGTGACACGCCTCTAATGTTCGACCTCAACATAGTGAGTGAGTTTTATGCTAATTTGCGGTGTGGTGCAAGGTGTGGTGCAAGGTGGGATGAGGCTTTCTATCTTGGGAAAATGGTGAAATTGATTGATGAAGCCATAAACAAGTTGTACGGGTTGGCAACTATTCCCCCCGAGGAGGATGAATTTCTTGCATTCCACTACAAGATCAATGAGGGTTGGTGTTTTGGCAGTCCTAGAGGATGAGAGATCTTTAGAATGGTAACTAGGGAGGGAACCGATGTTGAGTCTATTTTGAAACCAGTGATAGGCCCCAATTTACTGCCATTGGATGCACCGCCATTATGGCAGGAATCTGCAAGACAAAGCTTACGCAAGTGTCCGAGGGTAAGAGGCTCCGACGATAAAGTCAGCAAATAATATTGCAACTAGAAAAATGAATTGTTGAGTTTGTAGGGTTACCTCTAGCCTTTATACAGGTTGGCACGTAGGGAAACTATTTTTTTTTTCTTGTGAAGCAAATACTCTTCCCTTGGGCCGGCCCAAAGGATACTACCCAAATGACAAAATATGAGACCTGGGCCATCTAAACTAGGCACTTGGACCGAGTATGAATTTACACATTATCAATAAGCCCTTGGAAAGTTGAGGGTTTGGCCTTCAAATTCATTTGGGTTTGAATTTGGGTTTGCCCCTATGAATTTGGTGATTCACTCTTCAATAACGTTTTTTCGAATTCACTGTTAAGAAGGGGTGTGACTCCCGAGCCCCCACAGTACTTCAGGGGTACGATTTTTGAGCCCTCTGTAATGCTTTAGGGGTTCATTTCCAGGGTAGATCTGGGATCCTCTAGGTTACATCCAATTTGTTCTTTGAGCGGATTAATGTTTTAGAGGGGGGGGGTTTCAAACCTTAGCTTTCTAATATGTGTAAGAGTCTGAGGGCCTGGCATCGGCCCTTTTTATATTACACAGGGCCTTCAGGCCTCAAAATTAAGGGATATGGTGGTGTGACCCTCAACTTTCTAATTTGTGTTAGAGTCCGAGGGCCTTGCTTTGGCCCCGTTTATTTTACACGGGGACTTCGTGCCTCAATAGTAAGGAATAGGGGAGAGCACGATCTCTTTATTCCCGAGAGGGCTCCGGTGTGAGAAATGGAAAGTACCTTAGGGCATGATGCTCACTCATACCTTAGAGCGTGTGAGGTCCAGGTTGGATTTTACATGCACCACTTCTTATACCAATGCCTAGAATCTCTCACCTACGCGGCCCATTTACCCACATACTCACTTACTGTTTGGCAGCCCGAGGTAATTATTACCTTTTCTTCTCTGTATATAAGATTTCTTTCTACGCCTTAAATTACTTTTCACCCAAATCAATTTTCAAATTTCAAACTCCTTTTTCCTCACTCAGAGCAAATAAGAGCACTTTTCCTCTCTCACTTAATAGTTTCAGAGAGCTTTGGCCAAACACTCCGGATGAGAACCAGTAAGTTTTCTCTTACTTAGTCCTTTCTTTCTCTATATAAAACGTCACAAACACCATCGGGGGGGGGGAAGGTTCAATTCCTGCCTATCTCTAGGCCATACCTTCTGCCGGCGGGGTTGAAAGTTCCCGTTTCCAAGATTCAGGCGCCGATCTTAACCCCAGTTCCTAAAAGCCCCTAGCCGGTCCCTGAGGATATTTCCTACCTACTATCGACCATTCCATCTGTAATTAAGGTTCTGAAGGACCTGAGATTGGAGATCCTTCGAGAAGACAAAAATCCTAGGGATACAAGACCTAGTAAGTGTGATGTTTACGAGCGCCATTTTAGATTTGGGCCTTGTTTTCCCTTTCCCCCCATCCTCTCTTGTCTTCTTGAAGAGCACCAAATCAACTTGGTCCAACTCCATTTGAACGCCATACTCTATATTATGGCATTCATGACCAGCTGTCATAGCCTAGGAATCACCCTGAGGTACAAATTATTTAGGCCCCTCTATTACCTTTCCTATAGCAAGGTTTTGAAACATGGGGAGACAAAGATTGGGGGGATCCTGATTCTAAGTAATAGGTTCTCGAATGACCCAATGAAAAATTCTTCGAACTACCGAGACTGGCGCAAACCCTCTATTTACACCTTCAATAGTGAGGTCGATAATTATTATGTCACGGGGTAGAATTTGAGGCCCAAGTTTAGAACATTGCTAACTACTCCGGCCCGGACAATGTAGTAGCAGACATGGATAGATTATTGAGCAACCTCCTAGATATTTCTAGGGATTTTAGATATCTTTGGCTGGGTGAGGTTTATAAAGAATTGATTTACGACCAAATACCGGTTTTAATCAAGTCTCCCCTCCGGTTGACCCTTCTGAGGGCCCTTCTGCAAATAAGATAAAAGGTAAAAAGAAGGTGGTTGAGGGTGATAGGCCAAAAGTTGCTGAGAAAAAGGCCCGTTTGAATGTCGAAGGTGAGGCATCATAAAGTCTGAAGAAGTCAAAGACTAATTCTTCCAAGCCCCTTTCGAGGCCTTTAGAAGCTATTTGAAAATCACTAGAGCCTGATAATGCCGCAAAGGCCCCCTCTAGAATTACCTTCCCACCCTGTGAAGGTTTTTGTGGCATCTTCTTTTTTATCTTAATTTTTTAAAATTTTGTTTTCTCGACTAACTTTTTTTTTATTTTATCTATTTCAGTGGGATTCACTAACATCTTAAATTTTGGGAATGAGGAAGAAGAAGAGGAGATGATCTACGAGGAGCCTCACCCGAGGGTCCCCTTCCAGCCCCAGGCACAGACGCCGGTCCAGCCGGAGGTCCCTGGTACCTTGGTGAATAACAAGCATCCACATGAGGGCACCTCTTCTCAAAGCCCGTCCCCTATAAGGCAGCAGACCGACGAGGCTGTTATCATTGGGTTAGAAGCTGGCACCAGGGGAGGGCTTATTTTGAAGAAGGGTAGCCTCATCCCTTCGGAGGTGGTTAATCCTACCATTGCCTCTCTTTTGGAGATGGTTACTGTCGTAAGCGCTCTAGATTTTGTTCTCTAGACCCTTTGGCAAAGCCCAGTGATGTGCAAGGGGCTGCGAGCAAGGTGGGAAACTTGGGGAAGGCCCACGAGGCCAAAGTGAATGATCTGAAAGAGGAGCTCAAGAAGGCCACCTCCGATCACAAAGAGGAGTTGGAGAAAGTGGCCTTCCACCATGAGAAGGAACTAAAGAAGGTAGCCTCCCAACATGAGGAGGAATTGAAGAAGGTGGGCTCCGAGAATGCGGAGTGTTTAAAGGAGCTCGAAGAGAAGTTTTCAGAGGCCTGGGCGTATGTTCAAGCCCTGACAAGCAAAAATTCTAAGATGGCCAGTCTTCACACTGCTGAGCAATAGGGCTCCGTCTTTGAGGCTTACACCAACAAGCTTGTGAAGAATAATGGGTTCCGAGACTACTTCTCATCCTTTACAGAGTCTTAGTGGGGTTTACTTGTAATGCTCTTACCTATTCCATTTACAAGGACCTTCCCGCCGAATATGCTACAGTGGTGGATGTACACAAAAATAACTTTGAGTCGATTCAGCTGGACCATCTTTGGTGGAAGTCCGTCCAGGCCGGGGGTATCAAATTCCCCTTGATTGAGCATCTGAAGACTTCTAGAAAACACTTTTTTGCAGAGGAGATACACAATTTGGAAGTGGACAAGGACGACGAGTGGAACCAGTCAGATCCCTTAACTCGGCTGAAGCCCCTACGCAGGTAAACCTCTTCAAGCTCTAACCAAGCGGAGCATGGCATAGGGGAAAGAGAGGATGTATAGGCTTATTTTCTTAAGGATTTTGAATGCACTCTCTTTTTCTACCATTAATTAAAGTTTACTCCTTTACTTATGCATTTTTGCTTTTTATTACTTGTAGATCTAGACATGGTGCCCTACCCTCCCCTCCCCCCCCCCCCAACTACAAAGGGGAAAATTTTTTTATTTCTTCTTCCAAGTTAAAGAATAGTATCATCAGAATGAAAAGTGGGCATGAGAGCACCGAATGGAGGCCTCTCAATTCTAGTATAAATCTCTCAGGTCCAAAGAAGAGCTTCGAGCTGCCTATGAGAGCTTAGCCTATAGCGTAATGATCTTTATGATAGGCAGAAGGAACTTCTTGATGCTCTTAGCCATTCAAGGGAGGAAAGGACCTCCTTGCCGCAACTAAGAATGGGCTCTAGGATGACCATCACCTCATCAAATCTCAACACAACGAGGTCCTTGAAGAGGTCACCACCAAAGCTGGAGTCGACGCATGAGTGCATTGCTGCTTCTAAAGCTTTTTATGCTTCTAGGAGGACGTCATCTTCTAATACAAATGAGATCATCGAGCGTTACCATTGCAAGGCCCAAGTGTATTGGGAAAATATGGATCTGGTTCACACGTCCCTTCGTACAGCCACTGATGTGAACCATTATGTATGCATTAACCTATGCATTTGGCGTAATAATTGATTTCTTTTATGTGGTTTATTTCTAGTATTAGTTGAGTTTACGTGACAAGGGGTTTAGACGGTCATGTTTGGTTTTCTTGTCTAAATCCCACATTTTGTAAACTTCATTGGTATTAATAGACATTTTGTATTCCCGATCATCTAAATCTTCCTTATGATCATCCTTAGTAGGTCGCCCATGGGTATTTTTCGTTATATTCTATGTGAAGGCTTTTTGCGAGGGCGGTAGAAGATATTGAAAGCCGTTCTCAAGGACGGAAGTAGAGATCGAAGGCTTTTCACACTAGAATGGTCGTAGATAAAGGACAGGGATATCAAATAATGGTACAAGGAGATTGGAGCCAAAGATATGCGGTATTGGAGTTCAAGGTGACCAATGGAGTAACAAAGAATCGTTGTCCGAGAGAGTGTGCCAACTTTTGGGAATGTTCAAAGAAGAATTAACCTTCAAGGTTGTTCCATAGAATTTTTCTCCTAGAGAACCATAAAATTAACTATAGGCACTCTTAAGACAAACTCACGGTTCACCCGTAGCGAAGGAAAAACGTTCAGCCGGCCAAAGTACAAACGGGTCAGCGCAAACCGTTCACGGATGGCACCAACTACCTGCACCAAATGACATGGTCCTTGACAAATGCCTTTGGCATAGACCGTGCCAAGGGATTTTTGTGGAACACACTAAACACTACGGGCCACGAGCATGACTTCCAAGTTTCACTCAAAATCGACTAAGTATGGGCACATACTGTCCCACTTTTTATGGCCCGCGCCGTTCCAAGCGCAAAATGTAGAGATTAGCCAGTGGGATGTGAAGAATCAAGTTGTCTGGGCTAAGTTATTGAGAAAAAAAGGTTTCTGATGACGGTCAGTGCCAAACATCACATCTCGCGTATTAGAAGTGCAAAACCAATGACTCTGATGGTGGCATGCGCCAAATGATGCAGACCGCATGAACACGACCCACAGGGGGTGACACGAACCACACCAAGGGAGATGCACAAACTGTACCATAGAGCAAGGATGGACTGCGCCAGATGTGGTAGCTCATGCCAGCACAGACGTAATACAACGGGCGGACTGCGCCATTCACGACGGTATGCGCCAAGCAGTGGCTGAACTAGGGTTTACACTATTTTGGCCAATTTTGGGCCTATTTTTAGGCCCAATACCCTACTACTATAAATATAAGCCATAATCTACTAGGGTAAGGGAGGACGACATTATCTTAGAACTAATTTTCATATTCTACTCTTGTAATTAAGGAGAATCTAGAGAGAGAAACACTCTCTCTTCTCTTTTTCTTTTATTTTTATTTTGCTTTAATACTAAGATGTGGAATTCAAATCTTCATTTGAATTCCATGTGTATGGAGTATATTAGTAGCTTGGGGTTGTTTGATTCATGCTTTGAGCTTGACTTTTTGAGATTTTTCCTTATCTTATTGCTTTATGAATATTTGTGCTTCAGCTTATGGTTTCTAAGAATTATGATTTATGCTATGTCATTATGATAATGTACTCATGCATTGTAGTATAAAATCATGCTTGGATTCATTGCGATCTTGGAAAGTGTTGGAATTGTGGAGTAGGTATAGAACACCAAGGAGATGAGAATATTCATGTGCTTTGAGAGAAAATCCTTATATATGTTACACCATGATTCCAATTGGCTTGTTGTGTGAGAAATCAACATGTTGGGCGGTCGATTCGGTAAAACCCAGCAAGGGAAAGCTCCTGGTTTAACCCAACAGATTAATTTGTTGTTTGCAGCATCTAGAGTTTTGCCAACTTAATGCATTTCACTACATATCCAACGGTTGCGACCTACGTGAGGCAATGCCCTTTTAGGCAGGCTTTGGATTCTGCTAAGCGAGGGTGTGTTGGCCTTGGAAGTGAAGTGATTAAGGAATGGTTTGCGGCGTCGGTGGACTAGAGTGCATTCCCTAAAATTTTGGAGACGGTGAGATATGAGCATTGTGGTAAGTACCACATGTGACAGATAGGGGGAAATACCTGGCTATTTTCACACTGTGTGACATGAGCATAAGACAGGTTTATAATTCTCTACGTGAATGAATCGAGGATATAAGTCATTTATCAAACATGTTACAGAAATACCACCAAGTGACTGTTTATATAATTTATTTATTTTTTTGCTTTAATGCTTAGTGGTGGTTAGTTGAAAAAATAAACCCCCTATTTACGTTACTAGTTATTCCTAGAAACTTGTGCGGATTGACAACCTAGACGAGGTTGTGTTTAATTGGTTTTTAAGCCCTAGCATCTCCGTGGACATACTCAGGGCTTTCCACTAACTACCCTATCAGTAGCATAGTAGTGAGTTGGGTGTAGAACTATAAATTTTACGTTTGACCAGTTGTCCTCTGCTCGAGTTAATTTAGCTACAATTAACGATCCGGAGTGGAGGCATGTCAAATTTTGACGCCGTTGCCAGGAATTCTATTCAGCTTAACTGTTAATTAGCATAATGTGTTAGTAGAGTAGTTAGTGTGTGCTTTATTTTTGTTTTATTTTGTTAATTCATGTTATGAGCTTTTGTGATAGTTATCTTGTTACTTTTTGATCTGTTTGCTAGTGTTGTCTTCAGAAGGGTATTGTTGGCCCTAGTTTATGATACATACTTGTACCACAAACTTAGGTGTTTTGCACTATCCAATTGATAACATAGGTGGTCAGAGGAGAAGGAAGCAAAGAACTAGGGTAGAAATTTAACCGAGGCCAGTAGTTTTGATAGAAGAACCACAAAGAATGGCGGAGGATAACAGAACCTTGAGGGAGCTTATGGTCCCTAATCTGGAGAGTCAGCCACTATGCATCGCATTCCCCCCATTACCACCAAATGTGAGATGTGAGCTAAAGAGTGGAATGATCCACTGTCTTCCTACATTTCTTGGTATGGCGGGGGAGGACCCGAATAAGCATTTATCAGAGTTCCATTTTGGGTGTACGAGCATGAAGCCACCGGTAGTTTCTGAAGATTACTACAATCAGAGAGCTTTCCCATTTTCCCTTCAAGATGTAGCCAAGGATTGGCTATACTACTTGCCCCCAGGATATATAGGTTCTTGGATGGGCATGAAGCAGAGGTTCTTAGAGAAGTATTTTCTGGCGTCCAAATCTTCCGGACTGAAGAAACAGCTTTCAAACATCACCCAAGGGGCTACCAAGAGTTTGTATGATTATTGGGAGCACTTCAAGAGATTGCTAGCAAGTGTCCCCTACAGTCCCTTCAAGGAGGGGGATCTAGTGTATTATTTCTTTGAGGGGCTATACAACGAAGATATGTGAATGGTGAATGCTACTTGCAATGGTTCGATAGAGAACAAAATCCCTAAGGGTGCAATGGCCCTCTTTGAAGAAATGGAAAATGGTATGAGATAGTTTGGCACAAGGTCGAGGGTTAAGGTCTTGGATGAATCCGCACAATCACCTAAGTTGGAGGAGCAAGTCCAAGCTCTTGCTTCTATGATGAAGGACCTCTTGTGAGGAAAATTTAATCAAAGTTAAATTAGACCATAACTCCGAGGCGTGTCCCAAAGTTTTAGACAATTCGCAAGAGGTGAAGTTCATTGAGTACAAAAACTAGAGAGACCATAGTTTTCTAGAGGTCAACCACAAGGGTTCCGGGGGAACCAAGGTGACACAAGGCCGAACCACTAAGCAAACTCATTCAACCCAAGGTATCGAGATCATCCAAATTTCTAATAGAGGGAGGATAATCAACCTCAAGGACATTGGGGTGGACAAGCCTCACCCAACCATACCCTCAAGGTGAAAACCCTTCCAACAATTATGCCTCGATCTACAAATTGGACCGAGAAGATATCTTAGAATCCGTTGGTCAATTGGGGAAGAAATATGAAGTCTTTTCGGATAGAACAAGACTTGAGATTGAAGACCTTATCAATAGGGCATTCTCAAGTATCAAGAATCTTAAAGTTCAAGTTGGGCAACTTGTCACCTCAGTGAGCCAAATTGAAGCCAAGGAGTCTGGAAAACTCCCATCCCAATCAGAGATCAATCTGAGGAACGTGAGTTTACTTAAGTTGAGAAGTGGGAAGAAATTTTGTGAGTCTGAGAAGAAGTTGATGCAAGAAGCTGATAGGGTATTAAAGGCTACCAAAGCACACTTCAAAGAGGATGAGATCCAGGTCAAGAAAACAACTTCCAAGGAGCTTCCACTGCTCGAGGCATAAGTAACTATCCCACCTCCATTTCCAAATGCTTTGAGGGGAAGGCCTAAAGTGGTGGCCAATGATACAAGCATTCAAAAAGTCTTTGAAAAAGTAAAGGTAACAATCCCTATCCTAGAATTAATTAAAAATGTGCTAGTGTATGCTAAGTTTCTTAAAGTTGCGTGAACAAAAAAGAGAAGTAGACCAACTAAGAAGGTAGGACATTTAAAATTCGGTGGAGTCACCATTTTAAACCATAAAAATTTTCCTAAGAAAAGTGACGACCCCAAAATGTTCTCTATTCCTATCTCCTTAGGTGGAAAACTTGCTGAAAATGCCATGATAGAATTAGGCGCATCCATCAATGTGATCCCATTTAGTCTATATGATTCCTAGAAATAGGTGAGCTTAGGGAAACTAGAGTGATTGTCCAACTCACCGATCACTCCCAAGCTAGCCCCCGTGGACTAGCAAAGGATGTAATGGTGCAAGTTGGCAAGTTGGTTTTTCTGGTGGACTTTTATGTCCTAGACGTGGCGCACGACGGAAGTACACCCCCAATACTTTTGGGGAGACCTTTTCTTAAAATGTGTAGGACTAAAATCGATGTCAATTTGGGAACCCATGACTCTAGAAGATAATGTGGACAAAGTGGAATTTGATATCTATAAATCTAGCATGATTCGACTAATTCTTCTTTTATGGGCAAAGGTGTGACCCTATGTGATAAGCATGATTACCATAAACTTCTTGTGTTACCAATGAGCATGAATACTTGGATGAGTTTCATGTTGATGATATTGTTGATGAGTCCAATGAATTGCATGATGCGATTGATAGTATGTCTGTGCTTGCTAGACTTTTTTCCATGCCAACTAACTTGCAGCGGGAAAGGAAGAACGTTAAGGGTTTAAAACCTCCTTGAACTTATCCTAACCCCAAAGTGACATTCATGGACTTAACCTTAGTTCTGATAGGTGACATAGTTTTTGAGTTTGAGTCTCATGATTGTGTTTTGATGGAATTAGTTCTGATAGGTGACATAGTTTTTTTGGAAAAAGTGGGAAAAAACTAAGGAATAGGTACTAATTTGTGGAAATCTCATACCAAGTCCTGACACGGTCCGTCCTAGAGAGCATGGCATGAGAGGGCCTCGTGCCAAAAAATTTGGCACGGACCATCAGCCAAGGGGCTCCGTGCCAAAAGATTTAGCACGAGGGGGTCCATGCCCGGTATATTCCACACGGATGTATCCATACCACTTCCCCATTTCCACTATCAAATTGTTCCAAAAATGCAAAATTTTGAAAATTCCAAGTTTTGGACTTAAAAATGCATTTTTGGTTCAAATTTTTTGAAATTCCCTAATTCCTTAGGATTTTTATGCAAATAGTACTTCCAACATTCCTTGGAATAAATTAATATGTATTATTGTCCCCTAATTTGCAATTTTTAAAATTCCATTCTTATCCTAATTGTACTTCTCTCCCTTATCATCTATGCTAAAATTCCAAATCTGTTGTACATTTTTCACCTAAATGAATCATTGACACATTCTAAATCTTAAGAAAAACTCACTCACACACACTCTTGGTGAAATTTAACAAATTAAAGATTTTCCAAAAGTTAGCAACTTTTGCTTCTTCTTGTGTGGATCTTGCAACTCTTAGCTTCAAATTCTTGGTAATCCACTGAACTCTTTGTTTATATGATTTATTGACATTGTGGTTGTGTTATGAATAGCATTATTCTTGAATGAGTGTATATTGTTGAGATATGTGTTTGAGCTTATATGGAAATTGGGTGGTTTGATGTGCTACTATGCTTGGATGTTATGTTCTTCATGTGTTATATGATTCGGGAGGAGATGAATCTTGATTTCATATTCTTATGAATGGGTTGGTGATGACTTACATGATATTGTTGTTCAATGAGGATGTTCTTGGTTAAATAGCATTCATGCTTGGATTATCATGTTTTGAATGGTTAGGCTATTTAGGAAGGATTTACTTGTTAAATAATAATATGAGCCATGCCTTGTTTGATATCACATTCCCACTCTTTACCTCATTTTGTTAGGATGCCTCCTATAAGGAATGCGTCGGAGAAGGGAAAGTTCTCACCGGGTGAGAAGAAGAAGAAGCTAGTCAAGGGTCCAAACCATGAGCTAGTGGCTCCTATTCTTTGCAACCCCGTGTTCATGACTAAAGGGTGTATGGGATTGACCAACATCTCCATGACTGCAGCTCAGAGGTGGAGGAATTTGAGAGAGCTATAGAGGATTATATTAGAGACCGGCTTTGCATGCAAGGACACACTGGTGGATCTAGGCTTACTCGAGCCCGTGTCCTATCTATTGGGCTGGGTAGGTCTGGAGGGGTTCTTAGAGAAACAATCTAAGACCTACATCAGGTAGACCCTAGAGTTCCTAGCTACTCTTTGGTCGCTCACGGACGAGAATGAACACAAGGTGATCAAATTCAATCTCGACGATAAGGAGTATCAGATGACACACCAAGAGATAGCCCATGCCTTCAGATGGAGGTACGCCAAAGTGATCCCTAGAACACACCGTAAAGGTATACCTTTTTCTCTCAGGAACTTTTAGAGGCAATTGACAGGGACTGGTTAGAAGAATCTGCGCAAGAGTACTGCCTTGGCTCTTTCGGCATTTTGTTATGTTCACCCATTACTGTAAATGGGTGTTTTTAGTCACGGTGAGCTAAGACAATGTCCGGGTTCGGATGTTTATTACCTCTGGGCAATAACTCCTGAGGGTAATTTCTACCCGAATCTAGTAGGGAACTTTATGCATGAGTGAACGGTAATGGGGGAAAGAAAGAGTGGTAAGATATCTTTGGGCGGCATGGTAGGTCTACTGGCACAATACTTAGGGTATCCAGCCACATAGAGAGCATTGGCTAACTTGGGACAATCGGGTACAAAGTATAACATCGACAAGTTAGCAGAGGCATTCATGGTGGGACCTACAACATTGGAGGATCAGTATGTATGGCTTTATGGCAGAGCAAGCACTTGTAGCTTCATAGTACTTCCTCAGTCAAAGCACACCACCATCAACCATGACACATGTTTGGATGACCTATTTATTTATCTGGGCTCGTGCTTTGAGATAGAGTTCTACGGAGTATTAGCCACACCCGGAGATAAACATTGAGGAAGCCGAGGGTGAGACCTCTTTGAGAGCACCTCCTAGCCACTCTAACCTATCCACGCACATCATTGGCCATCTACACGCACTTGAGGATCAACTTTCAAGCTCTACCCTAGTGTTGTAAGAGGCAGTCCAAGAAATAGGAGGGGTGAGGATGCAAGTCGAAGATCTTAGCAAGAGGATGGATTTCATCGAGGCCATGATTCAACGAATATGATACATTAAGAGGAGCAGCACTAGGCACGACAAGGAGGAAGGCCCTTCGGGGCCGTGAGAGTAAGTGTCACTATTTCTCCCAACCTCACTTATCTTTTACATGGTTTTTGTTGCATTGGGGAGTCTTCTTTCTTGAAATTCCTTGGTGCAATTTCATTTTTTTCCTGGTTGTTTTTCTTAATTTTTTGGTGATTTTGGTTTTTGATTGTGATTTTGGATGGATACTTGGTGGCATGACATACTATCTGGGGTTCCTAGTTTGCATGGGGTTGGTTTTGGTGGTGTAAGTTTTTGTGTTGAGTATATCTTTTGTATTATGAAGCCCACTTTGGGGCAATTTTGTGCTACACCAAAAAAATTGAAAATTTTGAAAAATGAAAAAAAATATAAAAACCAGGACAAGTTGGAAACCTGAAAGGGCGACTTGGGTAACATTGGGAAACGACGGGATAGGTTAAAATACCTAGTTAAATGTGAGAGGCTAGGCTCAGCTAGGCTTACGAGCCTAGGAAAAAATGAGAGGCTATGTGGAAAAAGGTGAAAAGTGAGTACCCTTTGTGTGTTAAAGCTAGGATGAAAGGGATCCAAGGAAAAATGAGAGAAATTGAAAGAAAACAAAAAATTAGGTTGACGATACATTTCCTTCCTTGGTTGTAACTAGGTTGAGAATCACGAGTCATCCATATGTTACAACCAAGTCGATGACTCTTGGATTTCCTTGGTGGATTGTTTTTGGAGATGACACTTTGATTATTTTAGGGGATCATTTTTTGAAAATTAATCTTGCTTGATACTTATCTTCTTGTCTTATCTATTTCCACATTTTTACTTTTGGGTGGATAGGTTACTTTAGGATCTTTGGGGAGTGTGAGAGTTGTGAGAATTTTCACTTCTTTGGGGGAGCTACGGTATCTTGGTAACAAGTTAAATGCATTGGCTAACTTATACTTGCATGCTACATGCCGATTAAGCCTTTTCTTGTTTCTATTTACACAAGGACAAGTAAAGGTTTAAGGCGGCCAGTGGAGAAACGGAGAATCGTGGTCCGAGAGAGTGTGCCAATTTTTGGAAACATTCCAAGAATAATAAACCTTCAAGGTTGGTTTCATTGGATTTGTCTCCTTGAGAACCATAAATTTGACTATAAGAACTCTCAAAATGGGCTCAAGGTTCACCCGTAGTGAAGGAAACAAGTTCAGCCGACCGAAGTACAAATGGGTCGGCGGGGACAGTTCATGGATAGCACCAATGAACCGCACCAGATGACATGGTCCATGTCAAATACCTTTGGAACAAACCGTGCCAAGGGGTTTGTATGGATCGCGCCAAATAGGATGGGCCACACGCATGACTTCCAAGTTTCACTTAAAATTGGCTAAGTATGGGCGCAGACCGTCCCATTTTTTATGGCCCGCACCATTCCAAGTACAAACTATATAGACCAGCCGGTGGGATATGAATAATCAAGCAGCTCAGGCTAAGTCATTGAGCAAACTAAGGTTTCTAATGATGGTTCGTGTCAAACATCATGTCATGCGGATCAAAAGTACAGAAACGATAACTCTGATGACGGCCAGCGCCAAACGACGCAGACCGCACGGACACGACTAGAAGGGGGTGACACAGACTATGTCAAGGGAGATGCAAGGACTATGCTAGAGAAGACAGCTCGGGCCATGGAGCAAGCACAGACCACGCCAGCACGGACGTAGTACACGGCGCGGAACACGCCAGGCGGCGGCTGAACTAGGGTTTACACAATTTTGGCCTATTTTAGGCCTATTTTTAGGCCCAATCCCCTACTACTATAAATATAAGCCTTAGTCTACTAGGTTAAGGGAGGAAGACATTATCTTAGATCTAATTTTCATATTCTACTCTTGTAATTAAGTTGCATGTAGAGGAGAAACAATATCTCTTCTATTTTTCTTTTCTTTTTTATTTTGCATTAATTCTAAGATGTGGAATTGCAATATTCATTAGAATTTTATGTCTATAGAGTAAATTAGTAGCTTGGGGTTGTTTGTATTCATGCTTTGAACTTGACTTTTTGAGATTTAGATTTCCTTATCTTATTGCTTCATGAAAATTTGTGCTTGAACTTGTGGTTTCTAAGAATTATAATTTATGCTATGTCATTATGATGATGCACTCATGTATGTATGGTAGTATAAAATTGTGGTAGGCTTCATTCTAATCTTTAAAAGTGTTAGAATTGTGGAGTAGGTATAGAACACCGGGAGATGAGTGAATTCATGTCCTTTGAGAGAAAATCCTTATATTTTCTATACCATGATTCTGATTGGCTAGCTGTGTGAGAAATCAACATGTTGGGTGGTCGAATTGAAAAATCCCATTGGGGGAAAGCCCATGGCTTAACCCGATAGATTAGCGTGTTGTTTGTAGTGACTAGAGTTGTGCCGACTCTAGATTCATCACAAGGTGTCTTTTCCTTTTCCTCTCTAAGCCTAGGGATTGAGATCTACAGTGGAGTGTCTGAAATGTAATGCATTTCACTTCATATCCAACGGTTGCAACCTACATGAGGTATTACCGTTTTAGGAGGGCTTTAGATTCCTTTAAGCGGGGGAGTGTTGGCCTTGGGAGTGAAGTGATTAGGTAATGGTCTGTAACATCGGTGAACTAGAGCGCATTCACTAAAATTATGGAGACGCTAAGATATGGCCATTGTGGGTAAGTACCACGTGTGACAGGGGGGGAATACCTGGCTATCTCCACACTGTGTGACATGAGCATAAGTTAGGTTTATAAGTCTACACCTGAATGAATCGAGGATAGAAGTCATTTATCAAGCATGTTATGCAAATACCCCCCAAGTGCCTGTTTATATAGTTTATTTTCTTTTTGCTTTTATTCTTAGTAGTTGTTAGTTGAAAAACCAAACCCCCAATGTTTACTTTACTAGCTATTCCTAGCAACTCGTGCAGATTGAAACCCCAAACAAGGTTGTGTTTAATTGGTTTTTAGGCCCAGGCGTCTCTGTGGACATACCCATGGCTTACCGCTAACTACCCTATTTGTAGCATAGTAGTGAGTTGGGTGCATAACTATAAATTTTATCTTTGATTCATTTTCCTCTACTCATGTTAATTTAGCTATAGTTAAAGACCCTGTGTGGAGATGGGTTAGCCACCGCCAAGCAAGAGGAGTGGAAAAAATAGATTCTTGAGTTACAATGTTTAATTCCCTCCTTGGAACGGGCGATTAAGGATAATGAAGCGCTTTTCATAGGAAAATATTGAGAGGAACTATGCAGAGTTACATAAAACTTATACAACAGCTGCTAATAGTCTTTGGGAGTACGGGCTCCGACTTGGGACTGTCGAGGTAAATTTAATCTAAGACTTTGAAGCATTTCTTCAAGAGATCCTCAACATCATAGAGAGGATACATATTACGGGGGATCCCAAGTATAGCAATGCCTATAAGGATGCTAAGAGGTGGCTTAGTGAGTTACGAAAGGAAAAGAAGAATAAGAGCGGGGCTTCAAACTCTCATTCTGCTCTGAGAAGGAGTGGGATTCCAGAACCCGCACAGGGTAACCCCTCTGAGACTTCTCGTGCAAGGGGAGGCTTCATCTTCACTCACTTAAGGAAATATTCTAGGATCCCTACCCAGCAGACGGATCCTGCCCAGGTAGCAGCCTCTAACTCTCGATTCGCACCTCCTGGGGCTCCTATTCTAAGGGCTAATCAAGCAGGTAATCAGGCAAGCGCCTCTGGTCAAGGGAGGCATGGTCTTGCTTTTTCTGGGGGACCTTCCTCCAGCAAAGGGGGCGGTGTTGCTGGCGGCAGAAGCCGGGACCCCCCTAACGCTGGGGGTGAAAATGCCAAGGATACACCCTTAGCAAGAAGATCTCGAGGTGTACCAGTGGGCCTTTGTGCTCTACTCAAATGCCACAAGCTAGAGACTTAGAAGAATAAGAGCCTCCCATTTCTTAAGATGGGATTTCCTTAGCTGTATATAGATAGTTATTCTATGTTCTAACTCAAACGTTTTACTTGTAAGCCATTATGGCATTTTGCATAGTAAAATTTCTTTTCCCCTTATTATTTTTTGAGAAATTGAACCTTTCACAAGGGGATTAAACCTTCTAATTTATTAGAGCATTTAAACTCTTTCTTTCCTTTTCATTCTAAGGCGCTATTATATATGTAAATGAGGAAATTTTAACCCAAAGAATTTGATAGGTTGTGGGGCCTTTTGATTGCAAGGTTTTTATCCTTAACGCTTATACGTGTTAAGGAGATTTAGACCCCTTGAGCACTTTTTTGTGTTGAGGGATTTCAACCCCTAAAGCACTATATGGGATGTGGAGGCCTCTTGAACATTTACAAGGTTTTTACCTTGTACGCTTACACTCGTTAAAGGATTTTCGGCCCAAAGTTCTCGATGGGATATGGTGGCCCTTTGAATATTTTCATGGTCTTTGCCCATGGCGCTTACACGCGTTAAGGGGATTTTGGCCCCAAATCGCTCAATGGGCTGTGGTTGCCCTTCAAATATCTAATGCTCCAATTTGAGGAGAGTGAGGAATTTATGTTCCCTTGAATTAGAGTGTGTTTTTATTCTTAACAAGAAAATAAATGATTAAACAAAACACACTTCAATAGATAATAACAAAAATGGAGTGACCCTATCAACTTACAACACTATGTTGGTCGAAGGTGCCCCTCAGCCCATTGCTACTTTGGGGCGGGCTGTTTTCTAGCCTCATCAAGTCTACTTGGGTTTAGGAGAGTACCATTTCCGTGGAACTGAATCATCCTGGGGGGTTTCCAGCACGTAACTACTTCTGAGGTAAGCTTCAACGACTCAGTAGCCTTCCAAGTTTGCTGACACTTTCCCTTCTGGATCCTTTTGACTTTTTCGTATCTCCTCATTACGAGGTCTCTTGGGGAAAACTAGATTTTACAGATCCTCCGGTCATGATATTGCTTGATCTTTTCTTTGACCTTGGCTGTATGAAGGGATGTTTTCTCTCTTTTTTCATTGAGAAGATCCAAGTCCAAGCGGCATTGCTCATCGTTGACCTCCTCATTTTTGTTGCTTATGGAAAACCTTCAGAAGGTAGCCAACTTTATCTCCATAGGAATAACTACCTCTGAACCATAGACCAGACCCCGTGGCTTATGATTCTATCGTTCGAGACAACCAAAGAATGCTGGGAAATTTATTTATCCAATTTCCACTTGTCCCTTCGAGCCTCGACCTGATGCCATTAACGAAGGTTCAGTTCGTAACCTCCACCTACCAATTGGCTTGAGGGTGGTAAATGCTGGTAACTTTCTGATTGATCTTATATTCCTTACACCAGCTCTTGAATGGGTTTTTGAAAAATTGGGAACCATTGTCAGTTATGATGGTTTAAGGGACCCCAAAATGACAGATGATATTCTTCCAGCAAAAAATGATCACCTTTTTCCCTTTGTAAAGTAGTCTACAGCCACGATCAGGTATCGAAAGTGGCCTGGGGCCTCCAGGAAAGGGCTCACCATATCGATCTTCCATTTATCAAATGGCCAAGAGCTATTTATGTTCATCATTTCTTCTAGGGGGATGGGGGTTATTGGTGCATGCCTTGGCCTTGATAGCAAGCTTGAATGCACTTGTTAACCTCATCCAACATCTTGGGCAAACAATATCCAGCTAGGAGGAGCTTCTTAGCTATCGAACGAGCCCCTTGCTGACTTCTGCATGCTCCTTCATGGTCTCGCCAATCAGACAGTCAGCTTCGTAGGAGGATATGCATAGAAGATGACCTCGCCGATAGAGCACATCCTCGTGGATCACATACTTGGGTATTTTCATCCTAACTTTCCTTGCTTCAATTGCATTTTCCGGAAGGGTACCATCTCGTAGCTAGCTCCTAATAGGTTTATCCACGAATTTTGTTCCTCCACCATCATCACAGTTATTTCTTCTTTGAAACTACATTTAATCAGCATTTCCACCATTAAGTGCCCTTGGGATTGCAATTCCAAGTTCGACGAAGGCAATTTTCACAGAGTGTCACCCTTGTGGTTCTTCTCTCAAGGGACTTGAGTGAGAGTGTATTGGTGGAAATGTTTGAGGAGGGCCTTCACCACTTCTAAGTAATAGTGCAAGCTTCTTTCCCTAGCCTCGTATTACCCCTTGACTTGTAGGACCACGATTTTGGAATCACTAAATATTTCCAGCCTTCGAACTCCCAAGTCTTAAGGTATACGTAGGCCTGTAATCATTTCTTCGTATTTTTGTTTGTTGTTCGTGGCCTTGAAGTCAAAGTGCAGGGCATAGGGATAATATTTCTTTTCGAGGCTTGTGAGAAGGACACCTACCTCACTGCCTCTGGCATGTGATGATCTGTCAATGTATAGTTGCCACGTTTCCTCGAGTTTTTTTCATCGCCTACCATAATTGGTTCTGTAGATTTCAAGATGAAATATGTTAATTCTTGGCCTTTGATGGTAGTTCTTGGGCAGAATTAGATTTCGTGTTCCCCTAGTTTGATTTCCCACTTCATCATTAACCCCGGGGCCTCCGCCATGAGGAGCGCCTGCCTAATCGGATGACTGTTGAACAAGATAATCTTGTGGCTTTGGAAATACTACTAGAGGTGCCTCGTCGCATGGACTAGGGCCAATATTAACTTTTAGAGGGTAGTGTATCAAGTTTTGGGATCATGCAATGCCCTGCTTGTGAATTACATTGGGTAATTGGCTTTGTCCTTTTCCTTTACCGGAACTGCATTTATTGCTAAGGGGGGTGCCAAGATGTATAAGTACAAATTTTCCCCATTTTCTGGTTTCATCAGGGTGGGAAAGCTTTGTAAGTGTTCCTTTAAGTCTCGGAAGGCTTTGCCACATTATTCTGTCCATTCAAATGTTTTGGCTTTTCAAAGCATGTCAAAGTATGGAAAATGTTTCTCGAATGAGTGCAGCCACCGATCCTGTTAGCCTTTAAATGTCCTTGACCATTCGAGAGGGCTTCATGCTTATCAAAGCTTTGAATTTCTCAGGGTTCAAATCGACCCCCCTCTCCGAGACCATAAATCCCTGGAATTTTCCAGCTCCAACTCCGATCACGCACTTGGCTGGGTTCAGCTTTAGATTGCCTTCTCGGAACCTCTGGAAGGTTTCTTCGAGGTCCAGGGTGGAATTGGTCGTAGCCCTTTCTTTTGACTAACATATCATTCACATATATTTCCACGTGTCTGTTGATCTATTTTTTGGAAAGCTTATCGACCAGCCTTTGGTAAGTGACTCTTGCATGTTTTAGACAGAATGGCATTTTCTTGTAGCAAAATGTCCCAACATCTATTATGAATGATGTCTTCTACTTATTTTCCCTACCATGAGTATCTGGTAGTATCCCTTATGGGCATCGAAGAAGGCTAGCACCTCATATCCTGTTATTGCTCCAACCAGCACGTCAATAGAGGGTAAATGATAATTGTCTTTGGGGCAACATTTGTTGAGATTCGTGGAGTCTATGCACATTTTCCAAGCCCCATCGTGCTTGGGAACCATCACGGGGTTTTCTATTCATTTGGGGTAAAACACTTCTTCGATGACCTCCACCCAAAGATGTTTCTGAACTTTGTCCTTTATGGCCTTCGCCCTTTCGGGGGCAAAACAACTCCTTTTCTATTTAATTGGCTTTTAGGAGGGGTCCACATTTAACATGTGGGTCATCAGCTATTTAGGTACCCTTGTGATGTTTAACTTATTCCATGAAAATACGTCAACATAGTTATCCAGGAGGTCCTTCAGATTTTCTTTCATTGCGGGTGGTATCATTTTTCCCATGGGAAGCGTTCCTTGTGTTCGAATGGTCATTGGCTCCGTGTTCGTGGGTTTAATTTCTTTGTTGACTGAAGCCACTCTATCCTCCTTTTAGCTTCTTTCAATGCTATCGCCAAACAACTCCTGGTCTCCAATTGATCCCCTCTTATGACTACTATTCCCATCTTGGTGGGAAACTTCATTGCCAAGTGATAGAGGGACCATACGGTCCGCGTTTGGCATATCCAAGGCCTTCTAAATATCATATTATAGGGGGATACAATGTCAACTACCACAAAGATGCAATTGATCGTGACTTCCTTATCTCCATCAGCCACTTTAACTTGGAGGGTTACTACCCCTAAGGGCAGCGCTGTTTTCCCAGTGCAACCAGATAGGGGGAGGTTATTCTCCTCAAACTTTCACTCCATCACAACCCTAGTTGATCGAAGAAAATGGTAAACATCACTTATTCTCTGAAGCCATCATCCATGAACACTCTTTTGACATATAAGTCTCCAATAGTTGCATGGATTACCATCGGGTCCGTATGGGGGGTTCAGCTGGGCACCGGGTTGCTTCTGAGAAAGTGATGTCTTCTTCTGCTCGAAATCACTTTTGGCAGGGTTCTTTAAGGGGCACATACCAGGATTTTTCTTTAATGATGGTGTTCGAAGACTGGTCACTCATCACCCGATTAATGAAATTGATAACCCGATTAGCCCAGCATCTCTGATTCCTATCTGCCCGGGCTTTGGCATCAGGTCTGGGGTTTTCCCTTGCCTGATTTTTAGGTTTATCCACATTGTTTCCTTGCTGGTCTCTTCTGCCTCGATTGGCCCCTTTCTTGTAGCGTTTCCATAAGAGCTTTCTGTTTCCCTTCGAGGAGGCCTCTCCTCTTGGTCTTTCGACACCGTCTAGGAATAATCCCTCTCTTTCACACCTATAAATTTCATTCTTTATATGGGTGCAATCATTTGTATCATGACCAGACCCTTTATAATGGTTGCAGAATATGGGAGAACCTTTTTCTTAGGGGTGGTCTCTTCCAGGAGAGGGAGTTTGAAACAGCCCCTTGTGGATGGTGTGTATTTCCACCTGGTACTTGGTTGGGGGAACATAGCCCTCAAAGATTTTGTTCAAAGCTTCCAAACTTCTTGGTCTTCATTCCTAGGTCTTAGGGAACTTTTCACCCCACATGCCCCCCTCTCATTTTCTCTTCGTGGCTTCCTCAATTTTTTAATATTGTTCCATTATTTCTTGTAGTTGCTGCAGGGTTTCTGGCTTCTTTAAGACCAGCTTCTTATACAAGTCGAGATTGGACATCCATTCATGTAGCCAAGGATCACCTCATCCTTAGTGCGATTGATTGCACCGAGGCTCTCATTCACTTATTAATGGTAGAATGCTTCTTTCAATTCGCCATACCTCTGCTTGCTCTGATAGAGCTCGATCAAGGTTTTTATGAATCGTTTCTTTTGAAAAAAATGTCCTAAAATGGCCCTTCCAAAATCTCTGTATGAATGTAACGATTTTTTACTTAGTTTGTTTAACCAGTCTTAAGCTTTTCCTCACAGGTACCCTACTAGCTTACATGTCAGTTGTTTGTTAAAGTCCCTCAAATTCATCAGACTAGGGATGGTCTGTATGAACTCCTGGGGGTCCGAATCTCGGCTGCACGTGGGGAGTCCCTAAGGTGGTTTCACATCGCTAGGCCATTGAGTGGCCATGATCACAGGACTGAATAGAGAGGTTGTGACTTGGCCCAAGGCCCGATCAACCTGTCAAGCTCCCTTGTGAGGGTATCGCTCGATTCACCTCCCGTCCGTGGATCTCCATATTGATTTGGCCAGAGTGAAACATCGATACTAGGTATCTAGTTCAAGGTTATGTATCCAGGTCGTGGTCTTCTCAAAACAGTACTGTGATATAACTGTTGTTTTCCCTAATGGTAGGGGTCATGTGAATGGATCTCCAATCGAGGCCATAAATGCATCCGGTTCTTGTAACCTGGGTAACGCCCCATTTTCTAGGCCATCAAGTAAGGGATCGCTTGGTTCGAAATGTGGGGAACCGAGACATGCACTGAATATGTGAACATTTCACCCATGTTGGGGAATGTTAGCTGGGGTCATACTTGAGCCCCTATCCCCATATTCACTTGGTAAGATGCTCTTGAGATGGCCTGCAATTGGAATCTTAGCTTCAATGCCAAGGGCATCAAAGGTGGGGAACCTCCTGCTACTGGACCATCCTCTGATAAAGCATTAGAGACTCCAGGGTTTGATCTAGTTATGCTATGTCCTGCTATGATGGGGGACCATGTAATTCTTTCCCCTCGTCGCTCGAGCAACCCCTATTTCGCTTCTACTTTTGAATCTAATGTAGCTTCTGCAAACTGTAGCTCATCCTCCCTTGGTCACCGCACCTGGCTTTTGAAAAAGGGGCTCCAATTTCTCCTACCCAGGGCTCAACGCTGACCTTCATATGTCTAAGAGGTATGGTAGTTTCTATCTGTGACCCCTCTGATACTGCTGTTATTGGAATTAGTTCTTGGTCTACCTCTGGGAGTTTGTTACCAACGTTTAAGGGGGTAGGATCTGATTTCATCTTGCTCCTGCATCCTCTCCTTCTCCGATAGGGGGATTGTACTTCCTCGTTGGCACCTAAGGTCTTTCTTTTTAGCCGTTCACTTCTACGCAAGGTGCTTGCTGTAGAGGTGGACATAAACTTTTAAAAATACATAGATCTGACTAACGGTCCCACTGGGCATGCCAACTTGATGGGCCCCAATTTACCACCACTGTATGTGCCACCGTTATGGCCAGAATCTGCAAGACAAAGCTCTCAGAGGTGTTCGGGGGGAAGTGGCTCCGACGATCTAGTTAGAAAACAATATAGCAATTAGGAAAATAAATAGTTGAGTTTGTAGGGTTACCTCTAGCCCTTATATAGGTTGGCAAGTAGGGTAATTTTTTTGTTTGCTTGCGAAGCAAGTACTCTTCCCTTGGGCCGGCCCAAAGGATATTACCGAAAGGGTAAAATTGGAGACCTATGCCGGCAAGACTAGGCACTTGGACCTAGTACCAATTTACACATTATCAACCAGGTTGGAAAAAGATTCCAAAGAAGCTACTCACTCCCGAGATGAATTGATGGTACCACTTCGTAGCATCCAGAATTGACTCTGTCACAATGAACACAAAGGTTCAAAGTATGAGGCTAACACATTTGTACGCCATTAAAAAAGCTTCAATGGAATGTGGGTAGGAAAATAGTGTATGAATTGAGACATGGTCCAGAGAGAATAGGTTGTTACGGTTTTTTCAGCCTAATCTCCAAACTTTGCACAAAAGAAGGTGTCCCCCACTATCCGCACGACTTATACGAGCATCCAATGGGTAAGATTATAGCAAACACTTTCTTCAAATTTCCACAGGATAATGTGGGTCCCACTTTGGAATCTAGAGTCGTGGTGTTGGAGTTGGATGTACAAAGTCTGCTGATGGAATCACAATATTAAAAGTACTGGTGCGATCATAGGGGTAAGGCTTTTCAATACCAGTTCCCGCGCACCATGAAAGTAGTTGAACCTTTTCCTACATATAAGAAGATGCACAGATGTTGGATGAAGAGCCAGTTTCTAGATATTATTCATGAATTTCGATCCTCATTGTCCTAATACTATGGTTTTTTCAAAAAATATTTTGTGGAGTATGGTTTGGAACAATTCTATGTTATTTTTTAGACTAAATATAATTATTATCCACTACTTCGAGGATTATCATGCTTTTACATTAAATTTATGGTATTGAAGAAATATGATATTCTGTTTATATTTCCAAACCTTTTGCCAAAATTTAGTCTAGGACATGTACAACTGCTTTGAAATTAATACAATAAAAATTCCATTATTTAGAATTCATTTATATAGGATATAAAGACAAGAATAAAGTGTTTCAAATCAATTCTTAAGGTGAAACTTAGTTTTGGGCATCACTACAATTCTTGAAGATGTTGCACTTGTTTTCTATGGTTAGTTTTGAGGATGTTCCATTTACTCAATCAAGTCATAATCATTTAGTTATGATCATACAATACTCAATTGCACTATTCAATCGCCAATTTCATGGTTTGCCAATTCCAAGATTCTTGGATGGATCTAAATGCAAAAAGCAAAAAGTTTACTCGGAGCTTCAAATTCAATTCCGCTCTGATGTAATCCTTCATTATGGGACCCAAATGTCAATTCCTAGAACAAATAAGAAATTGTTTCCTTTTTGGTGAAAATAACTCACAACGAAAACTTCTCGTCTGGACTTCCTAACTTCTAAGTTATCTAGAGTAAGATACTTAAGGACACATACTAATGCTTTACCAAATTATATTAAAACATGACGATCTATTTTAAAACATATACCAAACAAAGAATACACAATTTGGGGCTATTTGGCTATAGAAAATAAGTGATAGTTTAGTTTTGGGCAACATTGTTATTTTAATAAATTTTTGATCGGACGGTTTTCGAGTATCCATCAGACGCATTTTCAAAACACGAGCTCTATTGAATAATGAATTCAATGTTTTTAGTCCATTTTCTTATTTAAAAAATTGGACAAAATTATCTCCCTAGAGAGGTACTTAAACTCAATATTGCAAAATAGAACAAATGAAAACCAACACCAGTTAGGTGTGTCGAAGAACCGGTGCTAAGGTTGTCAGGATTGGAAAAGTAAGAAATAGTGGCCTTTTTCCGGGGGAGAAATATAAAATTTTGTCAATTTTGTTTTGGAACCGGTTCGTGAATTACTTAGGCACCGGTGTCATGAACCGGTGCTAGAATTACAACTGCATGTCAGGATTAGGCAGCTCCACAAAGCTGCGTAATCGTTTTAATGACACCGATTTCCATTAACCAGCACCAGTTTTCCGACCGGTGCTCTAAACTTAGACAAAATTTCATAAGTCTGCTCTCGGGTTGCCCAAAAAAAACAAGGCAGCCTTAAGCAGCTACTTTATACTAGTATGTGTTTAGCACCGGTTTTCTGGATAAAAGAGCATCGATCGAAATAATTAATAAAGTACCCAACTTGGTCTCATCTAAACCATTAATTTTTTATTTTGTTGATATAATCTCAACCATTAAAACTTTGTCAATAGAAATTAAATATGAAATCCTAAATCTAACCCACTCTCATTGCTCTCCCACTATCCTACCTCTACCTTCTCTCCTACTTCTCTCTCCTACTCTACCACCTCTCCTTAAACCACCGCCGCCTAACCCTGCCTAACACCACCTCTCCATATCCGAAGATGATGACCCTATATCCACCCTCCTCACTGCGTACCATTCCCGTGGCACAACATCCTCTCTGTATGGGTACTCTATGTGTTAGATTTTGTTCTTTTTCTGATTTTTTGGGTGTGTTGGATTTTGTTCATGTTGTCATTCAAGGGGTGTGTGGAATTTTCCATTTTGGTGGTTTTTGGGTGTGTGATATTTTGTTCATTTTGTGATTCAAATCAAAGTGTATTATATATAGTAATATAGTTCATTGTGTGATGTTGATGTGTTCATCCTAAAATGTTTGTCATATAGTGTAGTATGGTTTGATGTTTAGGTGTTTGTCCTATAATATGTTTTGTTGAAATGTGATATAGATGATTGTGTGATGTTTAGGTGTTTGTCATAAAATGTGTACCATATTATAAAATGTATGGCATTGTTGATTGTGTTATATTGAAGTGTGATATAGTTGATTGTGTGATGTTGTAGTTTTTGTCATAGAACGTGTGAGATATAATGTAGGTGAGATATAATGGAGCATGTATGATGGTGAAGGTTTTTTCTAAAATGAATGAGATATAGTTGATTGTGGGATCTCGAAGTGTTTATGTTATAGTTTGAATTGCATCGAACAACTATAATGCTTTGGTTGCATGATGAATTAGATTAAGGTTTACAGGTCTCTTTTGTTTGTTTTGATAATTTCAAGTTGATGTTTAAACTATAGAGATCTTACATTCTATGAGCACTAAGGAAACGTGGGGTGTTTAACATGTTGTGTTTAACATTAAAACATAGTTGATGTTAAATACATAGTTAAAACATAGTTATACACACCATGTTTCCTTGGTGCTTAAGCGGTGCATCATTTCGATATTTTAAATCATTTTCTTTGAATTTACTATGAACAAACATAATGGATCAACTACGGCTGAACAGTACCTCTACATATCCTATTCTGGAGGTTAGTTAACATATTAAAAATTAAACGTTTCTTGTTCTTACTTACTGATTACTTTCACGTAATTAATCATTGAGTCATTTTGTACACAATTGATATTTCCCCCGGCAAGAGTAACATACAATGGCAAGGAGATAACAGGCATCACAGACACATGGTATGAAACTTGGGTGAATGTCCTCCAAAAAAATAGGTCTAAGGATCATACTTGCTTTGATACCATGAAAGAATAATTTTCCGTAATGATTATAATATTACTGAATGGAATAAATAGAGTACAAGGGATAGACTATGACTAAAATAACTCTAGCCTAGTCAACAAGATAAACACAAATTTAATCTAATCTAATTATCACATTGACTTATTCTAACAATTATAATGATGATATAACAAAATATTTTTTACAAAAATAAAATTAATAGTAGAATAGTATTATTTAACATTATTTCCCGAGCATGAATAGAATTGTAAAATAATCAACAAAAATATATTTCAAACATAATAAATATAGAAAAGTATGCAATGAAAATTATATAAAATTGCATCGTCGAAATTCAAAATTAAAACAAAAAATTAATTAAAAACTACATTAATATGCTATCAAGACGTTCCATACTTTGTTCTAATAGTTTCACATATTTGCTCATGATCGTTTCTAGCTCTTTCACCCATACTTGATGTATCCTTGAAAAGAAGGATAAAATCTTGTTGACGATTTTTTTTGTTCAATGGCTTCCTGACCCAAAGTAAGTTTTTTCAATTGCATATCTTAGTACTCACCCCACCTCTCATCCATCACATTCATACTTTTTTCTGCCTTTCCTTTATTCTTGCTGCTGCTTTTTCCATCTTTTGTCCAATGGGACGTTCCTCTATTATTTCTACATCACTTGCATAAATGGTGTGGAAGAGGATGAGGAAGTGTGAACTCTCGTAGAAGAAGTTTTAGTTGTCTTTGAAGGAACACCTTGTGTAGTACTAAGTCATTCCACTTTTTGAAGGAACACCTTGTGTAGTACAAAATTATTCCACTTTTTAGTGTATCAAAGATATTTCAAAAATGTAAATAAGATTTTTTTTCTATTGCTATGACTGAAACAATTCCTTGGCCCTACTTACCAATGGATCTTCATCGTGCCAACTTTGATGACTACTCTTAAATTTTATAAAGCATCCATTAAATTTGTTGATATTAGTACTCATTTTGTACCAATGATTGAAAGCTTGCTCGCTGGTAACCACGGGGCCTTTTCGCTTCCACTAATTGTAATATTCAACAATATTCTTCTCGTCGTTGTCCTTACTTTGATTGGTGACCTTGATTGAATTTGCTAACAATTCAACAAACTTGTGCATAAATCAGTATTATTGAATTTTCTCCATTTGAATTTTTTCCCATCTTTTTACTTGCAATATTAATATTGACCTCCTCTTATTTGGCCTCATTTTAGAAATGTCCAATTCAGCAACATGTGGAGATTCTTGATTCATGCTTGATCTGTCGATTCTCTCTATCATAGCACAACATCTATCCACATAATCAGTTGGAGGTTTTGGATATTATCTTGGTACAATAGGTCAAACAACTGAACTCGTAGGATGAGAGTAGTAGCTAGAGAGAGATGAATTTGGATTGCATTAATTTTGAGGATATTGATTTACAACTAGACGAATAGAAGCGGATTGAAGTTATGAGAAGGGTTAGGGAGATAATGGATATATTTTCTTTTCAATATTTGATCCAATATCCAAACATTCAAGATATTGATGAAATTGTTCATCAGTATTTACCATTTCAAATTTGATAATATAGCTCGATACCAATTCAACTTATAAAAAAGTTATTTATAGATACATTCTACGTGCATTTCAATTTCAAACGGAAACATGCATTTAATAGTAAAAGAGACGTTATTGCATTGATCCATGCAATATTTATGCATGGGAGATTCAAAGGATATAACATATTTTTTGTATTCCTAGTCGTTACGCATTGGAAAAACATACTATATGTATGTATGAATATGTATGTATGTATGTATATATATATATATATTACATGCATGGTTAAAAGGTGTTAAATTTCAAACCTTTATACTATTATTTTATAAGAAATTTATATAAATTCATATGACAAAATTGTTCATCATAAATTTTCATTTCAAATTTGATAATAGAGCTTGATACCAATTTAACTCATAAAAGAGTTGTTCATAGATACATTCTACGTGCATTCCAATTTTGAACAGTAGTATGCATTCAATAGCAAAAGAGACACTATTGCATTGATTCATGGAATATTTATGCATGGGAAATTCAAAAGCTATAAAGTTTTTTTGTCTTCCTAGTCGTTAATGTAATCTATGTGTTGGTTTTCTAATTAACATCAAAATTTGGAAGCAGTCCGTACAATATTTCAGTTCTTAGATTTGGAAAGAGGAACACATAATTGTGAAGCATACTGGAGGTATTGTTCTTCAAGCCTTGTTGATGAAACTTGTATTAGAGGTAATTAAAATTCCATTCCACTTGTATATTGTGTGTTTCTTCATTCATAGCTGAACATATATGTTGAACACTTGTGGTCTTTTTGGTAGGGTGTGAAAATATTAATGGATCGTGCAAGTATAATTTTGGCCAATAAGAACCTCATATGAGTATGTTTAACTTGTTGAACATTTTATATAGGTGGTGTTTAACCATGCGAGGATGGAAAACTGTTCATACATTTGTTGTCCTTGTAAAAATTGAAAAAATGATGTTTATGTAGAGGTATATGGTCTGCTTGAGCATTTAATATTCTTGGGTTTCAAAGGTCGTATACAAGGTGGACTTGACGTGAAGAGGTTGCGGATATACGTGATGATGTTGAAGATGACTAGGCTTTGGATCCTATGAATTACAATGAGCGGTTGGAGGATTTAGCAGATGATGTATCTAGGGGGTTTATTGGTAGACCAGAGGCCCTACAAGCTATGTGCAGGGACAAGGAAACACCTTTGTATGAGGGATCGAAAGATATTACATTGAGGGTGGCCCTTAGCGTGATGAATTTGAAAGCTAAACATGACCACTCTAACAAGGGAATGGCTAAAGCATTGCAGGTGATAAAAATTTTGGTCCTTGCCGGCAATCTTATGCCCGACCGTGTTTACGGTGCTAAGAAGATATTATGTCCCAAGGTAATGGAGTTAGAAAATATGTGTACCTACTCGAATAATTGTATGCTTTACTTCGGAAAAGAGGATGCAGTTAGAGATCATTTCAAAGATATAATGAGCAATGGTACAAGTCAAATACTAACAATGTTGATGTAGATAGTGAGGTTGTACAAAGACAACAAAAAAATGCCAACCAAGGTTATATGGTACCTCCCAATAATTCCTAGATTGAAATATTTGTATGAAATTAAGAAAGATTCAAAGCATGTGACATGGCATACTGACAGATTGAAACTCATCGATGATGTTATCCGGCATACGTCAGAAGGTGATAAGTGGAAGAAGATTGATGACATTTACCCCAAATTTGGAAATGAACCATAGACTTGCATCTACGGCTATCGACCGACAAAATGAACCTGTATTAAAATTTGAGTAGTACTCACAATTCGTGGCTCGTCATGATGCACTATCACAGAAACCCCCCGCTAGCACCGATTTTTTCATGTTCTAGCACCAGTTCTTTTTACCCAAAAAAACCAGTGCATAAGTGCACGGTGAAAATGTTTCACCGGTTTTCAAAAACCGGTGCTAATTTTAGCACTAGTTTTTTGTTAGAACCAGTTTTTAAACTGGTGCTAATTTTAGCACCGATTTTTTTGCTAGCGCCGGTTTTTTAACCGGTGCAAAAATATTTACAACGATTAAAAAAATCCCTTCATCTGAAAGCGCAGCCGCTTCCAGAGGAAGGGAAAAAGACCCAAAATTAACAATTTAGTAAGACATTAATTTAATAATAAAATTAACTTTACAAAATTAATAATATAGAAATAAAACAAAAAAATGTATTATACAAAATTAATAATCTTTGGGACTAAACATAACTATCTACGGGACTAAACATAACTTTACCTTGAACTAGCAATTGAATCATGTGGCGTGTACACATCAAATCACATGGTTAAGCCACACAACTAATTGAATCTATGGTCTTTAGAAATGCTCAAATATACCCTACCATACCATATGCTAAAAAACTAAATACTCAACTTTTCACCCGATCTGAAAAAATTATTCAAAATAATTAATCATTAAGAAATTGAAGAAAATGTATCAAATACATGTATTCATCATGCCCCTAAGATATCACTACATTGTCAAATCTTCAGCCTTGAGTGTAGACTCCATTCTTAGTGTTGTAAAGGGGATTCTTGTCATCAGGGTTGTCTTTGAAATACTGCATTCACAAATCTGATGTTAAGTTCAGCTACAACATACAACATACAGATTCTAGACTATAACACAAAACGACACTACGATGAGAACTTACATGTACTCAACACAAAACATACATGAACTCAATACACAACATACACAATTTCGCAGTAGCATCATCAGACAACATGCTTTAAACTGTAGCTACCATTACCAAGTGAGAGTTGCAATAAGGTAAAATAGCATCTACAGCTAATGCACTTCAATTGCAATAAAAGAAAACACAAGGTGATGCACACTTATTTATCCTTAAGTAGCAGCTCCAGCGTTTGGCAGGTTGCTCCCTCCTGGACCAGCTGGTTAATAGCATCCCTAAACCTGAGGTAATTATCCACGACTGCATTTTTTCTGACTCTTCCACTTCGGCAAAATAATAGAACTCACTACTTAGCAAAAAGAAACTGAAAAGGCATACATTGCCTCAAAATGTAGATACTAAAATTGAAAGGAATAGGTGGAAAAAACTAGATCTAAACAACTATTTACCCTGGTTTTTGGCCTTCCCATACAAAACCTTTAGGCACTGGCCTCTTTCTTCCACCACGTCTCACACGAATATGGTACAGAACATAGACCTAAAAGAAATTATCCACCAATCAATCCTTACTCACAAAACATTATCCTAGTTCAAAATACAAACGTACTCGGGTAGAAAAGTGCACAGAGAGCATAAGCAGCAACTGGGAGACATGCTCCTTAGACTGTTGATACTTTGGGTGGCCTTATGACAGTCAGCTCCTCATTCGTTATGGTGTACTCATCCAATCCACCCCCACTCTGCTATTAGGGTTCAAACACCACTATTCAGGAACAATTTAAGAAAGTTAAAACAATTTGCTGCAGCTATCCAAGTTGAGTACAAATAACAATGCCAGAAACATGCTATATTTGTGGAACTTAATAAGCTAGTATATGAGAATATAGGAACACAAGGCATACATAGTGACCGAGAACACAACCCACTGATTCAAGAAAACTCAGTTAGAGTCCTACAACTGACCTAACTGAGTAGTATCTTCTCTGATCCACATAAGCCATGTTTCTATTTTTCTTTTAGAGCTTTAGAAACAAGATTCTTCATATAGAATGAGGGAGGCATATATTTTTCTATCCCGAGATAGAAACCACTAATATTTGCACAAACACTACTAACATTTAAACCCAAAAATGAAATGCAAAACTAAAGAGATAAGAAAGAAAATGTCTGTGAAATGTCACTGAACTAAAAATTCCCAATCCTTCAAGAAAAAAAATGCAGGCAAACAACTAACAGTATAAAAGAAGGTTATCTAGAGCTTTGAAAAATAGCTAGACAATATTTACATCTCCATCAAAACACATGCTCTTTGAAGTTTCAGTTAACATGACATTGCAGGGAATAAAATCTATACAAAATGAAGAACATCAAGCAGTATAAGACTTACAAATCCAGGGCGAATCTATACAAATTGCCACCGCTACCCTAACTCTGCCACCTCCTAACTCTACTTTAGCTCCTCCAAAAACCCACGCCACCAAAAAGAACCGTGCGTCACCGCTACCGTAGCTCTACCACCCCCAATCTCTGCCACCTCCTAGCTCCGCCAGAAACCCTATCCCCCGCTGCACCGCATCGCTTTGTTGTCGTTGCTCCACAACCGCTCCAACCCGTAGTCCTTCCACCAGTCCATTGTGCCGCTGCCCCTAACTCATCTCTGCTCCATCATTGGGTGGAATCACTGTCATCCACACCACTCGATACCCAGATCTCATCTGCCTCCGCCAACAACTTCCGCATGAACCCTAGAAACTCCGTAGACCAAAACTAGCTTCGTAGCTCCCCGCCTCTGCCCAACATCCGCCTCAGCGAGTAGCATTGAGCAGCGATGAGGAAAACAAAGAAAGAAATCTGGGAAGAAAGAAAATGAAGAAATGATGGTCAAGGTGTCCTTTTTTATTTTTTTACACAGGGGTATAATAAACATTTCACTTATTTACGACCATTTTAAAAAAAATATTTATATTTACTAATTCAAATAAAGTTTAACCGTTAATGAGTTAAAGAAAACTTAGTTGTTAGTGTTATATATTAAAAGTCAAGTAAGTTTTGACTGTTGATTAGTCAAAGTCAAACATTTTTATTTGTATTTATTATATACTAATTCAAATAAATTTGACCATTAATTAGTTAAAGTCAACTTTGTTATTAGTGTTTATATATTAAAAGTAAAGTAAGAGTTAATCATGGATTAGTTAAAGTCAACTTAGTTATTAGTATTTATATATTGAAAGCTAAGTAAGGGTTGATGATGAGACGTCAAATGCTTGTATTTTCCAAAGCATTTAACATCTCTTTTGTCATATTTTTGTTATAATATTGCTATATTTGGGTAGGTTTACATGATAAGGGGTTTAGATGACCATTTTTGGTTTTTATATCTAAATCCTTCATTTTGTAACCTATGTTTAGTCTAATGAATTTTTGGTCCTTACGAGCATCTAGATTCCTTTTTGTGAGCTTCATTTGTAGATGTCTCATGAGCCCTTGTAGTATTTTAGTGAAGGCCACATGTCAAAACGTGGTAGATGATAGAAGGGTCGAAGAAGGAAGGCAAAGAAGCGGATAAATTGTCACCCGGAAGTTTAGACAAAGTTCTTAAAATTATCCGAGAACAATCATCCTACACGGGTGGTTTCGTTGGATTCTTCTTCTTGAGTACTATAAAATCGACTACAAGAAGTCCCAAAATGGATCAACGGTTCACCCGTGGGAAGCAAAACAAGAAGTCGTGAATTGTAGCCCATCTGAATTTTTTGGGCTGAAACCTCCACCGCCCGGGCGATGCCATTTCTGCCTGGGTGGGAGACTGCTGCATTTTATTGGTTTTTCTTGACCAAATTAGACTATAAATAGCCCCCATTTATCCCCATTTTCCTAAACTCGACTTGGGGGGCTCCGAAACCCTAGTTTTTCACCATTTTCTTCCATTTCTTCTTCTTTCTTTGTAGATCTTTGTTCTATGTTAAGGGTTTTGATTATCTAGCTAATTTTTGTACTTCGGAGCAATTGATTGATACTTTGTTGCTAATGTCTTGAGAATCATTTCTATCTATCTATTGCTTTCTCTATTGTGTATTTATTGAGCTTTGAATGTGGATTGTCAATGGCAATAATGTTGTTGGAAGTTTGAGTATATGAATTACTTGTATGATTTCTTGTTAGGGTTGGGAGAAAGAAGCTAATTTTCCCCTATTTTAATGTGGAATCAAAGAGAATGAGTTAGAGCTTCTAAATGATGTTGATGTGTTGATAATTTCTAGATGAATGTGTGATGTTGAACTCGGTGTCATGTTTTTTTCAGTTAGAAAATGAGATAAGTCTATGAATGTCGATCGTTCTTGACTAATCTTGTGTAAATTCATGAATTGGTTAATTGTTTAGACACAGTGTAGTGTTATAAGTGTTGCCAAGCTTGTTGATTCTTCGTGCTTAATTCCATCAATGAGATACATTTAGTCGTGTTTAGACTAAGGGAGTCATTGGTGAGGTTTCACAAGAGATGTCGAATTCACTCTTGCAAACTACTATCTAAGAAGGATAGAAGATTTATCTTCACAACAAGTAGTTAAAGCAATTAATAGATTGGTTCACTTGTTCTTGAAGATTTTGTTATTTAGCATTCATGTGTTCTTAATTCTATGTTTTACTTCATTTATGCCATTAGGTGTTTGAGAATAGGAAGTGTTTGTATGATTAAAGTGTTAGAGTGTTAGGAAAGGGACAAATTCCTTAGCTGATTGGCATGAAAATCCAAGAACATGGACTTAGAACTTCTCGTGCATAATTTGTTGTGATTCTTGCTAGAAAAGTATGTTAATGTGGATTTTTCATATTTATCCTATATATGCAATAAAAGGTTGAATCTTGAAATTGGTTTGTTCTACGTTTAGCCAAATGAATGTTATGTTTGGTTAAATGGCTATGTCTTTGGTAGAAGGCTTGTTGTTATCAAATCTATGGTCCTTCATGCGAAATGCCGCTGATGAAATACCTCTGTGGTGTGGTTTGCTTAGAGTGATTGTCAACGAGGTTTGCAAATGGTCGTTGTTTGTCTTTGCAAATTACTATTAAGAAGGAATGAATGTTGATCTTCGAATGGGAAGTGATAACATTCCCCATAGGTAAAAAATGTGATTGAATGAGTGAATGGTTCAATGATCTACATGAGGTTTGGAAGTGGATATCAATTACCCCCAAGGCTTTATCTTTTGTAGTTTTTACCCCCTTTTCTTAGTTTGTTTGATGATTAGCATAGTTATTTAACTTTGCTAGTTACTTTGTCTTTTAATTTCATAACTTAGGAAAACCAACCAACCAAAACCCCCCTCCATTTACTTTCTTTTGTATATTTATATATATCTTCTTCTAGCCTAATATGAACCTTATATGATTCAACACTTAAGAAAATCCCTCTTCTTCGTGGACGACCTCGATTTGCCACTATCTACCTAATTGTATTTAGTAAGCATAAAGGGCTTATAAATTTTAACTTTGAGAGGTACGGCGACGACCTCCCAGTTGACCATCGATTAGTTAAAGTAAACTTTGTTATTACTATTTGTATGTAGAAAGCCAAGTAAGGGTTGACCGTGGATTAGTTAAAGTCAACTTTGTTATTAGTATTTTTATGTAGAAATCCAAGTAAGGGTTGATCATGGATTAGTTAAAGTCAACTTAGTTATTGGGTTTTATATATTTAAAGTCAAGTAAAGTTTGACCATTGATTAGACAAAGTCAACCTATTTATTAGTGTTTATATATTGAAAGTCGAGTAAAGTTTGACCGTTGATTAGTTAAAGTCAGCTTAGTCACTAGTCGAAGGTAATGGTAAATATAAAGAAACCGTGGTAGTGTACGGGAATGGGAACATTATCCCACTCCCTTAATACATGTTACCTAGAAAAAAGAACTACCCCTGATCTGAATGTTACAACCAGGTGACCAAAAGAAACTATTCCCGTCGTGATGACAGGTGCCTGTGGGAATCATCCATGAAAAGTATTAAAACCGTCTCTTACAACCGACCAAAAGAAACTCTTGCTACCGGTGGCATGAACCGGCTCTTGCGCTGTGGTTTTCTCCCCACGGATGTCTTCAAATTCGAGAGTGGTAATCTGTCTTCTAATCCGACAGTGGTACTCGGTCTTCCAATGAATGAAGTAGTATGACTTGTCCTCCTGAAAGGGCTTTGCACGCCACTTCTACCATGTACACCTCTAAGATGAAGATAAAGAGGTGTTATTAGCCTTCGATAACGGTCTCTGGATGAGGGCCGAGGCTTTCTCTGTGGGATTGGGTGCAGCTTGACCGAAGTCTGTTGTGCTCCCATGTGTTCCCCACGGATAGACCTCCTAAGCATAAGAGACCGGGCATGACTTCTACCGCGCACGCCTCGCGTAACGGTTTTGTAACCGTTCTTTCCATTTTAGGCAAATGGACAGCCCGATGCCATTTTGCACTTTTCAGTGCAGCGCAGGCAAATAGCGCAAACCATTAATTCCAAGTGATACCTAGCAAGGGGTTAATTAATATGCGTACGCATAATTAATTTACCCCCTACCCGACCGTCGTGGCCATGCTATAACCATGGAGAATCCTATCCACCATACGGAGGGAAGCTGCTGCGAGATATATAAATTAGTAAATAAATTAATTCCCTTTTTTTTTGGTTTTCCAAGTAGTAGCCATCCTTCGAGGGAATATCAGAATCCCCTCACGAGGAGAGAGCACTCGAACACCTTTAGCCCTCGAATGGCCCCCCACGAACACTCGAAAGCCTCCAAAACTCGAATGCCCACCTCGAGTGCTCGAGCACCAACCATCTCGAGGACCAAGCCGACTAATACCTTCAACCCTCAAATGCCCCCACACGTGCACTCGATAGCTTCCAACACTTGAATGGCCCCACGGAGAGAGTCACTAGTGTTTCTATATAGAGAGAGTCAAGTAAAGTTTGACCATTGAATAGATAAATTCAACTCAGTCAGTAGTATTTATATATAGAAAGTCAAGTAAGGTTTGACCGTTGATTAGTCAAATTCAACCTAGTTATTAGTGTTTATATATTGAAAGTCAAGTAAGGGTTGATTGTGGATTTGTTAAAGTCAACTTAGTTATTAGTGTTTATATATTGAAAGTCAAGTAAGGGTTTACTGTTGATCAGTTAAAGTCAACTTTGTTATTAGTATTTGTATGCAGAAAGCCAAGTAAGGGTTGACAATGGATTAGTTAAAATCAACTTTGTTATTAGTATTTTTATGTAGAAAGCCAAGTAATATTTGACCGTTGATTAGTCCAAGTCAACCTAGTTATTAGTGTTTGTATATAGAAAGTAAAGTAAGGCTTGACCGTTGGTTAGTCAAAGTCAAACATTTTTATTTGTATTTATATATACTAATTCAAATGAAGTTTGACTGTTAATTAGTTAAACTCAACGTAGTTATTAGTTTTTATATATTGAAAGCTAAGTAAGGGTTGATCGTGGATTAGTTAAAGTCAAGTTAGTTATTAGTGTTTATAAATTGAAAGTCAAGCAAGGGTTGACCGTCGATTAGTTAAAGTCAACTTTGTTATTAGTATTTGTATGTAGAAAGTCAAGTAAGCACTGACCGTGGATTAGTTAAAGTAAACTTGTTTATTAGTATTTTTATGTAGAAAGCCAAGTAAAGTTTAACCGTTGATTAGTCAAAGTCAACCTAGTTATTAGTGTTTGTATACAGAAAGTCAAGTAAGGATTGACCGTTGATTAGTCAAAGTCAAACATTTTTTTTTATATTTATATATACAAATTGAAATAAAGTTTGACCAGGGATTAGTTAAAGTCAAATTAGTTATTAGTGTTTATATATTAAAAGTCAAGTAAGGTTTGACCAATGATTAGTCAAAGTCAAACATTTTTATTTGTATTTATTATATACTAATTCAAATAAAGTTTTACCGTTAATTAGTTAAAGTCAACTTTGTTATAAGTGTTTATATATTGAAAGTCAAGTAAGGGTTGATCATGGATTAGTTAAAGTCAACTTAGTTATTAGTGTTTATATATTGAAAGTCAAGTACGGTTGATCGTTGATTAGTTGAAGTCAACTTTGTTATTAGTACTTATATGTAGGAAGCCAAGTAAGGGTTGACCGTGGATTAGTTAAAGTCAACTTTGTTATTAGTATTTTTATGTAGAAAGCCAAGTAAGGGGTAATCGCGGATTAGTTAAAGTCAACTTAGTTATTAGTGTTTATATATTGAAAGTCAGTAAAGTTTGACTGTTGATTAGATAAAGTCAACCTAGTTATTAGTATTTATATATTGAAATTCGAGTAAAGTTTGTCCGTTGATTAGTTACAGTCGGGTTAGTCACTAGTGTTTCTATATAGAAAGAGAGTCAAGTAAAGTTTGACCGTTGATTAGTTAAAGTCAACTTAGTCACTAATATTTATACATAGAAAGTCAAGTAATGTTTGACTGTTGATTAGTCAAACTCAGCCTAGTTATTATTGTTTATATATTGAAAGTGGAGTAAGGTTTGACCATTGATTAGTTAAAGGCAGCTTAGTCACCAGTGTTTACATATAGAAAGTTAAGTACAATTTAACCGTTAATTAGCTAAAGTCATCTTAGTTACTAGTGTTTAATTGAAAGTCAAGTAAAGTTCGACTGTTGATTAGTCAAAGTCAATCCAATTATTAGTGTTCATATATACTCCCTCCGTCCCAAGATTATTGGCATATTTACTTTTTCAAAGTCAAACTTGATAAACTTTGACATTAAATAAAAATTAATATATGTATCATAAAAACATCACGTGAGATGTTGTCAGATTCATCTTAACATCTATTTTCTAAATATCAATTTTATATGCAAAAATGTTATACGTATCTAGAGATATTAACGGTCAAACATGATCGTTGAAGACCGTGAAAAGTAAATATGCCAATAATTATGGGACGGAGGGAGTAGTAAGTAAAGTAAGGGTTGAAAATTTATTAGTTAAAGTAAATTTAGTTATTAGTGTTGATATATTGAAAGTCAGGTACAATTTGACCGTTGATTAGTCAAAGCCAGCCTAGTTATTAGTGTTTATATATTTAAAGTCAAATAAGGATTAACCGTTGACTGGTTACAGTTGTATTTATGTATACTAAATCAATTAAGGGTTGAACATTAATTAGTTAATGTAAACAAATTTTATTCTTGTTTATATATATTAGATCAATAAAGGTTGATCGTTGATTAATTTAACTTAACTTAGTTATTAGTTAAAGTCAACAAAAGAAGTGAACGATTTTGAAAGTTAAAAAAAATTAGCTTAGAGCAGCTGCGCGCAACTGCTCCCTGCCCATGAAATTCCTGGCAACATATTTGAAATTTTTGGCGAATTTTTTTTAAAAGTTTGGAAAATTTTTTGAATTCTTTAGCGGAAAGATTGAACTTTTAAAAAAATTGGCGAATATTTTGAAATGTTTGGCGGGAAGATTGAATTTTTAAAATTTTTGGCATTTTCTTTGGCGGAAAAAAAGAATTTTTAGCACCATTTTTAAAAACCGGTGCTATTTTTTCAAAAACCGGTGCTATTTTAAAATTTTTGGGAATTTTTGGTGGGAAGATAGAATTTTTAAAATATTTAGCACCGGTTTTTAAAAACCGGTGCTATTTTAAAATTTTTGGCAATTTTTTTGCTGGAAGATAGAATTTTTAAAATTTTTAGCACCGATTTTTAAAAATTGGTGCTATTTTAAAATTAACACTGGTTTTTAAAAAACCGGTGTTAAAATTGCAATTTTAACACCATTTTTTTAAAAACCAGTGTTAAAATTTAAAAATCGACGTTAAATTAACACCGATTTTAAAAACTGGTGTTAAAATATTTTTTAAAAAACCGGTGCTATTACATTTTTGGCACCGGTTTTCAAAACTGGTGCTATTACATTTTTGGCACCGGTTTTCAAAACCGGTGCTAGAGGAGGGTCTCTATGGTAGTGATGGTGATTTACAATTTACCATCTTGGTTAACGATGAAACGAACGTATGTTTTGTTGTCATTGATGATTTAAGGGCCTAAACAACCAGGTAAAGACATCGATGTATATCTTGCACCGTTGGTTGACGACCTGCGGAAGCTTTAGTGCAAAGAGAGGAGGTAACTTCAATATGAAAGAAATGATTTTTTGTACCATTAATGATTTCTCTGCATATGGAAATTTATTCTGATATTCAGTTAAAGGTCACTAAGCATGTCCTTTGTGTGAAAAGAATACTAGTTTTACACAGTTGGAACATGGTATGAAAACTATATTGAATTTTTTACTAGCTACTTGAAATATGTTAAATCCATCGGGGTTCCATAATCAAGGCAAGTGGGAAGGACAAAGGGGCAAAGCTTATGACATGGCCATTTACTTAGTCCATCGGCAGCCAACCTAAATACTGCTCCCATGTACGTTCTCTATAACCATGATGGAGTCCGGCCGTATGTGGACATCCACATGGCTGAGATAAGGTCACTAAATAGCACATTGAATGACATGCATGTCCTAGATTTGCACACGAAAGGATTCACGTCTTGGTTGAGGGACTTTGTTAGGAGTGGAGACCACAAGGAAAAACTAAAGTGGTTGTCTCGGCGATCATTAACCACTGTCACCTTCTTCAAGGGTTTTGAAATTAACAGTTATACTTTTGGGATCAAGTAGCAGGATGCTAAAGGAGTATCTCACAACAATAGAGTGTCACTCATATTGAGGAACTACACATACCGAACATGTACGATCCTTATGGCGGATACGCTCGAACGAGTTAGTTTGGTAAAATTATAGAAATATAGGAGTTGAATTATGTTACCTTGAAAGTTGTTGTTTTCAAGTGTGATTGGGTGAATGAGAACACTGGTACTAGGTTGGAACCCCTAGGCCTTACATTGGTTGGTCGTTGCAAATGGAGATTTTGCGCGGATCCATTCATAATGGCTCAACATGCCTATCAGGTGTTTTAAGTGAAGGTAACTATAGAGAAGTACTGGTCGGAGATTGTGGTGGCGGGAAACAAACTTTTTTGGATGACGAATCAATGGAACTTTGCATTCTGGGAAACGAAGATGGAGCAGTGATGGTTCTCGGTTACCTGAGGACGATGCAAGTTTATAAATATTTCTAACAAGAACTGACCATCAGGAAGGTTTTTGGTTGGATTCTTATAGAAATGCACCTAAAAGGAATTTGAAACAAAAAATTAAGCGGACATCCACAGAGAATTTAGTTAGGATAACATGAATTATGGTTCTCACCGGTATGCTTATATTTTAATGTTATATATTTTATATACCTTCACATGTTCAAGTTCAACCCCTATCTATATATTAAGTCAACCACATTTTCTCAATATTTACGAAATAAATTTTTTTATCGGAACAGGAGATCTAGATTAGATTTTACGAACGTCCACTTTCGTAAAAGAGCACTGGAAAAAGTTCCGGTTGCGAAACCTGCTCCTCTTAGACGGGGAATGGAAATTTTTAAAAATTATAATTTCAGGTCCACACACATGTTCCAATTCTGATAAAGGCGGCTATTTCGGAGATGTGCAGTTCATCCACCCTCAAAAATCAAACAGTCTTCCAAATTTGGAACAATGCAGTTGGAACTTCATTTACACATGAGGATTTCCTAATCACGGATATTGAATTATTAATTAATCCATTTTCCAAAAAGAAACTATTACTTATTCGATTAAAAAAAGGAATGCATAAGAATCACATTCCGATTTCAGAATATATATTGGCCTATCGGTATAGGTTATATGATTCTTCTTCAGCTATAACACATTCAAGCTCTCCATTTACCAATGTATCTTAGTTAAATAGTTGATGGTTGGTTCAGATTCCAAAATTGGAAACCTGCACACCTCTTTAAAAATATGAAATGTGTGGTCGTTGAACCGCCTTCTACTTATTCCTATCGCATAGGGAACATAAACGGTAATTTCCAAAATCAGAATGTAAATTGTTGAATTAAAAACTTTTCAGTTGTGCGACAATTGAATAACCTTGTATTAGTTCTTATCCCCTTTTTCTATATAAAGAGTGGAAAAAATCATACAAAAAATATATTTCACATAACTGAGATACCCTTCTTCTCCCAAAACTCTCATTCTTCTGTTCGTGCGCACCTCAGTTACCTCACTATTCTCATAAACCATAGAAAGTATCAACACAATATACTCCCTATCATAGTTTCACGAATCTCTTATCTGGTGTTGGTTTCTTAAATCACTACAAGATGTGGTGTCAATTTTGTACAAAGTGTTCTGCAACATAAATCGACACCTACGACATCATTCTCAGGGTACAAAATAGTTGCTAGAACATAATAGGATAGTAAATATGCTCCATCTGGGTTTAGGATTTAGGGTGTTGTTAGGAGAGCTTGATATAGGGTTTTCGTGATAAGGTTAGACCCATCAATTTGTGTTTCCTTTTTTGAAGGGGGTACATTGGCCAAGGCTATCGAGTAGTGGTAGGTAAGCACATCCTCCGGCCAATGCTATGGATAATATATTTTGTAGGAGGACATGTGTGTGCACCACCACTTGATAGCAGTAATTGGTGAGTCCCATTTGAAAAAGGAAACAAAAAATGAGAGATAAAACCTTATTACAACGCTATCTAAAGAATCATTGGGCATAGAAGATGTGTTCGCACCACTGCTTGATAGCATTGGCCGATGTGACCTTGTCCTCCCATAATACAAGGTAATGTAAGGTACTTATTTATACTAGTCTTTGTCGTACTTGTGGTAAAAAAGTATATGCAAACGTGTACTCTTATATAATTTTAGGATCTCATATGTTAACGTATCATGGAAAGGTGATGTGAAGAAATGGTTTGAATGCATGAATGGGCTACATTAGAGGAACACAATTTAGAGGTAATACAAGGTACTTATGCATAGCTTATTCAGTTAAAAGACTATTAAGAAACTACTTGTATCAGTGTTCTTGTATGAAACTACTTGTATTGTTGTATAATATTTAATTAATTAATTAAGTGATATGAGGAAAAAAAACATAAAGTTGGAACCATAATTTTATACGAAAGTTCCTCTGTCGGATGTTAGTATGCAAATTATATCGACTTCTATTTCCAATATGTAACTACTTTCATTAGTACCATCTTACTTTGCAACAACTGTTCTGAATTGACAAGTGAAACAAGAACTAGACAACATAACATATCTGATTCATTTTCCAATTTTTATCATCTAACCGCCCCACACTATTCTAGATTCATGTTCTGGTATTGGAAATGTATGTTACCTTTCACTAGGTATCGATATTATTCTGGAGCAGTTCCAAAATTGGAATATACTATATGGCCTCAGTTGTCTGTTCTTGGAGCACAATTTTGATTTTGGAATTATAGATCAAGATATATCGTATGTAACTCTTGAAATCTCGGAAAGGCGATGATTATTAGATAACAACCCATAGTTGTTTGAAGCGTCGTGGATAACAATTTCTAGGTTGGTTAAAAACCGCCATCCAACAACATGCATTATGTGTAACGGTGCCAGGGACGCCAAGTGAAATAAGCCATCTAAACATGGGGTGTGGTTTTTTGTAATATGGTTAGATCCCTCATTTTTTGTTTCCTTTTTTGAAGGAGACACGTTGGTCAAGGCTATCGAGTTGTGGTGGGCACGCACGTCTTCCGACCTATGTTATGGATAGCATTTTGCTGGAAGACGTGTGTTCACACCACTTGCTCGATAGCAGATAGCAGTGACTGATGTGTTCTATTTGTAGAAGCCTTGGCTGAAGGAGCTATGTTTGCACCAGTTCTCGATAGCATTGGCCGGTGTGACCTAGTCCTCCTAAAATACATGGTTATGTAAGGTACTTATTTATACTAGTCTTCGTTGTACTTGTGATCGAAAAGTATATGCTAACGTGCAACCTCTCTCTTATATAATTTCATGACCTCATACATTAACGTCTAATGGAAAGGTGATATGAAGAATGGGTTTAAACATATGGATGTGCAGCATTAAAGGAACACAATTTAATGCAAGGTACTTATTTAAAATAGTTTTTGTCGTACTTTTGTTTGAAAACTATATGCAAGGTATTTATGCTTTGCCCATTCTCTAGAGAACATATTGACAGTGTGTCACCACTTTAATTTTATATTTTATCTGCTAATGATACAACACCATACACAATGGAGGAATTGAATATAGCGAGAGGCAGCTGAACGCCCAACATTGTTAGATTCCATACTCGCAGCATATACATAGATACCCTCTAACAGGACATGTAACATTATGTGTGTATCGAAGTCCCAAAGTAACTCTACTGCATTTTCATTTCAGCTTTTGGGATATCGTTGTTATTTAGAATAATGGTAGAACTACGTATAGAAATAGTTATCGTATAATATCAGTGTTCTTGTATGAAACTACGTGTATGATTGTATAATAATCAGTGTTCTTGAATGAAACTACTTGTATGATTGTATGATGTTTACTGAATTAATTAAGTGTATATTAAGAAAAAAATTAAGTTGGAACCACAATTTCAGACGACAGTTCCTCTATCGATGTTAGTTCGCAATTTATACAAACTCCTATTTCGAATTCGCAACTACTTTCATCATTGCCATATTACTTCGCAAATTGACAAGCGAAACATGGACATGACTACAAAAATATATCCGATTCATTTCCCGATTTTGGAACATCCAATGGTCCACACTATTCTGGCTTCATGATCCAGTATCGGAAATGTATGTTACATGTCACTAGGTATCGATATTGTTCCAAAGCCGCTCCAAAATCAGAAATACTAGATGACCTCAAAAGGTTGTCCGTTCTAGGAGCCTAATTCTGATTTTAGAATTATAGATTGAGTGACATGGTATGCAACTCTTTCCATCTCGAAAAGGTTACACACCAGTTATTATATAACAACAAGCTATATCCGTTTGTAGCGTTGTGGCTAACAATTTCCATGGAGATTAGAAAACCGCCGTCCAACAACGTGCATGATGTGCGGTAGTGCCAAGCAGACTAAATAAGCCGTCTAAACTCGACTTTCACAATCACAAATGAACCCTTCATGTATTAATGATTTAACCACCATTTATATCCATGTCCTACTCTAAAGTGATTTTTATAAAAGGAAATTTTATCTCTTAAAATTGTTGAAATTAATTAATAACTAATTCGAAGGTTTTTTAATAGAGGAAGAAAATAGAAGATATAACTTTTCAAATAAGAGTTTTTGAGAAAAAGTATTAAAAATAAGGACAATACAAATTCCTCTACAATGTTCATTTGTCATTACAATGTTCATTTGTCATTACAATGTTCATTTGTCATTACAATGTTCATTTGTCATTCTACTTGGATGATTTGCATCCATCGCCTACTTGATAAATATAACCCCACGTTCCAAAATGTTTCTCCGGTCTTAGTGTATGGGTTTTTTTTTTATGGACATTTATACATGTTTTACTGATATAATAAAATAAGTAGGACAAAGTCTTGGGTAAGACATTTTATAGCAAGACCAGTGATTAATGTGTAATATAATGAAGTTTAATTAGAGATATGGTACTAAATATAATTAAAGAAAGTTAGAGAGAGTAAGGAGGGATCTGGGTGCATATACCATACTCTGGGGAATGCTGGGAATAAATTATTGGTGAACTAATGATTCTGGGTCATAAAAATCTCGTGAGTCAAGAATTTGGGTCCGAGAAATTTGCGAATCAATTTTTCTACCTATTTTCATGTAATGCATGCCTTTGAATACCAGACTTGATGTTTCATTTTCATTACTTGATGTTTAAACCAAATCTTGTGATGTTTTTTTCACTAAAATCATGTGTATTAAAGTCAAATTTTGATCTTTTAAGGTAAATTCCATATTTATATGTTAATTGTTGACACTTTTAGTATTTTAACATTAATTAGTGATATTTTATTACCAAAATTTTAAATTTGTAATCTAAATTTTCATTTTGATTGATGTTTTAATTTTTCATTGTGCCGTTTTAAAATATTACCAATGTTCTCGTTTTTTAAATATTTGATTTTTATTAAATGTGTTCTTGATGTTTTAATAATAGAAATGATTTTCAAATTTTTAGGATGGATGTTTGTATTTTTTTATATTAGTGTCATATTTTGTTGCATGGTTTGATGTTTAAAATTTATGTTTGTTTTTATTTGATATTTTAATATTAAAATTTAATTTTAAGTTATTAACTAGATTTTCAACTATTTTTGTTTAATTTTTATTTTAGGATTTTATCTCATGTTTAACTATTTTGATTTGATGTGAATCTTTAATATATTAATTTAAGGATTCATTATTTTAATTTGATTTGTACTTTTTAGTGTTTATATGATGTTACGTATTCTTAGTATTTTCATTTGATGTTTAACCATTCTAAATTGATGTTTACTATTCTTATTTTAGATGTATATTGTATATTTAATTTTTAGCTATTTAAAATATTTTTACACGATGTTGAAACATTCTAATGTGATGTTTAATTATATTTATTTTATATGTATAATATTTTATTTGATATTTAACTATTGTAATTTTAATGTGTATTTTATATTTTTACATGGTGTTTATATTTACTATTTTTATTTGATATTTCATTATTCTAATTTGATATTTATATTTAGTGTTTTCAATTTATCTTTAATTTTTTATACGTATACTATTTAATTTGATGTTTTTAATTTTAATTTTAATTATTTATTTGATATTTGAATAATTTAATTGAATTGAATTTTTATTTTTATTTGGTGTTTAATATTTTAATTTGATATTTTCATATTTTAATTTGATTTTTTATTGAGATTATTCAATTTAACCTGATATTGAAAAAGTTAAGAATGGGTCAAATGATAGATTGAGCCTGTGGAAGCCCAAATTGTGCCATCATCTTCCTTACGAAGCAAATACCAAAAACCAGTATATTCCAGTGCCTTTTATATCACAGAACAAGATTTATCCGGCGTTGATTAAACCACCTAAATCAGACGAAACCCGGTGAGGATTAAAAGGAGGGAACACACCGAGGATATATATCAATCTCACAGTAAAATCCGATGAGGATGAAAGCAGCAAATCCCGATGATGGCGAAACACTCGAAATCCAATGAGGAAGAAGCCAGCAAAATCGGACGGCGAAACTGATGGAGACGGCAAGACGATTGTCACCATAAATGAACATATTCCATGTGTTAATCAAACATTTAAGGGTTTTGTTCGGAAACATCTAAGTGACATGGCGAGACCTATGACTAGATCAAGGGCTAAGCATAGAGATGTTGATTTAAATGTTTTGATTGATCACCTTTATGATAAAAAAACTAAAGAAGAAGTTACCATCGACATCTTGGATTCATTATTCAAGATTGTTGACGAACTGAAGACATCACGAAAAACATTATACTTTTTTTTCCACTGGGTTTTTAATGAGCTAGTGTGATCACTGTAAAATATTGTATAATTGTTTCATTTTGGGTTTATTGGACTGATAGCTCGGCCATGTGGGCTTTAAAGAGTTGAATTTCGAAAATACAGTCCATTGGGGTTTAGTACATTCAATTTTATTCTGATTATAATTAGATTTGGTAAAATTAGATAAGGTAATATTCTTCAAGGTTACTTCTTGAAGCATTCGACCAGATTACCATAGATTACCATTTATTTTAGGTATTTTAGTTAGATATAGTTTTAGCTTCTTAAAGCTGCCATAAGTCGATTCAGTTTTCATTTGTGATTAGGGTTTGGGGCAAGATGGTAACCCTATAAATAAGAGGCCTTTATGGACGAATTTACCACCATTCTTACCAATCAAATATATAAACCTTCGAGTCCATACTCTTGTTGCTTGCAATCTTTTTTCATTGTTGCTTAACCCGAGGGCTAGTTAAGTATCAATAAACCTTGTAATCTGATCCTGAGGACTAGTTAGAGAGCAAGTCAAAGTTAGGTGTACCCCGAGGGCTAGACACCTGAATTTCGTGCGAGATAGTGAGGGTTTGCAGATTCCTTCACTAGATCAAAGATAATAATTCCGTAATTATGAGTTTTCGCAAAGAGATTCATATCAGAAACGTTCGAAACTGATGCGAAGCTAGCATTGGACACGATGAAACGGGAGGAACCCGTCGCGAATCAAAGCTCTGGGGATTCCGATCAACGACGGAAATGGAGATTCAGGCTCCGTTCTCTGGAGCTTATCTGCATTTCAGTTCAATTCAGTTCAGTTCAAATCAGTTTAGTTTAGTGTGAATTTAATTTTGGTGGAATTTAATTTAATTTAGTCATAAAATACTATTTATCAACACACTTATTTTCAGTTCAGATCAAATCAGATCAGTTCAGATAAGGTCTAAATAACATGGCCTCAGTTTACCTTCCTGTACGTTAACTGATTTTTTTTCCCATGTAGTTGCATTTGACCCCTAGATTTCTGTGATTTTTTCAATATTGACCCAAAAATAAAATTATTATTTTTAATCCCCAAATTTAACCAGCTCATGTTTTATAATCTCACAATATTCAATTAACTATTAATCTCACCATTAGACGGTATCGCAGAAAACAAATTCAATAAGTATTTTTTAAAAAAATCAAAACACTCATCCCTGATGAGTGGGGTTTGTTTATTAAGGGATCTCACTCCCTTTATTACTGCCCAAAATAGAAGCTTACAAGAGGAGTAGACGTTTTACATAGAGTTCTGGTCTCGGATGATTTTTGTTGGTTGTGATTCCTTCGATAAGCTCTCCACCCCCTGTGTGAAGCTTACGAAGGCCAGACAATCAACAAGAATCAGTCCAAGAATCAGTTCAAGAATAAACTAGAATCGACTAAAACTCATCTAACTGATTAAGTAATTCTTCCATCTAAATTGCGGAAACAAAGTTTCCCTACGATCAAGAAAGTTGAACCTGATCGACTCTTGAATTTCCATAAATGGAGAGGAGAGCCTTCTTCTGACTGCTAGTTTAGCTAGGAAGTCCGGAGTTTGGTTGCCATCTCTATGGATGTGAGTATATGTAACAGATTGGAACCTTGAAGTAGCCATTGTAATCTTCTCTCGGATCTTCATGAGCGGCCACGGGCAGATATTTCCACCAAGAATTTGTATCGCAATTGAGCAGTCTGATTGAATGTGTACCTGTTGAGTCCTGCCCATTGCTGCTTCAAGACCTGCAAGAATGGCAACCAATTCTGCATTAAGGACTGACAAATGAGGGTGGGGCAGGATATCAGTGTAATCTATGTAACATGATACTGCATATTTCACTCTCTTAAGGTGGTCTCTCACTACACACCCAATTCCCATTGAATTTCCTTGTAGTGCAGCATCACAGTTAACTTTCAGTCCATAATCATGAGGCTCCCATTTAATTATGTTCAATTTTTTCCTGTTTTCCCGTTTATACGGAGGTACTAAGTTCCTGATTACCAAACTACACTGTGAATGACAGCAGAATTTGTAATTAACTGAATAGATCATATGGCACAAATCAGATACATTTTTCCACTGATTATTAGCACTGCATCTCATGTTTTCATGTATCATTTTATTTCTACTCTTCCATAATTGCCAACATATCAAACCTGAGAGAGTGAGCATGATGGAATGATGAGGTGATGCAGGTTTGAAAAGCCAATAGAATTCCAATCTATCCCATATGGTCTTAAAGGATCTAACAGGCAGATGTAATGCTTCATGAAACTTATCCCACAAAACCGAAGCTGGGCCACATGAATTGAAATAATGGGATATAGAGTCAATATGATCACATGCTGGGCATTTAGAAGGTAAATGAAATCCTGATCTCATAAGAATATCAGCAAATGGAAGAGCACAATGTATCATTTTCCACATAAAAAAATGACTTTCTTAGGCAAAACCTGATGCCAAATTCTTGTAAAAATCTCCGATTCTTCTTTTTTTGGTCTAAGAATCTGGTAAGCAGATTTAATTGAAAAATTCCCATATATATCTGGTTTCCAGATCATATAATCCTGATGCTCTTTGATTTGTATGTCCTTAAGTAACTCTAATTGTATGTCAGAGTCAAAGAGATGAGAGAGATGTGGTATGTAATTACCTTTGTTGAGTTGAAATTCTGCCACATTAAGAAAGGGAAAGGGAACATTTACCTGATCCTCCACCAGATTAATAAGAGGTCCCAAGCCTAACCAATTTGCAATCCAGAAATTTGAAGAACCTTTGCCTATAATTACCTGAGAGGAAGATTCTGCAATAATATTTATCTTCCTATATCTAGCCCAAGTTTCTGACTTTCTTGCATGTGAAGGCAATGACCACATGAACTTAGACCAAAGAGATTGTCCCAATTGAAGCTTCCACCATATTTTAATCGAGAATGCATCTATTATTGATTGAATGTGCCTTATACCTAGCCCTAGTTCTTTCTGGGGGTATGAAATCCTATTCCATGATAACCAGTGTTTGTTCAGTCCATGGTCTGATTTACCCCAGAGGAAATCACTGAATATGGACTTCAGCTTCTTAACAGTATGAGAAGTTGGAGCAGTTACTGCCCAAGTGTGTTGTGGTATAGCTGTTAAAATGTGATTTATCAAAACAATTTTCCCCCCTCCTGACAACCATTGATTTTTCCAGTTTGTAATTTTTCTATTTACAGAGTCAATTAGGTTTTTAAAATGAAAATTAAGTTTTCTACCCTTAAAGACTATGACTCCTAGATATAAAAAAGGTAATGATCCATGAGTAATGTTAGTAATATCTTTAATCTCTTTTACCTTGTTTACACTTAACCTACCTGAGTAAAGAGCACTCTTGGAAAAGTTAATTTTTTGTCCTGTTCCTTTTTGGTAGATATCCAAAAACCTGATTAAGTTTTGCAAAGATTTTTTAGTCCCTTTGAGAAATATCACAGTGTCATCTGCAAAAGAAAGCTGAGTGATATTGTTTGCTGACCCTGGAGTCTTAAATTTTTTAATGTTGCCATTTTGAAATTGAATCCTTAAATTTCTGGTTAAAAGTTCAGTTAAAATATTGAATAGGAAAGGTGAAATTGGATCCCCTTGTTTTAAGCCTCTAGTAGGTTTGAAGAAACCACAAGGGGAACTATTTATCAGCACTGAAAACAAGTAGAACTCATGTTGTTCATTATTACTTTAACTATGTGACCATGAAAACCTAGTTTCAGTAGAAGGGAGTTGATGGTAGACCAAGATACCAGGTCAAAGGCTTTCATTATGTCCAGTTTCAGGATTAAATTTAAAGATTCATTTTTCTTATCTAACATTCTAACTGCCTCCTTCATAATTAGAATATTATCAGCAATGTCTCTCCCCTTTAAGAATGCAGACTGTTCATCTGAGATAAGTGAGTTCATTAATGGCTTAATTCTTTCAACCATGATTTTAGACATGAGTTTATTAATGAAGTTAGATAGGCTTATGGGTCTAAATTCACTGAAATTCCTAGGGGTGTTTGTTTTTGGTATTAAAGCTATGAATGTGCTAGCCACATATTTAGGAATTGGAATACCAGCTTGATATTCCAATATAGCAGCCATTAGATCAGATTTGATTATATCCCAAGCCTTTCTGTAAAAAATACCTGAGAAACCGTCAGGTCCAGGGGCTGAAGTAGCAGATAGTTCAAAAACAGCAGTTTTAATTTCCTCTACTGAAATGGGTTGCAAAAGGTTGATGTTATCAGTTTCAGTGATTACAGGAGGGATTTCCTTCATTAGGAAAGAAAGACACTGACCAGATGGGTCATCATTACCATCTGATAACAATGATTTAAAGAATGATACTGCTGCCTCTTTTATTACAGGTTGTGTGTTTAGCCAGGTTCTATCGATGTCTTGTATTTTCAATATTCCTAACCTAGCCTGGTTTTCAGAAATAGACTTGTGGAAGTATTTTGTGTTTAAATCACCATCCTTTAGCCACTTCATTCTTGTTTTTTGTGTGAGGAAAATATTCTGTTCAACTAAGTGTTTAGTTAAGATTGCCTTAGCCTTATTCAAATTAATCCTATCATTTAATGAGTGTGATCTGTCATAGATTGCTTCCAAATTAGAAACTTCAGTTTCAGAATTTTTAATGTTATCATGTACATTACCAAATACTAATTTGTTCCAGTTTTTTATTTCATTTTTCAATCTTTTAAGCTTTAAGGAGAATCCCAACATACCCTGTTCCAAGATTGGCTGTGACCAATTGGTGGATATAAGATCTATGAATTCATTTCTATTAAACCACATTTCCTGAAACCTAAATGGTTTAGGGGAAGAGATGTCAGAATTTGAAAGATCTAATAACATAGGTGAATGATCAGAAGATGTTCTACTGAGAATTTGGACAGAGGACTGGTTAAATAAATTGAAGAAGCTTGTGTTTCCCATTACCCTGTCTAGTCTTTTGGAAGTTGGGTTGACCAGTCTATTATTACTCCATGTTAGGTGGTTACCTACAGTGTTTAAATCTGCTATTTGAACCTCATTAATGAAGGAATCAATATCAATGATAGAGTCTAAATTTGGTGAGCTAGGTCTTGAGTATTCATCTGTTGATCTTATCACATTAAAGTCCCCTCCAATTAAAGTAGGGAAGGAATCAAATCTGTCCTGTAATTCCTTATAAACCTTGAATCTGTCCTCCCTATTGTGTGGGGCATAAATGAAGAAGGCTTTGAATTTCTCCTGACTATGTTTTATGGTTAGTTCCACATGAATGAAATGGTCATGGACAGCTAACAGATTAATAACTATCCTATCAGAATTCATTATCCAGATTTTATTGTGTATGTGGCCTAAATGATGGCGAAAACAGAACAATTTTTTATACATATCTAGCTGATTAAGTTTCCCTTTAGGTTCAATGATAACTAGCAAATCCAGCTTATGTTTTTTGGCTAAATGCTTAAGTCTCACTTTAGAAGTAGATAATCCCCTCACATTCCATATTAAACAATTAACTGTCATTGGAAACTTTATTTTTTAAGGCTAACCTGGAGCTCCTCTTTGGGAGACTTACCTGTGTTGCTGTTTGTGAGATCATCGTCTCATCATGTGCTTTAGGTGTGGATTGTTCTTGTTCCATTTGACTGTCATTAATCTCCCTGACTTTAGGAGCTGGAATTGGGCTGGTGAATGACCGTGTCTCCTGTACCTGAAAAGAATCAATATCTGAAAGGATTTCCTTGTTAGGCAGCCAGGAAAACTGGTCAGTCAGAAATATATCAGAATTTATTGGAAATTTTAGTTTGTCACACACAGTGTCATCATTAAAGGATATGGGATGGATATTCTTCTTTTGTGGAGATGAAGGAGCTGTATTGTAACCTCTGGACTCATATCCTTCATCCTTATGATCTTCTAGAGAGTTGCAATCAGAGCCAGGATCATCAATTTCTGGAGCTTGCTGGTTTTGTTGCCTTTCTTGGGGTATGGTAGTGTTCTCTACTGGTGAAATTTCAGCACTTTTATCTAGGTTATCTTGAAGAACATTGTTAGCCCTCTCTAGGTCAGTTTCTTCTAAGGGTAGAGTTTGTACTTCCTCAAGGACTGCAAATCTGTTTTCTGATACTGGAGTTTTGTTTTCCTCTCTCTGTGTAGGGATCACAGTTGTTAATGCTGAAGTTTTCAACTGATTTTGGTTAGCCTTAGGCTGATAAACTTTGGTGGAAACCTGCTGTTTATCTTTATAATTGGTTGTTGAATTCCTGATTTCCCAATTCTGAGTCTTGGGATGTTTAGGATCAGAAACAAAACCTATGTTATTCCTTCTTGGTTCTAGATGTTCTATTTGGTTAGCATTGTTAGCTAGTGATTCTCTTTTACAGTAGAACTCATTGTGGCCAAGCTTAAGGCATTTCTTACAATACTGTGGAACATCCTCATAGGTGATAGCATAGGCCTTATTGTGAGCTATGGATCCTAATATGATCTTACTAGGCCTGGGTTTAGAGACATCCATTTCAACACACAGTCGGATTGTGGAAGGTCTAGTTAAATTCTTAGTGGGAGCATCAGCAAAAAGCAGTTCACCTAAAGAATTTCCCAAATCAGATATTGCTTTAGGATGAAAGAAATATACCGGAGGAAATTCGATCGTCAGCCACACAGGAGCTAAGGCAGATTCCTCATTGTAATCAAAGTTCTTGGTCCATTTGATAATCTGCATGATGTTCCCTCCCAAAGACCATGTTCTTTTCAGCCAGCATCTGTGATAATCCTCATCTAGGTCAAAGGTGATCCGAACATGTCTGGAGTCCATTGCTGACAATTGGGCTTCGCCTTTAAACCCAATGGTTTTGATCTGAGCTCTGAGGAACTCCATTGTGGGGCGGCCTCTGCTAAACTTGCCGATTAGGGCTTTAGAGAACGGGGCAGCAAGAATATCGATTTCTTCCTCAGGATAAAGAACGACTATTTCCCCCTTGTAGTTGAAGTGGGGATGGAGGTCTGAAACCGGGGGGATAGAGTGAGGAGGGTTTAGCTTGAGCGCTTGGGCAAAGGTTTGGGTCGCCTGATTCCATGGCGTCGCTGCCATGGCCGGAGAAGATGAGGACGTTATACAGTGATTTTATCGCTTTCAGAGCTTCCAGAGTTTTCAGAACGGCTAAATTGAATAAGTAGGGATTGAAATGAGCTACCAAACTTTCAACTATAAGTTTCAACTTAAGGAGATAAAAAAATTTAATTAGAACAAATGAAAATGGTAAGTAAGAGGAAATACACTGTACCACACATGCACACGGAAATATCCATATGTAGAAATTAAACCGTGTTAGGTGTAGGAGCTTCACTTCGTGTGAGTTGTGTGGGAGTCTCACCCCACCTTTGTGTGAGACACAGGGAAGCTCCACCCACTTTGTGTGGGGCAACGTGGATTTATTTAATGCGAAGGAGTCCGACTATTTGTTAAAAAAAAAAAGTCCCGAAAAAAAAAACGACGGCAGCATTTATTAGTGACGTGATCGGCTTCTTCCAACCAATTATCTTACCTTTATTTAAACACAATTTAATACAAGAAAGGAAAGCAAACAAGATTCGATTGATTTTTTAACCACTTCCTTCGTCCCAATTCAGTATATATACAACTTATTTGCATTTTTCCTCTTATCACCTCAGTCCGCTTTGATCCATTCATTTTTGTAACTTATACAATTAATATTTTAAGAATTTTCTTTTTGTGAGTCTTGACAAGGAATAGAGGGAGTTGGAGGGAAAATTGAATATAATGTACTCTCTCGGTCCCATAAATATTACCTTATTTACTTTTGGTATAATATCTTATGAGAGGTGATGTGATAGAGAATAATTGTAAAGAAGTAGGAATATTTTTAAAAAATAGAATACGCCGTGGATCTAATGTCAAAGCTGTTAAAATTATAAAGGACATTGTGAGAATTTAATAAAATATTTTTTACCATTATTAATAGTTTTTAACATATGTCCTTTATTATGGGACAGGAAGTAAGTCAATGTTTATGGGTAGGAAGGACTAGTATACTTTATGCAGCATTAACAATAGTTAATCTGGAAACTGTTGTTCATTTGTCTCATTGTACAACTTCCATCAACCTCCATATCATTTTTCGTAATCAATTGATCAAAAGGACCGGCCACAACATTTCCTTATATATAGCACCTTTAGTTCCATATAATTCCACATTCCAATCTAGGACCAACAGTTTCATTTGTCCTAAAACCCCTTAATCAATAAGTGCAATGAAGGAATATCACGTGTTCATGGCTCTCCTTTCTCTATTCCTAGCTTTGTTGTTCCCCTTGAGCAATGCTCAGGGTCCACCTTCCCCTGGCTACTACCCTAGCTCTAAATATGCTTCCCAGGGGTTTTACCAGGGCTTTAGGACCCTCTGGGGTGCCCAAAATCAAAGGGTCGAACAGGGTTCCTTGACCCTTTGGCTCGATAGGCACACAGGTAAAATACAAACTGGATATAGTAAACCATATTCTATAATGTGAGATATTGCTATATTTTTTCTTTTTTTTATACCAATTTTGACAATTTTCATTCATCTTCTCATAACTATAGGTAGTGGATTCAAGTCGCTTAATCGATATCGTTCTGGTTACTTTGCCTCCTCTATCAAACTCCAACCTGGCTACACGGCCGGAGTCATTACGTCCTTCTATGTGAGTGTTTTACTTCTGTGGTAGCATTGTACTAACAATGTACTCCTTTTTGTCTAGTTATAAACGACATATTTCACAATTGCAGCTTTCTAACGATCAAGATTACCCGGGTTACCACGACGAAATTGACATTGAATTTCTTGGGACGATTCCGGGTAAGCCCTACACTTTACAAACCAATGTGTACATGAAAGGTAGCGGAGATGGGAACATTATAGGGCGGGAGATGAAGTTTCACCTTTGGTTCGACCCCACACAAGGTTTCCACAACTATGCCATCCTGTGGAACCCTAATGAAATTATGTCGGTGGGCGATAACCTTACAACTTTTACTTTCCTTCTTTATGCATTTCTTTTTCGTGTCTACATCAGTTATTTCTTATTTTCTTCTACTTTTAGAAAAATGCTTGGTTTTCAATTATTTGTGCAATAGACAATTTGTGCGTGTTTATCACCAACCCCATGCATGTCGGGCCCTTGGTTATTCCATATTACCAAATCGTTACATGACAACAAACAAATCAAAAGCTTCTAGGTGCCATTCAAAGGATCCTAATATCAGCATATTTTTATATTATTTTATACTATATTTTAGTAAGGACTTATCTCTATCAAAATAATTGGAGGGTTACTATTTTGTCTTGCTTGTGCATGCGTAATCGATCTTGTCTCATATATATATATATATATATATGTATATATATATTATGTGGTCTTTTAATATTGTTTTTTGTAATATCACACAATTATTAAGAAAAAGTAGAAAGTTTGTGGTGAAAATTGTATTGAAAAATAAAAAGTAAATTGATTGAATGAAAAAAATCTATAAATTTACCAAAAAGAAATGAATCGTTATAAAAAAATCATCTGAAAAGGGGAATCATTGTTGAAGGACGGAGGGAGTGTTTGCATATTGTTACTCATACCTTTGTAGCTAGCTAGTGTACATTTATAAAATTATAGTTGAGATGACATGGTAAAATATTAGCTCCCTCTTTCCTATTACTTACCGAAATTGATTATGTAGAAAAACACACACTAGTATGTCTACCTAGAATACTTGACAATATTTTCAGTGTGCCAAAAATGAGAGCTGTAGCAATTAACCAACAAACGATTTACTCCATCTATACTAATGTGCCACATCAATATGACAAGATAATATGGAGAAAAGAGTAGCAAGCACAAAAAAATATTAACTAATTTTCATATATTTGAGTTGCTATTTCTTTATTTAACTCAAAAAAATTTCTACTCTTATAATATCTCCTAAATCGTACTAAATGAATAAAAGTAAATGGTTGTAGATATAAAAAGGGTAAAGTCTTGGGAAATACCATCTTTTCACATACTTATGGAAAGATGGGGTTTAATTAGAATAATAAAAGGTAAAGGGTGTTAGTTGCAACATTAAAATTTTATTATGAACGTATAGTAGTTATAAAGTTTATAACCTGATTCATGCAACCCAAAACTTCTATCTTCATTTCATCTAATTTGCACTTTAAACATTGATCTTTCCATGACTTATAGAAAGACTGTTTTTCAAGAGACGGATTCATACATGAGTTTGTCTCTTGAAAGACAGTCTTTTCATAATCAATGGAAAGACCAAAGTTTAAAGTGCAAACTAGAAGAAATGAAGATAAAATTTTTGAGCTGCATGAATCGGGTTATAAACTTTATAACTACTATACATTGCATAATAAATTTTTAATACTGCAACTAAAACTTTTTACCTTTTATTATTATAATTAAACTCCGTCTTTCTATAAGTGTATGAAAAGACGATATTTCCCAAGGTTTTGTCATTATTCATCATCCTGTTAACAATAATTAATTAATTTTTATGATGTACCCTCCAGATTTTTCGTGGATGATGTGCCAATCAGAAGATACCGAAAAAAGAGCGAAGCAACGTTTCCCTCGCGACCGATGTATATTTACGGATCAGTATGGGATGCATCCTCATGGGCTACAGAGCAAGGAAGATACAAAGCTGATTACAACTACGCGCCATTTGTAGGGAGGTACAACAGCTTCAAAATCGGTGGTTGCACTCCTAACAGCTCCGCCACGTGCCGCCATGCGTCGGGCTCTCCGTACAGCTCCGGCGGGCTGAGCCGCCAGCAGTACGCCGCCATGATTTGGGTGCAGAGGCAGCACAAGGTGTATGACTATTGCCAGGACCCCAAGAGAGACCGTACTCACACACCCGAGTGCTAGAGCTCTTTTCTGAAGTGAAATAAAGGCTTCGTTTTGTTACGATTATATTTTTAGCAAAAAAACAAAGAAAGAAATAGTTTGTGTGGGGTGTTGTGAGATGGGTCCAATTGCAAAGAATACTTCCAGAGTTGTTGAAGCGTCCAAAGCTCCCAGAAGAATTTGGTTGTTTTATTCATTGTATTATTGTAAAACTATTGCAATTGTCTTTATGTTATACGTACATTTCCTTTTCTAAAATAAAAAAAAATGGTGAATATGTCACCAGACACGATTTCGTGCTTGTTAAAGATCCCATTCTTCTAAATTGTTTGCAATCATATGGTTTATACTCCGTTGAAATTAAAGATTGCTTTCCATATGTACTTTTTATCATTTTTTCCACTTGCACATTTAATTTCAGAGATGAAACTCGGATGGGATCTCTGAAATTACTAACATGTATAGATTAACTTGTATGGTTGGCAAGGATATATTTGATACAAATCAATATCTTAATTAGTGTAATTGCATCTTATCTTGTAAACTCTATATATTCATCATCTCTGAAATGAATAATAACACATAAACTTTTCCTAAATTCCTTCCATTATTTACATGCTATCAGTCTAACATTCGATTAAACAATGTCGACCAAACATTCTTCAACAGTTGGCTCCACCAACGCCCTTATTGTTGCTTTCTCTGATTCTCAGAATCCTAGTTTCAACTTCCCAAACTTAGTGATTCGTCTTAATCGCTCAAACTACTTGCTCTGGCGCAACACCATTCGTTCGGCTCTTGAGGCATATGGCTTGGACGGCTTCCTCACCGATGATACACCACCTCCGGCAACAATCACAATTCCAGCCGTGGCTCTCTCTGATCCCCTCAACCCATCGCCGGGCACTCCGGCGACAATGGAACCAAACCCGGCACTGCCAATTTGGATGAAGAAGGACAAGCTTGTGCTCTTATGGATCCGCTCCACGCTCACCACTCCTCTCCTCGGCATCGTCGCTTGTGCGACCACCACCGCGGATGCATGACCGATCCTTGCCTGGACTTTTCACACTCAAACAAACGCCCGCCAGATGCACTACGCTCTCCAAAGGTTCGCTGTCCGTTCTTGATTACTTTGAGAAGAAACGGGAACTTGTAGACTTTCTCTCTCTAAATGTCTATATGAGGTCTCTGACGCCGACTTCATTGGTTATCTTCTTCACGGGCTTGGTTCTCAGTTTGGCCCTCTCCAATCGGCTCTATCTCTTCGGTCGAAACTCTTGTCCTCCGACGAATTGTTGGTCATACTGTTGCAATAGAAGACTCGGCAAGAGGGGGATCTCCAATCGCTCCAATCTCCCGCAGCCAATGCCGTCAACCTCTTCTCCGACAACTGTCCACGGTGCCAGGAACGTGCGCCTGACCTCCTTGACTGCGACGGACCTCTGGCTGGTGCCTATCCAGCTGTTAGGTCTCAGCCTCAGTGCTAAATTTGCAAAAAACTTGGGCATGAGACACTCAATTGTATCCAACGCGTGAACCTCTGGGCTTTTCCGGTGACAAATTGCAATGCCGAAACGAGGCTCCGTGGTGCATCCAGTGGCATGCGGCATTTGTGGCATCTTTATCCAGCCCCTCCGACATTGAGAATTCTTGGTTCGTCGGCTCAGGTGCTTCCCATAATGTGATGCCATACATTCACAACCTCACTCTTCAGAACACCTGCAATGGTAATGATTGACTCATGGTCGGAGACGGTACATTCTCACCCTATTGCTCATTTAGGCCATTATATGCTTTCTGTTGATCATGCTGCCTTTACATCTTGGTAATATCTTACATGTTCCAAATATTGCCAAGATTTTGCTTAGTGTCTCTCAACTATCTTGCGATAATAATGTTGTTGAACTTCATTCGGATTTTTTGTCTTGTCAAGAACTCGCAGGGTCAGACACTTCTAAGGGGAGCCGTTGAGAACGATCTAAATCGCCTCCCACATTATCGCCATTTATCCAATCCCTCAAGTCCTGCCCCAGTTGCCTGTCTCAGTGTGCGCACGTCTCTTCAATGTTGGCATCACCGGCTGGCACATCCTCATGAGTCTATTCTTCGTCATCTAGTTTTTAGTCAGAAATTACCAATATCTTGTAATAAATTGGATTCGATTTGTGGCTCTTGTCAACTTGGTAAGATTCATCGACTTCCTCTTCCTAGTCATATTAAATCCTCTTTGAAACCTTTTGATTTAATTCATTCTGATGTGTGGGGCCCATCACCTGAACTTTCCACAAATGGTTGTCACTATTATATCAGTTTCATTGATGATTGCACCAAATTCACGTGGCTTTACTTCAATTATGCAAAATCACAAGTGTTTTCCATTGTTGAGCTTTTTATTAAACTGATTCAAACTTAATTTTCCACTCAAATAAAAAATTTTCAATCTGATGAGTACCGCAATGTCTCAACCCTTCTCGAATCACTTGGCATTCGCCACAAAATTTCTTGTCCCTACAATCCTGAACAAAATGGTTCTACTGAGCAGCGCAATCGTACCATTGTGGAAAAAGGGCCTTTCCTTCTTGCTCACTCTCGTCTCCCTATCAAGTTCTAGGAACAGCCATTTCACACATCTATCTACCTAATAAATTGTACCATAACCCCTCATCTGAGTTACAAGTTCCCCTATGAATGTCTTTATGGAAAATCTCCAGACTACACCCTTCTAAAATCCTTTGGCTGTCTTTGCTACCCATTCATGCGTCCCTATACTTCCCACAAGCTAGAGTATCGCTATTTGCCTTGTATCTTCCTTGGTTATAGCACTAAACACAAGGGCTATCTTTGTTATCATATCCCGACTACTCGCACGTATATATCTTGATATGATGTGTCTGACGAGTCTGTCTTCCCCTACCCTAGTTATGTCTCTTCCAGCTCATTCTCTTCATCTTCTCCTCACACAGTCCCTCTCTACACTCCCCAAGATTCCTCTTCCGACCATTCACCTCTCTCGACCATTTCCCCCTCCTTGAGTCAACCCGCCACGCCACTTCTATGCAACCCCAATCCTACTCCCTCGACATATCCCACCTCCTCCGGGCCACAACCTCACTCATCCTCACCATCCTCCTTTATCCCCTTCTCCCTCACCCTCTCCTCCATCCAATCCCAATGCTCCCAATTGGTTTTGTCTGCCTGAAAACTCTAGTCATCATATGACAACTCATTCATCCACTCACTTACTCAAACCCAAACCTCTTCTGTCCACCAAATACCCTCCGTGCTACATTGTCTGCCACTCTTGAGCCGAAGACTTTTCACCAATCCTCTAAAGACCTTGGCTAGAAGCATGATATGAAGCTTGAATATGATGCCTTCATGAATAATGAGACGTGGGACCTTGTCCCCCATCTTGCGGAAGCTAATGTTGTTGGTTGTAAGTGGGTGTACAGGTTGAAGCAGAAAGCTGATGGCTCGATAAAATGCTATAAAGTGCGCCTAGTCGCCAAGGGATTTCATCAGGAGACTGGCATCGACTACTTTGACACATTTAGTCCGGTTGTTAAGCCCACCACCATTCACCTAGTTCTTAGTCTGGCTGTATCTTGTGGTTGGTCTCTCTGCCAAGTCGACATCAACAACTCTTTTCTCAATGGAAATCTTACTGAAACTGTCTTCAGGGAACAACCTCAAGGGTTCGTTGCTTCTGACAGGCCTTCACATGTTTGCAGGCTTGGCAAGGCTCTATATAGTCTCAAGCAAGCTTCCAGTGTGTGGTTCCACAAACTCACTGCCTCCTTACTCCGCCATGGCTTCAAGAACTGTATCTCTGATCCTTCTTTGTTTGTAAAAAAGAATGGCTCTCATGTGGTTTATGTACTTGTTTATGTGGATGATCTCACTATCACGGGTTCTCATGCATCCTTCATTGATGAGTTCGTTCGCTCCTTAAATCGTGACATCTCTCTGAATGACCTTGGTGATCTGCACTATTTTCTGGGTGTTGAGGTCACCCGCATTGGTTCAAACCTACAGATCTCGCAGCAGAAGTTCATCTGTGACATTTTAGATTACAGATATATGTCCAGAGCTCGCCCAACCTTGTCCCCTGCAAAGCCTAGTTCTTGGTTAGTTACCGATGGTGATCCTCTTTCTGATCCAGCCTTATATCAGAGCATTGTCGGTGCCCTGTAGTACGTCAACATCTCTCGCCCTGAGATTTCCAATGTTGTAAATCGTGTTTTCCAGTTCATGCGCTCTCCCACGGAAGCTCATTGGTGTGCGGTCAAACGCATTCTTGGCTACCTTAAAGGCATTATATCCCCTGGCTTGGTTCTTCAGAAGGCTCGTGACTCACGCTTAGTGGCCTTCCCTGATGCAGGTTGGGGGCGTCTGATCCTGATGACGTCTGATCTCAGCATAGCTTTGCTGTCTACTTTGGTGAAAATCTTATCAGTTGGTCATCTCACAAATAGAAGGTCGTTTCCCGATCTAGTACTGAAGTCGAGTACAGAGCAATTGCTTTTGCTGCGGCAGAACTCATATGGCTGCAGTAATTGTTATAGGGGATGTATGTTACAGTTCAAAAACCTCCAACTCTTCTGTGCGACAATCTCAGTGCCTCTTTCCTGTCTGCAAATATTTTCTTTCACCAGCGGTCCAAACACATCAAGATTGACTACCACTTTGTTCGTGAACAAGTTTCATCCAGAGAACTAGTTGTCCATCATGTTCATGCTCTGGACTAGATAGCTGGCATTTTCACCAAGGTTGTTGGAAATCAGCACTTTCTTACTCTTCGAGACAAGCTTCATGTTCGTGCCCAATCATGAGCTTGCGGGGGGGGGGGGGGTGTTAACACGTATAGATTGCCTTGTATAGTTGGCAAGTAGATATTTGATACACATCAATCCCTTAATCAATGAGATTGCATCTTATCTTGTAAATTCTATATATTCATCATCTCTGAAATGAAAAGTAACACAGAAACTTTTCCTAAACTCCTTCCATTATTTACAAAGCCGAGTCAACTCTTATTTATGGCCGGAACCATGTGCCCAGCCAAATGTACCTCGGGTTCAAAACACTCCCTCCCCACAGAGTTGCATTATGGTCTTAAGCCATTACTGTGACTTCAAAGTCTCCAAATATACACCTTTTTAAGTGTGGGAGCCTCCACAAATGTCAAGAGTGTATATGTGGGAGACTCACCCAACTTTGTTGTGTGAGTCACAAGAGAGTCTCACCCTTTTGTGTGAAACAATGATGAATGAAAGTGGTTATAAAAAAAATCTTAGTATTTATTTACCGAAATATCAAAGAAATTTACTGTTCCTATTGCAGAGTAATTTGGTTTCTGTGTGCTAGCTCGATTATACATCTTTCTTTACATTGTCTTAGTAGCTAAAAAAGTGACATAATTGAGTCCTTAAACAAGAAAGTTTAGAATATTAATTTAAAAATTTAAATATATGCATTCAAGATCGAGATATTTTTCTCATTTTCTCTATTTTTTTGTGGTTATAGTTGTTAGTCAAATTAAGCACTAGCGTATGAACATGCTATGACAATTTCAATAAGAGTCTATCTCCTGCGAGACCGTCTAATGGTGAGACTATGGATTAGAGGGAAAATCGGAAAGTGGTAAATCAACTTTGGGGGTAAAATTACAAATAAATTGGTGAAAGCCGCAAAAAATAGAGGGACTACAGAGAAATTCAAAATTTTCAATCCAAAAATCCCTTCCCAGCCTAAAGTCGTGAAACATAATCCCTTCCCCGAACACTCCTTCCCCCAAATTCTTCAAAGATAATCGATTGAATATCACTTTCAAACCAAAATCTTTCACAAACACCAGATCCTCCAACCGTTATTCATCATCAACAATCAACCACAGTGAATTTGAAGAAAAACGTCGATTGACACCAACAAAGCATCAATCAAGTAATCTACAACTACAATTAGGTATTAGTTTAACATCAATCATCTCATATCTGTGAATCAAATCAATTTTGAAAATTGCAGATTTAAAGCTCAAATCATAACTGAAGAAGGTAATTTATAGATCGAAAATCAATTAACAATCATACAGGCGACGCAACAAAAGAGTCAAACACAACAAATTGCATCGAATATCAATGATGAACAAATCTAACATGTTTTACAAGGTAGGTTGCTAATCTTTTTGAAATTCATTCCGAGCTTTCAATTATCTGATTTGAAGAGCAGCAAACTGTGTTTGAAAAATCTTATTTGTAAGAATGATTTTTCGTACATGTTGATGATTTGTCTTTGAACTAATCAACAACATCCTATCATTTTACTGAAAGCTTTATTTAACATGTCTAAGCTTTCACATATCAGAATTCACGTTATGAGCAATTATTTTGAAGTTTTAAACAGTGCAGTTGAGCCTATTCACTTTATGAAAATAAATGTTTGCAACTGAAGATTTGATTTATTGCAGAAGATGTTCATGAAATTCCGCACTATGTTTTAACTACGTAGCACGATGGTAAAAATTGGCTGAGCATGAACACAATTACAATTTATAGTAACATGATGTGATGTTACTCTTGTCCTGTTTGATTTTACTGCTATATGACATGATGTTTTAACTATACAACATTATGATGGAATTCACTGAGCATGTTCACACGAATATGTAGAAAAAAATAGTGCCAGGGACTCATCAACGAAGACAGCTCCCGAAATTGTCGAACCACTAATAACAAAAATAAAAGCAAAAAGTGCAACGAGGAAAGATAAAATTGAAAGAAAGAAACTATTGAAAAGGGAATTTAATTCTAAAACACCAAATGCGCAGTTGATCTAAAGCCAACTTGCTCGAACATTATCATTATTTTCTCTCATCTTGTGATGTTACACTATCAGACTGTGATAATTCGTTTTGTGTGTTTGATGTTTTACAAATACGTACCGATCAGGATGTTAATTTAAACAGGACATCCATATGCTCCACCACACTTACACATTCCACTGTTGTTGAACTTATATTAACTTATTTAATGTCCCACTTCCATTTACGAATGTTCTTCTTTTTAAAATGATGGTTGAAAGATATAAGTTGATTTGTATGACTTTATTTATATTACGGATCAAGTATTTCTATTCATTTTTTTAATCAAGATTTGAAACATCAATCACTCATAACTCAGCATCAAATAAATTTTAAAAGTATCATTGTATACACATAAAAGTGCCAACCTTCCCCCCAAAAAAGATCAACATCTGAACAAAACTTTCAAAGCATAAAACAACAGTCATTGTAAATTCAACATCACATAAATTTCTAAAATATCACACTCAAAAATTTCTACATTTTCTTGTGAAAAATGTTAGACGCCAAAACTGTCAAAGATTTAAACATCTTTCATCACAAAAAAGTTCAACATCACTAACACATCCTTAACGCAACAGCTTAAAAACACCAAATTCATCCTGATTAAATCATCAAACTACTTAATCATCTAGTGCATGAGCAGTAACAAATCATTCAAAAATAGTGAAACATCATATTCAAATAATATTTCTTCACAAATAAAATCTTATTTCTTCTGAGACTTATTTCGCTTCCCAACTATCTTCTAAGACTTAGCCATATCATTTTTCTTGTCTTGTCCTGGTACCATTGAAGAAGATGACTCTTCTACTTTGTCTACACCATGATCAAATATGGGCTCTGGTTCTTTCTTCAATGAAACAAAAACAGGAGCACGACTCTTAAGAGCATTCTTAATGATCTCATCAATAGCGCCATGCAACTCTGGATTAGCAAATAAATCATTTGATCTGACAGGAGTCGACTAAGTATCAGTAGCTTCTGTATCTACCACAACACCTTTGTCCAACTCAAACACAAATGCCCTTGTCACAATCTCGACATTTCTCCTGAACCTATGAACAGCTTGACTAGCAAGTTATAAACAGGAAACTCGGGAATTAGGAAAAACAAACAAAAGAATATAATATTTAACTTTATCAGTAAAACATCACAAATAGTATTAGAAACATAAACTTCTGAAAATAAAACATCAAAAAATACAAATGACACCATTAACACCTAAAACATTAAAACATCACATATTGTATATAAAATATCAATCTCAGTAATTGAAACGTCAATATCAGTTATTAAATTATCAAAGCAACACAACTCATATCACTGGCAAACTTAAAACATAAACAAACCACAAATAAAATTGCAAGCATCAACTACTGGAACAAAAATATCTTAATGCTTAACATCAAACATCCAAAGCATTACAAAAATATCAACATCAATATCTAAAACACAACAATTGAGAAAAAAAACTTATAGAGCTTCCTTCCTTTGTGATGGTTAGTTTCTTCAACTTTTTAGAGACAACAGCACGACTACCTTCATCTGGTTCGCTAAACTTCTTTGCTAAGTCCATAACGAGGTTATCTAATGAATAACTACCAGCATCATTCTTAGACATCTATAAAATAGAAAACAAAAAACCACAAAATGAGCACAAAATAAAGAAACATCACATACAATATTTAAAACAACACTATCAAATTTTAAAAACATCGATAACACACACTAATATATATAAAAAACAAAGGTGAACATCAGTTGCATACTTAAACATGAAAATACCACAAGTATCAAACACTAAATTTAAAACATCAGACCAACACAGATAACAACACTTAAAGCTTAAATATGATACATTAACAACATGTTCGAAAACATCAACAACAGTATCCAAAATATCCCAACTAAAAAAGAATAAAACTTACAGATCTTCCTTCCTTCTTGATTGTAATATCAGTGGGCAACTCTTCTTAGACATATAAGAAACAACAACAACAACACAAAAACTAGCATAAATTGTAACAAAACCCTAAAATATCACACACAATAAAAACAGGAATGAAATCAATGAAAAATCCAAAATATCATATGCGAGTAACATCAAACGCGAATAACATCATACACAACCACAAGAAATTCCTAAGAACTCTTTGTCGAACACAAAAAAATAAAGCGACCCCCAAATATTAGCACAATGAACGACATAAACCCTAGAAACATCAAATCGAACACACAATGAAGGAAGATTCAACTACATAATCAACGAAAACCACAAAATAAGCACAATAAATATACAGGAAAACCTACACGAAGCATAGAAAAACACAAGCACAAAAAACATTAAAAATCGAACAAATTAACAAAAAAACGCATATAAATACAGAGCACAGACTTTAACTTTACACCTAAACACAAAACAAAGGTCATATTGTTGTAGATCACCAGAAACCAAAGCTAAAATCGGAAAAAATGGATAAATCATCGGAAAACCAAGCTCAACTTCCCTGTGTTCCTTGCGAACCACTACGCACAAGAAATCTATGAGAAAAATAGAGTAAACATGTGGTCAAATCAAATGAAACATGCGGTTGTGCGGTTGAGATTTAAGAGCTTTAAGAGAGAGGGAGCGCAACTGGAGAAACGGGGAATAAGAAACAATTTTTGTGAGGGGAAGTTTAGAAAGGAAGATGAAGAGTTTATTATTTATACCTGGAATTAAATGTAAAATAACAAAATTACACACCTACCCCATAAACTTTTAAAACTTCAATTGGAAACTTGCAATTTAATCGCTGGTCTCGTTATGAGACGGTCTTTTACCAGACCTTGTTGTTAGAGTGAAACCTCTCTATTCATGAGAATGTATTATGAAGAATAAATAGACAAAATACAATGAACTCTAGTTAAACCCATTTATGGACTTTAGACCATTCATCTACCTCTAATATTTCTTAGACCATTCATCTACCTCTAATATCCCCCCTCAAGCGAAGTGTCGGGTTAACCGAAACGCAAAGCTTGGAACGGAAAAATTCCAAAAATGGCTTTGGAAGCCCTTTCGTGAAAATATCCGCAAGCTGCAATGAAGTGGGCACATGACTAACTCGAAGCTTCCCAGAGGCAACTAACTCTCGAACAAAATGGTAGTCGATGTCAATGTGCTTCGCCCGCTTATGAGCAACAGGATTCTGAGCTAAGAAGATCGCGCTGTTGTTGTCACACAAAAGAAGAGGCGACCCAGCCAGCGGAAAATGCAACTCCTTCAGAAGGTGGGAGAGCCAAATAACTTCAGCAGCCGTATTTGCAAGAGCGCGGTATTCAGACTCCGAGCTCGAGCGCGAGACAGTGGGTTGCTTCTTGGCACTCCAGGACACCAAGTTGTCTCCCAAGAAAACAGCATAACCATAGGTCGAACGACGCGTCTCCAAGCAGCGAGCCCAGTCAGCATCAGAGTAAGCACAAACATCAGAGGATCCCCCCGTGCGAAAAGTGAGACCAAGGTGGGGCGTCCCAGCCACATACCGAAGAATCCGAGTGACAGCTGCAAAATGATCCTCCCGAGGATCCTGAAGGAACTGACTGACAGAGTTGACAGCAAAAGACAAATCTGGACGGGTGATAGTCAGATACTGAAGGGCACCCACCAGAGAGCGATAAAGGGTCGGATTACCAAAAGGAGCGCTGGAGCTGCTGTGAAGCTGTGAGAGTGGAACAAACGGAGTGGTAACCGGAGATGTGTCAGTCATGCCTGCTCGAGAAAGAATATCACGAACATACTTGGCTTGCCCAAGAAAGAGACCGGAAGGAGAAGTGGACACCTCAAGACCAAGGAAGTAAGTCAGAGACCCTAAGTCCTTGATGGAAAACTCCTTATCAGTCCGAGAGATGAACTGGCGAATGGCACCCTTATCATTGCCAGTGAGAATGATGTCATCAACATAAACCAAGAGATACAGCAGTGTAGAACCCCGAGAGAAAATAAACAGAGATGTATCCGACGAGCTACAAACAAAACCAAGCTGACGCAAAAAAGAGCTGAATCTATCAAACCAGGCTCGAGGAGCCTGTTTCAGGCCATAAATAGCCTTCTGAAGTCGGCAGACATGAGTAGGACAAGCAGGATCCTGATAACCGACAGGCTGAGCCATATAGACCGGTGTGTCAAGAACGCCATTGAGAAACGCATTCTTGACATCAAGCTGATGCAAGGGCCACCGTCGCAGAGTAGCGATAGCAAGAACAGTCCGAACTGTGGCAGCTTTAACTACTGGACTAAACGTGTGATCGAAATCGAAGCCAGGAATCTGCGAGTAACCTTGAGCAACCAGACGAGCCTTGTAACGATCAATGCTGCCATCAGGTCTGTATTTCAAGCGATAGACCCATTTCGACCCAACAATATTGGCATTCGAAGGACGAGGTACCAACTCCCAAGTGTGCTGTCTTCTAAGTGCATCCATCTCCTCATCCATGGCATCTACCCATTTCGAGTCCCGACGAGCTGCACGATAGTCGCGAGGCTCAGAATGATCCAAAACCGCAGCTAGAAGACCAGTGGGAACGAAATCAGGATGAGATTTGATACGACGAGTACCATCCTGATTCCTGGTAACCATATGATGAGCTCTCGGAGATGGAGAAACAAACGAAGGAGTAGATGGCGGAGTAATCAGAGGTGGAGAAGATGGCGGAGTAGCAGGATGAGAAGTAACCGGAGGATCTGGCAGGGATCGAGATGGGTTAACTGGAGATGGTGAGTCATCACAGACTGTACAAGGACCAGAAGAGGCTGTCGGAGAAGATGAGGCTGGTTCAGAAACAGAGGACTCGGGATCCATAAAAGATAGAACATCCAAAGAAGAAAACACCTGCGCAGTACTTCCAGTAGCCAAAGGAAAGCATGTCTCATCAAAGCGAGCATGACGAGTGATGTAAATCCGGCCAGTAATAGTATCCAGACAACGAAACCCCTTATAGTGAGAGCTATAACCCACAAAAAGGCATGGGATACTACGAGGGGACAGCTTGTGATCAGCATATGGCCAAACAAAAGGGTAGACCCTACAGCCAAAGGGTCTGAAATTCGAGTATTCTGGAGTCCGACCAAATAGAACACCATAGGGAGAAGCACCGTCAAGAACAGGAGTAGGCAACCTGTTAATAGTGTATACTGCAGCAGCAAAAGCATTTTCCCAGTGAGACAAAGGCAAGTGAGAATGGAATAACATAGACAATCCCATTTCAGCCACATGACGGTGTTTTCGTTCTGCGTGACCGTTCTGCTCCGGAGTGTAAGGACAGGAGACTTGGTGATGAATGCCTTTCGAGGCAAAATGCGAGCGAAGACGATTATTGAGAAATTCGGACCCACCATCACTCTGAAAAGTTTTGATGGTGGAAGAAAACTGGTTTTGTACGAAAGCCTCAAACTGCAAAAAAACATCGAAAAAATCCGATTTTCTGCGGAGAGGATATAGCCAAGAAAAACGAGAATAATCGTCCACAAAAAGAGCATAATAAGCAAAAACCATTTTCTGACAAAACAGGGGCTGGTCCCCATAAATCACAATGCACCAAATCCAAAACCTTCAAAGTCCGTTTAGGGTTAACAGAAAAAGATTGTTTTTGGCCTTTAGCCATCACACAGGGGGCACACAGTCCCGGCTTAGGTAATAAAGAGGAAGCACACAAAGCTCCAGTCTTAATCAAATGAGAAATAACAGTAGGGGCCACATGGCCAAGACGAGCATGCCATAAATCAAATGATACTCGATTTTTATTCTGAGATATAAAAGATAATAAAGCAGCCTCGCCTCTATCCAGCACATACAAACCATGCACACTACGACCTCTGCCCATGATCGCCTTGGTGACTTTGTGCTGAATAACAAAATTTTGGTCATCAAAAATCACAAATGCATCAAGGTCCCGAGTAAGACGACTTATAGATAAAAGATTTTTAGACACATCCGGAGCATATAAAACATCAGTTAACCGCAAGGCAGAAGTAAGTTGACAATCACCAACAGAATGAATACCAATGGAATCACCATTACCAACAGAAATTCGAGAAATACCAGAGTAAGGAGTCACACTCTCCAAAGCAGAGGCGGAAGAGGTGAGATGATTGGTTGCTCCGGAATCAATGTACCAATCCGATGTCGTATGAGAAGGCTCCATGGTCAAGGAACTTCGGAACTGCTGGGCCAAGAGGGCAGAATCATCACGGACAGCAGCTTCTTCACGCCGCGGCAGGAACAATTTGTAACACGTTTGAGCGGTGTGACCGAGTTTATGGCAATACCGGCACTCCACAACAGTTCTGCCCGAACCAGCACCTCCCTGACCACCAGGAGAACTGCCACGACCACCTGCACGACCGCGGCCGCCGCCGCGACCATTTCTGCCGGTGCGTGAGCCCCACGCGCCACCCCCACGCGCGGGCGCGTGGCTCCACGCGCCACCACCATGGCCGGAAAAATTTTTCTGGGCCAGAAAAGCCACAGAAGCGGTCTGGGATACTCCAAAACCCTGCAGATTTTTCAGAAAGGCCTCTTGATTTTCCGCCTCCGCCACAACATCGACATAAGCCGGAGTCGGAGAACGAGACAACAAAGGGGCACTAAAATCTCGAAATTCAGCACCAAGAGCATGTAAAAACCACAGAACCATATCATCATTTGTGGCAGGGGCATCCATGGCAGCAAGTTTATCAAATAAAGCTTTAAATTGAAGGTGTAACTCATGAACTGACCCAGTCTTACGAAGATTCATAATTTGCACACGAAGGCTCAACATAGATGACTTACTACGATTATGAAAAACACTAGCAAGAGTATCCCATATCTGAGCAGCCGTATCACAGGAAGAAATCTCGGACATTACCTCAACCGAGACAGAAGAGAGAAGAAGACAACAAAGCTTCTCGTCATCAATAATCCACTGATCATAAGCCGCCTTGAGCTCCTCATAGACCGCCTTGGAGGAACCAGAAGGGGAGGACGAACCAGCAGCCTGAGCAAAAGAGGGTGGCAACGGAACCGTAGGGCAGGGATTCGATCCATCAATATGTCCCAAAAGCCGCTGCGAGCGAAGAAGATGTTGTACTTGCTTCCTCCACATCATATAGTTTGAAGCATCCAATTTTATAGTGAGAAGGTGAATCATATTGCTGTAGGTGAGTTTATCATCGGTGGCCATTTTGTAAAGAACAAGAAGGAAGCAAAAGAAGAAAATCAAAGAAGGAAATGGAAGAATTTGGACAGAAAGGAAGAGAAGAAGACAGAAGCAGCTGCCAAGGAGAAGAAAGGACGTCTAAGACGTTCTGGCTGATACCATGTTAGAGTGAAACCTCTCTATTCATGAGAATGTATTATGAAGAATAAATAGACAAAATACAATGAACTCTAGTTAAACCCATTTATGGACTTTAGACCATTCATCTACCTCTAATATTTCTTAGACCATTCATCTACCTCTAATACTTGTCCTTCAATAAAATGCAATTATGCATCAAAATTAAAAATTCGTCTTAAAAGGAAATTTTGAGAGGGATTCATGATATGTCTGAACGTGTGTTACAAAAGTTAGAAAGTGGTTCAATTATAAATGATTTTTTTAAAGGCGCCTCCCAATTTTTAACCTGAATATTCTAATCTCCCCCTGTTTCCGTTATCTTTCCCTTATTCTCCTCACTTTCTCCTATCATTCCCTTCTATCCCATAAAAAATCAATTGTCTTCGCTTGCTTCCGGTATTGTTGCCACTCTATTCACAGCCATTGTCACTATTACCGCTCAATTCATCACATGCCATTGCTTCTAACACGTGACCATTCATCATCAAATTTACAACTCACAGTCACCACAAGATTTGGAATCCGCTCGTCGATAAAGGCTAACTGAAGTTAAGTGTGAGTTAATTTTCATACTCCACATCCTGTGCCCGCGTTTCCCTTGAAGGATGATTTATCAAAGTTCACCACTGTACTAGGATTCAATTATAGTTTCAACCGGCCTTTTTCTTTGTGCTGAACCTTAAACCAGTTCTAAAATTGTAACAGTTCTTCGAACGACGGTTAAATAATCATATTTGATAGAATGTAAAACCCCCAAAATTATTGTGGCTATGAGTATTGATATATATATAGTGAGTACAAAGGGTATTCAATACCTAAACAGATATAGAACATTATATATACAAAACTAATCAGAAAGGGCATTCCTTTCTTATCCTGATTCTAAATCAACTATATCTCTATTACCCTCCCTCAAGTGAAGCGTAGGACTGGTCGCAACGTAAAGCTTGGAACGTAAAAACTCAAACTGAGGATTTGGTAATCCCTTTGTAAAGATGTAAGTAAGCTGCAAGTCTGTAGAAGCATGAGCAACCCTTAACTTTCCAGAAAACACCATCCCACGCACAAAATAATAGTCAATATCAATGTGCTTGGCTCTCTTATGCAAAACTAGATTCTGGGCCAGGAAGGGAGCACTATTGTAATCACACAGCAAAATAGGAGGCGCACGAATCGATACACGTATCCTAAGAAGATTCATCAACCAAGCCAACTCTGCAGCAGTATTTTCCATAGCACGGTATTCTGATTTGGAACTAGAACGAGAAATTGTAGTTTGCTTCTTAGCACTCCAAGACACCAGGTTACCACCAAGAAAAATGTCATAACTATATGTAGACCTACGAGTCTCAATGAACGAGCCCAATAGCATCAGAATAACCAAGAACTGGTAAAGCAGATGAATTTGCGCTAAACTGAAGACCATAGTGAAGAGTACCACGAACATAGCGTAAAATCTGAGTGACAGCTTGGAAATGGTCATCAGTAGGAGCCTGCATGTACTGACTGACCATGTTCACATCATAAGACAAATTGGGGCGTGTAATCGACAAATACTGAAGTGAACCAACCAGAGATCGATAAAGAGTGTGATTTCTAAATGACCTAATGGGAGAGCTAGAAAGTTGTGAAAAAACCACTAAAGGAATGGCAACAAGTGAAGAATCTTGCATTCCGGCACGTAACAAAATATCTTTGGCGATCTGGCCTGACCAAGGAACAAGCTGTGAGATGTACAAACAACCTCTGAACCTAAAAAATACTGCAGAGTGCCAAGATCGGTATTCTTAAATTCTTGATTAACCCGATCAATAAACTTCTGAATGAGATAACCATCATTCCTAGTAGGAATAATGTCATCAACATAAACCAAAAAGTAGAGCAAAGAGGTACCCTGAGAAAAGACAAACAAAGAGGTATCAGAGAAACTGCATACAAAGCCCAGACCAATAAAAAAGGAACTGAACCGCTGAAACCAAGCATGGGGAGCTTGCTTCAAACCATAAATGACCTTGCGTAGACGACAAACAAAATCAGGATGCATCGGGTCTTTGTATCCAGTAGGCTGCTCCATATAAACCGGAGAATCAAGAACGTCATTTAAAAATGCATTCTTGACATCAAGTTGTCATAACGCCCTATTCCGATAGAGAGCAAGAGATAAAAGAGTACAAACAGTAGATGCCTTCACCACATGACTAAATGTATAATTATAATCAAAGCCAGGTAATTGCGAAAAACCCTAAGCAACTAACCTTGCTTTGTTTCTGTCAAGAGAGCCATTAGTTTTGTACTTCAATCTATAAAACCATTTGTAACCAACAACATTTGCATTTGAAGGACGAGGAACCAAATCCCACGTCTGTTGAGTGCGTAGAGCATCCATCTCTGAGTCCATGGTAGCAACCCATTCATTATCCTTGACAGCCAAACGATGACCGCACGGCTCAGTCTCAGAAAATAAAGCACTTGATAAACCAAAAATATCATACTCAGAAAAATCCTTGTACCGTAAAGAACCAGTGCGCAAATGAGTAGCCATTGGATGTCGAGATGAGGGACCTGCAACTGGAGATGGTGCAAATATCGAGGTAGGTATGGAACCCAAGGTAATGGGCACGGTAACCAATACTAGCAACGACGGTTGTGCAAAAGACGCCGATGGCAGTGCTGGAGAAGCAGGGTCGGCCGGTTCAGCTGGTGAAGCTGCCAATGGCTGGACAGGTGGTGCATGGTGCGTACGCACGACTGCGGTGATCGATGCGTGAATCAGCTGTGGCGTCATCATCGTATGAGCTTGCAATGCCGAGTGTTATCGATCTTGCTGCTGGTCACCCTGTGGCAGACAAATACTATTATCTGAATGGCCATGAACTTCTGGTACAGATGGAAAATTTAAAATTTCCAAAATAATGGGTGATTGTGCTGAAGAAAATGGCTCAAAAACCTCTGACAGGACCGATGAAAGCTCTAAAAAAGCAAAAACATGTCTTAGTAATGTGACGATGGAAGAACATGCGACAATCCCAAAGGAATGATGAAGGCCAGAATGAAAGAGCATCGATAATCCTATCTCAGTAATGTGATGATGTTTCCGCTCTACACGACCATTTTTCTCTGGGGTGTAAGGGCATGAAAGCTGATGATGAATGCCCTTAGATGCAAAATGTGATCCCATGCGATGATTTACAAACTTGTTTCTACCATCACCCTGAAATACTTTAATGGTGGTAGAAAACTGGTTCTCAACAAAAGACTCAAATTGCATGTAAGCCTCGGCAAAATCAGACTTCTGTCATTGAGGGTATAGCCAAGTGAATCTAGAAAAATCATCAACAAAAATGATATAATAAGAGTAGCCAGCTTGAGAGACAACAGGTGAGGGTCCCCAAAGATCACATTGAACCAGATCAAGTATGTATGGTGCGCATTTTAAATTATCAGTAAAAGAAAGACGCTTGCCTTTAGCCATCTCATAAGCAGGACATAAATGAGGCTTAGACAGCAAACTAGTAACTGACAAACATCCAGACTTGCTCAAGGACAAAATGACAATGTGAGGCTCATGACCTAATATACTATGCCAAAGCTCAAAAAATGCTTTAGATGCACTCGATGCAACTAAAACATATAAAAAAGCACCACCATAATCCAAAACATATAAGCCACTTCACAATGGCCTTTGCCAATAACATCTCTAGTAAACTTGTTTGAAATAGTAAAAAAAGAATCATAAAAAACAAATAACAACATTCATATCCCGAGTCAACTTGCTAATTGATAATTTTTTTTTAGTAATATGCGGAACCACCAAAACATCAGACATGGATAATGAATCAGAGACTCGAGAATAACCAACATGGGTAATGTTAAGAACATAACCATTCCCGAAAAATAACACGAGTATTACCAGAATAAGGAGTCACACGTTCAAGAGCGGACTGAGAAGAAGACATGTGGTTGGTCGCGCCAGAATCAGCTATCCAGTGAGCATGCCGTAAAGAGCCAGGAGAAGAAACCCGAGAGACCAAGTGAGGGCATATCGAGGCAAAGTGACCAAACTTCTTACACCACTGACATTGCAACTGGTATCATTCACTGTACAATTTAGAACAAGAAGACGCAACATGACCCAGAACATAACATCATTGACACTGTGGCTGATTCGAATGAGCCATAACAACAATAAACAATAATAATAAAAAACAAAATAGTTGTACTCCAGGAGACCACGGCAAGCGTGCAGAAAGAGCAAAACAAATGTTGGCGCGTGATAACACGTGCTCTGGAAAGAGAATGCACGCGCCCTTTTCACTTGCGCGTGATAACACGTGCTCTGGAAAGAGAATGCACGCGCCCTTTTCACTTGCGCGTGATTACACTAGCTAAAAAATAGCTTGGTGGGTGAGTATCACGCGCGTGGCAACACACTCAGGCCAAAGTTAGCTGTGTTTAGCACGTGGATCTGACCTTTGTCTTCTTCAACAAACGACGCCAGAGATGGACTTCGTGAATCTGAAGCTAACAGACTGGAAATGAGAGCATGAACCTCGTGGAAGCTGAATAGACCCTTCGGAGAAGCAGGAGACGTCAGAAAAATGGAGTTCTCCAAATAACTCGGACCGATCGCACAACAGGAGATTGCGATCAGCAGTTGACAATTGTCCGGCCGGTAGACTGTCGGTGTGAGCAGATCAGACGAGATGAAGCCTCACCGGAGGAAAGATGGTCGCGGGGAAGATCTGAATAAGACAAAAGGAATTTAATTGGTGCTGGAGATAACAACCGGAATGTACCGAACGACGGCGGTAGGTGGCGGCTGGAAAAAGGACGGGATTTTCTTTATTTTTATTTTGTTTTGTTTTGTCTTTTTTCTTTTGAAAGATAAATTCAGAAAAAGAGAGCGTTAAGAGACAAGAATTTTAGAGAGACCTGACTCATACCATTATAGAATGTAAAATTCACAAATTAGTGTGGATGTGTATTGATATGTTAGTGAGTACAAAGGGTATGCAAGACGTAAACAAGTATGAAAAAAGATATACACAAAATTAATTAGAAAGAATATTCGTTTCTTATCATAATTCTAAATCAACTATATCTGTATTAGTATTGCATCGAGCTGATGCACAAAACTACCGCACAAGATCATTGTTTTATGTAGTCAAAGGCCTAAATAATTGGAGCTAAAGGCCTGTTTGCACTAGTGTAAAACTAAGTTATCGTTGAGATAAGGCCATGGGCAGTGGTAGAGATCACTACCGGTCTCTTACCAATTAAATATATTATTTTTCTCCATTTCTCTCTTTCACCTCAGCTTAAGAGACCACTTAAGAGACAACCCCTTTTTTTCTCCATAATGGTTAAGAGACCACTGTACACTATTCATGGAACCCACTTGATTTTCTCTATCCTACTCATTAATTTGACCATTACATATTATTTTAAATAAATTTGTCCACAAAAAATAAGTCTAAATATTTAAATTTAAATTCGTTTTTAAAATTAAAATTCATTTTTAAATTTAATTTCGTTTTCAAATTTAAATTGAAATTCGTTTTTAATTCGTTTTAAAATTTAAATTTAAATTCGTTTTAAAATTAAAATTTAAATTCATTTTAAAATTTAAATTTAAATTCATTTTTAAATTTATATTTGTTTCCATATTATTTTAATATAATGTTTAAATATTTAAATTTAAATTCATTTTTTAAAAATATGTTAAATAATTTATTTTTCTCGTTCTTGTCAATACGATGCTTCAGCGAAAAAAATAAAATGAATTTCAATTTTTTTGAAGAAACTAAGGAAACGAAATTAAATAAATGAATACTATGAGAATTCATCTTCATTAATAAAATAATATGAAAAACATAAAAAGTGCGCGAAACAAATTGTAACAACTATGAAAATAACTTTAAATACTAAATAAAAGATTGATCAACTCCAACCCAATATTACAATTTAGAAATCAAAATATTGGTCTAATCCGACCAATTATTAAAAATAGGTAAAACATAAATATTAATCTTGACCACCCAAATGCTGGTAAAGATGTTCTGTAAGGTCATTTTTCAACTGGTCATGTTTAGCTCTATTGCGCACATCCCTCCAGTTTTGTCTGAAAGTCGGAAGATCAGCATGCCGCTCGGCGTTATAATGCCAAGGAGAGTCGTCGATTTGGTCATAATCCCTTGGTTGAACTTGCAACCCATATGTGTCTCTTTCATCTTCGACTATCATGTTGTGCAGTATGATACAAGCTATCATAATGTTGCCCAACGTTTCCACATTCCAGTATCGAGCTGGGTTGCGAATCACGGAAAATCTAGCTTGTAAAATACCGAAAGCACGTTCGACGTCTTTCCGGTAACTTTCTTGACGCTTTGTGAAGAGTTGCTTCTTGGGGTCATTTGGAGCCGTATATGCTGGTATGAAGGTCGCCCACTTAGGATAGATTCCATCTGTAAGATAGAACCCTTGATCGTAGCTCTGACCATTGACTTCGTATGGAAAACGTGGAGCTCTCCCCTCACATACGTCGTCAAACAATGGTGACTTGTCTAGAACGTTGATATCATTATTTGACCCTGCCATACCAAAAAATGCATGCCATATCCATGTATCATAGGAGGCGACGGCTTCTAAAATAATTGAGGCACGTCCACTCCTACCCTGAAATTGCCCCTTCCAACCTACAGGACAATTTTTCCATTCCCAGTGCATGCAATCAATACTACCAAGCATACCTGGAAATCCACGTCCACGTGCCACGTGCATCAGGCGAGCAATATCCTCCTGATTTGTTGGTCTGAGGTATGTGGGACGGTATACGGCAATGATTGCATTCACAAAACGAGACACCATTTCTCTAACCGTTGTTTTGCCCATCTGTAAGCATTCATCCAGTTGGTCGTATCCACAACCATATGCCAAATGACGCATTGCCACCGTGCACTTGTGAAGTGGTGAAAATCCATGATTACCGGTTGCATCAGGCCTTTGTCTGAAATAAGGATCGTGGTTGGTGACATCTTCCACTATACGTTCGAATACAGTTCGCCGCATGCGAAACCTTTGACGAAAGTGTTGGTCGTCGTACATTCTTTCTGGAGGTTGAGCAAAATATTGCCTCTGGAGTAATTCCTGTGCTCGAACACGATCTCTTCTGATATGATTTCTGGTTTTCTTTGGTAAGGTTGGAGAAGTTTGAGCACTCTCGTCCTCTATGGCTGCGTACCATTGTTTAGCCATTTCAGGCAAATTTAAGAAGAAGTTCATTGTCTCACGATCGGGGTCAGGTAGGAAATCGGGAATATCATAGGTTGATGGGTTTGATGATTCTCCAAAGTGAAGCTCATCATCGTTGTTAGGGGAATTAGAAGAGGTCATGGTTGTGATGAAGAAGGGAATTGGTAGAAGAATTGAAATTCAGGGTTAGAATGAAAGGTAAACAAATGACCCATTTATATAGATGACAAGTGCTACAATTTTGGTCTTGTGGCTTGGAAATGATGAAATGAACCCATGTGAGTGGATGGGATGTGTCCATGACAAGTGCTACAATTTTGGTCTTGTGGCTTGGAAATGATGAAATGAACCCATGTGAGTAGATGGGATGTGTCCATGACAAGTGCTACAATTTTGGTCTTGTGGCTTGGAAATGATGAAATGAACCCATGTGAGTGGATGGGATGTGTCCATGACAAGTGCTACAATTTTGGTCTTGTGGCTTGGAAATGATGAAATGAACCCATGTGAGTGGATGGGATGTGTCCATGACAAGTGCTACAATTTTGGTCTTGTGGCTTGGAAATGATGAAATGAACCCATGTGAGTGGATGGGATGTGTCCATGACAAGTGCTACAATTTTGGTCTTGTGGCTTGGAAATGATGAAATGAACCCGGGAATTGAACCCGGGAAAATCAATTACAATGAAAAACCATTGACAAATGTATGGTCTAGTCTGACCAATTATTACCAACAACCTATTACAATTAATTTCCACCGTAAACTACCCCAATTAATTTATCTCGCAGTGCTTCCTCTGCTGCGGACAACTCTCCCTTTTGAATCAAACTATCAAGGAGTTTAGTGTTAGCTATCAGTTGATCCCGCTCTGATTGTTTATCAACGAACTCCCGCTGTGCTATGTTGTACTCCATTCTAACTCTTTCACTCTCCGCAAGTATTTCAGCCTTTTTCGTAGCTGCTTCAATTGCGGCCGCACACTGCATTCTGGCGGATTCTTTCGAATGTTCATCATTTGTTGCTCTTGCCCTGGCCTTTCCTTTCCCCCTTGCCTTGCATTTAGCGGCTTTAACACCAATAGGCCTGGATGGATATTGCATAGCTTGAGGATCGTCGCCACCACGGGGTGTTGAGGGCACCCGTGGTGAATATTCTTCTCCATCAGTATCATTCGGGCCATATTGTGCTATGAATTTGGGGTTCCTCCTGCAATCGTCATAGCAATGGAAGAATAAAAATTGCTGCCCGTCGTTTTCATCTGCAAACAAGTTCAGGGTCCATGACTTTATGTCTCCTTGGCTTGAGCCACTCCCGCCCCGACTGAAGTGATGCGCGGCTTTGCTTTCACACCCCACATATTTGCCAATATCGTGAGCCATTTTTGACCACCGACACTTGCACGACTTCATTGACCGGTTGGAATTTGCATACTGGTTCACATCGCGCATAATTTTAGACCAAAACACACCCGCATTTTGACCCGTACCCAACACGCAGTCGGTGGAATGCTCGAACCATGCGCCACATAGGATTTTATCATCCTCTACACTCCATTTGTCCCGGCTACTTCTCGTCTTTGTAACCTTACTCCCAGAAACTATTGCAACTTCATCATTTCCTTCACCTACATCATTTCCTAAAAGAATAAATAATTTTTTCAAAGCAAAACAAATCTCAAACATATACTAACTTTCAAATTATGTTCATGACATGTTAAAATACACGAACATATTAGATGATGTACTCGATTGTTCAAATGATATACTAGATTGCATATTAAAATGCATATACTATATGCATATACTAAATGCATATACTAAATGCATATACTGGCTACATATATTTTGCATGTTCAAGTATACTTATTTTAAAATATACCAAAGGAAAATGAAGGCAATATAAATGATTTATAAGTTACAATCTTCATAATTGAAATAAAACACATTAAAATAGGGCTTACCGTCCGTAACATCGTGACTTCCATATTGTCGCCCATCTTCACCCCCAAAATTTTGGCCCGGGGAACCGCGACCTACTCGGGGTGAAAATGCACCCGATTCGTTTATAGCATCAAGATGTGGAGCTTGAAAGCCTTGACCATATAAATTATGGTACGAATTTTGCGATTGGGTGTTCACATTTCGGGAGTGGTTCAGGTAAGGAGGGTTCATGTATGCGTTTCGGGAAGAGTGGCATTGATTTTGAAAATTCATGTATGAATGTTGAGAATTGAAATAAAAGTGGGGAGGCATGTTCGGAGAATTTTCACTAAATTCCGAATTTGGAAATGGACGATAATTCGGAATTTGTGAAAAATTCTCCGTATCGAAAGAATTTGGAATTACCCGATCTTTGCCTTTCGACGTTCTTCGTGGATCCATCACGAAAAATGAATAACAATATAGAAGATGAATTTGTGAGGTAAGAGAATTTGATTTGGAAGTGGTGTGGTGAAATGAGTTGAAATGGTCCATATTTATAGGCAAAAAAAGTGGGAGAATGGAATATAAAAATTGTAATAGAAATTTTTTTAAAAAAAATCTGCAAAATTTCATCTGGGACACGTGTCGCCACCAGAATGGGACACGTGTCCCATTAAAAAAAATGGCCGTTATCCAGCCGTTGGGGGGACACGTGTCGCCTCCTTATTGGACCACGTGTCCCCCAGATTTCCAATTCTAATTTCTGCCAAAACATTACCGTTGCGGACACGTGGCCCAATCCGTGGGTGACACGTGTCCGCAACAAAAAAAAGGATTGCGGCTGAGTGGGACACGTGGCCCACTCAGGGGGCGACACGTGTCCCACTCGTGGAAAAAAAATTGCACGCCCAACGCACCCATGTGCGGCGTCAGTGAGATGGCCCAAGGCACAGGCTGGAGACCGGGCTCTTAGTAAGAGCTCGGTTGGTGGTCTCTTAACAAGAGACCGCTTAAGAGACCACCACTGTGGTGGTTTTTGGTCTCTTAAGCGGTCTTTTAATTTTAAGAGACCACCACTGCCCATGCCCTAAGAGAGTTTGGATATCAATTCAGTTGTTGACTTTTGACTTTTTATTGGATCAAATATGTCAGGTAATTGAAATTTATTTTACCGAATTATCATTACATTTATGTTCCAACATAATTTATCTAACTAAGTATGCAATAAAATAAAGTATAAAGACACAAGACTCGGTTACGTAGTTCGGTGAAACCCACCTACATCTGTGGGGCTTGACCCAGTTGAGAATGAATTCACTAATTGGAAAGATACAGTACAAAATATACAATACAAAATACTTATCTTTACTAATTAAACATGTGAATTCTACTAGCTCCCCTAGTTACCGATCTGCCTTGATCAGACTCCCTCTGACCTTGAAACTCGTGAACGCTGAATCTCCTCATCCCAAGAAATTAAGGAATATGATAACAAACTTTGAATGGAAGGTCACATATGTTGGAACATATAGATCTGGCTCTTAAAAGACTCTCAGAAAGATAAAAAATCTGTATGCAGATTTTTGCAATTAAGTTCGTGATTTTAATGCAGCCGTGATATCCCCTTTTGAAGCCATAAGCAGATCGGAACTCTCCATGATTATCTCCATAATATTTCTATTCCTTATCTGCTTCTGAAGCATATCAAAATCCCATAAATAAATGGATTTTCCTTATCTCAAACATATCCCATATATTACATAATTCCAATACCATATTTGTAGGGATTTTCCATAAAGCTAATATGATTCTACCACTGCCTTATATATTGCAGAATATTAAGATTTCCATAAATCAACATAATCACAATATTCTGTCTTTCCGAAAACCTTGTAGGCGATGGTGGTTACTGTCCATATGTTCCATCATGAAATATTTTTCGTTTCCAATATTAGTTCATAAATTGGCAGTTAAACAATCAAAGAAAACCACTTTGACTTTACAATCTCCCCCATTGGCATATGTGGACCCAACCATTTTGGAAATAAAAGCTCAACGAAAAAACTTTCAATCATGCACATAAGTCTTCCAGAAATCCACCTATGTTGGAATATATGCTAAATACTACATCTGATTCTATAAGAATACCATTAGAAAGCCATAATTCCAGAACAAAGAAATAATTCAAATTACAGTCATCCAATCAAAAATAATATCCAATCCAAAATATTCTCCCCCTGGGGACATGAATATGCCAATGACAATAAAACACAAAAATAAAATCAATTCAGCTCCACCTGAACTGATCATGTGATCTATGTTGGAACATAGACACTGCAGGACCATCAATTCTATTCGGGAGCTGCAGCATGTGCTTCTAAAAGAGTCTTCTCCCCCCCCAATCTTTGTTTTTTCTACTTCAAGTTCCGCTATTTGGATGGTTATAGCCCCCAATCTTGAATTCAGTACCAAAATTGGCCTTGATCTCATCATCTACAAAAGTGGAAGCCTATGGATTGCAAGGAAGATCAGGCACTTGTCTCATCCCAAAGGTCTTCTTATTTGGCCGATGGAAATCAGTATCAATAATTACATCCTTTGCACCGACCTTCACCTTTGCCCTCCTAGCCAATGCAGAAATCAAACAAGGATAAACCAGATCATGATTAGCCTTTGGAGCAATAGCTTGCCTAACCAGATTCTGCAGAATGAACAACCCCAGGTTGACTGGTTTCTGTGTTCCAACACAGTAAAACAACTTTGCCATCTCTCTTGTCAGAGTTGTAGTGTTGGAAGAAGACATCCAGCAATTTAGATCCACCTGATAAAGTCCAAAGAATCTAGATGATAGGCAAGATGCATGTGAATACCCTGTATCTGGCCACTCAGTCTTGTTTCCACCAGAATTCTCTTCTAGAATTTTGTTATCAGTCACATCCAACTCATCAGAAAATACACCTTCAAAATATGGAGTTTTCAGCCCTAATATCTTGTTCATCGTGGCAGCAGAGAAATCTATCAACTTTCCCCTTACATAAACTCTATCACACCACGAGGAGTCAATTTCCAGGTTTCCAGCCATCGAGCTTGAGTAAACTTCAGTAGCAACCTGCTTGTTATACTGAAGTTGCATAGTGGCAGCTCTCTGCATCCCAATTAACTCCAAAAAAATATATGTAAAGCCACTAGGTCTATAAGCCTCTAAGTCCAATGGCCTTTCAGAAATTATCTTCCTCTCTAAAAAAACTCTCCCATCTCCTCATAGTTAATATCAAAGTAAGTATCAGACCAAGCATTAGTTACAAGCGAAGGTGGCAGCAAATTCAGTAGATTTAATCACTTCTAGACCCTCAACCTCATCGTCATTGATTCCCTCAATTCCCATAGTACTCGGGACAGTAATAGATGAATAAACATGGGGACCTATCCTTCCCATTGTATACACCATATTTTCCTCTCAACAACCTAGTATTGTAGTTCTCAATATCCTCAAGTTCTCATATATCTCCTGTTAACAACTCTTTAACATTCAATTAGTGAATTCCCCTTCCAAATTCTTAAATTTAGACAGATCTATGGTGATCCTATTAGTTTCAACCCATTCAAAAAAATTGTCTACAATTTTAAACTCCATGCCATGCAACTTAAGGGTTGGAGGATCTGGACCAGTTACCTTTTGGTAAGGAGATTTTCCCTTGTCCTTGGTTTCTTCATTCTGACCATTGCCGCCACTTGGATTTCCATCCATGGTTTCTTCCCTATGTTCATTCTTGCCAGTGGTATTCTCCGGAAAGTGAGAATTTTCTTGGGTTTTTTTTCTTGGCCATGAAGGCTTTTGGGTTTGAAGAAATTTTTCGGCAAAGGTTTTGTTATGAAGGCAAGGAGCTCAACTCAAATTCTTCAAGATACACTCACAAAATGTTTGGCAACAAGAAATCTTAAAATGCCAAGGAATTTGGGAGTGTATGCCAAAAATAGAGGGAGATGGAGATATGGAGACAATTTTGAAACAAAACAAACTCTCACTCCTTACCTCTTTCACCGCACAAGCCTTTTTCCCTTTTCAAGAAGAGTAGTTATTTCACTTTTCTCACTTGTCAACTCAAGTCACACCTCCTTGAACTTCTAACATACCATGTCTTCACAACTTTTATTTTTGTAGCATTTTTTCTTCTTTCTATTTTTTGTTTTTTCTATTTTATGAACAAAAACAAAGCAGGAAAAATATTTACAGCTTAAATAAAAGCTATGTACAGAAATACCTCAAATTTGACAAACACTTAAGTGTTATCTGAGAAGCTCAAATGTGGTAGTATCCAACAGTTTTGTGAAGATATCCGCAAATTGCTCGAATGTTGGAACATAGACTACTACCACTTCTTTCCTTTCAACAAGATCTCGAATAAAATGATGCCTTATGTCAATATGCTTCATTCGAGAGAGCTGGACTAGTTTTTTAGAAATATCAATAGCACTTGTGTTGTTACATAATATCTTCAAAGACCCTTGATGAATCCCATGGTCGTTCCACATTTGCTTCATCTATAATAGTTGTGCACAACAACTTCTAGCAGCAAGATATTGAGCTTCCGCAGTAGACAGAGAGATCGAATTTTGTTTCTTACTATACCAAGAAACTAGATTCGTGCTAATAAAGAAACACCCACCTGTAGTGCTTTTACGATCATCTGCATTACTAGCCCAATCAGAGTCACTGTACCTAATCAGACCAGAGTCTTGATTCTTAGAATACCAGACACATTATTTAGAAGTCCCACTTACATATCGAATAATTCTTTTGACTGCAGTTAAATGAGATTCCTTTGGGTCAGTCTGAATTCTCGCACATATTCCTACGCTGAAACATGTATTTGGTCTACTTGCTGTCAAATACAATAGACTCCCAATCATGACCCTGTATAATTTCTAATCAAGTCCAACTCCTTTCTCATCCTTCACCAGTTTATCAGAAACCCCCATAGGTGTTCTAACTGCACGGGAATTGATTAGTCTAAATCTCTTCACTAAATTTAGGGCATACTTACTCTGTTTTATAAACAGGTCATTTTTTTCTTGCTTGACTTGAAGCCCTAGAAAGTACATGATTTCTCCAACCATACTCATTTCAAATTTGACTTGCATCACAGTAACAAAATCTTGCACCATTGATGATGGAGTATAAATAAACACAATATCATCAACATATATTTGAGCAATCAATATCTTTGAGGCTTTTTTTAGCACAAATAATGTGCGATCTACTCCCCCTCGACGATAACATTTTTGAATTAGAAAGTTAGTAAGTCGCTCATACCATGCGATCAGTGATTGTTTCAAACCATACAATGTCTTCTTGAGTCGAAACACATGGTGAGGGTAATGAGGAACCTCAAATCCTTTAGGTTGTTCCATATACACTTCTTCATTTACCACACCATTTAGAAAAGCACTTTTGACATCCATTTTTTTTATAGAGTAAAGTTCATAGAGCAAGCAATAGCAAGTAAATTTGAATCGACTCTAACCTGGCAACTGGTGCAAACGTCTCATCAAAGTCGACTCCTTCATCTTGAGCATATCCTTGAGCCACCAATATGGCCTTGTTTCGAGTGATTTTTCCATCATCATCTAATTTATTCTTGAAGATCCACTTTGTCCCAATGACATTCACACCTTTACGATGAGGAGTGAGATGCCATACTTCATTTCGTGTGAACTGACCAAGTCTTCTTGCATTTCCCTAATCCATTATTCATAAAGTAAGACCTCCTTGTATTTCTTGGGTTCAATGAGAGAGATGAAACATTGTAATCCTGCTAATTTCCTGTAATCAACCAGAGAGATTGAGCGAGTAGTCCTTGTCATTGGTTCTAGTAGCTCTTATGTTGGAACATGCGACGAGTCAGTGGGGATGATATTCCAACATACTCAATATCTTCAGGTGCAGCAGGATAATTAGTCTGCTCAGATGTTCTAACATTGGAGGGCTTGTCAGGTTGACTGTGTTGTGTTGGAATGTGGTATTTATCCGGTTCATCTTCTCCATCACCTGAAACTTGTCCTTCGTCAGAATCATCCACAATAACATTTATGGACTCCATGAGAGTATTTGTCAAAAGATTGTAAACACGATAAGTCTGACTGTTCACAGAATAACCAAGAAAAGTCCCAATATCACTACGATTGTTGAATTTTGCTAATTTCTCTCTATCTCTATGAATGTAGCGCTTGCTTCCAAACACATTAAAGTATGAGACATGTGGCTTCCTGCCCTTCCAAATCTCGTAGGATGTTTTGCTTGTGAATACATGTAGATACACTCGGTTGATTGTATAACAAGCTGTATCAATGGCTTTTGCCCCCCATTTTTTTGTGGATTTCTTTCTCGGCTAACATGACTTGAGCCATCTCCTGAAGAGTCTTGTTCTTTCTTTCCACAACGCCATTCTGCTGAGGGGTGATTGGTGCAAAGAACTCATGTTGAGTTCCAAGTTCATCACAGAAGTCGCTGAATTGAGAGTTTTCAAATTCCCTGCCATGATCATTGCGAATTGTAACAATCATCCCAACTGGACTTCCGTTTTCTGTCTATAATTTTATCACTAGAATTCTAAACACTTCCACAGTATTAGATTTTTTTTAGAAAAGCTACCCATGTAAATCTAGAGAAATCATTAACACATACAAAGATGTATTTCTCGCCACCTATACTAGGTGTATGGATTGGACCCATCAAATCCATATGCAGTGATTCCAGATTTCTTGAGGTAGTTATATACTGAACTGAAGAGTGAGGAGATCAAAATTTTTTTACCTTGTTGACATGGTCCACAGACAATTCCACCTTTGCTCGTCAATGTAGGCATACCTCGTACTGCCTTTGCCTTTGCAATTTTCACCATGGTTTTGTAATTGATGTGACCAAGATTTCTGTGCCACAGAGATCCTTCATCTTGTTTATAACTCACACATTTCACTTCCTGCTCCAACAAATAGTAATTATCTGATGATTGAATGCCTGAAAGGACTTTAGCTTCACCGTGTTTCACTATACATTTATCTTTCTGAAATTCCTCGGTCATATTTTCGTCACACAGTTGGCTTATGCTTAGAATATTTTCCTTTAAGTCTTCAACAAATAATCACTGGTGAATACTGTGAATCTTTCAATTTATAGTTTTCCTTTTTCAACTACTCTACCCTTCTTTCCATCGCCAAAGGTAACAAAATAACCATCATATGGTGTTGTTTGTGAGAAATTCCTGAGTGCCAGTCATGTGGCGAGAATAACAACTATCAAAGTACCATGAATATCTGGAATGTGCTATAAGAGAAGTATGTGCAACAAGGAAAATACTAGAGCTTTTGACAACCCACACCTTCCTTACCATCCTTGATTTCTCAACCTCGTGTATGTTGGAACATGCTAAGATATTTTGTCCTGTTATGATGTCTCTGAGAAATATCTGACATTGTTCCTCTATCTACCCTTGATACAAGTAGTAGCTACAGATGAGAGGTTTCCTTTGATTAGGTTTGCCAAAATTTCTCTTTACCTCTTGAATCTTCGACTTGAGTGTGACTGTGTTCTTACGAGGGTTGTCATACCCAATTCTGTGTCAATCTCCAAAGCTCTTTCCTATGATCAGAATATTATCAAGTTTTTCTTTTCCAGTGTTTAGGTTGGTAATAGCTGCTTCAGACGTCTCAGCTCTCTTGGTTGCTGAAATTAGCTTCACATTTAACTGATCATTCTCTTTTCTAAGTTCAGCAACTAACACTCGCAACTCTTTTTCCATCTCAACCGGATAGTTTTTCTCTTCCTTCAGTACTTTGTTTGTATCAACAACTTGAAGCCACATAGCACACATATTCTCGTATGTACTTTAGATTTATTCATCACTCACAGCAAGCCCATCATCATCACTAGACACATCATCCAAATTTATGTAAAAGCATACAACTTCAATTTTATCTGACATGTTGGAACATTCATCATCTGATCCACCATGAATTTTTTCTCCAAATTCCACATAGTTTCTCGTAAGTTCTTCTCTGTCTTTCTCATCTTCTTTATCTTCACTCAATGGGGTGACATATGAATATCCTTGTTCTTCATGGTATATGTGCACTCAACCTGAATATGACCATATCATTCACATTCTCTGCATTGAATTTTTCCAGGCTATTTTGATTCACCACTTTGATTTCTGGGGAGTAGTTGATTTCCTTGTTCAAACCGTGTCCCACAGTTATTTCCAAATTCTTGTGGCTTTGGTCCATTTCCACCAAACCTTTCTTGCGATTTCTTATTTACCATTTTCTTTAGCATTCTTGAGAAATATTTCATGATAAGTGCAAGTTTTTCAAATTCATCATCACTATCAGATTCGTGATTGTCCTTTGATGACGATGTTCTAAGCGCCAACTCCTTTTGAACCCTTTTTGTAGTCTGTTGGAATGCTATCTTATAAGTTTGTACTGATTCCTTTAATTCATCTAAACTCATAATGGCTACATCTCTTGCTTCTTCTGTTGCTGCAACCTTCATTGCGAACCTTTTAGGAAGTGATCTCAAGGTCTTCTTTACCAATTTTGCCTCTTTGCAAACTTTTCCAAGTTCATACGCCATATTGGAGATATCTCTGAGTTTCCCGTTAACTACATCAATAGTGTCATTTTCCTCCATCTTTATAGAAACATCCTCCACCATCCCATCATATCCATTATCTTCATATAAATCAACGACTTCTTTACTTTTAACAACTTCTTAACTAGCCATCCAACCTCCCTGTCCCGTACCCAACAAGTGTAACTAGTTTAAGAAACTAGTGCCGTCAAACCAGTGCTAGAGAGAATCTCAATAGTAGTGGGAGTTGAGAGTTTAACGAAGGAGCAGAACCGAGATATTAGTCATCATGGGAGTTCCCGGGGGTTGTATGATAGGAACCGATACCAACCGATACATCAATACATCCGGGGGTTGTATGATAGGAACCGATACCAACCTTCCTTTCAATGTATTAAAGGCTCCTTTACAACCCCCATCCATCACAAATTCCACCTCCTTTTGCAACAACTTGCATAAAGGAGATGCTATCTTTGAGAAATCCTTGATGAACCGGTTACAGAATCCCGCATGACCAAGAAAAGAGCGTACTTCACACACATTAGTAGGATAAGGAAAAGTTTGAATTGTGTCTATCTTTGCCTTGTGAACCTTAATAACCTTAGAGGAGACAACATGGCCTAAGACAATGCCTTGCTCTACCATGAAATGACACTTTTCAGAATTTAACACAAGATTAGTCATGTCTGAGAAGAGTTGTCCAAGAACCAAGAAAAGAAGAGTCACATCCAAGACTCAGCCACGAACTGGAATTATAGCAATCACGATGTGTTCACAAAATCAAATCGTGTGTTCATCATCTCAAAAATCATTTTGTGTACCGAAAATCAACAGTGTGTTCATCAATTCATCACGGTTGAAGCATCCTTAAGACTCTATGTATGACACCACAACTTACTACTATCTACTTTCTAGTAGTTAGAAGTAAGTGAGGGGAGCAACTCTATAAATGTTATCTTTGGTTGCACTGAGTTTTATAAAGATGCTCGGGTCCCAACAAAATTTTAGCGTTGTTGTCAGGGATTTAACACAAGATTAGTCATGTCTGAGAAGAGTTGTCCACGAACCAAGAAAAGCAGAGTCACGTCCAAGACTCAGCCACGAACCAGAATTATAGAAATCACGATGGAATCCATGATCTCAAACACTAGCAATGCGGAGTCACGACTGCAGTCGACTGTAAATACAAGCAGAGAAACACTAATTCGAGTAAGTAACACTAAACTGAAAAATACCAATTCTCTGAAAGAAAGAACTGACTTGATCGTTGGGGCCATTTCCCTCGAATCACTTCAGGAACCTCTATTGCTGGCTCACTCTTATCTACAACGATCATCAGCCATTTTTCCTGACCAGGAATACCACATCAATTCTCAAAGTGGCGCTCAAAACAGAATGTTTGGAGTCCTCATACAATGTTGTCTTCTTTTCATTTTGTAGCGCTTCTAAGACCTAGGTTTACCATCAAATTCTATAGAAACATCCTCCACCATCCCATCATATCCATTATCTCCATATAAATCAATGACTTCTTTACTTTTAACAACTTCTTAACTAGCCATCCAACCTCCCTGTCCCGTACCCAACAAGTGTAACTAGTTTAAGAAACTAGTGCCGTTAAACCAGTGCTAGAGAGAATCTCAATAGTAGTGGGAGTTGAGAGTTTAACGAAGGAGCAGAACCGAGATATTAGTCATCGTGGGAGTTCCCGGGGGTTGTATGATAGGAACCGATACCAACCTTCCCTAGCTTATCGCCATCTACTTTTTAGTGGTTAGAAGTGAGCAAGAGAGATGACTGTAAATATCTATCTTTGATCGTGGTTCGTGGATATTTAACGATGCCTGTGGGCCTCATCAAATATATATCTCATAAAAGAAAACCCTCCCTTTTGCAACAAAAATTATACAAGGGGATTAATAATGGTTGTAGAAAATAAGTTTTTACAACTAGAAATAAATAAGGTTGTAAAAATTCACTATTAATTACGATTAATTAAATTCTTTCATGTAATCAGTAATGAGCATGTGGTAAAAAATAACCGCACTCTAATTAGCAAAAATAATTAGGTAGTTGGTACTTTCTACCACCACTTTTCCAGATGTTAACACTGGAATCGAAAATTTTAAACGAAAGGTAATAAAATAAATTTTTCGCGAAGGATTGGTGAATGCACCAACTATCTATTCCCAGATGAACGGAAATTTTTTTGTTCATCATCCATGCAAAAAAATGTTCATCATCTGTGTGCGTGAGCTGTGTTATGCATGAGCTGTGTTGTGCGTGAGCTGTGTTGTGCGTGAGCTGTGTTCGTGCTCTAAAATTTTACCAAATCTCTGCAAACAAAATCAAATCGTGTGTTCATCATCTCAAATATCATTTTGTGTACCGAAAATCAACAGTGTGTTCATCAATTCATCACGGTTGAAGCATCCTTAAGACTCTATGTATGACACCACAACTTACTACTATCTACTTTCTAGTAGTTAGAAGTAAGTGAGGGGAGCAACTCTATAAATGTTATCTTTGGTTGCACTGAGTTTTATAAAGATGCTCGGGTCCCAACAAAATTTTAGCGTTGTTGTCAGGGATTTAGATTGCGTTTATTTGATAGCTGGCTTAGTTAGTTGATAGAGTAGTGATTTCTTGTGTTTTTTTGGGTGTGTTTTGTTTGTTTTTAGGGTGTGCCAATTTTGTGTGTTTGTTAGTAAGTATTGCTTGACTTCTTGGTGTCATCCGAGAATCTTTGCACTATGATTATGAATTTTGTGTGCTTTCTTTGTTTTTGCTTAGTGTAGGTATTGCTTGAGTTCTTGGTATCTCCACCAAGAATCTTCGTATCTCATCCATGTGGATCTCGATATATGTGACAGCATCCTCGTGGTTCCGAAAAACTTAGAGATGCACAACACATAAATCCTTTGCACTAGTCCCAAACAACTTAACCTATCTAACCCCTTGGTCCTCCAGCCTGCCTTCCTGTCAAGATCTCAGAACCCCCACATAATCGACCTCATTCAAATAATCGATACCTAACACGATTACCTCCTCTGCCAAATACCATATCACAATACTTGCATCAGGCATATACCGGGTCCTTACAAAATGCTTGAAAATTTTCATATAGCGCTTGAACGAATACATCCATCTCAAAATACGAGACCACATAGTTTGATCTCCCACACCAATGAATAATCAGATGGGCCTTCAAAGAATGAGGGTGGAAAGTACATCTCCATTTGGCATAATACTTCGACAATCATCCTTGCAACAGGTCGGGCTTTGCAACAGTAAGGCTTTTGGAACATATAGACTTGAAGAACAAACAAAGCTTTGTAATGAACAATCTTACATGGTATGAAAATGACTACCTTATGGAAATGGCATTCAATTCCTGCATCTGGTTGTGGCAGTCATGTGATTTCAGGTCGACCAACTTCAAATCTGTGACAGATACACATGAACTAATGTTAGAAGCATAAGCTCTCGACACCTTGACACTGCTAAGGGCTTCAAAGTATTATTTCTTCTCTGATTTAGACATGGAATAACAAGCATGTAGGAGATAACATTCATCATAATTTGTGACAGGACCAAGACTCTTCTTAATACCCATTTCAGCCAAGTCAAGCCAAACCTTTAACCAATCATTGGTTTTACCAGAAGTATTTAAAAGTGTCTCAATTAAAGAATCGCATTCTTCTCAATATTCATTATATCAATTCAGTGTCTAAAGTCTAAATCCTTCATGTAAGGGAGTTGGAAAAAATTAGAGCATTTCTTCCAACTTCCCTCACTTTCAAATTTTTGCTTCCTCTTTCCGAAATCGTTATACTATACCATAAATATTTCAAAATCCTCAACACCCATTAATGGTAACGGTGGTCCTCTTAACTCAATTTCCCCATTGAACCACTTCTTTGTCGAACACCACATGTACCCCTAAGGAAGAAACCGCTCATGACCTTGATAGACAGTTTTACCTCTGTTTTTCAGTTGAAAAAAATGATGCATTTTCTCACACATTGGACATGCAAAGTTCCCGTTAATCAAATATCCAAAACAATTCCTATAAGCGAGAAAAAATATTTTTGGTGCAAAACAACAAGCCCTTCAATGCCCGGAAACCTTCGTTGAAAATCTTCACAAGACCATCCAAAACTGGAGCAAGGTAAAATCTTGGTATAGGATAGGTAAGTACACAGGAGAGCAAAAGTGCATAGCATCTACATAGGAGACACCTCGCAGGAGCCAACTTTGAACACAATTACAAGATCACAAGTCCCACGGGAAGTAACCTTGTATAATGCATTACAACACCCATGAGTTAGAGATCGTGACCCATGATTAACTTGGAATGACCTAACGTGGACACAAACATATGAGAATATAGGAAAACTAACCCTATAAATGGAAGCAAGATGAAAGAACCAAGGTAAGCACAACAACAACATTCTTAATATTCAACACCTTTCACTGACTTTATCATCAGAGCTTTTCCCACGGATATGATTTGGGGGATTCTTGCAGGAATCCTTCCGGCGGCTCAAGGCCATTATCGTTCTTGGAACACAAACCACATCAGTGGCGGTGTATGTTGGGGACCTAAAAACCAGGTCAATTGTTTTCCCTAAACTATGATGACTAGGAGTTAAGCTAGTAAGCATAGAGAACCCTCACCTCCACCAAAGACAACCAACCCAATGAACACTGAAGATGTCCAGGAATCATAAGATGAGCAATATTCCTCACCACACATCCATAAAAAATGAGTAGTGATGCTCAAAAGGAGGACACATGATACGATGTTGAAGACAAAGTTGAGCATTCCCCATTGGTAGAGAGCTTACAAAACTCGTAATGTGAAAATGATATAAGCTACCAACACAGCTTAAGGAATACGATGGGACAACGGATGCAAAGGCGTTACTACACTCATATATGTTAAGCATGGCATTTCTAGATGCGCTAATCCAAATGGTTTGAAAAGTTTTTCAAATTTTCTTAGCAGGAACAATGCTAGTTTGGTATGACAGCCTATCTAGTAGTAGCATACAAAGCTGGAGCTAGTTAGCCGACCAATTCATGGGAAGATTCTACCAGAAAAAAAAGTTTACAAAGACATTTGCGGACTTGATTAACATCTCACAACAAACTAGTGAGAGCATTACCATGATTGCTTTGTCATAGAAAGCCTGGAAGTCAAGGATCTTACTCACCAATTATCGTTAGGTGCATTCATGAACACTATGAGGTAAAGAGAGTTTTACAAGAAACTCACAGCATGCATGCTGGAATATCCAAGAGACCTCCAAAAGGCAATGGAAAAATTCATAAAAATAGAGGAAGCCAACAACAAGAAGTTGGAAAATGAGAAGCGGAAAGAAAATAGACAACCCATTTAGAAGATATGGAGTTGAAAAGGAAGAGCAGGCGTACCGATAGAAGTTAAGACCAAGAAGACCATTGGGTTGAAGATGTGGCGGCCCAGTTAGGAGAATATTGAATGCCCTAACACCATTACTGCATTTATGGGTAATTAAGGGCAATAATTAAAGAGAATGGTATTTAAGACATGGAGATAAATACAAGGTACACATTTACTTATCATTCATTTTTTTCTTAATCATATTGGATGCTTAGACTAACTTAGGCATTGGAGTGCTGGCCCCTGGAACCCCCAGGGACATTTTTATTGTAGGTTAGTTTGAGAAGAACTCACGCCCATGAATTGGTCGGTTGTTGGAGAAGCATCAAGTGGCGCCGTCTGTGGGGGAATAAGCTTGATAAAGGGTTTTGAGAGTTTATGTCATGGTTGTTCGAAGGAGTGAAAGGTTGAGGTTAATAGGTACGAGGGATTAATCTCTGCCAAGGTTAAAAATGAAGAATTCAGGAGTAGGAAACAATGCCTGTGTCGAGGACATCAAAATGGCTAACTTTCAAACACTAGGAATGAAGTTGCGTGCGGAGCCTATTACAGGCGTAAGCCACGAAGGGGGGTAAACCTCAGTGGAATTTGGCACAAGTACCTTGGCACCAATCTAGAATGATGTGTTGGGACCCTCGAGGATGCCAGAAATGATGGGAGAGCAAGAATAAGGAAACCTCGATTCCTTGCTCGAAGGGATAGTCGATCCGAGGGACAAAAGGTTTATGGAGATTTCACGTGATTCATATATGGAAGCCTACGGTTAGCATGGGCAAGGAAATAAGGATGCGGGGAGGGTGACCCTAAATCAAGATGTAGAACAAGCATCTCGGGTCCTGGTTGCAGCTGGCTATCGAGTCACCCCACCTCCGACGGATGACAGGGTCACGCACGGGGTATTACCGCCCTCACCTTTGTTAATAACTACTATGGGGTGAGCTTCTCAACCTCCAATAACTTATCCTTATCACGCATATGCTAGAGAACTATTACAAGCCAGGCCTTAGCCTTCTATTCCTTGTCAGTCTCAGGTCCTATATATTTGTTGCCTTCGCTAGCTCCATCTGCTCCTACCCTCGACCTGGCTAGTCCAAGAGCAGCATATGGATAAATGGCCTCTACTACCATGCAAGGATATAGAAGTATGGGAATTAGTTAGGGGCTTTAAAATCCTCTTGTCCAACCATCACCGCCATATGCATACCTGAGCCTCGAACAACCTTGAATGAACCTCGGATATGGAGTGACTCAACCTCTTTATACGCCATATTTGGGCGGTTATGGTAGGGGCTGAACCTACAAGGGTGGCAACAAAAACCCCCCTCGGATGCAAGCAAATCATTAAGAAGGGAATTGGATAGGTTGCTCGGACCCTAAGGTCAGGCTGCGAGGTCACCTTTTAGATCGGTGATCAGTGGGGTTTGATGGCCAATAGAAGTGAAGCCTCTGGAAGGACTTCCCACGTACAATGGTGAGACTGACCCTTAAGAGTTCATCCAGATGTTCCTGGGGTTCATGAGTTTGAGGGACATTGATGAGAAATGAACATGCAAGCTGGTAGGTAGCTACCTGTGGGGAAAAATACATGAGTGGTTCAATAAGGTTCTAAGAGGCTTGCTCTGATCCTACCGAGACTTCAGTGGAGAATTGTTGAGCCAGTACGCACAAAAGAAGAAGTTTACCAAAACTCTGTTAGAACTCTACCAGATGAAGCAAAAGACAGAAAAAAGCACGGAAGGGTACCTGCTAGGGATGCAACACTTAGAATTATACAAGAAGTTGAGTACTAGCACCCCCAAGACTTTGCAAAAACTTCAGGAGGTTGTAGAGAAGTACTCAAGGGTAGAGGAAACAACTAGAAGTAAAAGAGATAACCTTATAGAGAAAATGGGACGAAATGTAGAGTATAGAGGAAAAAGGTTGAACCCATAAGAACACTATTTGAGAGATACACTCCATTGCAACCAACATTCAGAGGGAGATCCCCTGCACAGATCTTAAGTATACGTAGAGGGTTGTTTTGAGCACCCCCACCATTACAGAGTTCCCACAGCTCGGTTGCAGCCCAGAGGGAAACAAATCGGTATTGTGATCATCACAGGAATTATAGCCATAACACAAATAATTGCACATAGTTGAGGATGGAGATTGATAGGTGTGAGCGGGAAGGACAGTTTTGAGGGTAAAGACACAAGAACCAGGCTGCCCCATCGAGGCCCCGAATGAACCAATGACAGCCTTATAGAAAGAACAATAAAAACAATGGGGGTAGAAGAGATAGAAGGCCTCGAGAATGGGTGGTTCGAGACAGGGGGCAGGAAGGAAGGCCAGATAGACCCTAGGAACAACAGGAGGGAAATCAAGATAACCAAAATAGGGAAAACCCACCCGTTTGAAGGGTAATTAATGTCATCGGTAGCATGGTGGGAGAGAGATCTTTGAATTCTGTGATAAAAGAAGAGGCTCGGAGGGTCCCTACGGAACGCCCAGTCACAAGAGGTTTCGACCGGACGAGATGGTCACTTTCTTGGAAGCGGATGTCGTACAAGAACAAACACCTCATGCAGATCCTACGGTAATTTAGACGGATGTCATACCAGGCCAAACACTAATAACACATTTAGACGGGTTCAGGGGGCAGGTAGGGAAAAACATGGAAATATATGTGAATGACATGATTGTCAAAAGCAAAAGTTATGATGAATTCTTAAAAGGCCTGCAGGAAACATTTAGTAGGCTTTGAGGGGCTAATTTAAAGTTGAACCAGTCTAAATGTCTTATTGGTGTGGGGGCGGGGAAGTTTCTTGGATTCATGGTCTCAGAGAGGGGGATTGATGTAAACCTGGAAAAGATCAAAGCTTTGAAGATAATGAAAACCCCCACAATCAATAATGGATGTACAAAAGCTTTCATGGTCTTTAGCAGCATTGAGTAGGTTCCTATCGAAGGGGGCGGAGAAGCACTTACCCTTCTTCGATGTATTTTGAACGATAAAGAAATTTAAGTGGAATGGCAAATGCGACGAGGTATTCAAGCAGTTGAAGGAAAACTTGAAGACACTACCTACCTTGATGAAACTAGATGAGGATGAGATGTTATACTTGTATATTTCTGCGTTATCATTGGCAATTAGTGTGGCCCTGATAAAAGGAAAAAAAGGTTCAGCATCCGATTTACTTTGTCAGTCGTGCTTTGCAAGGGCCGAAGATGAGGTATACTATCCTCGAAAGGTTGATTCTAGCACTCGTACTTGCAGCCAGGAGGTTGAGACCCCACTTCCAAAGACACTAAATAGTGGTGCTCACAAACCATCATATTCAACAGATTCTGCTAAAGCCAGAGATTTCAGGAAGAATGATGAAGTGGCAGTGGAATTGGGAGAGCATGATATCCAATATCAACCTCGAGATGCAATTAAGGGACATGCACTGGCATAATTTATATGAAAAATAAAGAGCCCCTCAAGGTATGTTTGGATCCCATTCAAAAGGTAGGAGCGAGCCAAAATGAGGTATGGAAGTTGTATGTGGATGGTTCATCACATTCGGGAGGAAGTAGAGCTGGGGTTCTGTTAACTAGCCCTAATGGAAGATATTACCTTTATGCGTTAAACTCTGCATTCAAAGAAACTAATAATGAGGCTGAGTATGAAGCAGTGATCACTGGATTGTGCCTCGCAAGGGAGCTCCGGGTGGAGGAACTGGAGGTTTTCAGTGACTCCCAAATTGTGGTTCAATAGGTGAAATGGGAATACGAGGCCAGAGAGCATAACTTGCAAAGATACCTCGAGTTAGTGAAGAACTTGTTAAAAACTTTGAAATCTTACATTTTAACGCAGGTTCAGAGAGAAAACAATCATAAAGTATACGCTCTAAGAAAACTCTCTTCTTCGGATTTGGGAACCCAATCCTAGAATTAACTACTCATGGAAACTTTGAGCAAATGAATTTTCTAGGAACCTATGGTTTTGGAGGTGGAAGCGAATGACTCCTGGATAAAACCGTTCATGGCATATCTTCGAGAGGGTGTCCTGCCAGACAACGAAGTGGATTCCAGAAAGATAAGGCTGAAAGCTCTAATGTATGTGTTGCAGGAAGAAGTGTTGTATATAAGGGGTCATTTGCAGCCATTTCTACGATGCGTTAACACTTTTGAGGCTGATTATCTTATAAGGGAAGTCCATGAAGGGGTATGCGACAGCCACCAGGGAGCCAGATCTGTGGCGAGGAGGCTTATTCGAGTGGGATTTTACTGGCCTACAAAGATCAAGGATGCGAATTGATACATTCAAGCTTGCCACCAGTGTTAGAGACATTCTCCTATAATGCAGGTTCCCCAGGAAGAAATGAGAAGCATCTATAGTTTGTGGCCATTTGACAAATGAGGGATTGATCTGGTGGGCACTATTCCAGAAGTGCCAAGAAAATTTATATACTTAATAGTGACCATTGATTATTTCACGAAGTGGGTAGAGGTTGAGCCCCTGACGAACATAAGAGGAAAAACAGTTATGTCCTTTTGTTGGAGAACATTGTGTGCCATCTTGGAATCCCAAGGATGATCATTACAAATAACGGAACACAAATTGCTCAGGATCCCTTCAAGAATTGGTGCGAGGAATATCAGATCAAGCAAAAAGTGACATCAGTTTACCACCCTGAAGCCATTGGACAAGTGGAAGTGACCACAAAACGATAGTAAATGGAATACGAGAACGCCTCGAGGAGGCGGAAGGTAATTGGATATGGGAATTACCCAATGTGTTCTGGGCGTATCAGAAAGCTTAGTCTTCCACCACTATTGAAATGCCATGTAGCCTAGCATATGGCTCAGACGTGGAAATCCCTGCGGAAATAGGTGCTCCTAGCCCAAGGATGATGGCCGATGCAGATGACACAATCAATCAGCAGAACCATGTCTGGACTTGGATATGGTGGAGGAGAAGAGAGAGTTAGCTTCTTTACACGAGGTTGAAGTCAAAGAACTGGTCAAAAGATACCATGACAGAAGGGTTAAGAAGGTGTTGTTTAATCTTGGGCACTTGGTAATGAGGAAAAGCGAGAAAAACATAAAGGAACCTGAAGGGAATTTAACGACCAATTGGAAAGGACCGTATAAGGTGATCAAAATTGCACCCCGGAGGAAGCTATGTTCTCGAAGAGATGAATGGGGTTCGAATGCCAAGGAGGTGGAACATCACCAACCTGAGAAAGTACTACCAGCTATGATGAGGGGGTTGCTTTTAAACGGCACTCTAGTTGATGTTCGATTGGGTTGCCTTAAAGCGGCACTCTAGATGGTATATCCAGCCATGGCTGATGTTCGAGTGATTTGCCCGAAACTGGCACTGTAGATGATGTTTAAGTGGTTTGCTCTAAAGCGGAACTCTAGTTGTTTTTTGAGTGGCTTGCTCTAAAGCGGAACTCTAGATAATGTTCGAGTGGTTTGCTATAAAGCGGCACTCTAGTTGATGTTCAAGTGGTTTACTCTAAAGCGGTAATATAGATGATGTTCGAGTGGTTTGCCTAAAGTTGCACTCTAGTTGATGTTTGAGCGGGTTGCTTTTAAGCAGCGCTCTAGATTATGTACGAGTGGTTTGGTCTAAAGTGGCACTCTAGATTATTTTTGAGTGGTTTGCTCTAAAGAGGCACTCTAGTTGATGTTCAAGCGGGTTTCTCTTAAGCAGCGCTCTAGATGATATTTTCAGCTATGGCTGAGGTTTGGGTGGTATGCTTTTAAGCAGTACTCGAGGGCTACTCTTGTAATCTTGGAATGATGAACTAGTGGACAAGATTGGCAAGATGTAGGTGAAAACACCAAACCTGAGTAAAATGTTTGTGTCTCTGAACTTCTTTATTCCTACTTACTGAAGATATTCATACTACGATAGCTTAAAGAAGTTGCACGAGGCATTTATATTCGATGGGTAAAATATTTGAGGGAGTATAGGCACGAGTAATGTGAATCTGATACAATATCTTAACCAAACCCAATCTGCGTTTTCTAAGAGTGAGAGTAAAAACATGCTATTTATTCAAACTTCGTCAATTGTCAGAATTACAATTTTGATACTAAAAAGTACATGAACTTATTCATCTAAATGTATCCATCTCATTGGAGGAAACCCCGTCCAAAACAAATCTTTGATGGAAATAAGTTTTCCTAGACCCTTCACCGTTGCTTCTATTTCTTCGAGCTCTTCAATCTTTATACTAGTGGCTCTCCAAATATCCTTCATTTGTTCTTCCACATGATATTCAGAAGGATCAAGGGGAGCAATGGTCTTACACTACTTCTTCATGGAACAATTGAACGAGCCCTTTGAGAAGGATCCAACGCTCTTACGGTGTTTTCTGGAAGATCCCTCGGTAACTTTTCTCGGGTGGCAAGATGCTTATCAGATTCTTTAATGGCAGATCTCTATGACCGAGGAGCAGAACGATAACTCGAGGGGGTTAATCTTTTTACCTTCAGCTCTGCCAACCAATCAAGACTAAGGTCAAAGGCATTTTTCTGCCGAGGAGTTCCATTCTCACTGATGTTAACTTCATCCATCCAGTATCAAGCAGCTTTGAGTAGAAATTTTTGGAAGCTGATCATTGTTGATTAAATATGAGGTAGGAATGTTGTGAGAAAGCATATGAGCACGAAGGCTTACTTTGTGTGCAGGAATTTTTTTCTTCAAAATCACCGATATGCCCCTCTACTTCTTTGGCATGTACCTTCCAGGCCTTGATCTCCCCCGTGAGTTGTGCGTTCTCGGACAAGAGGGATTCTATGAAAGAACTATCTTCTACCAGGGCTCCTTCGAGGGGTTGTATGAGGATCGCTTGGAGAATGGGGGTCCTCGCTAGCTATCTTCCAAGGGAGCAATTCTTCTTCAAGGCTACTCATTTTGTGCTGAGCTACTAGATGTTGCTCGGCGAGTACTTCCCTTTGGGCCACTAGCATGCAATTTTCACCCATGCAACCAATTAGGCGTCGTTCCACTACTGGAAGCCTAGTCGCAGTATCAATGCATGACTTCAGAGAACAAAACTTTAAATATATTTGATGCATTAGCTCTTCGAAGCCTCTATCTGCGGGATTGATACCTTCAACCACCTCTAAAGGATATGTACAATTAAATTCTTTGCTTAGAAAATTCCTAACAAACCCCTTAAAGGTTGGATGGTCTTTAGACTGCCATAGCTTCATCTCAGCTTTGAGTTGGTAGAGCTTGTCCTTTAAGGATTCCTTCTTTCGATTACAATCACATAGATCCTGTGTGGCCTTTAATAGTTGTTTGTGTGTCTCACACAACTCTTTCTAAGAACTCAAAATCTCCTCACAAGCGCCTTCTAACACTCTCTTCAACGAATTAAACTACGAAAAGAGAACAAAGGAAAAATTAATAATTCATAAAAATGGCAAAACATATATTCTTATATTGAAATTTCAAAAGAAAAATAAGTTACAATTGGGGGCCCTAATTGGAAAATTTACAATCAAGGACAAACCCTAGAATCATTTTCTTTTGAGGTGGATGCAATCATTATTCCACTCGACAGGATGCTGAATTCTTCTCGGGAGAGGCGTTCGTGGCCTTTGGAAGAGGGATAGCTCAAATACCCTCAGCCGTGAAGAACTGCCCTTTGGACTTAATGAAATCAATCAAGGCAAAGAAAAGGCCATCTTTCTTTATTGCTTTATCCCATTTTTCATCCAGAGTGGCTTCGAGCTCTAGGTTGACTAGATCGTCCACCTGCTTAGCAAGATCTTCAAACAGGGAGGTAGACACTTGAGGCTTCAGGAATTACTCAGCTAATTCACTACAACCAAGTTGTTTGGCCACCCCTAAAAGATCTATAAACAGTTGAAGCAGCTCAGAGCTGTTCAAAAGTTTGTGTTTAAATGCCTCGAGTAGTTGAACTTGCGAGGTTGGATCTTCAGCAGTTTGAACACTCTTCTCGAGGGTATCCTTCTTTATCATCCATTGATGCCTCTTGATATCAACACTCCACCTCTCCTCATTCCAGAATTTTTTGTTTTTCCTCGAGGAAGAATTTTTGTATTTCCTAGAGTGCCATATTCCTCTCCTTGAGTGCTCTCTTCAACTCCAAAATTTTGGCATCTTGTTTAATGAACTTTTTCACGAGGGAGCCATGACCAGAAGCACAGGCAAGAGCGAAAGTTGCCATCTTCTATGTGGCCTCGTGGAAAAATTGGGAGACCTAGATAAATAGTTCAGCTTAGATCAATGTTAAGAAAAAGGACACTAAAATAAAATTTTCATACGAACGGATGAAAACCGTAGGCTTAGAGGCCATCCCCGAGAGATGATGCTCAATCTTGGACATGGATGCCACATCACTCAAAGGGGGTGCTGACTGTTGATGGGCATTCTCACCGCTGCGTGCTCCTATTAATGGTGGGGGAGAGGCGTTACTAACATTGTTGCCATCTGCCCTTGTCTTCCAGCAAACATTCATAGTATAAGGAGGTTGGCTATCAGCAATGGTTGGAGTAGGCCTTTCACCACCTACAGTGAGAGGGGAGGCCTGATTTGAGGGAGTAAAGGTCCCTTTAGGAGGACTTTGACCCTGCTCCGAGGGCTTTTGTTTTTTAAGCCGCTAGTGAGACCCACTGGAAAAATAAAAACAGAGACCATCAGTAAAAATAAACTCAACGACACAACACAGGAGAAATAGAATTCTATTAAGGCACCTTCGGAGGCTTCCGAGTGTGTAACATCACTAACGAGGGTCTCGGGGGGGGGGAGGGCCTTCTTTGGGGCCCTCAAGTTCTCTTCTTCTCTTCTTGATATTCTTCCAGAGTATTTTATACACATAATACCCTTAGATTTCGGGAAGGAATACAAAGCTGCCAATCCAGGAATTAGGATTGTTGAAGCGGCTGTAATCAAGAGAGCTAGACAACAACTTTTGTATATCCATCTCAAGGGCATCTGGACAAATATACTCCCCGGGTTTGGGAGACTCGACTCGCACGTTCCAATTCCATGGGGGAACTCAATACTTCCTACTGTCAAATAAGATCCCTTTCTTCCATCTTCTCTAGTCACACAAATTACCAGGAACACTAAAAACCTTGTGATGTTCCTCCTGAGTGGTAAAAGAGACAATCATGTTAGTGGACCGCCCACTATAAGACATGAAGTACAGCGAGCGAAGTAGCTTATTCCTTGGCTTGATACCAAACTCTTCGCATTGTGTTAAGAACATAATGATGATTACCAAGACATTGGGAAAAACTTGTGCGGGGTTCACCTGAAAATTTTAAGGAGTTTGGAAAAAAGGGGCAGAAGGGAAAGGTGATCCCGCAACAAAGATGTCTGAGGAAAATGGCTGATCTTCCCTTGGGGAGGTTATGGGGGGGGGTATCTTTCTCTCGAAAGGGTTGAACATTGGCATCTGGGGCTATTCATCGGCTAAAATGGATTGAGTGCAAAATCGCTCATATAGCTTTCCCCACTACTGGGGCAGAGGGCTCCTTCCCTAAGTCTCTTAGCCTTATCCTTTGAGAAGTCCCCTTTTCTTATTTTTGAGAGGGTTTAGCCAGAGAAGATACCTGAAGTGCTCTCAAGGGTACTTTCTCCTCTTCGTGGGACGTCCTATCTCTTAAAAGAGATGCATCCTCCTCCTCCTCCATGGCCTCGAATGGTGCTTCCTTGCGGGTTAAAGATATATTTGACCTCGCTTCGAATTTAAGTTTTGGATTCGGAGGAGAGTAGAAGCCAATTTTTCCACTAGTGGGGGATCTCCTTATCTGGGGCTTGCCCATGCCTGGTGGCCAGCTCTCAATGGGCTCTCGAGGAGGTGTATCAATCACTGAGAAAACCCTCTCTTCCCCAGGACTGTTGGCAATCTGATCAGACATACCTTCTCCAGCATCTAAATCATATCATATTTCTTCGGAATGAGTGCATTTCAAGTCGCTTATAGCTCTTTCTGGCGTACTAACCCTCGTCCTTCCTACCCTAATATCTCTGGGAAATTTATCGGTAGCGGAACCCTCATCAGAGTGGGGTATGATTATAAGGTGAGGAATTGAAAAGATTAGAATAAGAATAGAGATGAAAGTACTTACTGATTTTCTGGGAAAGGGGATGAAAGTTAGATCGCTCGAGAGAGAAGTAAAAGAATGCTTGTAAGAAAGTTCCTGCAAATGAGAAAAATGAAAGAAGGAAGAGCGGTTATGAGGTAATAATGGGGGCTGAAATGGCGGATAATTAATAACTGCATTGGAAATATAAAAAGTTATGGAAAAATGGAATTGCTTTAATGTCTTCTAAAAATGCGCTATTTGGGGAGCAGTAACACGCGCGGTTGTACAGCATGGACGCGCCTTTTGGAATCCTAATGTTGAGAGTTGATTAGAAAACTAGGTTCCGTTCCTCGAAGGCAAGAGCAACGAAGTGCAAGGTTTATTTCGAGTCTTCAGAGTCCTCGAAGAACCTTTGTATCATTCCAGCCTTCTGAGGTCGCGAACTTGCTTTTGTAGGGGCTCTTGATAGAGGTTAAGCCCAAGAAGGCCATTGGGCTGAAGATGTGGCAGCCCAGTTAGGAGAATATTTAACACTGTAATATAATTACCGTATTCGTGGTTAATTAAGGGAGATAATTAAGGAGAACGTTATTTAGGACATAGAGTATAAATACAAGGTACACATTTACTTATCATTCATTCTGTCTTAATCATATTGGACGCTTTAACTAACTTAGGCATCAGAGTGCTGAACCTTGGAACCCCAGGAATAGTTTTATTGCAGGTTAGTTTGAGAAGAACTCAATCCCCTCTATCACGTACTATCAAAAGGAAGAGAACCAGGAGCGGACAAACTACCTTTCAATGAGACTCCGCTAATCGAATCTCGAAGAGATATCTAGCAAAATCACAGGTATCTATTCAGGGACCCTAGCCCTATTTAAGCCCCAGCGGAGAAGATATCCAAGGACTCTTATTTTGACCTCCACAAAGACCACATGCACAAGACAAAGGAGCTATTGCATCAGGGATAGGCCTCTTAATACATAATGGCGACACCTAGTCTGAGGGATCTGCATCCTACGGCACCAGAAAGACGCTATTGAATAATTTATTTTCTTATATCTTATAGAATTTCATTTCACAATTGAGTTATAAAAGAAGCACTTACAAATTAAATTTGAAGCACTTATAAGCAATTGTTAAAACACCTACATATTATATTTGAAACACTTCATTACTAGCAATGGGCTCCTACATGTTATATTTTAAGCACTTACAAGAAATGGTCAAAGTACCTACGAGTTGTTTTACTAGCACATGTAAGTTATAAAGAAAACACCTATAACTTAAATTTGAAGCACTTACAAGACAAAGTTGAAGCACTTACAAGACAAAGTTGAAGCACCTAGAAGTTGTACTCTAATTACCACATTATTTTTGTAGCACATACAAGTTATAAAAGAAACACTTACAAGCGCTATTTGAAGCTCCTATGAGTTGTACACCTAGTTGTTTTAGTAGCACATGTAAGTTATAAAAGAAGCACTTACAATGTACATTTGAAGCACTTACAATGTACATTTGAAGCACTTACAAGTGGCAGTTTGAAGCACCTATAAGTTGTACTTTAAGTACCAAATTACTTTTGTAACACATAGAAAATATAAAATACGCACGTACATGTTATATTTAACCACTTACAAGCGTTAGTGGAACCACTTAGGAGTTATAATCTAAGCACCCACACACAAGTTATAAAAGAAGCACATACACATTCTATTTAGAGCACTTACCAGTGATGATTGAAATACTTACGAGTTGTACTCTATGCACCAAATTGTTTTGCAGCACACACAAAAACACCTACATGTTATATTTGAAGCATTTAGAAGCGACGATTAAAGCACGAAGGACTAGTCCACTAAGAATTATATAGTTCAAATCTAAGTCTAAGTAGCCTTACTTCTGTATTTCTCGGCTTGCCTATTTGTGCTTCTAGCTGTCTTAGCTAATCTTTCCTCATTTCTTTAGAAAAATGACATTTTCATTTTTAAAATTCCAACTACCCGTTGTTTTCGCAATGACATTGTTGGCAAGAGATCTTATACCTTATCAACATGTGCCTGAGTTTCTTGTTCATAAATTGGAGCCTCAATTGGTTCATCTTCAACCTTCTTCTAGATCTGATCAGCAAAGACCAGAACAAGGAAAATAATGTGACCATGTATTCCTGTAGAAAATGAAAGTAGTTATTCAAAAGAACAAGCTTAAGATATCAGAAACTAAGAGCTGGAAATATTTTCAGAGATTTCATTAACTTATGGAATGAATCTACAAGGTAGTATTTATACTTGTTTCTCAACTGAAAAGATAACAAAATAACTCCAAACAAGCTATACAAGCAACCTAACTAATTTAGAACCGAAAAACTAACTAATCAAAGCTAAGCTTTCAAAACATTTTCCACCAACTTAGTTTGGCGCCAAAAATTGATCAAGCCTTTATGGCCGATCCTGAGTCTGATCCTGAGTGTGCTATGGTGCCTCTGTGATTCCAGAACTCCTGAGCTACACTCTATCATATAATCCTTCACCCCCCACCATTCAAGAAGAGGATTGGTTGGGGAAAAAAATCCCATCTTGAAAATGAGAGGTTGAGAAATAGTAGAAGAAAGCAGTTTAGTGAATCCATCTGCTAACTAAGAATTGGAGAAGACATGTGGATCTATGAAGCTATCATTGCAAGCATATCTCACATAGTGGCAGTATATTTCAATGTGCTTAGTCTATTCATGAAAAACTTGATTCTGAGTGATGTGTAAGGCAGCAATGTTATCACATTTTAAAGGGTTTGGAAGCACGAATGGATATTGCATATCAGTGATAAGAAAACTGGTCCATTTGAGCTCAGAGACAGTTATAGACATTTCTCTATACTCAGATTTAGAAGAGGACTTGCTTCGTGTGTTTTGCTTCTTTTATTTCCAAGAGATCAGAGAATCTCCTGGAAAAATGCAATAACCTATGACAGATCGTCTAGTGAGCTTGCATGTATTGCAATTTTCATCACAAAAGGCAGATAAGGATTGAGATGATGTAGCAGAGATGAATAGACCATGATTCGGACATCCCTTCAAATATCTGGCTATATGAAGTGCAACTTTCCAATGATGATCAGTTGGTTGTTGGACAAACTGACTCAACTGATGTACTAAGATTGTGATGTTTGGTCTAGTGTAGGAAAAATAGAGAAGTCTTCCAATAAAACTTCTATAAAAGCTTGGATCAGGTAACAAAGGAGAAGAGTTGTCTCCAATTTTCCAAGAAGCTGGCAGTGGAGAAGCTACTGCATAGCAGTTAGTCAAATGCAGATCAATAAGCAGATCAGATATGTATTGGCTTGACTCAGAAAGATTCCAGCTTCTGATCTTGCTATTTCAATGCCTAAGAAGTACTTGGCCTGCCCTAGATCTTTAATGGTGAAAAGATAATTCAAATAGTTCTTGGAGACTTAGATTTCATCCTCTTAATCTCCAGAAATTAGAACACCATCAACATAGATTAGCAAGATAAAACTGTACTGATCAGTCTTCATTATGAATAGGCAGTGATCATGCTTGGACTGTCTGAATCCACACAAGATCAGATGTTTATTGAACTCAACATTCCACTCCCTAGAAGCTTTTTTGAGAACATATAAAGTTCTTTTGAGCCTGTACACTAGACTTGGCAAGGCTTTATCATAACCTAGTAGTGGTGTCATGTACAGTTCTTCGGTAATATAACAGTGTAGAAAGATATTGTTTATGTCAATCTGATGCAAAGACCAGCTCTTCAAATATGTTATTTTCATAAGCAACCTAACAATGTCCTTTTTAGAAACAGGGGAAAAAGAATCAAAGTAATCAACTCCTTCAATTTGTGAGAAACCTTTTGCTACTAGTCTGGCCTTATACCTTTCAACTGATCCATCTGCCTTGCATTTGACTTTAAAAACCCATTTGAAATAAATAGGCCTCTTTTGTACAGGTAATTGAACTAAATACCAGGAGTGATTAGATTCAAGAGCATATAGTTCAACCTCTATAGCCTTAACCCAATGCTGATTATTGTAGGCCTACTTATAAGAATGTGGTTTATGGATTCCTAAGAGATATGACATAAAACTCATATGTGCAATAGAAAAGGTAGGAATTAAATTATTAGAAGCATGTGCATTATTAACAATAAAATCATTCATCCAACCAGGTTTAGACCTAATCCTAGCACTTTGTATAGGAGCAGGGAGAATGTGTGTGTTAAGCCTAGCAGGACCATCATCATCAATAGGAAGAGATGATTCATGGATTTGAGGAGAATGAGGAGAGGATTATAAGATATCATTATCATCAATAAAAGATCATGATCAATATTAGATGAATCAGAAGGTAGAACATTGTATGGTACATCAGGAATATAATCAGTATCAGAAGATGGAATGGGAAGCATCACTTTAATTCAATCAGGCTTATCATTATGAAATGAAATACCTTATTTATATGGGAAAAGATTATTTTAGAAAACTACATCTCTGGCCACAAAAATTATTTTACAGAGAAGGTTATAAAGTTTAAAACCTTTCTAAATAGATGAATAACCCATGAAAATGCAAGGCACTGATCTTGGACAGAATTTGTGTTTATCTGGACTGAGGTTGGTAGCATAGCATACTGTTCCAAAAACCTGTATTTTAGAAATATCAGGAGGTTTCGAGTATAAAAGTTCATAGGGTGATTTCCAGTTCAAAACTAAGGATGGCAATCTGTTCATTATATTGGTAGCAGTTTAAAATGATTCCCCCCAAACATGTAAAGGTAAGTTGGACTGAAGCATAAGAGATGTAGCAATTTGTCAGATGGTTCTATGCTTCCTTTCAACTACACCATTTTGTTGAGGTGAGTAAGGGCATGATCTTTGATTAATAATACCTAAAGAAGCAAACAACTGGAAACAAATTTTATTGACAAATTCACAGCCATTATCAGTCTTTATTCTCTTGATTTTAGCATTGAACTAGGTTTGTAACATGAGAATGAAGTCTTTTTTGATAAAAGGAACGCGATCTTTGGTTTTGATTAGAAAAGTCCAGGTAGCTCTACTATGATCATCCACAATAGTTAAGAAGGATTGGGCTCCATTGCTATTTTTGACCTTAAAAGGTCCCCCACAAGTCCATATGAAGTGTTTCAAATGGTACAAGACTATGATCTAATTTCTCAGAAAATGATAACTTGGTTTGTTTGGCAAGAGGAAAAAAATACATTTATTATTCATGATTCGAATGTCAAGTATTTCAATACAATATCAGAAGGATGGCCTAGCTTATTGTGTAGAACTTCTAAATCAACATCAGAGGGAATATGAACATAATTAAGTGTAGAATGAATCATCAAATGATCTAGATCAAGAGAAGCTAGACATTTCTTGATGACTTCCGTTTGAAAAGACTTCTTGTTCAGTATGTATAGGCCTTTGCTCTCAGAAGCAACTCCTAAAACTTAACTAGTCTTGTGGTCTAGTATTATACACACATGAGGATAGAAGGTGAGATGAACATTAGAATCATGTGTTAGCTTCTTAACTGAGAGAAGATTGAACTTAAAAATCTTAACAAACAAGTAGTTTCTCAGTTTAATGGAACCTATGGCATCTATGAAGACCTTTGAATGATCAGGAAAAAGAATAGGGGTTCTATGTGTGATAGGATTAAGTGTTAGGAATAAAGAATTATTTATGCACATATGTGGTAGCATTACTGTCTAGAATCCAATCTTCACTCTCAAAACAGGTAGCAAGATCAGAAAAATGAGTTATAGGGATACCTCAGAAATCCAGATAAGCAAAGTTGATCATGTCTCCTGATTCTGCAACTTGCTCCTTTACCTTTCCCTTCAACATTTTTCCAAACTCCATCTAAATCATGTTAGCTATCATTGACTGTATACTTCCGATTCCTTTATTATCCCCAGCATCAAAAGAATTTCCAGATGCAACTTGCTAATTTTCATCCCCAAAGCGTGAAGAACTAGCTGCATTTGCATTAGGCTTATTCTTCACCTACTTGTATCTAGCCACCAATCAAGGTATCCACTCAACTTGAAGCAAGAATCCTTCAAGTGTACATTCCTGTGGAAATAGTCACATTTCAACAGCTTCTTTGCCTCAGCATCTCTTTTCTTCAGAGTAGATTTCACTGAATTCATTTGTCCTGAACTGGGTTTGACAAGCATAGCTGCTGATTGATGCACAACCTTCATCATATTTTTCTTCACACTCATATGTTTCTCTTGTTTACTAAACATAGAGTAAGCCTTTCCAACAGTAGGTAGAGGATCCATTACTAGAATCTGATCTCTTAAGGCATCATACTCCTTATTCAAACCAGACATGAGCTGGTTCAATCTATCTTGATTAGCTTGCATCTCCAATTTCTCATTAAATCCACACATACAAGTACAATGACAACATGTGCATTTGAGTCTAGGTCTGATCACAACAATTTCATCCCAAATCTCCTTCAAATTGGAAAAGTATTGAGCATTTGAGTCAGTACCTTGTTTCTGCTCTGTCAAGTTTGTCGTGAGTTGATAGTATAGAGGTCCATGAATGACTAAGAATCTCTCCTCAATCTCATACCAAAGTTTCTTCGCATCACCCTGAAACACAAAGCTGTGATTTGAGTTTCTGATCCATTAAACAATTGTGGAATTAGCCTTCATCCAGATCTGAATCATTGGAGAATTGTCTGCAGGTTTAGGCACTTCACCGGTGATAAATTTCAGTTTTCCCCTTATTGAAAGAGCAGTCACCATTTCTTCCTTCCAGATCACATAGTTTATCTCTTTCAAGAGATCAGTCATGATCACAAGGCTAGCATGATCTGAGGACGTGAGAAAAAGAGGATATCCGGTTCGATTCTCACAAAACCATCAGCATCTGCAACATAAGGATTGTTTCTGTCTTCTGCATTTATAGATCCAGTGCTTATCTTTGATCACTAGATTTGGTTTTCAAGGTGTTTGTCAAGAAATGTTGGATTGAGAGCGTAGAGCTCTGATACTGGTTGAAACCGAAAGTAATTCTTCAACAAGAACAAGCTTAAGAAATCAGAAACTAAGAGCTAGGAAATTTTTTCTGAGATTTCATTAACTTATGGAATGAATCTACAAAGCAGTATTTATACATGTTTCTCAACTTAAAAACTAACAAACTAACTGCACACAAGCTATACAAGCAACCTAACTAATTCAGAATAGAAAAACTAACTAATCAAAGCTAAGCTTTCAAAACAGTTTCCACCGACCTAATTTGGCGCCAAAATTTTATCAAGCCTTTAAGGCTAATCCTGAGTTTGATACTGAGTGTGCTGATGGTGTGCCTCTGTGATTCTGACCTCCTGAGCTGCACTCCTGAGCTGCACTCCATTATATAATCCTTCAATTCCAGCTACTACAAAAGCAAAATTGTATATAAGAGAGTCTTTTGTGTGTTGCCTATGCACTCAAGCTCATAGTATTGAGGAAATGAATTGTGGATATAAGTAACAATAAATTGGTTTAAAATGGTTTCACTTTCGCTCTATTGATTAAAAAAATGAATGATTTTATACGCCATACGCAACACTTTCAGACTCCATATATCAGTGATAATCTAATGCTCACATTCAGTACAAAGATTTATGGATTGCGTGATCTCAACTATTAGTTCTACATGTGAGGGACAAATGTGGGCTAGGGACTTACAATTGCATAGGAAAAGCTAGAGAGAAGCAGCATCCATTATTACCAAAGCCTGCATTCATAAAGCAGTAAAGAGCGAAAGCAATGCTTTTGGAAGACCACTGGCTACGTTCATAATTCGCCTAGCAAGAGTAAACTCCGGCTGCCAAATATCAGTTAAGTATGTTTACATTATCCACATCACATACGTCGCCAATAAATTGGACCATATCATAATTGCAACACAAAAATCCTATCAATTACGATACATATAATGTCCCCTAGAAGAAAAGTGAAATATAAAAATACAACACTTAAACGACGCGGAAACTAACCCGTTACTCGCAGAAATGCCATTTTAAGCTGATGACTAACAAGTGACAACCGTTTTCGCTTCTGCCAAGTATGATAAAAAAATAGCATTAGGCCAAAAAACTGAAGAAACTTGCTACAAAGTCATAAAAAGAAACAGTTCCTCTTTATGATCACTCTCTTTTATATTTCAGTATAGGAACAAGAATGGACTCTTCTGTGAGGGACTTCGAATAATTTGAACAAACCAGAATAATGGAAATATTATCTGAATCGGAGGAAAACATACCTCCTACAACTCCTACTGTGAGCAAGGACTGTACAACCACTTCGCATGCTTCAACAAGATCAACAAAGCAATCCAAGGAGGACAAACTAACAAATGAAGCTTTAATTGACGTTGACAACTTGTCTCGATCCAACACAGTCTTCTTTCCAAAGCCTGAGTAATAATATTAGTCTTCCACTGTTGTAAGAAACACACAACAGAGATAATTATGGCGCCCTTCCGATCAGGTAAAATGTATTGTGCTGCAATCGTATTAGGTGCATTCATGGCTCCACTATAAGCAAGAACAGTCAACAACAATAACAATCATCAAAGTTGCGAGTATTAAATACAGAACAAGGAACATACACAAACAAAAAAAGTCTCTCATTCTAACATAGTAGAAAATGGCATGAAGGTTACAAGATAGCGAACCGGATTCTCCAGAGATCCTCAAAAACTATTCTTATAATCAACAGGCATCGCCGAAAATGAGCTCTCAAACATCACCCAATTAATCCTCCTCAAAAGTCTCAAACATCACAATCCACACAAAAAACGTAACCAACACAGTCCCACCAGGTGGCACAAACACGTCCTTCAAATACAGATGTGCATCAGCTGTCACCTCCAACTTCCCGAGTTCGTCTCCTTCTCCGGCATCCTTCCCTCTTTGTGCTCCAATTCGACGTTGTTCGAATCCAGTAACGAGTTAGCAGTAGAACCATCCCTGCTGCTACCGTTATAATAGATATTTTCCAAGGATTCTAGAGTCTCTGATGAAATCGCCGCCTGCAATTCTCGGAATTTCCATACGAATTGCTCAGTATCAAAGAGAGATATGGAGAGATATAGGAAAGACAATAAGGCGAGTTGTGAGATTCGATGACTTTTTGGTGGAGATTGAAAAAATAAATTGAAGCTGGTGATCAGAATGGAGCTTAAGAGCTTGATCGGTTTTTGGCTCCATTCTGATTAGAATGGAGCTGAGGAGCTTGATCTGTTTTTGGCACAAATTTGTCACGAGCTCAAACTCTAAGGGTATAATAGGAACCTTGATTCAATCTTCTTAATGTGCAGCAGAAAAGGAAGAAATTATAGAAACGAAAAGGAAGAACAGAGAGCTGAAGAAGGAGAGTTGCAGGAGAAGAGAATTGGTGAAGAAGAAGGAGGTAACGGAATTCGGTTACAATAATGCCAAATTGATGATTCCATTCTACTGACTGCCTTTCCTTTTATACAGCCTTTGTCCTTCTCTGATTGAGCTATGGCCACCAGCTCTTACAGCCGTTGCAACCGTTTGCTTCCAACCAAAGCTGTTACGGCCGTTGCTTCTTCTGTTGCTCTTTTCTGCTGCCCAAGGTATTTTCCCGCTTTTGCCCTCTCTTAAAGCCTGCGTTTGTGTCAATCCCTTCCTGTTAAACCACACTTGTCCTCAAGTGAGCTAGGATTAGTTAATATGGAAATGTAGAAAATTGTTGTTTGATGAATGTGCTGTCTTCCCAAGAGGCCTCTTCCTCTGATAATCCCTCCCAAACAATGAGTCACTGTACTATCGATTGGCCATGTAGGTTAATCAACCGCCTATGTTTGATGTGTTTTGGATACAATTTAGGATTTTCATAGTCGTCGTCCGGAGGGAGTTGTGTGATGGTGCTTGGTTCAGGTCCCTCATGCTTCTTTAATAACGAAATATGAAATACTTGGTGGATTTTTGAACTTTCTGGTAGCTGGAGTTTATATGCAACAACTCCAACTCTTAACTGAACCCGAAATGGACCATAAAACTTTGGAGAAAGTTTGTGGCTGTTCTGATTCATTAGAGTGGTTTGCCAGTACTTTTGAAGCTTAAGGTAGACCCAATCTCCCACCTGAAAAACTCTTTATGTTTTGTGCTTATTGACAAAATACTGCATTCGTTCCTGAGCTTTCATGAGATGCTACTGCAGTAGCGCTTGGACTTTTTCCCTCTGTTGGATTATATCCACTGTTGCTGGTATGATAATGTCTGTGAAAGGTCCCATAGGCATCATGATTGGTTTAGTACCATAAACGGCCACATATGGTGTCATCTTAATACTTAAGTGATGCGAGGTATTGTACCACCATTCTGCTGCACCTAACCAGGCCTCCCACGAATCTGGTTTATCACCACAAAAACAACGGAGGTATGTTTCCAATACATGGTTCACACGTTCAGTTTGTCCATCCATTTGGGGGTGATATGATGTACTGAACTGGAGTTTAACTCCCAGTTGTTCAAACAATTCCTTCCAGAAATTACTCAAGAATATTTTATCTCTGTCGCTCGTAATGGATTATGGTAAACCGTGTAGCTTATAGAACTCGAAAAGGAATAGAGTAGATATGGATTGAGCAGTAAAAGGATGAGATAATGGTAAGAAATGAGCATACTTTGATAACCTATTCACAATCACTAGAACTGTGTCATTCCCTTGAGACTGAGGCAAGCATTCAATAAAATCCATCGTTATTTGCCTCCGGACTTGTGTAGGAATGGGAAGTGGTTGTAGTAATCTTGGGGGATGACAATGCTCTCCTTTATTCCGTTGACAAGCCACACATTTCTTGATGTATTCTTCCACATCCTTTCTAATACCTGGCCAATAAAAGATGGTTTCAACACTCTTTTGAGTGGTGTTCTGGCCTGTGTGCCCTCCTAAAGCTGATGAGTTCATGGTGTCAATAATCTGATGTCTAACTGATGTGTCCATTTTAGATGGTTATTTTAGGCTTTTTAGGATTAGGTTTTGTGCAATTTTGTGCTCTACATGTGGCATTTTGCCTTGAAATCATCTAAGGAGGGATAAAGGCGGCTTTGACGTTTTTATCACTTTTTCGATGATTTTGTGTGACAAGGTGATTTGTTTGAAGACTTTGAAGATTTGAAGACTTTGAAGATTTATCTTTGAAGATTTGAAGATTTGAAGACCTTTACATTTGAGCTTTGTGAAGATTTGAAGAAGTGAAGAGATGAAGAAAGGAGAGCAAAGCAACGGATGAATGATGATCCAGGGTTCTCAGAATTTTCCGAGAAGAATCAGCCCTCAAGAGTGGCACCATTGGATTCCTCTTCTCGAGCACTATAAAATCGACTACAAGAACTCCCGAAACGGATCAACGGTTCACCCGGAGGAAGCAAAATAAAACAGGGCTGGATTTCACTGCTGGTCGCGACTCGCGATGGAACTGGTCGCGACTCGCGACGACAGCGCGAATCCAGCTCTGCAGCAGCGTTTTTTCTCCCCTTTTTCTTCCACTATAAATACCTCTTCACCCCTTCTTCTCCACAGTTTTTTGCCCCTGTTTTGGGCCAAAACCCTAGCTTTTCTCTTCTTGTTTTCTTAGTTTCTATGTCTTTTGTTGTTCTAGAGTAGTTTTTGTACTTGGGAGCAAGGATTGAAGCTTCCATTTCTATGTAGTAAGGAGCATTTATATCTATCTATTTGGTGTTTTTGCTATTGTGCTTTTATTGTGCTTGAATGTTAATTGTTGATGCCATTGATGTTGTTGAAAGCTTGAATGAAATACTTGTATGAATTGCTAGCTAGGGTTTGGGGGGATTTGGGTTAATTTCCCCCCTTTTCTTGTTAGGAATGTATGAGTATGATTTAGGGCTTTTGATTGTGTTGATGGATTGATAATGTGCTAGACGAATGTGATTGATGTCGAACTCTTCATCATGTTCGTTTGTGTAGCAAATGAGAGAGTTATATGCTCTTGGATGAATGTGCGTTGCACGTTCATCCAATCTCGTGTAATTGCATGGATTGGTTAAATGCTTAGTCACGGTGTAGTGGTCATAAGCATTGCCAAGCTTGTTGGTTCTTCGTGATTAAATGCCACCAATGATACCTTGAGTCGTGGTCGCGACAACGGGAGTCATTGGTGAGGTTTGACGAGAGATGTCGAACTCACTCTCGCAAACTACGAACTAAGAAGGATAGGAGTTTAGTCTCCACAACAAGTAGTTGAAGTATTGAATAGATGATTTTAACTCATCCTTGAAGCATTTGTTATTTAGCATTTGTGTATTCTTGATGGTGTGTTTCACTTCACTTGTGCCATGAGTTGTTTGAGCATAGGGAGTGCTTGTATGATTGAATTGGTTAGGTGTTAGGAACGTGACGAATTCCGTAGCTCCTTTGCATGAAAATATATGAGCTTGAACTTAGAACTTCTTGTGCATAACGTGTTGTGATTCTTGCTAGATGGGTATGTTGATGTTGAGTCATGTAATGCTATATGATAGAATGAGTGAATGATTCAATGACCTACATTAGATTCGGAAGTGGATATCCATTGCCCCCAAGGCTTTTTATCTTTGTAGTTTAAAACCCCTTTTCTTAGTTTTGTTTGATGATTAGCATAGTCACTTGACCTTGCTAGTTATCTTGTCTTTTTACTTTCGTAACTTAGGAAAACCAACCAACTAACCCCCCCATTTTACTTGCTTTTATGTGTGTGTATATATTTTATCCTAGCCTAATATTAACCATTTTGTGCTTAGACGCTTAGGAAGATCCCTCTTCTCCTTGGACGACCCCGATTTGCCGCTATCTACCTAGTTGTAGAAAGTAAGCAAAAAGGGCTTATAAATTATCTTTTGCATAGGGGGCGCGACGACCGCCCGCTATCACTAACATTCCCAATGTTGCCCACATAGATCCTTTTTCCTTTCTTGATTATACCCTTTATAAACTGATACTGAGCAGGAGCTATTGCTGGGCAGCCGGATGATATTTCCACAATTATGTCTTGAGCTTCCTAGTCATTAATATAACTGTTACTGATCTGTCTAATCTATTTCGGTCTAGTTGAAGCAATGGTGTAAACCTTTTCCCTTTGCTGATCGTGAAGCACATTATGAGGATCCTTCTTGTTGGACTTTGTTGTCGATCCCTAACCAGCCTGAAGATCCCCTCTATCATCTATAGCGTTTTGGGTTACCTCTGCTACATTCTTCGTACTCAGATCACCCTGCTCTATTACAAAATTTTGTTCGTTGCATCTATCACCTTCACCTTCCTCCTTCATTTCTGGAACTACTCCTCCCCCTTGCCTAGAGAGAGCATCCGCAGCTGTGTTTTTTGAACCTTTCTTATACTGAATCTCGAAACTATAACCCAGTAATTTGGTGATCCATTTGTGCTGCAATGCGCTAGTCAGTTTCTGATCTAATAGATACTTTAGTGACTGATGATCAGTTCGTATAATGAAATGGTTACCCATGAGATAATGCTTCCACTTCCCTACGGCTAGTACTAAGGCTAACAATTCCTTTTCGTGTGTAGAAAGAGTTATGTTTTCGGCACAAAAATATTTACTCAAAAATGCAATGGGCCATTGTTCTTGCATCAATACTGCACCCATGCCAAAGTCACTCGCATCTATTTCAACAACAAAAGGTTTGCTGAAGTCTGGGAGCCTAAGTACAAGCGTTGTTGTGATGGCTACCTTAAGTCTCTCAAAAGCAGTAGTAGAGTGCTCATTCCATTTACAAGAATCCTTTCTCAATAGATCATGTAAGGGTCTGCAAATCTCTTTGTACGAAGCAATGAATCTCCTATAATAGCCCGTTAAGCCCAGAAATCCTCTGAGTTTTTTTACTGAATCTGGTTTTGGCTAGTTCAGTATACATTCTATTTTTTGCTTATCCATTGACACTCCCTCTCCTGATATAGTATGGCCCAAATATTCTACTTTATCTTGGGCAAACACACACTTAAACTGCTTAGCAAACAGTTGATGGATTCTCATTTGCTTCATGACTTGTTCTATGTGCATACTATGCTCTTCAAGTGTCTTGCTATAGATTAATATGTCATCAAAAAGCCCTAATACGAACTTCCTCATATAGTCCTTAAAAACTGAATTCATTAGTGACTGAAATGTTGCTGGAGCATTTGTAAGGCCAAAATGCATTACATGGAATTCATAGTGTCCATGGTGAGTTTGGAATGCTGTCTTGGGAACATCCTCAGGTTTAACTCTTATTTGATGGTACCCTGACCTTAAGTCAGGTTTAGTAAAGTACCTTGCTCCATGAAGTTCGTCCATCAACTCATCAATGATGGGAATAGGGAACTTGTCCTTGGTTGTGAGCTCGTTTAGCTTTTGATAATCAATGTACATCCTCCACATGCCATCTTTTTTCTTTACTAAAATCACTGGTGATGAGAATGGACTGCTACTATCACAGATGATTTGGTTCTTCTTCATTTCCTCCACTTGCTTTTCGATTTCTTCTTTGTGAGCATGAGCATATCTGTAAGGCTTGCTCCTGAATGGTTCAACCCCATTCTTTAAAAAGATTTGATGATCTGTGGCCCTTATAGAGGGTAGAGAACTTGGAACAGAAAACACATACATATTCTTTAATCACCCCCGGCACATTTTCAGGTAAGTTGCTGTGATCAAATTCACTCTCCTTCTAGGTTTGTACTGAGTTTGATTCTCTGATCACCCTACACCCTAGTTCCTTTGCTGTATTTCCCTTTAATTTCAGATGAAATAGCCTTCTCTTCTTCATTTCACTCATTTTCCTAGCTTCATATCCCCGGATTAGCTTCATGATAACTTCATCATCATCTTCCTGTAAGGTCCACCAGTTCCCTTCACTTCTGAATGAAATGCTCTTTTCCTCAAAGTCAAATGTGATTAGACTGTAAAGTCTCATCCAACCGACTCCCATTATCATATCCAATTCCCCCAAGGGCATTACTCTGAAATCATAGCAGAATTTGTGGCTTTGTAATTTCCACAGAACCTTAGGACAGAAGGTAGTTCCTCTGTACTGTGATCCATCCGCCACAGTTACTACAAATGGATGGGTAGGAACCTACTTTAACCCTACCTCTCTCACAATATCAGGATCAATAAAAGAGTAATTGCTCCCTGTATCCAACAACACGCTGATTTTTCTACCTTCCACCCATCCATACACGGTTATAGAATAAATTTTTCTAGATTACCAATAGACTTCAAATGCAGTTGTTCCAGTTCTTCTTCTATCATTTCTTCCTCTTATTCCACCTCGACCACATACAGTTCATCGTCTTCTGTTACTTCTTGTGTATTAACGAGACTTACTTGCTTGAATTTACACCTGTGACCTGAACCAAATCTTTCTCTGCATCTGAAACATAGCTGATTATCCCTCCTGTACTGCAACTCTTGAAGAGTTAATATCTTAATATTTCCAAAATTCTTCCTCCTCTCCTCACTATCATTAACTGCTGAATCAGTGACCTTCCCTGACATTTTCTCATCCCTTCTAGGCAAAGAATTACTTACAGGGTTTCCAAACATCCTATGCTTCCTAATACTGGCTTCTACATTTTGTTCTTGTAAAATAGCCAACTCCATTGTTCCTTGCAGTGTGTTCGGTCTTAGCATTCTTATCATAGGCTTGATCTCTTCCTTTAACCCACTAACAAAACTGGAAATGAAGTAATGCTCAGAAAGGTAGGGATCCTTACTTATGATGACTGCTCGCAACTCCTCAAATTGTTCCTGATAGCTCCTTACATTGCCTTTCTGATAGAGTTTATTAAACTCCTCCATTGGATCCTTATTTCCCAATTCTGAAAACCGCCTCATTACAGCTTCTTCGAAATCCTCCCAATTCCACAGTTTTCTAGTTCTTTTGATACTTTGAAACCACACCTCAGCCCTTCCTTCCAGATATATCTCCACAGCCTCTACCCTTTGCAGGTCATCGATCTGAAAGTAGTTGAAGAATATCTCACAACGCCTCAACCATTCTTTAAGTCTATCGCCAGAAAACATAGTTAACTCTATTTTCGATTGATATAAACTGGTACTCTTTCCTACCTTATCTCTCTAGTTACCTGATTCCTCCATATCAGGATTGAATTTTTCTTTCTTGAATTGAGGTCCTGCTCCTCTTCTGTGCTCTACTTGAGGAGAACTGGGCCTATGCTTCACCTCCGGTGAGAAGTACTGAATCCCATTCCTGCGCATCACTTCCGGCAATCGATTGTGCCTTTCCAAAGATAAGTTTTCCTCCTCCCTAATAATTGATTTCTGCTTGTAATCCCCCTGCATGAATTTCGACATTATTTCCCTCATAATTGTGATTTCCTTCTTTTTGCTCTTCCAGACTATGCATAAATTTCTCCAAATGATTGTTCATCTGCCTCTGAATTTTAGTTTCAATATCGAAACTCAAGATCTTGTACTTCTCCTCTATAGCTTCATATACATTAGCGTTGTTGCGATTCAACTACTCCTTGTTTGTTTCAAACTGGAGCTTCACCTCTTGTAGGATGTCGTTGACCCTGGACTCCAAAGCCTTCATCCAAGTATTGTCCGCCATTTTTCTTTTGTCGAGGACTGTCCTGCTCTGATACCACTTGTCACGAGCTTAAACTCTAAGTAAGGGTATAATAGGAACCTTGATTCAATCTTCTTAATGTGCAGCAGAAAAGGAAGAAATTACAGAAACGAAAAGGAAGAACATAGAGCTGAAGAAGGAGAGTTGCAAGAGAAGAGAATTGGGGAAGAAGAAGGAGGTAACGAAATTTGGTTACTATAATGCCAAATTGATGATTCCATTCTACTGACTGCCTTTCCTTTTAAAAAGCCTTTCTCCTTCTCCGATTGAGCTGTGATCACCAGCTGTTACAGTCGTTGCAACCGCTTGCTTCAAACCAAAGCTGTTACGGTCGTTGCTTCTTCTACTGCCCAAGGTATTTTCCTGCTTTTTCCCTCTGTTAAAGCCTGCGTTTGTGACAAAATTCAAACCCAAGCTGGTGGACTTCTCTTTTGAAATTGATCATCCTTTTTAGAGTAGGTTTTCTATTTTGGTAGCTAGTCCACTTGTATAGATCAATAGTAAGTTAGTTTGTTAGATAGTCAGCACTTAATTTGTGTATATAAACCAGTTGTAGTTTTTTCATTTTGGTAATTAATACAATCAAAATTTTCCTCTTTATTTTCTCTACTGAAAAATCACTTTGGCTTCTTAGATCTCGGCTCTTTGAGTTTGCTGCTTTAGCTTAATTGCTTCGATTTCCTCATGGTATTAGAGCTATAGGCTCTTGATCCAATACTTCATGAAGTACTTTTTGAATCTTTATTCCAGTGATAAGATATGAGCACTAGATATGTGAATGTTGAAAGAGGAAACGATCCTCATATTGCTGATGCTGAAGGCTTTATCAAAATCAAGGCAGATAATCCGCTGCTACTCATGTCTTCAGATCATGCAATCCTTTAGATCGTTTCCGATCTCTTGACGAAGAAGAATTACATGATTTTGAGGAGGCAATGATTACTACACCCTCAGCAAGAGGAAAGCTGAAGTTCACTACTGGAGATGTTTCAAACCCTGCTGCAAATTCTGTGATGCTTCAGATCTGACTGAAGGCTAATTCAATGATTTTCTTATGGATTAGGAACTTAATTAGCAAATAGATCGCCAGGAGCTTTTCCTTTCAAGCAGATGCCAAGAAACTATGGGATGAGGTTGAAGAGAGGTATGCAGTTAGCCATTGACCTTTTTACTATCAATTGGTGACTAATTTGGCTAAGGCTAAACAAGGTACTGATTTAATTGCTCAGTATTTCTCCAATTTGAAATAAATTTAGGATCCGATAGATGTGATTAGACCAAGGCTTAAGTGTATTTGTTGTCACTTTGATGCAATTGTGATTTTTCTGTGAAAATGGAGATGCAAGCTAATTATGATAAGTTGCAACAGTTTATGTCTAGATTAAATGATGAGTAGAATGCTTTAAGAGATCATATTCTTGTGATGGATCCATTGCCTACTGCTGGAAAGGCATACTCTCTGTTCAGTTAGCAGTAGCAACAGAGAAGTGTGAAAAGTAACATGAATGAAAGCATGAATCAATCAACTGCTATGCTTGTAAGGCAGGGATCATGATAGAATTTTACAGGGAAATTTGGTCAGAAAAAGATAGATGCAAAGGCAAAGAAGTTGTTGAAATGTGATTACTGCCATAGAAATGGACATTTGAAGGATTCTTGCTTCAAATTGAATGGATACCCAGACTGGTGGCCAGATGCAAGCAAAGTGAATGGTATACCTTATGCAAATGTTGTTAATTCTTCAGGTTTTAAAGATGAAGTTGAGCAAGCTGGACCTAGAACTTTGTTTGAGGTTGGAGAAAACAAAGGAATGGAAAATATGCTGGCTATGATTGCAAACATGATTCAAATGGAGTTTGGGAAACTGATGAAAGGAAAGGGAAAGGAGCAAGGAGCAAGGAGGAGATTCATGAGAAATGATCAACTTTACCCATCTAGACTTTGCATGTAGCCTTATAACTCACTATACTAATACTGCTACTTGTTTTGATATTGCTGATTGGATTCTTGACAGTGGTGCTAATTCACATATGTGAAGTAATCTCTCTTTGTTTGAAAATCTCCATTCAATCACTCATAAAACACCAATACTCTTATCAAATAATTCAAAAGTCTCCATAGATGTCATAGGATCTGTCAAACTGAATAATCAGTTGAAACTAATGAACTGCTTGTTTGTTAGAAGTTTTAAGTTTAATTTTCTTTCAGTACAAAAGATAGCACAAGATTCTCAAGTTTATCTTTATTTCTATCCTAGTATGTGTATCCTATAAGACCACATGACTAACTCAGTATTAGTCATTGCAACTCAAAGCAATGGCTTGTATATTCTGAACAAGAAATCATTTCAAACTGAAGTCATCAAGAAGTATTTTCCACGCTAGATAGCTTAGTTGTTCATTCAACATTAAATTATGTATATTCTATATCTAATAATGATTTAGAGATTTTACACAAAAAGCTAGGTCATCCTTCTGATATTTTATTGAATCATTTGAACCTTCCAAACATGAAAAAGAAATGTGGCATTTGTCCTATTGCTAAGAAGACAAGATTGCCATTTCCTGAAAAATTCAATCATAGTTCGATTCTTTTTTATACACTTCACACTACAACAAAATGAATCTATTACTTCATATGTTTTACTTTGGTTTACTAGTTAATGCAAATAAATTAGGTAAACAGTTTTTTACTTAGATTTTTATTTTTTTCGAAGTAAAAAATATTTTTTACCTTTGTTTAAAAAATAGGTAAAAGGTACACTTTTTACCTCATTTTTTTAAAAATCGAGGTAAAAGCCTTCCATTACTGATCTCACACGCATGTTTGGCTTACCGATGTCGGTTCTTTTTGAGACCAACATCGCAAGTCACTCTCGCAGCCATGAATGAGCGATGTCGCATGCATGTCTGGCTTACCGACGTCGGTTGTTTTTGGGACTGACATCGCACGTACCACTAGCAAACATGAATAGCCAACGTCGCATGCATGTCTTGCTTAGCGGCGTCGATTATTATTGTGACTGATGTCACGAGTACCTCTCGCAGAAATGAAATGACTAACATTGCATGCATATCTGACTTTCCGACGTTGATTATTATTGTGACCGACGTCGCACGTACCTCTTACAGACATGAAATGACTAACACATATATCTGGCTTATCGGAGTAATTTTTCATAATGAAATTATTCATAATATATATTCATAATGTAATTTTTTTATTAAAACAAAATATAATATTTTAAAAAAATTATGCAACACCAATTGTTTTTAATTTTGAAATATTTTATAATCATAATTTTAAATATGACTTTCTTTTTATATTTTTAAATGGAATAAATTGAATGTAGAGTTTGATTAACAAATGATCGCGACTTCAATAATAAAATTTAATGTTAAACAAAAATGAAATATAATTATGTAAATTTTTATACTACACATTTCTTTTAAACTTTTAAAAGACTTTATAACTATACTTTTAACTATGACTTTATATTTAGATTTTTCAAATTAAATAAATTAAATTTAGAGTTCGAGTAATATGTGATCGAAGTCAAATATCAATAAATAAATTATATTTTTTAACTTAATAAATTTTTATATACTACTTATTTATAATTATATAAAATAAGTAGTATATAAAATAAGTAGTATAAAATTTGGTTCCTAGGAGGCACTTGTATGAGTTACTTAAAAACATGTACTAGCGCTTTATAACATTTCATCGAAAAAATAATTTATTTATATTTATATATTTAGGAAAAAATAACAAAAATTATATATTTTGGAGCAATGGATAATGAGGTTAACAATATTTTAGTCCATCGTGTAATTTTTCAAAATTGTATAGAAGTAATCAACGTTTACTTTCAAGGCCCTTTCGTTCACCCCTACATACCCAAATTGTAAAGCTGCAACTGTACATTATTGAACTGCATTTTTGTTTCGTCAATTTTGTGATTCGACAACTCCAACTTTCTTGGAGGGACCTAAGTGCAAAAAGTAAAAACTTTACTCTTAACTCCAAATTGAAATCTGCTCAAACGTGATGGTACCCTATGCACCCCCGTTGTGTTTTCCAAGTCTGTAACATAGTAGTTATCAATAAACATGCACAAGAATATATTTGTAATCTTTTCTGTTTTACCTTTCTTACTTCTAAGTATTCAACTCTGAATTACTCTAAAACATTTACTAGTGCTTTCCAACATTTTATCAAAAAAAGTTTATTTTATATTTCTATAATTAAGCAAGAATAAAAAAATCATGTATTTTGGAGCAATGGATAATAGGGTAACATATCTTTGGGACATAGTGTAATTTCGAAGACTCTGTAGTAGTAATCAATGTTAACGTTTGAGGCCCTTCCGTTCACCCATACTTGCCCAAATTGCAGATTCAAAATCATATATTATTGAATTTCATTTTGGTGTCTCCAATTTTGTGATTCGACAACTCCAACTTTTTTGGAGGTACCTAAGTGCAAAAGGTAAAAACTTTACTTGTAACTCCAGAAGTCCGCTCGAATGTGATGATACCCTATACACCCATCCTCTTCCTTGCCTCCTTCGTCCTCTACCCTACCTCTACCGTCCACCGCCCGTCTGCCGCCCTGCCTCTGCTGTCCATCGCCCATCTTCTGCCTTCCTCCACCCAACCTCCAACATCGTCCGACCATCTTCGCCTGCATGTGATGCTTCCGCCCGAGGCCAGCTCCATCAACCTCCACCCACTGAGCTCAGACCGCGCACAAAGCTCAGATCGATGCACCCTAGATATGGAGGAGCTCTCTCGATTCGGCATCAACCTCCACTCCAAACCCGCCGTCGACCTCCGCTCTAGCTCCGCCATCGACCTCTTCTCCCGATCTGCCATCGACCTCCGCTCCACCCCACCATTGAGCTCATACCACTGCCACGCCAAGCCACCGGGTCACCGCCGCTGAACTCATATCTATATTTTAGAAATTTAGGCTTTTTAAAAAATTATTTTAAAGTTTAGGGTTTTTGTTAATTATTTAATTAAATATCATTATTGTGTAATTTGGTTGTCGAATCTGGTCAATGAAATTTAATATTAAATTATAATAGATTATGATCTTAACTATCGAAAGAAGGCCAACATCGGTTCTACTTTCGGTAGTTTTTTCCAAAAATTTTAGAATAATACGTGCAACGTCGCATCACTCTCTGTAGTGGTTTCGATAAGACCGAGAGCATATGTGACACTGCAGAGTGTGATGTCGTACCGCTCTCGGTGGCAGTTTTTGTAAGCCCGACAGGGGTACGATGTCGCACGAAACCGAGGTAAAAAATACTTTTTACCTCAATTTTGAACTGAGGTAAAAAGCAACCTTTTTACTTCAGCCACGTTTACTTTGGTTTTTAAAGGCAAAAAAGCCGATGTAAATAGGCTTAAAAATCGAGATAGTATGTGTTGTTCGCAGTATTGTCATATCGATCTTTGAGGCCTTTTAAGGTTAAAAAAAAAACAGTGGTGAACAATCTTTCCTAACCATTGTAGATGACTTCAGTATGGAAACTTGGACTTTTCTGGTTAAAAAGAAAGATCAGGTGCCTTTCATTGTCAAAGACTATTATCATGTTGCAAACTATATTCAGTGCTAAAATAAAAAAGATAAGGACTGATAATGGCAGTGAGTTTGTTAACAAAATTTGTTCACAATTCTTTGCTTCATTAGGAATCTTACACCAGAGATCATGTCCATATTCACCACAACAAAATGGTGTGGTTAAAAGAAAACATAGATCTTTTCTTCAAATAGCTAGATCCTTCATGCATCAGTACAATATTAAACAGACTACCTTCTTCAGTGTTAAACTGGAAGCCACCATATGAAATTCTTTTCCATAATTCTCCTGATATCACCCAAATGCAAGTGTTTGACTCTCTGTGCTATGCAAAAAATCTCAGTCCAAATAAACATAAGTTTATTCTAATATAAGTACCATGTGTTTTCATAGGATATTTAGCCATTACTAAAGGGTATAAACTATTTGGTCTTCTGAGTAAGAAATTCTTCATTGCCATAGATGTTATCTTTTATAACAATCTTTTTCCTTATAGAACTTCTAATTCCACATCTCACTATTCTAGTTCTGATCATAATAAAATCAAGCTTTCTATTCCTCCATCTGATACTGATTCTTTCACTGATGTACTATATCAAAATTCTTTTTCTGATCCAGCTAGTACTCAACCAAATAATGTCTCTTTTCCCGATGACAATAAAGTCCCACACACTCCACTTCATAGTAATCTTATAATAATGAAAATCCTTCTCCTAATCTTTATACTAGTACTATTCAGAATGATACACACATTAATGTTCCTCCTAGAAAAAGTACTAGGATTAGATCCAGGCCTTGTTGGATGGATGATTTTGTCGTAAATAATGTCCATACTTCTAATATGTTTATTCGTACTTTCTCTTCTGCATGTATGATTTTTATGTCACATGTGGTGGGAATTCATGAAACTCAATCATATAAACAAGCTTGCAGCAATAAGCACTGGGTTGAGGCTATACAAGCTGGATTAAATGCCCTTGAAGCTAAACACACTTGGGAATCAATTGATCTGCCTGTAGGAAAGAAGCCTATTTGTTGCAAGTGGATATACAAGGTTAAATGTAAGGCAATGGATCAGTAGATAGGTACAAAGCCAGGCTAGTGGCAAAGGGATTTTCTCAAATTAAAGGTGTTGATTATTATGATTCTTTTTCACCAATAGTCAAGCAAGTTACTGTCACACTGTCTCTGGAAATGGCATCATTGAAGAATTGGTATTTGTATTAGATAGACATCAATAACGCTTTTCTTCATGAATATATTAGTGAAGAGCTTCATATGTCACCACCACCAGGTTATGAAAAAGATTTTCCAGGGTAGGTTTGCAGATTAAAAAGGTATCTATATGGCTTGAAACAAGCTTCTAGAGAGTAGAAAGCTTAGTTTACCAAGCACTTGATCTTGTATGGATTCAAGAAATTATAGCATGATCATAGCTTATTCATCTAAATGGCTGGTCATCATAGCTAAGTTCTACTGATCTATATAGATGATATTTTGACTGCAGGAGATTCTAAGGGTGGAATACAAACATTCAAGAACTATCTTTATAACCTTTTTTTACCATTAAAGATTTGGGATATTCCATGTACTTCTTTGGTATAGAAATTTCTAGATCTTAGGCTGGAATTTTCCTTAGTCAGACAAAATATATTAGTGATTTGATCAGTGATCTTCATTTGTCTGACAATAATGCAGTGGTAGCTCTATTGCCAGTTTCTTGGAAAATTGATGAAAATTCTTCACCTTTGATGCATGATCCATGTCCTTATAGAAGATTGATTGGTAAGCTTCTATACTTATCTTACACAAGCCCATATATCATCTTTTTAGTAAATCAGTTAAGCTAGTTTGTTCAAAGGCCTACTTCATCACTGGAAAGCTGCTTTGCACATTGCTAGATTCTTAAAAGGATGCTCTACTCATAGCCTATTCTTCCCAGCCATATCATCAAAATCATTATCTGCTTATTGTGATGAACACTGGAATACTTGCAGGATCACTAGGAAGTCAGTCACTGGTTACTGCATCTTTCTAGGTGATTCACCGATCTCTTGGAAGTCAAAGAAGCAAAAAATTGTGAGCAAATCCTCTGCTGAATGTGATTATAGGAAAATGCCCATGACAGTTTCAGAACATAAGTGGATCCCATTCTTTCTTACTGATTTGCAGCATCAGTTTATACTTCCAATTCCTTTGAAATGTGATAACCTTGGTGCCCTTCACATAACTCAGAGTCTTGTTTTCCATGAGATAACTAAACATAAAGAGATTGACTTCCACTATGTAAGGCATGCCTATCGAGATGTCTTCAACAATCCATTGCATGTTTCTCAAATGCTCAATTGGCTAATGGTTTTACCAAGTTGCTATCACCTAATGCTGCACATGGATTTTTTTTACTCGCAGAATCCTCATCTTGAGAGAGGGGGGGGGGGTGAAGAAATATATTGAAGCTGATGATCAAAATGGAGCTTAGGAGCTTGATCATTTTTTGGTGCCAAATTTAAGCCAAGTCGGTGGACTTCTCTTTTGAAACTGATAATCCATTTTAATCAGTTTTAGAGTAGGCTTTCTGTTTTGGTAGTTAGTACACTTGTATAGATCAGTAGTCAGTTAGTTTGTTAGATAGTTAGCACTTGATTTGTGTATATAATCCATCTGTACTCCTTTCATTTTGGTAAGTTAATACAATCGAAATTTTCCTCTCTATTTTCTCTACTGAAAAATCTGTTTGCCTTCTTAGATCTCAGCTCTTTGAGCTTGATGCTTTAGCTTAATTGCTTCGATTTCTTCAGAGATCTCCTGACATATGACTTATCCTTAATTTATGGACAGACTGTTTTATTTTTTCACTTATACACTACATTTGTTAAATTATAAAATACATTTTGATATTATATATTTTTTTATATAATTTCACATTCAGATACACATTGTTACTTGTTTAACTTGTAAAATGTAATATTTATTTATTTTTTAAATTACAACTTTTAAGGTAAAAAGTTAAGTGGCATATCCATAAGTTAATAGATAAGCCACCTTTCCTGAGACTTCCTCTACTTTTTAAACCCAGAATTACCCGAGAAAACATCCACGTGCAACCTCATGATTGAGCTTTTCTTGAATAAAGTTTCAGCCGTTAGATCGCCTCTTTAATGGTTAAGATCTATTCACATAAGTCATTGTTCTCACATAAGATCAGTGTTCTCACCTTATCCCAATTCTACATTAATATATATATATATATATATATATATATATATAATTATATATACACACACCATACTCTATGAATGTTTAGAACATGAACAAATTAGGGTAATTATTTAACAAAAAGTCTGTTAACATGTACAAAAATCCTAAGTGTAGATAATTTTAATAGTTAATTTACTATATTTTATATCTAATGTAGTTTTAATCAAAATCAAATTTTAATTTTATAACTTTAGTCCCGACTAATTTGTAATTCTAAAATATCCCCCCAATCTCTATAGATATCATCAATTATCTCACATTCATTCTATGTATTATTTATCGTCCACACACCACATTATTGGCTAAAGGCGAAGATCCGCTCGCCCTCAGCGGCCCATACCAACCGACACCCCGGCCAATGTATGAGAGGTAAATCACGGTAGCCCAGCACCAGGACCAATGGGCTTGGTATGGACTCGGTGCGCACAAGGAAGCCTTGCAAAGCAAGAACTCCCCACACTGCCGCTGCCGAGTATCGAACCTGGGATCATTGGCTTACCCACCCATCTCCCAACCATTGGGGTACACCCGTGGGTGTCACACACCACATTATTTTTATATTGACGAGAGTCTAAGAAAACGTTATTTTGGTGATTAGGATTAAAATTATATTATGATAGTATAGTAAATTAGATATTAAATTACACCATTTAGAATTATTGTTAGAGAACTGTATCTAAATACAAGATTAGTGATATTGATTTATGTAATCAATGTTTTGCTACGTTACTGCACGAAGTGAAGTTGTTTTCGTACTCTCCCTCTCAACGCTCCCACTGATAACAGTCTCTTAACGGCTAATCCTAGCCGGATTTTTCTTCCCATGGCGGAACCTCCACCGCCGGGAGGTTCTAAAACCTTCCTATCTGCTCTCACCTCTCATTCTTCTCCCCTCTGCTCACTTCCTAATAACCCCAATCTTAATCCGAAAAGGGAATACCTGGGTGATATTGCTTGTCTATACACTGAAGAACAGGTCCCGTTGCTGTCATCTCACTACTCAAACTCATTGATTGGCAAATTTACTAGAGGTCGCCCAACGATGGAGCAACTGGAATTAGCTTTCAGGACGGTGGGTTTTCAAGGGCGATATCAATTAGGTTCGATTGATTACAAGAATGTGCTGATTCGTTTCGAGAAGATGGATGATTTTCAGCGATGCTGGATAAAAGGGATGTGGCTCCTCAATGGTCATCCGATGAAGGTTCTCCGGTGGACTCCATACTTTTCTCCGAACACTGAATCCTCCATTGTTTCACTCTGGGTAACTGTTCGTGACATTCCTATTTTTTTTTCTATAACATAGGTACAATTGAGGATGTTGGTAACACAATTGGATCATATATTAAAATGGATGCAGCCACTGAAGGAATTACCCAACCTTCTGCCATCAAAACTTGTGTTGAATTTGATCTCCTAAAACCTTTGAAACCTATTATCAGACTTGGTACTGAAAGGAACCATGTTAAATGTAGGGTGGAATATGAAAATGTTCCATCCTACTGTAGCTATTGTTCTAGGATTGGCCACTCTGATAGATATTGTAATTTTAACCCTAGCGTGCAGCTATCCAGAAATCCTCCTATTAGACACCAAGACCCCCCTGTCACCTCTCTTAAATGGAAACCTACTGGTAACAAGCTACCTCATCCCCCATCCATTCTTGGAGAAATGGAGACTGAGAAAATTTCACTACAGGCTGCTGATCTGCCATCAGTTAATGTGACCACCAACCCCTCTCCAACCCTACACTTTATAGACCTGTTACACCTCCTGTAAAGGTCTCTGTCACTGCCACAACTCTGAATGCAGGCCTTTCTGATAATGCGCCTATGGTAGCCAATGTTGCTGAGGAGGTTGTTATTGTTTCTAATGACAATGTTTCTGATATGATGTCTGGGGAGGTCTTAGAGGAGGTTCTGATTTTTTCGGACAATGCAGTTTCTACTGTGGTTTCTGTACCTAGACTCCCAGTGATCTCAAACCCTGCCACTCCCTCTAAATATACTGATGAAGGCCATGTTGTGGATGCTCAAACTATATAGAAAGAGTGTACTCCCTCTCAAGTAACAGATGTTTCACTCAGGGGTTTTTCTGAGCTTGTGAGAAGAAGGAAACCAAGATATGCTGTTGATGATATTCAGGTTCCCAGGAGTGAGAGTTACCCCCCCTACAGTCCTTTTGTTGCTGCTCAGAAACTCTTCTACTCTCAGCAAAGGTCCTCTTACAATAGATTCCTACTACTTAATGACACAACTGAAAACATGGAAACTCAAGATGACCCACAGGAAACTCCTATCATTTTTGAGATACCAGCAGGTATTACAGTACCCCCTTTGCAAAAGAATGACCGGGTCACTCAGGTCACATAGGTAAGTCTTCCTGAACCTTCTCAAAATCCTGTTAAAAAACTTGCTCAGAAGAAAAAAATAAAACCTCAGCCTGATACCTTTTTAACTCAGTTAAATAGGATTATGACTAGGTCAAAAAGCTACTCCAATGTTTCTGATGATTAATACAACTATGAAACTTAAATTCTTGGTGTGGAATATTAGAGGCATGGACTCTTCTATGAAGAGGCTATCCACTTTAATAAATACACACATATTTGATCTTCTCTGTTTAATTGAGCCTATGCATGATAATTTGCAATGTGATTTGTATAGGTCTCTATTACACTTTGAAAACTGTATGCATGTGAACACTGGTCAGATTTGGTTATTCTGGAATAATGATTTAACTTTATCCTGTATCACTGATAATCAGCAGTTTCTTTCAGTCCTTATTCACAGCCAAAAAATGAATATTGCAATGAAAGAAATTTTCATTTATGGGTTGAGAACTAGGAAAGGTAGCAGAATTTGTGGTCTGATCTTAAATCTAGAACTAGTAATGCTACAGTTTACATTGGTGATTTCAATGCTATAACCTCTGTAAATGAGTATAAAGGTCCTTGTACTCCTAATTAGGTAGTATTAAGGATTTTAATGAGTTTATTGAAGTTATGGAATTGGAAGAAATTAACACATTTGGTAATTCTTTTACATGGAGCAATAACAGATTAAAAAGGCCAACCATCCAGAGGCTAGATAGAGGTCTGTGCTCTGTTGAGTGGAGCTCTAGGTTCCCTTCCCCCTCCATTCAAGTGCTTAATAGAAGCACTTCTAATCATAAACCTCTATTTCTAACAGTAAGTAGCTCTGTACAATCCATCCCTAGACCCTTCAGATTTCTCAATGCATGGTATAAAAGGCATGATTTTAATGAATTTGTTAGACAAAATTGGAGTCCTCCTATCTCAGAGTCAGGGATGCTAGGTTTTTTCCTTAAAATGACCAGGCTTAAAAAAGCTCTAAAAATTTGGAATAGAGATCATTTTGGAAATGTACATGACAATGTATGAAAGGCTGAGGAAGAACTATGTGCTCAGGAGGTACAATATGATTTGAACAGCTCCCCTATTGAGCTTCTTAAGCTTAAAAAAGCCAAAGAAAGCCTTCTTAGAGCCATACATGAGCAAAATAGTTTTTGGAAACAGAAGTAAAAAATAAAATGGTTAAAAGAAGGGGATGATAACACTCTTTTCTTCCATAATTCTGTCAAGGAAAGGAGAGGCAGATTGAACATTACAAAAATCAAAAGTAGTGATGGTAGATGGCTAGATGAACCTTCTGAAATTGAAAATGAGGCCATTCACTATTATGAAAATTTGTTAACTGATGAAAATCATGGGCCTGGTATTTTCCAATCTCATTTTCTTAGCCAGATTCCCAGTCTTAGTGATGAAAGTGATAATTCCAGTCTCATTAGATTAGCATCTTTACAAGAATTGAGGAGTGTAGTTTTTAATCTTAATAAGAATAGTAGTCCTGGTCCAGATGGATTCACTTCAAAATTTTTCATAAAATCCTGGGAAATCATTGCCACTGACCTTCTTTCTGCTGTAAATAATTTTCTTTCTGGTCATGATATTCCCAGAGGTGTTGCAAGTACCTAGATCACTATTATTCCTAAAAAGGATTTACCTATCTCTTTTGATGATTTTAGACCTACAAGTCTTTCCAATGTTTTAAACAAGATTTGCTCTAAATTATTAATGGAAAGACTTAAACCCCTGATGTCTAAAATCATCTCTCCCCATCAGACTGCTTTTATGAAAGATAGGGACATCTCTGACAATGTCATCTATCTACAAGAAATGGTGAGATTTTTAGATAGGAAGACTAGGGATTATAACTGTATAGTTAAATTAGATCTGAGGAAGGCAAATGGTCCTTTCTATCTAGTATTCTTTTCAAATTTGGCTTCCATGGACAGTTTGTGTATAACATAATGGAAAATCTGTCCTAAGCATGGTTTTCAGTGTTATTAAATGGAAAAGCGGTAGGTTTTTTTCAGGCATCAAGAGGTATTAAACAAGGTGACCCCCTCTCTCCTTTTCTCTTTAATATCTTCACTGAAGCTTTTACAACAAGTCTTCCCTTTATCTTTGAAACTGGTAAGCTTCAGTACTATGATCTCCCTTCAAATGCTCTCAAAATTTCCCATCTTAGCTATGTTGATGACACTGTGGTATTCCTTAAATCCAACACCAATACTCTAGTCATACTTAAAGCCTTTTTGGTTATATTTGAGGAAACCAATGGACAGAAAATCAATTTTGAAAAAAGTGATGTTTTCATGAGAAAGCATGCTTCTGTTTCACGCATTTCTCACATCAAAAGGATTTTAGGCATGAAATCGGGCTGTTTTCATTTCAAATATCTTGGTGTTCCTATTTTTAAAGGTGCTGTGAAAAACATTTATTTTCAACCACTAATTGAGCAACTTGATAAAAGACTCAATAATTGGAAAAATAAATGGCTTTCTACAGGAGGTAAGATCACTCTTATTCATTATTGCATCTATTCATTGCCTCATCACATTTGGTCTATTCTCAAACCTCCAAAACAGATCATTAAACAAATTGAAAGGAGGTTGAGTATTTTTTTCTGGGGTCAGACTGAGTTTAGGCCTAAAAAATCCTGGAAAAAGTGGGATGCTTTATGTTTCCCTCTTGACCAGAATGGATTAGGTTTTAGGTCAATTCATACCATCATTAATGCATTTTCTGTAAAACTATGGTGGAAGTTTCAAACTGCAAAGGCCCTATGGACTCAATTTATAGCATCCCTGCCTAGATCTTTTCAATGCTCCCAAACCTGGAAGAGAATTTGTTTTGTTAACTCCTGGTCTGAATCTCATACCAGAGTTATTCATGGTGTTGGTAGCTGTAATTTTTGGACTTCAAATTGGTTGGATAAAGGCCCTATCATGGATCATTGTAACCCTGATTTAACTTTCATTCCTGAGGATTGTACAGTAGCCTCTTTCTTTCATAACAGGGGCAATTCCTTACCCCAACTTATACCTTTTCTTAATCCTGACATTATTATTCTTTTGCAGGATTTCAGTTTGTCTCCTCGCAGAGAAGATAGACTTATTTGGAAGCCTGACATTCACGGATATTTCTCCTTTAAATCTGCCTACGGATTGCTCAGGGAACAAAGAGGTAGTATTTCCTCAATTAATCATATTTAAAATCCAAGACATGAGAAGAAGGTTTCAGTGTTTATGTGGTGAATGATTAACTCCCTCCTGCCTTTTGATAATATTCTGAAATCTATGAAATTCAATCTTCCTTCCAAATGTTGTATGTGTGAGAATGAGGATTCCCTAAATCATTTTTTTAACTCTTGCATCTTTGCTGTGAAAGTGTGGAAGGTCATACATATGGGAATTGTTGATAGACTTTTTTCCTCACTTTGGGAAAGATTATCTTTCTACTTTACTGTTCCTGGCCTGTCTAGCTTCCATAACTTGCTCTTGCGTTTGACTCCATCAATCACATGTTGGTTTCTCTGGAAAGTGAGGAATAGATGGTTGTATGATAATGTTAAACCTCACACATCATCACTCCTTAAACAGATTAAGGAGTATATTTTTTATCTCTTCTCCGCAAAGCCTTTTTTCATTTCAAATCAGATTGATGCTGAAATTGCAGACCACAGTTTTCTCCCCACTGCAAAAAAACCACCCAAACCCAGGTTTGTCAAAGTTGTTTGGTCTAAACCCTGTTCTGGTCTAAAATTAAATGTTGATGCCTCTTGGTGTAAATTATCTCAGAGGGCAGGGATTAGTGTGGTAGTGAGAAATACCATGGGTGGTTTCATTTCAGCTCAAGGTTCTTATATTCATGTTAATTCTCCTTTAGAAGCTAAGATGAAAGCTATCAAATTAGGACTCCAAGTTGCTTGTTTTTACTCTAATCCTATCATTATAGAATTTGACTGTCTTAATGCTATCTCTCATGTCTTGAATCCTATAACAGCACACTGGAAACTTTTTCAGTTAGCTGATGAAATACATCACATGCTCAAAACATGCTCTTTAGTTCATATATACATAGAAGCAAATAAAACAGCGGATGCACTTGCTAAGTCTATTTTGTCATCAAAATCCTCAAGAATCTTTTCTTTTAAGTCTCTTCCCATACCTGTCCAGGGTATAATTAGACTAGATCAAATGATGACTCCCCTACTGAGAATAATTCAGAATGGATGCTACTTATTATACTTGTTTTAATAGGTGCTCATTCTATACTGAAGTTTCCATTAATGGTGAACTCTAAGTATATGAGTATAAACCCGTCTGGAAGCCAAGAAACACAAGGATCTTCACAACGAGGAGTGCTTACCAAACACCCAAGAAAACAAAGACAAAGAAGGCCACCTTTCATAACTGAATGCAAGAACGTCAAGCTTACCTGTCCGGCCAGCAGAGTAGGCAAGTCCGAGAATCGTCGAGGGGGATTGGAGTCTTCTTGGGGGCTTTGTGTCCTCGAATGGGCTTCGAGTCCTCGAGGGAGATCAGAGTCCTCGAGGGAGTTTCGAGTCCGAGAGGGGGCTTCGAGTCTTCCAGGGGGCCTCGCGTTCCTCGAGGAAGTTTTGAGTCCTCGAGGGGGCTTCGAGTCCTCGAGGTGACTTCGAGTCCTCGACGAGGTCTTGAATCCTCGTGAGGGCTTCGTGTCCTCAAGGGGGTTTTGAGTCCTCGAAGGGGCTTCGAGTCCTCGAGGGGGCTTTGGCTCCTCGACGGGTTTTCGAGTCCTCGAGGGGGCCTTCGTGTCCATGAGAGGGCATCATGCCCTCGAGGGGGCTTCGAGTCCACCAGAAGGCTTCGAGTCCTCGATGGGGCTTTCAATCCTCAAGGGGGCTTCGAGTCCTCGAAGGGGTTCCGAGTCCTTGAGGTGGCATCAGGTCATCGAGAGGGATTCGAGCAATTCAAACTGCCTCTCAACAGCACCAGGATGACATACTGAACAATGGATTTTGGAGCTTTACTTGGGGCTTACCATCAAATACCAACTGGTTAACATACCATTGACAAACTGGGGTTTCATTTTTTTTCGATTCGCCGATCTATTTCTTTGGTCTTTTTTTTAGATGGAAACATCACTTTTGGAAGCAACTGCTATTTTGCATCAAGAGCTCATTACGGTTCTTGGATCATCATTCTGTATCATCCTTTGTATCAAACAATGCCTTCAAGGCCAATTAATTTTTGTTTCTTTTGGTTTGGGGAGCCTAATATATTCCCCCCATCTTCGGATGGCTTTAATTAAATTTTTTTTTATGTAATCAATGAAGTGGCGTATGATAAAAGAAGCATATATTTAGTGAACTTCATTGCTCAGGACGCCAGAAGTTGTAATATATTAGTACTAGATTACTATTGAAAGGATAATCTAATTCTTATCGACCTGAATATATATTTTGATTTCGTTTTCATCAATAGTGAAAGGGGGAAAAGAAAAGATAAAGAGAGAGAGAGAGAGAGTTTATATGATGATACGATCATTTCATCATTGTAGAAATTAAACATGATAAAATTAAGTTTAACAAAAATAACTTTCAAATTTTGTGAAAACTGAAGATTTTTTTTAACTGAAAACACCCGAGGGTGGGGGTTGATATATTGGTACCCCAAGCCAAAGAGGAGCGAGCCAGAGTCATCATAATAGTTTATACAAAAGGCAACATCATTGCCTCCAAAAGAATGGCCAGTTACTATTCTCTATGAGTCTACATATGTCCAAAATCTAGAAAGAAGGTAGTTGTGATTCCAAAGTAACGAACCTCCACACCAAGTGTTAATTCATTACTTTGGCCAGGCAACTACCAGTCAGTCAAATCAGTAAGTAAAACTGATAGAGGGATTGAGCTAGTGAGTCTGCCATTGGTGTTATTCTGAGCTCGTAACCAGGAGAAAAACTTGCAGACCATGCTGAAGCAGCCGAAGGAGGTATCTGGTTAATTGGCATGTGTCCAGCCGAAGAAGACCAAGCTTAAGCAAGGTAAAGTAGAAAACATTTCCAGAGCCATGGTAGAGTGTCATCCAGAACTGGACAAATGGAGTGGTAACTCGGCCTGTGGTGTAAAACTGAGCAGAATTCAGAGTGAAATAAAAAGCTGGGCCTGAAACATCCGGACGTAGATATGAGGAACCCGCAAATGAGGCTGTGAGCTCCTCCTTACAATGTGAACACCATAACCATCGGGGGGGGGGGGAGTAGAGAGTTCCGGAGCCATGATAGGGTGTGATCCATAACCTGAGGCAAAAGAAAGGAAAGATCAGTAGTATCAATCTTCTTTAGAGGCTTGCCTATGGATTCTAATGTAAGGTGTATGAATGCTATCCATATAAATTAGCCCTTTAATATGAGCCGGAATGTTATTCAAATCAAGAGAAAAATCCATCCGGGAGGATGAGTGGTGTCTAACAATGGCATCGGCCACTGAGTTACATTCTCTGTATGTGTGCTTAAGAGAAACCTGGGATAGAAGTGTGTGAACTTGGAAAACCAATGGGTATAAAGTCCATTTGGAGCATGATGGATCATTGATCATATGAACTGCCTGTAACGAGTTAGATTCGAGAATGAGGTTTGGATATCTAGGAATACAGATTTGACAAGCCAGAATGACTGCCTTTATTTCAGCTTACAGTGGTGAAATGGCTGTTATGGACTCTGACTTGATAAGGATTGGGAAACCCTGGTTATCACGAGCAATTAAGCCAATAGAAACAGATGTAATAGACCATGAGGCATCCACATTAACCTTAATGACATTGGGACCTGGAATTCCCAGTATACAGTGGAGATGGTTGGCTTTGGTGGTGGTCTGGGGAGGGATATCAGAGAATGGAATTGATAGCATGAGTTAGGATGTATACTTGGGGGGCAGGGAGAGGTTGTAATGGATAGATTAAGAGTATCTATAACTTCCTTGCTTATATGGGTAAAAGAAAAAGGTTTATCATCAAGATAGTAGGCATTCCTAGTCTTCCATAATGCCCAGCAGATCAATGGAGGCAACAAACGACATATTATTCTCTGGAACCCAGGCAGGTCACTGCAGTTCCAAAAAATGAAGAAAGTAACCACAACATTATGGACATTTTGCAGATTGAAATTAACTAAAAGAGCACTCTGAATTCAAACAGCTTTAGCAAGATGGCAATTGATGAAGAAATGTTCCAGAGAGTCAGATTGATTGCACAGAGGACATTTTGAAGCCAAGCTAAACCCACATTTTATGAGGATATCATCAAATGGTAAAAAGGAGTTCAGCAATTTCCATGTAAAAATAGAGATCTTCTTAGGTAACCTAGGGTTCCATATGAGCTTAGTAACTGAGAAATTACCTGGTATATATGTTAGAGTTTTATAGGCTGACTTGAAGGAGAATCTGCCAGTCTCTTCAGGTTTCCGGATCATTTTGTCCTCTCTACCATGTACAATTTCTGCACCCTACAAAAAAACATAAGAGTATCATTTTCCAGGAAAGGAGCAATCTGAGGTAAAATTGATACTTTGTTATTTATAAAATTAGCTAATGAACAGGGGCAAAACATGGAAATGATGTGGGATGGGATACAGTTTATCAACGGACCATTTGGGCACCAGTTAACAGACTAGAAATCACATTTACCTTGGCCATGAATAATTAGTGAATTCATTTCTGCAATAGGGTTTATATCATAGATTCTCTTCCATGTTTTGGAGTTTTTGTGGGACTGGGGAAATGACCACAGTAATTTGGCCCACATAGTTTGGCTCTTCCACCATAATTTAAGTGAGCAAGCTTCAATAATTGACTGGATAGATCTAAACCCCAATCCATAGTGAGATTTAGGGATAGCAATGTCAGTCCACTTTTTCCATACCCTATTTTTTCTTTCCTCAGTTTCCTCCCAAAAGAATCTAGCCATTCTTTTTTCCGTGGGTTTTACAATAGATGTAGGAGGTTTAAAAACAGTCCAAATATGCTGAGGGAGAGAGTATATGCATGATTGGATCAGTGTAATTTTCCCTCCTGCACTTAACCACCTATTCCTCCAGTTTTTAAATCTCTTATCCATAATTTCAAGAAAGGGATGGAAATATCTAGATAGGGTTCTTCCTTTGAAAATAGGGCAACCTAGGTACTTAAATGGGAAAATGCCTCGCTTCATCCCTAGGATAGTCCTAATCTGATGTTTCTTTGTGACGGTAGCTCTCTTGCTAATGTAGAACTCTGATTTTTCATAGCTGATTTTCTAGCCTGATGTTAACTCAAATATATGCAGAAAAGCTTTAATCCTAATAAGACCTGGTTTTAAAGCTTGCATAAAAATTATGGTATCATGTGCATAGCTTAAGTGAGTGACTGGTATAATATTAGAGGGTAGTGAAAAATAATGCAAACTGTTATTTTGAAAAATGAAAGAAAGGCTCCTGGAGAATGATTCAGTGAAGATGTTGAACAAAAAAGGAGAAAGGGGATCATCTTGTTTGATTCCTCTAGTTGATTTATAGAATCCAACAGGATTACCATTGATGAGCACAGAGAAGTAAGCCTGGGAAAGGTTGTTCATGACCGCCTTAAGGAATTGACCTGAGAAACCAAATTTATGCAAAATACTCTACAAGAAACCCCAGCTAACCCTATCAAAAGTCGTTTTCAGGTCTAGTTTGAGCATACAATTGGGTATCCTATTTTTTCTGTCTAGGAATCTAACCATCTCCTAAAGATATAGAATATTGTCAGAGATATCTCTATTCTTCATAAAAGCAGTTTGGTTGTGGGAAATTAGTTTCTCCATATGGGGTTTCAATCTTTCCATGAGGACCTTAGAACAAATTTTGTTATCAACATTAGAAAGGCTAATAGGTCTGAAATCATCAAAAGAGGATGAAGTAGGTTTTTTAGGAATAAGAGTTATCCAAGTGCTAGAGATACCTCTTGGCATGTTAGAGCCTGAAAGAAAATCATTTATTGCAGTAATGAGGTCATCTTTTATAAAATCCCAGCACTTGATGTAAAATTTGCTAGAAAAACCATCAGGCCCCGGGCTGCTATTCCTTTTCAGACTCATGACCACTAATTTGAGTTCAGTTTCTGTTACAGGCTGAGATAATCTAGAGTTATCTTGCTCAGTGATGATAGAAGGTATCTGATTAAGGAAATGGGGATAGTAGGTGGTGTCCACTGAGTTCCTAGGTGCAGTTAGCAGGCCAGTGAAGTATTTGACAGCTTCCTTTTAAATGTCTGCAAAATTATCCAGCCATTGACCATAAGTATTTTTAATTTTGGATATATTCAATCTACAATTCTTCTCCTGAACAGTTTTATGAAAAAATTGGGTATTTTTCCTCCACATTTAAACCAGTTCAGCCTTGACTTATGTTTCCAGAATTTTTGTTTCTCTTTTAAAGCTCTAAGAAGTAATGCCCTTTTTTCATTAAGAATGGTGAGTTCAGTTTCTGAGTGGGATAAATCATAGATTGCTTCTTGTCTTCTCAGATTATCCTTAGCATTCCTTACATTAGAGTCAATGTTACCAAAACTCTCTTTGTTCCAGATTTTAATCACTTTCTTAACTCTGATTAGCTTAAGATATAGTCCCATCATTCCTGTTTGATGAATAGGAATGTTCCAGTTTGTTCTGATTAAATCCAAGAAATCGGGCCTATTAAACCAACAGTTGAGAAACCTAAAAGGTTTTGGGTATGAGGGAGTCTGGATAGCAATTTGTAAGAGGAGGGCTGAATGATCTGATGATTGCCTGTTGAGGATCTGGATAGAGAAAGCTGGGAATTTATTGCTCCATTGAGTTGTACACAAACCTCTATATAATCTTTTAGAGGTGGAGTTTCTAAGTCTAGCATTGGTCCATGTAAAAATATTCCCTACAGTGTTGATCTCCTGTAGCCCTTTGGTGTTAATCCAGTTATGGAAATCTCTAATACTGCCTAGATTAGGAGAGCTAAGGCCTCTATATTCCTCAGGAGTGATAATTGTATTGAAATCACCTATGAAAACAGTTTCATTTAATGGGAGAAGTCCTAGATCATGCATAATGTCTTCCTACCTTCTCTATTCCTAAGGGCATAGACAAAGACCATTTCCATTTTAGAATTAGAGCCAGAGTGGATGATTTTAACATTAATGAATTGCTCATGGTGGCATATAATATTAACAATCAATGAGTCAATCCACATAAGCCAGATTTTACCATTATGAAGAGGAAGGTTATGTGAGAAATTTAGCTTCTGCATGTAGGATTGGCATTGAGAGTTATCATGCATTGGTTCTATAATACACAGCAGCTGAATTTTCTTTTGAATGGTCAAATGTTTCAACCTAAGCATAGAGGTTTCAATTCCCCTCAGATTCCAAATAAAAAAGTTAAAATTGAAAGTGTGCACCATAGGTCAACTGATTTATGGCTTTTAGTGGCAGATCTTAGCATCATCTTATTCAATTGAACAAGGTAATTCTTTTTATTCTTAATCTTACCTTGGCCATCATTCCTACCTAATAGATTGCTTGAAACTACCATAGGGTCGGGCTGAGAGTGGGTATCTGTAGCAAGTTCTCTACCATCATCCAAGAAGTCCTGAGGGTCTTGAACTACACATTAATCAGAGATTGAAAGATCCTCCATATCCTGCAAAACAAAAAATCTATTTTCCATCTTTCCTTGGTGTGAAAGTGGAGGGTTAGTGGGGGAGCACTGGAAAATAGTCAAGTTATGAGAACCAATCCCTATGTTATCCTTAGCATATATTTTAGGTGTCCTTATAGGGTTAGTGACCTCTGTTTGATTTATTAGTTTTCGAAGATATGTTTGGGATTTGTCCAAGGCTTGTGGTGCAGGTGGGTGATTTGGGGGAGGTTGTTGAGGTAACTGAGGTGTGGTAGTCTGAGTGATTGCTTATGTTATCTCAAGGCCATATGATAAGGGATCAGAGGCAGGGTTAGTATTAGCTAGCTGATGGGATATGATATCTAAGTTGGGCATATTAGAGGTAGGCTGATTGTTAATAAACATAATAGGAGCTTTTGCAAATTTATGCCCAGTAGCATACCATTTAGGCATTGGTTCAGCAATGTTATGAGGGACAGTTTTACATTGACCAAGTGAATGTCCCAATTTGGTACAGTGATCACAGTACAGAGGAATATCTTCATACTCAATATTATACTTTCGATTGTTATTTGTTGATCCTAATCTGATGAAGGTGTTAAGGGGTTTCTGTAAGTCAATCTCAACACATAATTTAATGGCAGACGGTCTGGTTAACATTTCAGTGGCTAAGTTTTTTTTGATGAAATTGCCTATCCTATTTCCAATAGCCTCAATAGATGAAGCATTATAATAGTACAGAGGAACTTCCCTGATTGTGCACCAGACCGAAATGATTGGGGATTCCTTGTGCGTTGAGAAATCTGGAGACCATTTAAGGATTTTCATCTGAACACCATTGAAAATCCATCTTCCTTTGATCCAACATCTCTGGTAATCATTAATCTGGTCAAATCTGATGAGGACATGCTTGAAGTCCAGTGACCCCAATTGGTATTTTCTGGCAAACCCCATCGTTTTGAAGGATGATTCTAGCTGCTCCATTGAGAGTCTGCCTTTGGTAAATTTCCCTACTGGGGCGTTAGCGTAATGGGCTGAGAGTGTTGATATCTTTTCCTCAGTGTATAAACATGCGTGCTCACCCAGGTGCTCCGATTTTGGGATCAATTCGGGATTGTCCGGAAGTGATTGGCGGAGGGGGGGATTTTGATTGGAGGGCAAAGAGGAAGGATTTTTGGATGAGTATAGGATTGCCATTCTCTGCCATGGTGGCCGGCCTTGGAAGAGGCGTAGCCAGCGTCATCGCTTGTTGGCATGAAAGGGCCGTTAGCGGCGAAAGAAAGCTGTTACCGGTGGGAAAAGTTCATTGGATTCGGAGTCGGAGAAGAGAGAGAAGAGAGAGGGACCTAATTTTTTATTAAATTTTATGAAAAATGAAGATGATTTTCTTTCCGGCGTGAATAGATTAAAATCTCTCAGCAATATATATAGAGCAATTGATTTTAAGTTGTAATTATTTTTGGGGATGATAAATAAATGTTTGAAAAATATGTTAGGTACTCTCTATGTCCCAACTAAAATTACACTCTTGCTTTTTTGGCATTATGTATACTTTATCCAAGTTTGATCGCATATTTGAATAGATATCAAAATAACAATATCATCGTATATGATATTATTTAACTCATTGTAACAAGTAGTTTTGAAATATCAACTTTTTATTTATCATTGCTATACGTAGATAAATATATCAACGGTTGATATAGGTTAAGCCCAAGAAGGTCATTGGGCCGAAGGTATGGCAGCCCAGTTAGGGAAATATTTAATACTCTAACTTAAAGAAGTAAGAGAGCTAATTTTTTTATCCCTTTTAGCCAAACCTTGCTTCACAAATAAACACCCCAATATGAGCTTCCTCATCTCCTCACTGATCCCACCCCTTAGACCTCCTCCAAAACCATCTATCTCCATAGTCTACTGGGAAAGACCGGAACCTAATACTATAAAAGTTAATGTGGATGCCTCCTGGTCTTCTACTAACTCAACACTTGGCCTTGTAGCCAGAGACAATAATGGTAACCCATGCCTACTCAGATCCTCAAACACCACTGCAAAATCACCACTTGAAGCTGAAATGAAAGCCATCCTTTTTGCTTGTCAAGTTTTTCCAAGTTTGGATTGCAATTTCATAATGGAATCAGACTCACTGCTAGCAGTGAATATGATAAACAATCAAAATAAAGCTAAATTGTCCCTCTATACACTAGCTTTTCAAATCCACTCCTTACTAAAGGAGGCCACACTCAAACATGTTTTCAGAGAATGCAACTCTGTTGCTGATTCAATTGCCAAACACAAATCCACTCACCTTGTGGAATCCAGCTTAAACCTTTCTAACATCCCTGCCAACATCAGAGGCCTTATTAATCTAGATAGGGATCATACCCCCTACATGAGAACTCATATGCATTCTACAAAGGACGATTGATACTGCTGATTTCTATTTTTTCCTCTTTCTTTTTATACTCTGCCTCAGGAACCCCTGCAGATCCTCACACCTGGGATGGAAATATGACATAACATGCAGTGCTCCAGTGCTCTAGTTCCTCTTTTTGATTTAAGAAAAAGGACGATTGCTACCACACACAACATCATCCATCAGTCTAAGACTAGTTGGTTTAGCAGCAATAGTTTCAAATATGACATGACATGCAGTGCTCCAGTGCTCCTGTTGCTCCTGTTTTGATTTAAGAAAAAGGATGTTTGCTATACACCACACCACAAAAGACCGGTTGCTCAGGTTTATTGCTATATACCACACACAACATCATCCATCAGACCAACTCCTTTGTTTTTTCCTGGATTGTATGGTTTTTTTGTAATGGCAGAATGGTAGTTTCCTGTCCAAAGTGAGGAATTAACATATGGGGTAGAGATTACTTACTTTGGAAATGCAACTACTATCACTCCAAACTATAGGCTCTCGATGCTAGCTATTCTTTTGGAGTCAATAAGATTGCCTCAGTAGAAAGTACGCAAAACTAACTCTCTGTAACTAGCTCTTCTTTTTAAAGGCTTGGGGACCCTTATATATAATCCCTTACCCTAGGGTGTTTTTAAGGAAAAAAATTAATACTCTAACTTAAATACTGCATTCATAGGTAGTTAAGGGCGTTAATTAAGGAGAATGTTATTTAGGACATGGAGTATAAATACAAGGTACGCATTTACTTATGATTCATTCTGTCTGAATCATATTTGGATGCTTGGACTAACTTAAGCATCAGAGTACTGACCCCTAGAACCCCAGTGACAATTTAATTGCAGGTCAGTTTGAGAAGAACCCATGCCCACGAACTGGTAGGTGGCCGAAGACGCATCAAGTGGTGCCGTCTGTGGGGACGACTGAGCCGGATTAAGGGTTTTGAGAGTTATTGTCCACGATAGTTCAAAAGAGTGAAAGATTGAAGTCAATACGTATGAGGCTGGATCACCACCAAGGTTAACATCGAAGAATCCAGGAGGAGAAAACGATGCCCGCATCGACGAAATTGAAATGGGTAACATTTAAACGATGGGAACGAAATTGCGAATAGAGCCTAATACAGGTGTAGCTATGAGGGGGGAAAACCTTAGTGGTGGTTGGCGCAAATCCCCAGGCACCAATCCAGAACAATGTGTCGGGGCCCTCGAAGACGCTGGAAGTGATAGGAGAGCAAAGACAAGGAAACACTAATTTCCTTACTCGAAAAGGTGGCTGATTTGAGGGATGGAAAGTTTACGGAGGTTTTGGAAGATTCGTATACGAAAGCCTAGGGTCAACATGGGCAAGGTCAGAACGTGGGGAGGGCGACTTCGAATCAAGATGTGGAATAAGCAGCTCAGGTCCTGGCTGCGGCCGGTTACTGAATCACCCCTCCTCCGAGGGATGATAGAGTCACGATGGGGGCATTACCACCATCACCTTTGGGAATAACTATGGGGTGGGCTTCTCAAGCCCTAATAGCCTACCCTTATCAGGGATATGCTGGAGAACCGCTACAAGCTAGGCCCTAAGCTTCTATTCCTTGTTATTCCCAAGGTCCCGTACATGCGCTAGCTCCGCTAGCCCCATCTGCTCCTACCCATGACCTGGCCGCTCAAAGAATAACATATGGAATAATGCCTCTTTTGGCACACAAAGATATGGGAGTATGAGAATCATTCAGGGGATGTACAATCCTTATGTCCAACCACCTCCATTGCCAACATACCGAAATCTCGAACAGCATTAGATGAACCCGAGATACGGAGGAACCCAACCTCTCTATATGCCACAGTTAGGTGGTCATGATAGGGGGCTGAACCTGCCTGGGGGGCAGCATGAACCCCCCTCGGATGCAAGTGAATCACTAATAAAGGAATTAGATAGGTTGATCGGCCACTTGGGCAAGCTGCATGGTCTTTTTTCAGCTCGTTGATCACCGGGGTTGAAGGACTTCCCACGTATGGTGGTGAAACTGACACTTGAGAGTTCATACAGACGATCCTTGGCTTGATGAGTTCGAGAGACTTTTATGAGAAATTGACATGCAAGCTAGTACGTAGCTCCTTGCGGGGAAAGTCACAAGAGTTGTTTAATAAGTTGTAAAGTGGCTCACTTCAATCGCATTGGGACTTTAGCGGAGCATTCTTGAGCTAGTACGCATAAAAGAATAATTTTACCAAAACTTTGTCAGAACTCTACCAGACAAAGCAAAAGGAATGGGAGATCACGGAAACCTTCTATCACCATTATGTAGGCGAGTGATGAGGCTTCAAATGCATGTATTTTTCATAGCATTTAACTTATCTTTTGTTATATTTTTTTTGTAATATTTCTATATATAGGTAGGTTTATATGATAACGGGTTTAGATAGTCATTTTCAGTTTTTATATCTAAATTTCTTCATTTTGTAACCTATATTTAGTCTAATGGACTTTTTGTCCTTATGAGAATCTAGATTCATTCTTATAAGCTTCATTTGTAGATTGCTCATTATCACTTAGGAGTGGTTTAGTGAAGGCCATTCGAAAGCATGGTAGAAGATGGAAGGGCACTCACAAAGTAGTAGAAGATAAAGTGAAGAAAGGAGAGCAAAGCAAATGGTGAAGAATGATATATTTTTCAAAGCAGAGTTTTTAGAATTTTCTGAGAATGATCAGCTTCCAAGAGTGGTACCATTTGATTCCTCTTCTTGAGTACTTTAAAATCGACTACAAGAACTCCCAAAACGAATCAACAGTTTACCCGGAGGAAGCAAAACAAAATAGGACTTTTTTCCATCGCGATGAGTGTGTCACGACGAGTGTGATGTTGGCCTGAGAGCTCACAATTTCCTGATCTGGTCACAACTCACAATAATTTCCCTGCACCCTTCTTTTTACTCCCTTTTCTCTTGTACTATAAATAGCTTTTCAGCCCCTTCTTCCCCAACTCTCCAAAACCCTACTTTTTCACCATTTTCTTCCATTTCTTCTTCTTTCTTTGTAGATCTTTGTTCTATGTTATGGGTTTTGATTATCTAGCTTAGTTTTGTACTTGGGAGAAATTGATTGAAGCTTCCACACCTATGTAGTAAGAACCTCTATTTCAGTATTTCTTGAAGCATTTGTTATTTAGCATTCATGTGTTTAAATGTGTTGTTTTACTTCATTTATGATTTGATTTTTTTGAGTATATGAAGTGTTTGTATGATTGAAGTGTTAGTGTGTTATGAAAGTTGCAAATTTCTTAGCTCTTTGACATGAGAATCCAAGAACATGGAATTAGAATATCTTGTGCATAATGTGTTGTGATTCTTGCTAGATAAATATGTTAATGTAGATTGTTCTAATGTTTATCCTATAGATGCAATGCAAGGTTGAATCTTGAATGTGGTTTGTTCTAGGTTTAGCCTAATTAATGCTATGTTTGGTTAAATGGCTATGTCTTTGGTAGAAGGCTTGTTGTTATTAAATCTATGGTCTTTCATGTATAATGTCATGGATGAAATACCTTTATGGTGTGGTTTTCCTAGAGTGATTATCAATGAGGTTTGCAAATGTTCGTTGTTTGTCTTTGCAAATTACTATTAAGAAGGAATGAATGTTGATCTTCGAATGGAAAGTTTTAGCATTCCCAATAGGTAACAGATGTGATTGAATGAGTGAATGATTCAATTATCTAAATTAGGTTTGGAAGTGGATATTAATTACCCCCAAGGCATTGTCTTTTGTAGTTTTTACCCCCTTTTCTTATTTTGTTCGATGATTAGCATAATTACTTAACTTTGCTAGTTATCTTGTCTTTTAATTTCATAACATAGGACCACAACCAACCAAAACCCCCTATTTTTCTTGCTTTTATATATCTATATATATCTACTTCTAGCCTAATATAAACCTTATATGTTTAAATGCTTAAGAAAATCCCTCTTCTTTGTGGACGATCCCGATTTTGCCACTATCTACTTAATTGTATTTAGTTAGCATAAAGGGCTTATAAATTATAACTTTGAGAGGTACGACGACGACCTCCCAAATTTTGGTGCCGCTGCCGGGGAAGAGGCATTTATTTTTAAGTGTTTGGGCATATTTGGTTGCATATTAGCTAGTTGCTTTTATTTTTTGCTTCTTTTTGGTGGTTTTTGTTCGGAGTAGGTATTGCTTGAGTTCTTGGTAAATTTTTATCGAGAATCCTTGCAATATGATTCCGGACTTTTGAAAAAGTGATTTTTTTTTAAAAAAAATGGAACCTCTCACCTTGAGGGAACTCATGATGAGAAAAAAGGCTCAACAAGCAAGGTTTTGTAGGATGTGTCATTCTGACCATCCTACCGAGTCTTGCTATATGTTGAGAGAGGAGCACTATGAGGAGGAAAGAACCCTTGGTTTCCAAATCCAAGAGTATTATGAAGAGTGCTACCAAGAGGTAGGAAATGTTGGTTTTCAAGGGCAAGAAACCCAAGAATGGTACCCATACCATAATTCTTACAACCTGGAATGGAGTGGTAATCTGGATTGGTGGTATAAGAATGAGCCAGAAAACCAACGATTCGAGCAAAATAGTTGTCCATCACTATCTTATACCATACCCCAAAACCAAGCCCAACAAGGAAGTTCAAGTTTGACACGTGAGGAAGTCATGAATGCAATAGTAAACTTGAACAACTTTACTAGTGAGAAACTGGACACTTGTCTCTCCTCTAGTGTTGAGGCTATTGAGGGGCATGCGAGGAGTATATTGGAAGCATTGGCCTGAATGGAAGCTCATGATTCCAAAAATACACCATCCCAAGTCGAACTCAAGGATTCAGTGAGTGAGGTCCCCATGGGAAATGAGTTTGAGTTTGAGAAGGATGAGGGGTTGGTTGTTGAGGATGAAAAATGGAGGAAGAGGTGATTGTGCTACATTCATTAGCATCGTCACCCCTACCCCTACCTAGTGGACCAACTCCACCATTTTTAGAGTTTTGAGGGAGATAAGAAAGGAGCCAAAAAACCATCCCAAGCCTCCTAACCACCCAACTCCTTTTAAACCATCTCCACCTCCTTAAAACTTTCCTCTTGAAAGTTTTGTACCTCCACCTCTCTATTTTTGGATACTCATGGTGAAGGGGTTCAAACCTTCACCATATTGATAACATTAGGGTCGTGCCAACGACCTTAAAAATACGGAGCTTCGCAGGAGGCAACCCGAATTTCTAATTTAGGTTAGTATGTTTCTTTTCTTGAAAAAAAATTCATCAACCATGTCCTCAAACCCTTACCCAAAACAATAAGAAAACCACCACAACCTACAACCAAAAACCACTACCAAAACCACCATCTAGGAGTACTACTAGTTGTTGTCTTTTGTGAGTGTTGATCGGGATTTGCATAGTTGTGGCTTCGTAGTGGATGGATCAAATTTTCATGTTGGGCGGTGTTCAAGAACATGGAGGAGAGAACATTCATTGAGGAGTGAGCACTGCTATCACCGGGAAGGATCTTCAAGGTCCTAGTTGTGAGTATTTTTTTTCTTTCTCCCATATTTCTTTATATTATCCTTTTCACATAGAGGACAATGTGTGTTTCAAGTATGGGGAGGTAAAGAGGAATATATATCTCATTGTATTGTATTGTAGAGTGCATATGCTCCACTTTGATGTGTTTTGTTTGAAAAAAAAAGAAAAAAAAGAAAAAAAAAGAAAAAATTTCCCGCTAAGTTGAAAACCCGAGAGGGAAACTGAGGCAAAAGTGGGAGGCCCGGAAAGGCCGAAAACCCAAAAGGGAGACCTATGCAAAAATGAGAGGCAAAATGGTGTGGAAAAAGGTGAGGGTGAGTATTGAAAAAGGAAAATGTGTGAAGCTAGGATAAAAACCCAAGAGAGCTCCTAGGAAAAATGCGAAAAATGGAAAAAATTTATGCTTCTCTTGATGTGTCTATTGGGTGGCTTTTTCAGTAGAGTAAGATAGCTTGGAATTATTTGTATACCTCACTTTTGTTATGGTTTGTTGGTCGTCTTCACTATCTTAGGCTTTGGGATGTGAGAGTGTGAGAGATTCTTAAGTCTTGGGGGTTAGGGTAGTCTAGGAATATGATGTTGGATGTTTTGGGAAAATTTTTATATGCTAATTTACGCTTTGATCTTTGCTTGTTCTTGTTTACTCGAGGACGAGTAAGGTTTTAGTGTGGGGAGATTTGATGAGGCTTCAAATGCATGTATTTTCCAAAGCATTTAATGCATCTTTTGTCATATTTTTGTTGTAAGATTGCTAGATTCAGGTAGGTTTACATGATAAGGGGTTTAGATAGTCATTTTTGGTTTTTATATCTAAATCCTTCATTTTGTAACCTATGTTTTGTCTAATGGACTTTTGGTCCTTATGAGCATCTACATTCCTTTTTGTAAGCTTAATTTGTAGATTGCTCACAAGCACTTAGGAGTGGTTTAGTGAAGGCCATTCGAAAGGATGATATAACATGGAAGGCCACTCACAGAGTGGTAGAAGATAAAGTGAAGAAAGGAGAGCAAAGCAAAGGGTGAAGAATGATCTATATTTTGAAGCAAAGTTTTGAGAATTTTTCGAGAGGAATCAGCCTCCAAGAGCGTTACCACAGTATTTCTCTTCTCGAGCACTATAAAATCGACTACAGGAACTCCCAAAATCGATCAACGGTTCACCCGGAGGAAGCAAAAAAAAATGGGAATTTTTCCATCGCGACTCGCGACGAGTGTGTTGTGACCCGCGAAATGTTGACCTAAGAGCTCACAATTTCATGATATGGTCATGACTAGTGACAGAGGCATCGCGACTCGCGATAATTGCTCTGCAACTTGCTATTTACTTCCTTTTTTTTAAACTATAAATAGCTTTTCACCCCCTTCTTCCCCAACTCTCTAAGCCTGACTTGGGGGCTCCAAAACCCTAGTTTTTCACCATTTTCTTCCATTCCTTCTTCTTTCTTTGTTGATCTCTGTTCTATGTTATGGGTTTTGATTATCTAGCTTAGTTTTGTACTTAAGAGCAATTGATTGAAGCTTCCACACCTATGTAGTAAGAACCTCAATTTCACTCTTTCTTGAAGCATTTGTTATTTAGCATTCATGTGTTTACATGTGATGTTTTACTTCATTTATGCTATGGGTTGTTTGAGTATATGAAGTGTTTGTATGATTGAAGTGTTAGGGTGTTAGGTAAGTTGCAAATTTCTTAGCTCTTTGACATGAGAATCCAAGAACATGGAATTAGAATTTCTTGTGCATAATGTGTTGTGATTCTTGCTAGATAAATATGTTAAAGAGGATTGTTCTAATGTTTATCCTATAGATGAAATGCAAGGTTGAATCTTGAATGTGGTTTGTTCTAGGTTTAGCCTAATGAATGCTATGTTTGGTTAAATGGTTATGTCTTTGGTAGAATGCTTGTTGTTATCAAATCTATGGTCCTTCGTGTATAATGCTGTTGATGAAATACCTTTATGGTGTGGTTTTCCTAGAGTGAATATCAATGAGGTTTGCAAATAGTCGTTGTTTTTCTTTGCCAATTACTTTTAAGAAGGAATGAATGTTGATCTTCGAATGGGAAGTCTTAGCATACCCCATAGGTAACGAATGTGATATAATGAGTGAATGGTTCAATGATCTACATTAGGTTTGGAAGTGGATATTAATTGCCCCCAAGGCTTTGTGTTTTGTAGTTTTTACCCCTTTTTCTTAGTTTGTTTGATGATTAGAATAGTTACTTAACTTTGCTAGTTGTCTTGTCTTTTAATTTCATAACTTAGGACCACAACTAACCGAAACCCCCCCTTTTTACTTGATTTTATATATATATATATATATATATATATATATATATATCTACTTCTAGCCTAATATAAACCTTATATTTTTAAATGCTTAAGAAACAACAGAGGTACGGTGACGACCTCCTAATGAGAGTTTGCAGGCAATAGAAACAACAGAGAATGAGGTAATTCGGGGGTATCTGCTGGGGATGTATGACCTGGAATTATACAAGAAGCTGAGTACCAATACCCATAAGACTTTGCAAAAACTTCAGGAGTTCGTACAATAGTATTCGAGGGTAGAGGAGGCAACTAGAAGGAAAAAAGATGGCCTTGCAGAGAAAGCAGGAATAAATGTAGAGCATAGAGGAAAAAGGTCGGTCGAACCCATAAGAACACCATTCGAGAGGTATAATCTATTGCCTCCAATGCTCGAAGGAAGAACCCTGCACCGATTTAAGCATATATATAGAGGGTTGTTCTGGACACCCCCACCCTTGCAAAGTTTACACAACTCGGTTGCAGCCTGGAGAGCAACTAATCATTATTGTGATCATCACAGGGATTACGACCATGACACAAACGATTTCATTGAGTTAAGGATGGAGATTGAGAGTGTGAACAGGAAAGACAATATTGAGGATAGGGACATAGGAACCAGATTGCCCCCTCGAGGCCCCGGATGAACTAGTGGCAGTCTTATAGAAGAAACAATCAAAACAATGGGGAGAGAGGAGATAGAAGGCATCAAGAATAGGTGGCTTGAGATAGGGGGCGGGAAGGAAGGCAGGATAGACCCCAAGTGCAACAGGGGGGAAATCAAAATGGAGAAAGCCAACCCATCCGAAGGGTAATTAACGTCATCAATGGAATGGTGGGAGAGAGACCTTTGAATGCTGTTAAAAGAGCTGAGGCTCGAAGGGTCCCGTGGAAGAGCCCTATTATAAGAGGTTTTGGCTGGATGAGACGGTCACTTTCTCGGAAGCGGATGTTGTGCTAGACCAAATGCCCCATGTGGATACTATGGTCATTTCGGCCATTATTAGAATGTTCTTGATCAGAAGGGTGTTCGTTGATGATGGAAGAGGGGTAGAAGTGATGTTTGCAAAGTGTTTTGACCAGTTAGACATAGGGCATGAACACTTGACAAAATTCGCTTCCCCTTTATCAGGATTCACGGGAAACCCGATATTCCCTATAGGAGAAATAACATTTCCTGTTCGAGCAGCGGATGGCGACAAGGGAGTGATCATCAGGTGTAATTTTGCTTTCGTTGATACACTTTCCCCTCATAATGTGATTTTAGGAAGGCAATGGATGTGCCAGGCTCAGGTAGTCTGGTCACCCTATCACTTGATGATGAAGCTTCCAACTGAAAATGGGGCGGTATCCATTCGAGGGGATCAGACTGTGGCCCAAAAATGTAACCTTACGGTGTTACGGGAAGCGAGGAAATGAAGGGATGTAGCGGAAGTACATACAAGGAAGGATTAGCTGATACAATACAAATGCCTAGTTGATATAAAGGGTCAGTAGCTGTTGAGAAACTAATTTCTGAGAATGTGAAAGGAAGACTGAAAGACTTGTTAGGAAAGTATAGAGACGTGTTCTCATGGGATACAGCTGACCTAATGAGGGTCCCTTCGAGTCTCGTGCTACATAGACGGAACATTAACCCTTGATTAAGCCAGTGAAGCAGAAAAGAAGAGTGTTCGCACCTGAAAGAGCTGAGGCAATTAAAGAAAAGGTGGAGAAATTATTGAGGACAGACGTAATCAAGGAGGTATTCTATCCCGATTGGATCACTAACCCAGTTATGGTTCCAATGCATGATGGAACATGGAAGATGTGTATAGACTTTACTGACTTAAACAAATGATGCATGATAGTTACCTGTTGCCCCCAATCGACAAGCTGGTGGAAGCCATCAGTGGATATCAAATTTTAACATTGTTTGACAAGCATAAGGGATATCACCAAATTCTCATGGCGGAAGAGGACAAGGAAAAGACATCGTTCATTACAGATGTGGCCACGTACTGCTACAAGAAGGTACCGTTTGGGTTAAAGATTGTTGGGGCTACTTATCATAGGCTGGTTGATAGACTGTTCAGGGGAAAGATAGGGAAGAATATGGAAATGTATGTGGATGATCTGGGGGTCAAAAGAAAAGGCTATGAATAATTTTTAAAAGACCTGGAAGAAACATTTGGTAGGCTTCGGGAAGCTAATTTGAAGTTGAACCCATCTGAGTGTGTTATTGGTGTGGGGGCAGGGAAGTTTCTTGGATTCATGGTCTCGAATAGAGGGATTGATGTAAACCTGGAAAAGGTTGAAGCTCTGCGGACAATGAAAATTCAACAATCGATAAAGGATGTGCAGAAGCTTACGTGGTCTCTAGCAGCATTAAGCAGGTTCTTATCGAAGGGGGCAGAGAGGCATGTTCCCTTCTTTGATGTGCTTCGAAGGGTGAAGAAGTTTGAGTGGAATGGCAAGTGCAACGAGGCATTTGAACAGTTGAAAGAACATTTGGGGACATTACCTACCATGATGAAACAAAAAAAGGATGAGATGTTGTATTTGTATATTTCTGCATCGCCGCTTGTAATCAGCGTGGCTCTGGTAAAAGAAGAAGAAAACGTTCACCATCCAATTTACTTTGTTATTTTTCCTTGCAGGGGCCAGAGACAAGGTATATTGTTCTCGAAAGGTTGATTATAGCCCTTGTACATGCAGCCCAAAGGTTGAGACCCTACTTCCAGGGTCAAAAGATAGTGGCGCACACGAACCACCCCATTCGACAGATTCAGCGAAGGCCAGAGATTTCAGGAAGAATGATGAAGTGGGCAGTAGGATTGGGAGAGCTTAATATCTGGTATCAACCTCGAGTTGCGATTAAGGGGCAGGCGCTGGCAGACTTTATAGTAGAAACTATAGAGCCCCTCGAGGTGTGTTTGGATCCCATTGCGGATGAGGAAACAAGGCAAAAATGGATATGGAAGTTGTACGTGGATGGTTCGTCACATTCAGGAGGAAGTGGAGCTGGGGTCCTACTAACTAGCCCCAATGGTAGAGATTATCCTTATGCATTGAACTTTGCATTTAAAGCAACTAACAATGAAGCTGAGTATGAGGCACTGATCACTGGATTGCGCCTCACAAAGGAGATGCACGTTAAGGAACTGGTGGTTTTCAGTGACTCTTAAATTATGGTTCTACAGGTGAATGGAGAGTATGAGGCCAGAGAGCATAACCTACAAAGATACCTCGAGGTTGTGAAGAAATTGTTAAAAAAATTCAAATATTATACTTTAACACAAGTTCCGAGGGAAAGAAATCATAAAGAAGATGCTCTAAATAAGCTTGCTTCTTCAGATTTGGGAAGCCATTCCCTGCAGCAACTCCTCATGGAAACATTGAGTAGGCGAAGTTTTGAAGAACCTGTAGTGATGGCAATAAGTGGAAAACTCCTGGATGACACCGTTCATGGCATACCTTAGAGAGGGAATCCTACCAGAAAATGAAGTGGATACTAGAAAGATAAGGTTAGGCTCTAATGTATGTGTTACAAGAAGGAGGGTTGTATAGAAGGGATCATTTACAGCCATTACTTTGATGCTTTAACCCTCACAAGGCCGATTACCTCATAACAGAGGTTCATGAAGGGGTATGTGGCAGCCATCAGGGAGCCAGGTCTGTGGCGAGGAGGCTCCTCATTCGAGCAGGGTTTTACTGGCCGATAATGTTCGAGGATGCAAACCGATAGATTCAGGCTTGCCATCAATGTCAGAGACATGCACCTATAACACATGTTCCAAAGGAAGAAATGAGAATCATCTATAGTTCGTGGCCATTTGAAAAATGTGGGATCGATTTGGTGGGTCCTTTTCAGGAAGCACCAGGAAAATTCAGATACCTAATAGTAGCTGTTGATTATTTCACATAATGGGTAGAGGCTGAGCCCTTAGCAAACATAAGAGGAAAAATAGTCATCTCCTTTTGCTGGAAGAACATTGTGTGTCATTTTGGAATCCCAAGAACGATCATTACGGACAATGGAACACAGTTTGCTCAGGATCCCTTCAAGAAGTTGTGCGAGGAATATCACATTAACCAAAAGATGACATCTGTTTACCACCTACAAGCCAACGAGCAAGTGGAAGTGACCATCATAACAATAGTAAATGGAATATGAGTACGCCTCGAGGGGGCGGAAGGTAACTCAATATGGGAATCACCCAATGTGCTATGGGCATGTCGTACATGTGAGTCTTCCACTACTGAGGAAATGCCTTATAGTCTCGTATATGGCTCAAAAGCAATAATTCCTATAGAAATTGGAGTTCCTAACCTAAGGATGATGGCTGCAATAGATGAGACGATCAATCAACAAAATCGATGTCTGGATTTGGACATGGTGGAGGAAAAGACAGAGTTAGCTTCTCGACACGAGGCTAAAGTCAAGGAACGGGTAAGAAGATGACATGATAGAAAGGTAAAGGAGGTGTTGTTTAAGCTGGGAGACTTAGTAATGAGGAAAAATGAGAAAAACATATCGAAACCCGAGGGGAAGTTAGCTGCAAATTGGGAAGGACCTTATAAAGAGATCGAATTTCACCCAGGAGTAAGCTAATTTCTCAAACAGATGAAGGGATTTCGAGTGCCAAGAAGGTGGAACATTACCAATTTGAGAAAATACTACAAGCTATGATGTTCAAGTGATTTTCTCTAAAGTGGCACCCTGGTTGATGTTTGATTGGGTTGCCTTAAAACATCACTCTAGATGATATTTCCAGCTATAGCTGATGTTCGAGTGGTTTGCTCTAAAGCAGCACTCTGGTTGATGTTCGAGCGGGTTGCTTTAAAGCAGCGCTTTAGATGATATTTCTAGCTACGGCTGATGTTCGAGTGGTTTTCTCTAAAGTGGCACTCTAGTTTATTTTTGAGTGGTTTTCTCTAAAGTGGAACTCTAGTTGATGTTCGAGTGGTTTGCTCTAAAGTGGTACTCTGGTTAATGTTTGAGCGGGTTGCTTTAAAGCGGCACTCCAGATGATATTTCTAGCTACGATTGATGTTCGAGTAGTTTGCTCTAAAGTGGCACTCGAAGGCTATCTTGTAATCTTGAAATGATAAATTAGTAGGCGAGATTAGCAGGATGTCGGTGGAAACACCAAACCTGGGTAAAATGCTTGTGTATCTAAATTATTTAATGTCTACTTACCAAACATATTCGTACTTTGCTCCGCCTAAGGAAATTGCATAGGGCGTTCGTATTTGAGGGGTAAATTATAAGAGATGGAAAGAATATTGGTTGTTTATTAAAACTCCAACAAATATATTAGGAATACAATATCGAAACTAACAACTATCTAAGTTTATTCGTCTAAACATATTTTTTCGTCTAAACAATTCTTCAGTGGGCATAGGTTTCCCTAGCTCCTTCACATTTCCCTCTATTTCTTCGAGCTCTTCAAGTTTTATACCAGCTGCCCTTTGGATATCTTTCATTTGTTACTTTATAGGATATTCTTGAGATCAAGAGGAGTGACAACGACGGTCTTACACCACTTTTTTGTGGAAGATTCGAATGGGCCCTTCGAGAATGACATAGTGCTTTTGTGACAGTTTGAGGAAAATCCTTGGGCAACTTTGCACGAAGGGACAAGATGCCGTTCAGTTTCGTTAGTGGCAGACTTTTGTGACTGAGGGGCAGAGTGAAAGCTCGAGGGGGTGAATCTCTTTACCTTTATCTCTGCCAACCAATCAAAAATGGAGTCAAAAGCCTTTTTCTGCCGAGGAGTCCCATTCTCAAGAACGTTAACTTCTTCCATCCAATACTGAGTAGCTTTAAGTAGAAACTTTGGAAGATGATCATTGATGATTAAGTAGGAGGAAGGAATGTCATGGGAAAGCATGTGGGCACGAAGGCTCATTACATGTGCGGCAATTTTTTCTTCGAAATCAACAAAATGCTGCTCCACTTCTGTGGCTTGTATCATCAAGGCCTCAATCTCCCTGGAAAGTTTTGCATTCTCAGATAAAATAGATTCCACCAAAGAGCTATCTTCACTTGAGGGTCCGGAGGAGATTCGCTTGAAGAAGGGGGATCCTCGCTGGCTATCTTCCAAGCGAGGAAGTCCTCTTTAAGGCTAGCTACTTTGCATTGAGCTTATAGATGTTGTTAGGCAAGTAATTCCCTCAGGGCTACCAGTCTGTGATTTTCATGTGAGCAACCAATTTCGTGCCCTTCCACTACTGGAAGCCTAGTCGTAGTGGCAAGGCAGGACTTCAGAGAACCAAACTTCAAATAAATTTGATGCATTAGTTCTTCTAGTTCTTCATAAGTGGGATCGCGACCCTTGACCATTTCTAAAAGATAAGTACCATTAAATTCTTTGCTAATGAAATCCTTAACAAACCCCTTAAAAGTGGGATAGTCTTTAGATTGCCACAGATTCATCTCAGCTTCGAGTTGGTGGAGCTTGTCCTTTAAGGATTTCTTCTCTTAATTACACATTGAAAGATCTCGAATGACAATCAGTAGCTGTTTGTGTGTCTCATTTAGCTCTTTTTGGCACTCAAAAGCTCCTCACAAGTGCATTCTAATGCAATTTTCAACGAATTATACTACGAAAAGAAAACAAAGGTAAAATCAATAAGTCGCAGAAAAATGTATTTTTATTGATACTCAAAGTAAAAAAAAAGGATACAATTGAGGGGCCCTAAGTGAAAATAAATTAAAATCAGGGACCAACCCTAGCATCATCTTTCGTTAACGTGGAAGCAATCATTTCTTCCACTCGGCCGGCAGTGGAATCTTGCTCAAGAGAGGCGTCTGTAGCCTCTGGAAAGGGGATGCTCGAATCCCCTTAGTATTGAAGAACTACCTTCAGACTTGATGAAATCCAAAAGGGAAAAACGAAGGTCGTTGTTCCTGATGGCCTCGTCCCATTTTCCGTCTAGAGTGGTTTTGAGCTTTAGATTAACTAGTTCATCCACCTACTTGGCCAGATGTTTAGATAGAGAGGTGGACACTTGTGTCTTTAAAAGTCCTCGGCTAATTCACTATAACCAATTTTCTTGGCCACACCCAGAAGATCCAGGATAGGTTGAAGCAGCTCAGGGTTGTTCAACAGCTTGTGTTTGAAGGCCTCGAGCAGTTGAACATGCGTGGTCGGATCCTCTGTAGCTTGAACCCTCTTTACGAGGTTGTCCTTCTCTAGCATCCATTGATGCGTCTCGACGTCAACACTATACCTCTCCCCTTCCAGAAGTTTTTGTTTTCCCTCAAGGGCCCTATCTTTTTCCTCGAGCACCCTATCCTTCTCCTTGAGGACCCTATCTTTCTCTTGGAGAGCCTCCTCGAGAGATTTTTTTAGTCACAAAATCTGAGCATCTTGTTTACTGAGCTCCTCGCAGAAGTTATCGCAACTAGAGGAACAAAGGGAAAGGAAGACTGTACTTCTCTCAGTGGCCTCATGAAAAATTTGGGAGGCCTGGTAAAAAAACTCAACTCAGATTGATAATATAAAAAAATTAGGATGTTAAATAAGTATTTTAAAAAGGAGAAACAAAAGAAAGAGAAGAATGGAAGAAAACCTAAGGGCCAGAGGCTATCTTCGAGAGGTGTTTCTCGATCCTTGATATAGATGCCGCTTCATTCGAAGGGGGAAGAGATGGTTGATGAACATCCTCACCACTATGTGTTCCTATCGATGGACTTGGTGAGGAGGAATCGATAGTGTTTGCCCTCATTTTCTGGTGAACGCTCATGGTGTGAGGTGGTTGCTCATCACCAATAGTTCAGGAAAGCCTCTTGTGGCCTATTACTAGAGGGGAATCCGAGTTCGAGGGGAGAGACGTCAGATTTGGGAAAGTGGAAGCCTGATTTGAGGACTCAATAATCTCCTTGGGAGGAGCCTGACCCTGCTTCAAGGGCTTCTACTTCTTTAAGCCCTTAGTGAGATCCACTGAAAAAGGAAAGTTAGTAACAATAAACTCAATAACACAACAAATAGGAGAAGTATTGCTCTATTAAGGCACCTTCGGAGGATCCCGAATGCCTAATATCACTAACGATGGTCCTGAGGGCAGGGCCATCTCTGGGGCCCTCTAATCCCTTTCTCCTCTTTCCAGTATCCCTCTGAAATGTTTTATATACATATTATTCATAGATTCTGGGCAAGAATGTAGAGCCGCCAATCTGGGAGTTGGGATTGTTGAAGAGGCTGTAGTCGAGGGAGCTGGACAATAGTGTTTGTCAATCACTCTCGAGGGCATCTGGGCAAATATATTCCTCAGGTTTGGGAGATTCAACTCTCATGGCCCAATTCCACAGCGGAACTTGATACCTTCTTCTATCAAACGAGATACCTTTCTTCAAGCTTTTCCAGTTAACTGAATTTCCAGGAACTCCCAAAACTTTATGGTGTTCCTCTCGGTTGACAAAGGTGACAACCATATCGGTAGACTGCCCACTATAGGACACAAAGTATAGCGAACGAAGCATCTCATAACTAGGCTTAATACCAAACTCGACACATCTAGTTAAGAACATCATAATGATTACCAAGACATTGGGGTGGACTTGTGCAAGGCTCACCTGGAATTGTTTAAGAAGTTTGGAAAAAAGGGTTGGAAAAGGAAATGTGAGCCCGCGGCAAAGATGTCTGAGGGAAATGGACGATCTTCCTTCGGGGAGGTTATGGGGGGCATCTCCTTCTTGAAAAGGTTGAAAATTGGCAACCAGGGCTACTCGTTGGCTAGGAGGGATCGAGTTCAAAATTTTGGAAATAGCGGTTCCCCCTATCGGAAATGAGGGCTCACTCCCTGAGTCCTTTAGCCTCAATCTTTGATAAATCCCCTTTTTTCTTTTGAGAGGGTTTAGCAAGAAGAGATACCTAAGGCGCTCTCGAGGGTGCTTCCTCTCCCTCGAGGATTGTCCTCTCCTCCTCTTCTCTGGCTTCAAGAGGTGCCTCCCTGTAGGTCAAAGATGTACTTAACGCCCTTTTCGACTCAGGTTCTAGATTTGGAGGAGGGTAGAAACCAATCTTTCCGCTCATAGGGGACCTCCTTATGTAGGGCTTGCCCATGCCTGGAGGCCAGTTTTCAACGGCATCTCAAGGAGGCATGTCAGCTATGGGGAAAACCCTCTCTTCCCTAGGACTATTACCAACTTGATCAGATACGCCCTCTCCAAAATCTGAGTCGTGCAGGATTTCTTCGGAATGAGTCATGTCGAATCGCTAACATCTCTCTCCGGCGTGTTAGCCCCTGTCCCGCCTACCCTAACCTCACCGAAAAATTTATCGGTAGAGGAACCCTCATCAGAGTGGACCATTATTGTAAGGGGAGGAAACAAAAAGATTAGAATGAGAGTAGGGATGAAAGAACTTACTGATTTTCTGGGAAAGGTGATGGGAATCAAATTGCTCGAGAGAGAAATACAGAAAGAATGCTTGTAAAAAGATTACTGCAAATGAGAAAAGTTAATAAGGAAGAGCGGGTGGGAGGTAATTATAGAGGCTAAAGTGATGGATAATTATTACTTCTTTGGAAATATAAAAGATATGGAAAGACGCAGTCGCTTTTTTGTCTCCTGAAAATGCGCTGTTTGGGGAGCAGTGACACGCACGGTGGTACAGCACGTGCGCCCCCTTTTGGAATCCTAAATGACTGAGTTGATGAGTTAAACTAGGTTCTCACCCTCGAAGGCAGGAGCAACGAAGTCCAAGGGTCATTTTGAATCTTCAAAGCCCTCGAACTATCCCATGCATTCAAGACCTTGAAGATATTCGTGACATTCAAACTTTTTAATGTCGAGAACCTGCTTTTCTGGGGGCACTTGATAGAGGTTAAGCCCAAGAAAGCCATTGGGCCGAAGGTATGATAGCCAAGTTAGGGGAATTTTTAGTACTCTAACTTAATTACTGCATTCGTGGGTAATTAAGGGCGTTAATTGAGGAGAATGTTATTTAGGACATGGAGTATAAATACAAGGTACACATTTACTTATGATTCATTCTGTCTTAATCATATTTGGACGCTTGGACTAACTAAAGCATCAGAGTGCTGACCACTAGAACCCCAGGGACAGTTTAATTGCAAGTTAGTTTGAGAAGAACCTAGACCCACGAACTGGTCAGTGGTCGAAGATGCATCAACGACCAAATATGTTTCTTGGACAACGTGCTAATTACCGCAGTACAATTTAAACTAGAACAAATAGAGTAGTTGACAGAATTTATGGATATTATAAGGGGATATTATAGAATTAGAAACTATTTAGGACTAAAATTATATAGATAGAATCAAATTCTAACTACAGAAAAGGAGGATGAGCAGGAAATAGAAATGGAAACCTGAGAGAAAGTATCAAGTTATAATGTTACATTCAATCATCCAAAAAAATATTCTTAACACTGCTAATCCTTCCTTGTATGCTGTTGAAACTGATCAAAACTAGAGGCTGCCGTTGCAATCATTTCTATCACCTTTTTGACCCATTCCTTAAGATGCATTGACAAAATTAACCTTGTTTAAACTGAACTTCCTCACATATATTTGTTAGTGTCATGCTTTTAATACATCAATACGAAAAATTAAATCACTTAATTGAAGTTAAAAGGGAAATAAAACACTTAAATGGCTTAGAATTAGTACATTATTCTAAAAATATGTTTTAATGAAGCATAAATGATGTAATGTACATGCACAATGAAAAATCATTATATTTTAATGGTTAGTGTTATATTTCGAAAATATCAAAAATAAAATGGAGAGTCATTAGCTAAAACTAAAAGAACAAAAAATATCAAAAGGAAAATTAATAAGGAAAAACGTATAAATTGTGCAGGCGCGTTCAATCTATGCATTAAAAAAAAATCAACCAAATAGCACATGAACATGAAAACATAAGATTCTGTTGTTAGAACTAGCAACAAATATTAACATGATACATTTGCTATGTATTTATGGTAGGGATGATAATTTCACCTGAATTTGTCAAACACCTGACTCATTCGATTTTTTTTTAAATGCAATTTGACGTGGGGATATTTATTAGATTCCCCAAACCTATTTAGAACCAAAGGATGTACAATAATATTTTTGACATATTACATCGATAAGGCAACCTCGTTGCTTCAAAAGAAAAGATCTAATACTAGTGGACTAGTGATTCAAAAGGAGAGGAAGTAATACTTGGTATGTCGAGGTCTCGAGGGGTCGAGGCTCGATGGTTCGAGATTCGAGTGATTGAGTGTTGATTGATTCGAGTGCCTTATGGCTCGAGGGCGGCAGGGGTGGAGATGTTCGAGGTATCCAGTGAGACGGGAGCTCCACGACTCAATGCTACTAGGGTTCAAGGGCTTGGGTGCTCGAGAGCTCGAGTGCACGAAAACCTAATGAAAACCTTATACAAAGGGAAAAAACTCAAAGATGGATGAATTAGTGATAAATCAGGTTGGGTGATTGGTCAAGTTTTTCACCCACCATCCAATTTCGATAACCCGTCACCCTCAGCCATACTTTTATGCTCATAAGAATAGTAGGCTAAAAACTAAACTAAAATCTCTAATCCTAATTAAACATTGTCTGATGCTCGACTTTTTAGTTGATTTACTCACGACTTGAATAATATTTCATATTTAAGTAATTAGAATCCTGAATCATTGTTGCTAGTTTGTCTTCTTCTTCCTTTCTAAGATATCTTAAATGCAAGGATCTGTTATTTGGCGTACCTTCGTCATAGGAAATTTCAAGTGTTTCTTTTTTTCCCCTCCACCGCTAAGCTTTACATGAACTTCCTCCTCACCCAAATCTTCCACTTTCTCTGCTTTTGTATTTCCTCCTTAAATGCATAAGAGAGCATTTTTACTAGGTGGTATCGTTTGTATTTCAAATGGTGATTTTGCCTTTCTCTAGAAATTGTTGGATTTCTTTCTTTTTTTCATTTTTAGGTTTGATTTCTTCAGCTCACTGTGATTTATAGTCCTGGTATGAGTCTCTGTTGATGGTGAATCTCCTTTGCTCCGGTAACCGGTCTTTTTAAAATATTATTTGCATTTTAAGTTCAATTAGAGTTCAGGTGAATTTAATTTTTTTTATAGATCATAAATAATGGTTGTGCTTACATAGTTGGAAGTGGAGAAATTTGAATTTACAGAAAGGCCCCTATAATTTGGGGAAAACGAGTCACGTGAGGGTTGTGTGTCATTTTATAACAACAATTACAGTGGGCAAGAGTTCAAGGCCTAAAATCCACATTTTAAAATGTTAGGTTAAAATTATATATACTACTTTTTTGTAAGGCCCGTATTACTTTTCGCACTTGTAAGGGCCTATGAAAAGAATTTAGTCCAAAAAAAAAGAAATGACATTTTTAGTTTGGGTTAAAAACTCATTTGACCCAAAACTAATCCAAACTAAGTTACGATCTAGAAATTTATACGGGTCTGATTTGACATGACAATGGATTAATTAATAAGGTCTGATTAATTCAACCCATTTTACAACCAACTTATTTAACTTCTCCTACTCTCTCTCTCATCCAATGGTTTCTATCTTTCAATCTCCCCCCTCCTCTTCGCTCATCTCTCTCTCTCTCGGTAATTTTTGTGGTCCTTCTTTCTTAACTTTATGTTTTCATCTTTGTTTTTTTAAAACTAGGAAATCAATTGAATCCTTTTTTTAGGGTTGGAACTATTGTTTTAATCGATTTGTATGGAACCTGGCTGGATTTGATTGTGAGTTTTATTTATGAGTTAGGGCTTTTGATTTTTGAGTTTGAAAGATTTTTTTTTTCTGAAAATCGCTTTCCCATTTTTAAGTTTGATTTCTTTAGCTCATTGTGATTTATAGTATTATGGGTCCTTATTGATTCCATGAGGGAGCTTTTTTGCAATGTAATTTCACTTTGATCCTCCTAATGAATTCAACCCTTCTGATGGTGAATTTTAATTTTGTCTTTATGCTTCTTATGAATTCAACTCTTCCGGTGTTGAATCCAGACTTCTGTGTGTGTTTTCATGTGTGGATTTATTTTTCTTTAGGTAATTTCCAGTTTCAAAAATAGCACAAAATTTTTTTTATTACATTTCCCAATAACTTACTATATATTTTTCCTTTCGTTGTTTTCAGGTTTATTGCATGCTTAGAGTTTCATCAAGGAAACTCCCCTGCAATCCTACGATCTTAACCAATTCATCCTCGGTGGTGGATATCTTTTGCTCTGATAACCGGTCATTTTTTAATATTATATTTTCACGTTAAGTTCAATTAGATTTCTTCTGAATTTAATTTTCTGCATAGATCATAGAAAATGGTTGTGCATACATAGTTGGAAGGGGAGAAATGTGGATTTATAGAAATACAACTATGAATTTTGGGAAAATGAGTCACGTGAGGGCTATATATTATTTTATAACAAGAATTATAGTGGCAAGGAGTTCAAGGCCTAAAATCCACGTTATGAAATGTTAGGGTATAATTATATATTACCTTGGGTTAAGGCTCGTATTACTTTTGCACTTGTAAGGGGCTATGAAAAGAATTTAGTCCAAAATAAAAATGACATTGGTAATTTGGGTTTAACACTCATTTGACCCAAACTAAATAAAGTCACGACTTAGAAATTTATACGGGCTTGAATTGACATGACAATGGATTTATTTATAAGGGTCTGATTAATTCAGCCCATTTTACAACCCACACATTTAACCTCTCCCACTCTCTCTCATCCATTAGTTTCTATCTTTCGATCTCCCGAGCTCCCCCCCCCCCCCTCCCCCTTTTCTCTTCTATCTCCTCTCTCTCTCTCTTGAAAATTATTTGGTCCTTATTCCTTCACTTTTTGTTTTCATCTTTGTTTTCTAAAAACTAGGAAATTAATTGAATCTTCTTTTTTTAGGGTTAGAATTATTGTTGTTTTTATCGATTTGTATGAAACCTGGCTGGATTCAATTGTGAGCTCTATTTATGATTTGGAGATCTTGATTTTTGAGTTTGAAAAGGTTTCTCTTGAAATTTCTTGATTTCATTCTTCTTCCCATTTTCAATTTTGATTTCTTCTGCTCGCAGTTATTTATAGTTTCGGTATGAGTCTCTGTTGATTCCATGAGGGAGGTTTTAGGCAATGTATTTTCTCTTTTATCCTTCTAATGAATTCAACCCTTGTGATGTTGACTTTTAACTTCTCTTTTTGCTTCTTATGAATTCGATCCTTCCGATGTTAAATCCATATTTCTGTGTGTGTTTTCATCTGTGGATTTGTTTTTCTTTAGGTATTTTCTAGTTTCAATAATAGCACAAAAGGTTTTTGATTATTTTCCTCAAAAACATACTAGATATTTTTTTCTTTCGTTGTTTTCAGGTTTATTGCAAGTTTAGAGTTTCATCAGGGAAACTCCCCCACAATCCTACAGCCTTAACCAATTCATCCCCGGTGGTGGATATCTTTTGTTCCGATAACCGATCGTTTTTTTATATTATATTTTCATTTTAAGTTTAATTAGTGTTCTTTTGAATTTAATTTTCTTTATAGTTATAGAAAATGGTTGTTCTTACATAGTTGGAAGGGTGAAAATTTGGATTTATAGAAATACCACTATAAATTTAGGGAAAATGATTCACGTGACGGCTATGTGTCATTGTATAACAACAATTATAGTGGCAAGGAGTTCAAGGCCTAAAATCCACGTTTTGAAATGTTAGGGTATAAATTATATATTAATTTTTTGTAGGGCTCGTATTAGTTTTGCACTTGTAAGGGCCTATGAAGGAAATTTAATCAGGAAAAAAATGACATTTGTGGTTTGGGTTTAAAACTCATTTGACCCAAACTAACTAGAGTTATGATCTAGAAATTTATACGGGTCTAAATTGACATGACAATGGATTGATTTATAAGGGTTTGATGAATTCAGCCCATTTTACAACCGAAGTATTTAACCTCTCCCACTCGCTCTTATTTATTATTTTTTATCTTTCGATCTCCCGATCCCCCTCTTATCTTCTCTCTCTCTTGGTAATTTTTTGGTCATTCTTTCTTCACTTTATGTCCTCTTCTTTGATTTTTTTTAAAACTAGGAAATTAATTGAATCTTTTCTTTTAGGATTGGAACTATTGTTTTTATTGATTTTTTTGAAACCTTGTTGGATTCAATTGTGAGTTCTATTTATGAGTTGGGGCTCTTGATTTTTACGTTTGAAAGGGTTTCTCTAGAAATTTCTGGATTTCTTTCTTCTTCCCATTTTCAATTTTAATTTCTTCTGCTCACTGTGGTTTATAGTTTTGGTATGGGTCTTTATTGATTCCATGTGGCATTTTTGGGTAATGTAATTTCTCTTTTATCCTCCAAATGAATTCGACCCTTCTGATGTTGAATTTGAATTTCGTTTTTCTTCTTTTCATGACACTACAACAGACAACACTTATTACCTCGGTTTTTCAGGCCTTTTTACCGTTGGTTTTTCCCCCAAAAAACCAAGGTAAATGTGGGTGAAGTAAAAAGCATACCTTTTACCTCGGTTCAAAACCGTGGTAAAAAGTACTTTTTATCTCGGTTTTGGACCGACGTAGGTCCAAGGAAGTAGGGTGGCTATAGTACGTCATAGTTGCGACATCATTTCTAATGACGTCGGTGTTCATAAGAAGCAAAGTTGATCACAGCAAGAAGGCAGTTGATGGTAGTGGAAACAATCCGACATTGACAAGAAGCGACATCAATTATGATTGCGAGCGAGATTGCATGATCCAAGGCACCCTTATCATGTGCATGCTGACATGGGAGGCTAACCAATACGACGTAATTTGAATGGGTGACGTCGCAAAAAAATGGCCCCAGTAAATGCAATGTCGATTAGGTGTCCTATCTTTAACGGTATATGCAACCTCGGTCAAGTGTGGTATGTTTACTGATTCATGCGATGTTGTGGTATCTCCACTTGAGAATTCGGTAATTATACAATAATATAATATTTACTTTCCGATGAAACAAAAAAAAATCCTTGAACTTCAATTACCAATAAATTTCAGAATATATTGAAATAAATATTGTTGATGTGAAAATGAAAGATTATTTGTATTTAACATCCCTTGCCTACGTTGTACGACATTGAAATTATTAGGGGGATTAGGGAAGAGTATTCAATGCTAAGAGTCCATCGATAACTCTCTTTGTTCTATTAAACCAAATACACATGAAACAACATTTATGTAGAATTCGGCAGTCCCAAAATGATGTACACATAATGTAGTGAAGTGCAGATGACTATAATCTAAACATGGAAAAAGTGCATGTACTGACAGAAAGCAATGTCGCTTGGTTAATAAATCGATGTTGCTGACACCGATGGCGGAGCAACGACCGACATACAAGATGGTCATGTCAGTTCTGAGACTATGCCATATCGCTCAACATTCGGCTCCACATCGTGAAGAGAAATGAATAGAGGGCGACGTTGCACATTCAACCCGTGTTCATACGAAACTTTGATTATTCCCTCAATCAGCTATAATTTATGCGTTTTACCACACTCCTTACAAATAAGACATTATTTGGAAAGACAAACATTGTACAATATATAACATGTAACATAATCAACATACTACATGAATATATTCAATGATTGGTCAGTAAGGAAAAAAACATTTACAATTAAGGTGATGCTAAAATGAACTACCTCAATTTATTTGAACCCAAAGATGCCCCATCCTAGAATAATTGCTGATATTCAATTGAAGAAATTAGATTGGACACTTTAGTGTTTGTAATGGTGCTAATGGAAAGGATGGTGTGGAGTTGTGTTGAGAGTGAATGTGTTGGAGATGAGAAATGATTGTGTTGGTATTGGATATTATTAAATAAGATGAGTTTGGGGGGAAATTTCGGTTCAATATTTTGGCTCAAAATTTTAATTCCCATTGGAATTTTTCAATCGGAGCGAAGTTGCTCTATTGTCGGTCCCAGATTCGTTTCATGCGACTAGCATTTGCAAAGTCAGATGAGTGGGGCCGAAGTATAATTTTTTATAATTGTCATAATAGACTCTATATCATGATTGTGGCCCATTTAGATGACCTGTTCATGCCAAATAGGAACAACATTATCCTGTAAATGTGAATAATCGAACTTCGCATTTCAACACCTCTCACTATCTTGGAATGCCTAAGAAACACACGATTATCTTTTTTTCGGATGGGACCCTTGCCTCCCCTAGTCAAACTCATGATCACCATTAGTCATGACAAAGAAACTGGCATGATCCCACAGAGATTTCCACAAGTTCTTCCTGAATGATCCGTGTATACTTATAAGTAATCATCTACAATTTACTCTACACAATGTACTAGCGCTTTTTAAATTTTGATGGACGGAATTTTATTAGCTTTTAATATCATAAAAAACCTAGAATATTAAATTTCATGTGATTCCATGTGGTGGAAATTGCAGTCCTCATAATACTTATAGTAAGGGTAATGATGAAATACTCTAAAAATGACGGATGATTACCCCGATTTCCGGACGGGACCCTTGACATCCCCCCGTCAAACTCATGATCAGCGTTACTCATAACAAAGAAACTAGCATGATCACGTAGAGAATTCCACAAGTTCTTCCTAAGTGAACCTTTAATACTTATAAGTAATCATCTACAATTTATTTACACAATGTACTAACGCTTTTTAAAAATTTTACAGACGGAATTTTATTAGCTTTTAATTTCAACAAACACCTAGAATATTCAATTTCATGTGATTCTATGTGGTGGAAACGATCGTTCTCAGAATGCTTGGAATATTGATGTGCTTCATTATGTGTGCGTTAACCATTGCATTCGGCGTAAAAATTTGTTCATTGTATATCTTGGATTGCTAGTATTGGTTGAGTTTACATGACAAAGGGTTTAGATGGCCATGTTTGGTTTTCTTGTCTAAATCCCGCATTTTGTAGACTTAATTAATAAATGGATAATAGTTATAAGCCCTTAATGCTTACTAACTACCACGAAAAAGAGGGATTTTCTTAAGCGTTTAAACATATAGGATTGATATTAGGCTAGAAGTAGATATATATATATATATATATATATATATATATATATATAAATACATATATAAAAGCAAGTAAATGGGGGGGGGGGGTTGGTTTGTTTTGGTCCTAAGTTATGTATTAAAAGATAAGCTAACTAGCAAAGTCAAGTAACTATGCTAATCATGCAACAACTAAGAAAAATGGGTAAAAACTACAGAAGACAGCCTTGGGGGCAATTAATATCCACTTCCAAACCTAATGTAGATCAGTGAACCATTCAATCATTCTATCATATTCATTACCTATGGGGAATGCCATCACTTCCCGATTGAAGATCAATATTCATTTCTTCTTCACAAAGGCGATTCGACGACCATTTACAAACCTCAATTACATTCACTCTAGGCGATCGACGACCATAAAGATATTACATCAATGACATTATACACAAATAACCTTAGATTTGATAAAAATAAGCATTCGGCCAAACACATAGCCATTTAATCAAACATAGCATTCATTAGGCTAAACCTAGAACAAATCACATTCAAGATTCAACCTTCCATTGCATCTATAGGATAAATATGAGAACAATCCACATTAACATACTTATCTAGCAAGAATCACAACACATTATGCACAAGAAGTTCTAATTCCATGTTCTTGGATTTTCATGCCAAAGAGCTAAGAAATTGGCCACTTTCCTAACACCCTAACACTTCAATCATACAAACACTTCATATACTCAAACAACCCATAGTATAAATGAAGTAAAACATCACATTAAAATACATGAATGATAAATAAAAAATGCTTCAAGAAAGAATGAAGTAGAGGTTCTTACTACCTAGATATGGAAGCTTCAATCAATTGATCCCAAGTACAAACTAACCTAGATAATGAAAATGCATGATTAACCCTACAAAAACTAAGAAAAGAAAGAAAAAAACTAGGGTTTTATGTCCCAAAGTCGAGAAGAAGAGCAAGTGAGGAGGAGAGAGGGGATAATGTTTGATATTTATAGTACAACAAGTAGAAAAGAGTTTTGGCCACACGTCCATCGCAACTCACAACCAATCCTTTGCGAGTCAGGACCTAGCCAAGTTTCAGCATCTTGATTTCTTTCTTCTTTTTATTTCAAGTTCAGCACACGGCTAGACGATCATCATTGGGACACAGTTGCGAGATTTGATAGAGTTGATGATCAACTGTAGTATTTGTCAGACAGTATGGGAAAACTGCACAAGGGACTCTGGGATATCAGCCACAGGTTGGGGACTTCCAGCATTGGAGACATCCTCCACATGGGCAGAGCAAGAAGCCAAATGTTGCAGGAGGCATTGATTTCTGCTGTGATTTCAAACTTTTCTTCACTATAGTTACATGCAGTGGGGACAATACATGAACTGAGTGTGGGGGAGGGGTTGGAACATCTTCATGATGGTATCTCCTTTGCTAGTATTTTCCTCAACCTATGTTCTACTGTTTTGGAACATCTTCATGATGGTATCTCTTTCCGTCATTTGAACTTTTGGTCTTTTAGGTGTGAGGGCACCTTTTGTAGTTTGTTTTTGGGATGTTTTAGGACAATATTGGTGGTGTAAAATTTTTTTTGATATTATCTTCTTGTAGTATGAAACCCAACTTTGAGGCATTTTGTGCTAAACCAAATTTTTTAAAAAAAAATAGAAGAAAAAAAAAATATATATATATATATATACCCAGCTAAGTTGGAAACCCGAAAGGGAAACTTAGGCAATATTGGGAAATGCCAGGATAGGTAGAAAAACCTCGGTAAAGTGACAGGCTTTACGAACCTAGGCAAAAATGAGAGGTCGTGTGAAAAAAGGTTTGAATGTGAGCTCAACGAGTATATGGGATGGAAACCTGAAAGGGTTCCTAGGCAAACTGAGAGAAAAAAACCTAGGTTGACGATAAATTTGCATCATCCTTGGTCCTAACTAGGCCGAGAATCTAGAGGTATCCCTATGTTACAACCAATTTGACGACTCTTGGATTTCCTTGGTGGATTGTTATTGGAGACGACTCTTTGATTGCTTTTGGGGAGCATTTTGGGGAAAGTAAGCTAGCTTAGCTCTTATCTTTCTTTGCTTACCTTTTTCTACATTTTATTTTGGGTGTTTAGATTACTTAGGATTTGTCGGGAAGTGTGAGAGTTGTGAGATTCTTGCTCTTTTGGGGGATTTAAGGTAATCTAGGAATAAGTTAAAAGCCTCGATTAACTTATTCCTGCACGCTACATTTTGCTTAGTCATTTTCTTGTCTTTATTTACTCAAGAAAGAGTAAAGGGTTAAGTGTGGGGGGTTTGATGTGCTTAATTAGTTCATTATGTGTGCGTTAACCGTTACATTTTGCGTAATAATTGGTTTGTTTTATATGTTGCATTGCTAGTATTAGTTGAGTTTAAGTGACAAGGAGTTTAGACGGCTATGATTGATTTCCTTGTCTAAATCCTACATTTTGTAGACTTAATTGGTAGTAATGGACACCTTGTATCCACAGGCACCGAGATCTTCCTTTGTAATCATCCTTAGTAGGTTGCTTAAGGGTACTTTTTGTTACATTCTATATGAAAGCCCTTCGCAAGGATGGAAGAAGATGTTGAAGGTTGTTTGCAAGGACAATAGAAGAGGTCGAAGGCCATTCATATTACAATGGTAGTAGATGAAGGCTAGAGACATCAAATTGTGGTAGTAGGAGGATGGAGCCAAAGATAGACGGCATTGAAGTTCAAAATGGCCAAGGAAGAAATGGAGAATCAGGGTTGAGAATTGTACCAAATTCTGGGAATGATCCAAGAAGAATCATCCTTTGAGGTTAGTTCCATTTGATTTGTCTCCTCGAAACCATAAAATCATCTACACGAACTATCAAAATGGACCAACAGTTCATCCGTAGCAAAGCAATGAAGTTCAGTCGGGCGAAGCATCAAAGGATCAGCTTGGATCACTCATGGGTGACACCAAGCAATGAACCAATGACCCACGCCACACTACACGGCCCATGCCAAGAGTCTCTGGCATGAGCTATGCCAAAACCCGACAGGCACCACACCAATCCCTAAGGGCGCGAACCATCCCATTTTAGACGACCCCTTTTCACTCTAAAGTGGCTAAGTATGGGCTCAAACCATCCCGTTTAAGATGGCCCGTATTGTTCCAAGTGAAAAATGTCAAGACCAACCGACGAGATGTGAAGAATTAAGTGGCCCACCCTAAAATACTGAGCAAGACAAAGATTCTAATGATGGCCATCGCCAAACGACATAGATCATGACATCAAAAGTGAGAAAATGACTACCCCGATGATGGGTCGAGCCAGACGAAGTGGATCGCACCCAGTATGACCCGCTCTATATCCTACGCCCCACACCATCATCGTAAATGGGCTGCTCCAAATCGTACGCCTCGCACAAGCACAAAGGAAATGGGTTGCTCCAGATCTAGCAGCTCACGCTGGCACGAAGCAAATGGGCCATGCCAGATAGGGAGCCCTGCGCTGGTACGAGCCACGTCAGCGATTAACTAGGTCCAATACCCTACTACTATCCATAGAGCCTTAGTATACTAGGGTTGAAAATTACCTTTTAGTCTTAGATTATATTTTTAAATTTGGGGAGAGCAACATAGAGAGAGAGAGAAACACTCTCTCTTCTCTATAGGTTCTTTCTATTTTTCTTTTTTATTTATTTGTTCCTATGATGGGGAATTCAATGAAATACTTGAATTCCATGTCTAGGGAGTAGTTTCTATATCTTGGGGATAACTGTATTCATGTGTTGGTTAATGCTTTTGTGAGATTCTTAGTTCATCCTAATTTATGTGTTTGTTATATTATTATGGCTTGTTCTTGAATGTTATAATTGCACGGATGATACACTCTACACACACACACTCTAGTCTACATTCATGTTGGTGCAAATATTGATAGCCCCAGGGAAGAGAAACCTGGATGTGATATGGGTAGTAGGGTCCGAGTTCACGTGAGTGTGTGCTCGTAGGTCTTTTCCAAGTTCTACTGTTACGATGATAGCACACCAGTCTTAACTAACGAATTGGTCCAAAGGGTTATAGGTAGAGGTAGCAAAAGGTAGTAAGAAAGGGTTGTAAGACATCCTAGTGTCGTAGATAAGGTGCCTACCTCCCTTTGCCTTGTTTATAGGCCTAGGGAGTAGAGGATTCATGGTACAGGGGAGACACAGACCTACAACAATGATCAGACCTTATTGTACTCCCCTATTTATGGATGTGGTGTCGATGGAAGATTGCAAGAGCACCCTACGTGATAGGTACAGGAAAGTGCTGACCATCGACCACATTACGTGTTATGAGCACTAGATTAGGTTTTTGAAATCTTGCATGTGATTAAATCAAGGATCAGAGCATTTTATCAACCATGATATACAAATATTCCCCAAGTGTCTAGCTAATATCACTACAATAAAAATGACCTTTTACTTCGTCCCTTTTACCTCGGTTATTTTCTTAACCCTAAAAAACAGAGGTAAAAATTCTTTTACCTCAGTTTTTTTTCAAAGTAAAAGGTAATTTTTACCTTGGTTATAAAAAATCGAGGTAAATAATTTCTTTTTACCTCAGTTATTATAAGAACCGAAGTAAAAAAAACCAAACTCCCATTTTTACCATACTATCTATTCCTAGCAACACAGACAGGTTTACAACCTGGACGTGGTTGTGCTTAATTGACTGTTAGGCCCTAGCATCTCTGTGGACATACCCAGGGCTTGGCGCTAACTACCCTATTGGTAGCATAGTAGTGAGTAGGGTACAGAACTATAAATTTAAATTTGGTCCCCTTTGATCCTTTGATCTCAGCCTTCGCTCGGGTTAATTAGCTACAATTAACAACCCCGGGTGGAGGCAAGTCAAATACTCTAAAAATAACGGATGATTACCCCAATTTCTGGACAAGACCGTTTCCATTCCCCGGTTAAACTCATGATCACCATCAGTCATGACAAAGTAACTGACATTATCCCATAGAGACTTCCACAAGTTCTTCCTGTGTGAACCCTGAATGTTTAGAAGTAATAATCTACGATTTACTTTCCACAATGTAATCGTATTTTTTAAAATTTGACAAATGAAATTATATTAGATTTTAATTTCATAAAAAACCTAGAATATTAAATTTCATGTGATTCTATATGGTGGAAATAATCGTTCTCATAATGCTTATAGTAAGGGTATTAATGGAATACTTCAAAAATGATAAAAGATTACCCCAGTTTCCGGATGGGACCCTAGCCATCTCCCAGTCAAACTTATGAAAATGCAATTTAGATTATTAGGTAGCTCCAAATTTTCATTTCGTCCTCCCCCACCATCTTAGAGGGACCTAAGTGTAAAAATGGAAAAGTTCATTGGCTATGTTAAAATTGAGTCCGGTCGAACCATACGTTAATAGAGATCATGGAAAGTTATAAATTTAAATTAGAAGTTTCTAATATACAATTACCTGTTTTGAAGTTCATTATGTTTGTCTAGGTTAAACGTGGGCCTAATTTAAATGTTAGAGGGCTGAAATGGTGCGGCCCAATTTCATAGGCTTCGACGTCGGTCCTATGTCAGTTACATGTTGCTAAACTAAATTTACATGCGACCTCACATAGGCATTGGTCAAACACGGGCCTATTCCTATGCTAGTGGGATGTAATGGTGAGGCCCACATTATATTAGTCGACGTCGTACAACGGTCAGTCTAAGGTTGGTAAGTTCGACTAACATGCGATGTTGCACAACCCTAGGCAAAAGCTAAAATGCTTCATAACAAATGTATATATGGAGCCCACCTCTCGTACGTCACTTCAAACTTTTTGTATTCTCTCAAATTTCAATACTCCTCCCTGCCCATCTTCTAAAAGGTATGGTTTCCACATGTGGTTACATTACTTTTGTTTTTGTATTTATCCTTGAAATTGTTATGTATTTGTATTAGGATGTGAATGTGTTAATTTTTTTTAGTTTTTGAGGTTTCTATGGTTTGGGGTGATAGAATATGGTTTTAAGGTGTTAGATTATTGTTTTAGGGTGTTAGAATATGGACTGGGGTGCTACAATATGGTATAAGGGTCAAGTTTCTGCTGCTGTTATTCATTCTCTGCTTGAATGCAACATCGCTAGCACGTTGATATTGTACCAAACATTAGGCGACATCGCAATTATGTTTTCTATAGTTGGCCAAATCATTACGACATCGCACCCTCATCGGTTAACCAATCGGTTTTACAGATGTTAGAGTGACGTCACCTTGACTTGATCAACAAAATAGATTGTATGTATTTATTTCCTATTGTTTGACTATCATAACATTTAGCATCCCTCCCAATATGAATTACAACAATCATGGCTAACAATGCTTGTTCCAGCTGTAAACCGATTGAGGTGAGTGATGTTTTGTAATGTTTTCAGTATTCCTTCTGTTTCATTACTAAGAATCTAATTGAATTTTTAATAATTTCATTGACCAATATAGATCCATACTAATTTGGATAAGGATAGTTCGCGTTGCACATTCTCACGAAAATATCTGCATTTTGTACCTACTCTAACCCAGACGAACTTCGGGTCAATTCTAATTATTGTAAGTCCTCCCTGTTTCAAACAAATTCAATTTTCAATTAAATTTTTCTATATATTACTTTCATAAGTACTAAAGAAGGTTTTTTGTTTATAATTCAGTACCTCCCTGACCAAATTGGTGAGCTCCTACCATTGTACAAGTTGGATGTTGTGATTAGGTGCAAAGAGAAGGAGTACCACATGCACTACTCGGGGAACAGGATGCTCAAGACCCTATCCCCAAAGGGGTTTGGCTAGTTTCTTGACGCAGAGGAACTGGAGATTGGGGACACACTTTACTTTCAGCTCATAAATGGTGTTGGGCCTGTAGTTTTCCATGTTGTCATTCTTCCCCGCGAACATTAGATGTTTAGCTTAGATTTCGTATGATCATGTATTTAAAACTAATTGATTTGTATTTGGAAGAATTTGTATTCAGATGTATTTTCTATTTGAAATATTTAAATTCTAAACTTGGTTGTTTATTGTTATTTTAATGTTATTCAATGTTTAATATTTAACCCGACATATGATGAACAAAGTTTTAATTGTTCACCGGCTGAGTGGTAGGGTGAAATTTTAAGGCCCATAAACATGTGTATCGGTCCCAGGTCGATACGTTTTCGTATGAACTGACATAGGTGCAATGTCACACCATATTAAGCGGACTTCACAATCTGGTTAAAATGACGTCATTCAGACACATATATAAATATGGTAACCCTAACAGAGAATTCAAGCTTCTCTTCACAAGTTTCCTGCAAATTCCAACGGTCTCCATCTTCCTCCCTTCTCTACTATATTGGAAAAAAATTATTTTTTTCTAATCTCCTGACACATAAGTTTTGTAATCGTACTTCACAATGTCTGATCTGTGGTCTGAGAATTTGATTTTGTTTTATTGGCTTTCTAGCTTTTGTTTCTAACTTATGAGAGTGTGAAATTTCCTTGACTTTGAACATTGGTACAATGTTTGGTATGTTTCCAAATAGTTTTTGTTTAATTTCTTGTTGATCAAGCCTCATTTTTTGTGGTTCTATATGTTTCTTCACGTAGCTACCTCTGATATCTGCTACGTCAGTAGTCTATCTGACACAATTCGGTTCATGCGATAAAAGTGAGATATCACACCATATTTTTATTTCCAGTTGCATATTGTTTAGGTTCTAACGTCGGATGTATCTCAGTCTGATCTTCTGTTTGACCAAAATGATACCGACATTGTATTATGGCCTCTAAGTTTACTTTGGATTTCCTTAGCGGCATCGGTACTGTGTCGATCTGTTGTTCAATTTATCCCACACAAAACCGAGGTCGCATTTACATGTCAACCAAACCACTGCTTTGGACCAAGATGCACCTGCGACACTTGTGGCGACATCGTACCTTGCATTCCACATGGTAGTTTTGCACTTCACATTTGTACTTTTGATGCAGGACTTATGGCTGGCAAATGATTGTCTAATCGGCCCTTTTTTTCATGTAATTCACCTATTTACATATATATATTTCTAAACACAACTCCACACTTTGTAACAACTACTACATTGTGGTTTTTGTACAGTTCAAGGCACAACGAAGGCACCCGATACCTTTTTTATTCGACATTGAACATCATTCAATGGCTATTGATATCCCACGTTTCCACTGCACTTTGAAGTAACTGAACATTGGGAAAATACCAACTTTGGTAAATCTTTTAAAATAAATTTTATTTTTTGACACTTGCATATATTTCTAATCAATATTTTTTATGGTGAATTAGTACATCTCGTGGGAGATTGTTTCACCACTGCCGACTGAGAAGGCCCTCATAGTGCTGAGGTTCTACGAGACAGAGAGGCATATGAACTACTCGGGGGGTGGGAGGGTCAAGGCCCTTTCTCCAAAGGGATTTGGCTAGTTCCTTAGGGGTAACAACCTACGCATTAGGGACACCTTGTTCTTCGAGGTGATGCAAGCTAGGTGGCCAATCATCTTCAAGGTTATTATTATCCGATATGATTGAGTGTATTGTAATTTTTGTTATGTTGGAAACAAGGCAGTTCTTATTCAAATTAAATTATGTACTATATTTGTAAGGATATTTTCATGACTACTATTTTTTAATTATTTGTATATCTTATTTGAACATTGAACAAATGGGGTACTGGTCGTGTACGAATTAGGGAAGAATTGGTAGGGTATTTGTAGCACAATGATTGTTAGCAGTTGTTGTTCCTAACTAACCTTAATTTTACACTCCCCCACATTAATCGTGATGACGGTATATTACGAGGAGAGAGATGCCAAAGACAACGGAGAAAAGTGCACGACCTTCATTTTATTTTATTTTTTTTATTTTTTTTCCTATCAAGACAAATTCTTCACTTTAACTTGTCTTTTACATATATGTGACTTTGCTAGTCGTTCGCAATACCTATCGGTATCAACGCCGTATGAAGCGAAATTGGGCAAGCTTTTCAAAGATCATATGCGACGCTGCACCTTATTCAGTAACATTATTTACTTCATTTTTTAACCTTTAACTTCGATTCAAATAATAACCAAGGTAAAAAATCAATTATTTACCTCGGTTTTTTATAACCAATGTAAATAATATCTTTTCCTTCAGAAAAAACCAAAGTAAAAGAACTTTTTACCTCGGTTATTCGGTGTTAACAAAAAAAACTGAGGTAAAATGCACGAAGTGATAGGTCATGTTTCTTGTAGTGTGAATTCGATCCTTCTGGTGTTAACTCTGGACTTCTATATATGCTTTCATTTGATGACTTCTTTGGGTAGTTTCCAGTTTCAATTAAACCAAACAAGGTGTTTGATTATTTTTCTCAACAACTTACTAGATATTTTTCATTTCATTGTTTTCAGGTTTATTGCATGCTTAGAGTTTAATCAAGGAAACTACCCCTCAATCCTACCGCCTTAACTAATTCGTCCACATTGGTGCCTTTTTTTCTCCGGTAAGTGAGTGTTTTTTAATATTATATTTGCATGTTAAGTTCAATTAGAGTTTTGGTGAATTTAATTTTCTTTATAGATCATACATAATAGTTGTGCTTACATAGTTGGAAGGGGAGAAATGTGGACTTATAGAAATACCATTATAAATTTGGGGAGAATGAGTCACGTGAGGGCTATCTATCATTTTATAACAACAATTATCGTGGCAAGGAGTTGAATGCCTAAAATCCACGTTTGAAATGTTAGGGTATAATTGTATATTACTTTTTGTAAGGCTTGTATTACTTTTGCACTTGTAAGGGCTATAAAAAGAATTTAGTCTGAAAAAAATGACATTGTTAGTTTGGGTTTAAAACTCAATCGACCCAAACTAACTGAAGTTACAATCTAGAAATTTATACGGGTCTGAATTGACATGACAACGGATTGATTTATAAGGGTCTGATTCATTCAGCCCATTATACAACCCAGGCATTTAACCACTCTCACTCTTTCTTATCCATTAGTTTCTAACTTTCGATCTCCCGAGCCCCTCCTCCCCCCCCCCCCTCGCCCTCTTCTCTTCTTTTTCGTCTCTCTCTTTCTTGGTAAATGTTTGGTCATTTTTTCTTCACTTTATGTTTCATATTTGTTTACTTAAAACTAGGAAATTAATTGAATCTTGATTTTTTAGGGTTGAAAACATTTTTGTTTTATCAATTTGTATGAAACCTGGCTGGATTCAATTGTGAGCTCTATTTATGATTTGGGGCTCTTGATTTTTGAGTTTGAAAGGGTTTCTATGGGATTTCTTGACCTTATTCTTCTTACCATTTTCATGTTTGAATTCTCTGCTCATTATTATTTATAGTTTCGGTATGGGTCTCTGTTGATTCCATAGGGGTGCTTTTTGGCAATGTATTTTCTCTTTTATCCTTTTAATGAATTCAACCCTTCTAATGTAGCATTTTAATTTCTCTTTATGCTTCTTATGAATTCGACCCTTCCGATGTTAAATTCGGACTTTTTTGTGTGTTTATATATGTGGATTTGTTTTTCTTTAGGGATTTTCCAATTTCAATAATAGCACAAAAGGTTTTTGATTATTTTCTCAATAACTTACAAGATATTTTTCCTTTCTTTGTTTTCAGGTTTATTGCATGCTTAGAGTTTCATCAAGAAAACTCCCCTACGATTCTACCGCCTTAACCAATTCGTCCTCAGTAGTAGATATCTTTTGCTCCGATAACCAATCATTTTTTAATATTATATTTTCATGTTAAGTTCAATTAGAGTTCGGGAAAATTTAATTTTCTTCATAGAAAATTGCTGTGCTTACATAGATGGATGGGGAGAAATGTGGATTTATAGAAATACAACTATAAATTTGGGGAAAATGAGTCACGTGAGGGCTATGTGTCATTTTATAACAATAATTGTTGTGGCAAGGAGTTCAAGGCCTAAAATCCACGTTTTGAAATGTTAGGGTATAATTGTATATTGATTTTTCGTAGGGCCCCTATTACTTTTGCACATGTAAGGGCCTATGAAAAGAATTTTGTCTGGAAAAAAATGACATTGGTAGTTTGGGTTTAAAACTCATTTGACTCAAACTAACTAAAATTACAATGTAGAAGTTTATACATGTTGCAATTGACATGAGAATTGATTGATTTATAAGGGTCTGATTAATTCAGCCCATTTTACAACCCAAGTATTTAACTTCTCCCACTAACTCTCATTTATTAGTTTCTATCTTTCGATCTCCCGATCCCCCATGTTATCTTCTCTCTCCTCTTTCTCTCTTTTGGTAATTTTTTGGTCTTTCTTTCTTCACTTTATGTCTTCTTCTTTGATTTTTTTAAAACTAGGAAATTAGTTAAACTTTAGGAGTGGAACCTTTTTTTTATCGATTTGTTTGAAACCTTGTTGGATTCAATCGTGAGATCTATTTATGAGTTGGAGTTCTTGATTTTTGAGTTTGAAAGGGTTTCTCTAGAAATTTCTGGATTTCATTCTTCTTTCCATTTTTAGGTTTGATTTATTTTGCTCACTATGATTTATAGTTTTGGTTTGGGTCTCTGTTGATTCCATGAGGGAGTTTTAGGGAAATGTAATTTCTCTTTTATCCTCCTAATGAATTCGACCCTTCTGATGTTGAATTTAAATTTCTATTTTCCGCTTCTTATGAATTTGATCTTTTTTATGCTAAATCCGAACTTCTGTATATGTTTTCATTCATGGACTTCTTTGGGTATTTTTTAGTTTCAATTAAAGCAAACAAGGTGTTTGATTATTTTTCTCTATAACTTACTAAATATTTTTCATTTCATTGTTTTCAGGTTTATTTATGCTTAGAGTTTCATTAATGAAACTACCCCGCAATCCTACCGCCTTAAATAATTCATCCTCGGTGGTGCCTCTTTTGCCCCGGTAACTGATCGTTCTATATTATTATATTTTCATGTTAATTTCAATTAGAGTTCTGGTGAATCTAATGTTCTTTATAGATCATAGATAATGGTTGTGCTTACATAGTTGGAAAGGAGAGAAATGTGGATTTATAAAAATACCACTATAAATTTTGGGAAAATGAGTCACGTGATGGCTATTTGTCATGTTATGATAAAAATTATTGTGATAAGGAGTTCAAGGCCTAAAATCCACATTTGAAATGTTAGGGTATAATTATATATTACTTTTTCGTAAGGCCTATGCTACTTTTGCACTTGTAAGGGCCTATAAAAAGAATTTAGTCCGAAAAAATGGCATTGTTAGTTTGGGTTTAAAACTCATTTGACCCAAACTAACTAAAGTTACGATCTAGAAATTCATACGGGTCTAGATTGATATGACAATGGATTGATTTATAAGGGTCTTATTAATTCAGCCCATTTTACTACCCACACATTTAACCTCTCCCACTCTCTCTCATCCATTAGTTTCTATCTTTCGATCTCTCGAGCCCCTCCCCCCCCCCCCCTTTCTCTTCTTTCTCCTCTCTTTCTCTCTTTGTAATTTGTTTATCCTTTCTTCACTTTATGTTTTCATCTTTGTTTTCTTAAAACTAGGAAATTAATTGAATCTTCTATTATAGGGTTGGATATGTTGTTGTTTTTATCTATTTGTATGAAGCCTAGCTGGATTCAATTGTGAGCTCTATTTATGATTTGGGGCTCTTGATTTATGAGTTTGAAAGGGTTTCTCTGGAAATTTATTGACTTCTTTCTTCTTCCCATTTTCAAGTTTGATTTCTTTTGCTCACTGTTATTTATAGTTTCGGTATGGGTCTCTGTTGATTCCATGAGGGAGCTTTTTGGTAATGTATTTTCTCTTTTATCTTTCAAATGAATTCAACCCTTCTGATGTTAAATTTAATCTCTCTTTTTGCTTCTTATGAATTCTACCCTTCCGATGTTATATCCGGACTTATGTGTGTGTTTTCATTTGTGGATTGTTTTTCTTTGGGTATTTTCCGGTTTCAATAATACCACACTAGGTGTTTGATTATTTTTCTCACTAATTTACTAGATACATTTTCTTTCATTGTTTTCGGGTTTAATGCATGCTTAGAGTTTCATCAAGGAAACTACCCCGCAATCCTACTACCTCAACCAATTCGTCCTCGGTGGTGGATCTCTCTTGCTCTGGTAACCGGTAAGTTTTTAATATTATACTTGCATGTTAAGTTCAACTAGTGTTCTGGTATATTTAATTTGTTTTATACATCATAGATAATGGTTGTTCTTACATAATTGAATTGGGAGAAATGTGGATTTACATAAATAACCCTATAAATTTGGGGGAAATGAGTCACGTGAGGGCTATGTCTAATTTTAGAACAACAATTATAGTGGCAAAGAGCTCAAGGCCTAAAATCCACATTTTAAAAGGTTAGGGTAAAAAGTTTACACCCTCTATCCCATTAGTTCTCGCTTATTTTCTTTTTCACAGTTTTCAACGATCGTGTCTGACCGTTAATATCTCTAACTACATATATTATTTCCGAAAAAAAATTGATATTTAGAAAATATATGATAAGATGAATCTAAAATGATCTCACATGATATTTTTATTATATATATATTATTCAAAATTTAGGATCAAAGTATACAAAATTTGACTTTAAAAAAGTAAATAAGTAAGGTTTAATGGGACAGAGAGAGTATATTACTTTTTCGTAAGGCCCGTATTACTTTTCGCACTTGTAAGGGTCTATGAAAATAATTTAGACCCAATAAAATGACATTGTTAGTTTGGGTTCTAAACTCATTTGAACCAAAACTAACCCAAACTAACTAAATTAAGTTATGATCTAGAAAATTATACGGGTTTGATTTGACATGACAATGGATTAATTAATAAGGGTCTGATTAATTCAGCCTATTTTACAACCCATGTATTTAACCTCTCTCATTCTCTCACATCATTTAATTTCTATCTTTCGATCTGACGAGGGACCCCTCTCCTCCTCTGTCTCCTCTCTTTTTCTCGGTAATTTTTTTGGTCTTTCTTTCTTCACTTCATGTTTTCATCTTTGTGGTTTTTTTAAAACTAGGAAATCAATTGAATCTTTTTTTAAGGGATGGAACTATTGTTTTTATCAATTTGTATGGAACCTTTTTTTTTTTTTGATGAAAACATCTAAGGGTGGGGGTTGATATATTAGGTATGGAACCTATCTGGATTCGATTGTGAGCTTATTTATGAGGTGGGGGAAAGGAGTTGGGGCTCTTGATTTTTTAGTTTGAAAGAGTTTCTTCTTGGAAGAACGCATTTTCTATGTAAGTTGTAAAGGTTATTTTTGAATTTGTATGTTCTTTTTTTGTATATGTTCTTCGAAACCGAGTAATAAATTTTTGCACCATGTGATTTAGTTGATTTCTTTGTTTGTCGTGAATACGAGCCCTGTTTACTTTTTTTGTGTAGCAGGATAATGAGCCATATAGGGCTTTCAGTTCAAAAGAATGCATATTTTCTGCAGATTTAAGATGATGCTTGTATGTTTTTGCCGATTTGGGTCAGTGTCATCTCAGATGTTTTTGTCGATTTGGGTCTATTTCAGTTGTAGCCAGTGTTTTGAGTGTTTTGGTTTCACATTCGGGCTATTGGAAAACATTTATCTTCTTGATTTCGTGAATGTTGTAGTTTGATTCAGTTTCACATGATCTATTAATGTTGTTCTACGATTTATTTTAAATTTATCTGATATTGTATACATGGGTTTTAAGCTAAGGTTCCTACCATTGTTCGTGAATTAGAGTTAATTTTATCATTGCTATTTACATTAGCATATTTTACTGTATAACCAACCATTGTATTACACTTTTTGATAGCTTTACGTTGAAGGAATTTTGCCCTCACATTTCTCTCTCGGGTAAATAGTTTGAGACAGGGGGAGTGGATGATTTAGGCTTGATTTAGTTTTAATTCTTTTCTATTCATAAATTGGACTTGAAGTTTTGAGATATATTTGATTCGTTTATTGCTTTTTTGGGCTAATGAAGAATCCGTTGTTATTTTCAAGGGAGCATCGCTGCAATTTTTAATGACGATGGTCTGTTCTTGGTCGCACCGCTGCTTTTCTAAATGGTATGTTTGTAGGCTTGGTTTAATTTTTTAAATTTATATACTTTAAAATGGATCTGTATTTTAGAGGAATTCTTGTTGTTCCTATACCAACCAGATATAATTATCATTTTAACTAGTCTCGTAGAACTTACTATTAAAATAATTTTGAAACCATCATAACTCAAGAAATAGCAACAATAAACATATGGTAAAACGAGGCATTTGTATTGTAAAGAAGAGAATCTCACGAATATTGGATTCATTTCACAAGAAGTATGAAAACAAGATTAGGAAGAAATAGAAAAGTAAAGCTAAGAGAAAGTATCTAGCTATTATATCGCATTCAATCATCCAAAAATGTTGTCATTGAAACTGATAATACTTCCTTGCTTATTGTTGAAACTAATCAGAAACGCCATATAGGAATGGCAATATGAACCCATACCCATAAGCCATAATTCGTGAGTTAAGTGGGTTGATTATTTTAAATCCAATTAGGTATGGGTAAAATGGTTAACATATCAAATAGACAACATATTATTTAGGGAATTAAAAAATATGAGTAGGCGGGTTAGGTTTGCAGGATGACCGAGTTTGGTAAAATGAACAGACCCGTGGATCGATCAGACCCACATTTTTACCCATGTAGATTGATACATAAAGCCTTATGGATTAATATATGTGTTGAAACTCACAAGTTATCCCATATTAATTAGTGGTCAATGTATGGGATGAAACATATGGGTTTAACCACATGAATTAGTATATAAACTCACATGGGTTAGTATATAGGTTTAAACTCGCAGGTTTACCCATATGAATTCGTATATAAACTCACATTGGTCAATATATTCGTTGAGATCCGCAGATTAGGTAATTTGTTACTTGCATGCTGAGTGGGATTTGGTTTGTGGGTTAAGCGGGGCTCAACCGATCCATTTTTTATTCAACCCATTTTTGACAAGTCATAAAATTAGTCAAAATGGGGTCATACCCATATTTTTTATTATCCATATGATCTGACCCATATTCGACCCATCCTCTCATTTACCATTGATGTGTCCATTTTATGTGCCTATTTTGGGACTTTTTGGGATCACTTTTGGGCTCTTTTGTCATCTAGAGCTTGTGTTTTACCTTGAAATTCTCTTAGGCGAGGTAAGAGCGAATCATACGCTCTTTTGCCTTTTCTAAGCTGATTTTGTGTGACGAGAAAATAACATCGATACTTGGAGACTGGAGGCCATTGAAGACTATATTTTGAAGACTTGAAGATTTGAAGAAAAGTGAAATGGAGTGAAGGCTAGAAGACAGGAAGAAGGATGAACCATATGCTATTTTTGGGTGCCCGTCGTGACTCGCAATGAACCTGTCACGAGTAGCGATGAATGGGTGGCCAGAATTGTTTTCCCTTTTTCTTGTACAATAAATAACACTTATCCTTTTTTCTTTCTTCACTTTTTCTCTTCCTCGACTTTCTACTGAAAAACCCTAGTTTTCTCCATTTTTCATCTTAATTTTAGCTTGATTTATGTTTGGTTTGGTGTTGGTAATGAGTATGGATTCTGGTAGCCAATTTAATTTCTTGGGAGTAATTGATTGAATCTTCCAAGAAATTCTCTATTTTGCTCATTTATGAACATTTATTGGGAATCACTTATTGTGTCATTAATGTTGTGTTTTACTTGATTTATACCATGGGTTGTTTGAGAATATGAATTTTTGTTATGATTGAAGTGTTAGGGTGTTGGGAAAGTGGCCAATTTCTTAGCTCATTTGACATGAAAATCCAAGAACATGGAATTAGAACTTCTTTGTGTATAATGTGATGTGAATCTTGCTAAATGAGCATGTTAATGTGGATTGTTCTCATATTGGTCTTATAGAAGCAAAGAAAGACTGAACCTTGAATGTGGTTTGTTCTAGGGTTAGCCTAATAAATGATTTGTTTGGTTAAATGACTATGCATTTGGTAGAATGCTTGTTGTTATCAACACTATGGTTCTTTGTGTGAAATGCAGTTGAGGAAATACCTTGAGGCATTGTTTTTCTAAAGTAATTGTCAACAGGGTTTGCAAAATGTTGTTGTTTGCGTTTGCAAATTACTATTAAGAAGAAATTATTGTTGACCTTTAATATGGAAGTGATAGTATTCCCCGAAGGCATTAAATGTGAATGAATGAGTGATTGAATCTAAGATCTATAAGAGACCTACAAATGGAATTGAATGTTAGCCTAGCGGTTGAAGTCTAGTGCTACTACCATGAGGTCATGGGTTCAATTCCCACCAGGGCAAGGGGAGGGGAGGGATTTTATTGGGGGCTCATTTGAGTTATTACCCAATTTCAAAAAAAAAAAAGAAAAAAAAAACAAGTGAGGATCAATTGCTCTCAAGGCTTCGTCAATTGGTTATTTAATCATCTTTTTAGTCGTTTGTTGCATGATTAGCATTGTTATCTTGCTTTGCTAGTTGTTGTCTTTTAAATTCGCAACTTAGGAAAACTAACAAACCCCCCACCCCCACCCCTGCTTTTACTTGCTTATATATATGTATATATATATATATATATCTCTACTTCTAGTCTACTATCAACCTTATATGCTTAAACCCTTAGGAAAATCCCTCTTCTTCGTGGACGACCCCAATTTTTTCATTATCTACTTAATTGTAATTAGTAAGAATTTTTAGGGTTTATAAATATTAACTTTGAGAGGTACGTCTACGACCTCCTAACCATCCTAGTCATTGCCTAAAATTAAAAGGAACAAAAAAATATGCAAATGATTGGAAAATAAAACATAGGGAAAAACATACAAATTGTGCACACACCCAATATACGCTTAGAGCATCTCCAATGCGGGTTTGGTTAGAGTAGACTTTAATTGCCACGTAAGATTTACTAACGCCTATTATTAAATTTAATCTCCAATCCAGGAGTCGGAGGTGAACGTCGATATTACGTGGCTAAAAATATAACTGACCCCGTCGAAATGGACTTCTATTCTCTGAGGATGATATCGAAGGCCGCGCTTTGCCAAATCAGCCACACAAAAAAAACAAAAGCGCCTTATTTAATTTTTTTATTGGGATAGATACTTTGGTGTTTTGATGTAGTTTTGTTTGAAAAAATTTCCAAATTCACGTTTACCATAATTTTGTACACCACTAAAAATAAACCAAACTACATTGGAAAATGAAATGGCAAAATTAATTTTAAACGTTGATTTATTTTTATATATAAAATAAAACAATAATTTAAAGAAATTTAAAAATATTTTCAATATATGTGGTAATATATATGTATATGTATAAATTTATACTCAAAAAATTATAAGTATTAGTCTATTAACATTAGAATTCAATTTTTTTTTTCAAATTCTAAAAAGTAACTATGAATTTATAGGTTATAAAATAATTGAATGATGTATTTTAATAATAATGAAAAATCCACATGTGCTAAATATATTCATTTATATTTAATAATATATAAATAATAATGATGCATATATTATAGATGAGTCCGTCTCTTGAAAGACGGTCTTTCCATAAGTTATGGAAAGACCAAGGTTTAAAGTGTAAATTAGAAGAAATTAAGATAAAATTTTCGAGTTGCATGAACCGGGTTATAAATTTTATAATTACTACATGTTTCATACTAAAACTTTAATATTGCAACTAAGACCTTTTACCTTTTATTATTCTAATCATACCCCGTCTTTCCATAAGCTTATGGAAAGACCGTCTTTCCCAAGACTTTGCCATTATAGATTGGCAAAAATAAAAATTAATTTCAATTAATTTTTGTTTTTTACTCTTTCTCCATAAAAGTAAAATTGAGACATAAATTAGAAAGTTTCTTAACTCATTGTCTATTTAATAATTAGTTAATTTATTTAGAATAACAAATTAATTTCTAGAATAGAATCAATTTTATTTTAAACATTAACTAAAAATAAGTTAGTGTCGATTAATGTTATACTCGAGTTCATAAAAACTATTTTATTGAACCAATATAATTATTTATTCTCCATCATTACTCTTGTCAAATAATTAGATGCATCCAAAATATAATTAATTATATAAATATAATATTTTTTGAGATCAAATATAATATTAAAATACAATTTCACATAATAATTGGGAGTTGTAGCATATTCACATTACATAATAACTATTCATTTGAAGTTTGGATTGGAGAATGATTTCAAACGAGACCCATAGTCAAAACATTAATATTACGTCAGACTGAAGATAAATCGATGTTCCAATCAGATTCTACCATTTATACCCGTTAAATAAGGAAAACCCTCCATGCATTAGAGATGCTCTTAATAAAAAAACAATCAAATAGCAAAAATTTCGGATTACACTTTCAGTTTGGTATGGATTACTATTGATTACACTTTTTTCTTCTTGTGATGAATTTGACCTTCTCATGTTAAATTCAATGTTCTCTTTTCTGCCCCTTAAGAATTCAAACTTTCGGATATTAAATCCATTTTTGTGCATGTTTTTCTTTGTGAATTTATTTTTCTTTGGGTGTTTACAGTTTCAATAATGGCAAAGTCTTGTAATTATTTAAAATCTACAAGGAATTTTTTATTTCAATTATTACTTCCTGGGTCGGAGCGCAGACGATCGAGCAGAGCCCAGGAAAGAGGAAAGCCCGTCATAGAGCAGTCGACTAGAAGTAGAAGACTGCTGGCCTGAGAGAAGGGAGCCTCTCTCGGCTCGGGAAACATGGCCCAATTTATCTTCTTTCTTTTTTGTTTGAATCTTCATATAGAATTTACAATTCCTCATACTCCTCCCTTCATTCATTGAGTTAAAGGAATCCATATAGGAGGCCCGCCAGTTATGCATTGCATGAACAACAACCTTTCTTTGTATTACTTTTTCCTCTGGTCGCATGAATACGAAAGGGAGATCAACCCTAAAATAGGCCATGAATGAAAGAAGTAGTGGGCTTTTCACCCTCTTTCTAGTGACTCGGGGAACTGATCTGAAAAATGGACTTCAAAGGAAGGAACGCAAGTAACTCACTGAGAACGCTTTTTAAAATATTACGTGGGACAATTAGGTCGAATAAACCCCTCTGGAATAAGTATTCAGTCGCTTGCGAACCTTCGGGTTTCTTTCATTTTTTATTTGTAAAATGACTCTTTTACCCGACTCCTGTTTTATTCGTAGAGTTACCTGGTGGGGTCGGTCCTCAGTCCGGCAATGCCGCAGCACGGTGGAGGTTGGTTTAAGATGATGTTACGCGGCGTCAGGACCAGTCTTGAAGTGAATGAATTAGAAAGAACGAAGAAGTAAGGAAATGAGACGACTCTTTCTTTCACTATATCATAAACAGATCTTTCCCTCTACACCAATCACGAGTTTTTCTCTATTCCTCTCGTATATCATCGTAACGCCCTTAATGCTAGGTTTTGAAAGAGACTTTTCATGCCATTCCCATTTAGGTCCGATTCGGATTTCTCCGTTGTTTCCTTTTCCTTCTGCACCTTTTCCTCGAAATGAGAAAGAAGATGGTACACTTGAATTGCATTATTTAAGTGCTTATTGCTTGCCAAAAATCCTACTTCTACAATTGGTAGGACACTGGGTTATTCAAATATGTTGTGTTTTCCGTGGTTTTCCCATGTTACAACTTTTGTACCAATTCGGTCGATTCGGAATGGATCGGTTAAACATTCTATTAGGGAGCCTGGTCTTGACACTTCTGTGTGGTATTCATTCTTCTTCGGCTCTTGGAATCACATATAGCAGTGGTTGGAACAGCTCGCAAAATCCAACCACTTCACCTACTTCATTGCCCCCAACCCTTTCTCGTACCTCTATTGAAACAGAATGGTTTCATGTTCTTTTATCGATTGGTTATTCCTCTCCATTCGTATCTCTTTTTCCAATTTTGGTCTCGATTAGTTCACAAGATTGAATGGAAAATTATCCGCTTAACGCCCTCGATTCGATTGTTTTCCAAGAATGTTAAACCGGGTATGTAAGTCATGTATCTGAGAGGAACTTAAATAAAAGAGGGGCTTTCGGTTTTTTGCATCCCGTTTTGGTCTTGCAGCTATTAAAAAATTATTATATATATCTTTTATATAAGAAATATTTTTAAATGTCTAATCTCTAGTGGTGGTGGGACCAACCAAGATGTATGTCGTCCAACCCGACCTTAGACTCTTTTTTCTTCCCGACCTATTTGATTCTCTGGTCGCAGTTATTTAGGCGGTATCCCGAGATTGAATAGATTTAATTCCTCGCGGGAACACACGAAACAAAGATATGAACTGGTAAAAATATAATATAATATCTTGGTCCATGGAGTCCCAAGAAGGTAAGAACTCCAACCTGTCTGAGGCCTTTTCGGTCAAATACAATAAAAAAGTAGGACCTGCGCTATGAGCAAGCTGCGCGACGCCGCTCCGGTTCCGAAACAACTTGGGTGAAATAGGGTTCTACCGGGATTTTCAAGTTTTTGCCATTGATTACTGGTTGAGCCACTGGAATGGAATGAGATAAGAATCTCTAGAGATCTTTCTTCTCCACTTACTCATAACTTTATTCTGTAGAAGACTTCTTCCGAATGGCATAATTGTCTGCTAAAAAGAGATGCAGCTATGTTAAAAAGACAATTCTCTCATTTGCAAAGACATATATCTGGGCGGGATTAAATAGATGACATGGTTACCCGATATTGTAATCATCGTTGATCAGCACGAAGAATATACGACCCTACGGGCTTTAGGAATTCCAACTTTTTAATCGATACAAATTGTGACCCCTCGGGAGAATCGATGACTGCATCTTTGAGGCAGAGTGCATCTGAGAATTCTTAATTGGCTAGTTGTAAATAGCCCCGGGGCTATGGAACAAAGGTGGACCTACACCGAGGTATTGACGTTGATTTAAAAATCTCACAGAATGTGATACAATGAGATAAAATGCAAAGACAGGGGACGGGTTACCTACTCTTAACGGTCAAAGCGAGCCCCTTTCTTTGATTCTGAATTCTTTAACTTTAATTCAGAATGAATCAAATCTCCCCAAGTAGGAGATTCGAACCTACGACCAATCGGTTAACAGCCGACCGCTCTACCGCTGAGCTACTGAGGAAGAATGGTAGATCTCATAGATGTTCTCAACCCAAATATGAGCTAAAATCCCCCAGAACTTCTTCGGAGTAGCTCCCTTCCATGCCTCATTTTAGAGCTCAAAGTGGCTCTATTTCCCCATATACCAATTCCATTCATTTAATATCCCTTTGGTGACATAAGATATGTCGTTTCTAGTCTATATTTATTTTCTATATATGTAATTTAGTATCCTTATGCATGAAGATAATCAATTCGGTCATTGTGGTCGGACTCTATTATGGATTTCTGACCACATTCTCCATAGGGCCCTCTTATCTCTTCCTTCTCCGAGCTCAGAAGCATAAACAAAAGGAGCTACTCCTCTCTTCGCTACCTGCAGGAATGGTGCGTCGCCCGGCTATACCTTGCGCACCGGTAAGTAGTTATTTTACTATACTTGATCTCAAAAACTCACTCACGTACGCTCCTACGCCAAGGATTTCACCGCAAGCCTAACGTAAATGCCAAAGATTCATGGGTAGAAGCATAACCCTTCTTAGATAAAGGAATTGGAGTCTATATCGTGGAAAAGCAAGAAGTAATAGCTTGAAAGTTCTTTCTCAAGGAAGGGCGAAATTCCTAGCCTTTCTTACCACTCTCCTATTCGCTTTGGGAATGATTCGTCATACCGAAAAGCAAGGTAAAGGGATCGGACCGAAGAAAGAGACGCATTCGATCAAGATGAAAGTTTTATTTCAGATGCTTCGGATGACTTGAGGAGCTCTTTCGCACTTCTTTACAGCTAAGCCAACTCTTTTCCTTTGGTAGATTAGTTCGTGGGGTCTTCCTATTCCTAGCTCTCAAAATACGCCTCTTATCGGTCTGTCCACCTTGAAAGGGCCTTAAAACGATGTTGATTCCAATTCCAACGAACTTTAATTCCCTTCTCTTTTTTCTAAAAAATTAACTCAGTGCCCCCTTTGGTGCTATTGTATATAAAGAAGAACCCCTCTTTTAGGTAAGGGCACGGGGCAACTACTCTCAAAGCCTTATTTCTTTAGAAATATCTTTCTGCTTGGAACTGCTCCTTTAGTTACGGAAAGTGGATCACACTCGGCGCATAGGAATTATTCCCTAGGCAAGGGGTACTTTTTTTAATGCTTTTGTGGAACCCAACGAGCAAAATGAAATGGAGCGAGCATAAAGACGAGTGGAAAACCTGTAACGAGTATACGAATGGAACGGCCTCAGGAGATGAAGTAGGTAATGAAACCGGTGGAAGGGAATGCTAGTGAGAGGTCATTTATTCACAGAATGATTCCATACGAAACGTACTAGGAATCAAGACAAAATAGAGACTTGAGCAGAAGGCTATGGATCAGAGAATTAAAGTAACCTCTATTTTCCTATTGTGAATCGGGGGAGAGCACAAAAAGACCCGTGCCTTATCGCTCAGGAGATAAGGACATTCCCCACCAAATCACTGATTCGAAGCTTTAAAGTTAATTTAAATTAACACATGCAAGCTCTTTTCCTTACATCCCCGAATCCATCCTAGCCCATCTTTGATTAAAGACCGTAAGTGTCATCTTTCAAAATGTTTTAAGTATGTCGCTTTTTTCCGCGTTTTAAGCCCTGTTCAAGGTAACTTCTTCTCTGTAACTTATTAGATATTTTTTCTTTCATTGTATTCAGGTTTATTGCATGCTTAGAACTTCTTCAAAGATACTCCTCGGAAATCTTGTCGCCTTTATCAATTCATTCTTGGAGGTGAATCTCTTTCGCTCTGGTAACCGATAATTTTTTGATACTATACTTACATGTTCAGTTCAATTAGAATTCTGGTGGATTTAATCTACTCCACGTATCATAGAAATTTTTTTTATCAGAATAGACAATGGTTGTGCTTGCACAATTGAAATGAACATTTATTTTTCTAATTCACCAAAAAAAACTCTCATATTCTAGCTCGATCTATTCACAATAAAAAGTACAAATTATGCACATTCGTATTTGTTAATAGAGTCCATCTCTTGAAAGACGGTTTTTCCATAAGCTATGGAAAGACCAAGGACTACATTGCAATTTTAGGAAATTGCAATGAAATTTGCGGGTCGGGTTCACGCGCCTTTATTCCCAAACGGGTTCACGCTAAAACCCATCCTTTATTCCCCAAATCCTTCTGCTCTTTTTTTTCCCAAACCCATCTGCTCTGCTCGCCTGAATTCATCGCCGCCGGAAATGGAAACGTTGCTGATATCACCCTAAAACCTAAACGTTGCAGACATCTCACCGACTTGCCTCATGAATTCAGGCGATTTGCCGATTCCAAAAACATTGCCGATCTGCCTCATGAATTCTGGCGAGGTAACTGTACAAATATTTATGACCAGAATTGTGTGATTTTTATTTGCGATTTAATTTTTGAAGAGCAATATAATTGTAATGTTTTATTAATTTGATTTAATCTTGTTCTTCAGATGATCGAAACTGAAGAAGAAATTGAAGAACATCTTGTTGTTGCTGCTATTATGCCTACTGAGTGTATGTCTCCCTTGTAATCTATACAGAATTAGATTCATTAAAAACTGAATGTTGCACATACACAGTGATGCCTTTTAAGTCATAAGTAGTATGTTTTTGTTGAACAAATCTGAATCTCTCCTGTTCATGAAATCGAACAATATCTTGTTGTTGCTGCTGTTATGCCTACTGAGTGTATGTCTCCCTTGTAATCTATACAGAATTAGATTCATTAAAAACTGAATGTTGCACATACACAGTGATGCCTTTTAAGTCTTAAGTAGTATGTTTTTTTAACAAATCTGAATCTCTTCTGTTCATGAAATCTTCTTGTTGCTGCTAACATTGTTGCTGCAAACATATTGTTGTTAGTTGTGCCCTAATTTCATTATTGTTTTAACACTTAAAGTTCAAGTTTCAATATAAAGATTTAGTGTTTATACTGAACATATTTAATAGTCTTGGATCAGAGAAGAAAAACCAAAGAGAAAAGTTAACTGAAATTACGAATGAGTGATTTATCAAGTGTTTCAATTTTTCAGTGTTTCAGTATTTCAGTGTTTCAGTAATATACAAAACCTATATGATTTAAATTATATATGAAGTGTTTCAGTCTAAAACTCTAATGTTTTATATGAAATTACTGCAGTGTATGGCCATCTACCAAGCTTAGCTGAAATTGACGTGACTGAATGCTTTGATGGGATTCAAGCAAGAACGCTGCAAGAATTAGAGGACCTCTACAAACGGCATGCTAACAAATTGGGATTCAGCTACAAAAAAACCACACAAAGGAAGAACAATGAAGGAGTCATTACTGAAAAGTACTTTTCATGCTCATGTCAAGGGATAACTTGAGAGAAAAAAGCAACATCAACCCCACCAATGCCAATCTGTGATGGATCAAACGAATCAACCTCGAAAAAAAGAAAGACAAAGGAATTTTCTGTAACTAGAACAGGTTGTAAGGCTGAAATACGAATCAAGTTGGTGGACAACCTTTATAAAGTGATGCACCATATCTTACAGCACAACCATGACTTTATAAGACCAGCTTGGCAATATCTACAACGTAGTGAGAGAAAAATCACAGCAGAGAAGGTCAAGATCATAGAGGGGATGGAAGCCGCTGGATTAAAGCCATCAATTGGCTTCAATTACTTGGTCCATGAAACTAGAGGTGAAGAGAATTTAGGGCATACCATGAGGGACCATATAAACTACATTGGAAGGCTGAGAATGAAGGTGATTGAAAGTGGGGATGCACAAACTGTTATAGAGCAGCTTCAACAAAAGAATGAAGAAGATGCAGATTTTTTCTTTCGAGAGAAGATGGATGATGAAAGTAGGCTATCAGCCTTATTTTGGAGAGACTCGATGATGAAGGAGGATTACACACTGTTTGGAGATGTGTTGGTGTTCGACACAACCTTTAGAACAAACAAATACAACCTAATATGTGCTCCATTTGTGGGCATCAACAACCATTGGAAGAACGTCATGTTTGCTTGTGCTTTCATATCTGATGAAAAGGCACCAACGTTTGAATGGTTGCTTGAAACCTTCATAAAATGCATGGGAGGGAAAAAACCCATAACCATATTCACTGATCAAGACAAGCAATGGCGACTGCAATAGAAAAGGTACTGTTTACCTTACAAATCCCGTTTACCTTACCAATCATAAACAATTGAGGTTTCTTCATAAACAATTGAGGTTTCTTCATAAACAATTGAGGTTTCTATATACACAATTACTGTTTTAGTATATGACTCATGTGTTTCAACATTAAACACTGGAACAGGTTTTACCAACAACAAGACACCGACTATGCATATGGCACCTTCAGCAAAATGCTTGTACGCACTATGGAGAATTGAAGAAAGCCGGTCCATTCAAAAAGACATTTGATCATTTCTTAACAGGGTGTGTTAATCATGAAGAATTTGAAGACAGTTGGTAGACCATGATCAAGACATATGGCTTGGAAGACCACACTTGGTTTCAACGTCTATATAATATCCGCACTAAATGGTACCCAGTTTTGAACAAGGATTTTTTCTCAGCCGGAATTCTAGCATCATAAAGGAGTGAGAGTACCAACAGTGCCATCATGTTCAATGTTAGTAAAACAACATCTCTCACTCAATTCTTGAAGATATTTGAGAAAACTGTCAAGAAATGGAGAAGCATAGAAAGCACAGCTGAACACAACTGCGCTCAGTCCATACCAAAATCAGCACATGATAGTCATGCTGGGCTTCTAAAACATGCAGGCGAGGTCTACACTCTAAAGCTATATAATGACTTCAAGAAGGAATTCAACATCGCAATGGCAACAACAATAGCGGAAAGCTACAACGGTGGCAATTTCAAACTATTTGAAGTAAGTTGGGAGAAGCACCCAACAGTAATATAATCAGTAATGTTCAATAAAACACAAGCATCAATTGAGCTCAACTGTTCTTGCAAGGCCTTTGAAGAAACAGGTATGTAGTTGATAAAACATTCTGCTTATAAACAATTACGGTTTTAGTACAAACAATTACTGTTTTAACATAATTTGTACACCCTTCACTGCTAGAAACAGGTATGTTGTGCTTTCATTGCATTCAAGTTTTGCACCTCCATTCCATCTCCAGAATACCCCCACAGTACATTTCTACAAGATGGACAAAGAATGTGAAGAAACAGGTCTGGGATAAATACCTCAAGCAAGACATAGACCCGACAACAAATAAATTGAAGGACACCATTCCATGGCGTCATGAAATGGCAAGGAAATTCTACAACCTGATCTTGAAGAGTGAAGATAGTGTAAATGCTAGAGGAGTTCTCGAAGATGCACTAGGTAAACAAACAATCGAAATTCAGCAAATCTTGTCTATAGAATCAAGTGCCACAGAACAAAATGAGGCTATCAGCGCATCATGTTCAGTCACAACAAACATACTCAATCGAAAGTATGCAAAGACAAAAGGAATGCGTGCAAGAATTAAGTCGGCATTAGAGAAAGGCAAACGATCTACAAATGAGTTTGGTACCAAAACACCAAAACAACATATCATTTGAGAGTAATTCAGAACCCGAAGGTTCTTTTTAAGTCACATTATAGACCATTCATTACAAAGTTTATTCTAAAGTATTAATGTTTTTTGATAAAACCTTCATTACAACCGTAGAATCGACATTATACTGTATTAAAAAATCATATCAATTATACATTTCGTAATGAACATCTATCATTATAAAGTCTCAATGTTTTAACCCAAATATCAAGTCTGACATTAACATTTTAAAGTGAGCATGTATCACAGTAAACCGTCATTGTTTTAACATAAACATCCACCATGTCATGCTTAAAGTCAGAGAACCTATAAACTTCTGAAAATAAACTTCTGACATTAACATTTTAAAGTGAGTGTGTATCACAGTAAACCGTCTCTTTTTTAACATAAAACATCCACCCTGTCATACATAAAGTCAGAGAACCTATAAACTTCTGAAAATAAACTTCTGACACTAACATTTTAAAGGGAGCATGTATCATATTAAACCGTCACTGTTTTAACATAAAACATCCACCCTATCATGCTTAAAGTCAGAGAACCTATAAAATTCTGAAAATAAACTTCTGCCACTAACATTTTAAAGTGAGCATATATCACATTAAACCGTCACTATTTTAACATAAAACATCCACCCTGTCATGCTTAAAGTCAGAGAACCTATAAACTTCTGAAAATAAACTTCTGACACTAACATTTTAAAGTTAGCATGTATCACATTAAACTGTCACTGTTTTAACATCAAACATCCACCCTGTCATGCTTAAAGCCAGAGAACCTATAAACTTTTGAAAATAAACTTCTGACATTAACATTTTAAAGTGAGCATGTATCATAGTAAACCGTCACTGTTTTAACATAAACATCCACCCTGTCATGCTTAAAGTCAGAGAACCTGTCATCTATGCTTAAAGTTTAAATTTTGTTTTCATCCAAAATATTCAATTTCTGGCCCCAACAACTAAATCCACCCCAGCCTATTACAAAATATTTTCAAACAATGTAAATGTCAATCATCAATATGAAGGTCAAAACTAGGCATCGAATCAGCAACTTTCTTCTTGAAACCATCACACAACTCATCAATCTGTTTCAATATGGCAGGATCTTCAAAAAAGTCTTGAGAGCTAAGCTGATGGTCAGAATCCGTGTCAGGATCATCCCGAGGGGATGGTTGTGTTGCTTTCAATAAACGTTCAGATAGTTTAGCACTAACCACCTCCATATCCCTCCGAAATAAGGCAAATGCCTCACTAGCAGCCTGTAAAACAACAAATAATTTAACTAAAATACAATTAAACCAACATAAAACAAAACACAAATGAAACACCTTACTCATATTCATTTTTAGGGCTGCAATACCTAAATCTGTTGGAACCCCAAGAGGATTATCGAAATGCAGAACTCGACTATCAGAAGCAGCAACATTGTGAACGCGACTCGTACTACCTTTTGACCCACCAGCTCTCAATCTACCACACTCGGTCAAAGGATACACTTCCTTCAGTAGTACAGCTCGCTCATAACCACATTTCTTCATCCACTCACACCTTTTTTTCATCTTTTCATCAGTCCAATGCTTAAGAAGGGGTACATCCAAAGAATCCTTCATACCGTGATAAGGCACATGCTGCAAAAATTGAATTAAGAGAAAGTACATGCAGCCACTCACTGCCTTATATGAAGGAACCTTCTTAAATCTCTGCACACCCTCACACAATTGCTGAAGAACGTACCCATACCAATTCAGCTTTTTAATCCTACTGACATCTTCAACAGCTCTTAAGAGCTTCTTATCAATACCCTTGCTCTTACAGGGAGTTGTAGGAGCAAGGAAGTGCCCAACACAGTACAGGATAAAGCAACGCTGAAAATCCTCGCCTCCATCCCTCAACCCCATCATATAATCAAAAACCAGATCTAATGGAATCTCATCTTTCTCTCCAAGTTTAAACATGTCCTTCCATCGTCCCCTCAATTCTAAATCTAACTTTTGACCCTTGCCCGCATGACTGATTTCCACCACTTTCTCATCAGATATAGGCAATCCAAGAACATCAAATACATCATCCGGGGAAAGGGTATACTTGTCAGCACCAATATATTGGATACAAAAGCCCGGATCAAAATTTTGCACTAGAAAGGGAACAATTTTTAGGGGTAACTTACGAATATTAATCTCCAATAAGCTACCAAAACCTAAAGAGAGGACATCAGCCATTTGACACTCGGACAATAAGCCATTCAACTCTTTAATCAAGTCCGGTCTACAAGAGGACTTGTAGACCTTCTCAACCCTACAATTGCAAATAACAACACATCAATAACATGATATATTATAACTAAAAAGTTAACCTTATTTTTTAAAAAAAGGTACACTGCTTTATAGAATAATAACTTCACTCACTAAAAGCAACATATAATCACATCATGAATAAACAGCAATTACTTTAATATAAACAGTAAAACAGGAACTGTTCCAAGGCAAAAATCACATGTTTCACCATAAAAACATCATGTTGAAAAATAGGTATAGGCTAGGTTCTTCAATAATATGACACGCATTCATAAAACTAAATCAAGAACTATTCAAGGCAAAAATCACATGTTTCACCATAAAAACATCATGTTGAAAATTACGTATAGGTTAGGTTCTTCAATAATATGACACATATTTATAAAACTAAAACAGGAACTGTTCCAAGGCAAAAATCACATGTTTCACCATAAAAGCATCATGTTGAAAAATACGTATAGGTTAGGTTCTTCAATAATATGAAACACATTCATAAAACTAAAACAGGAACTATTCAAGGCAAAAAATTACATGTTTCACCATAAAAGCATCATGTTGAAAATTACGTATAGGTTAGGTTCTTCAATAATATGACACGCATTCATAAAACTAAAACAGGAACTATCCAAGGCAAAAAGAACATGTTTCACCATAAAAACATCATGTTGAAAAATACGTATAGGTTAGGTTCTTCAATAATATAACACATATTTATAAAACTAAAACAGAAACTATTCAAGGCAAAAAATACATGTTTCACCATAAAAGCATCATGTTGAAAAATACCTATAGGTTAGGTTCTTTAATAATATGACACACATTTATAAAACTAAAATAGAAACTATTCAAGGGAAAAATCACATGTTTCACCATAAAAACATCATGTTGAAAAATACGTATAGGTTAGGTTCTTCAATAATAACACGCATTTATAAAACTAAAACAGAAACTGTTTCAAGGCCAAAATCACATGTTTCACCATAAAAGCATCATGTTGAAAAATGAAAAACTTACTTTGCTCTATCACTGCCCACTAGCGTCACAACTTATTGAACCTCCCGATCTCTCTTCTTGACTCCTGCATCACCATCAGTCTTCTTTTTCATTGCCTTCTCAACAACCTTCTTCTTCTTCTCAGCTTCAACTCCCACCTTCTTCTTCTTAGCTTCAAATACTGCCTTCTTCTTCTCAGCTTCAATAGCTGCCTTCTTCTCAGCTTCAATTGCCGCCTTTTTCTTCTCAGCTTCAATTGCAGCCTTTTTCTTCTCAGCTTCAATTGTTTCCTTCTTCTTCTCAGCTTCAATTGCCGCATGGTCTTTCTCAGCTTGAAGTGCCTTCTCAGCTTGAAGAGCCTTCTCAGCTTCAATTAATTTCTTCTTCTCAGTTATTTGTGCTAGCTTTCCACTACCCACTCTTTTCCTGACACCCAACTTGACCTTCTTAGGTCTCTCACTAAGCACAATATCCTCGACAAAATCAGAATCATCAGCATTCTTCCCCTTATTGGGAAGATCTAATGGCATAGTGGATAAATTCCTGATGCGCGATGATTTGCGCAATCCTATTTGTACAAAACCAAACTAGTCAGTAATAATAATAAAACAGCAACATCACATATATAATAATGAACCTTATAATATTAACTGATAATGTAACATACTAATATAACAACCTTTTAAAATACAAAAACCCAAGCCTCATATGAATTTAAACACTAAAAAGAAAACAGAAACCTAAGTCAGTTCTTAGTCTTAAAATCAAACAAATGCAAATCTTGAATCAACTTCAGAAGATTCCAATGAAAACCAGGGACTACATTGCATCAGCAACCTTAACAAAAATAATGTAAACACCAAAACAAGCATCCAACATTAAGGGAAGACAGTAACATTCATGAAAAGAGAAACAACAGAGAAGCCATGAGTACATTATACAAGCCAAATGATTTGAAAGGCATGCAATGCAGTCAACCAACATGGACTTTAAATATAAAACTCTGTTCAATAAGAGCAAATAGTTTTAATACAATAAAGCTTCACAGCTGAAAGTTGAAACATTCATTATGCATTTTTTATACTTTTCAGACTTTCAGTCCTTATGTACATTGTGCACTATCAGTGAGGAAGGAATTCATTTAGTAGCAGAAAATCCATATTCTTAGAATTTACTTATCACTCCTAAAGGGGAAATACAGAGAATGCTCTGGAAAAGTTGCCCAAAACCAAGAAGTATGCACAAAGCAAGAAGACAAGCTCAAATGTACACATTGCAACTCAACCAACTATACAGTGCAAATGTATACTCTGAGTACATACATTGATCGATCTAGTGACCATTAGCTAGGTAACAAAACAAGTTTACATGTTTCACAAGATTTAGTCAAAATTGCATGATGCTGCTTCTGTTTAAATAAGAATTTATTTCAATCACTCCTTTGAAAAATCCAAAATGCCAAGGAAGGCAACAATACCAGTAGCTAAGCCAGTGAATGAGAATAGTTATGCAAAGTATAGCATCATGCACACTATGAAGGGATACTTTTCAACAAAATTGCAGTAACCTTTACAAATTCATGTAAACACCAAAGCTATTAACAGATCTTGTAATAGTAAAAACCAAAACTATTAACAAATTTTGTAAACCCTAAACCTAGTAAATTGGGGAAAACATGTAAAAAATACAAAAATCATCTCACAAATAAAATAAAAAAAACTGGTTAAAAGGCAACATAAAGCAAAGCATTCAACATTTGACAACAAAAACATACAATAAGAGCAAAAATAGAAAAATAAACTTCACCATCATCAATATGAACACTGTCGACCGAAACTTCCTTCCTCTTAACCATTACGCTGCAATAACACACAAAATATGTCAGATCCAAAACAAAAACCCTAAACTAGGAACTTAAAAACCTAAAACGAAGCAAAAAATCAGCTCAAAAGTAGAATATAACCTGTGGTGAACTAAAAGAAACACTGATTCAGAAAAAACTACGGTGAATTCCGATGAAAAACACGATCGGAAACCTAAAACGAAGCAAAAAATTAGCTACGAACATAAAAACCTAAAATGAAGCAAAAAATCAGCTCAAAAGTAGCATATAACCTGTGGCGAACAAAATGAAACACCGATTCGGCAAAAAGCTACGGTGAATTCCAATGGAAATCGCGATGGGAAACCCTAACGGAGAAGAAGGATATGGACGAAGGAGAAGAGAGAGAATTTCGGAAATTAAAATGAAAATGGATGAAGCAAAAAAACATCCGTATATATATACGGCGCGTGAGGTCCAATTTCCGGATATTTGGTACTTAATCCCTGACTTTCTATATTTATAATTAAACCCCGTCTTTCCATAAGTCTATGGAAAGACGGTCTTTCCCAAGACTTTGTCTTGTTAATATCACTAAATTATTTCCATAATACACTTATCATTTATTTTTACCCTTCGTGAAAGATTCACATCTTCTTTAGAAGTGTTGGTATGCCTTGAATACTGTAATAGCCGCTTCTGCGACCCTGGCCTGAAATACAACTACATCTACAATTATGATAAGAATATAATTCTAATTCCAATTTGGACTGATGTTGATTTGGGCCGAATTGTGTTTTGTTCCAATCCCAGTTTGTTAGGGTTTAGTGGAGACAATATATAAAGTGTCTCTCTTCTCTCTGTAAAAATTAATTCTTAACTGCACTTAGATAGGTAGAAATCTGGCCAATTTCTTGGCGTCTGTAACCTGCTACCTATTATAGTGAATCCGTCTCCCGTGGATGTAGCCAAATTGGTGAACCACGTAAATCTTGTGTCTTGTTATTTTCGTTCATATTTTCTGTTCTTTCTCCATTCCGCACAACAAACTGGTATCAGAGCTGTTTCTTTTTCCGGCGATATCCGTAGTGGGTATATCGGATTCTGGGCTCATCAGATCGGGGCTGATCGGGGAGAAAGATGTCTGGGTTGAACGTGAAGATCGACAAGTTTACCGGGAGAAACAGTTTCAGTTTATGGCAGATCAAGATGCGAGCTTTGCTGAAACAGCAAGGTTTGTGGACTCCGCTGACGAAGGATTTCGTGAGCAGTTCTGGCGATGTTGTGAGTCTGGAAGAAAAGGCACACTCGACGATTATGTTGTGTCTCGCGGACGAAATCATCATCGAGGTCTCAGATCAGGAGACTGCTGCACAACTGTGGCTGAAGTTGGAGAGTTTGTATATGACGAAATCTCTAACCAACAAGTTGCTTCTGAAACAACGCCTCTTCGGTCTCCGAATGCAGGAAGGTACGCAACTCAGAGACCATCTAGAGCAATTGAATACTTTGTTATTAGAATTGCAAAATATAGATGTGAAAATTGAAGATGAAGATGCTGCTTTGATTTTGCTAGTTTCTTTACCACTTTCCTATGAAAATTTTGTTCAGTCATTTATTGTTGGTAAAGATTCTGTGTCTCTAGAGGAAGTAAGATCCTCTCTCCATAGTAGAGAGTTGCGACATAATGCAAACAATACAGGTACAGAAAGTCAGGCCACTGGCTTGTTTGCTAGTGACGGAAACACAAAAGGCAAGGAAACCGGCAATAAGGAGAAGGGGCATTGGAAAAAGGAGTGTCCGAAGAAGGCTAGTAAATCTGGGAGTACATCTGGTACTGCTGCTGTGGCTGAAGGGGATTTCAGTTCTGAAGATGATTTTGCTCTAGCTGTTACTGGGGAAAATAATCATTCTAATGCGTGGTTTCTTGATTCTGGGGCATCCTACCATATATGCCCAAGGAGAGATTATTTCTCAACTTATGAGCAAGCTGAGGGCATCATTACTACGGTAAATGGTGTTGCGTGCAAGGTAGTTGGGACTGGTTCAATCAAGATCAGGACGCATGATGGTAGTTTCTGTACTTTGAACGATGTTAGGCATGTTCCATCGATGACAAAGAATCTGATTTCTCTTCCTACGTTGGATAGAAAGGGTTTCGTCTACTCAGGGAGTGATGGAGTTCTGTGTGTCTGCAAAGGTTCTAGGCTGGTTCTGAAAGGTGTTCTGCATGGTACTTTGTATTTTCTACAAGGTTCCACGGTTATGGATTCTGTTAATGTTGCATCTTCGGAGGTTCACCAGGATGATATGACTAAGTTATGGCATATGAGGCTTGGTCACATGGGTGAAAGAGGGATGCAGATTCTGTCGAAGTATGATCTTCTTGGTGGCCACAAGGTCAAGAGCTTGGACTTCTGTGAGCATTGCGTTTTTGGGAAGCATCACCGCAGCAAGTTTCCTAAGGCGATTCATAGAACAAAGGGCACATTGGATTACATCCATTCTGATTGTTGGGGACCTTCCCGAGTTGAGTCACTGGGAGGTCACAGGTACTTTGTTTCTCTGATTGATGATTACTCAAGGATGACTTGGGTAATCATGATGAAACATAAGAGTGAAGCTTTCTCGAAGTTCAAGGAGTGGAAAGCTTTGGTGGAGAATCAGACCGGGAAGAAGATCAAGAGGCTTCGAACTGATAATGGGCTGGAATTCTGCTCGTCTGAGTTTGATAAGTTTTGTAGGGATGAAGGGATTGCTCGTCATCATACAGTCAGGAATACGCCACAGCAGAATGGCGTAGCTGAGCGGATGAATCAGACATTGCTGGCAAGAGCGAGGTGCATGCTCTCTAATGCTGGTTTGGAAACGAGATTCTGGGCAGAGGCGGTGAGTACAGCTTGTTACCTGATCAACCGCGGGCCTCACACGGGTATAGAGTGCAAAATACCTATGGAGTTGTGGTCAGGTAAAGTTGTTGATTACTCCAAGTTAAAAGTTTTTGGTTGTACATCTTATTATCATGTTAGTGATGGTAAGTTAGAGCCCCGAGCCAAGAAGGGTGTTTTTGTGGGTTATGGAGATGGAGTTAAAGGCTCCAGGATATGGTCTCCATCTGAGAAGAGGGTTATTCTGAGCAGGGATGTTGTCTTTGATGAAAATTCTTTGCTTAGATCTATGGTGAAGCCCACAGTTGTGCCAGAAACTAGTGGAGTTGATAAACAGGTGGAGCTTGAAGTCACTCAAGGTGAAAATAGATTGGAACAATTTGAGGTGAATCAAGAGCCACAGACAGAATCTGAGATACCGGAATCTCCACCACCAGATCCCCAACCATCAGGAGCTACAGTCCGTAGTTTAGCTCAGGACCGACCCATGAGGGTTGGAGTTGGGGCGCCCAAGAGATATGGATTTGAGGATATGGTGGGTTATGCACTACAGGTTGCTGAGGAGGTGGATACTCATGACCCATCCACCTACAGAGAAGCTGTTTTAGGTACTGATGCTGACAAATGGCTTGCTGCAATAGGAGACGAGATGGAGTCTCTTCAGAAGAATCAGACATGGGATTTGGTTCAACAGCCTCAAGGGAGAAAGGTTATCACTTGCAAATGGGTTTTCAAGAAAAAGGAAGGGATATCACCTACAGAGGGAGTCAAGTACAAGGCTAGAGTTGTTGCTAGAGGTTTCAGTCAGAAAGAGGGAGTAGATTACAATGAGATTTTCTCACCAGTGGTCAGACACACTTCCATCAGGGTGTTGCTAGTTATAGTGACACATCAGGATTTAGAGCTTGAACAACTTGATGTGAAGACCGCTTTTCTACATGGAGAGTTGGAGGAAGAGATATACATGACTCAGCCAGATGGTTTCCAAGTTCCTGGCAAGGAAAAGTATGTTTGCAAGTTGAAGAAGTCTTTGTATGGACTTAAGCAGTCTCCGAGGCAGTGGTACAAGAAGTTTGATAGTTACATACTTCAGCTGGGATAGACGAGGTGTGCTTATGACTGTTGTGTCTACTACAGCAGGTTGAGAGATGGGTCATTCATCTATCTGGTGCTTTATGTAGATGACATGCTGGTAGCCGCAAAGAGTAAGCACGAGGTTCAGAAGTTGAAAGGACTTCTTAGTGCTGAGTTTGAGATGAAGGATCTGGGTGCAGCTCGGAAGATACTAGGAATGGAGATTCTTAGGGATCGAAGTCACCGGAAGCTTTTCTTGTCACAGAAAGGCTACATTCAGAAAGTGTTGGCTAGGTTTGGCATGTCTACAGCCAAGCCTATAGACACTCCTAGTGCTGCAAATATTCATCTCACCACTATGTTTGCTCCTCAGTCAGACGAGGAGAAGGAGTATATGTCTCGGGTTCCTTATGCCAGCGCGGTGGGGAGCTTGATGTATGCTATGGTTTGCACGAGGCCAGATTTAGCACAGGCAGTCAGTGTTGTGAGCAGGTTCATGGGGCAACCGGGAAAGGAACATTAGCAAGCTGTGAAGAGGATCTTCAGGTATCTTAGAGGTACGTCTGATGTGGGTCTCATTTATGGAGGTGATACCGAGTGCTTAGTTACAGGCTACTCGGATTCTGATTATGCTGGTGATGTTGACACGAGGAGATCGATGACTGGTTATGTATTCACTTTGGGAGGTTCTGTGGTTAGTTGGAAGGCGACTTTGCAACCTACAGTGACGTTGTCTACTACGGAAGCAGAGTACATGGCTTTGACAGAGGCTGCAAAGGAGGGAATATGGCTGAAAGGACTGGTTAGTGATCTTGGTCTACATCATGATCAGGCTACTGTGTATTGTGACAGTTTGAGTGCAATCTGCATAGCCAAGGATCAGGTCCATCATGAGAGGACCAAGCATATTGATGTCAGATATCATTTCCTGAGGAGTGAGAGGAGAATCAGGGTGAAGAAAGTGGGAACTGCTGACAACCCCGTTGATATGTTCACCAAACCTGTTCCACATAGCAAGTTTCAACATTGTTTGGACTTGCTGAACATCAGAGCTGATTAGGTGCTCTATGGGCAGTCCCGGGAGTAGAGGGATAAGTCTGCTCATCTGGCACTGTAATGGTGCGTCTGGAGTTTCTGCTTTGAGGATTCAAGTCAAGGTGGAGATTTGTTGGTATGCCTTGAATACTGTAATAGCCGCTTCTGCGACCCTGGCCTGGAATACAACTACATCTACAATTATGATAAGAATATAATTCTAAATTCAATTTGGACTGATGTTGATTTGGGCCGAATTGTGTTTTGTTCCAATCCCAGTTTGTTAGGGTTTAGTGGAGACAATATATAAAGTGTCTCTTCTCTCTGTAAAAATTAATTCTTAACTGCACTTAGATAGGTAGAAATCTGGCCAATTTCTTGGCGTCTGTAACCTGCTACCTATTATAGTGAATCCGTCTCCCGTGGATGTAGCCAAATTGGTGAACCACGTAAATCTTGTGTCTTGTTATTTTCGTTCATATTTTCTGTTCTTTCTCCATTCCGCACAACAAGAAGCTAAAGAATTATGACCCAAAAATATGAAAGTATGATTTTCTAAACCCCAAATTTGTTGTGCAATTGAATTTCATCTCTATATGAAAACCAGTCTCTCTATGTTCTTCGATGTATCTTCATGAATAACTATAACCCACAAAATCCATTTCCAAAACTCTTTAATTATTACAAAAATCTATTTTTTTCACTAATTTATGGTTTATCCCTTTGAATTTCTTCCAATGCCATATTTTCTCTGTTGCAAGAATACCTATTTTTGTCTTCTTTTATAGTTTTCGAGTGTTTGGGACTTCCAGAATGAGGTGGGAAAGAATGGTGGTGCAGGGCGAAGGTGGGCCCAGGAAGAGGTGGGGCCACACATGCAACGCCATTAGAGAAGGGAGGCTGCTCTATGTGTTCGGTGGGTATGGAAAAGACAACTGCAAGACCAACAAGGTTCATATGCTCGATACAGGTATGTTTTGATGTTTTAGTTTGCTGATTCTTTTTTTTTTATATATATTTTGGGTTCTTGATTGATCTTTCTTAGCTGTCATTGATGATATTGTTTAGGACATAGGTTAATTGAAGGTGTTTGAGTTTGTGTTTTTTTAAAATTAATTTAAGGAGTATATGATAGGGTACTTTGCTTTGAAGCTTGTGAAAACAGTTGGAACTTTGATTAATCTAACTTAATTGATTTATGTCCATGTTTTGTGTGTATGATGTTTGGGCCTTTGATTAATCTTGGATAGTTAGAGTACAGTAGGGTTCTTTGCTTTGAAGGTTGTAAAACAGTTGGATGTTTGATTTAACTTGATTGATTGATGTTCTGTGCATATTTCACACGTTGACTACATGTATGTTTTGTCAACCAATCATCCTCGACTATTTGTCTTGGAAGTGACTTTAATTGATCAATAATAGGTCAAAATTTATTGTACTCCCTCTGTTATTCTTCTATTAAACCATTTACTTCTGGGACTGTTATTTATACAATTACAAGTATCTAGATTGAATTGAATGAAGAGATTGAAAAGTAGTATATGTGGTTGAGAGCAATTTATTTCTTCCTAAAATTGAAATGTGCCGAAATTAGTAAAACAAACCATAAGGGAAAATGTGCAAACAATAGTAAAACGGAGGAAGTAGAACACTTTGAATTCTAGTTGTATGTTTTGGTTGATTATTATATCAATTATAGTTTTCCCCATTAACACGACATCAGTAATACATGTTGAAAATTAAACCAGACATCTGCTCGGTGTTTGGTTTCTGTGGCCAACTAATGACATACATTAGGTTTTGGTATCTTGCTTCAACATAGCATCATTACAAAGTTTCTTTACTTTTATTGTATATTCAATTGTTAAATTTGTTCTGTTATATGGTTTGATTAATCGTAACTGTTGGTATGCCTTGAATACTGTAATAGCCGCTTCTGCGACCCTGGCCTGGGGGTCCGGGGGGCGACAGACGCCCCAGCTAAACGGGGGTCTCGCTGTTTTGTCCCCCCACCTCCAAATGACATTTGATTCTGGCTTTCACGACTGTATCTGTGAAGAAATACTGATTCTTTGACATTTCATTATTTTTTATAGGTTTTAGTTTGCTGGAATTTTGGATTTTGATTAACCGTGCTTAAGTTGTTCAAAGTAGGAGCTCTTTGCTTTGAAGTTTGTGAAATAGTTGAAAATTTAATTGATCTTGCTCGGAATTAAGGATAGGCACCCATATATTAAAGATCAAATAGGCATACTAACTATGAGGATCAACGTCGGACAGCCATAAAACCCCACCTACTGTAACACAAAGTTTTTACAAAGTAATAACATCCCAAGAGTATGGATATTTCAAATTGTTGTTAATAAGTAGCAACAAAGTTTTAAGAAAAATACCATCTATATTACATCTAATGGTTCTACGACATGTATGGCGCCATCAAATTACTTTGAGCAACATGAAACTCACTTTCAATAGAGACCTCTTCCTTATAATAGCGCTGCTTAAGTCCTGTTCCAGTGCCCGCTCTTCAAAGGCTGCATTCTTTCGTCATCTAGCTTGACCAGTAATTCCCTTTCAGTAACAAACTCCTTCATGTAGGCCCGTCAAATGGGTCGAGTGACCCGTTGGATAATCGTTACCCATATACTATTTTCACTTATTGGATAAGACTTATTGGATAATGACTCATTGGGTTAATGGATATAATTGAGTTGTAGTTATTGGGTTTAGTTGGGTTGGATAATGGATTATCCGTTGGATAATTTTGGGTGGGTCGAGTTGGGTTGGGTAACGGGTGACCCGTGGATAATTTCATATCATAAGATAACAAAATTTTCACAAGTTTGATTACGAATGATTTAATTTGTCCCTAACACATATAATCATTTTAGAAACGATCAAATTATCGACTCATCATATTTATCGATTTCGGTTCATGTCTTAATCAATTTTAATTTGAACCAATTAAAAATTGATAAAAGATCTTGACGAAAGAAGTAGAAGTAGTATTTAAGAAACTTTTACTAAATTTGAAAAATCTCCTCCATGAAACATGAAGATTTTTAAAAATATTTTCTTTTATTGAACATAAGAAAATAATAAATGAAATCCCCACATTTAGCCACTCGAATAAATATTTCTTCTTTTGCAGTTATGTACACGATTCTGCCTATATCAAAAAATGATTAGAGTTAATCGTAATTTTTCACTCCAAGTAAAATATTACGTGACTTATCCATTTAAAGTTTAAATGGTTGAAAACACCAATTATCCATTAAGTATATACTGAATTATCCATTAAATATATACTTATTATCCATTGGGTCTATACTAGTTATCCATTGGGTCGAACTAAATGACCCATTGGGTATAGGTCATTTATTTGGGTGAAACGTGAATTACCCATCAAGTCCATGTTTCTTCTCAGTTCTCAGTTCTCACTTCCCAGTCTGCATTTTATTTCATCAGCCCGCGTTTTGTTCATCAATCGGTCTGCGCTTTGTTCATGTTCGATTTCATAATATTATATTATGTAATATAATATTATGTACATTATATTATATTATATTTAATAAAAACAAAAAATATATAATATGTTGGCTTTGTAAACTCGATGAAGCTAACAAAAAATATTACTTGGGATCGAGCTCGAGCTCAAATACTGTACGAACTCGAATATTGTACGAACTCGAATACTGTACGAGATTGGACTCGAATACTGTACAAACTCGAATACTGTACGAGATTGAACTCGAATATTGTACAAGATTGAACTCGAATATTGTACGAACTCGAATATTGTACGAACTCGAATACTGTACGAGATTGAACTCAAATATTGTATGAACTCGAATACTGTACAAGGTTGAGCTCGAATACTGTACGAACTCGAATACTGTACGAGATTGAACTCGAATATTGTATGAACTCGGATACTGTACGAGATTGAGCTCGAATATTGTATGAACTCGAATACTCTACAGTATCCGAGTTCGTACAATATTCGAGTTCAATCTCGTACAGTATTCGAGCTCAACCTTGTACAGTATTCGAGTTCATACAATATTTGAGTTCAATCTCGTACAGTATTCGAGTTCGTACAATATTCGAGTTCGTACAATATTCGAGTTCAATCTTGTACAATATTCGAGTTCAATCTCGTACAGTATTCGAGTTTGTACAGTATTCGAGTCCAATCTCGTACAGTATTCGAGTTCGTACAATATTCGAGTTCGTACAGTATTTGAGCTCGAGCTCGATCCCAAGTAATATTTTTTGTTAGCTTCATCGAGTTTACAAAGCCAACATATTATATATTTTTTGTTTTTATTAAATATAATATAATATAATGTACATAATATTATATTACATAATATAATATTATGAAATCGAATATGAACAAAGCGCAGACCGATTGATGAACAAAACGCGGGCTGATGAAATAAAATGCAGACTGGGAAGTGAGAACTGAGAACTGAGAAGAAACATGGACTTGATGGGTAATTCACGTTTCACCCAAATAAATGACCTATACCCAATGGGTCATTTAGTTCGACCCAATGGATAACTAGTATAGACCCAATGGATAATAAGTATATATTTAATGGATAATTCAGTATATACTTAATGGATAATTGGTGTTTTCAACCATTTAAACTTTAAATGGATAAGTCACGTAATATTTTACTTGGAGTGAAAAATTACGATTAACTCTAATCATTTTTTGATATAGGCAGAATCGTGTACATAACTGCAAAAGAAGAAATATTTATTCGAGTGGCTAAATGTGGGGATTTCATTTATTATTTTCTTATGTTCAATAAAAGAAAATATTTTTAAAAATCTTCATGTTTCATGGAGGAGATTTTTCAAATTTAGTAAAAGTTTCTTAAATACTACTTCTACTTCTTTCGTCAAGATCTTTTATCAATTTTTAATTGGTTCAAATTAAAATTGATTAAGACATGAACCGAAATCGATAAATATGATGAGTCGATAATTTGATCATTTCTAAAATGATTATATGTGTTAGGGACAAATTAAATCATTCGTAATCAAACTTGTGAAAATTTTGTTATCTTATGATATGAAATTATCCACGGGTCACCCGTTACCCAACCCAACTCGACCCACCCAAAATTATCCAACGGATAATCCATTATCCAACCCAACTAAACCCAATAACTACAACTCAATTATATCCATTAACCCAATGAGTCATTATCCAATAAGTCTTATCCAATAAGTGAAAATAGTATATGGGTAACGATTATCCAACGGGTCACTCGACCCATTTGACGGGCCTACATGAAGGAGTTTGTTACTGAAAGGGAATTACTGGTCAAGCTAGATGACGAAAGAATGCAGCCTTTGAAGAGCGGGCACTGGAACAGGACTTAAGCAGCGCTATTATAAGGAAGAGGTCTCTATTGAAAGTGAGTTTCATGTTGCTCAAAGTAATTTGATGGCGCCATACATGTCGTAGAACCATTAGATGTAATATAGATGGTATTTTTCTTAAAACTTTGTTGCTACTTATTAACAACAATTTGAAATATCCATACTTTTGGGATGTTATTACTTTGTAAAAACTTTGTGTTACAGTAGGTGGGGTTTTATGGCTGTCCGACGTTGATCCTCATAGTTAGTATGCCTATTTGATCTTTAATATATGGGTGCCTATCCTTAATTCCGAGCAAGATCAATTAAATTTTCAACTATTTCACAAACTTCAAAGCAAAGAGCTCCTACTTTGAACAACTTAAGCACGGTTAATCAAAATCCAAAATTCCAGCAAACTAAAACCTATAAAAAATAATGAAATGTCAAAGAATCAGTATTTCTTCACAGATACAGTCGTGAAAGCCAGAATCAAATGTCATTTGGAGGTGGGGGGACAAAACAGCGAGACCCCCGTTTAGCCGGGGGCGTCTGTCGCCCCCCGGACCCCCAGGCCAGGGTCGCAGAAGCGGCTATTACAGTATTCAAGGCATACCAACAGTTACGATTAATCAAACCATATAACAGAACAAATTTAACAATTGAATATACAATAAAAGTAAAGAAACTTTGTAATGATGCTATGTTGAAGCAAGATACCAAAACCTAATGTATGTCATTAGTTGGCCACAGAAACCAAACACCGAGCAGATGTCTGGTTTAATTTTCAACATGTATTACTGATGTCGTGTGTTAATGGGGAAAACTATAATTTTCATGTCTTGGAGTGTGACAGACTTGGTCATCTCTTTCTCCCTAGCACGAGCTTCCCCTTGTGAAGAAGAATTGTTTGAAATGAATTTCTTTGAAGCTTGTGAAAACAGTTGGAACTTTGATTACACATGCTAAATTGATTTTATGTGCGTGTTAGTGTGTGTGATGTTTGGGCCTTTGAGTAATCTTGGTTAATCTGTGTAAAGTAGGGCTCTTTGCCTTAAACGTTGTAAAACAGTTGGATGTTTGATTTATCTTGATTGATTGATATTCTGTGTATGTTGTGCTCATCGTGTGTACGTTTTGTCAACCAATCATCCTCGACTATTTGTCTTGAAAGTGACTTTAATTGATTAATAATCTGTCAAAATGTATTGTACTCCCTCTGTTTTTCCTATATTGACACATTTACTTTTGGCATTTTATTTATGCAACTACAAGTATCTGGATGGAATTGAATAAAGAGATTAAAAAGTAAGATATGTGGTTCAGATCAATTCATTTTTTACCGAAATTGAAATGTGCCGACATTAGTAAAACAAACCATAAGGGAAAGTACACCCACGGGTGTACCCCAGTGGTTGGGAGATGGGTGGAAAAGTCAATAAACCCAGGTTCGATACTCGGCAGCGGCAGTGTGGGGAGCTCTTGCTTTGCAAGGCTCCCTTGTGCGCACCGAGTCCATACCGAGCCCATTGGTCCTGGTGTTGGGCTACCGTAATTTACCTCTCATACGTTGGCCGGGGTGTCGGTTGGTATGGGCCGCTGAGGGCGAGCGGATCTTCGCCTTTTGCCAACCATAAGGGAAAGCGTGCCAACAATAGAAACGCTGGAGGAGTAGAATACTTTGAATTTTATTTGTATGTTTTGGCTGATTATTATGTCAACTAGAGTTTTTCCCATTAAAGCGACATCAGTGACATATGTAGAAAATTAAACCATACATTTGTTCGGTGTTTGGATTCTGTGGCCAATTAATGACATACATTGGGTTTTGGTATCTTGCTTCAATATAGCATCCTTACAAAGTTTCATTACCTTTAATGCGTTTCAATTGTTAAATTCGTTTTGTGATTTGGTTTGATTAATCTTAACTAATTGATGTTCTGTGCATATTTTGCACGCGCACGTTTTTCCCCCCACTCCCAAATGACATTTAATTTCTAGATTTTAGGACTGTGTTTGTGAAGAAATACTGGTTCATTGGCAGTTTAATTTTGTTTTTATAGGTTTTAATTTGTTGGAATTTTGAGTTTTGACTAACCGTGCTTAACTTGTGCAAAGTAGGAACTCTTTGCTTTGAAGCTTTGTAAAATAGTTGAAAATTTAATTGATCTTGCTTGGAATTAAGGCTAGGCATCCATATATCCAAGATCAAATAGACATACTAACTATGAGAATTAATGTCGGACAGCCAAAAAACCCGACCTACTGCAGCACAAAGTTTGCACAAAGTAATGACATCCCAAAAGTCTGGATGTTTTAAATTAGTTGTTAATAAGTAGCAGCAAAGTTTTTAAGGACACTACTATCTAGATTGCTTCTAATGGTTCTACAGCATGTATGGCACCATCAGATTACTCTGAGCAACATCAAACTCACTCTCAATTGAGACCTCTTCCTCATAATGGTGCCTCTTAAGTGCCATTTCCTGTTCCAGGATTCTACTCTTCAAAACCTACATTCTTTCATCATCTAGCTTCACCAGTAATTCCCTTTAAGTAACATACTCCTTCATGTCTTGGAGTGTGATAGACTTGGCCATTTCCTCCTCCCTAGCACGAGTTTCCCCTTGTGAAGAAGAATTCTATTTGATCCTGTCAATTTGCTTATGCTGAATCTTCTCAAAACCACCCTCCTTTGCATTTCTAGCATCACAGATTATCTTCAACGGTTATGTTGAAAAATGCAGCTTGAAGATCAATCTCTTCCTTGTTTTCTTCATGGTGCATTTTTGTTCTTAGCTTGAGAAGGAGATTATCCTAAGACGTTTTGATGTATTTTTTTGATGACTAATCCAAGAGACCCTTCAACAACTTTTGAGTGTCAATTCTCTTTTGCCAATTTATTTTTAAATACAACAGCTACTAGTTGTCTTCACTCATGAGTTTCAACTGCTCCACACCCATTTCTTGAAATGAGCTGATCTCAAATTTCTGTTCAGCCTTCCATGATGAATAAAATCCAGATCCCCCCCCCATGGTCTTTCATTCCTGGCTTTGAGGATCATGTCTGTTAAGGAATAGAGTTTCTTAGCCTTTCTAGCGTCATATATTATCTTCAGCTGGTCTGTTGAAAAATGTCACTTGAAAATCCATTTATTCCTTGTTTTTCATGGTGCCTTTTTATTCTTAGCTTGACAAGGTGATTCTCTAAAGATGCCTTCATCTATTGTTTGTTGATTAATCCAAAAGACTCTTAAACAGCTTTTGAGTGTTGTTGCTCTTTAGAAAGTTTATTTTTTCAATACAACACTTGCTGGTTGTCTTCACTCATGTCTTTCAACTTCTCCACAACGATTTCTTGATATGACCTGATCTCAAATTTAAGTTTAGCCTTCCTTGATGAATAAAACCCGAATCTTGCTTAATTGGTGTACTGTGCATGTTTTGTGCATATTGTGTGTGTGTGTTTTATCCCCCTAATGGCATTTCATTCCTAGCTTTGAGAATTGTGTCTTTGAGGAAATAACGGTCCTTAATATTTCTAATATCATAGATTATCTTCAGCTGGTCTATTGAAAAACACCACTTGAAAATCCACCTTTTCCTCGTTTTCTTCATAGTGCATTTTTTTTTCTTAGCTTGAGATGGTGATTCTTCTCAGATGTCTTTCTATGTTTTTCTCTGACTAATCCAAGAGACTATTCAACAGCATTTGAGTGTCGTTGCTCTTTAGCCAGTTTATTTTTTCAATACAACACTTTCTGGTTGTCTTCACTTTTATCTTTCAACTACTCCACAACCATTTCTTGATACGACCATGTTCATTGAAAAACACCACTTGAAAATCCACCTCTTCCTTGTTTTCTTCATGGTGATTTTTTATTCCTTAGCTTGAGAAGGTCATTCTCCTCAGATGTCTTCCTATGTTGTTCTCTAACTAATCCAAGAGACTTTTCAACAACTTTTGAGTGTCGTTGCTCTTTAGGCTGTTTCTTTTTTTGAATACAACACTTGTTGGTTGTCTTCACTCATGTCTTTCAACTGCTCCAAAACCATTTCTTGACACGATCTGATCTCAAATTTCAGTTAAGCCTTCCCTGATGAATAAAATCTAGATTTTTTTTAAATTGGTGTTTTGTGCATGTTTTGTGCATATTTTGTGTGTGTATTTTATCCCCCTAATGGAATTTCATTCCTAGCTACGAGGATCGTGTCTATGAAGAAATAGCGGTCCTTAACATTTCTAGTATCATAGATTATCTTCAGCTATTCCATTGAAAAACACCACTTAAAAATTCACCTCTGCCTTGTGTTCTTCATGGTGCATATTTTTTCTTAGCTTAAGAAGATGATTCTCCTCAGACATTTTCCTATGTTGTTCTTTAACTAATCCAAGAGACTCTTCAACAAGTTCTGAGTGTAGTTGCTCATTAGGCAGTTTATTTTTTTGAATACAACACTTGCTGGTTGTCTTCACTCATGTCTTTCAACTGTTCCAAAATAATTTCTTGACACAATCTGATCTTAAATTTCAGTTAAGCATTCCCCGATAAATAAAACCTGGATCTTGCTTAATTGGTGTTTTGTGCATGTTTTGTGCATATTTTGTGGGTGTATATTATCCCCCTAATTGCATTTCATTCCTAGCTTCGAGGATCGTGTCTACGAAGAAATAACAGTTCTTAACATTTCTAGTCTCATAGATTATCTTTAGCTGTTCCATTGAAAAACACCACTTAAAAATCCACCTCTGCCTTGTGTTCTTCATAGTGCAGTTTTTTTCTTAGCTTAAGAAGGTGATTCTCCTCAGACGTCTTCCTATGTTGTTCTCTGACTAATCCAAGAGACTCTTCAACGTCTTTAGAGTGTCGTTGCTCTTCAAGCAGTTTATTTTTTGAATACAACACTTTTTGGTTGTTTTGACTCATGTCTTCAACTGCTCCAAAACCATTTCTTGACACGATCTGATTTCAAATTTCAGTTAAGCCTTCCCTGATGAAAAAAACTTGGATCTTGCTTAATTGGTGTTTTGTTCATGTTTTGTGCATATTTGGTGTGTGTGTTTTATCCCCCTAATGGCATTTCATTCCTAGCTTCGAGGATTGTGTCTATGAAGAAATAACGGTCCTTAACATTTCTAGTACCATAGATTATCTTTGGTGGTTAAATTGAAAAACACCACTTGAAAATCCACTTCTTCCTTGTTTTCTTCATGGTGCATTTTCTTTTTCTTAGCTTAAGAAGGTGATTCTCCTCGGACGCCTTCCTATGTTGTTCTCTGACTAATCCAAGAGACTCTTCAACAATTTTTGAGTGTCGTTGCTCCTTAGCTACTTCATTTTTTAAATACAACAGCTGCTAGTTGTCTTCACTCGTGTATTTAATTGCTCCACAACCATTTCTTGACACGATCTGAACTCAAATTTCAGTTAAGCCTTCCTAGATAAATAAAACCTGGATCTTGCTTAATTGGTGTATTGTGCATGTTATGTGCATATTTTGTGTATGTGTTTTATCCCCCTAATGGCATTTCATTCCTAGCTTTGGGGATCGTGTCAGTGAAAAAATATGGTTCCTTAACATTTCTCCTATCATATATTATCTTCAGCTAGTCTATTGAAAAACACCACTTGAAAATCCACCTCTTCCTTGTTTTTTTTTCATGGTGAATTTTTATTTCGTAGCTTGAGGAGATGATTCTCCTCAGACGTCTTCCGATGTTGTTCTCTGACTAATCCAAGAGTCTCTTTAACAGCTTTTGAGTGTCGTTGCTCTTTAGGCAGTTTATTTTTTGATACAACACTTGTTGGTTATCTTCACTCATGTCTTTCAACTGCTCCAAAACCATTTCTTGACACGATATGATTTCAAATTTCAGTTGCCTTCCCTGATGAATAAAACTTTGATCTTGCTTAATTGGTGTTTTGTTCATATTTTGTGTGTGTGTTTTATCCCCCGAATGGCATTTCATTCCTAGCTTCGAGGATCGTGTCTATGAAGAAATTACGGCCCTTAACATTTCTGCTATCATATATTATCTTCTGCTATTCCAGTGAAAAACACCACTTTAGAATCCACCTCTTTATTGTTTTCTTCATGGTGAATTTTTATTCATTAGCTTGAGATGGTGATTCTTCTTAGACATCTTCCTATGTTGTTCTCTGACTAATCCAAGAGACTCTTCAACAGCTTTTGAGTGTCGTTGCTCTTTAGCCAGTTTATTTTATCAATACGACACTTGCTGGTTTTCTTCACTCGTGTCTTTCAACTGTTTCAAAACCATTTCTTGACACGATCTGATCTTAAATTTTAGTTAAGCCTTCCCTGATGAATAAAACCTGGATCTTTCTTAATTGGTATTTTGTGCATATTTTAAGTGTGTGTTTTATCCCCCTAATGGCATTCATTCCTAGCCTAGAGGATCGTGTCTATGAAGAAATAACGATCCTTAACATTTCTAGTATCATAGATTATCTTTAGTTGTTCCATTGAAAAACGCCACTTAAAAATCCACCTCTGCCTTGTGTTCTTCATGGTGCATTTTTTTTCTTAGCTTAAGAAGGTGATTCTCCTCAGACGTCCTCCTATATTGTTCTTTGACTAATCCAAGAGACTATTCAACAACTTTTAAGTGTCGTTGCTCTTTAGCCAGTTTATTTTTTCAATACAACACTTATTGGTTGTTTTCACTCATGTCTTTCAACTACTCCAAAACCATTTCTTAACACGATCTGAATTCAAATGTCAGTTAAGTCTTCCTTGATGAATAAAACCTGGATCTTGCTTAATTGGTGTTTGGTGCATGTTTTGTGCATATTTTGTGTGTGTGTTTTAACCCCCTAAGGGCATTTGATTCCTAGCTTCGAGGATCCTGTCTATGAAGAAATAGTGGTCCTTAACATTTCTAGTATCATAGATTATCTTTAGCTGTTCCATTGAAAAACACCACATGAAAATCCACCTCTTCCTTGTTTTCTTCATGGTGTATTTCTTTTTCATAGCTTAAGAAGGTGATTCTCCTCAGACGTTTTCCTGTGTTTTTCTCTGACTAATCCAAGAGACTCTTCAACAGTTTTTGAGTGTCGTTGCTCCTTAGCTAGTTTATTTTTTAAGTACAACAGCTGTAAGTTGTCTTTACTCGTGTAATTTCACTGCCCACAACCATTTCTTGACACGATCTAATCTCAAATTTCATTTAATCCTTCCCAGATAAATAAAGCCCGGATCTTTCTTAATTGGTGTATTGTGCATGCTTCGTGCATATTTTGTGTGTGTTTTATCCCCCTAATGGCATTTCATTCCTATCTTTGGGGATCGTGTCACGGAATGAATAGCGGTCCTTGACATTTCTCCCATCATATATTTTCTTCAGCTAGTCTATTAAAAAACACCAATTAAAAATCCACCTCTTCCTTGTTTTTTTTTTCATAGTGAAGTTTTATTCCTTAGCTTGAGGAGATGATTCTCCTCAGACGTCTTCCTATGTTGTTCTCTGACTAATCCAAGAGACTCTTCAACAGCTTTTGAGTGTGGTTGCTCTTTAGGCAGTTTATTTTTTGAATACAACACTTGTTGGTTGTCTTCACTCATGTCGTTCAACTGCTCCAAAACCATTTCTTGACACGATTTGATCTCAAATTTTAGTTAAGCCTTCCCTGATGATTAAAACCTGGATCTTGCTTAATTGGTGTTTTGTGCATGTTTTGTGCATATTTTGTGTGTGTGTTTTATCCCCCTAATGGCATTTCATTCCTAACTTCGAGGATTGTGTCTATGAAGAAATAATGGCCCTTAACATTTATAGTATCATATATTATCTTTAGTTGTTCCATTGAAAAACACCACTTAAAAATCCACCTCTGCCTTGTGTTCTTCATGGTGCATTTTTTTTTCTTAGCTTAAAAGGGTGATTCTCCTCAGACATCCTCCTATATTTCTCTTTATCCAGCTTATTTTTTCAATACATCACTTGTTGGTTGTCTTCACTCATGTCTTTCAACTGCTCCAAAACCATTTCTTGACACGATCTGATCTCAATTTGCAGTTAAGACTTCCCTGATGAATAAAACCTGGATCTTGCTTAATTGGTGTTTTGTGCATGTTTTGTGCATATTTTTTTGTGTGTATTTATCCCCCTAATGGCATTTAATTCCTAGCTTCGAGGATCGTCTATGAAGAAATAACAGTCCTTAACATTTCTAGTATCATAGATTATCTTTTGTTGTTCCATTGAAAAACACCACCTGAAAATCCACCTCAGCCTTGTGTTCTTCATGGTGCATTTTATTTCTTAGCTTAAGAAGGTGATTCTCCTCAGACGTCTTCCTATGTTATTCTGTGACTAATCCAAGAGAATCTTCAATAGTTTTTGAGTGTCGTTGCTCTTTAGCTAGTTTATTTTTTAAATACAACAACTGCAAGTTGTCTTCACTCGTGTATTTCAACCGCTCCACAAACATTTCTTAACACGATCTGATCTGAAATTTCAGTTAAGCCTTCCTTGATAAATAAGACCTGGATCTTCCCTAATTGGTGTATTGTGCATGTTTTGTGCATATTTTGTGTGTGTTTCATCCCACTAATGGCATTTCATTCCTAGCTTTGGGGATCGTGTCAGTGAAGAAATAACGGTCCTTAACATTTCTACTATCATATATTATCTTCAACTAGTCCATTGAAAAACACCACTTGAAAATCCACCTCTTCCTTGTTTTCTTCATGGTGCACTTTTATTCCTTAGCTTGAGAAAGTGATTCTCCTCAGACGTCTTCCTATGTTGTTCTCTGACAAATCCAAGAGACTCTTTAATAGCTTTTGAGTGTCAGTGCTCTGTATGCAGTTTATTTTTTCAATACAGCACTTGCTGGTTGTCTTCACTCATGTCTTTCAACTGCTCCACAACCATTTGTTGACACGATCTGATCTAAAATTTCAGTTAAGCCTTCCCTGATGAATAAAACCTGGATAATGCTTAATTGGTGTTTTGTGCATGTTTTGTGCATATTTTGCGTGTGTATTTTATCCCCCTAATGGCGTTTCATTCCTAGCTTTGAGGATCGTGTCTGTGAAGAAATAGCGGTCCTTAACATTTCCAGTATCATAGATTATCTTTAGCTAGTCCATTGAAAAATACACTTGAAAATCCACCTCTTCCTTGTTTTCTTCATGGTGCATTTTTTAATTCTTAGCTTAAAAAGGTGATTCTTCTCAGATGTCTTCCTATTTTATTCTCTGATTTATCTGAGAGACTCTTCAACAGCTTTTGAGTGTCGTTGCTCTTTAGCCTGTTTATTTTTAAATAAAACAGCTGCTAGTTGTCTTCACTGGTGTATTTTAATTGCTCCACAAGCATTTCTTGACATGATCTGATCTCAAATTTCGGTTCAGCCTTCCCTGATGGATAAAACTTGGATCTTTCTTAATTGGTGTTTTGTGCATGTTTTGTGCATGTTTTGTAAGACTAAAGCTAGGTACGTAATCCAAAAAAATAATGCTACTATACAATCTAGAAAACATCCCATCAAATTACAAATTAAACAGAAGACAATATCACAATAAAATACAAACAAATTGTCTTCATATTGTATGACAAAGTAACATCTATGGCAATCAATGTGGTTGTCACACGGGTAGGATTAAATCATCCACCGATGAACTATTTCCATTGTCTCCAGAATTAGCCTCCGAATCTTTGGTGGAAGACTCGGTATCGCCGGTGCTATACCCTCCTTCATCATCTGTAGTTTTCAGCCCATTCTCATCATCCCCAGACCCCTCATCCCTAGGTGCATTGATCGCACTGACATTCATAGACTTCATCCACACCAATTCTTCCAAAATCTTACGCACGTTGCGTTATGTGCACTGCGACGTGGCCTTGGTCTCGGCCACATCCTTTATGAGGATGCCTCGGGTGCTATGTTTATATTCCATGGGAAAAAAATAAGTTAAATAAAATTTAAATCATAAAAATGTAAATAATAAAATTTTGGTATAACCATATAACTTAAAAACTTTTATACCCAATTCTGGGGCAGGAGTAATGGTGGGGGAAGCATCCCCTGTGGAAACCAATGACGTCGCCTCGGGCCCGGGTGTGGGAGGCACATCCATATCTCCCTTGGGGATGTTGCGATCAATCCACATCCCTGTCTCCCAATGCCAATGCTTCTGCTCGAAATAGTTCGCATCGTAGTACTTAAGCAGGATCTTTGCTTTTGATTTCATAGGAACCTTCTTCTTCTCCAGAATGGCAGTGATGATGTTGTCGTAGAGGAGTGTATGAATCTTCAATGGAGGGCCACTTGGTACATCTCCTGGATTATGGTGTACTCGGGGTTGACTACCTTCTTCTCCGCGAGGTGGTGGTACATGACAGTCACATTGATCGTGCACTCCGTAGGATGTCTTGCCGGGATCAGTACTTGTACAATTATAATGAAAATCATTCTCTCCTTAAGATCGAGGGCATCAAGCTTAACCTGCCTCGGTTGGATGATCTCGTTCCCCACTTCAATTTTGAAGTAATTCTTCACCATTCCATTAGGGTCAAGCACCCTGGATGGGTCATTCTCGTCGACCGTGAAAGCCAATTGTCCCAGCAGTACAGTTGAAGAGGCTCAACCTCCAACTGATCCTCCGTACCGATTGTGCACCCAATCACCTAATTAATGAACTCCGTTGTCATCTCCACTTCCATCCCATTCACTTTTGTATTATAGATGTTCGTCGATTGCCGAGTGAAATTGGCGTAGAGCTTTTTGACCTCCGTAGTATACATTGGTTTATCCAGGCATATCAAAACTCTTCATCCCTGATGGTTTCAATGGTTCGAGGAAAACATCGAGGTTGAGTCACTCCACATTCTCAGGCTTTATCACCCTCACCTCTTTTATCCTTCGGCTCTAGATCCTTTCGAAATGCTTCTTTGTCTCCTCATCGATGAAGTGTATGTTGTTCCATGTTAGCAATGGAGGGGCGGCCATTTTCTTTGCTTTCTTGGTGCACGATGGATCTACTCATGTGTTATGTTCCCTTGATCTCTTGGTTGTCAGCCACATTCAAGCTATCTAAGAAACAATGGAGTAGAGAATAGTTAGTGCAACAATCAAGAACTGGAAAAAGGCAATGGGTATTGGCCAATTTTGCATGCAGGTCACAGACACTTCGGCTAGACAGATGTGCTCCGTACGAAATCATAGATCCATGTGTATGAATGTGCGACTTCGCAAGCCCAATTGACTAAGCCAAAATAGTGTGCGACTGGAACATGAATGGTCCTAAAACACCTAAAATATCAACTAACATCAATACCACAACATAAACAGGTAACATGCCATTAATAAGTAGCAAGAATGTGTGTCGTAATAGTTTTCTAGAACCCTTTCCCTAGCCAAGAACTTGTAAAGAAATCCCAAATAAAAATTGATAAACCCAAAACCTAATCACACAATGACATTCAACAGGTCATTCATCGTGAATGTTATAAAATCATGAAATGTGCAGCGAAATAAGTCCCTCAAACCCTACAAAACCATCATTAAATTTGTGTAAAATCCTTACCGTAGTTAGGGTTTCCTGCTCTTCCCCTATGCAAAATTTGGCAATGTACCATGTTGAACCCAATTGAATGCGGTTTTAGGACTATATTGATATGAGAAGGCTGTTTTGCGTTAGGATTTGATGGTTTTCTGACCGTTCCTTTTAGGTAGAAGGTTTTGGTGTGACGTCATTGGTTGGGATTGCGAAGGGGGTAGGTGGTGGGTTATTTAAATACCTGTAGTGAAACACTACTGTTTAAGAAAATGTATGACATCCCAGTCTATATCGCATACAAAGACACAATCAGAAAATATAGTGCGATGTCTTTGTTCATATATTTTGGTCCACATATATCATTGGGCCCAAATATTATACATTTGGGCCTGGACCAAAGATAATTGAATCGACATGAATTTAAGTCGCGAACCAAATCGACAAATCCGAGGGATGACTGACGCATGCCCAAAATCGTATGTAATGATGATTGGGCCAAATAAGACAAGCGGCCTAAAACAAAAATATCCACGGGCCATGTTAGTTGTGGACTGAAACCACAAATGCCCAATGTCACATACATGTCGCCATTACCAAATATATTTCGACAATTCATCAACGTCGCAAAATGAATGATGGGCTGATTAGCCCAAAATAAAAATAAAAATCTAGGCCCAAACAATTCAATTACCGAATTAATTAATATGGGATTATTTTTCGGTACATTGTCAAGACCACGACGTTCAAATTTGGGCATGAACGGGTCAATAGAACAGGTACAAATTATTCCCGGACGGTACATGACAAAACTTTGGGGAAATTACACTTTGGTCCAAACTTTCTTGCTTGTTAACTACGCTTAAGAGCTATGCACTTGGACATAACGATAAATAATTCATATGGAAATTATGTGTATTGTCTTACAGGGACGTGAACTGGGGGAATCATCTGGCTTTTTTTATAGTAGTCCATTAATACCCTTATGATAAGCTGTATTGGAATGATAATTTCTGCCACATGGAATCACATGAAATTTCATATTCTTGGTTTTTAATGAAATAAAAAAAAGTAATAGCATTCCATCCACATCATTTTAGAAAGCGCTAATACGTGGTCTAGAGTAAATTGTAGATGATTGCTTAAAAGTATACGAGGGTCAGACATAAAAACTTGTGAAGTCTATGTGGAATCAGACCAATTTCTTTATTATTCTCTATTATTATAAGTTCGACTAGGGATGACAAAGCTTCTTTTTGGGAAGATCATAATCGAGTTTGGGACAACCAGTGATCTTATTAATTTTTGCATTTAGGTCCCTCCAATAAAATGGGAAACGTCAAAATGTAAAATTGGATATACCCTTATCTAATTTACATTGTCACGACCACGATGTTCCAATTTGGGCATGAAAGCATCAACAAAGCAGGCATAAATTATTCACAAACAGTACATGACAAAAGTTTAGGGAAATTACACTACCACCCAAATTTCCTTACATGTTCACCACGCTTAAGAGCTATGCACTTGAACATAACGAAAAATGTTTGAAATGGAAATTATGCATACTGTTCTACAGGGACGTGAACCTGGGTATTCGTCTGGTTTTTTATAGCATTCAATTAACAACCTTACGCTAAGCGTTATGAGAACGATAATTTACACCACATAGAATCACATAAAATTTCACATTCTTGGTTTTTTTATCAAAAAATTTGTAATAAAACTTCGTCAATCAAATTTTAGAAAGGGATAGTACATGGTCTAGAGTAAATTGTAAATGATTACTGAAAAGTACACGAGGGTTAGTCGTAAGAACTTGTGGAAGTCTATGGGGAATAAGACCAGTTTCTTTATTACTCTCGGTTATTATAAGTTCGACTAGGAATGACAAAGCTTCTTCTCAGACGATCACAATCGAGTTTGGGACAACCATATGATATATTTAATTATTACACTTAGGTCCTTCCAAGAAAGTGAGAGATGTCAAAATGCAAAATTGGAATAACATGTTTTCATTCAATTTTTTACGACTATGTTGTTCTTATTTGGGCATAAACGGGTCGATGGAAGGGCCCGAAATCTTTAAACAGAGTATTTTAAGACACCTTTTGGAAATTAGACTATGGCCCTTACGTGCGGCATCGCAATTGTGTTGCATAGAATGAAACTTTAGCCAAAGATTGACCGACGTCGGTCAATCTGAAATTTCTTCCGGGAACCAAAAATTGCAGCCAAAAATTTGGAACACAATTTCCCCCAACCCTATTTCATGTCAATAACATTCAGGACTAACACCCATTTCCCATCTCCAACACAATCCTACAAACCCAACTCTACATTATCCTATTCATTCACAACATTAGAACAATGAAATGGTTCAATCAAATTGCTTCTCTCAAACATCAACAAGTATCCAAGGATAGCGCATATCCAAATTCAAATTAATTGATGTAGTTTTCCATCCTTTCCATGTTCATTTAGCAACCTTTTTACCACACCTTCTATATTTTTTTCCTCATTCATTAAAGATTGAATGTTTTCATGAAGTATGATGATTTTGTTACATGTTTTATATTGTATGTTGTTTTTGTTTCAAATATAATTCCATGTTTGTAAAGAGTGAGATTCAGATGAACAAAATATGAATGTGCGACATCGGTCACAATTAATCACTCTGTAAGACATGGCAACAAACATGAACCGACATTGCATAGGTCTAGGAAGTGTTGAAATATCTATGAATAACCAAAGTGCTTCTTACTCAGTCTTTGCTACATCGATTTCTTATGTGTGCGACCTCGCTTTCAATCGTATCAGTTACTATTTCCATATTGAGATTAATGTCGTGTATGTATGACTATATTATGTGTATTTTTTGGTACCGTCCAATTGTAACATAAGTCTTATTTCCAGTGTATTAGTTATAATAAGATCAAAATCGATAGAATTTCAGCATGTATGTGGACGGACTTGTCATTTCACTAGTTGCCCTAATAGTATTATTGTCGTACAACATAGAAAATGAAAGTTCAATACAATTAATGTTTAAATGTTATATCAACCTTATGTATTTTAATATATTGTACCATGAATTTGTAATATATGTTATAGTTTTGTTGGTTTTCACATGTCAATCGTTCCCACATAAATTGAACAAGTGATTGTTGTATGATGTTTAACTATTTCACGATTTATCGCATTTTAAATAACATGTAACGACTATCAATGATCAATTGTTTGTGTCATCAAATATTTAATATTATCATTTTTATGAGAAATGAGGTCTAACCGATTAAACCGCAACGTTGTACTGACCGGTGCCCAAACGACGATTTACAGACGTTGCATAAACCGATGTCAGTCATTCAAAATGATGTCATATTCGTCAATGTTCCATGTCAGCTGGCACACGAGTGGGTGCCCCATAACCTGCAATGTTGCTTCGCATCACCTGTTACTTCGCTCTTATTTAGACCGACGTTGACTTTGACGACATCGCAACAATATCTCTCCCATTGCCTACCTTCTTGCTTGGCTGACGTCCCATTCTTGTGGATGCCGATATTGATCATAATGATGTCGAGCTATGGTCTCCTATCATTGGCATTCTTGCAAGTACTGACGTCGGGCACAAACCTGCCGATGTCGGACCAAAACTGAGGTAAAAGGTACTATTACCTTAGTTCTGAACCAAGGTAAAAAATGTAATTTTTACTACATTGTATTTACCTCGGTTTTTTCAGGACTAAAAACCGAGGTAAAAAAGGCCTGTAGAACTAAGGTTTAAGGTCATGTTTGTTGTAGTGTCACTACCACAGAGACCCCCCTCTAGCACTAATTTTTTAGCAGCGATTTTGAAAACTGGTGCAAAAAATGTAATAGCAGCACCGGTTTTTAAAACCGGTGTTAATTTAACACCGATTTTTAAAAATATCGGTGTTAAATTTTCAATTTCAGAACCAGTTTTTGAAAAATTGATGTTGAATTTTAAAATAGCACCAGTTTTTAAAAATCGGTGCTAAAAATTTTAAAAATATATTACCCTACAAAAAAATTGCCATAAATTTTAAAATAGCACCAGTTTTGGAAAAAAAATAGCACAGATTTTTAAGAAAATGGTGTTGAAAATTTTAAAAATTCATTTTTTCCACCAAAGAAATCGCCAACAATTTTAAAAATTCAACCTTCCCTCCAAAAATTTCAAAATACTCATCAAAATTTTTTAAAGTTCAATCTTCCCACCAAAGAATTTAAAAACAAATCGCCAAATAAATTTTTTTTAAATCACCAAATATTTCAAGTAATGTTTCCCGAAATTTCATGGGCTGGGAGTAGCTGCGCGCAGCTGCTCTAAACTAATTTTTTTAAATTTTCAAAATCGTTCACTTATTTTGTTGACTTTAACTAATAACTAAGTTAAGTTAAATTAATCAACGATCAACCTTTATTTACCTAATATATATAAATAAGACCCATTTTTTTTACATTAACTAATTAACGTTCAACCCTTAATTGATTTAGTATACATAAATACGACTTTAACTAGTCAACGGTTAGTCCTTATTTGACTTTCAATATATAAAACCTAATAACTAGGCTGACTTTGACTAATCAACGATCAAACTATTCTTGACTTTCAATATATATACACTAATAACTAAGTTGACTTTAACTAATAAACGTTCAACCCTTACTTTACTTTCTATATACGAACACTAATAACTAGGTTGACTTTGACTAATCAATGGCGAACTTTACTTGACTTTCAATTAAACACTAATAACTAAGATAACTTTAGCTAATTAACGGTCAAATTGTACTTAACTTTCTATATGTAATCACCAGTGACTAAGCTGACTTTAACTAATCAACGGTCAAACTTTACTCTACTTTCAATATATAAACTCTAATAAAAAGGTTGACTTTGACCAATCAATGGTCAAACCCTACTTGAATTTCTATATATAAATACTAGTGACTAAGTTGACTTTAACTGATCAATTGTCAAACTTTACTTGGCTCTCTCTCTATATAGAATCATTAGTGACTAAGGTGACTTTAACTAATCAACGGTCAAACTCTACTCGACTTTCAATATATAAACACTAATAACTTGGTTGACTTTGTCTAATCAATGGTCAAGCTTTACTTGACTTTCAATAAATAAATACTAATAATTGAGTTGACTTTAACTAATCAACGATCAAACTTTACTTAACTTTCTATATATAAACACTAGTAACTAAGTTGACTTTAACTAATCAATGGTCAAACTTTACATGATTTTCTATATATAAACACTAGTGACTTAGTTGACTTTAACTAATCAACGACCAAACTTTACTCGACTTTTAATATATAAACATTAATAACTAGGTTGACTTTGACTAATTAATGGTCAAACCTTACTTGACTTTCAATACATAAACACTAATAACTAAGTTGGCTTTAACTAATCAAGGAACAAACTTTACTCGACTTTCAATATATAAACATTAATAACTAGGTTAAATTTCACTAATCAATGATCAAACCTTACTTCACTTTCAATATATAAACACTAATTACTAGGTTGACTTTGACTAATCAACGGTCAAACCTTACTTCGCTTCCAATATATAAACACTAATAACTAAGTTGACTTTAACTAATTAACGGTAAAAATTTATTTGAATTAGTATTTATAAATACAAATAAAAATGTTTGACTTTGACTAATCGACGGTCAACCCTTACTTGACTTTATATATACAAACACTAATAACAAGGTTGACTTTAACTAATCCACCGTCAACTTGGCTTTCTACATAAAAATACTAATAGCAAAGTTGACTTTACCTAATCCACGGTCAACCCTTACTTGGCTTTCTGCATACAAATACTAATAACAAAGTTGACTTTAACTAATCGACGGTCAACCCTTACTTTCCTTTCTATATACAAACACTAATAACTAAGTTAACTTTAACTAATTTACAATCAACCCTTACTTAACTTTCTATATACAAACACTAATAACTAGGTTGACTTTGACTAATCAACGGTCAAACCTTACTTGACTTTCAACATATAAACACTAATTACTAGGTTGGCTTTGACTAATCAACGGTCAAACCTTACTTTACTTTCAATATATAAATACTAATTACTAGGTTGACTTTGACTAATCAATGTTCAAACATTACTTAACTTTCAATATATAAACACTAATAACTAAGTTGATTTTAACTAATTAACGGTCAAACTTTATTTGAATTCGTATATATAAATACAAATACAAATGTTTGACTTTGACTAATAAACGGTCAACCCTTACCTGACTTTCTATATACAAACACTAATAACTAGGTTGATTTTGACTAATCAACGGTCAAACCTTACTTAACTTTCTATATACAAACACTAATAACTAGGTTGACTTTGACTAATCAACGGTGAAACCTTACTTAACTTTCGATATATAAATGCTAATTACAAGGTTGACTTTAACTAATCAACGGTCAAACCTTACTTAACTTTCAATATATAAATACTAATTACTAGGTTGACTTTGACTAATCAATGTTCAAACTTTACCTAACTTTCAATATATAAACACTAATAACTAAGTTGATTTTAACTAATTAACGGTCAAACTTTATTTGAATTCGTATATATAAATACAAATACAAATGTTTTACTTTGACTAATAAACGGTCAACGCTTACCTGACTTTCTATATACAAACACTAATAACTAGGTTGATTTTGACTAATCAACAGTTAAACCTTACTTGACTTTCAATATATAAATACTTATTACTAGGTTAACTTCGACTAATCAACGGTCAAACCTTACTTGACTTTCAGTATATAAACACTAATAACTAATTTGACTTTAACTAATTAATGGTCAAACTTTATTTGAATTAGTATATATAAATACAAATAAAAATGTTTGACTGATCAACGGTCAACCTTACTTGACTTTCAATATATTAACACTAATTACTAGGTTAACTTTGACTAATCAACGGTCAAACCTTACTTGACTTTCAATATATAAATACTAATTACTAGGTTGACTTTGACTAATCAACGGTCAAACCTTACTTGACTTTCTATATACAAACACTAATAACTAGGTTGACTTTGACTAATCAACGGTGAAACCTTACTTAACTTTCGATATATAAATGCTAATTACAAGGTTGACTTTGACAAATCAATGGTCAAACCTTACTTGACTTTCAATATATAAATACTAATTACTAGGTTGACTTTGACTAATCAATGTTCAAACATTACTTGACTTTCAATATATAAACAGTAATAACTAAGTTGATTTTAACTAATTAACGGTCAAACTTTATTTGAATTCGTATATATAAATACAAATACAAATGTTTGACTTTCACTAATAAACGGTCAACCATTAAATGACTTTCTATGTACAAATACTAATTACTAGGTTGATTTTGACTAATCAACGGTCAATCCTTTTTTGACTTTCAATATATAAATGCTAATTACTAGGTTAACTTTGACTAATCAACGGTCAAACCTTACTTGACTTTCAGTATATAAACACTAATAACTAATTTGACTTTAACTAATTAACGGTCAAACTTTATTTGAATAAGTATATATAATTACAAATAAAAATGTTTGAGTTTGACTAATCAACGGTCAACCTTACTTGACTTTCTATACACAAACACTAAAAACTAGGTTGGCTTTGACTAATCAACAGTCAAAACTTACTTGACTTTCAATATATTAACACTAATTACTAGGTTGATTTTGACTAATCAACGGTCAAACCTTACTTGACTTTCAATATATAAATACTAATAACTAAGTTGACTTTAACTAATTAACGGTAAAATTTTATTTGACTTTGGCTAATGCAAACTTTAATGGGCTCAAACCCATAAATTTTAGCCCAAACCCCATGTCTTATTTTCATATACTTAGGCAAATTTACTAATTACTTCTCCCTTGCCCCTATTTCATTCTCCCTCCCCCCCCCCGCGATCGAATCCTATTTTCAACTCTCTCACACCCCTCACCGCCCCTCTGCCTCATCCAGTTTTCTCCACCGATCAACCATCGATCATGCCACCGATCACGCCACATCTCCGCTTGCCTATGGTTCTCTCTGCCACCGCTAGGTTCTCTCACTGTCGCTAGCCCCACCTCCGATGCTCGGCTTAGCTTCTCTCTGCCGCTGCTAGCCAAAGACGGTGGAGAAAATGCTAGGACCACTCACCTTTGGTTTTCTCCATCGCTCGCCTGCGATGCTAGCCCCCGCTCACCTCTGGTTTTCTCCGCTGCCTCTAGCCAGAGATGATTGGATCCACCATTCAACTACCTTCAATATGGTATATGTTCAATCATGTATGAACTTGTGATTTGTGTCTTTAATCAAAACTTTTTAGCTTACCTTTGAAGTTCTTCATTGGTGTGAGTCTGACTTTTGATGGTTCCATTTCAGATGTGAAGAATCATCCAGTCTTGATTCATAGCAGGAGTGGGAAGGTATCTACAATTATTCACATATAATTTTATGAGAGACAGTCGGCCTTCTACGTGGACTTTATTTTTATGACCAGTTGTTCTTATATTCTGTTTCTTATTACTCTGTTTTCATGGAAAGCTTAAATTATGCTTTCTACAACTTGTTTATGATGAATAACTTTGTACTTGAAGTATGAATCTGTCGTTGTTTCACTACTAAGCTCTAATCATTGGCTGTTCTAATTTCCTGTTTATTGTAATGTACATATGAGATCGCTAAATGTTATAATGCAGTGAATTTTTTATGAAACTCCTTGAAGTTACATAAATAGATAATTATAAATTAAAATATATGTCAAGAAGCAATTTTTGGTGAGGTTACACACTCTTAAATTCCCGTACAAGTCATCAGCAGATGCTTCTACTGTTAAGGCTATAGTAGTAAAGCTGACAGAGATGTTGTGACACCTTAAAGCCATTGTTAAGACTCCCTCAGTCCCACTATATGGAAGGAAAGAGTATTAGTATTGGTTTGCTCTTTAATTTTATACTATTTTTGTTGTTAGCTTGGGTAAGTAGTTATGCTATTGGTAAAGGACTATTCTGCTCATCCTAAGCACCCTATAATAAATATTGTTATTTGAGGTATTTGGACTTCTCTTATTTCTTAAAACGACGTCATTCCTTGGAGGTTTTCTTTGTTAATCTTTTGTCACCTTCGTTTCATTCTCCTTTGCCACCTCTGTTTTGTCTTCTAGCCATGATTTGATGAAATATTTCAGCAACTACAGTGGTCATCAATATGAGCTGCTAAAGTGTTGCCCTTATTTATTGGATAAGGAGATTGTGGTAGATTTGAGGGTTTTGGTTTAATGATGGAGAGGGATATCAACTGTAATCAAAGTGGAAAGAACTCGAGGATGATGATGATGAGGAGGAAGTGGAAGGGGGTTCTTGTTCGCCAGAAATGGTACAGGGCCCTTCCTGTCCCGGTGGACATGCTGGCGTCGTGAGGTTTTAGGTAGTTGTTTCATTACAAACCAGGCCATGAAGAATGAGGCTTTTGTCATTGTAGCTCTATCATGTCAGTTTAATTACTGATTTCATTGTTTACATTGATCTCTTATTGCGTTTGTGCATAAAATTTCGTAAATTGATTCTAAATTTGTTCAAAAGAAACATAGACGACTTCTTGTAACTTGTGCTTATTAGGAACCAGAACAAAAACTGTTTGTTGCAATGCTATTTAAATTTGTTTCTTCCAGCTAGCCTAAACTGTTGGAACATCATGCCTCAATAGTTGTTTACTATCATATTGATGTTTACCTTATTTCTGTCATAAAACTTTGTAGAATTTGCTCTGGGGTTTCAATTAGGCTTGCAACTGGGGAAAATCGATGATATAATGAATGTTGGGATTTAGTTCATGCGGTAGGGAAGCTGATTCGTTAGAGGTGGCGTATGATAGGCTCCTTCTTGGTGTTACATATACGGGGTTGGACAATCATAGGAAGGTGTTGGATCAGAATCAATTGTCTCAGAGGGTGATCTAGAGCTGGGGAAGGAATGTTGAGTTGCTCTGGGCTGAGATTGAAGTTGCTAATATGCAGATTGCACTGGGAAGGTATAATGTGGCAATTGAGACTCTGAAGGGTGTCGTGAATCTGACTCCGAAGGATAATGAGGATCGAGCTATGATATTTGTTTCCATAGAAGAAGCGCTGCAATCAGGAAAAGTTTCCTGAGTTGAAGAAGTGTCTTGTTATGGCCACATATATTCTTGGAAATAGAGAAGTGACCTCACCTGTGGTGGTTGCTGATGTGTACATGGATATATCAATGCAGTATGAGACCGTGAATCAGTTTGAAACTGCTATCTCATTGTTGAAGAAAGCGCAGAGCATGCTCAAGAGGATTGAAGAGGAGCAGGCTTAGCAGCACTCTATGGGAAGTGTTGCTGCAAGAATTGGATGGCTGTTACTTCTTACAGGAAAGGTTGGACAAGCTCTGCCATACTTGGAAGATGTGGCTGAAAGGTTGAAAGAGAGTTTTGGGGCCAAGCATTACGAGGTTGGTTATGTGTAGAATAACTTAGGTGTAGCTTATTTAGAGTTAGATGATGAACTATCTTATGCAGAATGCTACCAATGATGACAATGCTTGGAATGCGCTTTATTAATGTGTTTGAATTTTCGTGCTTTAAATTTGTCAATGTTTAAATTGTCACTTTCGTACTCTTTCAAAAAGGCTTCCATTTGTCGTTCCGAGAATTGATCCTACCGTCTATACTTTCGAGGTGTTCTGGTATGTTTTTACAACTTATTTTTGGATTGGATTAAATTGAGGTAATTGCTTATTTTTACAGTTTATTTTGAACATTGATTGAATTGAGGTAATTGTTTGTTTATTTTTAAGAGATAATTCAAAGTGAAAATTGGAAAAATATGTGTATATGTGTTGTTAACATAGTTTTGTGTCTATATTGATTTGAATGTTTAGATATCGTTGGCGGCAGGAGTTTCAAAGGGAGAATCCCGAGGCTTTCTGAAAGAAGTTTGATGGCAGGTAATATGTCTATGCAATCACTGACCTTCAAGTTTTTGAATTTTATTGTTTTTGTAAATCTAAGATATCTATTATTTTTAACTTGTAGAAGAAATTTTGAATTAGTTCCTTATGATGGAAAAAAAGAAACAATTGTTTTTAGTAAACTACGAGTTGTTTGAGTTTGTAGTAGGAATTGTTTGGTGTGGAGTTAAGTTTTACAAAGCTGGCTATTTTAAGAATCCAAACAAATGATTTTCTGGGCCCAAGAAAGTGGCATGCTCCTGGTCTGCCCCAAGCACAATCGTGGTGCTTGCCGAAAAAGAGTTTCTAGTTAGGCCGATTAACTTCGCCGGACCTTGCAAATCGAGGGTGGCATTAAGGGTAAATGCCTTAGTGATCTCTTAACCAGCTCATCTACTAAAGTTTGATGGCTGAGTTCATCATTAAAAAATATTTCATTGTGCTCTTTGTCTAGATTTCGGGTACTATTATGGTGCCAGCTGATCCTGATTGTTGGAGTGGCTGAGACCCTAATAAATGGCTCTACATCCATGGTGTCAAGTATTTTAGAGTAGAGGGTCAAGGAACTATTGATGGTAATGGGTATCTATGGTGGGCGCGATCTTGCAAAGTTAACAGAACAAATGTACTTTCTGTTTCCTTTTCATGTTCATTTTCAAATCTTAAGGTTTCTGATGCAAGCTCTTTGATTCATGTTTTAACTGTTGCATCCACCCCATCATGATCCAAAGGTTAGCATTTGCATTCCTATTTTTTTGTTTTGTCATATGTTTGTTTCTAAGTTAGGCTTAGATACTGATGAACATGACTGATACAAGTGCAGGCCATGACAATTCATAGGTGTAAGAGAGTGAAAGTGAAGCAGGTCATGGTTGTAAACAGCTAATAGATGCACATGGCGTTCACTATATGTAAACAGGTTTCTGTATCCGATCGCAACATCTTTGCACCGTGGAATAACCCCAACGCATATGGCATTCATATCAGTGCATCCACAAACGTTGATATAAAGACTAGCGTTATAAAAACATGTTTATTTGACAGCACTGCATTTCTCTGATTCATGATGAACTGGCATATGTAGCAGATTTTTTAAATCTTGGTTGTTTCTCCAAGAAATGATTGCATATCAATCGTTAGCAATTCTTCGATGATTAAGATTAGGGATATCATATGTGGCCCTGGTATCACATGTGGCCATAGGATATCACATGTGGTCCAAATCAGGTAATGAAAAAACCTGACATATCTAACTGAAATTCCTCGTATATTCAGAACTTCTGAAAACTTTCTTCCTTTCTTTCTTAGTATTGGAAGCTTGGGGAAACATCAGGCTTGGGATCAGGTTCATGATATTTATGTCAACGGAGTAAAGATTTCCAACAATGAAAATGGTCTGAGGATCAAATCATGGTAGGTATTTTCCCTTCCATAAGTTGCGTTTGTTGCACATATTGCCGCTTCTAATACCTTTCTATCTCCATTGTCGACTTCTTAGGGAGGCAGTGGTTATGTAAATAACGTAACTTTTGAGAATGTAATGATGGACAATGTCTGTAATCCAATCATCATAGATCAGTATTACTGTGACTCCTTCCATCCTTGTCCAAATCAGGTCAGACACCTTCCACAACCTCATACCGTCGAGAGTTTTTTTCCGGAAGTTTTGATTTTTTGTGACAATGAAATTGTTTTTCAGTTTTTGGGAAATTTTAGGAGAAGAAGACTCTGTGATGGAGGAACTGAACTAGGCTCAGGAAACGAAGTTTAGGGGCTTTGTAGAAGATAATATATATGTGTGTGCATATATATATACAGACAATTGCATTAATTGGATACTTTTTAAGTACAATTTTGTCTTTTATAATTTGAGAATTATTAAGTTTATTAGGAGAAATCACTGGTGATATGTTACCACTCAGTAGGTTACTCGATCTAGATGGAATATATAATTGTGTATATATGTATATATATGTGTGTGTATGTGTGTGTGTGGGGGGTGTGTTGTATATACAGGCTATGTTTGCCTGTTGTATACTTTTTATTCTGGGATTTGCATGAATGCAAAACAAAATCAAAATGAAATTTGAGGCTACCAGTGTATATACTTTTCTAACAGATCAGGAATTGCATCCTTTTACTTTTTCTCATGTACTATCTTATGTCTAGAGTATAAGGATTTATGATTTTCACAATTTCAAGTTACATGCATTGCAATTTTTTTAGTTGCATATATTTATTTTTCCGTGACTGATCTAGACTCTGATTTGGACCTCTTGTAAGAAGTTTAGAAGGTGCTTTTCATCCAATGACTCAATTATCGAACTATTTGATAGACTTTGGCAGTGAATGTTACATTGGGATCAAAGGAACTTCAGCCACAGAGAAAACGATAAAATTTACATGCAGTGATAGCTCTCCATGTAAAATTTAGAAGATGTAAAATTTGAGATTTCTAAAACTCCAACAGAGAAAAACTAATCAACTTGGTATCATGTGCTTATGAATTATGAGTGTAGACATTGTTTGCTTTGTGTGTTTTTACCCGTTTTCTTGAGTAGTTTGCTTGAGTATTTTGAATTTTGAATAGGTTTGCAAGTTTGGCTGCTGCCCTTTAGTTTCAGCATGCTTGTTAAATGTCTTTGTGTTTTCAAGTTGGCCTTTTGTGAGTGCACAAAATGGTGGCAGCGAGAGCTCTTTTTAAATTGGGGCTTATTTGAGTTTTGAAAAGGTTTTTAGTCATTTGTATGTTATTTTTCATGAATTTAAAAGAAAAGTTCATCATTGTTTTCCACATCGATCATAGAATATGTCTAAAATATAGCATTTGAGAGTTGCAGAAGATTCAACTACTTTTCAATAATAGAAGTTGGAGGTAATTAGTTTTATGGTTTTGATGTGCAAATTTTACTTATTAAAATTGTTGTTAGATGCCCTAATATGAGTGGAGTTTGAGTTTAAGTAACCTAGGAACTCCTATGTTACAAAAAAGTGGAACTTTGCCAGTTTTGAGATTTTTAGTTGCTTAACTTTAATTTGTGAATAGGCTCAAGATTTATGTAATTTGTTACCTGTAATCTAAGAAAATTTGAGCAATCCAGTATGTTTCTAATTGCTTGTTCCATCCACCTTATAATACTTAGATAGTATATCAGATCTTAAATTTTTTTAAAACACATTAGAATTGACTACTCAAACTTATGTCCTGAAATTCTTGAGGTTAAATATGAGCTTACCGAATATTCTCGATCTTAAAGAGCAAAATTTGTGTAAAGTTATGTCACGTACTTGATCATCACCAGTTTAGTTTGCCTCTCACTTGTCCAATTGTTACTCACCTCATGTATGCTGATGATACAACTATCTTTCTAAATGCCAAACCCACAACTTTAAAGAGATTTAAAAGGTTCTTAATTGCCTATGAACATAGCACAGGTCAGAAAGTAAATTTTGGGAAATCCGAATTCTTCACCTCACTTAAAACCCCCCCTGACCTCATTCTAACTGTTAAGAGACTTTTGGGTATGGATCAAGGTGCACTCCCTTTTAAGTATCTTGGTGTGCCAGTATTCTATGGTCGAAACTTGCAGGTTTATTACAAGCCAATGCTGGAAAGGATGGAGAAGACAATAAACAATTGGAAGAACAGGTGGCTCTCCAGTGCTGGTAAGCTGGTTCTTATCAACCACAGTATACTCTCAATTCCTACTCACATTTTCTTAGTTCTGCGCCCTCCTAAGATTGTTATAAGGAAAATGGAAAAATTGGCATCTACCTTTTTCTGGGGGAAAGTGGATAACACTGAAAAAAAGAAATGGAGATCATGGAAAAATATGTGTCTACCTATTGATGAAAACGGCTTAGGACTTAGGGATATAGGAGCAATTGTTGAGGCTTTCTCATGCAAACTTTGGTGGAAATTTCAAGCCAACAAATATCAATGGACCTCTTTAATTTGGTCACTCCCTAACTCTTACAAAACATCCCACACCTGGAAAAGAATCTGCTTAATCACAGAAAAGGCTAATAGACATTCAAAAGTTATTTATGGTCAGGGTGAGTGCTCCTTTTGGAGTTCCAATTGGACTGGAAAAGGGGCCCTTTGCTATGAATGGCCAGAAGGGATGTCTATCCCCTTTGAGGATATCTCCCTGAGGTTTTTCATACAAAATAAAAATAATTTTCTCCCTCTCCTGGAGCCACACCTGGCTACCAATACTCTTGCCATCTTGCAGGTTGCTGAATTGATATACCAACATGAGGATAGGATGATATGGACTCCAAATATCAATGGTAGATTCTCTATTAGCTCGGCCTATCATACCTTTAGGCAAAGAAAACAAAGAATCAGACAACTATCAAAGGTATGGAGTTCTTTTATTCCAAGGAAAATGTCTGTTATATTGTGGCGTGCTTTAAATGGCATTCTGCCTTTTGATAATATTTTGGCAAGAAGAGGCTTTCAATTTGCATCTATATGTCCTTCCTGCATGAATCATCCTGATATCCTAGATCACTTTTTCAATTCATGCTCATTTGCTTTAAAAGTTTGGGAGGCTGTTGGTGTCTTACTTGATATGCATATGCCAAGGTTTGGAAGTCTGAAGTCTAGAGTTGATTTCATCCTATCTTTCAAAACTGCCACAAGGATTCAGTCTCAAATCATCATAGCTTCACTTTTGGTCACAGTTTGGATTCTGTGGGTTAAGAGGAATAAATACATTTATGACAATGAATCTTTTTCCCTTAATGCCTGTATTCATGAGATTAGATGCCTCATTTATGACATATTTACTGCTCACCAGCCTTCTGGCAACCTAGAAAGGAACAGATATTGGACCTGTTCTAACATTATTCCCAAGATTCACCCCAAGAGGAAGAAAATTATAACAGTTGTAACATGGAAGAAACCTTCCTCTGGCTTCAAAATCAACACTGATGCCTCATGGATACATCCAGGTCTGGCCTCATCAGCTGTAATTGTTAGAAACATGTCTGGTAATGTGATTTGCATGAGGACCAAAACCTTCCAGTCACCAACACCTTTTGATGCTGAACTGGTAGCAATTCAGGATGGGTATGAAATAGGATATGAACTAGGAATTGCTAATGGTACATTGGAAACTGACTGTTTAAATGCTGTAAGAGGTATTCATAACCCATTGAATGCCCCATGGAGGAACTTCTCCATCTGCAGTGCTCTCCATATTCATCATATGAAATTTCCAATCTCTCACATTCACAGGGAAGCCAATAATGTAGCTGATTATCTGGCTAAATTCTCATTACAGAACAATATCCAAGGGAACCTCGATCTCCTATTGGCTCCAATTGTGCTTAGAGGACTCATCTCCCTTGATAGATTAGAAATCCCCTCAGTAAGAATAGGCTCAAGACCAGGAGATGATACTTAACTCTTTCTACTCTTAATTTCACATGTTAATACTATACGGACTCCAATGAGTTTTCTCTCTTCATTGCACTGGAATGGAATCTACTGTGTTTTTTTTCCCTTTTCAGGTCTGCTGCTGGAACTGGGAGTTCAACCACGGCGCAACTCAAGGATGAACACCTACCTCAATTTTAACTTCACTGGTTGAAGTTCCTTGCTGCTACTCTTGTATCTAGGACTGCTACACTCTCTCTATCTTGCTGCTCTTCCCACAGATTCCTTCCTAATGTTTTCCACGGACTAATAGGGGTCTTGCTTTGGCCGATTCGCCGATCTGTTTATGGACTACATTTGGTAGCAATTTGTAGGAAGTACCTCACTAGACTCTTCCTTTCGATAGCTAGTTATTTAGCATCTTAAGCATCTGTTTTGCTCCCTGATCATCATATTGATGAATTTTGTAAACCAATATGCACTTTCAGGCTTATGCCAGTTCTTTCGGCCTGGGGAGCCAAATAAAATTCCCCCCATCCTTAGGATGGTTTAAACTTTTAAAAAAAATGTACTTGATCATCATTCTTTTTTCCTTCTGATAATGTGAAGTTGCTTCACATATATTCATACTTCCATTTACTTTGTTATTGTGGTTAATTTGGTGTGTTATGTAATTCTTAACTCAGGCATTTACTGATTTCATAACCCCTCCACCTCGATTAGTTTATTTAAATCAAATGTTTTTCTGCATTTTTTATATTATTTAATTCTCACCGAAGAGTACTATTTTCCCCCACCCATTCAGATCCATTTCTTGAAGTGAAGAGGAAAAGGGCCAAGAAGAAATAGGTATGTGGATTGCTTCTCTTTTCTCTTTGTGAACTTGTTATGTAATTACATTCTAGGTTAAAATTAGATAATTACCCATAATTTCTACTCATATGTTTGTGGTTGGAACTGGTTTGAGCATATACTCTTGATTAAGTAAAATCTATTTGAGTTTCAATATCAAGACTTTGTCCATTCATGAAGTTGAGATTTAGATTTTATATTTACTTGTTTTAATGGTCGGAGTTTTAGTTAAGTCTTGGATACCTTTATGATTCTATATGGATTGAATAGTATTGATTTATGCTTTTCACATGAGGCACATCGGACGCATCAGAATCCAGTGTACATGGGCTGAACTGCCTCAGAACCTAATCGAAATACTGAGTATGAAAGCCATTCAGTAAATCCTGCAATGTATTCAAATCGAAATGTTCGGAGAGTTGGACAAGGTTGCAATGTCTTGTCTGGTAAGAGTATCTTATTTCACTTTTTCTCTACTTGAATGTTTTGCAATATATTTGTGTTCTGTTGGTTTTGCAATATATTTGTGTTCTGTTGGTTTTGCAATATATTTGTGTTCTGTTGGGTTTGCAAATTATGGTCCTCTGTTTTTAATTACTCATTAGCTTGAACCTCCTAGAAAATTTTAAGGCATGTGTAGCATAAATGGATTTTAGAGTCTATAAAATGGTTTTTAATGTGACATGAATGGTTGGTTATCAGAATTATGCATTTGTGGTATTCCTTTAATGAATGAACAAATACCACAAATGTATTTGTGGTATATGAAAACTCATTTTAAGGATGTACATAAATTGTAATTTTAACTTTTTCTTTAAAATTTAAGTTTATTTATTTTTATTTGGAATTTTATTTGTCTAAATTGGAGCGTGTCGAGATGACCTACTAGTGATAATACAAAATGGTTATGCAAAGGTACTTTTTGTTTTAATTACTTGCCTTCATTAGGTAGTATCATATTTCATAATGTTTGCCATTTTTATTGGATCCCAGACTGATTTTGATTCTCAATTTCTGCATAGTGTGTAAATTGATTAGCTTGAGTATTACCTTGAGGGGTAGAGTGGTGAGTATTCTAGTGGTGAGGGTCGAGTGGAGGGGGTTCGAATAGAGGATTCGAATGGAAAGGGTCCGAGTGGTACTGGTTCAAATAGTGAGGGTTCGAGTAGAGGTTAGAGTGAAGAGGTTTGACTTGAGAGGTGATGCCTCGAGGGGGATGGTTGATGGTTCTAGGGCCTTGAGGGTTAACTAATCAAGTGGAGATGCCTCGAATTAACACCCCTCAAGGCGGATGGTTGATGTTCAAAGGGCCGATGGTTTGAGTGGTAGGGAGGCCTCGAGGTGAATGGTTGATGTTCGAGAGGTGGATGGTCCGAGTGGTGGCATGGTGGATGTTCAAGAACTGATGGTTTGAGGGGTGATGGTTCCAGGAATAGATGGTTAGTGTTCGAGGGATAGGTGGTTCGAATGGTGGTATCGTGGATGGTTCGAGGGGTATATGCCTCGAGTGGGTCATAGTTCGAGAGCTAATGTGGAGGGTTCGACGCCCTCAGTTGTATACTCTCTTGAGGGGTGGTGTACCCTCGAGGGCTGGTACACCTGTCTCAAGACGTTGATGGCGTACCCTCGAGGGGTGGGACATGTATTCTCTCCAGTGGTGGGTGGTTTATCCTCTCGAGAGGTAGATGGTGTACTCTCGAAGGGTGGTTGATAAACATCTTGAGGGGTGGATAATACTCTCCACTGGTGGATGGTATACCCCTCTCGAGGGGTGGATAGTACTCTCTCCAGTGGTGGATGGTACTTTGTGTTATTTAACGTCATTATAACAATGAGTTTCCGGCCTTTTAGAGTGCACCATCCACCCCTTTAGAGTACACCAGCGCTCGAGGGTACACCACTCCTCGAGAGAGTATACCACTGAGAGCGTCGAACCATCCACATTAGCTCTCCATGACACCCTCGAGGCATATACCCCTCGAACCATCCACGACATCACCATTCGAACCACCTATCCCTCGAATACCAACCATCAATTCCTGGAACCATTAGTTCTTGAACATCCACCACACCACCACTCGAACCATCCACCTCTCAAACATCAACCATTCGCCTCGTGGCCTCCCTACCACTCGAACCATCCACCCTTTGAACATCAACCATCCGCCTTGAGGGGTGTTGATTCGAGGTCCACTTAATTCATTAACCCTCAAGGCCCTAAAACCATCAACCATCCCCCTCGAGGCATCACCCCTCGACTCAAACCTCTTAACTCAAACCTCTCCTCAGACCCTCACCACTCAAACCAGTAACACTCAAACCCTTTCCATTCGAATCCTCTATTCAAACCCTCTCCACTCGACCATCACCACTCGAACCTCTTTACTCGAACCCAGTACCACTCAGACCTCTCTATCGATTCATTAACCCTCGAGGTCCTGGAACCATTAACCATCCTCCTCGAGGCATCACCCCTTGATCCATCAACCATCCGCCTTGCCACCACTCAAACCATCCACCACTCGAACATCAACCATCTGCCTCGACTCAAACCTCTCCACTTGAACCCAGTACCACTCAAACCTCCCTGCTCGAACCCAGTACCACTCGAACCCATTACTATTCGAACCTTCTCCACTCGAAACTCTCCACTCGAACCCTCTCCACTCGAACCCTCTCTACTCGAACCCAGTACCACTCGAACCTCTCCACTCAAATCTCAACTTGAACTCCCTCCACTCGAACTTCACCACCCGAACTTCACCACCCGAACTCTCTCCACTAGAATCCAGTACCACTCAAACCCAGTACCACTCAATCCTCTCCACTAGAACCCAGTACCACTCGATCCCTCTCCACTCAAACCCTCTCCACTCGAACCCTCTCTACTCGAACCCAATACCACTCGAACTTCTCCACTTGAATCTCGACTCGAACTCTCTCCACTCAAACCCTCACCACCCAAACTCTCTCCACTCAAACCCTCACCACTTGAATCCTCTTCACCCTCTCCACTCGAACCTAGTACTACTCGAACCATCTCCACTCAAACCCAGTACTACTCGAACCCTCTCCACTCGAACCCAGTACCACTCAAACCTCTCCACTCGAACCCAATACTACCCGAACCCTCTCCACTCAAACCTCTATGCTCAAACCTCTATACTCAAACCCAGTACCCCTCGAACCTCTCCACTCGAACTCACCCGAACCCTATCAAATTTATAATGCCCTGATATAACCCTACCTGATACGGCAGTGGCGACGATGGTTCGATAGTTGTGGGTAAGGTTATAATTGTCCACCTAAATTTTACTTTTGGTCTGATGGCATTATTGTCATTTTAATGTGGGTCAACAGTTGGAAAAGCAAGGTCAACGCCGAAAAGTCTACCAGAGGATAATATTGTCACTTTCATTAATTAGGTGGTTTTTTTTCTAACTTTCAAACGATTGAAGGTTATATAGGAACTTTCGCAAGTATATAAGATTATATTGGTATATAGACACCAATTCTCCAAAATAAACATATAGACAATGATTGTGACAAAAACTTGTCTGCATTTATGCTACCCAATTCATTGTTTATTTCACATATACACACAGTTCCTTGTTTTTCCACAAGTTCAACATTTCTTTTTTTATATTTTACTTACTTCATGTACTTGCAATATATTATTTCTTGAAAGGTTATAAAAATAATATTTTTTTATCTTATTGATTATTTAATAAGTTCCAACAAAAATTATTATTTTTTTTACAATTTAGATAGTTATTCTTGGATGAATATACTTATAATTTATTTATTTATTTTAATTCAAATGTGACATGTAAATATGATATATTAATTAAATTAAAAATTTTTAATCAAGAACACCGCGCAACGCGTGGTGGAACTCCGTCTAGTCTCTTCAAAGCATGTTTAAATAGACTTTGGCTGCTTGTAGATTGTAGATTGTAGATTGTCTTCATTTGGAAATTGTTGCTAAGAAGAGATTAGTAATAAATATTCGTTTATGCATGGAGGCTTCTCACAGATATAAAAATGCATTAGCTCACGGTACTCTTGTTGATGTTGTCTATGTTGCTTTCTACATATACTCACCATGTTTTAACTCTCACAGATTTTGAAAATGCATTGGGTTGCAGTATTCCTGTTGATGGATGTGAACATTACACAGAATTAGTAGAAGAAGATCAGGGTCAATAAACTAACATTCAATGGTGTCAAATTATGCTCTCGATGTAAGGTAAAAATTGTCTCCCCTCTCCCTGAAAAATACCATTCAGATTTGCTGCATGAAAATCATAATGAGATGCTTCATGTGTATGAATAATTAAACAGTATGTTGTCCTGATTTTTGAAATTTAATCCTGCAAGTTCACGAGGTTAAAAATTTTCTTGAAGATAAATATATCACTAAGGTTATCTTTATGATTCTTTTACTCCATTTAATCTTTGCATTTTATTCGTAAAAGTTAAAGTACCATCTGCATGTAACTCAGTTTTAATGTTTAGATAGTACATTTTTATATGCTTTGAGTTGCTCTGTTTTTAGTTGTTCTGCATAAATTATTTTCATTACAAAATTAATATGCATACACATACATAAAATGTTGGGAAATTCCTTTTACACAATGTCCCGATATATCCTTTTAAGGACACAATTTGTGTACTGTCTTTATAACTATATTATAATCACACAAATCTGGAAAGTTCAATTATAGTAATAAACATAGTGTTATAATATCCCTTTGTTACCACATCAAGATAAAAGTGTCTTTAAAAATGTGTTGGCAAAGACCAATTTTCTAGTAGTGAGATGTGCATCACCTTGTGTTTCCTTTTATTGCAATCGTAGTGCATTAGCTGTAGATTCTATTTTACCTGATTGCAGCTATCACTTGGTAATGGTAGCTACAATTTAGAGAATGTTGTCTATTGATGATGCTACTATGAAATTATGTATGTTGTGTGTTGAGTACATGTATGTTGTGTGTTGAGTACATGTATGTTCTCACCGTAGTGTGGTTTTGTGTTATAGCCTGGAATCTGTATCTTGTGTGTTGTAGCTGAACTTAACATCGAATTTGTGAATGCAGTATTTCAAAGACAATCCTGATGAAAAGAATTTCCTTTACAACACTAAGAATGGAGTCTACAGTCAAGGTTGATTATTGGATAAAGTAGTGATATCTTGGGGGCATGATGAATACATGTATTTGGTACATTTTCTTCCATTTCTTAATAACTAATTATTTTGAGTAATTAGTTCAGATCCTGTGAAAAGTTGAATATTTAGTTTTTTAGCATATGGTATGGTAGGGTATATTTGATCATTTCTAAAGACCATACATTGAAGATTAGTTGTGTGGTTTAACCTTGTGATTTGATGTGTACACGCCACATGATTCAATTGCTAGTTCAAGGTAAAGTTATATTTAGTCCCCGTAGATAGTTATGTTTGGGATAGTTATGTTTAGTCCCATAGATTATTAATTTTGTATCATACATTTTTTTGGTTTTATTTCTATATTATCCATTTTGTGAAGTTAATTTTATTATTAAATTAATGTCCTTCTAAATTGTTAATTTTGGGTCTTTCGGCTGCGCGCAGCCGCTTTCAGAGGAAGGATTTTTTTAATCGTTGTAAAAATTTTAGCACCAATTTTTTGAAAATCGGTGCCTTTAAAAACCGGTGCTAAAATTAACACCAGTTAAAAAATCGGCGCTAACAAAAATATCGATGCTAAATTAATATCGATTTTTTGAAAAATGGTAAACTTTTTTACTGTGTACTTAGGCACCGATTTTTTGGGTAAAAAAAATTGGTGTTAGAGGGGGTTCATGTGATAGTGTGTAGGGAGTTACAGTAACATAGGAAAAGCTAGAGAAAAGCAACATCCATTTGTTACCAAAGCCTGCATTCACAAAGCCGTAAAAGAGCGAAGGCACACCCACGGGTGTACCCCAGCGGTTGGGACATGCGTGGGATTGCCATTACCCCAGGTTCGATTCTCGACAGCGGCAGTGTGGAAGAGTTCTTGCTTTGCAAGGCTCTCTTGTGCGCACCGAGACAAGGCCGAACCCATGGGTCCTGGCGCTGGACTACCGTGATTTACCTCTCATACAATGGATTGGATGTGGACTGGTATGGGCCTTGAGCGCGAGGGTATCGCCTTTTTCCGTAAAAGAGCGAAGGCAATGCTTTTGGAAGGCCACGTGCTACGTTCATAATTCCAGTAGCATGAGTAAACCCCAGCTGCCAAATATTAGTTAAGAATATTTGCATTATCCACATCACATACGTCGCCAACAAATCGGACCATATCAGAACTGCAATACAAAAATCCTCAGTTGCGAAACATATAATGTCCCTTAGAAGAAAAGTGAAATGTAAAAACACAACACTCAAGCGATGCTTTTTTTTTAAAATTAAAGCCATCCGAAGATGGGGGAATATATTAGGCTCCCCAAACCAAAAGAAATAAAAATTAATTGGCCTCGAAGGCATTGTTTGATACAAAGGATGAACCATAATGATGATCCAAGAACCGTAATGAGCTCTTGAAGCAAAATAGCACTTGCTTCCAAAAGTGATGTTTTCATCTAAAAAAAAACCAAACAACAGATCGGCGAATCGAAAAAAATGAAACCCCAGTTTGTCAATGGTATGTTAACCAGTTGGTATTTGATGGTAAGTCCCAAGTAAAGCTCTAAAATCCATTGTTCAGTATGTCATCCTGGTGCTTTTGAGAGGCAGTTTGAATTGCTCGAAGCCCTCTCGATGACCTGATGCCACCTCGAGGACTCGAAACCCCTTCAAGGACTCGAAGCCCCTTGAGGATTGAAAGCCCCATCGAGGACTTGAAGCCTTCTGGTGGATTCGAAGCCCCCTCGAGGGCACGATGCCCTTACGTGGACACGAAGGCCCCCTCGAGAACTTGAAAACCCATCAAGGAGTCGAAGCTCCCTCGAGGACTCGAAGTCCCTTCGAGGACTCAAAACCCCCTTGAGGACACGAGGCCCTCTCGAGGATTCAAGACCTCGTCGAGGACTCGAAGTCACCTCGAGGACTCGAAACCCCCTCGAGGACTCAAAATCCCCTCGAGGAACACGAGGCCCCCTAGAAGACTCGAAGCCCCCTCCAGGACTTGAAACTCCGTCGAGGACCCTGATCTCCCTCGAGGACTCGAAGCCCATTTGAGGACACAAAGCCCCCAAGAAGACTCGAATCCCCCTCGACGATTCTCAGACTTGCCTACTCTGCTGGCCGGACAGGTAAGCATGACGTTCCTGCATTCAGTTATGAAAGGTGGCCTTCTTTGTCTTTGTTTTCTTGGGTGTTTGGTAAGCACTCCTCATTGTGAAGATCCTTGTGTTGCTTGGCTTCTAGACGGGTTTATACTCATATGCTTAGAGTTCACCATTGATGGAAACTTCAAATAGAATGAGCACTTATTAAAACAAGTATAATCAGTAGCATCCATTCTGAATTATTCTCAGTGAGGGAGCCTTCATTTGATCTAGTCTAATTATACCCTGGACAGGTATGGGAAGAGACTTAAAAGAAAAGATTCTTGAGGATTTTGATGACAAAATAGACTTAGCAAGTGCATCCGTTGTTTTATTTGCTTCTCCGTATATATGGACTAAAGAGCATGTGTTGAGCATGTGATGTATTTCATCAGCTAACTAAAAACGTTTCCAGTGTGCAGTTATAGGATTCAAGACATGAGAGATAGCATTAAGACAGTCAGATTCTATAATGATAGGATCAGAGTAAAAAGAAGCAACTTGGAGTCCTAATTTGATAGCTTTCATCTCAGCTTCTAAAGGAGAATTGGCATGAATATAAGAACCTTGAGCTGAAATGAAAGCACCCATGGTATTTCTCACTTCCACACTAATCCCTGCCTTCTGAGATAATTTACACCAAGAGGCATCAACATTTAGTTTTAGACCAGAACAGGGTTTAGACCAAACAACTTTGACAAACCTGGGTTTGGGTGGTTTTTTTGCAGTGGGGAGAAAACCGTGGTCTGCAATTTCAGCATCAATCTGATTTGAAATGAAAAAAGGCTTTGCGGAGAAGAGATAAAAAAGATACTCCTTAATCTGTTTAAGGACTGATGCTGTGTGAGGTTTAACATTATCATACAACCATCTATTCCTCACTTTCCAGAGAAACCAACATGTGATTGATGGAGTCAAACGCAAGAGCAAGTTATGGAAGCTAGACAGGCCAGGAACAGTAAAGTAGAAAGATAATCTTTCCCAAAGTGAGGAAAAAAGTCTATCAATAATTCCCATAAAATTATGTATGACCTTCCACACTTTCATAGCAAAGATGCAAGAGTTAAAAAAATGATTTAGGGAATCCTCATTCTCACACATACAACATTTGGAAGGAAGATTGAATTTCATAGATTTCATAATATTATCAAAAGGCAGGAGGGAATTAATCATTTGCCACATAAACACTGAAACCTTCTTCTCATGTCTTGGATTCCAAATATGATTAATTGAGGAAATACTACCTCTTTGTTCCCTGAGCAATCTGTAGGAGGATTTAAAGGAGAAAGATCCGTGAATGTCAGGCTTCCAAATAAGTCTATCTTCTTTGCGAGGAGATAAACTGAAATCCTGTAAAAGAATAATAATGTCAGGATTAATAAAAGGTATAAGTTGGGGTAAGAAATTGCCCCTGTTGTGAAAGAAAGAGGCTACTCTACAATCCTTAGGAATGAAAGTTAAATCAGGGTTACAATGATCCATGATAGGGCCTTTATCCAACCAATTTGAAGTCCAAAAATTACAGCTACCAACACCATGAATAACTCTGGTATGAGATTCAGACCAGGAGTTAACAAAACAAATTCTCTTCCAGGTTTGGGAGCATTGAAAAGATCTAGGCAGGGATGCTATAAAATGAGTCCATAGGGCCTTTGCAGTTTGAAACTTCCACCATAGTTTTACAGAACATGCATTAATGATGGTATGAATTGACCTAAAACCTAATCCATTATGGTCAAGAGGGAAACATAAAGCATCCCACTTTTTCCAAGATTTTTTAAGCTTGAACTCAGTCTGACCCCAGAAAAAAATACTCAACCTCCTTTCAATTTGTTTAATGATTTGTTTTGGAGGTTTGAGGACAGACCAAATGTGCTGAGGCAATGAATAGATGCAAGATTGAATAAGAGTGATCTTACCTCCCGTAGAAAGCCATTTATTTTTCCAATTTTTGAGTCTTTTATCAAGTTGCTCAATTAGTGGTTGAAAATAAATGTTTTTCACATCACCTTTAAAAATAGGAACACCAAGATATTTGAAAGGAAAACAGCCCGATTTCATGCCTAAAATCCTTTTGATGTGACAAATGCATGAAACAGAAGCATGCTTGCTAATGAAAGCATCACTTTTTTCAAAATTGATTTTCTGTCCAGTGGTTTCCTCAAATATAACCAAAAAGGCTTTAAGTCTGACAAGAGTATTGGTGTTGGATTTAAGGAATACCACAGTGTCATCAGCATAGCTAAGATGGGAAATTTTGAGAGCATTTGAAGGGAGATCATGTTACTGAAGCTTACCAGTTTCAAAGATGAAGGCAAGACTTCTTGTAAAAGCTTCAGTGATATTAAAGAGAAAAGGAGAGAGGGGGTCACCTTGTTTAATACCTCTTGATGCCTAAAAAAACCTACCGCTTTTCCATTTAATAACACTGAAAACCATGCTTGGGACAGATTTTTCATTATGTTATGCACAAAATGTCCATGGAAGCCAAATTTGAAAAGAATACTAGATAGAAAGGACCATTTCACCCTATCAAAAGCCTTCCTCAGATCTAATTTAACTATACAGTTATGATCCCTAGTCTTCCTATCTAAAAATCTCACCATTTCTTGTAGATAGATGACATTGTCAGAGATGTCCCTATCTTTCATAAAATCAGTCTGATGGGGAGAGATGATTTTAGACATCAGGGGTTTAAGTCTTTCCATTAATAATTTAGAGCAAATCTTGTTCAAAACATTGGAAAGACTTATAGGTATAAAATCATCAAAAGAGATAGGTATATCCTTTTTAGGAATAATAGTGATCCAGGTACTTGCAACACCTCTGGGAATATCATGACCAGAAAGAAAATTATTTACAGCAGAAAGAAGGTCAATGGCAATGATTTCCCAGGATTTTATGAAAAATTTTGAAGTGAATCCATCTGGACCAGGACTACTATTCTTATTAAGATTAAAAACTACACTCCTAAGTTCTTGTAAAGATGCTAATCTAATAAGACTGGCATTATCACTTTCAACAATAAGACTGGGAATCTGGCTAAGAAAATGAGTTTGGAAAATACCAGGCCCATGATTTTCATCAGTTAACAAATTTTCATAATAGTGAATGGCCTCATTTTAAATTTCAGAAGGTTCATCTAGCCATCTACCATCACTACTTTTGATTTTTGTAATGTTCGATCTGCCTCTCCTTTCCTTGACAGAATTATTGAAGAAAAGAGTGTTATCATCCCCTTCTTTTAACCATTTTATTTTTGACTTCTGTTTCCAGAAACTATTTTGCTCCTATATGGCTCTAAGAAGGCTTGCTTTGGCTTTTTTAAGCTTAAGAAGCTCAGTAGGGGAGCTGATCAAATCATATTGTACCTCCTGAGAACATAGTTCTTCCTCTGCCTTTCGTACATTGTCATGTACATTTCTAAAATGATCTCTATTCCAAATTTTTAGAGCTTTTTTAAACCTGATCATTTTAAGGAAAAACCCTAGCATCCCTGACTTTGAGATAGGAGGACTCCAATTTTGTCTAACAAATTCATTAAAATCATGCCTTTTATACCATGCATTAAGAAATCTGAAAGGCCTAGGGATGGATTGTACAGAGCTACCTACTGTTAGAAGTAGAGGGTTATGATCAGAAGTGCTTCTATTAAGCACTTGAATGGAGGAGGAAGGGAACCTAGAGCTCCACTCAACAGAGCACATACCTCTATCTAGCCTCTGGATGGTTGGCCTTTTTAATCTGTTATTGCTCCATGTAAAAGAATTACCAACTGTGTTAATTTCTTCCAATTCCATAACTTCAATAAACTCATTAAAATCCTTAATACTACCTAATTTAGGAGTATAAGGACCTTTATACTCATTTATAGAGGTTATAGCATTGAAATCACCAATGTAGACTGTAGCATTACTAGTTCTAGATTTAAGATCAGACCACAAATTCTGCCTACCTTTCCTAGTTCTCAACCCATAAATGAAAATTGCTTCCATTACAATATTCATTTTTTGGCTGTGGATAAGGACTGAAAGAAACTGCTGATTATCAATGATAGAGGATAAAGTTAAATCATTATTCCAGAATAACCAAATCTGACTAGTGTTCACATGCATACAGTTTTCAAAGTGTAATAGAGACCTATACAAATCACATTGCAAATTATCATGCATAGGCTTAATTAAACAGAGAAGATCAAATCTGTGTGTATTTATTAAAGTGGATAGCCTCTTCATAGAAGAGTCCATGCCTCTAATATTCCACACCAAGAATTTAAGTTTCATAGTTGTATTAATCATCAGAAACATTGGAGCAGCTTTTTGACCTAGTCATAATCCTATTTAACTGAGTTAAAAAGGTATCAGGTGAGGTTTTGTTTTTTTCTTCTGAGCAGGTTTTTTAACAGATTTTGAGGAGGTTCAGGAAGACTTACCTGTGTGACCTGAGTGACCCGGTCATTCTTTTGTAAAAGGGGTACTGTAATACCTGCTGGTATCTCAGAAATGATAGGAGTTTCCTGTGGGTCATCTTGAGTTTCCATGTTCTCAGTTGTGTCATTAAGTAGCAGGAATCTATTGTATGAGGGCCTCTGCTGAGAGTAGAAGAGTTTTTGAGCAGCAACAAAAGGACTGTAGGGGGGGTAACTCTCACTGCTGGGAACCTGAATATCATCAACAACATATCTTGGTTTCCTTCTCCTCACAGGCTCAGAAAAACCCTTGAGTGAAACATCTGTTACTTGAGAGGGAGTACACTCTTTCTGTATAGTTTGAGCATCCACAACATGGCCTTCATCAGTATTTTTAGAAGGAGTGGCAGGGGTTGAGATCCCTGGGAGTCTAGGTATAGAAACCACAGTAGAAACTGCATTATCAGAAAAAATCAGAACCTCCTCTAGGACCTCCCCAGACATCATATCAGAAACATTGTCATTAGAAACAATAACAACCTCATCAGCAACATTGGATACCATAGGTGCATTATCAGAAAGGCCTGCATTCAGAGTTGTAGCAGTGACAGAGACCTTTACAGGAGGTGTAACAGGTCTATAAAGTGTAGGGTTGGATAGGGGGTTGGTGGTCATATTAACTGATGACAGATCAGCAGCCTGTAGTGAAATTTTCTCAGTCTCCATTTCTCCAAGAATGGATGGGGGATGAGGTAGCTTGTTACCAGTAGGTTTCCATTTAGGAGAGGTGACAGAGGGGTCTTGGTGTCTAACAGGAGGATTTCTGGATAGCTGCACGCTAGGGTTAAAATTACAATATCTATCAGAGTGGCCAATCCTAGAACAATAGCTACAGTAGGATGGAACATTTTCATATTCCACCCTACATTTAACATGGTTCCTTTCTGTACCAAGTCTGATAATAGGTTTCAAAGGTTTTAGGAGATCAAATTCAACACAAATTTTGATGGTAGAAGGTCGGGTAATTCCTTCAGTGGCTGCATCCATTTTAATATATGATCCAATTGTGTTACCGACATCCTCAATTGTACCTATGTTATAGAAAAAAATAGGAATGTCACGAACAGTTACCCAGAGTGGAACAATGGAGGATTTAGTGTTCGGAGAAAAGTCTGGAGTCCACCGGAGAACCTTCATCGGACGACCATTGAGGAGCCACATCCCTTTTATCCAACATCGCTGAAAATCATCCATCTTCTCGAAACGAATTAGCACATGCTTGTAATCAATTGAACCTAATTGATATCGCCCTTGAAAACCCACCGTCCTGAAAGCTAATTCCAGTTGCTCCATCGTTGGGCGACCTCTAGTAAATTTACCAATCAGTGCGTTTGAGTAGTGAGAGGACAGCAACTGGACCTGTTCTTCAGTGTATAGACAAGCCATATCACCCAGGTATTCCCTTTTCGGATTAAGATTGGGGTTATTAGGAATTGGGCAGAGGGGAGCAGAACGAGAGGTGAGAGCAGATAGGAAGGTTTTAGAACCTCCCGGCGGTGGAGGTTCCGCCATGGGAAGAAAAATCCAGCTAGGATTAGCCGTTAAGAGACCGTTATCAGTAGGAGCATTTTTTGCTAAATCTTGAGCAGTTTACCTGTGTGTGTTGGAAAGTAACCCTTTACTCGCGGAAATGCCATTTTAAGCTGATGACTGATGTCACCCACACGGAACTGAATAAGTGCAGAACTGGAACTTGTATTGATCTTATGAGTTTTTGAAAGAAGAATTTACAAAAACGAAGGAGAGGAAGAAGAGTAAGTTTGTTGAAAACTAAATCTGAATTACCAAAAACACCATATCCTCCTCCGATCCTTTTCCATGCTATTCATATCCCTCCTAACTTCCTAACAACTAACTACCTATAATCATTTGGTTTCCGTTGCTGAAAATGGTTAAAACTCATAGCTCTGCCGCTGCTGTTGAACAAGGAAGTTGAGATTCCAGTTTTGCTTCCAAAAGTCTGTTTTACCCTTAGTCTAGTTGGGCCACTTGACAAACCCCTCTCCTTAAGAAATAGCTTGACCTCAAGCTATGTTATCCTGCATCTTCAGTACTGAAAGGCAGGGAACTGGTTCATTATAAATGTACTATCCTCCCAAGATGATTCTTCTTCTGGCATATGTTTCCATTGTATAAGCCACTGAACTTTTTGTTCAGAACCAGAGTCAAGCATTCTTGTTTACAAAATGCGTTCAAGTTCTGGCAAGAAGAATTCAGATTGGTCTGAACTAGGTATATGAGTGATCACTGCTGGAAGGGGTCCATGTTGTTGCTTTAAAAGAGATGCGTGAAAAACAGGATGTATTTTCTATGTAACAGGGAGTTGCAACTTATAAGCCACAGCTCCAATCTTCTGAAGAATGACATAAGGACCAAAAAACTTGGGAACTAACTTTATACTACTCCTCTGTGCCACAGAACCTTGCTTGTATTTTTGAAGCTTCAGGTAAACCATGTCACCCACTTGAAAATGCTTATCGATTCTCGTCCGATCAGCATGAGTTTATATCGATCCTGAGCCAGCTTAAGATGGGTCTGCAACAATAACTGAACTGATTCCCTCTGACTAATCAGGTTCTAAGTAGCTAGAATAACAACTTCTGCAAATTCTCCTAATGGAACCTGCTGTGGCTTAAAACCGTACAAGGCTTCGTAAGGAGTCATTTTAATGCTGGCTTGGTAGGAAATATTATAGCACCACTCCGCCAATCCTAACCAATCCTTCCAAGTATCTGATTTTTCCCCATAAAAACACCTTAGATAGGATTCTGGAATTTGATTAGTTCTTTCGGTCTGTCCATCCGTTTCCGGGTGATTGGCGCATCTAAACAGCAACTTCACTCCTAACCTTGTGAATAACTCCTTCCAAAATTAACTAGTGAAAACCTGTCTCTGCCACTGGTGATAGCTTCCGGGAGGCCATGTTATCGATATATTTCAGCTAAAAAAAGGTAGAAACCTGAAGAGCAGTAAACGGATAAGCCATAGGAATGAAGTGGGAATATTTAGTTAGCCGATCAATCACCACCATTACAGTATCATATCCCTGTGATCTCGGAAGTTTTTCAATAAAATACATCGAAATATGTGTCCAAGGTTTGTTAGGAATGGGAAGTGGCTGTAAGAATCCAGGTGGATGAATGTTTTCATGTTTACACTTCTGGTAGATGGAACAATTACAAAAAAATTGTATAACATCCTCCCTCATGCCAGGCCAAAAGCAAAGAAATTCAACTCTTTTAATGGTAGCCGTTTCTCCAGAATGTCCTCCTAACACGGATGAATGCAAGGACTGAAGAATAACTTGTCTGATGCCTGCTGAACTTCCAATGTAAATTCTTTTTTGTTTCTTTAATACTCCTCTAAGGTACTGGAGCTCAGCATTGGTGGAAACATTGCCCTGTAAAGTAGCCTGTAGGATAAAGTCCTGCTCCACTTCATCCCCTTTGTAACTTTCCTCAATTTAACTCAACCAAGTTGGTTGAGCTGATGATATTACATTCAGCTTAATTCCATTGATGTCAGCTTGCTCATCATTCTGATATTTTTTTTATTAATTCCTAGTGGAGGATTCGTTTCCTCATTTTCTTCTGCAAATCTTAGAGTCTGAGTACTTCTCAAAGTCTAAGAGCTCATATTACTATTGTCTTGTGCTCTGAATTCACCTACAGAACTTGTTTCTGAATCTTCCCATTTGGTTTGATCATCCTCCATTCCCTTTTCTGATGTAATATCATGTGAGAGTTGCTCAGAATTCTCCAATATAAACAGATTAAATTTTGACAATTCCCATGTAACATCAGCCAACTTCAATGGTTCATTCTCATCTATTCTCAAGGATTCTAAGCGTTCTGAATCAAGAGATGTTATCTCATTCACTCTAACATCTTAACCCATTTTAGGAATCCTTGATAAGGCATCCGCAGCTCCATTTTCCTTACCCTTTTTGTACTGAATTTCAAAACTCAGTCCAAACAACTTGGCAGCTCATTTATGTTGCAAGGCACTGTGTAATTTCTGGTCTAACAGGTACCTTAAAGATTGATGATCAGTCCTAATGATGAAGTGATGCCCACTAAGTAATGCCTCCATTTTCAATGGCCATAACTATTGCAAACAGCTCCTTCTCGTATGTTGACATTCCTCTATTCCTAGGACAAAAAGATTTACTGAGATGGGCTACGGGATGTTGCTCTTGCATCAATATTGCGCCCATTCCTATATCTCTGGCATCCGTTTCGATCACAAATCCTTATCAAATTCAGGTAATCTCAAGAAGGGAGCAGTTGTGATGATAGTATTCAACTCTTGAAAGGCTTTAGTTGCTTGCTATTCCAAATAAAAGCATCTCTTCTGAGCAAATCATGTAACGGTCTACAAATGGTTCCATAAGACTTGATAAATCTCCTATAATAACCTGTTAATCCTAAGAAATCCCTTAACTCTTTGAGCATTTTAGGTACAGGCCAGTCCAGAATGCAATTTATTTTCTTGGGTCCATCTCCACACCCTTAGTTGTGATAATATGCCCAAGATATTCTGCCGAACTTTGAGCGAACACACACTTAGATGCCTTGGCGAATAATTGGTGCTTCTTTAGCAAGATTAATACATGTTCCAAGTGCTGAAGGTGATCCTCTAAAGACTTGCTATACACCAGGATATCGTCAAAGAAAACCAAAACAAACTTCCTGAGATGTTGCTTAAAGATTTGATTCATTAGCGATTGAAAGGTAGTGGGTGCATTAGTTAACCTGAAGGGCATGACTAAGAATTTGAAATGACCGCTATGTGTTTGAAAATCCATCTTAGCCATATCTTCTTTTCTCACCCTTATTTGGTGGTAGCCTACTCGAAGATCAAGTTTGGAAAAGAATTGAGAGCTGTTCAGCTCATCCAGTAGTTCATCTATAATGGGAATAGGAAATTTATCCTTTATTGTAATGTCATTTAGTTTCCTATAGTCAATGCATAATCTCCATGTGTTGTCCTTCTTCTTAACCAATAGAACTGGAGATAAATATAGACCATTGCTGATTTGTATGACTTGTTCTCTAAGCATGTCCTCCACTTGTCTCTCAATCTCGGCCTTGTGTGCATGTGGTTTCCTATATGGCCTTATCTGAAATGGTTGTGAATCAAGTTTGAGGGTTATTTTATGATCGACATCCCTTATAGGATGAAGACCCTTAGGAATTTCAAATACAACTGAATACCTGTGAAGTAATTGTTGAACTTCAGGAAGTAAACTGGCACTGCTAGGCTGATTATTCCCTTGGATGAAGTTATCATCTGATTCCTCCTTCTTCTTAGGAGGTTTGCCTTTCTGAATATTAAGCTCAGAGATATAGTCATCACCACCAGTATTACTTTGTTTCAGAAATTTGTTGTCTTCCACACTAGTTGCAGACCATATATTCTTATCTGACTGAACCCCTGGCTGGACCTTTATTCCTTCACATGAGTATAAACTCTATGTTCTGTTTTCTGTCTTTGCTAATTCATATTTGAAGGTAAAATCCAAACCTTGGTTGCTTCCCAGAATATCCACCATATCCTTACTTTTCATTGTAGCATGAAATAATTTCCTTCTCTTGTATTCAGTCATCTGCCTTGCCTCATAACCCCTTATCATTCTCACCTTAACTTCCTTATCCGTACCAAATACAGTCCAACTAAGACCATTACTCCAGAAGGAAATGCTCCTATCCTTGAAATCAAAAGTGATAGGACTATATGTCCTCATCCAATCAACCCCCTACAATATGTCCAAGTTATCAAGAGGAAGAACTCGTAGATCATAGCTAAATTGGTGGTGATTAATTTCCCTAGAAACTTTTGGACAACTAGCATACCCTTTTACCTTCCCACCGTCGGCCACTTCCACAATGAAAGGTCTTGCAGTTTAATCTAGTTTAAGATTCAATTGCGTAACAAGTTTCGGATTGATAAAGCTATCATTAGCTCCAGTGTCAGACAGAATACTCATAGAATGACCTTGCAATCTACCATAAATGATAATCGAAATATAATTAGAATTGTCACCCCTTAACGTCTTCAACATCAGGTGTTCATAATCAAGCTCATTTTCCTCAGTAATTGGAATATTAGATTATGCATTATCAACCACATAAACCTCTCCATTATCTTCATTGTCTTTAGTATACAAGAGATGTACTTGTCTAAACTTACAGATGTGTCTAGCACCAAAATTTTCTCCACACATAAAGCACAATTGATTTTCTCTTCTAAACTAAATCTCTTGGGGAGAGATTCTCTTGAAATTTCTTGAGTTGAATTTATTTTCTAGTTTAGGTTCTACCCCTTGTCCACACCCCTTGAAATTAGCTCTATCACCATTAAATTTCCCACCTGCAACACTACCTAATCCAGAACCTACTTGATTCCCATTCCTATTCATTCTAGTCAAGTTACTCAGATTTTGTTCCTGTAGTAATGCTACCCTATAGTTTCTTGTAGTGAAGTAGGCTTAAAAAACTTAACCATAGGGTTTTAAATTATTCTTCAAACCCCTTATGAAGTTTGACATGAAATAGGATTCAGGCAATAAGGGATTCTTACAGATGATCAGTGATCTGAGCTCTTCGAAGCTCTCCTGGTAGCTTCTGACATTATCTTTCTGCACAAGTTTATTGAATTCTTCAATTGCATCCTTGCCACCTGCTTCCCCAAATCTCTTCATAACTGCCTCCCAAAACTCTTCCCAACTCCAATTTAGTTTGATGAACTTTTCTCCATAAAACCAAATCTCAGCCTTATTTTCCAAGTAAATCGCAATGGCCTCTACTTTCTGATTTTCAGGAATCTGGAAAAAGTTAAAGAACTTCTCACATTTTCTAATCCATTCTCTCGGTTTCTCACCATTGAAGATTAATAGCTAAATCTTTGGCTGTTGATTCCCCGACATTCTACCAATTTTTTCCTTCCAGCGGATATTCTATTCTTCGAGTATGCCGACATACTCTTTGAACGGATTAGTAGCCAGTGAGTCATGATTCTGTCCACGATTCTGACCTTCGTAAGCCATCCTCTGACCGTGCGAAGTGCCGAACGCCTGAGAATGATTAGATTCCGCTTCATCTCTCGATCTGGATTTACTGTTGTTCCTATGAACACAGAGTTGTTATTCTTTCTTCAAACTGTTGAAATTTCCGAGTCATTAACTGATCTATACGATCTTCTAACTCCCTGCTCATTGCTCCACATTTTTCTTCAATTGCCGAATATTCCTTGCAACTCCACTTGAGCCTTCAAGTTTGAAGATAGTTCCAAAATCCTTGAATCCTTATGTTTCTGATGATTTTCCAACGTTCACAATCTTGTGTTTTCTGCCATATCCAAACATTGACCTGCTCTGATACCAATTTTGTCATGCACACGGAACCGAACAAGTGCAGAATTGGAACATGTATTTATCTTTTGAGTTTTTGAAAGAAGAATTTACACAATCGAAAGAGAGAAAGAAGAGTTAGTTTGTTGAAAGCTAATTCTGAATTACCAAAAAAATCATATCCTCCTACAATCCTTTTCCATGCTATTCATATCCCTCATAACTTCCTAACAACTAACTACCTATAATCGTTTGGATTGCATTGCTGAAAACGGTTAGAACTCATAGCTCTACCGATGTTGTTGAACAAGGAAGTTGAGATTCCAGCTTTGCTTCCAAAAGTCCATTTTACCCTTAGTCTAGTTGGGCCACTTGACAACTGATGATACTCTTATGAAGATAGAATTGGGCCGCAGACCAGTCCATTAAATATGACATTTAGCCCAATAAAGTTTTGTCATGGATGGGCCAAGATGGGCATTCAATACGCAGTTAATAAGAATTGCAGTTACAGACAAGGAGGGTTGGGGTTTAATTAGTATAAATATGAAGGTATGTCATTCATTTTGGGCATTCACAATTACTCCTAATTACTAAGATTAATTACTGACTTTATCATCGGAGGGTTTCCCCCCCTGAGTCTCTCTAGGAGCTTAATTTTGCATGTCATATGCTAAGGGTCCAGTGGTTCAGCTTCTTGACAGTTTCCATACACATCAATTGGCATCGTCTGTGGGGACGATGATGTCAGAATCGAGGTCATTAGTGTATATTCTCCTATGTACACCACAAAGATCATCGTAAACTCATATCTCGAGGACGATGATCGATGAACTACACCTACACATTGTTGGTTTTGAAAGAAAAAACCAGAGCACAAAGAGAAGGTTTGGTGCAGTGAAAACTTTTACTTTTCTTCATTCATTTAGCTATAAATAGAGCTGAAAAATAAGTTACAAAAAATAGGAATAACTATAGCTCCTAAATGCTCCTAAATCCTCCTGAATGCTTGGAGAACATGGGTGAACTGAATGAAATAAAAAAAACTGACTAGATTATTAATATAACAAATCACCCCCTAATCTTGTCGTTGCTTATGTTGTGTCGGCAACACCAATCTTGCTCCTTAGCTCCTGGAAACGAACTCGTCCAAGTGACTTCGTCAGTAAGTCGGCAAGCTGCTCTTCGGTGTTGATGTGTTCAAGTTCAAGTTCTCCCAGCTCCACATAGTTCCGAATCAGATGATACCGAGTATCGATATGTTTGCTCCGTTCGTGAAACATAGGATTCCTGCTGAGGCAAATTGCTGACTTGTTGTCCACCAACAGTCTAGGTGCTTGAGGTTGTTCGTTTTTCAATTCACCTAGTAGTCTGCTGAGCCAGATGCCTTGACACGCCGCAGTTGCAGCAGCAATATATTCTGATTCACAAGATGATATTGCCACTATCCGTTACTTCTGCGACTGCCAGCTGATCGGAGCTTGTCCGAGGAAGAAAATCAATCCGCTTGTGCTCTTCCGATCGTCGATGTCTCCGGCTAAGTCGGCATCGCTGTAGCCTAGCAATCTCAGAGCTCCTTCTCCTCTTCCATACGACACTCCAAACTCCAAAGTTCCCGCCACGTATCGTAACAAATGCTTCATTGCAGCAAAGTGTTCCGTTTTGGGATTTTCCATGAACCGGCTGATGTAGCCGACTGCGAACGTGATGTCGGGCCTCGTGTGCACCAAATACCTGAGGCTCCCCACAATGCTCCGATAAAATGAAGCATCCACCGGCCTTCCGTCACCAGTCTTGCTCAGTCTGAGCTGTGGTTCCATCGGAGTTGCGCAGGGATTGCAACCTTCTAAGCCAGCCTTTTGAATCAGCTTCTTCACATAGGAAGCTTGGCTTAATGTGATCAAACCACCCTTGTGCTGTACCTGTATACCCAAATAATAGCTTAGCTCCCCTAAATCACTCATTTGGAAGAGATCTGTCATTTCCCCCTTAAACTTCGACACTTCCTTGACTGAAGATCCAGTGATTATAAGGTCGTCGACGTACACTCCGACAAGCAGCAGATTCTCATTGTTTCCACGGTGATAAACAGCATGCTCCGTCTCGCTTCGCTCGAAACCAAGTTTTCGAAGGCTCGTATCAAGCTTCGCATTCCATCCCCTCGAAGCTTGGCGGAGTTCGTACAGCACCTTATGAAGTCGGAGCACTTTTCTCTCTTTGCCGTTGACAACAAAACCCGGTGGCTGCTCGACGTAAACTTCTTCGATTAAATCACCATTGAGAAATGCGGACTTTACGTCCATGTGATGAACCAGCCAACCATGGTGAGCAGCTAACGCTAACAGAACTCTTACAGTTTCCATCCTTGCGACGGGAGCGAAGACTTCCTCGTAATCCACCCCCTGACGCTGCACATAACCCTTCGCCACCAGCCGCGCCTTTCTTTTCACAACCTCCCCGACTGCATCCTTCTTGAGTTTATAAACCCACTTCAGGCCGATGGCTCGGTGTCCAGGCGGCAAGTCCACGAGCTGCCACGTTTGATTTTCCTCGATGCTGGCCAATTCCTCCAACATCGCCGCTCGCCAATCCTCGTCCATCTCCGCTTCAGCCAGGTTCGTCGGCTCCTCAGCGGTGAGAAGACATTTGTCGTCATCTTTCTCGGCTTCTACGTTGACAATTTCATCGTATAAACTGTCCAGCATGCGGTATCGGTGAGGCGTCTCCTTGCCTGGAGATGGCTCCGATGCACCGGTTGGTGGGGACACGAACTCCACCGTCGGCGGTGGTGGTGCAACCAGAGTTGTTGGAGTAGCTGGTGGGGCTCCGGCGTCCCGTGATGGAACAAGCTCCGTGCGCGTCGCACTCCAACTTGTGCCAGCACCTGCAATTGGAGAAATAAAGTTTTCGATGGAAAAGTTTTCTGTCTCAGCTTGTCGTTCACCTCCTTGTGCACACACTGAGCTCGTCCAGTCCCATACTGCATCTTCGTCGAAGACAATGTCCCGGGATACTCTGACTCGCTCCGTCGCAGGGTCATAAACACGGTACGCCGCTGTTCCTGGTTCATAACCAAGCAGTACCATTGGAGTGCTCCTGTCGTCCAGCTTCTTCGGGTTTGGTTGCGCTGCCTTCACATGAGCGACGCACCCAAAAACGCGGAGATGTTGTACACTTGGTCGGCGCCCGTGCCATGCTTCGTATGGGGTCTTTCCGATGACGCTCTTCGTCGTTCCCCGGTTCAACAGGTACACCGCCTCACCCTAGAATCTGATCGGCATCTCCTTAGCTTTTAACAAACACCGCGCCATCCCGACGACGGTTTGGTTGCGACGTTCAACCACTCCATTTTGTTGCGGTGTGTGGGGTGCTGTTAGTTGCCGCTGAACTCCGCGCTCAGCAAAGTACTCACCTAGTTCCTGTGAAGTGAACTCACCGCCACGGTCAGTTCGTAGCAGCTTCAGTTTGTACCCGCTCTCTACCTCGGCTGCTGCCATGATCCTCTTGATTGCACCAGCTGCTTGGTCCTTTGTTGCGAGCAAACAAACCCACATATATCTACTGTAATCATCCACCATTAGAAGGAAATAACGTTTACCTCCGGGCGTGGGTGGATCAATTGGGCCACAAAGGTCTGCGTGTACTAGTCCGAGACGGTCGTTTGCTCGGTTCCTCGCTTGGTGAGGGAATGGGGCTCTCTTTTGCTTTCCGGCTAAGCATGCATCACACATGCGTTCAGCATCTTCGATCATCGGGAGGCCATACACCATATTGTCTCGAGCAAGGCGCCGAAGAGCCTCAAAATGTACATGGCCGTACCGTGCATGCCAACGCCATCCATCCTCGCTTCCGTGCACAGCAAGACAAATTGGCTGTGCCAATTTGAGGTTTAGCAAATAGAGGCGTCCTTGACTTCTCGGCACTCTTGCAATAAGATGCCCCGTTTGGTCACGCAATTGAAGCCAGCCACTTCGAATGTGTGTATCATATCCAAGTTCATCCAATTGCCCCAAGGAAATTATGCTACTTTGCAACCTAGGAATGAAGTACACCTCAGAGAGTGTTAAGTGCTCACCATTTCGACACGTGAAAAAAATGGTGCCGCGACCTTTGATTTCAACGGAGGTATCATCCCCAAGTTTTACGGAGCCTTGCATGTTGGTGTCGAGCTCGGAGAAGACTTCCCACCGGCCACACATATGAGCGCTTGCACCGGAATCAAGAAACCACGTGGTGTCACATTCACCACCCTTCTTTGCTGCCTTTGCTTGAGAATGTACCTCGTTTAGCAACATGCGTTTCTCGGTTGCTGGACTTCCAACAGTGAGTGAGTGCAACCTCGCCACAAGTAGCGCCTCCTCCTCCTCTTGATCCTTCACAAGGTTAGCCTGTTCCTTGCGTGCGCGCCGCGGTTCGGGACAATCCTTCGAGATATGCCCTGCGAACTTGTTGCAATTATAGCACTTGATCCCCGTCATGTCGCGGTCACCGCTGGAGGCGCGCTGGCCACCGTCTCACCCGCCGTTTGTTAGCTTCTTCCCTTTTCGGAAACCCTTGCCTTTCCCGCTGCTCCTGGGGTTGTTGCTCTTACCACGTGCAATCCATTCCTGTTCCGTGAGGAGGACTTGACCACTTGCGTTGCCCGTGGAATTGATGGAGCACCGGTCAGAAGCCGACCGTAGCCTCCCGATTAGCTCCTCAACAGTCATGCCGTCCAGCTCGAGGAGTGTCTCAATCGAGCACGCAATCTGAGCGTACTGGCTCGGAACCTCCCGCAGAAACTTCTGAACCACCTTCACCTCCTCGACGGCGTCACCCAAAGAGCGGAGGTTATTGACAATGCCTGTGATGCGCATGCCAAAAGCATCGAGTGATTCACCTTCCTTGAACGCAATCTGTTCAAATTCTTTGCGCAGTCGTTGCGCCGTCGCTTCTCGCACGCGATCCACTCCGACTCGCATCATTCTAATTGCCTCCCAAGCTTCATGAGCCGTGTTTTTCACGGCTAGGGCTGGCACCATCTCAGGCGGGACTGCTCGTATCAGCGCCGACAACGCCGCCATGTCTTCGCGCTCGCCTGGTTCGCCTTCGCTGGAAACTGCCTGCCACAACTCTTGGGCGCGTAGATTGATCTTCATCACAAGGGACCATTCAATGTAATTGGTTGCTGTCAGCGTAGGATACACAATGTTGCCGCCAAGATTTGTCCGTTCGTGGATGATCACTTCGTTAGGGTTCCGCCGTGCCATGCTCCGTCTACGCTGCCTTCCACGTTCCCGCGGTGGCGACGGCGAATTCTCGTTCTCGTCGGACATTGTTGCCGTGATCGTGCGTGCTCTGATACCAGATGTTGGTTTTGAAAGAAAAAACCAGAGCACAAAGAGAAGGTTTGGTGCAGTGAAAACTTTTACTTTTCTTCATTCATTTAGCTATAAATAGAGCTGAAAAATAAGTTACAAAAAATAGGAATAACTACAGCTCCTAAATGCTCCTAAATGCTCCTGAATGCTTGGAGAACATGGGTGAACTAAATGAAATTAAAAAAAAACTGACTAGATTATTAATATAACACACATAAGTCAGCCATAATTATGGACTTAAAATGCTTTAAATCTGAATAAGCCAAAAATAACTTCCCAACAAATGGTGATGTACAATTCATTCGTGTAGTTATCTTTTTTTTTATTCATAATTGGTAACTAATTCGTTATCAATGCTGATTTCATATTCTTGGGGAAAATATGGATCAACCACGAAGGGGTGTCTTCCTCAAAGGCTGCCAATGTCGTTATCGTTGTAGTTAGACTTGCAGACATCCAAACGTCCGATCTTGGTACCCATGGCGGAATAAGAGAAGATGAATACATGGCAGGAGGTGCCTAGCGTTTTACTAGGTAGTCTCGTCCTTGAGAGCCACGCCTCGAGAAGAGCAACATGTTCCAAGCCTGTGAAGCTCGGATGGTCAACCGTCTTGAACCATGTCCTCGGATTCTTGTCACCAAACAAAAATATCAAGTCATTATTCCTTATCCTTCACCTCCCAAGAACCAAGCAGCAACGAGGGAGTCAATGTGTCTAAGGTTCTGTCTCGCCTGGCTCCCTTTGAAAGAGGCGTATATGAGGACTACGTGGCGCATATCAAATGGAAGAGATTATTTGCAACGCAACCTTTAAAACTGCAGAGTCTTGCCGCAACTCTTTGTGCATGCCTACCTTCAATGGTTCAGTTAATATTGGACTTCTCAATTGTTCTTTGGCATTATACCTTTTCTCATTTCAAGTTCATGAGAAATATATCATTCTGCCACTTCAAAATATTCACTAGAAGAGCCTCCTCGAGGCTTGTTCGTCGAAGAGTTCACCCCTCGAGGCTTGTTCATCAAAGAGTTCACCCCTCGAAAGTCCTTCGATGACTCAAAAAACCATCCTCGAAGCTTGCTTCGTTGAAGAGTTCACCACTTTCGTTCATCGAAACCAACATTACTCAAGAGCTTGTTGGTTTCAAAGCCTGAAGAGTTCCTTCGCGGCCTTCGATCGCAAAGGAGGTATATAATCTTCTTGTTTTGCAGTTTTCCATACGTTACTCATTTGCCAAGCATTTCTCTTTACACATACATTACATTAATGGGATTTGACTATGCAAGAACTCCGTGGTTTTGAAGCCTCGAGAGTCCGTTCGAGTCATTTTGTTTGTGAAAACCTTTTCTGCATGAGAAGGTAAGCTGTACTTGATAGATTCCTTTCTGAAGGCAAACGGGTTCTGCATATATGCTATACCCAATTATAACTTGCGCACAAATTATTGAACTCTGAGCTATAAAATATATGCATCCTGCCCTTACCAGAAGCTTATATAGCATCTATGTTGACATCATTTTTGTTTAGAAAGTGAATAATTGGTCCGCTCTTTTTTACTGCAGTAAACCTCTGTCTTTTCTATCGTATGCGGAGGCAGTCCACGATGTTCTTTTTCAGAGCTCGTTGGTTTCGAAGCTTCGAGAGTTCCTCCACGGCCTTCATTTGCAGGGAGGTATATAATCTGAGAAAATTCTATAAATGTGGCTACACTAACCTGCAGTGGAAGCAGGTGTGGAGAACGCATTTGGCAAATGCGTCCTCTTAGTTTTTTTTTTTTGATTTTCTGAGGACGCATTTGCCAAATGCATCCTCGTTGAATTTTTGTTTTTTTTCCGTCTGGGATTGAAGAGGACGTATTTTAGGAATGCGTTCTCGATTTTCCATTTCTTTTAATGTCTGTTTTACTGAGGACGCATTCATGGAATGCGCCCTCTTATCCACCCGTGCTGCCACGTCCTCGAGGACGCATGCGTGAAATGCGTCCTCCAATCCGCTGATTTCCGCCGTTGCACGTCCTCAAGGATGCATTTGTGGAATGCGTCCTCCTATCCACCCGTGTTGCCACATCCTCGAGGACGCCTTCGTTAAATGAGTCCTCCAACCCTCGAGGATTCTTATCCACCCGTGCTGCCACGTTCTCGAGGACGCATTCGTGAAATGCGTCCTCCAATCCTTGAGGATTCCAATCCTCGTGTGCTGCCGTCCTCGAGGAAGCATTCGTGAAATGCCTCATCTAATTCCCAGTCCTCGAGGACGCATTCGTGAAATGAGTCCTCCAACCCTCGAGGATTCTTATCCACCCGTGCTGCCACATTCTCGAGGACGCATTCGTGAAATGCGTCCTCCAATCCTCGAGGATTCCAATTCTCGTGTGCTGTCGTCCTCGAGGAAGCATTCGTGAAATGCCTCATCTAATTCCCAGTCCTCGAGGACGCATTCGTGAAATGAGTCCTCCAACCCTCGAGGATTCTTATCCACCCGTGCTTCCACGTTCTCGAGGACGCATTCGTGAAATACGTCCTCCAATCCTCGAGGATTCCAATCCTCGTGTGCTTCCGTCCTCGAGGAAGCATTCGTGAAATGCCTCATCTAATTCCCAGTCCTCGAGGACGCATTCGTGAAATGCATCCTCTAATTCCCGTGTTGCCACGTCCTCGAGGACGCATTATCCACTCGTGCTGCCACGTTCTCGAGGATGCATTCGTGAAATGCGTCCTCCAATCCACTGATTTTCGTCGCTAATTTCCATGTGCCACGTCCTCGAGGACGCATTCATTGAATGCATCCTCCATTTCTTCATCCAGCACCGAAACCCAATTTTTTTTCAATTCACTTCATTTTTTAATTTGGTTTTGTCCTCGTGCCGGAATCCTCTCTCCTCACCGCTGTCCTCGGCCGACTGTTCCCCGCTCTTCGGTTCCCGTATTGTCGTCACCGATTGTCGTTCCCAAAGTTGTCCAATGATTTTTCTTGCTCTCCGTTTGTTTCTTCTGTTTTTTTATTTTTTTCTGAAATTTATCCCAACCTCGCAGCCAGAGCCTTCTCCTGCTATTGTGTGGTAGATTTCACCTTCGGAGACCGCCGTTAACCACCGCTCGCCGCCGCCGTTGACCACCGTTGACCGTTATCTCCTCTGTGAGTTTGAGCCACGCGCGTAGCAAATTTTTGAATTTTCTAAAGGTATTTAAAGAATTCATTATTATACGAATTTGTTGATTGAATATGTGCGATTCGTTCTCTAATAAATTTTTTATTGAATTAGGCATAACATTGTTATTTCTGAAGTACTTGAAAAGATCTTGTTGATAAGAATGTGTTTAATGATTGTGTGTAGTTTGAGTGATTATGTTTCTTGATTCTATGAAATTGTTGAATGAGAGGATGCGTGAATATGTGTGAATTGATTATGTGTGATTTGTTTACTATTGTTTGTATTAAAGTTGTAGTAATAGTTTAATTAGTGTGGCGTATGTGAGCACACATTTTAGGATAGTGTAATTGTTTGAAAATTGATAATAGTGTAATAGTTTGAAAAATGATAAAAGTATAATAGTGTACTGTCATTCTTATCGAATTAAATGTTACGTATTTGTATAATGCAGTAGTTCGATGTTTTTGACTGTGTACCTGTATAAAGGGGGTCAAATTAAGTTTGATTTAACTGTGGGTGTGTATTGTGACCCTCTGATACCGGAGAGGAACGTGACTCTCGAAAGGAGGTTAAGCCACTCCGAGTTAGTTTATTTAATTTTCATAAGGCTTGGTATTGCAAGTGTGGGGTTTCAGTTGAAAATATATTACCGTTATCCCGAGCTGATTTGTTCAGCCGTATACTATCAGTGTTATAATGTGGAAGATGACGAGTGCGCGATACTCTTCGACATTGTTGATCGAATGTCCTTGTCCTCAGCAGATTTGTACATTATTGTGGAGAAGATGTCAAGCACCATTCACCGTGCAGGTGATCTTAGTTCGGCCACGTTCGTGTCGTTGTTAAGGAACATGCAAAACTGTACACCTTTGCCAACCTTAACACCCCCTGTTGATTGCCAAGGTTTTGCCGTTGGTGAGTCCATCCAACCCAGTGCGTATATTCACGTCGATTGCGCTTAGCCGTCTACAAGTGGTGGTATATATGGTGGGCATCATGGGGACATGAATGAGTTCGATGATGATTATGTGGGTGAAATTACTGAGTATGTTGTTGGTCATATTGGGAGCGATGAGGATGGTGAGGAAGGGGAACTTGGTGAAGGCAGTGAAGATGATCATTCCTTATCAACTGATTCGAATCCAAGGGACAAAGATGAAGTAGTGGTGTGCACGAACAGTGTAACCACGTCGTTCTGTATTTTGGCGAATCCTGATACGGAGGCCTACTTTAGGGATTATGGGGGTTTTGATGAGGATACCTATGACCCAATGAATTGTGGTGATGTAGTTACTCGTTATGTTCAAGTGACTGGTTAAGTGGCATTGGGTATGCGATTCCAGATGAGGCCATAATTGGTAGAAGCTATTTCGAGGTGGAGTTCCATGATGAATAAGGTCGTGGAGAGCAGGTCATGCACATGGTATGCAAAATGCAAGGATGTTGCTGAAGGAACCGGTAATTTTCATTGGGTTGCTAGAGGCAGCAAAAAGGCTTCGCATGGCATGTGGGAGATCACCAAATGGGCAAGTAGTCATGCTTGTGTTGGTGCTGGTCGATCGATGGGTAACACTAACCATGCATCATTGATGATCGCCCGTGGAATTTTCCACCACATTGACGTTAACCCTTCTTACACGGTGAAAGATGTACAAGCGCATGTGACGACGGAGTTAAATGTGACCCTTTCCTATAAGAAGGCATGGTATGCTCGACATAAAGCTATTGAATTGGTGTTCGAAACTTGGGAGGAATCCTTTGAACTGTTGCTGACATATTTGGATGAACTAGTCAGGGAAAATCCGAGCACCGCTGTTGAGTGGGCAGATGTACCCGATAGAATATATGGGCGTGGGTGTAGGAAATTCAAGTTCATTTTCTGGGTATTTGGTCAGGCTATCGATGCATTTTGCCATAGCAGGCCGGTGATTAGTGTGGATGGCACTCATTTGAGAGGTGCATACAAGGCCACAATGCTAGTTGTCGTGACGCATGATGCGAACGACTACATACTCCCCATTGCTTATGCCATTGTTGACTGTGAAAATCATGAGAGTAGGAATTGGTTCATGTAGAGACTGCTTATCCACGTGATTGGTGGTGATAATAGGCTAATCTGTATTATATCTGATCGCCATGATGGAATTTTAAATGCAATGAGACGTACGGTGGAATGGATGGAGTCAGCTGGATACCACTAATTTTTCTTGTGTCATTTTCAATCAAACTTCCTTAGTGCTGAGAGTGGGAAGTTCGAGAATACGCTTCTGAAGGCTCTAGTTTGGCAGCTTGGTGGTGCCAGACGAGAGAGCAGGTGGAGAGAGTGTAAGGAGGAGTTGGAGAGCATCGAACCATTTGCTTGGGAATGGTTGGTAAAACATGATACCAGTAAGTGGTGCCTTGCCTTTGATGAGGGTGATCGACATTGGATAATTCTAACAACCAATTTGTCAGAGAGTTACAATAACTGTTTAAGGCGCGCACGACATCTTCTAATAACTGCGTGTTTCAAAGTGACCTTTGAGCGAACAGTTGAAATGTTTACTAAAAGGGTAATGGATGCCACGAATTGGAGGTACTTTTCATATTCATTACAGTTATTTATGGATTCATGACCTAGTTTCTTGACTCTAAATTGATGTTGAAATGTAAAGGTCTGCGCTCCCTTCTAGGATGTGGAAAAAATTTCAGAAGCAAGACACTTGGGCACAGGGACATATTGTCACTGTTTTTGGGCATGCATCACAGACTTATAGGGTTGTGACAAGGACCACTGGTGGCAGCATTGGTAAGAGCCATTACACGGTCAAATACCGGAGAAAGGAGTGTACTTGTTGTGAATGGTAAATTTTCTGATTCCCATGTTCGCATGCATTGACCGTCTGTAGTCATAGGCGTGACGATCCAGCTACTCTATGTGACAGGGTACATCACACGAGCACTTATGTGCAACAATATAGTCAGGATTTCATGCTTGTACGAGATCCATCACTATGGCAATGTGCTAGTTGGAGGCTGATTCCCGATATTGAAAAGTTCCGCAACATGAGGCATGGACAGTTTGCAGAGAGAAGAATAAGGAAAAGTCCAGATATTGAAAAGTCTCGATATTGAAAAGTTCCACAACCTGAGACTCACACGTTTCACCTGCCGATTGGGGAGGCTACGGTAACTTTGCAGGATGTCGGCATGCTATGGGGTCTACCGATCAATGGCATGCCAACTACTGGTGTGGACACTAGTCGACGCACAGAGGACTGGCAGAGATTATGCAGAGACTATCTAGGGGCTACACCAAACGCGAGTGTTATTAGAGGAGGTCGCATAAGGGTCAGCTGGTTAGGAGACTTGTTACATAGTCGATTCCCTGTTAATGCTACTGAGGTAGATTGTCAATAACGGGCTAGGCTTTTCAATCTACTGTTGGTCAGTGGAATGCTAATGCCACACACATTTGGACACCTTATCTCTTTGCTTTATTTTTCGGTACTGATGGACCTCGGGGCAGCACATCAGTACAGTTAGGGTAGTGCTATTTTGGCACACTTGTACAGGTGCTTATGTGATGCTGTCATCCCACAAGTGAAATCCATATCTGGACCACTTTTCTTGCTACAGGTAACATTGTTGGTTAATCTTGTCACTTGTACATATTGTCGATAGTGACCTCTTATATTATATTAAATTTTATTTAAGTTTTTGTCAGTTGTGGCCATGGGAGCGAATCTCATCCATCCGTCCGACCAGAAGACTGCCAGTGATCGTCACGATGAGTGTTGTTGGATCAGGTACGTATTGAATTAGTTGGGAGTCAATTTTTAAACTGCAAGGCAATTACTAGGAATGTCTAATAATATTCATTTTGTTCCTGAAAGGTGGAGAGCCCGGTACGATTTATCACAATCACCTATGCATTATTGAAAGTGTAGCGCGATCAGCTCATATCTCTCCATGACAGACAGGTATATTGAAATTCGGAATTCCTTTCATTGAACTAATGGATATAAAGGTTTTTCGGACCTAACCACAACACCTACCTGTTATTGCAGTTTATTTGGCAGCCGTACATGGAGAATGTTGTGCAACAACTCCCACATTACTATATGGCTGGTAGAAACAACTGGTTATTATCTATTGACCTCATTAGCTGGCATGTCTTGGAGTACCATCACGAACATCGTGTTCTCAGGCAGTTTGGCCTCATCCAGCCAATACCCATCCAGTTGGTCACTAAGGATGAACATAAATTGCTTCATACTAGAGACCATCGTGGAAGGTCAGGAATGGATTGGAGTGTGGAACTGAGAAGATATCTCGATGCTTAGGAACATTGAGGAGAGCAACAAGTTTATGTGCGAGGACCAGCAGATCCGTACACACCTAGTCGAGAATACATGGAGTGGTATTTTAGGAGAACAGTGATCCTGATTGATCAGCCAGGCCGGGCAAAAACAATTACGGAGGGTTTGTATGGAGACGGGCCTACTACAGAGTATATTGTATTTCCTAAATGTCTAATAGTTTTTCACAATTAATACTATACGTTTCCTCAATATTATGTATCTAACATATTTACCTCATTCATATAGTTGCAGGAAATGTCTTATATGAGAATCATGTTGGATATAAATTTGGACGACTATCCCCACGTATCACGAACATGATCAGGGAGGTACACGATGTTGCCACACGTACTCTACAGTATGTGCATGAGCCCATAGACTGCAGTTTCATCAGCCATTTGTGCACTGTGAGGAACCTCCACTTGGTGTGAGATACAATGACATTAGAAGCCACCGTCCAGCTCCACCTGGTCGACAGGGTGGTCGGCGACCGCGTGCTCGGGCCCATATAGACCACATCGGTTCATCACAAGCTGGAACCTCAAATGCGTGTCCGATAGACCCTGGAGTATTACATGGTGGACCATCATAATATGACACTACTACGGCTGATTTCACTACATATAATACTCCCCTTGCTAGTCATGTCGGACCGTCACATGGTGGATCCTCACAGTTTGACACGACTACAGCCGATTTCACGACATATGTTACTCCCATTGCGAGCCATGCATACATGTCGCATACTGCTCGACTAGATACCGGTGGTGTTCCACATGTCCAGCATGGTTCATGCCAGGACACAGGAGAGGATATGGAGGAGAATTTTACAGAGGGAGCGCCAGATGACGCCGTATATTTTTCTACTAAGATGTTCGTTCCAAGACGCACATCCCGCACCATACGTCCTCCGCCATGTGGAAAGCTTTGCAGAAGTCGTCAGTAGTACATTACATGACATTGAGCACTCATTTCATTACGTTTGACACGTCTTCTCCGGATATTGTACATTTCTGTTTAATTATATTCATTCCTACTATATATTACTGCAATTTTTAGAATCACATAAACAAACACAATTCTACTTATGTGCTATATTCATCCAAAACAAAAATATAAACAATAATTTATAAATTATATAATTTATTGATTAAAATCCCATATTTTATATTGAGGACGTATTCATAAAATGTGGGATTAAAAAATATACTCCCTCCGTTTTTTTTTCATTGGCACACTTACTAAAAGTGGTGTTTTTTTTAATTGGCATTTGCTATTTTGGGCAAGTTTAAGGTTTTTACATCCACTCATTTTACTTTCTCTTCTTTCAATTCAATTTCATCCACTCATTTAGCATCTCCTCAATTCTAACACCAAAAGAGAGGTGCCAATGAAAAAAAACGGAGGGAGTATATATGTTAAATTTAGTATCTGTTTTTAATAACACGCAAGTCAAAATTTATTTCATAAATTCAAGAAAAAGTAAAATTTAAACAAATTTTTTTTAAAAAAAAATATCAACAATGAGGATGCATTCAAAAAATGTGTACTCTAATAAACTTGCGAAAAAATATTTATTACAACATGAGGCCGCATTCGATGAATGCGTCCTCCAAAAAGTCTGCTAAAAAAACAAATTCAACATGAGAACGCATTCTATGAATGCGTCCTCTTAATGGATTTATAAAAAAATTAAAAGACTAAGGATGCATTCTATGAATGCGTCCTCTAAATGAATTTTTTTTAAAAAAATTAAAAGGCTGAGGACGCATTCTAAACGGATTTAAAAATATATATTAAAAGACTAAGGATGCATTCATAGAATGCGTCCTCCACCATTATTTCCAAATTCCAGACATGTACAATTGCATCCAAAATTCTGGTATCAAGCATCCAAAAATCAAGCACTCATTGTTTTGAAGTTTTCCATGCGTTACTCATTTTCCATGCATTTCTCTTTACACAATGCATTACATCAATGGGATTTAACTATGCGAGAACTCGGTGGTTTTGAAGCCTCGAGAGTCCGCTCGAGTTATTTTGTTTGTGAAAACCTTTTCTGCATGTGAAGGTAAGTTGTACTTGATAGATTCCTTTCTGAAGGCAAACTGGTTCTGCATTTATGCTATACCCAATTATAACTTGCACACAAATTATTGTACTCTGAGCTATAGAATATATGCATCCTGCCCTTACCAGAAGCTTATATAGCATCCATGTTGACATGTTTTTTTGTATATTAGAAAGTGAACAATTGGTCAGCTCTTTTTTACTGCAGTAAACCTCTATCTTTTCTATCGTATGCGGAGGCACTCCACGATGTCCTTTTTGCAGACTGTAAATGAGTTTTTCAAAATTTGCATGGCTTTCCTGGTTATGTACGGCCCATTTTGGATCCTCGAAGCCATTCTCTCTGCGCCATTAGTATTTCCACTACCACAGAGACCCCCTCTAGCACCGGTTTTTTAGCATCGATTTTTAAAATTAGTGCTAAAAATTTAATAGCACCGGTTTTAAATTTTTAACACCGATTTTAAAAATCGGTGTTAATTTAACACCGGTTTTAAAAATCGGTGTTAATTTAACACCGGTTTTAAAAATCGGTGTTAATTTAACACCGGTTTTAAAAATCGGTGTTAATTTAACACCGGTTTTAAAAATCGGTGTTAATTTAACATTGATTTTTAAATTTTTAACACCATTTTTTTATAAATTGGTGCTAAATTTTACAATAGCACAGGTTTTGGAAACATTTAGCACCGATTTTTAAAAATCGGTGCTAAAAATTTGAAAATTTTATTTTTTCTGCCAAAGCAATAGCCAAAAATTTTAAATAGCACCGGTTTTTAAAATTCAAAAAATTCAAAATAGCACAAGTTTTAGTAAAAAATAGCACTGGTTTTAAAAATCGGTGCTAAAAATTAAATAATAGCACCTGTTTATGCAAAAAATAGGACCAGTTTTTAAAATCGATGCTAAAAATTAAAACTTAGCATCGATTTTTTGTAAAAAATAGCACCGGTTTTTAAAAACCGGTGCTAAAAAAGTTCTCGACTCATTTTCCCGCCAAAGAAATAGCAAATTTTTTTTAAATAGCACCGGTTTTAAAACCGGTGCTAAATATTTGTAACATTCTATCTTCCCGCCAACAAATTCAAAATAGCACCGGTTTTAGTAAAAAATAGCACCGATTTTAAGAATCAGTGCTAAAAATTTAGGAATAGCACCGGTTTTTTGCAAAAAATAGCACCGGTTTAAAAACGATGCTAAAAATTAAAATTTAGCACCGGTTTTAAAAATTGGTGCTAAAATTTTAAAAATAGCACTGGTTTTTAAAAATCGATGTTAAAAAATTTCTATACTCATTTCCCGCCTAAGAAATAGCCCAAAATTTTAAAAGAGAACCGGTTTTGGAAAAATTAGCACCGGTTTTGGAAGAAAATAGCACCGATTTAAAATTTTTCCGCCAAAGAAATTGTCAAAAAAAATTTCCCGCCAAAGAAATTGCTTAAAAAAATTAAAATAGCATTGGTTTTGAAAGAAAATAGCACCGGTTTAAACCGGTGCTAAAAATTTTAAAATTTTTCCCGCCAAAAAATTTCCCCCCCAAAGAAATCGCCAAAACTTCTAAATATTTTTCAAAATTTTTTAAATTTCATTATTTCCGACCAAGAATTCACAAAATTCGCTAAAAATTTTAAATAATCTTCCCAGAAATTTCATGAGCTTGGAGCAGCTGTGCAGCCGCTCTAATCTATTTTTTTTTAACTTTCAAAATTGTTTATTTCTTTTGTTGACTTTAACTAATGACTAAGTTAAGTTATATTAATCAACGATCAACCTTCACTGACCTCATATATACAAATAAGAATAAAATTTGTTTACATTAACTAATTACCGTTCAACCCTTAATTGATTTAGTATACTCCCTCTGTCCCGGATTAAATTGCACAAGATCAAAGATTCAGTCAAACTAAGAAAACTTTGACTACATATTTGAATAGATATATAAACAATCGTAAAAAATTTTCTTGACTTTTAATATATAAACACTAATGAGTGGGTCTCCTGACAGACGGCCTATCCATAAGCTTATGGATAGGCCACTTATTTCTTACCTTATACACTGTATTTTTTAAATTACATACAAAATTTAAAATTTTTGAAAATATTTTTTTATATCATATATTTTTATATTTTCACCTTCAAATACATATTATTACTTGTTTTAACTTATAAAATGCAATATTTAAATTTCATAAAAAATTACAACATTTTAGGCAAATACCCCCGAGGACTGTTCATAATCTCATGGAAAGGCCGCCTTTCCTGAGACTTTCCCAACACTAATAACTAGGCTAACTTTGACTAATCAACGGTCAAACTATACTTGACTTTCAATATATAAACACTAATAACTAGGCTAACTTTGACTAATCAACTGTCAAACTATACTTGACTTTCAATATATAAACACTAATAACAAAGTTGACTTTAACTAATTAATGGTCAAACTTTATTTGAATTATTATATAATAAATACTAATAAAAATATTTGACTTTGTCTAATCAACGGTCAAACATTACTTGACTTTCTATATATAAACACTAGTGACTAAGCTGAGTTTAACTAATCAACGGTCAAACTATACTTGACTTTCAATATATAAACACTAATAACAAAGTTGACTTTTAACTAATTAACGGTCAAACTTTATTTGAATTAGTATATAATAAATACTAATAAAAATGTTTGACTTTGTCTAATCAACGGTCAAACCTTACTTGACTTTCTATATATAAACACTAGTGACCAAGCTGACTTTAACTAATCAACGGTCAAACTTACTTGACTATCAGTATATAAACACTAATAACAAACTTGACTTGAACTAATTAACTGTCAAACTTTATTTGAATTAGTATATAATAAATACTAATAAAAATGTTTGACTTTGTCTAATCAACGGTCAACCCTTACTTGACTTTCTATATATAAACACTAGTGACTAAGCTGACTTTAACTAATCAACGATCAAACTTTACTTGACTTTAAGTATATAAACACTAATAACAAAGTTTACTTTAATTAATTAATAGTCAAACTTTATTTGAATTAGTATATAATAACTACTAATAAAAATGTTTGACTTTGTCTAATCAACGGTCAAACCTTACTTGACTTTCTATATATAAACACTAGTGACTAAGCCGACTTTAACCAATCAACGGTCAAACTTTACTTGACTTTCAATATATAAACACTAATAACAAAGTTGACTTTAACTAATTTACGGTCAAACTTTATTTGAATTAGCATATAATAAATACTAATAAAAATGTTTAACTTTATCTAATCAACGGTCAAACTTTACTTGACTTTATATATATAAACACTAGTGACTAAGTTGACTTTAACTAATCAACGGTAAAACTTTACTGGACTTTCAATATATGAACACTAATAACAAAGTTGACTTTAACTAATTAACGGTCAAACTTTTTTGAATTAGTATATAATAAATACTAATAAAATGTTTGACTTTGTCTTATCAATGGTCAAAACTTACTTGACTCTCTATATATAAACACTAGTGACTAAGCTGACTTTAACTAATCACCGGTCAAACTTTACTTGACTTTCAATATATAAACAACAAAGTTGACTTTCACTAATTAACGGTAAAACTTTATTTTAATTAGTAAATGATAAATACTAATAAAAATATTTGACTTTGTCTAATCAACGGTCAAACCTTACTTGACTTTCTATATAGAAACACTAGTGACTAAGCTGACTTTAACTAATCAACGGTTAAACTTTACTTGACTTTCAATATATAAAAAATAATAACAAAGTTGACTTTAACTAATTAATGGCCAAACTTTATTTGAATTAGCATATAGTAACTACTAATAAAAATGTTTGACTTTGTCTAATCAATGGTCAAATCTTACTTGACTTTCTATATATAAACACTAGTGACTAAGCTGACTTTAACTAATCAACGGTTAAACTTTACTTGACTTTCAATATATAAACACTAATAACAAAGTTGACTTTAATTAATTAACTGTCAAACTTTATTTGAATTAGTATATAATGACTACTGATAAAAATGTTTGACTTTATCTAATCAATGGCCAAACCTTACTTGACTCTCTATATATAAACACTAGTGACTAAGCTGACTTTAACTAATCACCGGTTAAAATTTACTTGACTTTCAATATATAAACACTAATAACAAAGTTGACTTTAACTAATTAACGGTCAAACTTTATTTTAATTAGTAAATGATAAGTACTAATAAAAATATTTGACTTTGTCTAATCAACGGTTAAACCTTACTTGACTTTCTATATAGAAACACTAGTGACTAAGCTGACTTTAACTAATCAATGGTTAAACTTACTTGACTTTCAATATATAAACACTAATAACAAAGTTGACTTTGACTAATTAACGGTCAAATTTTATTTGAATTAGTATATAATAAATACTAATAAAAATGTTTGACTTTGTCTAATCAACGGTCAAACCTTACTTGACTTTCTATATATAAACATTTTTTTTAATTTTAAACCATCCGAAGATGGGGGGAATATATTAGGCTCCCAAGCCGAAAAAGAATAAGCCAAAAAGGCGCTTCATGATTTAGATCATTACAAAAGATCCTCCAATTGATGATCCAAGAGCCAAAATAAGCTCTTGAAGCAATAAAGCCCTTGCTTCCAAAAGCGGTGTTTCCACCTATTCCAAAAAATAAACTAAACGATCTTCGATGCGGTAGCAAAAGGTCAATCCTAGTTTTCCATCTAACTGATATACCATGAACATGTCGGCAAATCGAAAACTCGAAACCCCTATTTTTCAAAGGTATACAGCCAGATGGAAAGTAGGAGTAGAACCACTAAAACCAGTATTACACTAAAGCGTCAGTTTGACGTTGGGAACCAGCGTTCTGCAGCATATCAAATAACATCCAGTAGCATTATTTCCCAGCCAGCATCAGAGTGTGAAGTCGAGGTATTAGCAGCTGCCATCGGGCATCCTCAGACCTGCAATCATAGAAAAACTAGCAGCAGTTTGTGGTCTAATGTGGAGATGATTGAGTATCTCCCTTAACTGAATACAGGAGCAGCAAAAAATCATGCTCAGAATCACCAAACAAATGAAACACGGAGCCTAATTCCTATTACTCTCCAATGGAGTTCCAATTCTAATCCCAGGATATCCTATGTTGTCAAGGAGTAAGAGTCCTCTAAGAAATAGAGGAGCTGTCTGAAACTGCAGTTCACCCTGTATATTATGTTCCATGGCAAATTTTTCCAAATAATCAGCCGCAGAATTTGCTTCCCTGGGGATGTGTTGAATTGGATGGTCTATGTGTTTTAAATTAAGACTACTGCAAATAGAGAAAACCCTCCACTGACAAGTCATTGGTTTTTGAATACCATTAACCGCCACTAGAAAATCCGATTCAAGCACACAATAGTTAAGATCCAGTTCTGAGCATAAATCATAGCCACTTTGAATAGCACATAGTTCAGCATGCAAAGGAGAAGGGGATTGAAAAATATTAACTCTCATTGTAATCACAGCCCCATTCCATTTCCTAAATATAACTGCAGCTGAAGAAAGACCACCAGGTTTCCATGAAGCATCCATATTTATTTTGTATCCCTGTACTGGTTTATTCCAAACAACCGCAGTAGAAGATTTTTTCTTTTTTGGAATGATATTAGGAATGATCTTAGCTTGGATCCAATGCTTATGCTTATCAATATTACCTTTCAATTGATGGGCTGAGAAAATTAGGTAAATCATATCTTTAATATCCTTAAAACATGCATCTTGTGAGAAGGGTTATTTTCGAAGATGATTTTATTCCTGCTGATCCAAAGAAACCATGTTGTGACTAAAAGAGCAGTAGTAATCAGGTATGAGTGTATCTTAGAGTCTGCCTTATAAGAAAGATAAAATTCTACCTTACTCTTGAGATTAGCACACACTGATTGTTGGAGCTGTAAGAGGCTATTAACTCTTTGCCATATAGCATTAGAAAAGGGGCAAGAGTTGAAGAAGTGAACCAAAGAGTCAGAATGGTTCATGCATAGAAGACATTTAGAAGCTAGGGAAAAACCAGACCTACAAAGAACATTATCAAATGGCAGAATACCATTTAGTGCTCTCCACATAACAACTGACATCTTTTTAGGTATGAAGGGGTACCAAACCTTGTGAAAATGTCTGATGGTTGATCTTTTTTGTCTGAATATTCTGTAGGCAGAGCTAATTGAGAAGTTCCCATCTGTGGTTGGAGTCCAGACAAGCTTATCTTCATGAGAGTTAACCAATTCGACTTCTTGCAAAAAATGAATAGTATTGGTAGCCAAGTGTGGCTCCAGATTTGGAAGGATAGAAGCTTTGTTGATTATGAATGACCTTAGGGAAATATCCAAAAAAGGGATATCCATCTCTTGAGGCCATTCATGACACAAAGCTCCACTACCTATCCAATTAGCATTCCAGAATGAACACTCCCCAATACCATAGATTACTCTAGAGAAGCTATTGGCCTTTTCAGTGATTTTGCAAATTATGTTCCATATGTGTGATTTTTTGTAAGAAGCAGGGAGTGACCATAGATGAGAAGACCATTGAGTACTGTTTTTTTGCAATTTCCACCATAGTTTACAAGAAAAAGCATCAACTATAGCATGTAGATCTCTAAATCCTACTCCATTTTCCTCAAAAGGGAAGATCTCCATTTTTTGCTTTCTGTATTATCACCATTCCCCCAAAAAAATCAGAAGCCATTTTTTCCATTTTTTTTAAAACTATTTTTGGAGGGCTTAAAACTGCAAACATGTGTGTGGGAATTGAAAGGAAACAATGGTTAATTAGTATAATCTTACCTGCAGTGCTTAACCATCGATTATTCCAGTTATTAATAGCTTTCTCCAATCTTTCGAAGATAGGATGATAATAAACCTGTAAATTACGTCCTGGGAAGATAGGGACTCCTAGATACTTAAAAGGAAAAGAGCCTTTCACCATACCTAGAATCCTACTCACAGATTGAACTACTGATGCAGAGCTGTTGGGTGCAACAAAAAATTTTGATTTTGCAAAATTAACCGTTTGACCTGAAGTTTGCTCATATGCTTGCAGGAATTTTTTTAAACCTTTTCAAATTATTGAGTTTAGTATTAAAAAAAACAGCTGTATCATCAGCATACATCAGGTGAGAAATGGGGGAGCATGATCTTGGCAGACTGAAATATTGTAAATATCCTATGCTAAATAGTTCTTTTAATCCTCTGGAGAAAGCTTCAGACAGTATGTTGTACAGAAAAGGAGAGAGTGGGTCTCCTTGTTTAATACCCCTAGAAGATGCAAAGAAACCTAAAGTTACTCCATTAATTAAAACTGAAAAGTGAGCTGCAGCAATGTTATGCATGATGTTTTTCACAAATTTTCCATGAAAACCAAATTTGAGGAGGATTGAGTTCAGGAATGACCATGAGACCCTATCAAAAGCCTTTTGCATGTCTAATTTAACTATCAAATTTGAATCCTTAGATTTCCTAGACAGAATTCTGGTCATCTCTTGCATTTGGATAACATTATCTAATATATCCCTCCCTTTTATAAAAGCACTCTGCTCAGGGGATATCAATAATGGCATAAGGGGTTTAATCCTTTCCATTATCATTTTAGAGAAAACTTTATTCACAAAATTAGATAAGCTGATGGGTCTAAAATCAGAGAAGGTGATAGGAATTGGTTTTTTAGGGATTAAAGTAAGCCAGGTACTAAAGATGGCCTTAGGGATATTGCCATTAGTTAGGAAGTCATTAGCATCATCTAAGAGATCCTCCTTAATGATGTCCCAGAATGAAGTGTAAAAAGCTACAGAAAAACCATCAGAACCTGGAGCACTGGATTTATTTAGATCAAAAACCGCAAATTTAAGTTCCTGGATATTAAAGGGTTGGAGGAGAAGGAGGTTTTGCTGATCAGTGATCACTGTAGGGATTTCTTTTAGGAAGTGATGAATGTAAGTTCCCATTATTTGAGGGGCATCCTCATTTAGTAATTCCTTAAAAAATCTCACTCCTTCTTCTTTAATCAATTGTGGCTCTGTTATCCACTTCCCACTACCATCCTTTATTTTCCTAATTCTAGATCTCACTGTCATTTCCCTAATGGAGTGGTGAAAGTAGCTAGTGTTTGCATCCCCATATTTAATCCAGTTTAACCTAGCCTTTTGCTTCAAGAAAATATTTTTTTCCTTTTGAGCTCTCATTAGCAAGTCCTTTGATTTAATAAGTTCAGCTAAGACCGATTCTTCTTGTGTTTGCTGGAAAGTAATTTCCAGGTCATTAACTAGGGACTCAGACTGAATCAGATTTTGATTGACATTACCAAAGTGTGATTTGTTCCATTCTTTTATTTCAATCTTGAGCCTCTTCAGTTTAAAAACTAATCTATGCATCCCACAGAAAGAGGAACCTAAATTCCAGTTGGAGGCTACTAAAGTTAGAAAATCTTGTCTATTAGACCACATCTCTTGGTATCTAAAAGGCCTAGGTACTTGTTCTTCAGCAGATTGAACAGATAGAAATAATGGAGAATGATCCGAAGTAATTCTGTTTAGCGCATGTATGGAGCTATTAGGAAATAGTTCTAACCAGTCTAAGTTAGCAATGCCCCTGTCTAGTCTTTGAAACATTAAATCCCTACATTTATCCCAAAATTTATTATTACTCCAAGTGAAAGAGTTTCCTACTGTGGGGATATCATGCAGGTCCATGTTATTTATAAAATCATTAAACTGTTTCATGCTTTTTTTTGGAGTAGATTTCCTTCCTTTATATTCAGATACTGAAGCAACAGTACTAAAATCCCCAATATACATGGAAGGGTCAGTTGTTGGAGTTTGTAAATCATTCCATAGTGCCTCCCTAGTTTGTCTACATACACTAGCATATACAAAAAAACTGTTCCAGCTAAGAGAGGAAGCATTATCAACAATTTTGACCTGTAAAAATTTATCTGATTCCGTTAACATGATTATACTGAAAACATGGTTCCATAATATCCATATTTTGGCATTCTGACCTGAGAGGGAAAATTTATATCCAAGTTCATGCTTCAAAATTTCTAGATTCTGATTATCATGCCAAGGTTCTATTAAACATAAGAGGTCAATTTTATGTTTAAATTTTAGGGCTTTTAATCTGTCTAGTGATGTTCCAAATCCTCTAACATTCCAGACAAGTATGTTCCCTACTATGGTGTGTTTTATCATTTAAAAACAGTAGAGGTTGCTTTTTGTGAAGATCTTAGTTTTCTAAGTTTCGTGACCGGAGTCATACTCTTGTTACCAACCTTACCCTCACTTTTCTCCATGTTATCCAAGGTATCTTTCTAATCAGTATTACTAACCTTGACCTGTGGGATTTGTTCAGCATCTGGAATCAGTTCTGAAGATTTAAATTCCTTAACCTGTTGGCCACCAGTGGAAGCTTCGTGATTGTCTGGCGATTTGAATTCTGTGGTGGCAGTATGCTCAGTGGGGACTCCCTGCGCATCTTCAGAGTTATACATCCTTGCTTCTGTTGTTATTGTCCTGTCACCAAAAGTAGAAAGCACCAAAGCTTCCTGTGATTCCAAAGATTCATCTAGAATCTCAACTACCTCACCTTCCTGTGATACCAGAGACTCATGTAGAATCTCAACTGCTTCACCTTCCTGATCATCATCCTGTAAATCATCTAAGGAATGGAAAGCATTTGATATTGATACAGTGTTATTTTTAGTTACATCTTCCCGGATTGGAGTAAGTTCAGGTAGATGGTTCTTTTTTCTCCAGAAAAAATGTGGTAATCTATTTAGAGATGTCATCCAGAGAGTAAAAAGAATCATTCCTTTTCTTATGACTAACATTGAAGGAGTTGAGATTATTTTCATGTTGGAAACCTCCTCTCAATCTTTGAGTTTGAAAATCTTTTTCTTTCTGTGAGATAGATAGAGAAGAGGATCCCTCAATATCTATTGTTTCTTTTGGTGGTGATACTAAAACTTTCTGAGTGTCAGCATGTACTTGGTGTTTTCTTTCCTTAAGCTCATTGACCTCAGATTTATTAGTGGACTTTTTTCTCAATTCTGGATGCAGAAAATTGCAATTTGCCTGACTGTGACCAATTATCTTACAGTGGGTGCAGTATGTAGGCAATTCCTCATATTCTATAGGATATTCTGCTACTTTGTTACCAATTCCTACCACAATAGAAGAAGGAAGCTGAGCCAGTAGGTCAACCTCAACACATACTTTAATGGCAGAGGGTCTAGTTAAAGCATTTGTGGCAGCATCCATTTTAAGGTATCTACCTATCTGGCTGCTAATACCAATAATTGCTGAAGTGTTATAAAAGTGAATAGGAAGTTTGTGTATTGTTACCCAGGCAGGCACAGTTGAGGATTCAGCTGCAGGAGAAAATTCAGGGGACCATTTCTGAACCTTCATAAACGAACCTTGAATCTTCCATTGGCCTTTCATCCAGCATCGTTGGTAGTCCTCGCAGTCCTGAAAGCAGATTAAGACATGGCGGTAGTCAATAGAACCTAATTGGAATTTAGATTTAAATCCTATCGATTTGGAAACTGATTGTAAAATTTCCATTGGGGGTTTCCCTCGGTTAAACTTTCCAACCAGGACATTTTGATAATGCGAGGCTAAGATATCGCCTTCTTCCGGGGGAAGGATATAGGCAATCTTGCCCTTAAACTCAGTGATGGGGTGCAAATTAGGCGTATCGGGGAGAGATGAAAAAAGCGGGGAGGGTTTCGTATTGAGAGCTTGGAGGAAACTTTTGTTAGGGGGACTGGGAAGCACAGGCGGTGGATTTGGAGTAGGTGCCGCCATGATCGGCGGCCGGAATGGAGAAGGTGACCGTTATCAGGTAAAGTATACTTAGTGTGTGTTTCGCACGATATTTTGCCCACATGTACAGTAGAAAGTAAATCTTGTAACGGTTCTATATATAAACACTAGTGACTAAGCTGGCTTTAGCTAATCAACGGTAAAACTTTACTTGACTTTCAATATATGAACACTAATTACAAAGTTGACTTTAACTAATTAACGGTCAAACTTTATTTGAATTAGTATATAATAAATACTAATACAAATGTTTGACTTTGTCTAATCAACTGTCAAACCTTACTTAACTTTCTATATATAAACACTAGTGAGTAAGCTGACTTTAACTAATCAACGGTCAAACATTAATTGAATTAGTACATAATAAATACTAATAAAAATGTTTGACTTTGTCTAATCAACGGTCAAACCTTAGTTGACTTTCTATATATAAACACTAGTGACTAAGCTGACTTTAACTAATCAACAGTCAAACTTTATTTGAATTAGTATATAATAAATACTAATAAAAATGTTTGACTTTGTCTAATCAACGGTCAACCCTTACTTGAATTAGTATATAATAAATACTAATAAAAATGTTTGACTTTGTCTAATCAATGGTCAAACCTTACTTGACTTTCTATATATAAACACTAGTGACTAAGCTGAATTTAACTAATCAGCGGTCAAACTTTACTTGAATTTCAATATAGAAACACTAATAACAAAGTTGACTTTAACTAATTAACGGTCAAACTTTTTTTTGAATTAGTATATTATAAATACTAATAAAATGTTTGACTTTGTCTTATCAACTGTCAAACTTTACTTGACTTTCTATATATAAACACTAGTTACTAAGCTGACTTTAACTAATCAACGGTCAAACTTTACTTGACTTTAAATATATAAACACTAATAACAAAGTTGAGTTTAACTAATTAATGGTCAAACCTTATTTTAATTAGTATATAAAAAATATAAATATAAATGTTTGACTTTGTTTAAACAACGGTCAATCCTTACTTTACTCTCAATATTTAAACACTAATAACTAGGTTGACTTTAACTAATCAATGGTCAAACCTTACTTGACTTTAAATATATAAACACTAATAACTAAGCTGACTTTGACTAATCAACGGTCAGACCTTACTTGACTTTCAATATATAAACAATAATAACTAGGTTGACTATCACTAATCAACAGTCAAACCTTACTTGACTCTCTATATATAAATACTAGTGACTAAGTTGACTTTAACTAATCAACGGTCAAACTTTACTTGACTTTGTCTCTGTATAGAAACACTAGTGACTAAGCTGACTTTAACTAATCAATGGTCAAACCTTACTTGACTTTCAATATATAAACACTAATAACTAGGTTGACTTTTATTAATTAATGGTCAAACCTTACTTTAATTAGTATATAATAAATACACATAAAAATGTTTGACTTTGTACGGTCAAACCTTAACTCTCAATAAATAAACACTAATAACATATTTGACTTTAACTAATTAACGGTCAAACTTTATTTGGATCTGTATTTGATCTTCTTGAAGGTGCAAATGGGATCTTCACAGGTCCATTTTGTCCTAAATATTCAGTTAAAGCTGAACCCTTCACAGGTCCATTTCTGTACCCATGTTATGTCCACATTCGTCGCCGGAGCTCCTATCACTAGTGATACGCACCTCCGCCGGAGCACCCATCGCCGCCGTGCTAACCACCACACGCCATGTCTTCATTTCCCACCTCCGATGGCGATGCTCTCCACCGCCTTCGCACCGGTTTCTCCACCAGATCTCCCATCGCCACCAGATCTCCCATCACAAGTGATATACGCCCTCTCCGCCGGAGCTCCCATTGCCGCTGCGCTAACCATCGCACACCACCTCTTCGTTTCCCACCACCGATGACGATGCTCTCTAACACCACCGCATCGCTCCTCTCTGCAGGAGCTCCCATCGTCGGCCACGCTTACCAATGCACAGGTGAATCTTTGATGAATTTCCATTCTAGTTTGTTTTAGCCAATGTCAATATACATATTGCTATGATAAGTTTTTGAATCACGTGTTAGGTTAGTTATTGATTATGCTTGGTTTTGGACCTGTTTTCTGTTGTTATTCCTTCTGGTTGCTAAAATTTTATATCCTTCTTTTGTTATTCCTTAGGTTAGTTATTGATTATACTTTGTGATTTCTTCATACTAATGTTTGATTCTTTGTTTTACCCATGCTTTGTTGTCACTGCTTCAAAGAATGGAGCTTGGCAACTAAAGATGGAAATTATTATGTTGCAAGTTTGCCATCTTTAGTTTGGTTTTAAACATCTAGTGTTTTCTTGTTCATATGGTTATAGATAGCCTTAATTTTGGGATAGGATGGTGTAGATTTGATTGCATTAACCATAATCAAGGTGGGGACGTTGTTGCACATAATCAAAAGTTCTCTTCCCTCTGTTATTTTTTGTTGTGTTTTGTTGTTTTTACTGTGTTTGATTTTTTAAATGAATCGTGAAAAGTTAAATTGTGTAACTTAAGTTTGGATAGAGGGAGTATGATGATTAAAAAAAAGGAATAATCAGTAATTGAACTGATAAGTGTTTGAATGTGACTTCCAGCTGATTTTACTAAGTATATGCTCTTCTGTTCTTCTATTATAAAAAAGAGAAGCGAGTATTTGGTGCTATTACACAAATATTTTCATCTCATTTGTTCCATTTGTTGAAGATTTGTTAAGCTTAATTTGATATAATATTTACTCAAGAAATCTCAGCCATTGCTTATCTTTGATAATGTTTCAATAGTAGAATTAGTAACACATTATTACTAAATCACTATAAAAATTATTTTTAGGCAAGACTCCCTATAGTGTTGAGAATGTATCGTGATACACTTATTGTTGATATGAAAGTTGCTTTCAAGGCAGCAGTTTCTGAGTGGCTTCCTGTTCTCGTTGCCTCAGATGTTCAAGGTGAAAGGATGGTTGATGCTGATGGTAAGTCTCATAAGTTACTTGCCAGTATAATCCTTCTTCCCTTCATGTTAGGTGGAAAGAAAATATTGTTGTATTATAATCTGCCACAAAATATGTCATAAATTTTTAATCTTTTGTTCCGTACTTTAAATTATAACCAGTTTGAGTATCTGGATGGGGAGGGTTTATTTATATCATTTATTGATACATTTTCTGACAGGGGGAGGTTCCTCGCTTGGAGATAAGCTTATAAGCCAATCTCTCGACTGCTTTCTTCAACTTTTGAGCGCTATTTTTATTGTAGTGTAGGTAATGCTTATACAACTATAACTCTATTTGGCTCATAATGTGTATTTTCTTGACAATTGTCATCCTTCATGGAATGATCATGGTCAGCAATGATTGATCTTTTAGCAATATTCATTCTTCTCTCAAGCTTTCTTATTCTTCAGAGTGTAGATAGAATCTTCCCATCTACAATAACTTTCCCAGATTTGCATGTACCCTTGGGGGATATGCTTGGTATATGCTTGGTATCTTCAATGATGTCTTCCATGAGATAGAATATTCAATGAGATCAACTCTGCTTGCGATATATGCTTGGTATCTTAGATGATGTCTTCTAGTGGAGAGTTCTATTTTGTATGCCAGTTGTATAATTGACTCAAGCCGTGGTAATGGTGGTTGAATGTCATGTTCTCTCTCTGAACAAAACGTCCAGAATCCAGTACTACATGCTTCCAGCAAACTTTTTTCCTTCAGCATATTAGTGAAAGTTAGCCTATTCTCTCTTTACCGAATTCTCGCCCATCTAGCTACATCCAGTTTCAAGGTTATGTTTTTTTGTCAGAATAAATTTACTATCCATCACAAGTTCTTGCTTTTGTGTTTGATATAGTAAAAAGGGAATATATCCTTGCTTCATCATTTTGTTTTCATAGTAACATGGTTTCACATTTGAAGGTGATTGTTTCTTAATGTAGTTTTCAATATCCAGTGACAAAATGGTGTCTGGTAAAATATAGAGTGTGCGAGCATGTAACATACAATTATACAAATGATTTTCATCTATTTCAGTGGTATATGGATCTGGACTCGTTTATGTATTTTAAGAAATATAGTGTCTGCATAGAAGAAAATGGGAGAATCGATACTGATGTTAGGACGCAACAAATGGAAAAATGAGAAATTTTTATTTTCTAGGCTAGGATTGTGAAGTACAAACAAAATGAGAAGATTGTTTTATGAAATAGGTATGAGACTAGCAATGCTATAAGGTTCTAAGCTTTGGGCGACTATAAAATGTAGGAGATATGATACTGTTCAGATGGATATGAACACACTAATTACAGAGTAAAAATTGAATGTAATAGAAGTAAAGTAAGGGTTTAAATGTACTAGAAGTAAAGTAAGGGATAACCCTGGATGAAACATCTTGGATGCCTAATTATGTATGTCAAAGACCCTGTGCATGTCCCAGTTTGACAGCTGGAAAGTAACGCAACATTTACTAATGTTACAGGAAAGGGAACGACCTAATTAGATTGGAAAAAGATAGTAGAAAAGACATTATAATCAATTGTAAACGAAACAATATGTCAAGAAAGACCTAATAAGAATTGCAAGGAAATAATAGAGAAAGCATTTTCATCAATTATATGTCTTAGGAAAGGAAATAATTGCAAGGAAGGAAACAATATGTCTTAACGTGAACATGATTCCATAAACTGAAGTGACAAACCTTCCCCTTATGGCCTCGTGTGAGAACCATGGCAAACCATTTGTGAGGATACAGTTCTTAGTTTCTTTGTTCTAATGGTTAACTTGATTCTTTCTTTTAGTGAATACGGGCACACTTAGAGCAAGCTTCTGAAGTGAAAAAATAAATTGAATGGATTATGTCCAATCGTGATGGTCATTATGCTGCAAATACTGTTGCTGCTGCAATTGCAGTTCGTGCAGCTACTGCAGAATCGTCTCAAGAGACTGATGGTAGTGCCGGTAACCTCTTATCCTACCCTTCTCAGGGAGATACCCGGGAAAATCTTGCAACAAGCCCGTAAAATTCATGAATTGGGTAAGCCAAAGAGAGCTTCTTCTGTGAGAATCTTGTATTGGGTTCCAACACGTTCTTGGAGGTACTAGTAGCGTCACCTTAGCCTGAAACAAAATGAATCATATTTCTCGTACTATTGCAGAAACAATTCTCCCATTTTATAAGGATTGATGAAGTAATATTTTATATAGTTAAGGGTGAATTAAACCATGAATATGCTAGGTTATCCATGGTGGAGACATTGAATACACTGATATTTTTGCAACGTGCAGGTACATGCAACCCCGATGGATTGTTCAAGATTCTTTCATTCTCATTCTAAGGATTTTAACCACTTCCTGGCAACAGTTCTGCTTCAAACGAATATCTCTTTAACCACAATGAGTAATCATTCTTATTGTCCATCTTGTTCTTGTCGATCATTTTTCCAGAATCATTAGATTGTTTCACTAACCGCTTGTACCTTTCTTTACCTCCAATTTGGAATCTGGGAATTATAATAACTACTGATAGGTTCGGTTCTCCCAACTATGTACTCATTTCATCTTTGTTTTAGCAAGAGTAGAGAAGAAACTGAGATTCTAGATCTCTAAGTGAAGGCAGTGCACCATAAATTGTGCTGCAGTAGTTTTGTTATTGTATATTTAGGACTATTATTCTTGTCATAGTCGTGCGAGACAAGGTGTTTGTATACATTAATGTAGAAATAAATTATTAATTTTGTGAAGTTTATTTTATTATTAAATTAATGTGGAATAAAATTGTTAATTTTGAGTATTTTCCCTTTCTCTGAAAGCGGCAGCGCGCTGCAGCTTTCAGAGGAAGGGAATTTTTTTCGTTGTTGTAAATAAATTAGCACCGGTTGAAAAACTGGTGCTATAAAAAAACCGGTGCTAATTTATCACCGGTTGAAAAACTGGTGCTATAAAAAATTGGTGCTAATTTACACTACCACAGAGACCCCCCTCTGGCACCGGTTTTTTAAAACCAATTTTGAAAACCGGTGCAAATGATGTATTAGCAACGGTTTTTTTTTGTTAGCACCGGTTCTAAAACCGGCGTTAGTTTAGCACCGGTTAGAAATATTTTAGCACCGGTTATTTAAATAAAAACCGGTGTTATTTTAACACCGGACGGAAAATCGGTGCTAGAATTGATGAAAACCAGTGACAGATTAAAACCGGTCAAGAAACCGGTGCTAAAAATAACGATAACCAGTGTTATATTTGCACCAGTTTGAATACCGGTGCAAGAAATCCTAGAAAACCAGCGTGAGGTATGTATTTGGCACCGGTTATAGAAACCGGTGTTATAAAGATGTAGAAACCGGTGCTAAATGAATTCATGGAAAAAAGTAGGAAAAATGGCACCGTTTGATTTTGCACCGGATAAAAACTGGTGTTAATAAGGAAAGTGGCACCTGTTTTGCATACTATTCACAAAAACCGGTGCTAAATCGAGCATTTAATGCTCCGAACTTACCCTCTTAAATTATATCTGAGCTTGAAGTTTCCTTGTCCCTTAATTGATGGTAGATTTTTTGGGAAGGTGTACAATAACTCAAAGAAATGAAGACCCATGGAAGTAAGTATTCATTAATTTTTTGGAATTTCAATCAAATAGAACCATAAATGCATGATTGGAGATAGTTTTTTCGTATTTATTAATGGTTTCTATATGCCTAGCTTATGTTGGTTGAGTATCATGTTGTGAGAGTGTAAATTAATGAGTGTTGATGTGAACATGTTTGTGTTTGTTTTGGTAGATGGTATATATATTTATATGTATCCCAAGAACATGAAGTTGATCGATTCACATACATATACACGGACATGACACGTTTAGTATTGTATAGCAAAAAGATCGTGTTAATTTTTGTATGTTTGACCAATGAAAATTTGTGCAATTGTTTGTTATGTGTTGTTTAGATACAACGGACCGAGAATCAATGTTTGCGTGGAGGGAAAAAATGGTTAGCTGTCCAAGTGTAGCTAGAGGGAGTGGTGAACATATTGCATTTATTGATTTGTTTCTTGATTATGCCTTTGGTCGGGAGGAGAGGATACTTTGTCCATGCAAAAGATGCTTGTGTCGTGAATGGTTTGATGATCGTGGGGTTGTTAGATTTCACTTGTTGAAGAACGGATTTGACGGAGGTTACATTGTATGGACATTTCATGGAGAGGTTAAGCAAGGACATAATGGTGGTTTTGACAAGGTAGATGGAAAATAATGTACAGTTGATGGTATGTTCGATGACATTGTGAGAGATTTTGAGAGGAAGCCTACAATGTTGAGTGCTTTTCTCGACGAGAAAGAGAAGTCATTGTATCTGGGATGTAAAAGTAAGGATACCATAATCTTTTTTTTATGGAGGTTTTCAATTTGAAAGCTACAAGTTATTGGAGTGATGCAAGTGTGAATTCACTCCTAAAGCTTCTGAAGGATAAGTTTCCGGAAGGGAATGGAATCCCGAAAAACTTTTACGAGGCCAAGAAAATATTGTGTCCACTTGGTTTGGAATAAAGAAAAGACACTCATGTCCAAATGATTGTGTGTTGTATGACGGTGATTTGAAAGATGCGGTTGAATGTCCCGTGTGCAAACATGCAAGATATAAGGGTGTGACGAATGATGATGATGGGTGTTTGGCTAAGAAGAAGAAGGTCCCATTGAAGTGTATGTGGTATCTTCCTATAAATCCTAGGTTGAAGAGGTTATTCGCGAATTCAGAAGATGCAAAGAAGTTGCGATGGCATGGAGAGCGGGAAAGACCAAATGACGACAAGATAAGACATCCGGCAGACGGTGAACAATGGATAAATTTTGACAAGCAATATCCTTCCTTTGGTTCGGAGGTTAGAAATCTACGCCTTGCATTGTGTACTGATGGGATGAATCCATTTGGTAATATGTCATCGAAGCATAGTTCGTGGCCCGTGATGTTGGTTATATATAATTTTCCCCCATATTTGTGCATGAAACATAAATATGTTATGATGCCTATATTAATCTCACGTCCTAGACAACCTAGGAATGAGGTTGATGTAAATTTGAGACCATTGATCGATGATTTGAAGATATTGTGGGAAGAGAAAGGGGTGTCGGTATTTGATGGCCATATGAATGTGGAGTTTCAACTTAGTGCCATGCTTTTTTGCACGATCAATGATTTTCCAGCCTATAGAAATTTGTCGGGGTACATTGTGAAGGGGCACAAAGCATGTCCCATTCGTGAGGAGAAGATTGAATTCAAACAGCTAAGACATGGAAGAAAGACAGTGTATCTTGGCCATAGAAAATGGCTCCAAGGAAACCATAAATACCGGGATGATGTGGTCAATTTTGTTGGTGGGAAAGAATGAAGGAAATCCCCTACACCACTAACTGGTGTGCAGATTCACAGTAAGGTTAAGAAATTGAGAGTGGTGTTGGTAAAGTACAAAGGCAAGGACAAAATACATTGTGATGGTCCATGGAAGAAAAGGTTAATATTTTTTATCTACCATACTGGGAGCATCTTGAGGTTAGGCATTGCCTAGACGTGATGCATATTGAGAAAAATGTTTTTGAAAGTTTGATAGGCACCCTCTTGAATATTCCCTGGAAGACGAAAGATTGTTTGAATGCCCGGTTGGACTTGGTTGATTTGGGAATCAGAAATGACCTCGCCCCAGAAGTGAAGGGTAAGAGGACTTACTTGCCCCCTGCACCTTGTACCTTGTCTAAGGAGGAGAGAATCTCAGTTTGTGATAGTTTGAAATCAGTGAAGGTCCCCATTGATTATTCATCGAACGTGAGTCGGGTAGTTATGAAGGATTGTCGGATGACGGGGTTTAAATCTCATGATTGTCATGTTTTGATGCAACAACTGTTACCTATTGCTATTCGTGGGGTAATGGAGGCCGACGTAAGGCACTCAATCACTAGACTTTGTACATTTTTTTCTTCCATATACTGGAAGTCTATTGACCGGGACCATCTGGATGTCCTACAAAAAGATGTTGTTGTTGTGCTGTGCAAGTTGGAAATGTATTTCCCTCCATACTTTTTTGATATAATGGTTCACTTGGTTGTTCATCTAGTGCGGCAGGTAAAGATATGTGGTCTGGTTAGTATGCGTTGGATGTATCCTTTCGAGCATCACATGAAAGTCTTTAAGGGGTACGTGAAATATATGAGTCGGCCGGATGCTAGTATTGCTAAGAGGTATGTTACCGAAGAAGTGATTGAATTTTTCTCTAGCTATTTGCAGGGACATAGAAAATTTGGTCGGAAGGGGAGCAAGCCGAGGTCGAGGGGAACGTTATTTACTCCATGGAATAGTGATCTGATGTCAGTTCATTTGTATGTGTTGAGGAATTGTTTGGAGACTACTGCTTATGTGACCGAGCACCTTAATTCGATCACAGAGTGTCATCCCATGTGGCCTCCCTAATAAAGTTCAGTTGGAGCACAATGACAAGTTTGTGAATTGGTTATATGATCGATGCAATGTTGGTGATTACGACCCAAATATTAGGGCATTTCTAAGGAAGCCTAACTGCACGGTTTTGAGGTATTCTGGATATGACATGAACTGTTTTTGTTTCGCTACTAGGGACCAAGATTTAAAGAGCATGACACAAAATAGTGGGGTATACATTGAGTCGGAGACTATATGGCAAGCAAGTAAGAAAGACAATAAACCAGTCCTAGTTGTGATTTTGTTCTATGGTGTTATTGATGAGATTTGGGAGCTTGACTATGGAGAATTCAAGATTCTGGTATTCAAGTGCCAATGGTTTGATGACAGTGGGCGGTCGTCGCGCCCTCCGTGCAAAAGATAATTTATAAGCCCTTTTTGTTTACTTTCTACAACTAGGTAGATAGCGGCAAATCGGGGTCGTCCAAGGAGAGGAGGGATCTTCCTAAGCGTCTAAGCAGAAAATGGTTAATATTAGGCTAGGATAAAATATATACACACACATAAAAGCAAGTAAATGGGGGGGGTTGGTTGGTTTTCCTAAGTTACGAAAGTAAAAAAGACAAGATAACTAGCAAGGTCAAGTGACTATGCTAATCATCAAACAAAACTAAGAAAAGGAGTTTTAAACTACAAAGATAAAAAGCCTTGGGGGCAATGGATATCCACTTCCAAATCTAATGTAGGTCATTGAATCATTCACTCATTCTATCATATAGCATTACATGACTCAACATCAACATACCCATCTAGCAAGAATCACAACACATAAATCACAAGAAGTTCTAAGTTCACGCTCATAGATTTTCATGCAAAGGAGCTACGGAATTCGTCACGTTCCTAACACCTAACCAATTCAATCATACAAGCACTCCCTATGCTCAAACAACTCATGGCACAAGTGAAGTGAAGCACACCATCACGAATACAAAAATGCTAAATAACAAATGCTTCAAGGATGAGTTAAAATCATCTATTCAATACTTCAACTACTTGTTGTGGAGACTAAACTCCTATCCTTCTTAGTTCGTAGTTTGCGAGAGTGAGTTCGACATCTCTCGTCAAACCTCACCAATGACTCCCGTTGTTGCGACCACGACTCAAGGTATCATTGGTGGCATTTAATCACGAAGAACCAACAAGCTTGGCAATGCTTATGACCACTACACCATGACTAAGCATTTAACCAATTCATGCAATTACACGAGATTAGATGAACGTGCAACGCACATTCATCCAAGAGCATATAACTCTCTCGTTTGCTACACAAACGAACATGACGAAGAGTTCGACATCAATCACATTCTTCTAGCACATTATCAATCCATCAACACAATCAAAAGCCCTAAATCATACTCATACATTCCTAACAAGAAAAGGAGGGAAATTAACCCAAATCCCCCAAACCCTAGCTAGCAATTCATACAAGTATTTCATTCAAGCTTTCAACAATATCAATGGCATCAACAATTAACATTCAAAGCACAATAAAAGCACAATAGAAAAAACACCAAATAGATAGATATAAATGCTCCTTACTACATAGAAATGGAAGCTTCAATCCTTGCTCCCAAGTACAAAAACTACTCTAGAACAACAAAAGACATAGAAACTAAGAAAACAAGAAGAGAAAAGCTAGGGCTTTGGCCCAAATCAGGGGCCAAAAGCTGTGGAGAAGAAGGGGTGAAGAGGTATTTATAGTGGAAGAAAAAGGGGAGAAAAAACGCTGCTGCAGAGCTGGATTCGTGCTGTCGTCGCGACTCGCGACCAGTTCCATCGCGAGTCGCGACCAGCAGTGAAATCCAGCCCTGTTTTGTTTTGCTTCCTCCGGGTGAACCATTGATCCGTTTCGGGAGTTCTTGTAGTCGATTTTATAGTGATCGAGAAGGGGAATCCAATGGTGCCACTCTTGAGGGCTGATTCTTCTCGGAAAATTCTGAGAACCCTGGATCATCATTCATCCGTTGCTTTGCTCTCCTTTCTTCATCTCTTCACTTCTTCAAATCTCCACAAAGCTCAAATGTAAAGGTCTTCAAATCTTCAAATCTTCAAAGATAAATCTTCAAAGTCTTCAAATCTTCAAAGTCTTCAAACAAATCACCTTGTCACACAAAATCATCTAAAAAGTGATAAAAACGTTGATTTCAAGGCAAAATGCCACATGTAGAGCACAAAATTGCACAAAACCTAATCCTAAAAAGCCTAAAATAACCATCTAAAATGGACACATCATTTGATAACACAACTGTGGTTCGAACTGATGACCCAATGGGATTTACCGTTGTTGACCCGACTCGTGTGGCATATGAAAATGATCAGTTTATTTTGGCCGAACAAGCAAGACAAGTTTTCTATGTAAATGACCCGTGCAATGTAGGTTGGTATTTTGTGGTACAAGGTAGGAAATTCTCTTTCCGTGATGAAATTGATTTTGAATTTACAAGTGAAAGGTTAGAGTTCCCCTCTAATTCCCCTCTACTTAGTGATAACGGGATTGAGACGGGAGCAATACGGAGGAAACACAGAGATGGCATTTGGATAGATGATGATGGCCGAGAACTTTGAGACGGTCAATCCAAGAAGATGAAGTTGGTTGTAGACTAGCAGGGGTCGATCAATGAAGTCGAAGATAAAATTTATTTACTTTTTGTACTTTGTTGTGTTTTGTACCCCTGGCAACTATTCTACAACTATCTTCCAATTTGTCGCCATTTCGAGCAGGTCTGTCCGATGTAGTGCACTGCAGCGGTTTTGGTAAAGCCTTGGAAATAATTAGCTTCATTTTCCTATGGTAGGTTCTGCCAGCTGCAGCTTTATTGGTTCAGCGCGCTGCAGCAATTTCACACACACATGAACCTGGAACGAATTGCTCATGGAGTTCGTCTAAGACAACAGCACAAATACATTACGTGACTTGAAAAGTGACATTCCAAAATCACATCCAAATAGTATCAACAAAGTAGATATATATGTTTTGCAAGCAAAAAATGTACGAGTCAAACATCCAAATTAAACTAGGAAATGAAACAACCTAATAAAATGAAGATGTGAGCTCAATGTAGGTAGTCATTTCCTGCGCGCCCTCTTCTCCACAGTGTTGGACCTTGGCAAATCTAAGGTAGGGATTGGACCCAATTCCTTGATTCTCTTGCCATACATGGCAGTGAGGATCTTCCCAACCTGCGATGTCCATCGCACCAAATGATCCACCTTCAGTTGCAATGCTGCCATGTCCCCATCCGAGTTCTCATTCGATGATTTAATTGTTGCCGCCCTAGATGACTCAGCAACGTTCTTCTTCTTCGAGAATATTAGAGGGTTTGTGGGAAGCTTTGGCATCATTGTGACATCATCATCTTTGAATCTGCAACATGCTTCCACGCATATTGCAGTGATGAGTGAGGACAAGCCTATGCAATTATGGGCATTGACACAATCCCAGATGTATGCCATTATTGTACCCCCAACATCGATGCTCATGTTCTTCTTTATCTTGTAGAGCAGCAGCATACGGGACAGATAAACCTCACTATTCATTTTCACAGGGAGTAGCCGGGCAGCTATGAAACTGTACCACATGTTCATGTCTTCAGTCAAGTACTTTTTCTCAATGCTGGACCATTCTTGTGGCAGATTCCGGATTACTGCATCGCTATCATCAAAGATTTCTTTTATGATGTCTTCCCATGAAGCTTGTTGAACATCGGTGTCAGCAGATTCGTACAAACTCAAGGGCTTCGGTGGGATCTTATAGAACCTGTTGATCACATCCGATGCCAACTCAACCTAATGACCACGGAGGAAAACATTTGGAGAATTCTTGTACTTCATGACACGAGACGGCTGTGAGATGAAGCCTTCCCAGCCGTGCTCCTTCACGTAGTCCTTGAAGGGCTTTTCCAGCCTCAACCCTCTCTCAAGTATGAGGCCCCTTGAAATGAATTCTTTGTACACATTATTGCCTCAGGACAGTCCATCTCTGCGGCTGGTATTGGCTCATTCGATGGAACAATCTGAGACCCGTGCTCGACATCCTCCCTCTCGACCACTCTGGCTTTTTTCCTTGAGTTTTGGCTGTTTTCTTCTGCTTGGCTGCACTTTTTTTGGGGGCCATGCCTAATAAACTAAATGTGTTATGGTACGTAATGCGCCAGGAAAATGTTAACACAAGCCAGAAGATTAATGGGTGGTCAGAATATTAACGGGAAATAAGAAATCTGGGTGGTTAAAATATGAACAGAAGCAGGAAAGAATCATAAAATAGAATAACCTGACATGGAAAGTTCCTATCAAGGATACACAATCAGCTTTCAGAACATAATACAGAATCAGGTTATTCTAATTGAAGCATTTTTTCTCAGAGGCTGAATACGGAATAATGTTTATTCACAATTAATCCCTCGTTCAGATAATATAAACAGAAGCAAAATAATTAAACTAGATGGACAGAATATAAATCCTAGGACGAATAAATACACCATCCAGAATCACCTGACATGAACAATCAGGTTTGTACACAATTATTCACCAATGTCGAAAACAAGAGCACAATAAGGTTCATCACAATGAGGCATTATTATGAAATCAACCCTTGAGCACAAAAAAATTGGGTACAAACCCTAGGAAAATAATCCACTTACCTAATTCGGAGTACGGGTTGTTGACGAATGGTGTTTGGTGTGCGGACGAAGATGGTCGGACAGAGCTTGGCCGATGGAGCTTCACGGATGGAGAAGTGGACGGCGGAGGGAGCAGGGTACAGCGGAGGGAACAGGGGACGCAGGAGGGAGCAGGGGACGGCGCTGGGAGCAGGGGACGGCGCTGGGAGCAGGGGACAGCGGAGGGACCAGGGGACGGGGAAGGGAGCAGGGGACGGCGGAGGGAGCAGGGGACGGCGGAGGGAGCAGGGGACGGCGGAGGAAGGAGCAGGGGAATGGCGGAGGAAGGAGCTTGGAAGAGTACAGGTTGTAAGGGTATTGACTAATTTCACAAACACATTATACCAATTGGGCTCCAATTTACATTCCTTTGGGCTGAATTTTACACCAATTGAATAGTAAGTTTTAGACCCATTTGGGTTGAATTTTACACCCAATTGGGCCGAATTGAACAAAGATATGGGTTGAAAAATGTTATCGATACGAAGAGGCACGCATCGAGGCTCGAGAGCTTATCTTCGAGGGGCTTGGGAGGTGGCTGGGTCCGAGGGGTGGGGGTGAAAACGAGGGTCACAAGAGCTTGATGGTGTTATAGTAAATCAGGATTGATTTTCACGCTTCTGAATGAGTCGATGTATTTTTTGTAAGTCAATATTGTAATGCTGATAGGAATGAGTAAGGCAAAATAAAGTGATAGAAATCGAGGGGAACTCTGGCTTAGTCAGTGATGGTCACGAAACAAGATCAGATCTTGGTTGAATCTAGACAAGTCATGGTTACCAAGCTCGAGTTCTGCGCATATTATGTTTCCTTATTGTACTTTATCGGGGGTTTGCTATTACGGATTTGGATGCTCTCCATTACTTCCTAGGCTTAGTAGTGTCACCCACTTCCTCAGGTCTGGCTTCTCGAGCCACGGCTCGATACGGAAGGATATCCAGTATGTTTTTGTTAAATTCTTGTTTGTTGGACTCCCACGAAGCAACCTACTGACTCTCAATCTAGCACTGATTACGAGTATCGAGCCCTTGCCAACAATGACTCGGAGATGGTCTGGTTGACCCATTCTCATTGCGACCTTAGTCTTCCGCTGGAGAGATCCACATTGTTGATATCTAACAACAGTAGTGCCAGTGTTATTCCATCACCTCATTCTACTATATATATTTCTCTCAGCTACACAATAGTAACTAACCCACCATACACCCATTCATATTCAAATAACCTTTTCGCTATAAGTAGACTTTTTCTCCGTAAGTAGTTTCAAGATATTGAATACTTTTTCGAATTACCAAATTAGATACTCCCTCCGTCCCAAATTAAACTGCACACTTCATAAAGCATCACTATTCACTGTCCAACTTTGACCACATATTTAAATAGATATATAGACAATAATATTATCATATGTTATATGGTTAGATTCGTCATAACACGTAGTTTCTGAAAAGTAACTTTTTGTATGCCATAATTATACGTACTTAAACATATTAATGATTAGACAAGTTTCTTCATGAGCGTGAAATTCTCTCTCACACCATTTAATTTGGGACGGAGGGAGTATAAGATTTTAAAGATTTTACGATCGTTTCCAGGTCTTGGAGAATTTAATACATATCCCTCCCATTCGTATGGATTAATGCTTTTTAAATAAACCATTTGAAATTATAAGACACCAAAATGTCCCAACAAAGCATCATTTTCCTTCCCTCCCAAATTTTCCCTCTTCGCTCCATAACCTTAACCCTCGATTTTCGTACCCTTCCCTCCCCAACACATTGAACCGAGTTCCATCTTCCCACCACATCCCTAACCCCAAATTTCCCCTCTTTCCACCATAACCCCGTGCCAAATTCCCCCAAAAATATTGTCCCTCCCTTTACCATTTATGTCGGGCTTCAACCTCCCAGTCTTGGTCGCCAACCAAATACCCCAATTCGGTCGACATTATGCTCCACAATTTTGGTTGCCAGGTTGGAATCGCTCCAGTGAAGGGGGTAACCAAGCTGGCCGGCTCTTGACAAAATAAGGTATGACCGATTGGTAGTTTGCATCTTTCCCGGGTTTAATGAATAGCTATATTTTGGTGGCTCTCTTTGCTTGTGAGTTTGTGTTGCCATTTCTTGGTATACTAGTGTGGGTGTTGTTTCATGCTCATAGAATATATGCTTGCTAGTAATGTCATAATTTTTGCCTACCCACATGGCCCCTATACGAATTTTGTTAAACCCTGTTTTTGCCCCCATACAATATGTTCTCTGTTGGATTTTCGTGAAAATCGCAAAGGGCTGTGTTGGATTAAGATTTCCTCATGTTTCATTTACTCATAGAAGAGATTCAATGGCAAAGCCGAGGAAGAAATTGTTTGACTCCGGCGGTAGAAACGTTGTTTACGATAATTGTGTTACCCCTCCAAAGGATGCCAACTGTGATAACAATAGCGAGGAAGGGGATAATGCACAGAAATATTGCTCGGGATTAGAGAAGTCGGGTGAAGAAGAAGAAACTATGATAAAAGAAGACATGAGTGGGAGCTTCGACAAGTTTGAGATTGAAGAGTATTGCAAGCGCAGAGGCACAGCCACATGCAAGTCCGTGTTTCTTGTGAAACAAAAGAAGCCTCTTAAAATATTCTTCGATAATGACTTTGAACCCCTAGTTATGCGCAGCTGATGGTCGATGTATGTTGGCTATGCCTTTCGACGAAGAATCCACTTCGGGACATGGCATAATTGGAGATCAGTCCCAGACCATGTGAAGAAGGATGCATGGGAAGACATTCTCGTAAGTGTGTCATAATCCTCCATTGTTCATGTTAACTTTGTTACATTTCGCACTAATAACATGTCTCCTTGTCCTCCAGATTAGCTGGGATATACAAACCAAAATGACTTTCAATGAGATGAATAAGTTCCGAAATAAATGGACAGTTTATGTAGGAGAAAAGTGGAGGAATTGGAAGACTAAGGTGGCGCACAAGTACATTGTGCAAAAACAAACTGGTTCTTGTGCATGGAGAGACTATCGCTGGATGGACAAAAATGAGTGGGAGCTATTTGTGAAACACATATTAACCCCTGAATTCAAGGTAATTCCTTCAATATTATTAATCTCTAGTCTTTACGATGTGAACAGTTTACAAACTGATGTCCAAATAGGCGGTAAATGACGCACTAAAATTAAGTGCCTCACATAAGGAGTACATCCATCACACAGGCAGTGGAAGGAACTGTAAGGTTGCAATAGAACTCGAGAAGAGGAAAAGAAAGGCTAAAATTGATGAGCTTCTGGATGAAGGTCAAAGTGTAGAAGAAGCAGAGGCTTTAGTTCAAATCATGGATTTCAAACCGGACCGCCCGGAAGTGTTTCTTGCAGCTAACTGGGACAAGAAATTATCAACCTACACCAACGACTCCGTCCGATGAGCAGCCCCCACTATTGTGAGCATAATTCATAATTGAGTCTATCTCTATTGATATTCTTAGATGTTATCCTGATCATATGGCTAATATTTTCTTTGTTTCGTAGAAAAACCTTTTGGATAAGAAGCAAAAGGGAGATTTGGTTATACATGGAAAAGAAGATATTCTAGTTCAAGCAACGGGTAAGAAGGATCATGGGGGTCGTTGGAGAGGTTGCTCCGCAACCTCTAAGGTGAACGAGGCCCTACCACATATGGCTGTCACCCGTTATGCATCTAGTCGATGTGGGAGCACAAACATAAAACCATCTGAGGAAATTTCAAATTCAAACAAACTACCAACAGATGTCATCGAGCTCAAGAAAACTTTTGTTACTTTACTTGAGGCCTAAACAAATTGGCTAGCTGGACAATTGGGTAAAGCTATTCCCCCACACTTGGATGCCCGTAATTTCCTTGCTACATCTTCCACCCCCACGAATAAGGCAATCGGGTATTCATTCCTTCAGCATCGGGATGTAGTGACCCACAAGGAACCGTAGCGGATGATAAGGTAGTCCATACCATGAACTGCAATCGTTTTTGTTCCTTTCTTGCTATGCAATTTGTAGTATCTGGATTTCCATTTCCTGTCACATTGATGTTGTGGGGATACAGTGACTACTATCACGTTCATTTCGGATGTCGGTAGTATATCTTCAACTTCGTATTTCCCCCGTAAACTGAGAAACTGTCTCTTCACCAATGTAATTTTATTTCATGACAGTTCATTGCTAATGAACGCTGGAAGCTGCAGTGCGGTGTAGCTCTCAGTCCCAGCTGGGCACTGAAAGCTGCAGCGTGCTGCAGCCTTCAGCAGCTACATGTACAATTCATTACTTCTTATAATCTATCGCTTACACTTCCGACATTATTTGCTTTCCTTCAATAGAGAATACTTAGTTATTGTTCAACCGATGTATTTACCCAATCTCTAAGTTCATCTCTCAGAAAGGAAAAAAGTGTTGCCTATGTATTTTGAACCATAATGGAGAAAGGGACGTAGCTGCATTTGGTATCTTCTTTCCAAAGGACGCGAAAACTGGCTCACCCATCAAGTGGGAGCGAGTAAATCTAAAAGAACCTGTGATCATTCCAAAGGCACCTTTGCCGATTGAGTTTCTCACTTAGGCCATTAGATATAACATTCTATGGCCGGGAAAGCTGATAAGTGTCATTGAGCAACAGGATAATGAGGTGTGATAATTGTATTCTTCTTCTTATCGGTGCTCATATATATCTTTATAGATATTACAATAACACAATATGTTATTCATCTACTAACGTAGGAGAATGAGCAGCAACCGCCTCCGCAAGAATTGGTAGTTGACGAAATTGGAAGTCCTTAAACAAACCTCACACCAGTGGCTAAGGAAGATACTCCTCGTGGAGAGGTGGCCGCTCGATCGGTAAAAGGAGAGGTACATACCCCCAGAGTATTTCATTCCGACTAATTTTTTTCCTATGCATCACTAACATTTTACCCATTAGCAACTTCCAAAAGAAAATACTACATCACCGGAGAATGGGCAACCAAATCCTCCCTCGTCGAATTCTCCACAATACATATTTGTGAGAATTCATTTCAGCCTTTACATTATCATCCACTACTGAATTATATACAAATACTGTTCAACTAACATTATTAGATTCTCAATGTAATAATTAGGGAGCCACGGAAAACCAAGATTGCATCGCTGCTGTTCAACAGATTAATGATGCTTTACGGCTATCTACACAAATATGTGGACCAAACAAAGTCTTCTGTATCAATTTCAACAAAAAGGTGTTTGGATCAGAAGAAGTCTACACAGCCATATTTACTGACAAGATAAGACTGTTCATGAACAGCTTGGACGCAGAGGATGAAATGGAGTGGATTAGTGGGTGCCAACTTTATATATGGGCATCGTAAGAAGTGCATGATTTCATTATTCATAGATACAAGTATCATTATATTTGCTTCACTTACAATATTATTTTGCAAGATACCTTTGCGATAGAGTGGTTCGTGGAGGCCACGTCCAGTTTATTCCTGCCTCTTCAAACTCAATGGCTCAGATGGCAAATCAAAGGGTGGAATTGACTGCGGACGAGGTTTCGACTGTCATGTGCTGCACTGAAACGAGGATGTACATCTTCCCCTACAATCGAGAGTAAGTTCCATTTGTTTTTCGAGTAGCTAGACCTTCCCACATGGAAGCGAAAGCAACCATATGCTGTGATTTTATTTTCAGAATATATCTTAAGTACTTTTGGTTTTCCCTTTTTTCCATAGGGACCATTGGTTTTTGCTGGTCTTCATACCAGAAATCGATCGAGTATATTGCATCGACTCAATGACTGTGGGAATTTCCAAACGAAATAGATCATGCCTTCAACTGATTCATTTGTAAGTGGAACACATTCGTGTCATTCCTTCAACTTCGATGTTTTACAAAAATGGTTGTTCACATAAATGTGTTCTTATACATTTCGCACTCTCTTGGCTCAATTATTTACAATTACTGTTACTTAGTATATTATCATATATTGTGTGAACCCCAATTTCTGAAAATATTTTTCCACATCTTGACAAAAATATGTTTCCATCTATTGTAGGATTGCAAAAAAATATCGATGGTCCAATTCCAAACAAAATAGGTCCTACCCTTCCAACTACACTTGGGATGCCATAAACATCAATGTACGTATTATCCCATACCTTCATATTTCACGTGTCATTTTCATCTTCGTAATCGGTTCAACAAATTCTCTTTTCCATCATCAGCACAAGATACAAAGTATTACTTGGGAGTGTGGATACCATTGCATGTATTACATGGAAAAAATTGTTAGGCACGTACATGACATTGACATTATTCCGGTACGTTTTCCTACAATTTTTCTATGTATTTGTTATTCTCACATATACATCCTTCTCTTAACATGTGATTTAATGCATTGTTTCAGCAATTTCCGGAAGATTACACTTCACTGGGGAGCGATGAACTGCGGAGAATTGCTTTGAAATGGGTTTGTATTTTTGCAAAAAGTACTCTACCAAAATGCATAGCTCAATTGAATGTCATACAGGACTTGCACAAATCGTCAGATAGTGGTTAGTATTATCTCTTACGAGAAAGGTAATTGACCTTCACTTCTGATGCTCGTCAAATTCGATGATGAGGGGGGTTCCAGTATCTTAGGCCACTACGAATCACGTCATGCTCTTCTTTTACTAGTCATAAATTATACTTCATCGAATTCAATGCTTTCTTCAACCTACTTTCTTGTCTATGCATCATGGTGGCTCGGAATTGTTCAATTTGTCTTCGTGCACCGTTCTGTTACTACGCACAACAAATAATGGGTACCATGCTTGAAAAAATAACGCACCTGGTTGTAAAACAAGCATAACAAAGGAACTGGTTGCCTAAAGATGAACTGAAAGAGGGGCAGCGCGCCGCATCTTACAGTGACCACAATAGTTACTCACGCTTTTAACACCGGTTTCTTCCGATTACAAAAGCGGTGCTAATATTAAATGGTGCAAAATTAACGCTTTTAGCACCACTTTCAAAACCGCTTCTAAAAAAAGGTAAAATAATAACCGGTGATATATTCACATCATAGCGCCAGTTTTTAAACAGGTGCAAAATATAACCGGTGCAACAAATAAACAACTCTAGCACCGGTTTTTTTTCCGGTGCTAACAAATAACCGGTGCAATAAACACGTTTTTATCACCGGTTCCCAAGCCATTGCAAAACTATAACCGGTGCAATTTATTTTTCTGGTCACCGGTTTAAAAACCGGCGCTACCTACAAACCGGTGATAAATATACAGATTTAACACCGGTTCCATAATCGGTGCAAAAAAACCGGTGCAACAAAATTATATTTAACACCGGTGTTATAACTGGTGTAAGAATGACAAATTTTACACCGGTTTTTCATAGCACCGGTTACAAAAAACCGGTGCTAATATGGTACATTATAGCACCGGTAACTTAAACCGTTGCAAAATATAACCGGTGCTAATATAAGAAATTTAGCACCGGTTTTTCTTGAACCGGTGATAATGTAACAGCGCTTACTTAGGCACCGGTTTTTTAACCAGCCAAAAACTGGTGCTAGGAACCAAAAAAACCGGTGCTACAGGTGTCTTCGCGTGGTAGTGTTAGCAGCAGTTGAAAAAACGGTGCAAAAAAAACCGGTGCTAAATTTTCAACCGGTGCTAACAAAAAAAACGGTGTTAATTTAGCACCGGTCGAAAAAAAATGGTGCTAGAACACAATTACTTAGGCACTGGATTTTTTTCCCGAAAAAATCGGTGCTAGAGGTGGGTCTCTGTGGTAGTGTTCATTCATGTTAGTATTCATAGATTATATTCTGACAAAAAATATTACTGAATGAAACATCTATAAATTTACTAGTTTAGGAATATATTATTTTCCTATGTAATATGCAAAAACAACACCTCACCTCAGACCTATACTGGCATGGCATGGGCGGAATTACCATGGCTAGTGGTAGGGCTCCAGCCCTACCTGAGATTCCGACGCCATGGTAGTAGTGGTTAAAAGCAGTTAAAGCGCTTCCCTGCAGCGGAGCGGAGTTTTTAGGCGTATTCCATGATTTTCTGGCACAAGCAACCGAGGAAGAAGGCCGCAACAAGCCTTCTTTTTTTGGCCCATAATACATCAAAATGATGTTGTTTTGGCTCAAGTCAAACGACATCGTTTTGATTAGTGCAGAAGCAAAAAAAAATCAAATTTGGGTATTTGTATTGGGCCAAAATCCAAAAAAAGATTACCCACATACAAAATCCTTTGCCAAATCTTGCAACCAATTTTGCAACAAACCCAAAAAGCTAAAACGTAAATCAGCCAGCATTCCAAGCTTCCAGCCTCCAGCTCTGGCCACCGCTGCCGCCGTCCCGCCACCATCTAGAGACTCCGGATGCCGTCCCGCCACCGTCCGTCCGTCCCTTCTCCAGCCCCACCTAAAAAAACAAATCCTGATTCTACCACTATATACTGGGAGGAGGTTTGATGCTATAAGTTCAAAATATTATCATCATTAAGTTCAAAGCAGGGTGTCATCTTGGGATAACTAAATACATACAGGCATGAATGCTAGCTTCCGTGATCCGTGATGAGATTTAGTTTATTCTAGTATGAAGGAAGGACATTCAAAAATGAAACATGAGAAACAAGGAGAGGAGGAAGTTGTCGAAAGAAGAAGAGGTTTTTTCAAGAAGAGAAGATGTATCATCAAGATATATCATTGATAGCTTGTCCCTCGAACTCATATTTTCATTGTTGATCCCTGGTTATTACATGACGATCTGAATGTGAGTGATTTTTAAAAAAAAGAAGAAGGGAGGAATAAATGAAGCTGTGGTAGATATGAATAAAAAGAGGAGAATCTAGAATGCTTCAAGACCAAATCCTATTTTTATGAATCGCAACGCTTTGCTTTTTAGTTCAAGTGCCATATTGAGATCGACGGAGCGCTCGATAGACCGCCGTCGATCTCGAGGGACTACCAGCGAGAGGCTACGACGGTGAGATAGGGGATGTACAGGAGGGCAATCAAAATTTGACAGCTTTTTCCAGCGAGGCTTCGATACAATGTATTAGCTTCTTGCATGCTTCGAGGGCACATAGCTTCCTCGAGCTTAGGTATTTTCTTCGAGTAATATTTCTGGGGACAAGGGTACGCACATGATTTCTTCGAGTGTGGTGAGAGAATGATTTTCCGTAGAGAATTGTATTATTGATTACTGAATATATAGAGAGTACAATAGAGGTGTAATAAGGAAAGAACTCTAATAATAATAAATCATAATCTAATCGGGAATCTGATTTATTCTAACACCCACCCCCTCAAGCGAAGAGTCGGATGCTCGCCGATGCACAGCTTGAACTTGAAGAACTCAAACAGCGGATGAGAGAGCCCCTTGGTGAAGATGTCCGCAATCTGAAGAGAAGTTAGAACATGAGCAATGCGTAGCTTTCCAGATGTTACCAACTCACGAACAAGATGATAGTCAATGTCGATGTGCTTCGCCAGCTTGTGTGCCACCGGATTCTAAGCCAAAAAGATAGCACAACTATTATTGCATAACAGCAATGGAGAACCAGAAAGCAGAACCCAAAGTTCCCGAAGCAAATGAGTGAGCCATACCACTTCTGAAGCAGTGTTGGCTAGACCACGATATTCAGACTTAGTGCTAGATCGAGAAACAATAGGCTCTTTCTTGGCACTCTAAGGAACCAGATTCCCACCAAGATAAACCGCATAGCCATAAGTGGACCGACGAGTCTCCAGACAACGGGCCCAGTCTGCATCAGAGTACCCTAACACCTCAGGAGTACTAGCAGAATGAAAGCTAAGACCAAAATGAAGAGTGCCACGAACATATCACAGAATTGTGTGACTGCACCAAAATGGTCATCTCTGGGATCCTGAAGATAATAACTCACCGTGTTGACCAAGAATACCAAATTCGGGCAAGAGATGGTGAGATACTAGAGAGCACCAACATGAGAATGATAAAGTGTAGAAATCTAGAACGGAGAACTGGTAGAGCTATGCAGCTGTGAACCAGCTACAATTGAGGTTGAAACAGGTGCAGACATACCGGCCCAATTCAAAATATCACGAGCATACTTTGCTTGGCCAAGTAGTAACCCTGAAGAGGTAGGCCAACTTCAAGACCAAAAGTAATGAAGAGCACCAAGATCCTTAATCGCAAACTCTCTGTGTGTTCGATCGATGAACTGGCGAAGAAGAGTCGAGTCATTGCCTGTAAGAATGATATTGTCCACATACACAAGTAGGTACATTAACGATGACCCTCTCGAGAGGACAAATAAAGAAGTATTAGCTGAGCTGCACCGAAAACCAAGCTATGTCAGATAACTGCTGAAACACTGGAACCAAGCCTGATAAGCCTGCTTAAGACCATAAATGGCCTTTCGTAAGTGACAAACATAGTCTGGATGAGCAGAATCCTGATAACCAATGGCTGTTTCATGTAGAATAGAACATCAAGAACACCATTTAGGAAAGCATTATTGACATCCAACTCAGGAAGTGGCCAGGAATGCATGGTGGCTATGGCAATGGCCGTCTTAATAGTGGAGGCTTTGACACAGGATTGAAAGTGTGGTCAAAATCAAAACCTGGAATTTGTGAGAAACCCTGAGCCACAAGTCTAGCTTTGTGAAGCTTAATAGTGCCATCTGGTTGATACTTGAGCGTATAGACCCATTTGGAGTCAACCACGTTGACATCTGAAGGTCGAGGCACTAAGTCCCAAGTGTGTTGACCACGAAAAGCGGTCATCTCATCATCCATAGCTGAAACCCAAGCTGGATCTCATAGGGCAAAGCGATAATCAGTGGACTCTATCTGAGAAAAGAGTGCAGCAGTGAGACCATGAGCAATAATATCAGAAAAATTCCGGCACTGAATGGAACCACTAGAAGATCGAGTAGCAATCTGATAGGTATGAGGTTGTGGCGAAAAAGCTGGAGGAATCGAACCAGCTGACGATGCTAAAAAAGATCGAGCAGAGCTGACCGGAGAGTGAACTTTGGAAGATGCAGGAGAAAGGACAGCTGAGACTGGCTGAGGCTTAGAGGCTGATGGCTGAGGCATGGTGGGTGGCGGCTGAGATGTGATGGCTGGCGGCTGAGGAGCCGGGTCTGGGTCAGCCGTCCAGATGAAGCATGGTGGTGAAGAAGGGGAGGCTGGAATAGGCACAGGCATAGTGACCCCAATCGATGAAGTAACAGTTCCATAAAAAAATTATGAAATCTCTAGATCCAAAATAGAAAGATTGTTCGTGGAAGATGAGACATAAGGGAATAAAGTTTCAACAAAACGAACATGGTGAGAGACATAGATGTGGCTAGAAGTCGGTTTGAGAAATTAGAAGCCCTTGTGATGAGGGATGTAGCCAATAAAAGCACACAGAATGGATCGCGGTGCAAACTTATCAGTAGCAGTGGCACGCATACATGGAAATGCATGGCAGCCAAATGAGTGAAAGAGGTATAGTCGGGCACATGACCAAAACCAGCCTCAAAAGGTGATTTTCCACCAAGAACTGAACTAGGCAGATGGTTAATGATGTAAACCACGGATGAGAAAACTTCCATCCAATAACAATGTGGCACAAAAGAGTGAAAAAACATGGAAAGACCAGTCTCTCTGATGTGACATGCTTCCGCTCAGCTCGGCCATTCTGAGCAAGTTATAGAGAGATAACATCTGATGATGAATACCACATGATATGAAGTGAGCCTGAAGTCGGTGATTAGTAAACTCTGTGCCACCATCGGTGTGAAAATTTTTAACCCTAGTAGAAAAATGGGTCTCAACAAATTTCTGAAACTGGATAAATGTTTCATAGAAGTCCGACTTATGCCGCATCAGGAGAAACCATGTGAATTGCAAAAACTCATCGTTGAAAATGGCATAATAAGAAAAACCACATGCCGATAAAATAGGGGCTGGTCTCCACAAATCGTAGTACACCTTATCCAACAAACCAGAAGCACGCTTGTCACTAGTGGAAAAAGGTAAATGGATACTCTTGGCTATCTGACAAGGAGAGCAACTAACAGATGTCGGCATAGCAGAAGTGATAGTAATATAGCCCTGTCGATTTAACAATAGAACAGTATCATGTGACACATGACCGAGGCGAGCGTGCCACTGCTCAAAAGAAGCCTAAAGCTTTCCAGAGCGTAATTTGCCTAAAAAACTGGAATCACCAGTCTCAAGAAAATAAATACTTGAACTATGGCGGCCTTTACCAATTATCTTCCCTGTATGCTTATGCTCAATGGAAAATGCGTTGGCATCAAATATAACATGAACAAGTAAATCACGAGTAAGCTTACTAATGGACAATAAACTTCTAGTAATCTGAGAGACCACAAGGAAATCATTAATAGAGAAACCAGACACTGACCGATGTGAGAAGTAGATAATGATTCACCATTTCCAACAAGAATAGAATCAGAACAACGATAACATTGTACTTTATCAAGATTACAGGTGCGGGCAGTGATGTGAGATATAGCACCTGAATCAATGATTCACTGATTTGATGAAGGATGACGGTTGGGACCATTCAAACTGGCCTGAAATAAAGTTTTGTTCGTAATCCAATTAGCTGAAAAATCTTCCTAAGACGATTCCATGTGTTTAGTGGTGCCAGAATCAAATTTATACTTAGAGCCATTGTGTTTAAGCTTTGAGAGATCACTAGAATAAGTCATAATGCTTAGAGAGAGAAAATAGGAACAAGTATGTGCAGAGAAGCTGGACAAATGTAAAGTAGCACTGTACACTGCGAGGCGCGTGTAGCCATACGCTTGAACACCTACGGGGCGCGTGTAGCCACGCGCTTGGACAACTGCGGGCGCACTAAACACCTTGGGCGCGTGTAGGCATGTGCGGCTCATGGATCTGACATGCTGGAAGATTCGCTAGAGCAGTTAAGAAGGGAGCCACCATCCTAGAGAAATTGACTGGCCTGGAGGAGATGAAGAAACCGTGAAGTTGTTGCAGATGGAAGCCAATCAGGCAGATGAAGAAACCGATGAAGCTCACCATTTATAATTGCTGGAACTCTCTGAAAATAGAAGCTTGAACTCACTGGAGATTGAAAATTGCCGATGCAGTTATTCACCAGAGACAACTGTGAGAGCAAGGATGTTAACCAGTGGAAAACTTGAAAGGTCAGTAGCTACTTGACCGCTGAAATGAGAAAGTCGGACTGCTAGAGGTGCGCCAGTGGAGAGAAAATGATTTGTCACTTCCGGAGAGACACCGAATAGTAGACGGAAAGGACTGCTAGAAGAGCCAAAATTTGGTCGGAATTTGGACGGAATCCGGTGGTTGTTCAGTCGGCCAGAAAAAGAGAGAGAGGCGGCCAAAAAAATAATTAGGGTTTGGGATTTAGGATTAGAACTTGCTCTGATACCATGAGAGAATGGCTTTCCGCAGAGAATTGTACTATTGATGGCTAAACATATAGAGAGTACAATAAAGGTGTAATAAGAAAAGACTTTAATCCTAATAAATCATAATCTAATCAGGAATCTGATTTATTCTATACGTGGCATATGAGATTCCAATAGGACTGGGAGACTCGATGGCGAGATCGAGCTTCATCAAAAAATTGGTTCTGCTGGTACCAAAACATGATATCAAGAAAATTTTTAAAACACTTCTGTTTATGCTAAAGCCTCTCAAGCTCACCAAAATTGGACCTCTTCCGTTGAAATTCGAAGTCTCAAGAGCTTTCACTAAAAACACAGTGAATGCATCATCGATGAAGACCCCCCCCCCTCCGAGAGGTCTTTTCATCTCGACATTCCATCGAGTTTTTTATTATCATCATTGTCATTGAACTACCTCGGACTTCTGTATGAAACCTGTAGCAGTGCCCCTCATCGCTGAATCCCCCCAAGCTCACCAAAAGGATCCAGTAGCACCCCAACGTCGACCACCACCGATGGGGAAATATTCATACACCTGGGAGTGGATATGCTTCATTACATCACACGTGATGGGAAAAATTGATGGTGATCGTGGGATTTGGACGTATGTTTAACACGGGATGAGCTACTATAATGACTAAGGTTGGGTTCCACTCCAAACTATCGTCGCCAATTGAAGAGCTCCTTCATCGAGCTCAATGTCGTCAGTTGCAAAAAAATTTGAAGTGCTTAAAATACAGATGAAATATTTGTCTGCTAGGTCCGTTCAAATCTGGCAGCCCTCATTCTCGAGCATGCCAAAGCCGTTGAAGTTAAGCTCCTTGAAGCTGGGTCCTCAAGTATGCCAAGGACATCAAAGTCTCGAAGATGGGTTTTGAAGCCTCGAGAGCCCCGCTACTAGCCTTCTTTTATATTAGAGGGTGTCCTTGAAGTACACCGTCAAAATCAGTTTGCTCTCGAGCTTAGTCATAAAGCCTTAACATTGCTATCCCGAGAAGGGCCTTGATAGAATGATTTGCCTAAGGAATTGTATTATTGATAGCTGAATATATAGAGAGTACAATAGAGGTGTAATAAGGAAAGAACTCTAATCATAATAAATCATACTCTAATCAGGAGTCTGATTTATTGTAACACCCCCCTCAAGCAAAGCGTCGAATGCTCACCGACGCACAACTTGGACCTGAAGAACTCGAACAGCAGATGAGAGAGCCCCTTGGTGAAGATGTCCACAATCTGAAGAGAAGTCGAAACATGAGCAATGCGCAACTTTCCAGATATCACCAACTCACGAACAAAATGGTAGTCAATGTTGATGTGCTTCGCCCGCTATCGGATTCTGAGCCAAGAAGATAGGACTGCTATTGTTGCATAACAGCAGTGGATAACCAGAAAGCGGAACCTGAAGATCACAAAGCAAATGAGTGAGCCATACCACTTCTGAAGCAGTGTCAGCGAGAGTACGATATTCAAACTCAGTGCTAGAGCAAGAAACAGTGGACTGTTTCATGGCACTCCAAGAAACCACGTTCCCACCAAGATAAATCACATAACCATAAGTGAACCGATGATTCTCCAAACAGTGAGCCCAGTTAGCATCAGAGTACCTTAACACATTAGGAGTACTTGTAGAACGAAAGCTAAGACTAATACCCCAAAATCCGTGTCACTACAGCAAATGGTCATCTCTGGGATCCTGAAGATACTGACTCATCATGTTGATCGAGAATGCCAAATTTGGGGAAATATGGTGAGATACTGGAGAGCACCAACAAGAGAACGATAAAGTGTAGGATCCCAGAACGGAGGACTGGTAGCTGTGAAGCTAAGAACCAGCAATAATTTGAGTAGAAACAGGTGCTGCATCAGACATACCGACCCAATTCAAAATATCACAAGCATACTTTGCTTGGCTAAGCAGTAACCCTGAGGAGGTAGGTGAAACTTCAAGACCAAGAAAGTAATGAAGAGCACCAAGATCCTTGATCGCAAACTCTATATGTGTCCGATCAATGAACTGACAAAGAAGAATCGAGCCATTACCTGTAAGAATGGTATCGTCCACATACACAAGTAGGTACAGTAACGATAACCCTCTCGAGAGGACAAATAAAGAAGCATCAGCTGAGCTGCACCAAAAACCAAGCTGTGTCAGATAACTGCAGAAACGCTGGAACCAAGCCCGAGAAGCCTGCTTATGACCATATATGGCCTTTCACAAGCAACAAACATAGTATGGATGAGCAGAATTATGATAACCAACGGGTTACTTTATGTAGACTGGAACATCAAGAACACCATTAAGGAAAGTGTTCTTGACATCCAACTAATGAAGTGGCCAGGAACGCATGGTGGTTATGGCGAGAACCGTCCTGACAGGGGAGGCTTTAACCACAGGACTGAAAGTGTGGTCAAAATCAAAACCCGGAATGTGCTAGAAACCCCCCGCCACAAGTCTGGATTTGTGGTGCTCAATAGTGCCATCTAGTCGATACTTGAGCCTATAGACCCATTTGGAGCCAACAATGTTGACATTCGAAGGTCGAGACACTTAATCCCAAGTGTGCTGACCACGAAGAGCAGCCATCTCATCATCCATGGCTAAAATTCAGGCTGGATCCTGAAAGACACAGCGATAATCAGTGGGCTCTGTCTGAGAAAGGAGTTCAGCAGTGAGACTATGAGTAATAATATCTGAATAATCCCAATGCTGAATAGCACCAGTAAAGGACCGAGTAGCCTTCTGATGGGTATGAAGCAAGGGCAAAAAAGCTAGAGGAGTCGAACTAGCTGACGACGCCGAAAAAGATTGAGCTGCGTTACCTGGAGAGTGGCCGTTGGAAGTCACCGGAGAAAGGACGGCCAAGACTGGCTGAGGAGTGGTGGCCGGTGGCTGAGGCGTGATGGCCGGTGGCTGAGATGTGTGGCCTTCGGGTGAGGAGCTGGGTCCTGGTCGGCCATCCAGATGGATCATGGTGGTGAAGGAGGGGCGGGTGGAATAGGCACAGGCGTGGTGGCCCTAATCGGTGAAGTAACAGCTCCATAAAAAAATATGAAATTTCCAGATCCTATATAGAACAACTTTCTGCGGAAGATGAGACATAAGGGAATAAAGTATCATCAAAACGAATGTGGTGAGAGACATAGATACACCCAGAAGTCAGGTCGAGACACTGGAAGCCCTTGTGATGAGGGTTGTAGCAAATAAAAATACACAGAATGGATCGCGGTGCAAACTTTTCAGTAGCAGTGGCACGTAGACATGGAAATGCACTTCAGTCAAATGGGTGAAAGAGGGTATAGTATGACATATGACCAAAAACAACCTCAAAAGGTGGTTTTCAACCAAGAACTGAACTAGGCAGATGGTTAATGATGTAAACTGTGGAGGAGAAATCTTCCACTCAATAACAGTGTGGCACAAAAGAGTGAAAAACATGGCAAGACCAATCTCTGTGATGTGACAATGCTTCGGGCTCAGCTCGGCCGTTCTGAGCAGGTGTAGAGGGCGATGGCATCTGATGCTGAATGACAATGATATGAAATGAGCCTGAAGTTGATGATTAGTAAACTCTGTGCCACCATCGGTCTGAAAATTTTTAACCCTAGTAGAAAAATGGGTCTCAATGAATTTCTAAAACTGGATAAATGTGTCACAGAAATCCGACTTATACCGCATCGAGAGAAACTATGTGAATCACAAAAATATATCGATGAAAATGACATAATAAGAAAAATCACCTGCCAATAAAATAGGGGTTGGTCTCCACAAATCACAATGCACCTTATCCAACAAACCAGTAGCGCTTGTCACCAGTGGAAATAGGTAAACGGCTACTCTTGGCCATCTGACAAGGAGAGCAACTAACAGATGCCGGCATAACTGAAGTAACAGTAATATGTCCACGTTGACTTACAACTGAACAATATTATGAGACACATGACTGAGGCCTGAGTGCCACTGCTCAAAAGAAGCCTGAAACTTTCCGAAGCGTAATTTGTCTAAAAAGCTGCAATCACTAGTCTCAAGAAAATAAAGACCTGAACTATGATGGCCTTTACCAATTATCTTCCCTGTATGCTTGTACCTTATCAAGATGACTGGTGCAAGCGGTGATGTAGCATGTGAATCAACGATCCACTGATTCGACGAAGAATGACGGTTGAGACCATTCAAACTGGCCTGAAACTAAATCTTATCTGCAATCCAATTAGTGGAGCATTCTTCCCAAGATATAGGTCCCAAATAAACCATAGCAAAAGACCGAAAATTGCACAATCGGCCGAATCGCACAGAAAATTGACTGGGTGTTGACGAGAATTTGAGCAACTCGCGAGAAAAGGCTTCAACTCGCGAGAAATTGGAGGGCGCGAGAAACTCTCTTGTTGGTGAGTCGCGTGTACACACATGGTTTCCACGCGCCGGAGGTCCTCCTTCATGGAGCGCGTGAATCTCACATGCTGGAATTGAGTTCGCTGGTGACGAAGAAAAGGAAAGTTGAGAGGATGCCGTTGGAACAGGAAAAGCCGGAGATGGATACCGTCAAGAAACGCCGATGTGGTTCTTGGCCAGAGAATTTGCTGAGCTAGAAACGTCCACCACTGTGGATCTCTCAGGCCACGACTGAAGGAACAACATGAATTTGTTTCAACGCTGCTGGAGGCATGACTGAAGCAAGACCGAATCGGAGCAGCTATGTGATGAGGGCACCGAGAAGAACTTCAAACTGCAGGGAATGGAGAGGAGAACTCACTGGGAAAAGATGCCGTAGAACCGCTTAAATTTGACTGGTAATTGTGTCGGGGAAGAGGACCAGTGGCCGGAATTGTTTTGAGAATTGGAATTTTAAGGAATTAGGTAATTAGGCCGGAAAAAAAATTAGGTTAGGATCAGAACTTGCTCTGATACCATGATAGAATGATTTGCTGTAAGGAATTATATTATTGATAACTGAATATATATAGAGTACAATAGAGGTGTAATAAGGAAAGAACTCTAATCATAATAAATCATAATCTAATCAGCAGTCTAATTTATTCTAACAGGCCTCGGCCCTCGAGAGACTTACCACCGCTTCTCTTCGTCGGCCTCGAGGTCGCTCCTGAGCTCACCCATGGTGCGTAATGACCCGAAGACTATAGCAGAAGCATCGGAAATGAAGACGAAATATTATCCTGCAATCGTCCTCGGAAAAGCTAGCGAACTGGGCCATGGGGTAGGCGTTCTGGTGCTGTTGCAAATGACAACGTAAAGAAAGGTTACCAGTGTTGTTTCTGATTTCCTTAAAGCTCAAAGTTCTTATGGTGCTCTGTATAGTGTGAACGTCAACAACCTTCAAGCCACTGCTTAAGTCGGAGGTAATTTTCCCTATTTGAAAGTTTGGCACCTGTGGGTGAGTTTTACTTGGGCCTCTTAAGAGAAAAACTAAATATTATGCTCTTTCTCCCTCTTGCATCCCTACTACCCTATAAAAGCACAAGAAAAGTTGATGCATTGATTTTTGTGTACGGAGTTTTAAGTATTTCATATTCCTTTTGCATGCCTACTGGCTACTACCATATTTAATTGTGAAATAAATAAAAACAGAAAAGAGGAAAGAAAGAGGTGGTGCATGTGATGCATCCAACCCAGTAACTGCCATGAATGTCGATGAAGGAATTTTAGATTATGACTTGGTAGCCTAGCACTCACATTGTTCCGGAAATTTGATGGGATTGCCACCGTTGAAATTAGTCGCATTGTGTGTTTTGATGCCGAGGCAAATTAAAATCTGGAACTGAGCGGAAGCCAGGATTAGTTTTTTTTTTTTTTTTTTTTTGAGAGGAAGAGCTCTGTTTTTATTTCAGACAGATAACTCTGTGCACATAGGTTTTACAAACACAATGTTAAGAACTCAGGTTCCTAGCCTGTACAAAATGGCTGTTAACATGAATACTAACTTCTGTACTAACAAGATTCAATCATAAAGCAATCTAGAGCCTCATGAACAAACAAAATTTACGGGTTCGCGACAAAGAATCATAAGACCCCATCAATGAGCATTCTAAGCCAGGATTAGTTGAATAACTGATTGACAAATAGAACAATTTTGTAGAAAATCATTTTCCAGGTAACTAAAATAATTGTTACTTGGGATCGAATAAAATTATTTTAAATTCTATTTTTGAATTTTAAAATAATTTCAGGGGCAGTAACTATGCATAAATTACTAGTGTAAAATGAGTTACATGACTATTTAAACAAAGCCATGCAAAAAATGGTTTCCCAAACCCTCTCCCTTATAATGTGCTTGCTCGGCTCCTATTGGAAGAATGTTAAAGGAAAAAGGTTTGAGCTTAAGTGTTTGATGTGATTCAACTTGCACTTTTCATATACGAGTATCTGTCGCTAGATTTTTTAGCTTAATGCAATTTTCGCAAGCACCCCACTAATGTTTTATCTGACATGATAATTGAAATTTGAGTCAGTGTTACATGAATATGTATGATCATGCAAGTTCCTCTACTGTGAACGGAAGGATTGGTGCAGCTTATGTTACTTATTTGAGGGCTGCTTTATTTACGCCTCTCTATTACTCATGATGGTTTTCGATTATTATTTTCTGATGGCATGGTATTCGGTATTTTTTTGAATTACGGGGGCATCATAGCATGAGGTGGAGATGTATGATTTTGCTAAATATATGGAAATGAGGAGAATATTGCTTTTACTGCAGTCGTAGTACTAACCAGGTGCTACATTCTGCTGAAAGATAAGTGGAACTTTTCCAAGTGATCGGATAGTTCACTATAGTTAGTGTCCATCTTTCAGAAGCCAGAAAACAAGTGGGCTGATGTCTTTCAATTGAAGGGGGTAGGGCACCCGAGGAGAATCACCATTATAAATCGAAGGAGAATCACCCGATGATATTTCCAGCCACGGCTGATGTTCGAGTGGTTTGCTCTAAAGCGGCACTCTAGTGATGATCGAGCGGGTTCGTTTAAAGAGGCGCTCTTGATGATATTTCCAGCCACGACTGATGTTCGAGTGGTTTTCTCTTCCGCGGCACTCAGGGTGATGTTCGAGTAGTTTGCTATCGAGAGACCCTTCGAGCGAGGGAGGGAAACTCAATATATTCGAGGATATGATGTTTAGAGAACTAAGGCATTCCTACGATGTTAACGTATTAAAATTTAAGTTGATTCAAAAACTTGAACATATTTATCATGCCTCGATTTCTCCGGGGGCTCTTGATGATACTCTTATGAAGATAGGATTGGGCCGTAGACCAGTCCATTAAATACTACCTTTAGCCCAATAAGGTTTTGTCATGAATGGGCCAAATGAGCATTCAATAGACAGTTAATAAGAATTGCGATTACATCCAATGAGTGTTAGGGTTTAATTAGTATAAATATGAAGGTATGTCATTCATTTTGGGCATTCATAATTACTCCTGATTACTAAGATTAATTACTGACTTTATCATCGGAGGGGTTTCCCCACGGAGTCACTCCAAGGGCTTTGTTTTGCAGGTAATATGCTAAGGGCCCGGTAGTTCAGGTTCTTGATAGTTTAAAGTGGTGCTCTAAATGATATTTCCATCCATGACTGATGTTCGAGTGGTTTGCTTTAAAATAGTACTCTAGTGATGATCGAGCGGGTTGCTTTAAAACGGCGCTCTAGATGATATTTCAAGCCAAGGTTGATGTTCGAGTGGTTTTCTCTAAAGCAGCACTATAGTTGATGATCGAGCAGGTTTCTTTAAAGCGGCACTTTAGATGATATTTCCAGCCACGGCTGATGTTCGAGTGGTTTGCTCTAAAGCGGAACTCCAGTGATGATCAAGCGGATTGCTTTAAAGCGGCGCTCTAGATAATATTTCCAGCCACGGCTGATGTTCGAGTGGTTTGCTCTAAAGCGGCACTCTAGTGATGATCGAGCAGATTGCTTTAAAGCGGCGCTCTAGATGATATTTCCAGCCACGACTGATGTTCCAGTGGTTTGCTCTTCAGCAGCACTCAGGGTGATGTTCGAGTGGTTTGCTATCGAGAGACCCTTCGAGCGAGGGAGGAAAACTCAATATATTCGAGGATATGATGTTAAGAGAACTAAGGCATTCCTACGAAAACATATTCGAATTTAAGTTGATTCGAATACTTGAACGTAGTTATATCATGCCTCGAGTTCTTTGGGGGTTCTTGATGATACTCCTATGAAGATCGAATTGGGCCGCAGAACAGTCCATTAAATATTACCTTTAGCTTAATAAGATTTTTTCATGAATGGGCCAATATGGGCATTCAATATGCAGTTAATAAGAATTACGGTTACAGACAAGGAGGGTTAGGGTTTAATTAGTATAAATATGAAGGTATGTCATTCATTTGGGGCATTCACAATTACTCCTAATTACTAAGATTAATTACTAACTTTATTATCGGAGCATTTTTCCCCCGGAATCTCTCGGGGATTTTGTTTTGCAGGTCATATGCTAAGGGCCCGGTGGTTCAGCTTCTTGACAGTTTCCATACCCATCAATGACTAACAAGTGACAACTGTTTTCTCTTCTGCCAAGTATGATTTAAAAAATGGCATTAGGCCAAAAAACTGAAGAAACTTGCTACAGAGTTATAAAAAGAAATAGTTGCTCTTTATGATCACTTTCTTTTATATTTCAGTGGAGGAACAAGAATGGACTCTTCCGCGCGGGACTTGGAATAATATCAACAAACCAAGAAAATGGAAATATGACCTAAATCGGAGGAAAACATACCTCCTACAACTCCTACTGTGAGCAAGGGATGTACAACCACTTCACATGTTTCAGCAAGATCATCGAAGCAATCTAAGGATGAACAGACTAACAAATAAAGCTTTCATTGACGTTGAAAACTTGTCTCGATCCATCCCAGTCTTCTTTGCCACAGCCTGAGTAATAAGATTAGTCTTCCACTGTTGTAAGAACCACAAAACATAGATAATTAAGCGCCCTTCCAAGCAGGTAAAATGTGTTGTGCTTCAATAGTATTAGGTGCATTATGACTCCACTACAAGCAAGAACAGTCAACAACAACAATCATCAAATTTGCGAGTCAAACAATAACAATCAGCAAAACAAGGCACGTACACATACAAAAAAGTCACTCATTCTAACTTAGTAGAAAAGGCCATGAAGATTGCAAGATATCAAACCGGATTGAAATATGAGTGAAGAATGAGCTGGTTAAGAAGAAGAAGTTTGAAACTGATTAAGAAGAAGAAGTTGGCGGGTGTTCTTCATTTCTCCATTTCGGGCGCCAATATTGAAACCTTACTAAAACGCAGCCTTCCATTGTCATTTCATTTTTCTGTTGCTTTGGTTGTTAGCTAGTACACGTGTCCTCTTGTAATAGGCAGGACTGTTTTGTTGTCTGGTATAAACCAAACAATGCAACTCATTTTGTGTGTGTAATTTTTCTGTATAATTCTGATGAGATGAATGAAAATGCTACGGCTTCCTCTGATCTTCTTCTTTCTTTTCATTTTCTGATTTAACAAGTTTTCATGGTATCAGAGCACACTAGGTAGATCCAGTGCTGTTCATTTCATTTTCAATTTTCTGCTTCTACTGATATCCATAAGTAATGGATTCGGATTATGAATCTGTGAATTTAGTTGCGAATTCTCTGAGAGACAACAGAGGTTTCACCAGATCTAGAAGGAATGAGATAGACAATCCTTTTAACCTTCAAAGCTCTGACAACTCGAATTTAGTACTAGTTGCAGAGCCACTCAATGAATACAACTATATCACTTGGAGCAGATCAATGGTTGTGGCAATCAGATCCAGAGGAAAGCTTAAGTTCCTGACAGGAGAATTGAAGGCACCAGAGATGGATGATCCATTATTTGACAGATGGGACAAGGTAAACTCAACCTTGATTTCCTGGCTTCTGAACTCAATTTCAAAGAAAATAGCTAGGGGATTTATGTTCTGTGAAGATGCACATACTTTGTGGAATGAACTGAAAGAGAGATTTGGTGAATGCAATGGACCTTTAATTTATAAATTAAAGAAAGACATATGTGAATTGAAGCAAGCAAATGATTCTGTGGCTGTGTATTTTATTGAATTGAAAGGTTTGTGGGATGAGTATGCCTGTTTAAGACCTAGAAAGAGATGTAATGTGGATTGCATAAACTATACATGTTTGCCTGCTGAAGAAGATGATAAACTTCATCAGTTCCTGATGGGATTGAATGAGGAATATAGTTCTATCAGTCACCAAATTTTACTGATGGATCCATTTCCTAGTGTTGGTAAAGCTTGTCAAATGATCAGTAGAATTGAGAAGTAGAAAATAGTACATGAAGGGTATCAGGAAATTCAGAATACATCTGCAATGGCAGTCAGATTTTACAGGGACACAAAGATGCCTTATCAATTCAGAGATGGATCCACTGTACATCACGAGGATACAGATGGCATCAGGAAAAGAAATGTTAGAAGAAAAGATCTAAGATGTAATCATTGTGGAAAACTGGGGCATGTCAAGGGGAACTGCTTCAAGATCAAGGGTTATCCAGAATGGTGGGAAGGAAATAGAGACATAACAGTTAAGGTTCAGCCACAACAGAAACCACAATTTACTCAACAGCCCTATCAGAAGACATATCAACCTAACCATGCTTATTAGAGATTCTTAGCACATGCAGTGACTGAGGAGGAAGAAAGTCCAATAAGTGATGTGGATGAAAAACTTCAAGCTCTAATTGCAAAATTGGTGGAAGCTCAGCTGGAGAAGAAGCAAAAGGGAAAGGAGCCCATACAACATCAAGGAGGAATGGCAAACTATGCTCATTATCATGATTTTGCAGGTAGTATTACTACTAATTTCTCACTTAATGTGTTTTCTCTGAATGATGATAATTGGATTGTGGATAGTGGGGCTTCAAGCCATATGTGCAGAGATATCTCTCAGTTCACTTCATTGTCACCTGTAAACCATATTACTCCAGTCTATATGCCAGATCATACCACCAAATTAGTTAAGGCTAAAGGAACTGTCAGTTTAACCTCATCAGTTAGTTTGCTTGATTGTTTGCATGTTCCAGACTTCAAGTATAATCTTCTTTCTGTCAGTAAACTCTCTAGGTCAATGCCAATCTTGTTCAAATTCTCATCAGATCATTGCTTGCTACAGGACCTCAGGACTGAGAAAGTCCTGGCAGTGATCAAAGAAAATAATGGTTTATACATACTTGATCCACATTCTTTTCAGTTAGAAATCATTCATCAAAGAATTTAATCAGCTTCTTCGCAATCAATACCAAGAACTCCAGTTTTTAGTGCAGCAACAAGTCAGCTTGGTTTATCTTATAAATCTTGGCATTATAGACTAGGACACCCTTCTTTTGATGTATTAAGGCATTTTAATGTAATCAAAGAGATTCCAAATGATATTATGTGTTCTATCTGTCCTATGGGAAAACAGCACATATTGTCCTTTCCATCTGGTACTTCTTCCACATCTTCTTCCTTCACTCTAGTGCATGTTGATCTTTGGGGACCATATACAGTAAAGTCAACTACATATTGCAAATATTTTTTGAAAATAGTAGATGATTTTACAAGGTGCACATGGACTTATATTCTTAAGACCAAAGATCAAATAGCATTCCTACTGAAACCTTTTCTAATCATGATCAAAAATCATTTTGATGCTTCTGTTAAAATTTTGAGATCAGATAATGGAAGTAAACCATGACTGTGAAAGGCTTTTCTCAGATTTTGGTATTTTACATAAAAAATCTTGCTCTTACACTCCACAGAAAAATGGAGTTGTTGAGAGAAAACATCACCATTTTCTTCAAGTAGCTAGAGCTCTTATGTTTCAATCTCATTTGCCAAAAATCTTTTGGGGTGATGCAATTCTCACTGCTACCTATCTTATAAAAAGATTACCATCTTCAACTCTCTCCTGGAATTCTCCTTATCGGCTTCTATTTAACCTCAGTCCAGATATTCATAGTCTTAGATCTTTTGGTTGTCTAGCTTATGCCACAAATACTTCACCTCACAAAGATAAGTTTACTGAAAGAGCTTTTCCCTGCATATTTATTGGCTATCCTCCAGGGCAAAAGGCTTATAAGCTATTTGATCTTCATAATCAGAGAATTATTGTTTCCAGGGACGTTGTTTTTCATGAGTCTGTCTTTCCTTATTCTCATCCTGGTCAATTTTCTTTCCTTTTACCCTACTTAGATTCAGAACATCTTTCCACACATTCTGAATCACAGATGCCTGCCCCCTTTAATCCATCTCTTCCTCATGCTTCCTCTCCTTCCACTGATTCTAATTTGAGACATAGCACTAGAATCATTAAACCTCCAGTCTGGTCCAAAGATTATGTATCTTCATCTTCTCTTCACCCTATTCTTCCACGGTCTACTATCACTGCACATACTACTTGTAGCTCTTAATAGATTCCAGAACCATCCACTTATCATCAAGCAAAGAATGCACTTGAGTGGATCAAAGCTATGGATGATGAGCTAGTTGCATAGGAGAAGAATCAAACTTAGAATCTGGTTCCCTTACCTCCTGGAAAGAAGGCCATTAGATCTAAGTGGGTATACAGGGTAAAATATAATGCAGATGGTTCTCTTGCTAAGCACAAGGCAAGATTTGTGGCAAAGGGTTTCAATCAAATTGAAGGGATTGATTTCTTTGAGGTTTTATCTCCAGTTGCCAAAGCAGTTACTATCAGGATGCTTCTTGCCTTAGCATCTGCCTCCAGGTGGCATATTCATCAATTGGATATCAACAATGCTTTCCTTCATGGCCATCTGGGTGAGGAGGTTTATATGAAGTTGCCAGATAGATATGCTACATCTGATTCTTCACTGGTTTGCAAGTTGACCAAGAGTCTCTATGGCTTAAAACAAGCCTCTAGACAATGAAATAAAGAGTTTACACAGCATCTCTTATCCCTGAATTTCACTCAATCTCATCATGATTATTGCCTTTTTCTGAAATTTAGCTCCAGCTATATCCTGGCTTTGGTAGTCTATGTAGATGATGTCTTGATTATGGGAACTTCTATGGATGCTATCTCAGAGATCAAGCACTCTTTAAACCATAAGTTCACTATCAAGGATCTTAGAGCTGCACATTATTTTTTGGGTTTAGAACTTCACAGATCAACCACAGGTCTTCATTTACATCAGAGTAGGTACATCTCTGATATTGTTGCCGCCTGTGGTTTGACTCAATGTAATCCTATTTCCACTCCACTCCCTACCATGTGGAATATTCATGATGAATCTTCTCCTTTCCTTCCTAATCCAAGTATTTTTAGAAGGGTGATTGGATGATTGCTCTATCTCAACTACACCCGGCTTGATGTCACTTTTGTTGTGCATCAATTGAGCCAGTTTGTACAATCCCCTACTCACCATCACCTCACCGGTGCTTTACATATAGTCAAATACCTTCACCATCACTCCGATCATGGTCTCTTCTATGCTTCTGATAACAATCTCAGGCTTCATGCCTACTGTGATGTTGACTGGGCTACTTGTAAAGTTACCCGACGTCTGGTTACTGGCTATACCATTTTCTTGGGATCTGCTCTGGTGTCTTGGAAATCTAAGAAGCAATCCACCGTCTCCAAATCTTCAGCTGAGGCAGAGTACATAAGTCTATCTATGACTTCCTGTGAACTCAAGTGGATCAGTTACCTGGCTCGTGATCTTCTTCTTCAGGTTGATTTTCCTATCCCCTTGTTCTGTGATAATCAAGCTGCTCTCCACATCACGGCTAACCCGGTCTTCCATGAGCGCACTAAACATCTGGACATTGATTGCCATTTGGTTCGGGTTCTTGCTTTCTTCTTTTGTCTCTTCCCGAATGCACCTGGCGGATTTGCTGACCAGGATTTTACCTCCTGCTCCTTTCCGTGCTAATCTTTTCAAGCTCAGCTTTTTGTCCCCCAAAGCTGATCTTGAGGAGGGGGTGAAAAATGAGTGAAGAATGAGCTGGTTAAGAAGAAGAAGTTTGAAACTGATTAAGAAGAAGAAGTTGGCGGGTGTTCTTCATTTCTCCATTTTGGGCGCCAATATTGAAACCTTACTAATAGGCAGGACTGTTTTGTTTTTTGGTATAAACCAAACAATGCAGCTCATTTTGTGTGTGTAATTTTTCTGCATAAATCTAATAAGATGAATGAAAATGCTACGGCTTCCTCTGATCTTCTTCTTTCTTTTTGTTTTCTGATTTAACAAGTTTTCATTCTCCAAAGATCCTCAAAAACTATTCTCCAAAGATCCTCGCCGACAATGAGCTCTCAATCATCATCCAATGAATCATCCTCAGAAGTCTTGTTATCACAATCCACACTAAAAACTTAACCAAACATATCTTTTAGATACATATGGTGAAATTGTGATGTCACATCCAACTTTCGGAGTTCGTCTTCTTCTCTGCCGTTCTTTCGTCTTCGTGCTCCAATTCGACATTGTTCGAAGCCTGCACCGAGTTAGTTGCAGAACCATCCCCGCCGCCACTGTTATAATAGATATTTTCCAAGGATTCTAGAGTCTAGGAATTTTCATACGAATTGCTCAGTATCAAAGAGAGATATGGAGGGATATAGGAAAAAAGATAAGGTGAGTTGTTAGATTCAATACTTTTTATTGGAGGTATCCTAAAAGTGGCCTATTCTTAACTTATTGATAGTCAATTATATTTTTCTTACTTATACATTTAATTTGTTAAATTAAATATTAAATTTTAAAATGTATTTTTATATTATTTTTTTTACAAATTTCATATTCGGATACACATTGTTACCTGATTAACTTATAACATACAATACTTATTTATTTTTTAAATTACAACTTTTCAGGTAAAAAGTTTAGTAGTCTGTCCATAAGCTTATGGATAGACCACCTTTCCTGAGACTTCCTCTACTTTTAAATCCGGAATTACCCGAGAAAACACCCGCGTGAATCCTCATGAATGTATTTTTCTTGTATAAAATTTCAACCATTGGATCGCCTCTTTAATGGTTCAGATTTATTCTCTAGGATAATTATTTAACACAAAATCTATGTACATGTACAAAAATCGTAAGTAATAATTTTAATATTTAATTTACTATATTTTATGTCTAATGTAGTTTTCATCCAAATCGAATTTTAATTATATAACTTTAGTCCTGATTAATTTCTAATTCAAAAATATCCCCTAATATCTATAAATATTAGGGGGCTTCGAGTCTATAAATATCTAAATATCATCAATTATCTCATATTCAATGTATTATTTATCATCCACACCATATTATTTTTATAGTGATGACTATCTAAGAATAAGTTATTTCGGTGATTAGGATTTTTTTTTTAATAAGAAACACCCGAAGGTGGGGGAGTTCTTTATTGGGATCCCCAAGCCCTATATCAAAACCAAGAGTCTGTTTGTACATGAGTCCGGCAAAAACCGAAGAGATGAGGCAAACATTGTTGCCTCCAAAAGTGCTAATCTACCACTATAAACACTAAACAAAGTAGTGTAATGTAAGTAGAAGTTACGATCCTAGGGAGAGAATCTCCACCCCTTGTGTGAATTCTCTCCCTAGGCCAGGCAACTTCTAAATGTAAGTAAATGAAACAGGCAGACTCAGATGATGAGGAAGTAAAGATGCTGAAAGCTATCTTTCGAATGTGATTTTCCAAGTGCCTTTGATGTGGTGAGTAATGATATGGCCTTTTGTGTCATCAATTCGTTATCAAAATGATGCTGCCTCGGCTAAACAACCACCACCTCCCAAGGGCTGGAGTTGAAAACTGAAGGAAGTTGGGATCTTCAGAGCCAGGTGGGGCAACTCTGAGTGGGTGCCAGTTAGTGTCTCAATTCCTTCAGTCCTGCACGAAACATAACAGAATATAATTAGGCAGTATCTGTTCCGAAATTATGAATGTTTAGAGCTTCTGAGATGGGGAACATTATCTCTATCCATAATTAGTAGTCCTCTGATCTCAGGAGTAACATTGGTAAGATTGAGACTTTGGTTGTTCAGAAAGTGATGTTTAGAGATAGCATGGGCCACGACATTACACTCCCTATAAACATGTTTTAGTACAGCTGTACCGATCAAAGATTTAGCCTTAAAAACCATCTGAAAGAGTTCCCATTTAGCAGCATAAGGATTACTGATCATCTCTACCGCCAGTTTTGAGTCTGATTCAATAATAAAGTTATGATCAAGGTGGGTAAAGGTGTAGCAAGCATGCAGTATTGCTTCGATTTCCACGTGTAAAGGAGATACACTAGAAATTGAAGTTGAGCTAATACAGATAGGCTGACCGAGGCTATTCCTGGCAATAAGACCAACCGAAGCTTTACCAGAGCTTCAGGAAGCATCCACATTTATTTTAGTACAACCAGGTTCAGGCCTGTCCCAGTAAACTTTCATTATATTTGGCTTTGGGGGAGGTCTCAACAGAGGGATTAGGTGCTTGAAAGCTGGAGGAATTGAGTGTGTAGATAATAACTTTGGCTGACACTCACTCAGTGTCAATCTGATCAGGTCATCAACCTCCATACAAATACTATCCACAGAGAATGGTTTATGATCATATAGAAAGTTATTTCTAGCTTTCCATAAGCTCCAGCAGGTCAGGGATGGCAGTATCATGCAATAAACTTGGTAAAACTAAGGTAAATCCTGACAACTCCAGAATAGGAAAAATCTTTGGGGTATCGAGTGTTGGTCATTAAGATTAAATTGAATGGATGCAGTCAAGTGAGACCAAACTTTCTTAGCTAATGGACAAGTGATAAAATAATGTTGGATAGAGTCCAAATCACAGCAAACTGGACACTTGGAAGCTAAACTGAAACCACATGTAATCAGTATATCATCAAAGGGGAGAAAGGCATGTAGCAGTTTCCACACAAAAATAGAAATCTTTTTGAGAAAGAGGGAGTTCCATAGATACTTAGTTACAGGGTAGTTACCTGATAGTTGAACGAGTGACCTATATGCAGACTTAAACGTAAAATTACCCGAAGCTTCAGGCTTCCAAATCATCCTGTCCTCCCTCTCGAGGGTCAGTTCCGCACCCTGTAAAAATAGTAAAGTATCATTGTCCAAAAAAGATGATATTTGGTTTAAAATACTTGCTTTGTTGGCTATAAAATCAGCCACAGAAAGACCAGCTAACACATTATGTGTACTTTCAGGTACCTGACCAATCAAAGGTCCCTGAGGGCACCAGTTTGCAGTTAAGAAGTCACACTTCCCAGTTCCATAAATAACATACGAATTGTTTTCTGCAAATGGATTAATGTAACAAATTCTCTTCCAAGTTGCAGACTTTCTACGGGAAGGAAGAAGTGACCATAATAGTTTAGCCCACAGTGAAACCCCTAATTGGCTTTTCCACCACAGTTTAGCCGAACAAGAATCAACAATTGCTTGAACAGATCTGAACCCTAGTCCTCCCATTTTTGTTGGTTTAGCAATTTGGGACCATCTTCTCCAAATCTTATTTTTTTCCCTTCTGATTCTCCCCAAAAGAAGTGGGCCATTTTTTTCTCAAAAGCTTTAATGATCCCTTTTGGGGGTTTGATTACCATCCATATATGCTGAGGGATTGAATATAATACCGATTGAATTAAGGTCATTTCCCCCCCAGAATTTAGCCATTTATTTTTCCAATTTTGTAGCTTAAGATCTACATTAGCTAAGATGGGAAAACAAATATCTATTCAAAGCCCTGCCCTTAAAAATGGGACACCCTAAGTATTTAAATGGAAAAGAACCTTTCTTCATTTTCAGAATTGCTTTAACATGGTTCTTCCTAGAGACAGTAGCCTTACTACTTAGATAAAAATCTGATTTCTCAAAATTAAACTTTTGGCCTAAGGTGTACTCAAAAACTTCCAGAAAAGCTTTGATTTTAATAAGATTAGCCTTAGATGCTTGCATAAATATTATCGTATCATCCGCATACATCAAGTGAGAAACAGCAGGTATTGAGCCAGGAATTTGGTATGAAGATAAACTTCTGTTGTGAAAAATATAAGTTAAGCTTCTTGAGAAGGCCTCTGAAAATAAATTAAAGAGAAAGGGGGATAGAGGATCACCTTGTTTGATTCCCCTTGTTGCCTTGAAAAATCCCACTGGATTTCCATTAACTAAAACTGAAAAGTATGCTTGTGACAGGTTATTCATGACTGCCTTTAAAAAATTCCCATTAAAACCAAACTTCATCAAAATATGCTTTAGAAACTTCCATCTAATTCTGTCAAATGCTTTCCTAAGATCCAATTTCAGCATGCAATTAGGGGTTCTGTATTTCTTGTCCAAGAATCTGATCATTTCATTTAAATACAGAATGTTATCTGATATATCCCTATTCTTCATGAATGCAGTTTGGTTTGGGGATATCAGGTTATCCATGTAAGGTTTTAATCTCTCATTTAGTACTTTAGAACAAATCTTATTCAAAACATTTGACAAGCTAATTGGTCTAAAGTCCTCAAATGAGCTTGGAGTTGGTTTTTTTGGTATGAGGGCAATCCAGGTGCTAGAGATACCCTTAGGAATATCAGCACCAGAAATAAACTCATTGACAGCATCCATTAAATCTATTTTTATTATAGACCAGCTTTTTGTAAAAAAAAATTGGAGAAAATCCATCAGGCCCAGGGCTACTTGTTTTATTTAAACTCCTAATGACATATTCAAGTTCTGGTTCTGATACAGGCTTACCAAGAGCATGATTATCATTATCTCCTATAATAACAGGGATCTGGCTTAGAAAATGGGAGAAATAGGTATCATCAGTGGTCAGCTCAGATTCAGACAGTAACTCAGAGAAATAGTGAATAGCTTCATTTTGAATATCTGCTTGAGAATTTATCCATTGCCCCTCCCTGTTTTTTATTTTAGTTATCTGAAGTTTACTGTTTCGCTCTTGCACTACCTTTTGAAAAAAGGAAGTATTATTATCTCCAAGCTTATGTCATCTTAATCTAGCCTTCTGTTTCCAATATTTTTCTTTTTCCTTTAAAACCTTAAGCAAGACAGCATTTTTTTCATTCAATTTTATACGCTCAGATAATGTGGGATTCAAGTCGTAGTTTACCTCTTGAACTCTTAAGTCTTCCTCAGCTTTTTTAACATTAAATCAATGTTTCCAAATATCTCTCTGTTCCAGTTTTTTACAGATTTCTTAAGTCTAATCAATTTGAGATAGAATCTTAGCATACCAGTTCCACCAATTGGCGAGTCCCAACTATTTTTTATCACTGAAATGAATTCTTCCCGCTGAAACCAAGCATCAATGAATCTAAAAGGCTTCGGATTCGAAGAGGTCAGGTTAGAAACCTGAAGAAAAAGGGGGGCATGGTCCGAGGTTTGTCTATTTAGAATTTGGATTGATGAGGATGGAAATTTAGAGATCCAAGACAAAGTGCACATACCCCTATCTAGCCTTTTAGAGGTAGGGTTTCTAAGTCTAGAATTACACCATGTAAATAGGTTTCCTACTGTATTAATTTCCTGGATGCCATTAGAGTTAATCCATGAGTTAAAATCCCTAATACTGCCTAATGCTGGGGAACTTGGACCTCTGTATTCAGTTAATGAAGTAATTGCATTAAAATCACCCATAAAGATAGTGTCACCCTTTGGGATAGAGCTAAGCTCTGACCATAAAATCTTTCTACCTTCTCTATCCCTTAGGGCATATACAAAAACTGCATCCATTATCAAATTTGTAGACTTATGAGCAATGGATACATGCATGAACTGTTCATGAGTGGATATTATTGAGACAGATAAGTTGTTAGACCACATAAGCCATACTTTGCCATTAGACAGTGTCAAATTCTGGGAGAAGGATAGTTTTTTCATATAATCTTCACATTGAGAGTTATTATGCACAGGTTCAATAATACACAACAATTGAATTTTCTTTACCTTGCATAAATTAGATAGCCTTAACAGTGAAGAGTCCATTCCCCTAAGGTTCCATACTAAGAAGTTAACATTCAGTTTTACTATCGTTGTTCACCTGATTTACTACTTTTTGTAGATGATCTGAGCATCATTTTGTTAATCTGGCTTAAGTAGTTATTTATTTTATCTTTGGCCTTACCTTGGATGTTACCTGAAAGGGAAATGTTGGGAATGTGCATCGCTTCAGTCAAGATCTCATTTATAGGCCTAGTAGCCTCAGCCTCCACATCATTATTCTTAGTGTTTTCAGGAACTTGCAAAACCAGAAACCTGTTTGCCATCTTCCCAGGCTGGGAGTAGGAGTTTTTATGGCCAGGACTATACAAAGAGAGAGTAGAAGAGCCAATCTGCATATCATCTTTAGCAAAAGTCGAAAATGTGGGTTTAGAAGTTGCAGTATCATTTAGCAGCCTTGATAGTGAGCTATCAGAAATATGAAGAGACTTGTTAATATCACTTGAAATACACCTTATGCCCTGATTAACTATCAAGTTTGGATTAGTCAGTTTGCTGAGTTGTTCAGAGGAACCTATCTCCAAATTTTCCTCTGGAAGAGGTTGTTCATCCACAGAGTCTAGGATTAGGGGTGCTTTATCAAATTTTTTACCTGTTGCCTGCCATAGGTACTGAGGTAGATTCTGTTCAATAATAGGCTCCTGAGATCTATCATTGTTAGCCTGGAAGTTAACTTTACACTGGGGTAGGGAATGACCTAATTTTGCACAGTGATCACAGTAAAGAGGTATGTCCTCATATTCAATCTGATATTTCCTGTTGTTGGTCAAAGAACCTAACCTTATAAAACTACTCAGAGGTTTTTGGATATCTATTTCAACGCAAAATTTGATTGCAGAGGGCCTTGTTAACATTTCTGTTGCCAAATCATTTTTGATGAAACTTCCTATGCTGTTTCCAATAGCCTCAATAGAAGCTGAATTATAGTAATATAATGGCACCTCTTTGATAGTGCACCAGATAGGGACTATAGGTGATTCTCTATGGGTTGAAAAATCAGGGGTCCATTTCAGCATTTTTAGGGAGACACCATTCAGATTCCAAATACATTTCATCCAGCATCTCTGGTAATCATTTATGTGCTCGAATCTTATCAAAACGTGTTTGTAATCCAAAGAACCAAGTTGATACTTACCTTCAAATCCCACAGTTTTGAAAGCTTGCTCCAATTGTTCCATTGAAAGTCTGCCCCTTGTAAACTTTCCGACCAGAGCGTTAGCATAATCGGTTAAGAGAGTAGCTATCTGGTCATCTGAGTATAAGCACGATGGTTCTCCTAAGTGTTGAGATTTAGGAATGAGCTCTGGATTGTTGGGTAAAGTTTTTAAAAGGGGCGGAGCTTTGCTTTGGAGAACTGAAGCGAAGGTTTTGGGGGGAAATTGGTTAGCACTGGGTGTCGCCATCTCCGTCGGCATCGCCGATTGGGTGGCCGTCGAAGCCCAAGCCGACGGAAAATTAGCCGTTGCTGGCAAGATAGCCGTTATCGGCGGAAAATATACAGTGAGCAAGATGGAGTTTTTCAGAGAGCGTTTTTCCAGAGAGCGAAAATTTAAAGAAAAAATAAAATTTTAAGTTCTTAGGATTAAAATTACATTATGATAGTATAGTAAATTATATATTAAATTACACCAGTTAGAATTATTGTTAGAGAACTGTATATAAATACATGATTACTTATATTGATTTATGTAATCAATGGAGTGGCTTATGATTAAAGAAGTATATACTTATGAAACAACCAACACTAATATTTACTGAATTTCATTTATTAGGATGGCAGAAGTTGTAATGTATTAGTATTATATTACTATTGAAAGGATAATCTAATTCTTATCGGCCTAAATACATATTTTGATTTCCTTTTCATCAATAGTTAAAGGGGGGGAAAGAAAAGATAGAGAGAGAGAGAGTTTATATGATGATACGATCATCACATCACTAGTGGAAATCAAGCCTATTAAAGGCGGTTCCTTTGGACCAGAGATGTCATTTTGGGAGTGATTTCTCTGGCTGTGCAAGATCAAAGGTGGTACCTTAAACCGCCTTTAAATGGCCCCAATCAAAGGCAGTTATAAATCACCTTTGATCGCACCATGGAATCGCCTTTAATCGGTTTCGAGATCAGAACAATTCATCCGGTGGTCGGACTTCATTAGTATTCCCGAGTGCAGAACAATTAACAGTCCCAAGTGCGAAACTGTGGTTACGATCAACTGAAATGTGGTTACGATCTTGGAACATTCTCTGACCTTTATAACATGTTCCTCCATCGAGGATCAATTATGGACATGCACGGGTATTTTCTGCAAATAAATTCCTTTTTTGGATTATTAGTTCCTAGTCCGGAACTGTTTCTAATGTTTTTTGTTCCAAGTGATGAACTTGTATTCGGAATTACATTTAATTTGACAATAGGGAAAGAAATTAGTTCCTAAGTTGAACTCACATCGGACCGGATGGTAAAATTCATCTATTTCATATATACCGGTTTCTCAAAAGCCTCGTAAAACCAGTCCTGATTTTTAAAAATACAAGAGAAGATAACACTATCAAAAATCTATAAACTACACTAAGAAAACAACAATCTATAGATAGAAATAGAAGTCACCAAAAATCTATTCCACACAATTATGTCATTAAATACGAGCGGGAGAATAGTAGCGGGAGTACACAAGATACCTAGCTAAGTAATTTATTGCACTGTTGAAATCATCTTGTGAATACAGCTTGAGAACCCTTGGAAAAATCTTTGAAACAAACAAAGTAACAATATAAGAATTGACACAACATGTTACATTGCTTTAAAACATTCTCAAAAGAATCATCTTAGTACTCACTTCTTTGATTTCCAGGTAATCCTTACGTACATGTAGGACACATTCTGCTGCGTAAGGCATTACATAATAGCCGCATTCCCATGTATCTGATTGTTCCTTGTACTAAGAAATAAAAGTTAAATTAGTAACATATAATTACATCAAGTGTTGTGGAAATAGAATTTCTCGATATGAAAAGAGAATCACACCTTGATTTGTATTACGTCCAAATCCTCATTACCATGCTTCCTCAAACCTTCAAAACAGTCACCCAATATCTTAACGAATGATTTGGATGGTTGGTGGTGCAGAGGATCCATCCATTAACACGCCTCTTTTTGGGGAAAATATATATTAATCTCCAATGGTCTCTACAGTAGGAGAAAAATATTTAAAAAATATTGTATTAATTGATTAGCTTAAATGAAGAAAGTGTGTATGAACTACCTTTCAATATATGGTGAAACAAATAATTTTTTATCCTTCCGTCCTATATTTTTGCGAAAGTAATCAACCCTCTCCTGAAAAGGACATCCAATTTCTTGAGTAAGCACTGGGTACGAATACCCTATCCAACGCTTTTCCTTTTGGTTAGCAAAATAATACATGTATCTTCGAAATAAAATTGTATGTCATTCATGACGAAATTTGGAGCAAATATTAAAAAAATTCCATGTATGGAAATTCTATATAACTTATAGTATGTACAAGGACATTATCATCTGGTTCACTTGGTCACACCACCATAGGTCTTCGAAGTCAGTCCATGATGCAATAATTTCTCGCTTTTGACCGAATACAAACTCATTACCCTAGAATAGGTAAGTTTAGTTATGTTTGTGTTTGACCATGAAATCATACATGACCCTCACAAAATGTAGTGACTCGTTAATTTATTGTGCACGGGTGATAGGGTGTTTTACAATCTATGCCGCCTCAACGATGGGCTTATATGTGGTCATTTTTATCTCCTTCAAATGAAAATCTTAGATCAGTTCTGCAATTGGAACGGCATGATGATGTCGCATCTACTCCTGCAGAATTCCGTCGACAACGTGAAGTGGCCCACCCTTTTTATCTTGATCAATATATAGCTCACACAAATTCAACATCTAGATTGTGGGAGAATAGAAATAAAGTAAATTAATTATGTAGCCAAATTCATTAAAAATGAAATGATTTAATTCACCTAACCATGTTTTCGCGCATTGAAAATGTTTTTTACCTCGTGGGTTGCTGAATCAAGAATCGATTGGTGCTTCATCTCAACTTCTCCCGGTGAATTTCGTGATCCTCTAGATGGTGGCATCTAACCGGGTGTTAAATCATCCAAATTATCAGGTATCAGGAGCCTTGTGTGATCGACCAACTTTCGAATCAACAGTTCTTGTTACTTTATCTGCTTGTCACTGTAGAGTGCTTCTTGTTGCAACCCATGGAGTCTCGACGATTTAGCCCAATGGTATGATCGAATTATCCCAAATTCCTCTCTTTGGGACATAAATGATACCACCCATCTTACACGACCCCAGTGGTCGGGTTTACCCGTAGCGTTATGAAGGATATTGTGCTTACCCAAAGGAATGAATCGACCTTCCAATTGGTCTTGATTTAACTTTTCCTAGCATGTAATATAGTGTCATGAGTAGTAATGGAAGGAAAAAATTAGCCTCATTGTAATTATAATTAATATAAAGTCTTACCACTCGTTCCATGACTTCAATAACGGGAGGTTTATCGTATCCACCCTTTTTGTGTTGCCGGCTCTTCAAGTAGAGATCACACCTATCAATCTCATCCACATCTATCGGTTTGACCAATGACCTTGCTTCTTCCTCTCTCATCCCCCCATCAATTGCAGTCTGCACATCCATTTCAAAATGTTCTTTGAATAATTCGAGGGCCACTAATCCATATCCACCCCGGCTCTTTCGATGTGGTGTTTTTTTTTTCATAGCATTTATTTTTTTCTGCCCTCGTACCCTAGTTTAGGATATGACAATCATTGTAAAACTGAAATGAATGTAATATGTAGAAGCATATTTTTTATAAAAAAAAATTCACTTACATTTTCTTCATTTTCTTCATTTTCCAATGTTATTATCTTATGAATTTCCCAACTATCTGGTCGAATATGTGTATATGTCAACCACGGACAAGCACCCTTTTAACTAGAGAATACGTAATCTCTATACAAGGTGTACTTGTGTTCTCTCCAACCTTTTGACATCATGGCTACAGCTTTCTTCTTCAAATAATCCAAATCCGGACAATCGATCTCGAAGGGCCTCTACAATAATCATATAGAATCATTATCTAAAACATCAGCCTCAATTCATTTCAACTCTAGATGAATGGAAAATGGTAAAAGCTTAATTAACGAAAGAAATTATACTGGGTACTTTGCATTCCGTCCAAAGGACCTCTTTGCATTCTTTAGGGACCTCATGCCAATTTTCGTACTTGATGTCCACCCATGTCTTACCCACCCAACTTGACCACTTGGCACACTCATTGGACAAACATTGTCCAAATTTTTTGAATACTAAGAAAGTTGACTCCTTCCTTGCAATTCCATGCTCTAAAGTTCTACAATGTGTTCTAGCTATGACAACCTCCCCCCGACCCTTCTTCTTCATCATTTTCATCGCCTATTGTATCGGAAGGTACTTCAAGTGAACCAGTTGGTTTATCTCGAGTCCTCTTCTGTGACATTAATGTACCTATGGGACTTTGATTAATACTAACCCAAACCAAAATCCAATAACTATTCACAAATAAAAAATGACATAACTATAATCGTATACAATAGCACATCGAATCTACAAATATCTTGGGAACAACACCGAAATAAAATCCATAACAACCTATGGGGTTTTAATAAATTAAGACCCTAACAAAAATCCAAGGACATTACATAAATAAAAAAAAGAAGAAGATCATAATTGCAAACCAAATCTACATATATGTTATGAAGAACACATGAAAAGGGATTGATATAATATGCCTATGAGCACAACACCAACACTTAAACATTTACCTTTTGAACAATATGTGGTGATGAGATGTTCAAATGATCTTGTTATACCACAATTTTCACCATGTAAAAACCCTAACCAAAATCCAAGCTCTATAGTGTTTAATCTTAATAGAATGTGATATATTGATGGAAAAGTTAAGGTTTTGGAAGCTTTTGTAAAGGAGGTGAGGTTTTTAGAGAGATTTGTGAATGTTTTTGTGAAAGAAGACGTTGGGAGGGTTTTGAGGGAGAAAACGGGGGGAACTCCCGCTTTTGACAAATGGGTATTAATTACCCATTTGAAAACCGCCTTTAATGCCATGTTTTTTAAGGCATGTCATATAGTTCCGAGCTTGGAAGATTTCTCGGCCGAGAGATGTTCCGAGTGAGGAACTGCATCTTTTCTTCGCAAAATATGACAGAAATGGTTACGAGCTTAGAACTTTTTTGTAATATAAAAAATAGCAACAAGTTCTCATAACATCCTTAAACCCCTAATTCACGAATTTTCCCTTAAATCCCCAATTTCTTTAATCCAAATTATGTAACCTCCATTCAATGGGTCCTAGGTATCATGGTGCTCAAGTGGGTGGTGGTGCTGGCAATTCTTCAACCTATAATGATCGACTAACACAAGAGCTCCCCGGCGGTTTTACTCGATTCTACAATAGTGCCACCGAACAAAGTTATGTGGCCTTCAACCATAGGAAATGCAGTAATCCAAAGGTTATACATCCCTCCAATGTAGTGCCACCAGGTCTAGGGCATTTTATTAATAAATTCAAGCCCTCTGGTTTTAACAAATTACTCCTGTTAAATGAGGTTGTCCATTATGTTGAAGTCCTACAATTTTATGCTAATTTAGGATAAGGTAGTAATAATAAGGACCAAACCATTGTCAACAGTGTTAGAAAAATCATTATAAAGTTCTCAATCAATTATGCCCTAGGTTGCGAGTATACTGACCCGACTAAGTTGAAACCTTTTAATGAGGGTGGACCAATTGAAATTTACCATCAATAGCACTGGCCCAGGGTTATAAAGGTTACCCCGTTGTGCCCGTTTGAGATGACTAAAAAGTATTTCAATAGGTAAAGAGTGGGGCAAGCAGAGAGCTTTGACGTGGGGGTGTTGTCCATTGAGAATAGGTTAATCGATGAGTGGATATGCCAGAATGTTCTACCGTCGGGTTATTATGTATGTGAGCCTACAATTGGGAGCCTGATGTTATTTATTACGTGATAGAGGGTGTGAGTCTCAACCCGGGCTACACAATTTTGATGTATATGTTGAAGGTCGCAGGGGGTAAAAAGAAAGATCTTCCATATGGTGGCTTAATTACAGCATTGATCAAGAAGTGGAAGGTTATCTCCGTTGAAAAGCCATTGCATTTGGAGTACTATGATGAGGCTTGGTTAGACCACAATCATTTGTGCTTGAACTCTGATGGTGAACTTATCCTGCGCAAAATTCTCGGATCGAATGCTAGGGTAGCAAAGAGAGCTAGAGAGTGGGGAGGGCAGAGTCATCTTCATCTCGTGAGTATTAAAAAATTTTTAATTTCAAGTATATTCCCTCATTAAACTATAGTTTTTTAACCCTTTCTTATCTATTGCTTATATTTTGTAGGCAACCAAAATTTGTGGATGAGTACCTTTAATAGGTACATGAATTACCTTAGAACCGAAGTTAGTGCCGCTAATGCAGAGGTAGCCACTGCCGAAGAAAACCACGACAAATTCATCAAATCCACCGGACTCCATATTGATCTTAGTGATGATAAAGGTGAGCCAAACTTCAAGCCCAATTATTCCGAAGATGATGAGACTGAGGCTGAGAACAGTGGGGACGGAGGTGTGAATGTGGAGAAGACCGACTCCGAGATCGAAGAAATGTTAGGTTAATGATCCAAGATATTTTGTGGACATTTTTGATTTTTTTGTTGACTTTGATCACAAGTAATAGTAATGGTTTTTCCAGATACTTTTCAATGACAACACTTTGGATTAAGGTTTTTTTAATGACAATATTTTCAGGATTAATTTCAAGGAAATATGTATTTTTCTTGTCTTTCTAAGGAAGAATTAAGTGTCAGATTCTTGTAAATTTACCATAGTTCACAAAAAAGTTTCGATAGTGGAGCACTTTCTTTTTAGTACGAAAATATTCCTAGAAGATGTTTAGATTTCAGAACATTGTAGGAGATTGTATGTTACAAGCTCGAAACATGATTTGATTCTTTTCATTAAAGCACAAGTAAGTAGGTTACGACTCATCTTCGTCTCGTGAGTATTACATTTTTTTAAAAATTTCAAGTATATTCCCTCATCAAACTATATTTTTTTTAACCCTTTCTTATCTATTGCTTATATTTTGTAGGCAGCCAAAATTTGTGAATGAGTACCTTCAATAGGTACATGAATTGCCTTAGAACCGAAGTTAGTGTAGCTAATGCAGAGCTAGCCATAGCCGAAGCAAACCACGACAAATTCATCAAATCCACCGGACTCCATATTGATCTTAGTGATGATAAGGGTGAGCCAAACTTCAAGCCCAATTATTCTGAGGATGATGAGACTGAGGATGAGAACAGTGGGGAAGGAGGTGCAGATGAAGAGAAGACGGGCTCTGAGATCGAAGAAATGTTAGGTTGATGATCCAAGATATTTTGTGGACATTTTTGATTACTTTTGTTGACTTTGATCAGATGTAATAGTAATGGTTTTTCAGGATACTTTTCGATGACAACACTTTGAATTAAGATTTTTTTATGACAATATTTTCAGGATTAATTTCAAGGATATATGTATTTTCTTATCTTTCTAAGGAAGAATTCAGTGTCAGGTTGAATTTACCATAGTTCGCAAAGAAGTTTCAATAGTGGAACACTTTCTTTTTAGTACGAAAATATTCCTAAAAGATGTTTAGATTTTAGAACAGTGTAGGAGATTGTACGTTACGAGCTCAAAACATGATCTGATTCTTTTCATGAAAGCACAAGTAAGTAGGTTACGAGTTTGGAACCCGAATTCCGAGCTCAGATGTTCTCTCTGGAAATAACCTTGTCTTGTTCCAAAATTAGTGGTTTTATTTCTTAATAAGTGAAATGTACTTTACGAGCTTGGAAAAGGCTCTGATTATTTTCATTAAATCATGATTTTATAGGTTACAAGTTCAGAAAATGAGTTCCGAGCTAAGATATCATTTCTGGAACTAACGTGGTCTTGTTCCAAAATTAGTGTTTATACTGTTTAATAACTAAAAAAATACCTTACAAGCTTGGAACATGATCAGCTTCTACTAATGAAAGCACGATGCATATGTTACGAGCTCAGAACTGTAGTTCCGAGCTCTGATGTATTATCGGGAACTGACCTGGTCTTGTTGATGAAAAAATTTAAGCATAAATGGATGAGAATATAGGTTACGAGTGAGGAACGACATCGTAAGGTTACGAGTGAGGAACGAGATCTATGGTTATAGTGAAAGCACGCCAATAATGGTTACGAGCTTTGAACTCATATCCCGACCTTTGTTTCATGTTCTGGAAGTAACCTGGTCAAATGTTCCCCTTTGAATTATTTTGAAGATAAATTTAAATTATTTCCAAGAAATGGTTCCAGACTCGAAACGTTTATTCCTGCCATCACAATAGAAATGACAGACAGAGTTTCGAATGAGGAACTACAAATTGCGCATTTGATACATGGACATGACTTAGGTCTGCACTCCGAACTAAGTCACTTATATAACAAAACCCAAATTGAGATTCATTCTCAAATCACTAGCTTCATTTCCAACCGAGAAACACAAAGGCCTTACGCTCAAATTCAAATCCACAAGAACGCGGGAAAGACCCTCTCACATCATGTCATCATCAAATGCAAATGCTGCCGTTACCAAACACCGTTCCAAATCAACGAGAGGGAGCCAACCAAACAATTCGAGGTACGATGCAAGGTTTTTTTCCTTTGAAGCTTAAAATAGGTTTAATGCTTTAAGAGACGGTGGAATAGTATTGGATCCATATATGATAGACTTGAATGTGTACAAGACCCTAGGGTTAGAGGACCACATGAAGTATTTCAAAGATCAACATCATCTTAAACTTCTTAGCTCGAATGAACCAGCTTATTTTGATGAAATCTGTCAATTTTATGCCAATTTCCATAAGGTTGAAGGTTCGGGTAGTTATTGGACTAGGGTGAATGGGTTTAATGTTGAGATAAGCCCATGGATTATCAATCAATTAATTTAATGCCCATATAAGGGTTTGGAAGATATATACCCTTAATTGGAGGATGCCCCTCTAAATGATGTTTATCATAGGGGGGAATGGTCACTAGAAGATGACTATCATTGGACCCATTTGGGTGTAGTGTGATGTACTTCAAACGTAATCCCCAAAATTGAACAACTTCACAAAACCATCGATAAGGGGACTAAGATAAACATCTATATCATTACAAGGTTGCCTCGGCCCCAAAATCATCATCGATAACAAAACATTCTTTCGTTTCATGGTCAACCAGGAGAGGGAGATTGTACATTACCAAAATTACAGGGCATGAACTATGTGGGATGTTCATATTACCATATGGGTTCATTCCATCAGTCGACACACCAAATCTCAAATGATGAGGTTCCGAACAAAAATCAGGGTAGAGGCATCAAGCTTCTTCCATTTCTCGTCGTCTGACGTATGACTAATCACTTCTTCCCCATAAGTAACTCTATCTGCATGCCATCGCATTAACTTAGAATAATTTTTGCATGAAAACAACTTCTTCAAACGTGGAATAATAGGATTATACCATAAAACTTTAGCATGGATGTTCTTCTTCGAGTAGAAACTAACTTCTGTACCCACGACAATCTCTCCCTGCTTCAACTTGTATCGAGATGCACCACATACCTGGAAAGTTTCTCTAACCACATCCTCCTTCCCTCTATACAACATACAATCATTGGGACAAACATGAAAATTTTCCAATTCCATCCCCATTGGGCAGAGAATCCGTTTCGCAGTCTATCGGGGTATAAGATTACAATCTGGAAGTAATTCCCTTAGCAATTCAAGTGTCTCAGACATCCCTTTGTTGGTCCACCCATATTTTTCATTCAAATTCATTATCCTCAAGGTTACGCTAAAAAAAAAATGTTTGGACCCAACATATTCTTACTATTGATCAACGCTTCAAGGGCCTCAGGTTTACCATGAAATTATCTTGCAACATTCTCCATCATCTCATCAAGTCCATCATCTCCACCCAAATCAACTCCTTCATTAGTTTAACATCATCTACAATATCTGTGAGACCTTCTCTGTGTCATATCTAATGATTATAACTAGTTTGAAAACCACGCATTATAAGATGTTCACGCTAATTCTTTCTCCCAACATATGCATCATTCTTATAATCCTTGCATGGGTATCGTGCTCAAACCGCGCAGTACATTGAGTCATTTTCGAAAGCCAAAATGATAAACGATTCTACCAAGGGAATGTAATCTGGTGAGTTTTTTCAATTGCCACCTATGAGTTCCAATCAATCCATCAGATGGTGCTACGTGCGTACGTACCTACATTTGAGTGTGGTTCAAAACAATAATATCACACAATATAACCCTAATTAATATCATTTTCATTCACAATACAACTTCAACACAAATAACCCTAACTCAACCCATTCCTAATATAATTGATTTAAAAGAATTAAAATGAATGAATGATTTGAACATACCTTCACAAGTAATCCCACAAGAAACCACAAATATTGGGTTATGTCTCTTTCCAATTTCTTCTTTTTTTTTGTTGTGAATGGCCCCTGCTAAATTTTTAATACATTCCCATTTTTATCGGTTCCAAGTTCGAAACTGATCTTCTACTCAACAACAAAGAGCTGACATATGTTCCTACATTGGAAGAAGGATCCAAAATTAGTTCCTCAATCGTAACTATGATAAGAGGCAGTTATGAGTTCGAAAATCTTTTCATACTTTAAAATGCCCTGAACCACAGTAGTTCCTCAATCGGAACAAGATTCGTATTTCTGTTCAAAACTCGGAACTAATACATTAGAAGTCACTTTGGCACAACCACCTTTAATTGCACTCAGTTAAAGGTTGTTATTTTGTTAATCAATAACCACTTTTGAATCTCTTCAATGGAAGGCGGTTCTTCAATAACCGCCTTCCAACAATCAAAAACCTCCTTCCAACAATCAAAAACCTCCTTCCAACAATCAAAAACCTCCTTTGATTGGCAAGCCATCCGATATCGGTAAGTTCCAAACTCGGAACACGTCTTAGAAGGTGGTTCTTGGGAAATTTCTTGGAACCGCCTTTGAACTCCGCCTTTAATAGGTCATTCTCTACTAGTGTATCATCATAGAAATTAAACATGATGAAATCAAGTTTCACAAAAATAACTTTAAAATTTTGTGAAAACTGAAGATGATTTTTTTCCGGCATGAATAGATGAAAATCTCTTAGCAATATGTATAGAGCAATTTATTTTATGTTGTAAATATTTTTGTGGGGATGATAAATAAATGTTTGAAATAAATGTTAGGTACTACCTCCGTCCCAACAAAAATTGCACTCTTGCCTTTTGACACTATTCTTTATCCAAGTTTGGCAGTATATTTGAATAGATCTATGAACAACAATATTATCGTATATGATATTATTCTACTCACCATAACAAGTAGTTTCAAAATATCAACTTTTTACTTGTTATTTTACATAGGTAAATATATATTAACGGTCAAATATATTTCTTGAACAACGTTCTGATAATTGAAGTGCAATTTCAACTGGGACAAAGGGAGTAGTTGATAACACTTATGTAGATTATAAGGGAATATAATCGAATTAGAAACTGTTTAGAACAAAAATTATATAGTTAGAATCAAATTCTAAATATAGAAAAGGAGAATCAGGAGGAAATAGAAAAGGAAAGTTGAAAGACAGTATCAAGTTATAATCTTACATTCAATCATTCAGAAAAGTTGCCATTAACACTGCTAATCCTTCCTTGTATACTGCTGAAAGTGATCAGAAGTGCTAGAGGCTGCAGATGCAATCATTTCTTTCACCTATGTGACCCATTCCTTAAGCTGCATTGACAATATTAACCTTGTTTAAACTGATCTTCCTTACATATATTTGTTAGTCGCATGCTTTTAAGACGTCAATATGAAAATTAAATCACTTAAATGAAGTTAAAAGGGAAAGCAAACACTAAAATGGCTTGCAATTAGAACGTAAGCCTAATTTTATTTAAGCATAAATGATGTAATGTACATGAACAATGCAAAAACATTATTATAATAAAATTTTAATGGTTATCATTATATTTCAAAAATATCAAAAATAAAATGGAGAGTCATTAGCTAATACTAAAAGAACAAAAAAAAATCAAAAAGGAAAAGCGTACAAATTGTGCAAGCGCATTCAGTCTATGCATTATAAAACAAAACTCAAACAAATAGCACATGCATGAAAACATAACATTCGGTTGCTAGACTAGCAACATATTTTAACATGATACCTTTATTATTATATTTGTTGTATGGATGATAATTTCACCTGAATACCTTTATTATTATATTTGTTGTAGGGATGATAATTTCACCTGAATTTGTCAAACACCTGACTCACTCGATTCATTTAAACGAATGAAAACCTTATACAAAGGGCTAAAAATTAAAGATGAACGAACTAGTGATAAATCGGGTTGGGTGATTGGTAAAGTTTTTCACTCACCATCCAATTTCGATAACCTATCACCCTCACCCATATTTTTTTGCTCATAACAATAGTAAGCTAAAAACTGAAGTAAAATATCTAATCCTAAACAAACATTGTCCGATGCTCAACTTTTGAGTTGATTTACTCACTGACTTGAATAATGTTTCATACTTAAGTAATCTGAATCCTGAGACATTGTTGCTTGTTTGTCTTTTTCTTCCTTTCTACTATATTTTAAATGCAAGAATCTGTTATTTGTCATTACTTCATCATAGGAAATTTCAAGTGTTTCTTATTTTCCCTCCCCCGCTAAGCTTTACATGCACTTCCTCCTCACCCAAATCTTCCACTTTCTCTGATTTTGTGTTTCCTCCTTAAATGCATATGAGAGCATTTTTATTAGGTGGTATCATTTCTCTTTCACATGGTGATTTTGCTTTCTCTGGAAATTGCTGGATTTCTTTATTTTTCCCATTTTTAGGTTTGATTTCTTCAGGTCACTATGATTTATAGTCTTGGTATAGGTCTCTGTTGATGGTGGATCTCTTTTGCTCTGGTAGCCGGTCTTTTTTTAATATTAAATTTGCATTTTATGCTCAATTAGAGTTCCGGTGAATTTAATTTGCTTTATAGATCATAGATAATGGTTGTGCTTACATAGTTGGAAGGGGAGAAAGGTGAATTTACACCCTCATAAATTTGGGGAGAACAAGTCACGTGAGGACAACAGGTCATTTTATAACAACAATTATAGTGGCAAAGAGTTCAAGGCCAAAAATCCATGTTTTAAAATGTTACTGTACAAATTATGTATACTTCTTTTTTGTAAGTCCCGTATTACTTTTCACACTTGCAAGGGCTTATGAAAAGAATTTAGTCCGAAAAAAATAACATTTTTAGTTTGGGTTCAAAACTCATTTGATCCAAAACTAACCCAAACTAGCTAAAGTTACGACCTAGAAATTTATACGGGTCTGATTTGACATGACATTGGACTAATTAATAAGGGTCTAATTAATTTAGCCCAATATCCAACCCCCGTATTTAACCTCTCCCGCTATTTTTTTTAACAATCTCCCACTCTCTCTCATCCAATGGTTTCTATCTTTCGATCGCCCCCTCCCCTCCACCCCTTTCCTCTTCTTGCTCCTCTGTCTCTCGGTAATTTTTTGGTCCTTCTTTCTTCACTTTATGTTTTCATGTTTGTTTTTTGAAAAACCAGGAATTCAATTGAACCTCTATTTTTAGGGTTGGAACGGTTGTTGTTTTAATCAATTTGTATGGAACCTAGCTGGATTCGATTGTGTTTTATTTATGAGCTGGGGATCTTGATTTTTCAGTTTGAAAAGGTTTTCTATAAAAATAGTTGGATTTCATTATTCTTCCCACTTTCATGTTTGATTTCTTCTGCTCACTGTGATTTATAGTCTTGGTATGGGTTCATTCCATGAGGGGGCTTTTTGGCATTGTAATTTCACTTTTATCCTCCTAATGAATTCAACCCTTCTGATGTTGAATTTTAATTTTTCTTCTTGCTTCTTATATGCCAACCCTTCCAATATGGAATTCTGTGTGTTTTCTCATTTGTGGATTAGCTTTTCTTTGGGTATTTTCAAGGTTCAATTAAAGCACACAAGGTGTTTGATTATTTTCTAAGTAACGTACTAGATATTTTTCCTTTTGTTGTTTTCAGGTTTATTGCATGCTTATAGTTTCATCAAGGAAACTCCCCCGCAATCCTACCGCCTTAACCAATTCGTTCTCAGTGGTGGATCTCTTTTGATACGGTAACCGATCATTTTTTTTATATTTTATTTGCATGTTAAGTTCAATTAGAGTTTTAGTGAATTTAATATGCTTTATAGATCATAGATAATGGTTGTGGTTACTTAGTTGGAATGAGAGAAATGTGGATTTATAGAAATACCACTATAATTTTTTGGAAAATGAGTCATGTGAGGGCTATGTGCCATTTTATGACAACAATTATAGTGGAAATGAGTTCAAGGCCTAAAATCCACATTTTGAAATGTTAGGGTATAATTATATATTACCTTTTGTTAAGGCCCGTATTACTTTTGCATTTGTAAGGGCCCATGAAAAGAATTTAGTCTGAAATAAAAATGACATTGGTAGTTTGGGTTTAACTCTCATTTGACCCAAACTAACTAAAGTCAGGACCTAGAAATGTATACGGGTTTACGTTGACATGACAATGGATTGATTTATAAGGGTCTGATTAATTCAGCCCATTTTACAACCCACGCATTTAACCTCTCCCACTTTCTCTCATCCATTATTCTATCTTTCGATTTCCGAGCCCCCCTCTTCTCTTCTTTCACCTCTCTCTCTCTCGGTAATTTTTTGGTCCTTCTTTCTTCACTTTATGTCTTCATCTTTGTTTTTTTAAAACTAGGAAATTAATTGAATCTTTTATTTTAGGGTTGGAACTGTTGTTTTTATTGATTTGTATGAAAGCTGGCTGGATTCAATTGTGAGCTCTATTTATGATTTGGGGCTCTTGATTTTTTGAGTTTGAAAGGTTTTTTCTAGAAATTTCTGGATTTCTTTCTTCTCCCCATTTTCATATTTGATTTCTTATGCTCGTTGTTATCTATAACACACAAGGTAATTGATTTTTTTTCTCAATAAGTTACTAGGCATTTTCCTTTCGTTGGTTTTAGGTTTATTGCATGCTAAGATTTTTATCAAGGAAACTCCCCCGCAATCCTACCACCTTAACCAATTCGTCCTCGGTGGTGGATCTCTTTTGCTCCGGTAATTGATCATTTTTTAAATATTATATTAGCATGTAAAGTTCAATTAGAATTCACGTGAATTTAATTTGCTTTATGGATCATAAAACTATGTTTGTGCTTACTTAGTTGAAAGGGGGGAAATGTGGATACATTAAATACCACTATAAACTAGGGGAAATGAGTCATGTGAGGGCTATGTGTCATTTTATGACAATAATTATAGTGGCGAGGAATTCAAGGCTTAAAATCCACATCTTGAAATGTTAGGGTATGATTATATATTACTTTTTCATAAGGCCCGTATTACTTTTGCACTTGTAAGGGCCTATGAAAAGAATTTAGTTCAAAAAAAAGGACATTGTTATTTTGGGTTCAAAAATCATTCGACTCAAACTAACTAAAGTTACTATCTAGAAATTTATGTGCGTCTGATTTTATATGACATGGATTGATTTATAAGGGTCTGATTAATTCAACCCATTTTACAACTCATGTATTTAACCTCTCTCACCTTCTCTCATTCATTAGTTTCTTTCTTTCGATCTCCTAATCCCCCCACCCTCTCTTTTCTTCTCTCCCATCTCTCTCTCTCTTGGTAACTTTTTTGTTCTTCTTTCTTCACTTTATGTTTTCATCTTTGTTTTTTTTAGACTAGGAAATTAATTGAATCTTTTTTTAGGGTTGAAACTGTTATTGTTTTTATCGATTTGTATGAAACCTGACTAGATTCAATTGTGAGCTCTTTTTATGTTTTGGGGCTCTTGGTTTTTTGAGTTTGAAAGGGTTTCTCTGGAAATTTCCGGATTTCTTTCTTCTTCCCATTTTTAGGTTTGATTTCTTCTGCTCGTTGTCATCTATAGTTTTGGTATGGGTCTCTACTGATTCCATGTGGGAGCTTTTTGGAGTGGTAATTTCCCTTTTATCCTCCTAATGAATTCAAACCTTATGATGTTGAATTTTAATTTATTTTTTTTCTTCTTGATTCGCATGCTGTAACCAATGCATTTGACATAGTTTTAGTTACTTTTGGTTGGCGGTTTGGCAAGATCAGTTGAATTTACATGACAAGGGGTTTAGACAATCATGTTTGGTTTTCTATTCTAAATCCCGCATTTTGTATACTTAATTAGTGATTTTTGACATCTTGTGTTCACGGGCTCCTTGGTCTTCATTATGAGTACCTTTAGTAGGTCACCTGTGAATGCTATTTGTTACATTCTTGCGAAGACGGTTTTCTTTTAACGATAGAAAATTTGACGGCCATTTGCATTTGAATGATAGTAGACGAAGGAAACGAACATCAATGTGTGGTAGAAGGAGATTGAATCCAAAGATAGGTGGCTTCAAAGTTTAAGACAGTCAAAGGAGAAAATGGTTAATCGTGGTTCGGGGAGTGTTTTCTTAGTGCGAGAATGATCCAGGAAGAATTATCCTTCATGGCTGGTTCCATTGGAATTTTCTGCTCAAGTTCTATGTAATTGATCACTAGAACTCCCAATTCGGACTAACGGTTCACCCGTGGCAAACAAACAAAGTTCTGCCAACGAAGCACCAGCGGCCGGTCACGGACCACGCATGGTCATGCACCAACGGCCCGTTAAAATCTTCATGGCCCACACTACACAAGAATCTAGAGGTTCCGTGAAAACCTGCACAAGACCAGCATGAGACAGTCATGAGGCAAGGCACCAGGCCGTGACAAAAGCACCGAGTGTGAAGCAAGATGATGAAGAGTTGAATTATTTGGCTAAGTATGGAGCCACTATGTGAAAACCTTCACAGAACGTGAGAAGACTTCTGAGCATGACCACAAAATACTCATGGTTCGTGAAAACCTTCACGGGCCATGAAAAATTTTTGAGCAAAAGCTACAAGCTATTTGCGGTCCGTGAAGCCAGAAAAACTGCATGCTGCTTGCGGTGCGTAAAATTCTTCATGGACCGTGGTATGATCCCAGCTTCACGGGCCGTACAAGATCACATAGGCTGCAGCTATGAACATTCATGAACCGTGGCAGATCTAGCATCCCGCGGCTATGCATGGTTCATAGACCGTAACATCCGTGCCGATCTATGAAACCTTGGCGGCTGACTTAGAGTTTTGCTACATTTGTCCTATTTGGGGCCTATTTTTAGTCCCAATCTCTTACTACTATATATAGGACCCTAGTCTACTCATTTGAAAAGGTTGGTTCATGTTTGGAAACACATTAGGAGAAGAGAGAGCTTGGAGAGAAGGAAGGAGTTCCTTTTGTAGGTTTTGTAATCTTTTCTTTTCTTCTTACTTTGTCCCAAACATGTGGAATTCAAATCTATATTTGAATCCCATGTCTAGGGAGTAGTTAGATTAGCTTGAGATTCATTTTGGCATTTGGTATGATCTAAATTATTTATGAGATTTATTAGATTCATCCTATCTTTGTGTTTAGAATATTTTGTGATTGTTCTTGAATGTTTTAAATGCATGAGTAGTACACCACATATAAGCACACACTTTGAGACATACTCATGTATGGTGCAATTATTGATTCCCCAATTGGAAGAGAAATCTGGATGTTAGAATGGGTAGGGGAGAACGTGTTCGCGTGGGTGTATGCACAGGGGATTCTAGAATGCTATGACCCATTTTCCATCGCACCAGCCTTAGCGGACTTCGTAACTATTGTCCAAGAGGTTACGGGTAGAGATAGTGTGTAGTAGCAAGCTAGGTGTTGTGTTGAAACCCTAGTATCACAGATAAGGTGCCTATGAACCTTGGGCCTAGCATATATAGGACCTGGGGGAAGTAGTTGCATTCATGGTGGAAGCCTGGGACGTAATTTCACGGGGGAGAAACAAATCTGCAACGATGGTCGGACCTTGTTATACTCCCTAATTACGAGCATAACATGTTAGTAGAGTAGTTAGTAGTTTCTTTTATTGCTTTTCTTTTGTTTGTTTTGTTTGCTGCCAGTGGAGTTTTGGTTTTCCTTGTAACTTTGATTCTGTTTGCTATTGTGACATTGGAAGGATAGTGTGACCCTAGTTTATGGTACATACCCATACCAAAAATCTAAGTGTTTTGCATTCTGTAACTAGTTCCACAAGAATCGGAAGAGAATGAGAAAGAAAACTAGATTGGAGGCTCAACCTAGGGGTTTGAATTTTGAGGAAGCATCGTACAACATGGCAAAAGATAAACGCACTTTGAGAGAGCTTATGGCCCCGAACTTAGAGAACCAACCCTTATGTATCACATTCCCACCTTTGCCTCCAAATGTGACTTGTGAGGTGAAAAGTGGGATGATACATTGCCTTCCTACTTTCCACGGTATGGCGAGAGAGGATCCAAACAAACATTTGTTGAAATTCCATTTGGTGTGCATGAATATGAAGCCGCCTGGAGTGTCGGAAGATGATTACAACTAGAGAGCATCCCCCTTTTCACTACATATGGAGAAAAAGATTGGTTGTATTATCTACCGCCGGGTTAAATTGGGTCATGGATGGATATGAATCAGTGATTCTTGGAAAAATACTTTCCAGCATCTAATTTGGATGGGTTAAAGAAGAAATTGTCCAACATTACTCAAGGAGCGACCGAGAGCCTATATGATTATTGGGGGAGGTTTAACTTATTCCTAACTAGTTGCCCCTACCACCAATTCAAGGAAGGAGATTTGGTCTATTACTTCTTTGAAGGCCTTTGTGACGAAGGCATGAGGATGGTAAATGCCGAATACAATGGTTCTATAGCCAATAAGAGCCCAAAGGATGCGATGGCACTTTTTGAAGAGATGGAAAATTTGATGAGCCAATTTGGTACAATGTCTAGTGTTAAGGTCTTGGATGAACCCGCACACACACCAAAGTTGGAGGAGCAAGTCCAAGCTCTTGCATCTAGGATGAAAGAGTTTTTGAAAGGAAAGGTGCACCAAATCAAGATGTGTGGGATTTTCAACCTTGACCACCACTCCAAAAAATACCCCAAGGTCGTTGGTGATGTGCAATAAGTGAGCGCCATGGACTACACAATTGGGAGGGACCTTAATTGGCTAGGGGTTAACAAGAAGGGTTCTGTGGGAACCAAGGCGAAGCAAGAGCGGACCCCTATGCAAATACATTCAATCTAAGGTATAGAGATCACCCTAATTTTCGATGGAGGGATTAAAATCAACCTCAAGGATATAGGGGTGGACAAGAACCACCTAAACCTTATCCTAGGGGTGAAGGTTTATCCAACAATCATACCACACATTACAAGTCGGATAGGGAGGAGATCTTGGAAGCCATTGGTAAATTGGGGAAGAAACATGAGATCTTCGCGGAAAGAACTAGGAGGGAAATTGAAGACCTTGGTACTAGAGGCTTATCAAGTATCAAGAACCTTGAGAACAAGTTGGGCAACTCGCCACCTCGGTGAGCCGACTTGAAGCAAAAGATTCCTGCAAACTACCTTCTCAACCGGAGGTGAATCCAAGAAATGTGAGTGCACTCAGGCTAAGGAGTAGGAAGGAATTTCAAGAAACCGAGGAGAAGGTGACACAAGAGGATGACAAGTTTATAGAGGGCACTAAAGCACATTTCAAAGAAGAAGAGATAGTTTTCAAGGAAGCACCCTCTAAGGAGCTCCCACCACTACAACCACAAGTTGCTATTCCCCCTCCATTTCCAAGTGCTTTCAGGAGAAAGCCAAAGGTGGAGAAAAATGAGGCCAACATTTGAAAAGTCTTCAAAAAAGTGGAGGAATCTATCCCTATCTTGGAATTGATGACAATGTGCCTTCATATGCTAAATTTCTTAAGGTTGCATGTACTGAGAATATGCGTAGACTACCTAAGAAGTTAGGGAAGCTAAAAATTGGGGAAGTTTCCATTTTGAATCATAAGAATTTGTCTAAGAAATGTGATGATCCCGGAATATTTTCTATTCCGATTTCTTTAGTGGAACACTTGTTGAACATGCCATGATAGATTTTGGAGCTTCTATAAATGTGATTCCATCTAGTCTATTCGAATGTCTTGAAATAGGTGAACATAAAGATACTAGAGTGATTGTTCAACTCGCTAATCACTCCCAAGCTAGCCCTCGTGGGATAGTGAAGGATGTGATGGTGCGAGTAGGCAAGTTGGTTTTTTTGGCGGACTTTTATGTCCTAGACGTAGCGCATGGCGGAAGTGGACCCCCAATCCTTTTGGGGAGACCTTTTCTAAAAATGCCTAGGAGTAAAATTGATGTGCACTAGGGAATCTTAACTCTAAAGAATGACATAGACAAAGTGGAATTCACCATTTATAAATCTAGGCATGATTCAACAAAACCTTCTCTTATGTGCAAATGTGTGACACTTTTTGATGAACATGATATTCTTGAACCTTCTTGTGTTACCAATGAGCATGAGTCTCTTGTTGATAAGTTTGTGAAGGACCTCGATGAATTAAATAATTTGGTCAATGATATGTCCGTACTAGCTTTTTTTTCTATGCTAGACAAATTTCAACGGGAAAAGGGAAGCATTGAGGATTTGATACCTCCTCGACCTCCTCCTAACCCCAAAATGAAATTCAAGGATTCAAGGCTGGCAAATCAAGGAGAGACATTTCTAGGTGCCAACAAGGGCTACAAAGGTTAGGATAACTAGTTGTGGAGAACTCTCCACAACGACGTCATCATGGCCGGAGTTGCTGATACGAATATCAAATGCTTTGATGTATTTTAAATGCTTTGATGGATCAACTTTATGATGAAGAATTGAAGGAGTCACCATCAACATCTTGGATTCATTATTCAAGATTGTTGACGAACTGAAGACATCATGAAGAACACTATACTCTTTTTTCCCACTGGGTTTTTAATGAGGTAGTGTGATCACTATAAAATATTGTAAAATTATTTCATTTGGGTTTATTGACTGACAGTTCGGCCATGTGGGCTTTGAAGAGCTGAATTTCAAAAATACAGTCCATTAAAGTTTAGTATATTCAGTTTTATTCTGATTAGAATTAGATTTGGTAAAATTAGATAAGGTAATATTCTTCAAGGTTACTTCTTGAAGAATTGAACCTGATTACCTTAGATTACCATTTATTTTAGGTATTTTAGTTAGATATGGTTTTAGCTTCTTAAAGCTGCCATAAGTCGATTCAGTTTCCATTTGTGATTAGGGTCCGAGGCAAGATTGTAACCCTATAAAAAAGGAGGCCTTATGGACGAAAATTGAAACCTTTCATCAATCAAATATATAACCTTTTGAGTTCATACTCTTTGCTTGCGAGCTATTCCATTGTTGCTTAACCCCGAGGGCTAGTTAAGTACCAATAAACCTTGTAATCTGATTCTGAGGGCTAGTTAGAGAGGAAGTCGAAGTTAGGTGTACCCCGAGGGCTAGACTCCTGAATTTCGTGCGAGATAGTGCGGGTTTGCAGATCCCTTCACTAGATCAAAGATATTAATTCCGCAAATTGTGAGTCTTTGCAAGAAGATTCATGAGGCCGAAAAAAAGGGGTTTCGAGTTTTGCGTTAATTTATTTTCGAATTTATATATATATATATATATATATATATATATATATATACTCTTTCATATCGTGTTTTAACTGAGTTTGTTTGATCTTTCTTACCAGGAGGATTGAATCTAGAGTCGAAGGACTTCGAAGGGTCCTAGAGTTAGAATACTTTGGTATTACTATCTGCCTTCACCTTCATCAATCGAGTCAGGAGGACGTCGAAGGGTCTGAGCGTTAACAAGTATTATCCGCCTTTACCTCCCAGTCAGTTTCATAGTTTAAGTATCTTAAACAGTTTATGTGCTTGTGATATTTTCGTCAACTCTTCTGAAAATTATTGCACGCTCATAATCCTATTTGTTTTCTTTATCGTTCTTTGACTCCGTGATCTAAAATTGTTCATTGATTCTTGATTACACCTTATTAAAAAAAGAGTCTTGTGTCGTTTTCCATATATAGTGTCATATTCTTGATCCTTACGATCTTGAATACCTCGAAGTTCATTGGAATCAAGAGGAAGTTGTCGTAGTTTTCTTATTCCAAGTTTTGTATAGGCGATTCTTGTTCAAAAAATTTTCAAAAATAAAAAAAAAAGGTTGCATATTTTGGGTTTCAAAATCGGAATGCAGGATTTGAAATCTGGAATTTGGGGCAGATTTGCAATTTTCAAAAGTTTGGGGGCAGATTTGCAATTTCCAAAAATTTTGGTAATTGTGACCGAATTTTTCTTGGGGAATAACATTCTATTTGTGAGTTTTATAGTACCAAAAAAATGGGAAAAAAATGAATTGTGGCTGAAAAAAAAGGAAAGAAAAAGGAATCCGGTTTGAAAAAAGGAAAAGAAAAGTCAAAATCCTGATCGGGAGAGAAAAAGGAAATAAAAGCTGATTGAGAGAGGAGTTTTGATCTGAATTTTTTGACTTGGGGGACAAGTAAGTCATTAAAATTCTTTTCCACGAGGGATTTGGATTTAAGTTCCTATTCCAATTTGTTTTCAGAAAAGTTTCTTGAATTTTCGGAACCTATTTGTCGCCTATATAAAGCAATCTTGTTTTGGTCATAATTCATTCAATACAGCGCCGATTCGTGCCATTCAAATTGTGTTTTGTTCCTTATTCTTATTATAATTTGGAATTCCAGATCGTAGAGCCAAATTTTGAGTTTATATATATTTTAATTTCGAAATAAGTTCTGCAGTACTCATCTCCATAGTTTGCTTTGAATTGCGGTGAATTGATTAGTTGCCCTCGCATTAGCCTTCATCTTGTGAGTTGTGAGTTTTATACACTTGGTGAGTGACCTTACTAAACAAAGGTTAAGGGGGGGCATTTATTCCGAACGGTTTGTTTCTTCTTAGCAGGAATGACAGACGATCCATTCGTCTTGCCATTTGTTGGCAATCCCAACAATAAACCTAAAATGAATTCCATGAATGTTATAAATTCCATAATGATCGAGGTTAAGAGATTGAATAGGAGGGTAGATTAGTTATCAAATCCAACGACACCTCGTTCTGCAAGACAAGTTGAATCTGCTTGTGACATCAAAGGGTTGAAGTATGATATTCCTAGATTTGATGGTTGACGCAATCTTTTGAAATACTTGGATTGGGAGAGGCAGATCGAGAACCTATTTGATCTTAATAACTACCGTGAGAAAGAAAAGATCAAGGTCGTAGAGTATTCTTTCACCCATTATGCCACAGAGTGGTGGGAGAATTTCAAAGAATCAAGATATCTTGTCGGAAAGAAACCTATCTCCACCTGGGAGAAATTGAGGACCAAGCTTCGATAACATCATGTTCCACGAACATATTTGATAGAGCAACATTCGTATCTAAGTAATATTAAGCAAGGAAATCGCAGTGTAGATGAATACTGGCAAGATCTTGAATTAGCTATGAGAAGTGGCATGAGAGAAAATGATGCCTTTATAAATAATTAGTTTATTGAAGGTTTAAGAGAAAATCTGCAAGTTTCGGTTAAGCTCCAGTATTATGTTTCCATGCAAGATTTATTGTTCAATTCCAGGTTGGTTGAGTCAACATTAAGGCCCATTGGAAGCTCTAATTTTTGCTATGACAATCAAAGGCAATTCTCTGATTTCAGAAGCCCAAATTCGACCAGGCGTTGTAGCAATTTGGACTTGGGTGGCCGAGGAAACCTTAATTCAACCAAAACCTACTCGAATCCACCATTGGAACCAACTGATCATAGAATGATTGCAACCAATCAGTCTCTTAGCCAAGATATAGGTAAATTAATTTCTACTTTGTCAGATACAATTTCTTCTAACATTCTTACGTGTTTTCATTGTAATGAACGAGGACATGTTCACAATAACTGTCCCCATGAATGAATTATAACAACAATGGAGGAGGAAGAAGATGATGATATGCCTGCACGGTATGACACCGAAGAAGAACAAATAGATGATGAAATCATCATTGTTGAAAGAGGTGAGAAAGGTCCTGAAACACAAGATTTTTTTGAGGTGTATTCCACAGATGTTGCTGAAATTAGATCCCCACAAGGAGCAAGTAATTTCGACCAAAATAGTTTCAATTCCACCAAAAAGACAGTAAATGTCGCCATAGACAAGCTCCAGGTCGATCATAAGGTAGGTAAGATAGGTAAGTTGCAGAATGATTCTGAAAAGTTGCATAAAGTCTTGTCTTCACATCTTAGTCCTTCACTTTATATTTATATGATGAGGCATGAACTATCTACTGACTCTGGTAAATCTTTTTATGCTTCAATGAGAGATGTGAATTGATCTTTGAATAATCATTCTTTTGTTCTTATAATGTCCTTTAAAGAAAGTTATTATTCCAAAGAAGATATTCATGTAGACATGTTTTCACGGTTTGTTAAGTTGTTACAGGAATTCAAGGATGTCTTTCTAGGTTATATGATTCCCGTTTCGAGGACGAAACTTTTTGATCCGGGAGGGAATGATACGAATATCAAATGCTTTGATGTACTTTAAATGCTTTGATGGATCAACTTTATGATGAAGAATTGAAGGAGTCACCATCGACATCTTGGATTCATTATTCAAGATTGTTGACGAACTGAAGACATCATGAAGAACACTATACTCTTTTTTCCCACTGGGTTTTTAATGAGGTAGTGTGATCACTATAAGATATTGTAAAATTATTTCATTTGGGTTTATGGACTGACAGTTCGGCCATGTGGGCTTTGAAGAGCTGAATTTTGAAAATACAGTCCATTAAGGTTTAGTATATTCAGTTTTATTCTGATTAGAATTAGATTTGGTAAGATTAGATAAGGTAATATTCTTCAAGGTTACTTCTTGAAGAATTGAACCTGATTACCTTAGATTACCATTTATTTTAGGTATTTTAATTAGATATGGTTTTAGCTTCTTAAAGCTGCCATAAGTCAATTCAGTTTTCATTTGTGATTAGGGTTCGAGGCAAGATTGTAACCCTATAAAAAGGGAGGCCTTATTGACGAAAATTGAAACCTTTCATCAATCAAATATACAACCTTTTGGGTTCATACTCTTTGCTTGCGAGCTATTCCATTGTTGCTTAATCCCGAGGGCTAGTTAAGTACCAATAAACCTTGTAATCTGATCCTGAGGGCTAGTTAGAGAGGAAGTCAAAGTTAGGTGTACCCCGAGGGCTAGACTCCTGAATTTCGTGCGAGATAGTGCGGGTTTGCAAATCCCTTCACTAGATCAAAGATATTAATTTCGCAAATCGTGAGTCTTTGCAAGGAGATTCATATCAGTTGCTGATGGAAATTTCGGAGACCCACCGGTAAGTGCTATAAATTAGAATGCGCAAAGAGGAAATAAGTTGTGATGATAACAATAAACATACTTGGTTCTTTTGTTTTCTTGTTTGAAGTAGTGACTTGGTAAACTTTTCATGTCTTGCTTGAAATAAAGGATCCTTTGAATGTAATTCTTGCTTAATCTGGAGATATAGCTGTGAAAATGTGTGCTAATGTGTAAATGGAATGGATTTTGATGGGTGACATAGTTTCCTTTCAAAAATTGAGAAAAACTAAGGAATAGTGAAAAATCTGGGGTTTGCTTCGTGACAATGCTTGTCACGAAGGGCATGTATCATGTCATGATGATGGCCATGAAGGTGGGAAATCTAGGCAGAAAATTCTTTTTGCCAACTTTTGATTTTCCACCCCCCCCCCCAACTTGTCTAAAAAATGCAGCTTTTCGAAAAGGAAGTTTGGATTTCAAAATTAAAAATACATTTTTGATTCAAGAAGTGAGATTTCCTATTTCCTTAACATTTTTTATGCAATTAGTACTTCCAACATTAATTGATTGTACTACTTTTTCCCTAATTTGAAATTCCATCTTTATATTCATTGTACCTATCTCTCTCTTTCTCTCTCTCTCTCTCTCTCTCTCTCTCTCTTTCGCCTATGCTGAAATTTCATTCTCATGGTACAATTCTCCACCTAATTTCATCATTTACACACTATTTCTTCTCAAGAAACACTCAATCACACTTTTTGGTGAGCTAAAAAATTATCAATTTTTGCTTCTTCTTGTGTGGATCATACACTTCTTGGCTTCAAATTTTGGGTAACCCTTTGATCTCTTTGTGTATATTCTTGATTGAAATTTTTGTGTTGTTATGAAAAGCATGATTTTCAAATGATCATGTGTTGATGTGATGTTGTTTGAGCTTGTGTGTTCAATCTTGTGATGATGAATTTACGGGAGTCTTGAATGTGCTATTGATCTTTAATGGTGTGTCCTTCATTAGTGGGTAATTAGAGAGAGCATGAATCTTGTTTACATGAATCTATTGATGGGTAGTGAAAGGAATACATGATTTTGTTGGTTGATGAGGAATATTGTTGTTTTAAATGGCCTTTATGCTTATACCATCATGCTTTGAATGTTTGGTCTTTTTGGGAGAATGTTCTTTATTGGATGATATCATGGGCCATGAATTGTTTATTATCACATTACCATTGTAGTCCTTCATCATGTTAGGATGCCTCCGAAAAAGGGTACTTCGGAGAAAGAGAAGTCTTCGCTGGGTGAGAAATGGAAGAAGCCGGTAAAGGGTGCAAACCCTAAACCTGCAACATTCCTCGCAACCCCAAATCTATGACCAATGTGTTTATGGGTTTGACCAACATTACCGGTACCGCAGCTCGGAGATGGAGGAATTTGAGGGAACCAAAGAGGAGCATTTTGGAGACTAATTTTGCTTGCGAGAGCACTTGATGGCTCTAGGCTTACTTGGACCAGTGACCTTTCTTTTGGGTCGGGTATGCCTAGAAGGTTTTCTTGATGTGCACTCAAAAACCTACATAAGGTGCACTTTAGAGTTTCTAGCTACTATTTTGAAGGTCACAGACGTCCAGGGTCACAAGGCGATTAAGTTCAACATAGAGAGGTGGCATTAGCTTTTGGGTGGAAGACCGGCCAGGACATCCCACAAACTAATCACCAAGGAATGTCATTCTCTCTTGGGAATTTTTGGAGATAACTAACTGAGGACGATAGGAAGAAGCTGAGCAAGAGCACAACTATAGTCTACCCATAATTAAGTTATGTCCATTGACTCTTTTTGATGAGCATTCAATGCCACGGTGAATTGATGCATTGTCCGGGCTTCGATGTACACCTTCTTTGGGCGATGACACCAGAGGGGGACATCTACCCAGACTTGGTTAGTGTTTTTGTTCAAGAATGCATAGCTATGGGAGAGCAGAAAAGTGGGAAGATTCCTATGGGAGGCATGGTTGAACTTTTGGCGCGACATTTGGGACATCCAATTTTGCATAGGGCATTGGCCAATATGGGTAGGTCAGGATTGACCTATACAATTGAGAAGTTATCTAGGGCATTCATGGTGGGAACTACAATTTCGAAGGATAGATTTGTGTGGCTATATGGTGGAGCACCTACTAGCAAATTCATGGTTCTTCCACAATCGGAGCGCACCCCTATCAACCTTGATACGAGCCTAGATTACTTGTTCATTGAACTCGATCCACTATTTGAGAAATACTAGAGTATTGGCCAACCTGAAGATAGACCTAGACGAGGTTGAAGGGGAGACATCTTCGAGAGCACTTTCGAGCCGATCCCATCTTCCCACGGGCATTATGGATCAACTACACCTACTTGGGGAGCAACTCTCAAGTTCTTCGCAAGTGGTTCAGGAGATAGTTCAAGCTATTGGAGTGTGAAGGCATAAGTTAAGGAGCTAAACACGTGGATGGATCGCCTTGAGGCTACAATCCAAGCAACATGATTCATTGAAAGGTTTTTCACTAGCCACAAGAAGGCCAGCCCTTCGAGGCCATAAGCATAAGTATCACTAGTTTTCCTACTTCGCCTTTGATTTGACATGAGAATGCATAAGAAGCTATGCATTGTTAAGTGTGGGGAAATGGTTAGTGAGTATTTAGGAATTCTCATTCATGGATTTCTTCATGCATGCATCATTTGTTTGTTTTTCTTGGTAGATTTTTGGTTACTTGTGATTGGGATGCTTTTGGAAAATTTTGGTGGTTTGCATGTTATGCTAGGATTTTAGGATTCTAGTTTGCATGTGGAATGTGGCTTTAGGATTTTTTTATGTATTGGTTGGTTGCTATCTTTTGTAGCATGAAGCTCACTTTTGGGGCATTTTTGTACTACACCAAAAAAAATTAAAACCTGGACAAGTCGAAAACCCAAAAGGGTGACTTGGGTAACATTAGGAAATTCCTAGATAGGTCAAAAGGCCTAGGTAAAAGTGAGAGGCTTGGCCTGGCTAGATTTACAAGTCTAGGAAAAAGTGAGAGGCCGTGTGGAAAAAGGTGAGAGGTGAGCACATTTTGTGGGATAAAGCTAGGATGAAAACCCAAAAGAGCTCCTAGGAAAAATGAGAGAAATTGAGAGAAAAAATGAAAAAACCAAGTCCACAACTTTTGGATTTCCTTGGTGGATTGTTTTGCTTAAGGATTGCTGTTTGATTGCTTTTGGGACTACTTTTGGGAAAAGTAAGCTTGGCTTTATTCCGATCTCTTGTCACTTATCTTTTTCCTTACATATTTACTTGATTTGGATGGTTTGGTTGCTTTAGGAACTTTGGGGAGTGTGGGAGTTGCGAGATTTTCATTTCGATAAGGGAACTAGGGTAGCTTGGGAATAATTTGAATGCATCGGCTATTTTTGCATGCTTCATTCCGGTTGAACCTTTTTCTTTTATTTTATTTACTCGAGGACGAGTAAAGGTTTAAGTGTGGTGATTCTGATCTGCACCATTTCGGATGCTTTAACCAATGCATTGGACATAGTTTTTAGTTACTTTTCATTGCCGGTTTGGTGACATTTGTTGAATTTACATGAAAAGGGGTTTAGACAACCATACTTTGTTTTTCTATTCTAAATCCCATATTTTGTATAGTTAATTAGTGATTCTTGAAATCTCATGTTCACGGGCTCCTTGGTCTTAATTATGAGTACCTTTAGTAGGTCACCCATGAATGCTATTTGTTACAGAACATTCTTGAAAAGGCTATTTTCTTTTAACGGTAGAAGATTTGAAGGCTATTCACATTTGAATGGTAGTGGAAAAGGGCCACAAATATCAATGCATGGCAGAAGGAGATTGAAGCCAAAGATAGGTGGCCTCGGAGTTCAAGACGGCCAAAGGAGAAAATGGTGAATCGTGGTCTGAAGAGTGTTTCCTTAGTCCAAGAAAAATCTATGAAGAATTAGTCTTCAAGGCTTATTTCATTGGATTCTTCTTCTCGACCACTATGAAATTGACTACTAAAGCTCCAGATTTAGACTAACGGTTCATCCAAGACAAGCAAACAAAGTTCAGCTAACGAAGCACCAGCGACCGGTCACGGACCGTGCATGGTCAAGCACCAGTGGCCCACAGAAATATTCACGGCCTGCACTATACAAGAATCCAGAATTTTCGTGAAGACCAGGACAAGACCAGCAAGAGACCTTCACAAGGCAAGGCACCGAGCCGCGACGAAAGCACTGGGCCTGAAGCAAGGGGAGAAAGAGTTGAAGAATTTGGCTAAGTATTGAGCCAGTCATGAAAACCTTCATGGACCATGAGAAGACATCAGAGCAAGACCACAAACTGCTCATGGTCCGTGAAAACCTTCATGGACCATGAGAAGACATCAGAGCAAGACCACAAACTGCTCATGGTCCGTGAAAACCTTTACAAGCTGTGACGAAATTTCTGAGCAGAAGCCACAAGCTGTTCACGGTCCATGAATACCTTCACAGACCGTGGGAAAACTCTGAGCAAAAACCATATGCTCCTTGTGGTCAATGAAATTCTTCACGGACCGTGGCATGATCCCAGCTTCACGGACTTCTCCAAATCCTATGGGCCACGGCTATGAACATTAACGGACCATGGCAGATCTGTTGTCTCGTGGCTATGCATGCTTCATAGACTGTGGCATCTGTGCTGGTCCGTGAAACCTTGGAAGGTGACCTAAGGTTTTGCTACTTTTGGCCTATTTTGGGCCTATTTTTAGGCTCAATCTCTTACTACTATATATAAGACCCTATTCTACTCATTTGAAAAGGTTCGATCATATTTGGAAACACATTTGGAGATGAGAGAGCTTGGAGAGAAGGAAGAAGTTCCTTTTGTAGGTTTTGTAATCTTTTCTATTCTTTTCTTCTTTGCTTTGTCCCAAAGATGTGAAATTCAAATTTATATTTTAATTCCATGTCTAGGGAGTAGTTAGATTAGCTTGGGATTCATTTTGGCACTTGGTATGTTCTAAATGCTTTATGAGATTTATTAGATTCATCATATCTTTGTGTTTATGATATTATTGTTATTGTTTTTAAATGTTTTAAATGTTTTAAATGCATGAGTAGTACACCACATATAAGCACACACTTTGGAATATACTCATGAATGGTGCAATTATTGATGCTCCCTTGGGAAGAAAACCTGGATGTTAGAATGGGTAGGAGAGAACGCGTCTGCGTGGGTGTGTGCATGGGGGATTCGAGAATTCTCTGAACTATTGGCCTTCGTACCAGTCTTAGCTAACTTTGTAACTGTTGTTTGAGAGGTTCCGGGTAGAGATAGTGAATAGTAACAAGCTAGGTGTTGTGTTGATACCCTTGTATCACAGGTAAGGTCCCTACGAACCTTGGGTCTAGCGTATATAGGACCTGGGAGGAGTAGTTGCATTCATGATGAAAGCCCGGGATGTAATAGCACGGGGGAGAAACTGACCTGCTATGATGGTCGGACCTCTTTGTACTCCCCTAATAACAATTGCAGTGTTGATTGAGGGTTGCGAGGGCACCCACCGTGACAGGGTTGGGGAAGTGTATGCCATCAGCCACACCACGTGTTGTGAGCACACAAATAGGTCTTTTTATGTCTATATGTGAATGAATCGAGGATATAAGCACTATAACTACAATGTTGCTGAATGATTCCCAAGTGCTCAGTATAAATAGTTTACTTGTTTGTCAATTACATGCTTGTAGTTATAAGTTAAAAACACCAAACCCCCTTCCCCTCCCCCCAAGTTGCATAGCTACACTACTAGTTGTTCCTTTCACTCGTTCGGATTGACGACCCGCACGGGGTTGTGTTTCTAACTAGTACTTGAGCCCTAGAATCCTTGTGGACAAACCCAGGGGTTTCTGCTTGCTACCCATTGGTAGCTTAGCAGTAAGAACGAGTGCAGAACTATATATCTCTATCTTTGACCCGTAAGCCCCTCGACTCGTGTTTTAACGACAACCGAGTCGGGGGCCGGTCACTTGTTATGAATTATACCCTTCCAATGTTATATCAGGACTTCTGTGTGAGTTTTCATTTGTGGATTTGTTTTTCTTTGGGTAATTTCCAGTTTAAATAATAACACACAAGGTGTTTGATTATTTTTCTCAATAACATACTAGAAAATTTTCCATTCACTGTTTTCAAGTTTATTGCATGCTAAGAGGTTCATCAAGGATTAGCTTCCCTTGGAGTGTGACATACTTGGCCATCTCCTCCTCCCTAGCATGAGCTTCCCCTTGTGAAGAAGAATTCTGTTTGAAATGATTTTCTTTGAATCTTGTGAAAACAGTTGGAACTTTGATTGAACTTACTTAATTGATTTTATGAGCATGTTTTGTGTGTGTGCTATTTGGGAATTTGATTAATCTTGGTTAATCTGTGTAAAGTAGGGTTCTTTGCTTTAAAGAATGTAAAACTGTTGGAAGTTTGATTTATCTTGATTGATGTTCTGTGTACATTTTGTTAGTCACGTGTACGTTTTGTTAACCAACCATCCTCGACTATTTGGCTTGGAAGTGACCTTAATTGATTAATAATCGGTCAAAATGTATTGTACTCCCTCTGCTATTCTTATATTAACACATTTAATTCTGGACTTGTTATTTATGCAATTACAAGTATCTGGATGGAATTGAATGAATAGATTCAAAAGTAATATATTTGGTTGAGAGAAATATATTTCTTACCGAAATTGAAATGTTCCGATATTAGTAAAACAAACCATAAGGGAAACTGTGCCAACAATAGAAAAACTGAGGTTGTAGAATACTTTGAATTCTAGTTGTATTTTTTGCTGAATTTTATGTCAATTAGAGTTTTTCCCATTAAAACGACATCAGTGATATATGTAGAAAAAGAAACCAGGCATCTGTTCAGTGTTTGGTTTCTGCGGCCAGTTAATGGCAAACATTAGGTTTTGGTATCTTGCTTCAATATAGCATTTTTACAAAGTTTCCTTACCTCTAATGCATTTCAATTGTTAAATTTGTTATGTGATTTTGTTTTATTAATCTTAACTAATTGATGTTCTGTGCATATTTTGCACGTGCACGTTTTGTCCCCCACCCCCAAATGACATTTAATTTCTGGCTTTGAGGTGTTTGTGAAGAAAAACTGATTCTTTGGCATTTAAATTTTGAATTTACAGGTTTTAATTTGTTGGGATTTTGTGTTTTGAATAATTGTGCTTAACTTGTGCAAAGTAGGAGCTCTTTGCTTTGAAGATTTGTGAAATACTTGAAAATTTAATTGATCTCGCTTGTAATTAAGGCTAGGCATCCATATATAAAAGATCAAATAAGCATACTAACTATGAGGATTAACACCGGACAGCCAAAAAACCCCAAGTACTGCAACACAAAGTTTGCACAAAGCAATAACATCCCGAAAGTCCGGATGTTTTAAATTAGTTGTTAATAAGTAGCACCAAAAGGTTTAGGGACACTACTGCCTACATTGCTTCTAATGGTTCTACGACATGTATGGCGCCATCAGATTACTCTAAGCAACCACTCTCAATAGAGACCTCTTCCTCATAATGGTGCCTCTTAAGTTCCATTTCCTGTTCTAGGTGTCATCTCTTCAAAACCTGCATTCTTTCGGTATCCATCTTGAAAACCTGCACCAGCTTCCCCTTGTGAAGAAGAATTCTTTTTTATCTAGTCAATTTGCTCATGCTGAATCTTCTCAAAACCACCCTCCTTAATATTTCTAGCATCATATATTATCTTCAGCTGGTCCGTTGAAAAAAACCATCTGAAATCCACCCTTTGTTTTTTTCATGGGGCATTTTTGTTCTTAGCTGGAGAAAGTGATTCTCCACAGACGTCTTCCTGTGTTGTTCGCTGACTAATCCAAGAGACTCTGTAACAGCTTTTGAGTGTCGTTGCTCTTAAGCCAATTTATTTTTGAATACAACAGTTGCCGGTTATCTTCACTCATATGTTTTAATGGCTCCACAACCAATTCATGATACAACCTGATCTCAAATTTCAGTTTAGCCTTCCTTGATGAATAAAACCCTAAATCATAGATCTTGCTTAATTTATGTTTTTTGCATGTTTTGTGTGTGTTTTGTGCATATTTTGTGCGTGCATTTTTTCCCCTTAATGGAAATTCATTCCTAGCTTTCAGGATCGTATTTGTTAGGAATACGAATCCCACGAGATATCTATTAGCACGAAAAGATGGATAACAAAGACAATGGAAACAAATAAAGGAAATAATGGACACAAGGATTTATGTGGTTCAGTCAAGTTAACCTACATCCACGGCCGGAGGAGACCCGAAGCTTCACTATATGTGGAGAAAGTATTACAAGGCTTTGCCTACCACCTATGAAGGAATTATGTGGCAAAATATAAATATGAGGGCTTTGGCTTCTACAACTACAAAGGAGAGTTAAAGGGAGAAGAAAGCAAGTAGCAAAGGAATGCTATGCTTGAGGTATGTTTGAACTACTAAGTTCATCCCCTATTTATACTACTCCAGGTTCACCAATGGCCAAGAGCTCTCAAACAAAACTTATCCCAATATCCCAAAAAATCCTCCTTCTTGCTTCAAGCATGGTTTGTGAACATTACTTCCAAATGGTTCTTGCCAAAAAATCATGATAGTTGAACCCCAATAGTCAAAAAAATAATGCTTCAACTTTCTAAGCATGAGATGAGAATAGTGTTGCAATTTAATGCCTTGAATGATTGTCTTTGCTATCCTCCAAAGAAATGAATGTTCATGGAAAATTTGGGTGAAGACCACATTTCTTCACAAATCTCCACCTTGGTCTGAACCCCAAAATTAATAGTTTACTCGCCCTCCTCCCGCATGGCCCTAATGGGCCAAATCACCAACAATGAACACCAATCAAATCCAAGAACTGCTTGAACTTGAAATAGGGAAGAGCCTCTGTGAACATATCAAAAGGATTATCCATTGTATTGATTTTCTGAACAGTGACCTTCTTCTGTGCAATGATATCACGAATGAAGTGGTACTTAATATCAACATGCTTTGTCCGCTCATGATACATCTGATCTTTAGTCAAGTAAATTGCACTTTGACTATCACAATGAATGGTAGTAACCCTTTGTTGTAGAGTAAATTCGCCTAAGAGACCTCTCAACCATAAAGCTTCTTTGATTGCCTCTGTGACTGCCATATATTCTACCTCAGTAGTAGATAAAGCAACTACATGTTGTAAAGTAGCTTTCTAGCTAATTGCACAACCTCCAATGCAAAATACATAACCTGTAAAAGACCTGTGTTTATCAAGATCACCGGCAAAGTCTAAATCTACAAAACCAACCAGAGTGTTATTGGTTCTACCAAACTCCAAACACATGTTCAAAGTACCCTTTAAGTATATAAGAATCCACTTCACAGCCTGCCAATGTGATTTTCCTGGATTGGCCATATACCTGCTAACAACACTAACAACTTGTGAGATATCAGGGCGAGTACAAACCATTGCATACATTATACTCCCAACTGCATTTGAATAAGGAACTCTGGCCATGTAATCTTCTTCTTCCTCTGTTTTTGGTGATTGGGCAGTAGATAACCTGAAATGGCTACCAAGAAGAGTGCTAACTGGTTTGGCGTCATGCATGACAAATCGCTCCAAAACTTTCTTAAGGTAACTCTCCTGGATCAGGTACAACTTCCCAACTCCCTGGTCTCTTCTTATCTCCATACCAAGAATCTTCTTAGCTGCACCCAAATCCTTCATCTCAAATTTACTATTCAACAAGGCCGTCAACTCATGAATTTCTCCAAGATTCTTAGCCGCAATGAGCATGTCATCAACATATAATAGTAAATAAATAAATCAGTTATCTCGTGACTTCTGAAAGTAAACACAACTACTGTACATGCTCCTGGAGAAACCATGACCCAACATAAATGAATCAAACCTCCTATACCATTGCCTTGGAGACTGCTTTAATCCATACAAGGATCTTCAACAAGCAAACCCGGCCTTCTTTACCTTGAACTTCAAAACCTTTGGGTTGACTCATATAGATATGCTCATCTGATTCACCATGCAAGAATGCTATCTTGACATCCAACTATTCTAACTCCAGATCATACATGGCAACCAAAGCAAGCAATACACAAATAGAGCTATGTTTCACAACAGGTGAGAAAACACCATTGAAATCTACACCTTGTACCTGACTGTAGGCCTTTGCGACCAATCGTGCTTTGTACCTTGCATTATCAACACTTGAAGTATCTTCCTTTCTCTTGAAAACCCATTAGCAACCAACAATTTTCTTTCCTTTTGGTAGCACCACAAGATCCCATGTTCTATTCTTGTGTAGAGATTCCATCTCTTCGTTCATAGCCACCAACCATTTGTCTGAATTAGCACCTGAAACTGCTTCTGAATATGTGGAAGGTTCCTCGTCTCCACTTGTTTCCCGTGACACTGATAAAGCATATGCCACCAAATTTACATACTCAATGGTGGTCGAATGTCACGTCTCGGTCTATCTCTGGCAATGGAATAATCCTCATCTTTCGGTTGATCTTTAGCACGTTCATGATTAGATTCTTCAACCATTTCTTGGGTTGGGTTTCTCCCAGAAGAACCACCAATCTCTAACTCCACCTGCTTTTGTGCACTATCCTCATTTTCTGAATCACAAGGATTACAAGACTCTTTTCCAGGATGTAACAAATAAGAATCATCAAATGTAACATCTCCACTAATAAAAAATTTGGGTGATTTGGGATAAGGATACCAAAATATATATCCTTTTACCCCTGAAGCATAACCGAGGAAAATACATTTCTTAGCCCTAGGCTCTAGCTTTCCCTCATTAACAAGCATATAAGATGGACACCCAAATATTCTTAAATTAGATTAATCAGCATGAGTACCTGACCAAACTTCCTCCGGAGTCTTGAAATCAAGAGGGGCACATGGAGAGCGGTTGACGATGTGACAAGCCGTAGATATGGCTTCTGCCAAAAAATTCTAATGTCAACTTGTCATTTGAGATCATGCACCGAGATCTTTCCAAAAGAGTACGATTCATCCGCTCTGCCACACCATTCTATTGAGGCGTCATTCTAAAAGTACGATGTCGAGCTATTCCTTCATTTTTGCAGAACTCATTGAATTCATTTCCACAAAATTACAACCCATTGTCAGTCCTCAGTTGCTTAATTTGTTTTCCTATATGTTTTTCAATCAAAGTCTTCCATTGTTTAAATGTTAGGAAAATATCACTTTTAAGCTTCAAAAAATATACCCAAAATTTTCTTGAATAGTCATCAATAAAAGTAAGCATATATCTTGCACAACCCTTAGAAAGAACACGAGAGGGTCCCCCAAAGATCATAATTAATGTACTCCAAAGTACCTTTTGTTTTATGAACAGCAGGTGAATGGAAGCTAACTCTTTTCTGCTTTCCAAAAATACAGTGTTCACAAAAGTCCAACTTGCCAGAACTTTGAGCACAAAGTAGACCTCTCTTCCTTAACAATGTTAAGCCTTTCTCACCCATATGTCCCAACCTCATATGCCACAATTTGGTGATGTCTTCATCTGAGAAAGTTGAGACAGCCACTGCCCCAGTTACTGTAGATCCCTACAAAACATACAAAGTGCCAACTCTGCAAGCCTTCATTAGCACAAGAGCTCCTTTACAGATTTTCAGGATTCCACCATCACCTGAATATCTGTACCCGAGAGCATCAAGAGTGCCAAGAGAGATGAAATTTTTCTTTAAGTCAGGAACATGCCTAACATTAGTGAGTGTCCTAATAATGCCATCATACATTTTGATTTGAATTGTTCAACTACCAACAACCTTAAAAGGGGCATTATTACCCATCAAAATAATTCCACCATCCCATTCTTCATAAGTGTAAAAACACCCCCTATCATAACTCATGTGGTAAGAACAACCCGAATATAAGAGCCACTCACTAGAAGACCTTGACTTATTATCCATGGCCACAAATATGATTCCATCACTCTTTTCTTCTACTACACTAGTTTCACCATCATTACTGCTATTCTGCTCATTTTTATATTTTTCTTTATTTTTCAATTCAAAACAATCAGCCTTAATGTGCCATTTTTCTTGCAATGGTTGCAAATTTTATATCTGTATTTAGACTTCGACCTCCCTTTGGATTTACCACCTTCAGAATCTATATTTTCACCTCTACCCCTCACAAACAAACCTCGATTCCCCCGTAATGTCCCTATCAATTTGCTCTTTAGATTTTAATGCAGATTTTATACTATTGTATGAGACCAACTCTTTGCCATAAATCATAGTATCTTGAAAATACTTAAAGGACAGGGGAAGGGAACATAACAATAAAATGGCTTGATCTTCTTCATCAACTTTAGCATCTACATTCTCTAAATCCAAAATGATGGAATGAAATTTATCAAGATGTGAGAGTATAGATGTACCTTCCGCCATTTCAACATGTACAACTTTTGTTTCAAATAGAAGCGATTCTCCATTGTCTTCTTCATTTATGTAGATTACAACTGATCACACATACCTTTGGTAGTTCTCTGACTAGCAACTTCCTGCAAAACCTCGTTAGAGAGATTTAAAATAATGGCCGATCTAGCCTTCTTGTCTAGATCACCAAAATCTATCGTCGACATGTCCACTGGCATTTCCTTCACTCCTTCAAGGGCTAGCTCACATCCATCCTGGATTAGGATGGCTTCCATCTTGAGTTGCCACATACCGAAGTTTACACTCCAGTCAAACTTTTCAATAGAAATCCTTGTTACCGTCATGATGGCTAATAGATAAAAAATGAGATATAGCTCTGATACCAATTTGTTAGGAATACGAATTCGGCGAGATATCTATTAACCCGAAAAGATGGATAACAAAGATAATGTAAAGAAAAAAAAAGGAAATAATGGGCACAAGGATTTACGTGGTTCAGTCAAGTTGACCTACATCCACGGTTGGAGGAGACTGGAAGCTTCACTGTATGTGGAGAAAGTATTACAAGGCTTTGCCTACCACCTATGAAGGAATTATGTGGCAAAATATCAATATGAGGGCTTTGGCTTCTACAACTACAAAGGGGAGTTAAAGGGAGAAGAAAACAAGTAGCAAAGGAATGCTATGCTTGAGGTGTGTTTGAACTACTAAGTTCATCTCCTGTTTATACTACTCCAAGTTCACCAATGACCAAGAACTCTCAAACAAAACTTATCCCAATATCCCAAGAAATCCTCCTTCTTGCTTCAAGCATGGGTTGTGAACATTACTTCCAAATGGTTGTTGTAAAAAAAAACATGATAGTTGAACCCCAATAGTCAAATAAATAATGCTTCAACTTGCTAAGAATGAGATGAGAATAGTGTTGCAATTTAATGCTTTGAATGATTGTCTTTGCTATCCTCCAAAGAAATGAATGTTCATGGACAATTTGGGTGAAGACCACACTTCTTTAAAGTATCTGGGGAGAAATAATAGTCCTTATCATTTCTAGCATCAGAGATTATCTTCAGCTGGTCTGTTGAAAAACACCACTTGAAAATCCACCTCTTCCTTGTTTTGTTCATGGTGCATTTTTGCTCTTAGCTTGAGAATGTGATTCTCCTCAGACGTCTTCCTTTGTTGTTCACTGACTAATACAAGAGACTCTTCAACAGCTTTTGAGTGTCGTTGCTCATTAGCCTTTTTTAAAAAAATACAACAATTGTTCATTGTCTTCACTCTTATGTTTCAATTGCACCACAACCATTTCTTGATACGACCTGATCTCAAATTTAAATTTAGCCTTCCCCGATGAATAAAATATGTATCTTGCTTGATTAATGTTTTGTTCATAGTTTGCTGAGGTTTTTGGCTTTTGATCAATCTTTCTTAAGATCCCAACCTTCCTCCGCTATCGCCTCTCGAATCGCCGTTAAGATCTGCTTCTCCATCATCCTGATCTCCGCCCTCCACTATGGCTCAACCATTCCGCTCCTTCAATTTTTAGGTTTTCAAATGTTGGGCTCGCATAAATTTTCAATTATTTGTCAATAACATATTAATTTCTCATTGAATGTCGATTTTGTCATCGTTGTTTGCGATTATTTGTTTCGATCGAACCTCAGAAACACTCCTTAGGGTTCATTTATCTAACAGGGTTCTTATTTGAATACATCAGTGAATGATGAGAACATTAAGCATGTCTTATCCATAGTAATCTTTGATGATGTTACTGCTGATTTTGCAGCTGATTTTTTAAAAATATTTTTGCTCACTGTTTATGCTACAAATTAATGTATGGATATATGTAGGGGGACATCCAGAGTATGCTTTGAGGCTTTGGTGCAAGGAACCGTTCCTTTGGTGTACGATTACACGCTAAGCAATTACAGTTAAATCTCTATAAATTAATACTCTTGGGACCAGGAAAAAATATTCATTTAGCGAGATTATTTATTTATCGATAAATGAATATATTATTCATTTATCGATAAATGAATTTTTATTCATTTAGATAGTATTGAAGAAATTATATTAGTAATACATGAACTGTATGTATGTGGACTAAGTACAAAAATGTACATATGTACATTGTATTTGAGACTACTAATAAGATAGTATGTACTGTATGGAATATCTAGAGTCTTAGAAAATGTATCTAACCTACGCTATAAACTACAGTATGTATGTGGACCAAGTATAAAAATGTACATATGTACATTGTATTTGAGACTACTAATAGGATAGTATGTACTGTATGGAATATCTAGAGTCTTAGAAAATGTATCTAACCTACACTACAAACTATATATAGTTCTAAAGTCTTGGTTTGGTAAGTAATTCATTCTACAGAACCATATCTTTCTTAACATTCAATTTGGTGGGAAAAAAAAGCAAAAAACTATAGACTCCTTTTTTGTAAAAGAATGACTTATTGTATGAACATTGTTGATTGAAAAAAAATCTTTTTTAATATATATATATATATATATATATATATATAAAATGAAATGTGATGATTATTCATTTATATTTACATAGAGTCTTTAAGGATTTCAAGAAAATTATTCCTTAATGCATTTAGCGAGGTTATTCATTTAGCCCCTTAGCCCAAGTCGGGACCGGAAAAATTATTCATTTGTCGAGGTTATTCATTTATCGAACATTCATTTATCGAGGTTTAACTGTATACGCAAACACACATTCTATATTTCCTGATAAGAGTATTGTGCGTATACATAAGAAAACGAGGGTGATTTTACTGTTCTTTCTATTGTGTCCTAAGTTGTGTTGCAAAACTCAAACTGGTCGGCCATTGACTTCACCTTTCTCTAATGGTTCGGTGTCTCCTCAATAGCAAGAGGATGAGGGTGAATGATTATGATGCTGCACAAAACTAGTCTATAATAAAGCTGGAAAGTGAGAGCTGAAACTTGATAATCTAATGACTAGTAAATTTGCTGACTAGTATTTTGATCGCCTATCTAAATTTAACTTGAATGAAAGTTTTACAAAGTGGATGACCAAGCTTACAGTGAAAATTCTTCACCAAAGAAGCTTAAGTTACTCCTTTTATTCATGAAACCAAGTAAACTTCTACATTGCAACATCACAGCTGTAGAAGTGAACTGTAGGATTGTGGAGTGAAATCATGCGAACCTTCTTGTTTTCATTTCCAAGCAATCCCAATCTTCTATCATGGCTTGAGAACTCACAGCTTGATCAGTTGGCACAAGATGTCCAGCACCCAAAACAACAGCTTGTGTCAAATTCCCAAACTTCTGCACAAAACAGCTAACTCATTCATCACTTTCCAAACCTTCCTCATTTTCCAAATTTTTATTTAAGAGTACTATTATTTGATAGGGTATTCTGTGTATACATTTAAGAGTACTGTAAAAATTCAATGGGGGGAGATCTATTTATGTAGTAAAATAGGCTCAAGTTCAATTTCAAAACTTTTTTTTTTTTTTTGCAATGATTAGTGAATTCAGTAAGAATTATATGTATGGATATTCAAATGCTTAAGCTGAGATTGGATGTTGGAAGTTGGAAGTTTAGCACTTTCATATGGTATTTGTGTAGATTTTCTTGATAAGGTTCTGCCATGTTGGCCCGTGTGTGTGTGTGTTTTCTTTCCATATTTCGTGTTTTCGCTGTACCTCTAGCAAGATGTAATTTGTGATTGTTGTGTTTATTGTGATAAAGATAAGTTTTTTATAAAAATATTAAGTAGATTTAAGTTCGATTTCCGTACTGATATTCTGCAATGAATTCATTAGGAAGTCCGGGGGTATAGATTTTGATGCTTTAGATTGAGATTGGATATTACATACATTCTAGTGTATTGCATCCTACATTTGGTTTATAAACATAGTAAGTTGGCGATGTATTTTTAACTGTGTAATTTTGCAACATGTTTGAACTACTTTGTTCGCGATGTATCTCTCAGTGAATGAGAACATTGAACATATCTTATCCATAGTAATCTTTGTTGATGTTCATGTTGTTTTTGTCTATATTTTTTTTATTTATGCTCACTGTTTATGCTACATACTTTCCTATGTTGCTGCTGCTAATTTCTAATTATTTTTAATCATGAGTTTCTAATGATGTTGCTTGTTCTTTTATATGCACCTTTTCTAATGAGTGCAGAACCTAGAACAAACAGAGTTATAAATTTTAGTATGTTGGTAACTACATACATGTTTCTATAAATAGGTTCGAGATGTCATCTAAAGGGAAAACTCTTGCATTGATGGCCGCGGAACAAGTTGAGAGTGCTGGTCCATCATTTGGTAATATTTCTCCATTAAATAAGATACTTTTTTTTAGTTATTAAATCATTTTAAAGATTAGCTTCATTATTCTTTTATGATTTTAATACTCTCTCTCTAGCTCTGGGGCGAAAAAAAGAAGAAAAAAGGCGAAGCCTTTCTTCCATCTTCTGGAGGCCGATTTCTTCAATTTCATTAACTTTCCACCGATGAATTATGGTTTAACGGATTCTACTCTTGATTCCGCACAAAACTATATGCAATTTGTGGCGAGTTTTTGATCTTATTCGGTCTTGGAGTAGGGTTTGAATTCGGCAAAGGAGAGTTCTTGGTGGATTTTGGTTGTGAATCGGGTTTGGATCATTGAATCGGACACGGATTTGGATTTGGTTAGGAGATCGCACCTTGATTCATTGTCCGAGAAGGAGATTGGATAAAAAAATCCAAACTTTCTTCGATTTGGAATTGGATTTGGTTGCGCAAAGGAGTATAAAGGTTTTGAGTACAATTTTCAGCACCTATTCTACTCAAATTCCTACACTTTCGATCGGATTTGGCACCAAGATTGGAGTTTTGATCGGAATTCAACTTGGACGCAAGAAGTGAATTCGGTTTGCTTGGAGATCACGGTTTTCACGGTTTCCAGGTTTATTCGATCCATCTTCTTGAGTTTTGTTTGTATTTCGATTTGGAGCATGATTTTATGTATGTGTGCATCCGATCTAGTGCTTGAAAGATTTCGGTTTTAAGATCAATTCTTGATCCGATTTCTCTTAGGTTTTAAATCGGTTTTGATTCAAGTATTGTTCTTGTTTGTTTTCGAACTCGGTTTTAACATTGGTGGATTACGGCTTTGATTTCAAGCTTTTGGTGCATGTTTTGCATGTTCTTGAAGTTGTCTAGGGATTGGTGATTTCGGTTTGGTGTTAAGTTTGTTCTTGAAACCGATTAATCTTAGGGTTTTTCGATTTAGAGTGCAAGCTTTGTTCATTGTTGGTGTGCTTCTGATTGGTGTTTTCCCGATCGGATTGGTTATTTTCGTTTGTGATCTGGTTGTTTTGGTGAATCCGATCTGTTTTATCCGATCTGTTTCGTTTGTGATCTGTTTTAATACTCTCTCTGTTTCACTAAGAGTGGAACACTTGTCTTATTGTGATTTTTTTTTAAATGACACATTTTCCATTTTTGGTAAGATTCTTACCATCTCATCCACTCATTCTACTTTTTACTTTCTACCCTCAATTTCAACCTCTAATTTTCTTCACATTAATTCAAGAGCCTAAAGTTAGTGTGCCACTCTTAGTGAAACGGAGGGAGTAGTTGTTCCTGCTGGTTTCAGTTTGGTACAAGATATTACCCCGACAAAACAATTTTCAAGAATGTCTCCGACTCAATTGTGCAACTTCATTGCTGAGGGACTAACACTAGAGCAGAAAAGGGATGTTGAATCTATTGGGTTTCAGTCACGGGCAGAACCAGTGGTACTCGAGGTAGGGCTTCATCCCTACCTGAATCGCCAGCTGTAGGTAATAGTGGTGGAAGAAGGCCGCTTCCGGCGAGACGCGCATCTTCCAGCGAGCTTCCGCGTCTTCCGGCGAGATTGCTCGGAGATTTTTTTTTGCCAATGAACCACTAAAACGACGTCGTTTTCACGTAAGTGAAACGACGTCGTTTCATTTGTAGTAAGGGAAAACATAAATAAAAACAAAAAATCACGCCTTCGCCTTTCTCTTTTCTCCATTTACAGGAAGAGAAGCGGCCAAATCTCAACTCCCTCCAGACTCCAGCCACGCCTCCGCCTCCTAACGCCAGATGTCGCCACATCCAGCTGCAACCGATGTCGATGCCACGGTCCACCATCGTCCAGCCCTCCACTGTTCAGTCTCCCCTAATAAAATTTTCTGGTTCCGCCACTGATTTCAGTGGTTGTTGGAGTTGAAGACAGACGAGTATTCATCTGATTTATGTAGGTAGCTTCTGAATCATTACAACCCCTTTCATAGTTGTTTGGAAGTCGGTAAATATAGTTTGGAAGTTGGAGCAGAAGATTCTTTAGCTAATTTTGGGTTTGCCCAAAACCGGATATAAAGTGATTGAAGTGGGGGAGAGGGGCAGCAGATATTGAGTTTGAAAATATAGCAATTAGTGGGGTCTACAATTTGGAAAGCTATAAATAGTTAGCATAACAGACTTAGAGCAAGTGCAATGCGGGTTTCTTAAATTTAAAAAATTGCTCTAGAAATCGAAAACACCCACAGTCCGGTTTCTTAACAAGAAACCGGTCCTTGGTTGCCAAGCAGGGAACCAGTATGGAAACCACATGTGTCTGCAGTGCACATGGGCATGGGGCCACTCCTGCGGCCCCTTTTTTTGTCTCCAACTGGGATACGTGACAACCATCTATTGGCCCACATGTCCCACTCAAATGCTGCATCTTTTTTTTTTGTAAAATAGAGGGACATGTGGCACTCTCTGATTGGGCCACGTGTCCTACCCTTTCTTTTAATTTTTTTTAAAATCTAGAATTTTAAAATTGTAAAATTTATTTAAAAATTTGTAAATTAATTTATAAATCCGTAATTTTTTTAATAAATCTGAAAAAAAAAATTTATTCACAAAATATTGAATTACTTTTGAAATAAAAACGAAATTAAATTTTAAAATAAAAATGTATTATTAAATTTCGCATTTAACATATTTTGGTGGATTAATTTATTTAAATTAAATGTAAAAAATTAGTGAGTAGTAGGCCCGTCAAATGGGTAGGTGATCCGTTGGATAACCGTTACCCATATACTATTTTCACTTATTGGATAAGACTTATTGGATAATGACCAATTGGGTTAATGGATATAATTGGGTTGTAGTTATTGGGTTTAGTTGGGTTGGATAATGGATTATCCGTTGGATAATTTTGGGTGAGTCGAGTTGGGTTGGGTAACGGGTGACCCGTGGATAATTTCATATCATACGATGACAAAATTTTCACAAGCTTGATTATGAATGATTTAATTTTTCCCTAACACATATAATCATTTTAGAAACGATCAAATTCTCGATTCATCATATTTATCGATTTCGGTTCATGTCTTAATCAATTTTAATTTGAACCAATTAAAAATTGATAAAAGATCTTGACAAAAGAAGTAGAAGTAATATTTAAGAAACTTTTTCTAAATTTGAAAAATCTCCTCCATGAAATATGAAGGTTTTTTTAAAAAAATTCTTTTATTGAACATAAGAAAATAATAAATGAAATCCCCACATTTAGCCACTCAAATAAATATTTCCGTTTTTGTAGTTATGTACACGATTCAACCTATATCAAAAAATGATTAGAGTTAATCGTAATTTTTCACTCCAAGTAAAATGTTACGTGACTTATCCATTTAAAGTTTAAATGGTTGAAAACACCAATTATCCATTAAACATATACTGAATTATCCATTGGGTATATACTAATTACCCATTGGGTCTATACTAATTATCCATTGGGTCGAACTAAATGACCCATTGGGTATAGGTCATTTATTTGGGTAAAATGTGAATTACCCATCAAGTCCGTGTTCTTTCTCAGTTCTCACTTTCCAGTTTGTGTTTTGTTTCATCTGTCCGCGTTTTGTTCATCAATCGGTTTGCATTTTGTTCATCAATCGGTCTGCTTTTGTTCATCAACCGGTCTGCATTTTGTTCATATTCGAGTTCATAATATTATATTATGTAATATAATATTATGTCATTATATTATATTATATTTAATAAAAAAAATATGTTGGCTTTGTAAACTCGATGAAAGTAACGAACAATATTACTTGGGATCAAGCTCGAGCTCAAATACTGTACGAACTCGAATATTGTACGAACTCGAATACTGTACGGGATTGAGCTCGAATACTATGCAAACTCGAATTCTGTACGAGATTGAGCTCGAATACTGTACAAAATCGAATACTGTACGAGATTGAGCTCGAATACTGTACGAGATTGAGCTCGAATACTGTACAAACTCGAATACTGTACGAGATTGAGCTCAAATACTGTACGAACTCGAATACTGTACGAGATTTAACTCAAATACTGTATGAACTCGAATACTGTACGAGATTAACCTCGAATACTGTATGAACTCGAATACTGTACGAGATTAACCTCGAATACTGTATGAACTCGAATACTGTACGAGATTGAGCTTGAATACTGTATGAGATTGAACTCGAATACTGTACGATATTGAGTGCAAATTTTGTACGAACTCGAATACTGTACGAGATATAGTTCGAATACTGTACGAGATCGAATACTGTACGAATTCGAATATTGTACGAGATTGAGCTTGAATAATTTGTGAATTATAATTTGTATAATTTGTGAATAATAGTGAATATTTAAGTTAAATATTACACATGCATTTAATTGGGTAATTTTGGGTATTTATTGGGTATTTGTTACGTTCTCATTGAGTTAACATAATATGAGACCCATGGAGATCAAAATATTCCATTAACACAATTATTCTCATCCTTCCCAATCCCAAAAACTAATGAGTATTTAATATCCGATCTCATTGGATAATGACAACTTGTAACCCAAATCAGAAGAAAATATTGAATGATAACTTATTAAGCTAATTATATAATGACTTATTGGATAATATATTTTAACCCATTGGGTCATATGAATATCTCATGGGTTATCCAATGAGTTATCCATTTAATGACCCAGCCCATTTATAACTCAGCTCATTATGACCCATTAATAAATGGGTTAATTGGATAATGACACATTGAATAAAGACCCATTGGTTTTGAATAATAGGTTTATCCAATTAACCTATTTGACTGGCCTAGTGAGTAAGATAGAAAAAATTAAATGTGGTCCATAAATAGTAAAAAATATTTTCTTACCAAAAAAAAAATAACAGTTTATGAAAGTTAAAAATAACAGAAATAATATATTTAATTAATAAAAAATCGGTAGCAATTTCTACTAACTACTCATCCTAGTAGTTAGCCTGAGGGAGCCGAAAAGTGGAGGAGATAATTTCAAGAGGAACTTTGTCACCATGATGGTCCCCACGCTGCTGAAAAGTAACCAAAAAGGTCAAAAGGAACACTAGCTCTAGTGGCATACATAGGATTGGATTTACTCAACTTAATTCTCGACATCATAACTAGTTACACTTGTCTTAAGGATTTAAACATGATCTCTCAGTTGCATATTGAAGCACTTGAGTTGTATATTACATATATTACAACAATTATCTATTGATATAGATTTGCACATCAGAGCAAGTACAATAGAGGTTTTTTAATTTTTAAAAATCGTTCTAAAAACCAAAAATACATACAGTAATAATTTTTAGGGCGGTTTCTTAACAAGAAATCAATTATTGGTTTGCTACCAATCAACCAGTTAAAAATTTGGTGTGTGTCAGTGTGCACATGAGCTAGGTGGCCGCTTGAAGCGGCCAATTTTTTCTCATGAAGTGGGACATATGTCAGCCTCCGGTTGGCCCACGTGTCCCACTAAGTGCAACCTTTGTCTTTAATTTAAAGTATGAGACATGTGGCATCCTCTGGTTGGGCCACGTGTCCCTACCTTTGTCTTTAAATTTTTTATACAAAAATATGATTTTTTTGTTTGTAAAATTTAATTTTAAAATGTTTTTAAATTAAAAATCTTGAAAGATTTTTTATTAAAATCTGGTATGATTTGGAATGATTTTTGAAAAAATTATTGAATAAAAATTATTGAAAAATTTTGGAATAGTTATTGAAAAAAATGAAATGAAATTTTGAAAATTATAATATATTATTAAATTTTACGTTCAACTTATATTGTGTAGAAAAAATCATTTAAATTAAATTTTAATAATAAAATTAATGAGTAGGATAAAGAAAATCAAGTGGGGTACATAAATAGTAAAAAGTGATTTCTTACCATTGTGGTGAAAAAAATTAATGATTTCTTAAATGTTTTCTTAAAGTGAGGTGAAAAAGATCGAATGAGAAAAATAATATATTTAATTGATAAGAAACCGCTAGCGATTTCTACCACTGCACTGGATCTTAAACCACTTGGTTGGCATAACTAATATAACCATCAATTGCATGTTTCATACTTACTGCAATTTTAACACTTGAGTTGCAAAAATTAGACTTCAGCTAACGTTCGATTTTAATACTGTTCATGTGTGCGATTTTCAGTGCGATACTGTGTGCGATTTCCCTGGTTATCCATTGGTTTTTCTTCTAAAAATTGCCGGTAACGGCTACTGAGCCGGTAACGGCGCCTGGCCGGTTATCCTCTGTTCAATCGGTTGAACCTAGTTCGCCGATCGATATGGCGGCAAAACCTGTTAATCAACCACCTCCCCCAAAATCCTTTGCAGCAGTACTTCAAAATAAATCCCCCCTCTTTCGAAACAGCTACCTAATAACCCAGAGCTTATTCCAAAATCAACTCATTTGGGAGATCCCGCTTGCCTATATTCCGATGACCAAATTGCAACACTGTCGGCTCACTATTCTAACGCTCTGGTCGGTAAGTTCACCAAAGGAAGGTTCTCTATGGAGCAGATGGAGTTAGCTCTTAAAACAATTGGTTTTGAAGGTAAGTATCAGTTAGGCTCTCTGGATTATAAATATGTGCTAATCAGATTTGAGCAGGTTAACGACTACCAGAGATGTTAGATGAAAGGCATATGGAATTTCAATGGCATTCTCCTAAAGATGCTCAAGTGGACTCCTGAGTTTTCAACACAAAAACAATCTCCTATCGTTCCCATTTGGTGTACAATTAGGGAAGTGCCTTTATACTATTATAATTCTGCTTCCATTGAGGCTATTGGCAATAGTATAGGCAACTTTATCAAAAACGATCTAGCTACTGAAATGCTTACTAGGCCCTCTGCAATCAAATTCTGTGTTGAAATAGATCTACAAAAACCTTTGTGTCATCATATCAGGCTTGGATCAGTTTCAAATAATAGGAAGTATCTAATTGAGTTCAAGGATATTCCTCTTTATTGCGACCACTGTGCTAAACTAGGACACTCTTTGGTCCAATGTAGAGCTATTTCTCAGTCTACTAATGACAGAATAGAGGATACTAACATAGCTCTGATTCAACCTCACCCCCAGTGGCAGGCAACTGGCAAAAAATTTGATATACCACCTTTGATCACTGATACCCTTAATGATCCTTTTACCCCTGTCTCAGATAAGGCTATTAGGTATTCTGACCTTAATGTTCACTACAATTCCCCATTGGAGGCTCACATAGCTCCTCATAATGGTAAATCCCTTTCACTAGGAAGTCGATCTTTGGAGAGCTCAGATAATTCCATTTCTAGGTTACTGAAGGAAACTGAAACATCCAAACCTGCATTGATGACTTATGCTAAAGATGATATTCAGATTGGTTTACTACGGTTACCACTAAAGGCCTCTATTAACAACCCTACACTTTCCCTTGATGGAAAGATGTCAAATAGATTCTCTGTTTTACAGGAAAGACGATAACTGCCTACAAGGTCAAGATGGAATTAGTGAGCCAGCTTCTGAGGATCCGGATACTACTGATCAACACAATATCAATGCATCTCCTGTCTTGGAGCCCTCAGGTAAGTATCATCACCAAGGTAAGGCCAAAAGTAAAAAGATTACCTACCTTAGTCAACTGAATAAGATGTTACTTAGATCGGCTACAAAAAGTAACAAATCAGGTGAACTATGACATCTACAGTAAATGTTCATTTTCTGGTTTGGAATCTACGAGGTATGGAAACAATAATGCTTAGATTGATTAATTTACTTAGACTTAAGAAAATCCAGCTGTTATGCATAATTGAACCTATGCATGATAATACAAAAATTCAATTATATATGAATGTACTTAATTTCTCACATAATTTGTACCTTCCAAATGGGAAAATTTGGCTACTGTGGTCTAATCTCCTATCTGTTTCACTCCTTTCTTCTCATGAGCAGTTTATGCATGTTAACGTATCCCATCAATCCTTAAATCTTAGTATGGAAGCTGTCTTCATTTATGCATTAAGAAATAGGGAAGGTAGAAAGGATCTATGGAATGATCTGCAGCCGATTTCAAAGGGTGATACTATATTTATAGGAGATTTTAATACAATTACTTCTGTGTCTGAATATAGAGGACCATCCTCTCCTGCCCTAGGAAGTATTAGAGATTTTAACACCTAGATTAACACCAATGGAATACAAGAAATTAATACAGTGGGTAATCTTTTTACTTGGTGTAATTCTAGGCTGAGGAACCCCACCTCCAAAAGACTAGATAGAGGCCTTTGTACCCTTTCATGGAGCTCTAAATTCCCTTCTTCCTCAATTCAGATTCTTAATAGGCAAACTTCTGACACTCACCTCTCCTCCTCCAATTGTCCAACTTATTACCTTCTCACCCAAAGCCTTTCAGATTTATTAATGCATGGTTCCAAAGGTCTGAATTTCTAGGTTTAATTCAGGAAAATTGGGGAAAACCAGTTGCTGAGAAAGGCATGATCAGATTCTACTTAAAATTGATTAGGCTTAAGAAAGTGATAAAAACCTGGAATAGAGAGTGCTTTGGCAATATTGATTCAAAGGTAATATTAGCTGAGGAGGCTTTAAGAATCCAGGAACTTGTTTTTGACTTGAATCCAACATTGTCTGAACGTGTTAAACTAAATCAGAAAAAAGCCTTACTTCTTCGTGCTTTAAAGGAGAAAGATAAGTTCTGGAAGCAGAAGGCGAGACTAAACTGGCATAAGTTGGGGGACAATAACACTCAATTTTACCATAAGGTAGTGCAGGAAAAGAATTGTAAGTTGCAAATCAGCAAAATTAAAAATCAGGCAGGTCATTGGTTAAATACACAAACGGACATTCAGAAGGAAGCAATTGCTTATTTTTCAGGTTTGTTAACTGAGCCTAATCATACTACAGCGGATACCTACTGCTCTCACTTCCTTAGTCAAATCCCCACAATTATTAACGATATGGATAATCAAGCTTTAGCTGCTCCAGTTTCAGAATCTGAGTTAGAAGCAGTGATTAAAGGTTTAAATAATAATAGCAGTCCAGGGCCAGATGGTTTCACAGCTAAATTCTATAGTAAATACTGGTCTATTATTAAACAAGATCTAATGGAGGTTGTTAAAGATTTTATCTCAGGATCGGAAATCCCAAAAGGAATATCCAGCACTTGGATTACCCTAATTCCGAAAAAAGCCACACCATGTTCTTTTGGGGATTATAGGCCTATTAGCTTATCAAATGTCCTAAATAAAATCTGCTCTAAGGTTTTAATGGAAAGGTTGAGACCTTATATGGATAACCTGATCTCTCCAAACCAATCTTCTTTCATGAAGAAAAGAGATATTTCTGATAACATTTTGTATTTACAGGAAATGATCAGGTTTTTGGATAAAAAGAACAGATCTCCTAACTGTATACTGAAATTAGACCTAATGAAAGCATTTGATAGAGTAAAATGGGAGTTTCTTAGGAAGATACTAATAAGATTTGGATTCAATGGGAATTTTTTAATTGCTGTTATGAGTAATCTCTCTCAGGCTTACTTCTCAGTTCTTGTTAATGGAAATCCAGTAGGTTTTTTTAAAGCTACTAGAGGTATTAAACAAGGTGATCCACTCTCTCCTTTTCTTTTTAATATTTTCTCTGAAGCTTTTTCTAGGAGTCTATCGTTTATATTCTCTAATAATAGTCTCTCTCGTTTTCAACTACCTGCTTCAATTCCTGCAGTATCCCATCTAATGTATGCGGATGATACGATTATCTTTATGCAAGAATCCAAGTGTAATCTTATTAGAATCAAAGCCTTCTTAGATATCTTTGAAGTTACCTCGGGACAGAAGTTCAATTTTGATAAATCTGATTTTTATCTGAGTAAAAGGGCCTCGAATTTAAAGATTAATCAGGTTAAGGCTATTCTAAAAATGAAAAAGGCACCTTTCCATTTAAATACCTTGGCTGTCCCATATTCCAGGGTAGAACACTTAAAAGATACTTCCAACCATTGATGGCAAACCTGGATAATAAGTTGCAAAGCTGGAAGAATAAGTGGCTTAGTGCAGGGGGCAAGATGATCCTAATTAAACATTGCTTATATTCTCTGCCTCAGCATTTATGGGCGGTTACTAATCCCCCCAAAATAATAATTCGAACATTTGAAAAAAAAATTAGCATGGTTTTTTTGGGGAGAATCAGATGGAAAAAAAACAGAATTTGGAAAAGATGGTCTGACATCTCTATTTCAACTTATCTAAATGGACTTGGTTTTAGATCTATTAAAGCCATTATTGATACCTGTTCTGCTAAACTTTGGTGGAAGAGCCAACTAGGCATTACTCTATGGTCTAAATTGCTATGGTCCATTCCTTTATCTCATAGGAAATCAGTTACGTGGAAAAGAATCCATTCAATTAACTTCTTTGCGGAAAATAACTCTTTTATTATTCATGGCAAAGGTACCTGCAGTTTTTGGTCTGCTAATTGGTGTCCTAGAGGTCCCCTGCTTAACTACATCCCTGTGCATATAGTTTCTGCTATGCCTTATTTGTCGGTGGCAGATTTCATTAGGAATAAATCTACTATTTTAACTCAGATTAGCACTTTTCTGGAACATGATACTCGCTATTTTCTTCAGGAATCTGAGCTTACTATAGAGAGGGAGGATAGATTGGTATGGAAAGCTGAAGTCTCAGGTAATTTCTCATCTAAGTCAACATACAAGGCTCTAACTCATGCAACAGGTAATTTCCCTGCTTGTAAATTTATATGGAATAATGCTTTACAGAAGAAGATATCAATTTTTACCTGGAAATTGTTGCAATCCTTTCTCCCTTTTGATGATGTGCTTATTACTTGTGGATTTAGTCTAGCTTCCAAGTGTCCTACTTGTTGTAAGACAGAATCAATTCAGCATTTTTTTATATTGTATCCTATTGCTCAGGCTATCTGGAATAACATGGCTTCTATAGTTCAGTTTCATCTAGGTACTCAACACTCCATTGCTGAAAGATTTTTTATCTTCTGGAATAGCCATGATTTATCTAAATGGAATCACTTCATCTGTAAAATCCTTCCATCTCTCATATGTTGGACCCTTTGGAAAGCGAGAAACAGTTTGATAATAAGCCTTTCTCCTCTGACCTAATTAGTAATGAAGTGCAGGAACTAATCAAACTGACTTTATTTGCTACTCCTCGGATATATTTCTCCCATTCTGATATTGCATCTCCTCTCAGGCATCTGATCCCTTTCATTAGACCACCTCCGAAGCCGAATATAACCTCTGTCTATTAGGAAAGGCCTCTGTTTGGATCTGTTAAAATTAATATAGATGCGTCATGGTTTCCGAACAAGGCAATAGTTGGTATGATAGCTAGGGATAGTTCGGGTGTACCGATTAAAATTGGTTCTGAACATATTTCTGCTGCTTCACCACTGGAGGCTGAAATTAAGGCAGTTCTATTTGCTTGCCATAATTTTCTTGGTTTAGATCAAAATTGCATATTTGAAATAGACTGCAAGCTGGCTGTACAAATGATTAATGATCCCTACTCTGCACATTGGAATCTTTTTGATCTGGCTTTCGAAGTGAAGGCTCTATTAGGTTGTGCTAATCTTAAACATGTTTTTAGAGAAGGTAATTCTGTGGCTAATGCAATTGCTAAACATCATTCTAGCCATAACCAGAACCTTAACCTCTACAATATCCCTCAGCACATCAAGGGTCTGATTTCCTTAGACAGGATTCATACTCCGCAAATTAGAATACATGAACATGTTTCGGCTAAGGATTGATACTTCTAATCAAATTTTTTTCCATGCAGGTTTATACACTGCCCCGAAGGCTACTATCAATCAACCATTGCTATGCTCTAGATGGCTCAGAGATACTACACCTAGTCTCTTGATCAATTTGATATCCTACTTTTTGGATAACTGATGAAGCATTCACTGATGTATCCACTGATGCGGTCTGTGGCTACTGATCTTCTCCAATGGAAAACCGCATGAAATTTCCAGCTGATGGCTCTTCTCCTTCAACTCTTGAGGGTGATGAGGTTTTGGTTCTTAGACTCAATACAGTAACACTCTCATGGACTCCCTCAACTCAAGATTTTTGCTCATTTTTGTCGGGAGTTGATAATCAGTACTCCCCAACTGTTACTCAGTTTCAGACATTAAGCTAACTTCTGGTTCTAAATCTTTTTAGTTTAGGCTATTATATTTTGTGATTGAAGTTGCCTGGCCAAAGGAGAGAATTAACACAAGGGGTGGAGATTCTCTCACTTGGATCGCAACCTCGTCATCTATCTTGTTCCTTTTGGATAGTTGTTTCACAAATACTAGTTATAGATTTGGTAGGACTTTTGGAGGCAACTATGTTGCTTCACCAATCATTAGGAGCAAACTGCACTCTATGTATATCCTATTACCTTAGAAGTAGGCTTGGGGAACCTCTAATATATTCTCCCCCACCCTCGGGTGTTCTCATTTAAAAAAACACTTGAGTTGTATTCTACAATAATAGAAAAATGACCTTTTACTTCACCCCTTTTACCTCAATTTTTTTGTTAACCCCAAATAATCGAGGTAAAAAGTTCTTTCACCTCGGTTTCTTTTTCAAAGTAAGAGATTTTTTTTACCTCGGTTATTAACAATCGAGGTAAATAATTTTTTTTACTTCAGTTATTATATGAACCAAAGTAAAATATTAAAAAAATGAAGTTAATAATGTTACCGAATAGCATGCGACGTCGCTTATGTTGTGTTAGAAGCAGGCTTGATTTTGCTTTACACGTCGTTTCTGGCGATACTATTGTGAATGACTTTGGGAAGTCGTACACATGTAAATGATAGGTTAAAGTAAAGAACTTTACGGAAATAGAAAAGAATCCTTCCTTAATTCGTACACGACCAGTACCTCATTTGTTCAATGTTTTTAAATCACAGAATTATAAAATGATTTATAAAATAGTGCTCAGATGAAATCACACATATAAACACGTACAGTCAATTACTTAATGTTCAAATAAGATAATTAATTAATTAGAAAAACCATGGTCATGAGAATATCCTTACAAATAGTACATAAATTCGAATAAAAATTTCTTAGTTCACACATAACATAAATTACAATAAACTAAATCAGCTAGGACAATGATGAACTTGAAGACGATTAATACCCTAGCTTCTATCATCTCAAAGAACAAGGTGTCCCCGATGCGTAGGTTGTTTCCCCTAAGGAAATCACCAAAACCCTTTGGGGAGATCCCACCCCTGAGTAGTTCATATGGCAGTCTATCTCGTAGCACCTCAGCACTATGGGGGTCTTCTCAGTTGGTAGGAGTGGTACTATCTCCCACATGATGTACTAAGTCCCAGTAAAAAATATTGATTAGAAATATAAATGTATATGTATATACATATACATATACATATGCAATTGTCAACAAATAAAATTTATTCAAGCGCTTTACCAAAGTTGGTAATTTCCTAATGTTCAGTTGCTTTAAAGTGCAGTCGAAATGTGGGCTATCAATAGCCATTAAATGATGTTCAATGTCGAAGAAAAAATGCTCTAGGTGGCTCCGTTGTGCTATGAACTGTACGATAATCAAAAGTATTAGTTGTTACGAAGTGTGAAGTTGTGTTAGTAAATAGGTAAAATAGGTAAAATACCTGAAAAAAGGGTCGATGAGACGATCCTTCGCCAGTTATTAGTCCTGCATCATAAGTGGAAACGTTAAGGAAGAAACTAGTGTATAAAATGCAATGTGCAACGTCGGCACATCCGTCACAAGGGCATGTCTATCCAAAGCAGTGGGTTAGTCGACATATACATGCGACCTCATGAACTAGTCGGTCAATGCGAACAAAAGACCGAGACATAACCAAAGTCACAAATTGTAAATCTAAAGTATACTAAGTGGCCTAAATGCAACGTCGGTATTTTTTCGGTTACACCGAAGGTCTGATTGACATAGTTGGGACTTCAAAATTGAAAAATAAGTTACTTAAAAAATGAATATGCGGCATTGCGTTCTTATCACATTGACCGAGTTGTGACCGACATGATACCAACGTCGCATAATTCAGAGGCAACAATGGCAAGAAACCCATAAAACCGGAAAAAATGAAGCTTTATACACATCAAAATAATGTTAAACCCTTTGGAGACATACCAAAACATTTTCTAACCGAATTGTAAAGTAAGAATTAGAAAACATATTTACAGACCACAGATCGAACATTGCAAATTAAGAATTAAGAATTATAAAACATATTCACAGACCACAGATCAAACATTGCAAAGTAAGAATTACAAAACATAGGTGTTAGGGGATTAGAAAATACATGCCTTTTTCCAATGGAGAAAATAAGGGAGGGGAGGAAGCTAGAGACCGTTGGAATTTGTGGGAAATTTGAGGATAGATGCTTAAACTCATTACTCGGATTCCCCTATTTATTCCCATTTTGTAACGACGTTGTTTTGAACTGCCTCGAATTATGCAACGTCACAAAAATATTTAATTTGGGCAATATGATGTCAACCATCTACCGAGTCCGGTTGAAACCATTGTGTCATCCATCAACTAGTACGACTTCGCACCCAAGTCGGACTAGGCGACATGATATCGACCACTTAGCAACTTCACAGCTTTACATGGGCCTAAAAATTACAACCCATAAAGTAGGTGGTCTACAGTTCAACTTCCGCTACAATATTTGTTTGCAACAACAATTTGCTAAGAGGGTGAAGGAGGGAGAGGGACGGAATTACATAGGAAGGGCTCAATAACATTAAAATAAAATTCAAGAAATAAAATTCTTGAAATAAAAGTCAAGAATTATAATAAAATTCAAGAAATTTTATTCCAAATTTGAATTCATTTGTTTTAAACAAATGTTTAAAAGTCAGTAACCAGTCAAATCTATGGGGAAGAACGGTTACATTAAAAACTACGAGCTCAGCCCCATTTGCCACCTTGAAATATAGTGTGTCCCCAACCACGAGTTCCTCCTCATCAAGAAACTTACCAAACCCCTTCAGGGTGAGGGTCTTGTACTTCTTACCTCCCGAGTAGTGCATCTCATAGTCCCTTCCGTTACACCGGAGCACAACGGGAAACTTGTACGGAGGTAGGAGCTCTGAAATCTTGTCGGGATGTACTGATTCATAAACAAAGAACAAAATTTAGTAAATATGAAAGTAACTTATAGAGAATGTTAATTGAAAATATAATACATCATGTGTAACAAGGGAGGACTTACCAAAATTGGAAATGAACCAAAGTTCATTTGGGTAAGAGTGTGGACAAAGTGTGGAATGATATCCCGAATGTGTTCTCGGGACAATGATCCTCATCCGAATTGCTAAGGATCTGCATTTGATCATTGAAATCGTAAATAGTATTTTTAGAAAAGGAATATAAAATGAAATGGAATTTAAATTAGAACAAGAAATGAATTACCTCAATCGGGGCACGTCTACTCGAACCAGTCATGTTAGCCATGATTCCTGAAATTCGATATAAATTGGAAAATTTAATCTATTTTGGGGCCCAAAAAAATTACTTAGCCGACAGTCATAAGCGACGTCATTTACACGTCGTGTCAAGATAATGTTAAAGCCAACCTGTCACTATGACGTCGCCACCCAATCGGTAAAACCAATAATTTAAACGATAACTAGGCAACATTGCAAACTACTAGCTTTGGAAGAAAAATGTAATTTAGGGAATCTAGAAAGTATACCTTTGAGAAGATAAGGTCAGAGACTGCTGATATTCGTCGAGAAGTTTAATGTTTTAAGTGATGTATGAGATGGACTCCATATATATATATATATATATATATATATATTCGTTACGGATTATTAGGTAATCCATCTCCTGTACAACGAGGTTGCAGACAAGTCGATAAAACCAACAGGGTACCAAACCATAAGCGACGTCATCTATGGTAAATGTGGGGCATACCATTTCAGCCCATTAGCATAGGTTAAAGCCTATGTATGTCCAATTGCACATGCGCCGTCGCATGTCCATCAGGGTTACAGATATTTGATCGACATAAGACCGGCGTCTACCCGCATTAATGTGGGCCTCAACATTTCGGCCCACTAGCAGAACAACTAGGCCAGCGTTTGACCAAAACGAGCATGGGTGACATTAATATTGGTTACTGGTATATTATATAACCCAAATTGAAGTTTATAAATTTCCATGAACTTTAGAGACATCCAGTTCGATGGGAATCAATTTTAACACAACCAGTATACTTTATTGACATCTAGTTTGCCAAGAACTACCACATAAAATTGCATGAAATTTCATATTCTTGGTTTTTGATGAAATAAAAAGAGAATGGAATTATGTCCATGACATTTTTTTAAAGCGGTAGCACATGGCCTTGAGAAAATTATAGCACATTACTTACAAGTATACAAGGTGCCATTCAAAGAACTTGTGGAGGCCAGTTTATTTATTACACTCAGATACTATAAGTTCAATTTTAGATCTAAAACTTTCTTTTCCGACCGATCGTAATCAGGTTTAAGACTGACAGTGTACTTTTTAAACTTTTCTCATAGGTCCCTCTGAAAAATTGGGAGAATTTGAAATGTAAAACTGTGGATACACTCAACCTAATCATCAATTGACGTCCACAAGTTCCACTATGGTCATAGACGGATATATCGGGGTAATTGTTTGTTATTTTTCTTAGTATTCCATTTATACCTTACGATCACTGTTATGAGACAATAATTTCAACCACATAGAATCGCATGAAATTTCATATTGATGATTTTTTAAGAAATAAAAATAAAATTGAATCCTGTCCATGAAACTTTTTTAAAGCGATAGTGCATCACCTAGAGTAAATTGTTGCATATTGCTTACAAGTATACAAGGTGCCATTCAGAAGAACTTGTGGAAGTATATGTGGAATAAGACCAATTTCTTTATTACACTTGGGTACTATAAGTTCAACTTCGGATCTGAAACTTTCTTTTTGGATCAATAGTAACTGGGTTTGTGACTGACGATTTACTGTTCAAATTTTGCACTTAGGTCCCTCCAAGAAATTGGGAGAACTTGAAAAGTAAAATTGGAGATACACTCAACCATATAATCAATTGACGACCACAATGTTTCTCTTGGGTAAAGGATGGATAAACCGGGGTAATTGCTCGACATTTTTCTTAGTATTCAATTTATACCCTTATGATAAGTGTTATGAGAAGGATAATTTCCACCTCAGAGAATCGCATGAAATTTCATGTTCTTGATTTTCGGATATAAAAATACAATAGAATTCTGTCAATGAAATTTTTTAAAGCAATAGCACATGACATATGGTAAATTGTAACACATTACTTACAAGTATGCAAGATGTCATTACTATAAGTTCAACTTATTACACAAGTATACAAGGTGTCATCACTATAGCACTAAACCAGTTTCTTTATTGCACTCGGATACTGTAAGTTTAGCTTCAGATCTAAAACTTTCTTCTCGGACCGTTTGTAATCATGTTTGGAAATGACAATGTACTTTTTTTAATATCACACTTAGGTACCTCCGACAAATTGGGAGAACTTGAATTGTAAAACTGTAGATGCATTCAACTGAATTTAAATTTCCAAGCATAGCATTCAGCTATGGTAATAGACTGATATACTGGGGTAATCGTCCATCATTTTTCTTAGTATTCCATTTATACCCTTGCGATAAGTGTTATGATAACAATAATTTCCACCACATAGAATCGTATGAAATTTCATATTCATGGTTTTTTAGGAAATGAAAATATAATTGAATTTTGTTCGTGAAAGTTTTTAAAACAATAGCACATGATCTAGAGTAAATTGTATCACATTACTTACAAGTATACAAGGTGCCATTCAGAAGAACTTGTGGAAGTATATGTGGGTTAAGACCAATTTCTTTATTACACTCAGATACTATAAGTTCAACTTCAGATATGAAACTTTCTTTTTAGACCAATCGTAATCGAGTTTGGGAATGAAAGTGTACTTTTTAAAATTTGCACTTAGGTCCCTTTGATTATGACGTACCCATTTTATACGGTTATATGAGGACTTTTAGGATTCACTTTTGTAAACTTTCATGCTCTAAATGTGGCATTTTGCCTTGAAATTCTCTAAGGAGAGTTAAAAGTGACTTTTACGCTTTTATTACTTTTCTAGAGGATTTTGTGTGACAAGGCAATTTGTTTGAAGACTTTGAAGACTTTTAATACATTGAAGAATACCTTTGAAGATTTGAAGACTTTTATTTGAGATTTTGAAGATTTGAAGAATTGTAGAAGTGAAGAGAAGAGGAGGATATGAAACAAAAAGAAGAAAGAAAAAATGGTGCTGGAACTGGAGTCCGTCGCGAGCCCATCGTGATTCGCGATAGACATATGGCCAGAAATACTTCTTGCTTTTTGTACAATAAATACTCACTTTATCCTCTCCTCTAAAGAGGACGAATCCAACATCTTCTTCTTGCATTTTTCTACGTTCAAACCCTAGTTTTTCTTTCTTTCTTTTCTTAGTTTTTGTATGTTAATTATATCTTTTAATTATCTAGCTTAATTTTATGTTAGGAGAAATGGATTGAAGCTTCCATATCTATGTAGTAAGAACCATATCTCTCTATTTGGTGTTTTTGCTATTGTGCATTCATTGAGCTTTGAATGTGAATTGTTAATGGCATTGAAGTTCTTGGAAGCTTGAGTATATGAATTGCTTGTATGATTACTTGTTTGGGTGGGGAGAAAGTAGCTAATTCTCCCCTCTTTTAATGTGGAATCCAAGAGCATGAGTTAGAGCTTTTTAATGATGTTGGTGTATTGATAATTGCTAGATGAATGTGATGATGTCGAACTCATTGTCATGTTTGTTTTTGGTAGAAAATGAGAAAAGTGTATGAATGTCGATCGTTCTTGACTAATCTTGAGTAAATGCATGAACTGGTTAAATGGTAAGACACGGTGTAGTGTTTATAAGTGTTGCCAAGCTTGTTGGTTCTTCGTGCTCAATGCCATCAATGGGATACTTTTAGTCGTGTTTCGTCTAAGGGAGTCATTGGTGAGGTTTGACAAGAGATGTCGAATTCACTTTTGCAAACTACTATCTAAGAAGGATGGAAGATTTATCTTCACAACAAGTAGTCGAAGTAGTGAATAGATTGTTTCACTCGTTCTTGAAGCCTTTTTTATTCAGCATTCATGTGTTCTTAATGCTATGTTTGACTTCATTTATTCCATGGGTTGTTTGAGAATAGGAAGTGTTTGTATGAATTAAGTGTTAGGGAGTTAGGAAAGTGACAAATTCCTTAGCTCCTTTGCATGGAAATCTAAGAACATGAACTTAGAAATTCTTGTGCGTAATGTGTTGTGATTCTTGCTAGATAAGTATGTTAATGTGGATTGTTGTAATATTTATCCTATGGATACAATGAAAGGTTGAACCTTGAATGTGGTTTGTTCTAGGCTTTTCCTAATGAATGCTATGTTTGGTTAAATGACTATGTCTTTGGTAGAAGGCTTGTTGTTGTCAAATATATGGTCCTTCGTCCATAGGTAACAATTGTGATAGGATGAGTGAATGGTTCAATGATCTACATTTGGTTTGGAAGTGGATATCAATTGCCCCCAAGGCTTTATTTTTGTAGTTTTAAAACCCCCTTTTCTTAGTTTGTTTGATGATTAGCATATTTACTTGACTTTGCTAGTTATCCTGTCTTTTAATTTTCATAACTTAGGACCACCAAACAACCAATCCCCCCCCATTTACTCACTTTTATATGTATATATATATCTACTCCTAGCATAATAGCAACCTTTTGTGTCTAAACGCTTAAGAAAATCCCCCTTCTTCGTGGACGACCCCGAATTGCCGCTATCTACTTAGTTGTAGATAGTAAGCATTTAGGGCTTATAAACAATAACTTTGAGAGTCACGACGATGGCCTCCCAAATTTTGGCGCCGCTGCCAGGGAAGAGGCATTTATTTTTAAGTGTTCGGGTATATTTGGTTGCATATTAGCTAGTTGTTTTTATTTTTAACTCCTTGATGGTTGTTTTTATTCGATGTAGGTATTGCTTGAGTTCTTGGTGAATTTTTATCGAGAATCCTTGCAATATGATTTCGGACTTTTGAAAATTTTAAAAAATATATAAAAAAATGGAGCGTCTCACCTTGAGGGAATTCATGATGAGAAGAGAGGCTCAACAAGCAAGGTTTTGCAGGAAGTGTCATTCCGACCATCCTACCGAGTCTTGCTATTTGTTGTGGGAAGAGCACTATGATGGGGAAAGAACCCTTGGTTTCCAAAACCAAAGGTATTATGAAGAGTGCTACCAAGAGGTAAGAGATGTTGGTTTTCAAGGGCAAGAAGCACAAGAATAGTATCCATACCACAATTCTTACAATCTGGAATGGAGTGGTTATCTGGATTGGTTGTATGAGAATGAGCCAGAAAACCAACAATACGAGCAAAATAGTTGGCCATCACCACCTTATACCATATCCCAAAGCCAAGCCCAGCAAGGAAGTTTAAGTTTGACATGTGAGAAAGTCATGAATACAGTAGCAAACTTGAACAACTTTACTAGTGAGGAGTCGGACACTCGGCTCTCCTCTAGTGTTGAGGCTATTGAGGGAAACGTGAGAAGTATATTAGAAGCGTTGGCCCAAATGGAGGCTCATGATTTAGAAAATACACCATCAATTGACAACCAAAATGTTTCGCTATGGTTAAACAGACATAAATGGGTAATCGTTCGTCATTTTTTCTTTGTATCACATTTATACACTTATGATAAGTTTTATGAGAACGATAATTTCCACAACACTGAATCACATGAAAATTTTATATTCATGGTTTTTTAGGAAATATAAATATAATTAAATTCTATCCATGAAACTTTTTAAAGCGATAGCACATGACCTAAATAGTTGCACATTACTTATAAGTATGCAAGGTGCAATTCAGAAGAACTTGAGGATGTATATGTGGAACAAGACCAGTTTCTTTATTACACTCGGATACTATAAGTTTAGCTTAAGATCTGAAACATTCTTCTCGGGCCGATCATAATCGTGTTTGGGAATGACGGTGTATTTTTTTAATTTTGCACTTAGGTCTCTTCGACAAATTGGGAGAACTTGAATTTAAAATTGGAATTACACTTAACCGAATCATAAATTGATGACCACAATGTTCCGCTATGGTAAGAGACAGATATACTGGGGTAATCGTCCACCATTTTTCTTAGTATTCCATTTTTTGATAAGTGTTATGAGAACGATAATTTCCACCACATAGAATAACATGAAATTTCATATTCATGGTTTTTAGGAAATAAAAATATAATTGAATTATGTTGATGAAATTTTGTAAAGCAATAGCACATCACATGGAGTAAATTGCTGCACATTACTTACAACTATACAAGGTGGCATTCAGAAGAACTTGTGGAAGTATATATGGATTAAGACCAGTTTCTTTATTACACACAGATACTATAAGTTCAACTTCTGATATGAAACTTTCTTTTCGAACCAATCGTAATCAGGTTTGTGATTGACATTCTACTTTTTAAAATTTTCACTTTGGTACCTCGGACAAATTGGGAAAACTTGATACGTAAAACCAGATACACTCAACCGAATCATCAATTGGCAACCACAATGTTCCTCTATGGTTATGGACAGATATACTAGGGTTATCGTCCGTCATTTTTCTTAGTATTCCACTTATACCCTTACGATAAGTGTTATGAGAACGATAATTTTCACCACATAGAATCACATAAAATTTTATATTAATGGTTTTTGAGGAAATAAACATATAATTGAATTCTGTCAGTGAAACCTTTTTAAGAGATATCACATGACCTAGAGTAAATTGTTGCACATTACTTACAAGCATACAAGGTGCCATTCTGAAGAACTTGTGGAAGTATATGTGGATCAAGACAAGTTTCTTTATTAGACTCGTACACTATAAGTTCAGCTTCAGATCTAAAACTTTCTTCTTAGACCGATCGTAATCGTTTTTGGGAATGACAGTTTACTTTTTTAATATTTCACTTAGGTTCCTTTGACAAATTGGGAGAACTTGAATTTTAAAATTGGAAATACACTCAATCGAATCGTAAATAGATGACCACAATGTTGCGCTCTGGTAATAGACCTATATACCGAGGTAATCGTCTGTCATTTTTCTTAGTGTACCCTTAAAATAAGTGTTGTGAGAACAATAATTTCCACCACATAGAATAGTATGAAATTTCAGATTCATGGTGTTTTAGGAATAAAAATATAATTGAACTCTGTTCATAAAACTTTTTAAAGCAATAGCACATGACCTTGAGTAATTTGTAGCACATTACTTCTAAGTATACACGATGACATTCAAAAGAACTTACAGAAGTATATATGGATTATGACCAATTTATTTATCACACTCAGATACTATAATTTCAACTTCGGATCTAAAACTTTTTTTTGGACCAATCGTAATCGGGTTTGGGAATGATAGTGTACTTTTTTAATTTTGCATTTAGTTACCTCCGACAAATTAAGAGAACTTTAAATGTAAAACTGGAAATATAGTCAACCTAATCATAAATTGATGTCTATAATGTTCCGCTATGGTTATGGACGGATATAACAGGGTAATCATCCGTAAATTTTATCAGTATTCCATTTATACTCTTACGATAAGTGTTATGAGAACGATAATTTCAACCACATAGAATCACATAAAATTTCACATTCAAGGTTTTTTAGGAATTAAGTTCTGTCCATGAAACATTTTTAAAGTGATAGCAGATCACCTAGAGTAAGTTTTTGCACATTAATTACAAGTATACATGGTAGAATTCAGAAGAACTTGTGGAAGTATAAGTGGATTAAGACCAATTTCTTTATTGCACATGGCCTAGGCAAATTGTTGCACATTACTTACAAGTATACAAGGTGCCATTCAGATGTACTTAGGGAAGTATATGTGGATTAAGACTAGCTTCTTTATTACACTCGGATATTATATGTCAAATTTAAATCTAAAACTTTCTTTTCGGATCAGTCGTAATCTGGTTTGTGACTGAGACTGTAATTTTATAAGTTTCAATTTATGTACCTCCGACAAATTGGGAGAACTTGAAATCTAAAACTGGATATACTTTCAATCAAATCCTAAATTAGCAACCATAATGTTCCACTATGGTCATGGACGGGTAAACTGGGGTAATCATCCATCATTTTTCTAACTATTCCATTTATACCGTTACGATAAGTGTTATGAGAAAAATAATTGCAACCATATAGAATCGCATGAAATTTCATATTCCTGGATTTCAAGAAACCAAAATATAATTTAATCTTGTCCATGAAACCTTTTAAAGCAGTAGCACATGACCTAGAGTAAATTGTTGCACATTATTCACAAGTATACAAGGTGCCATTCAGAAGAACTTGTCGAAGTATATGTGGATTAAGACTAGTTTCTTTATTACACTAAGATACTATAAGTTCAACTTCGAATCTGAATTAAAAAAATTTGGACCTATCGTAGTCAGGTTTTGGAATGACAGTGTACTTTTTTAATTTTGCACTTAGGTACCTCCGATTAATTTGAAGAACTTGAAATGAAAAGCTGGAGATACAGTCAACCGAATCACAAATTGATGGCCACGATGTTTCGCTCTGGTCATAGACAGATATACTGGGGTAATAGTCCATCATTTTTTTTAGTATTCCATTTATACCCTTACAATAAGTGTTATGAGTACGATAATTTCAACCATATAGAATCGCATGAAATTTCATATTCTTGGTTTTTTAGGAAATAAAAATATAATTGAATTCTTTCCATGAAACTTTTTGATATGATTGCACATGACCTAGAGTAAATAGTTAAGCATTAAATACAAGTGTACAAGGAATCATTCAGAAGAATTTGTGGAAGTATGTGTGGATTATGAAAAGTTTCTTTATTACACTCGGATACTGTAAGTTCAAATTTGGATCTGAAACTTTCTTTTCGGACCAATCATAATTGGTTTTGTGACATACTGTAAATTTATAAGTTTACACTTTGGTCCCTCTAACAAATTAGGAGAAGTTGAAACGTAAAACTGGAGATACACTCAACCAAATCATAAATTAATGACCACAATGTTCCACTATGGTCATGGACAGATATACCAGGGTAATCGTCTGTCATTTTTCTTAGTATTCAATTTATACCCTTACTATAAGTGATATGAGAACGATAATTTCAACCACATTAAATCACATGAAATTTCATATTCATGGTTTTTTAGGAAATAAAAATATAATTGAATTCTTTCCATGAAACCTTTTATAGCGATTGCACATGACCTAGAGTCAATTGTTGCACATTAATTACAAGTATAAAACGTGCCATTCAGAAGAACTTGTGGAAGTATATGTGGATTAAGATAAGTTTTTTTATTCTACTCGGATACTGTAAGTTCAAATTTGGATCTGAAACTTTGTTTTTGGACCAATCGTAATCGGGTTTGTGACTGACACTATAATTTTATAAATTTACACTTAGGTCCCTCTGACAAATAGGGAGAACTTGAAATGTTAAATGGGAGATACACTCAACCGAATCATAAATTAATGACCACAATGTTCCACTATGGTCATGGACGAATATACCGAGGTAATCGTCCATCATTTTTCCATGTATTCAATTTTCACCCTTACGATAAGTGTTATGAGAATGATAATTTCCACCACATAGAATCGCATGAAATTTTATATTCATGATTTTTTAGGAAATAAAAATATAATTGAATTTTATCCATGAAACCTTTTAAAGCAATCACATGAAATTGTCCGTTATTTTTCTTCATATTCCTTTTATACCTTTACAATATGTGTTATGAGAAGGATTATTTCCACCACTTAAAATTGCATGAAATTTCATATTCCTGGTTTTTTTAAAAATAAAAATATAATGGAATTTTTTCCATGAGATTTTTAAAGCGATGACACATTACTTATGGTAAATTGTAGCACATTACTTACAAGTATACAAGGTGCCCTTCAGAAGAACATAGAGAAGTATATGTATATTAAGACCAGTATCTTTACTAAACTAAGATACTATAAGTTCAACTTCGCATCTGAAACTTTCTTTTCTACTGATCGTAATCGGGTTGGGGAATGACATTGTACTTTTTAAAATTTGTACTTAGGTACCTCCGACAAATTGGGAGAACTTGAAATGTATAACAGGAGATACTTTCAACTGAATCCCAAATTGGAAACCACAATGTTCCACTATGGTTATGGACAAATGTACCGGGGTTATCGTCCGTCATTTTTCTTAGTATTCCATTTATGCCCTTACGATAAGTGTTATGGGAACGATAATTTCAACCACAAAGAATCGAAATGAAATCTTAAAATCATGGTTTTTTGGGAAATAAAAATATAATTGAATTATGTCCATGAAACTTTTTAAAGCGATAGCACATGACCTAGATAAAATTGTTGCACATTATTTACAAGTATACAAGGTGCCTTTCAGAAGAACTTGTGGAAATATTCGTTTCTACACTCAGATACTATAAGTTCAACTTCGGATCTGAAACTTTTTTTCGGACCTATCGTAATCTGGTTTGGAAATGTCAGTGTACTTTTAAATTTTTCACTTAGGTACCTCCGATTAATTTGAAGAACTTGAATCATAAAACTGGAGATAAATATAACCGGATCATAAATTGATGACCACAATGTTCCGCTATGGTCATGGATGGATATACCGGGGTAATCACCCGTCATTTTTCTTAGTATTCAATTTATGCCCTTACGATAAGGGTTATGAGAATGATAATTTCAATCACATAGAATCGCATGAAATTTCATATTCATGTGTTTTTAGGAAATAAAATTATAATCGAATTCTTTCATAAAGCGTTAGAAAGTGATTGCATATGACCAAGAGTAAAATGTTGCACATTACAAGTATACAAGGTGCCATTCAGAAGAACTTGTGGAAGTATATGTGGATTAAGACAAGTTTCTTTATTACACTCAGCTACTGTAAGTTCAAATTTAGATATGAAACTTTCTTTTCGGGCCATCGTAATCGGGTTTGTGATTGACACTGTAATTTTATAGTTTACACTTTGGTCCCTCTGACAAATTTGGAGAACTTGAAATTGAAAACTGGAGAGACATTCAACCGAATCATAAATTTACAACCACAATGTTCTACTATGGTCCTGGACGGATATACGGGGAAACCGTCCGTCATTTTTTAGTATTCAATTTATACCCTTACAATAAGTGTTATGGGAACAATAATTTCCACCATATAGAATCGCATGAAATTTCATATTCATGGTTTTTTAGGAAATAAAACTATAATTGAATTCTGTCCATGAAACCCTTAAAGCAATCACACATGAACTAAAATAAATTGTTGCACATTACTTACAGGTATACAAGATGCCGTTCAGAAGAGCTTGTGGAAGTATATGTGGATCAAGACTAGTTTCTTTACTATACTCTGGTGACTAAGTTGACTCTAACTAATCAACGGTCAAACTTTACTTGACTCTCTATATAGAAACACTAGTAACTAAGTTGACTTTAACGAATCAACGGACAAACTTTACTCAACTTTCAATATATAAACACTAGTAACTAAGTTGACTTTAACTAATCAACTGTCAAACTTTATTCGACTTTCAATATATAAACACTAATAACTAAGTTGACTTTAGCTAATAAACGGTCAACCCTTACTTGACTTTCTATATATAAACACTAATAACTAGGTTGACTTAAACTAATAAACGTTCAACCCTTACTTAACTTTATATATATAAACACAAATAACTAGGTTGACTTTGACTAATCAACGGTTAAACCTTACTTGACTTTCTATATATAAACACTAGTTACTAAGTTGACTTTAACTAATCAACAACCAAACTTTACTTGACTCTCTACATAGAAATTCTAGTAACTAAGTTGACTTTAACTAATCAACGGTCAAACTTTACTAGAATTTCAATATAAAAACACTAGTAACTAGGTTGACTTTGACTAATCAACAGTCAAACTTTACTTGACTATTTATATAGAAACACTAGTAACTAAATTGACTTTAACTAATCAATAGTCAAACTTTACACGACTTTAAATATATAAACACTAGTAACTAACTTTACTTTAACTAATCAACGGTCAAACTTTACTCGACTTTCAATATATAAACACTAATAACTAAGTCGACTTTAGCTAATAAACGGTCAACCCTTACTTGACTTTCTATATATAAACACTAGTAACTAGGTTGACTTTCACTAATCAACGGTCAAACCTTACTTGACTTTCTATACATAAACACTAATAACAAGGTTGACTCTGACTAATCAACGGCCAAACCTCACTTGAATTTGTATATATAAACACTAATAGTTAAGTTTACTTTAACTAATAAACGTCCAACCCTTACTTGACTTTCTATATATTAACACTAATAACTAGGTTGACTTTGACTAATCAACGGTCAAACCGTACTTGACTTTCAATAAATAAACACTAATAACTAAGTTGGCTTTAACCAATAACCGAACAAACTTTACTCGGCTTTCAATAGATAAACACTAATAACTAGGTTGACTTTGCTAATCAACGGTCAAACCTTACTTGACTTTCTATATATATACACTAGTTACTAAGTTGATTTTAACTAATCAACGGCTAAACTTTACTTGACTCTCTACATAGAAACACTAGTAACTAAGTTGATTTTAACTAATCAATGGTCAAACTTTAGTAGAATTTCAATATAAAAATACTAAAAACTAGGTCGACTTTGACTAATAGACGGTCATACTTTACTTAATTCTTTATATAGAAACACTAGTAACTAAGTTGACTTTAACCAATCAACGGTCAAACATTACACGACTTTCAATATACAAACACTAGTAACTAACTATACTTTAACTAATCAACAGTCAAACTTTACTCGACTTTCAATATATACACACCAATAACTAAGTTGGCTTTAGCTAATAAACGGTCAACCATTACTTGTATTTCTATATATAAACACTAGTAACTAAGTTGACTTTCACTAATCAACGGTCAAACCTTACTTGACTTTCTATTTATATACACTAATAACTAGATTGACTCTGACTAATCAACGGTAAAACCTCACTTAACTTTCTATATATAAACACAAATAACTAAGTTTAGTTTAACTAATAAACATTCAACCCTTACTTGACTTTCTATCTATAAACACTAATAACTAGGGTGACTATGACCAATCAACGGTCAAACCTTACTTGACTTTCAATAAATAATCACTAATAACTAAGTTGACTTTAACCAATCAACGAACACACTTTACTCGACTTTCAATAGATAAACACTAATAACTAGGATGACTTTGACTAATAACCTGTCAAACCTTACTTGACTTTCTATATATAAACACTAGTTACTAAGTTGACTTTAACTAATCAACGGCTAAACTTTACTTGACTCTCTACATAGAAACACTAGTAACTAAGTTGACTTTAACTAATAAACGGTCAAACTTTACTAGAATTTCAATATAAAAACACTAGTAACTAGGTTGACTTTAACTAATCGACGGTCAAACTCTACTTGACTCTTTATATAGAAACACTAGTAACTAAATTGACTTTAACTAATCAACGGTCAAACTTTACATTACTTATAATATATAAACACTAGTAACTAACTTTACTTTAACTAATCAACAGTAAAACTTTACTCGACTTTCAATATTTAAACACTAATAACTAAGTTGACTTTAGCTAATAAACGGTCTACCTTTACTTGAATTTCTATATATAAACACTAGTAACTAGGTTGATTTTCACAGATCAACGGTGAAACCTTACATGACTTTCTATACATAAACACTAATAACTATGTTGACTCTGACTAATCAACGGTCAAACCTCACTTGACTTTCTATGTATAAACACTAATAACTAAGTTTGCTTTAACTAATAAATGTTAAACCCTTACTTGACTTTCTATATATAAACACTAATAACTAGGTTGACTTTGACTAATCAACGATCAACTATTACTTGAATTTCAATATATAAACACTAATAACTAAGTTGACTTTAACCAATCAACGAAAAAACTTTACTCGACTTTCAATAGATAAATACTAATAACTAGGTTGACTTTGACTAATCAACGGGCAAATCATACTTGACTTTCGATATATAAACACTAGTTACTAAGTTGACTTTAACTAATCAACGACTAAACTTTACTTGACTCTCTACATAGAAACACTAAAAACTATGTTGACTTTAACTAATCAACGGTCAAACTTTACTAGAATTTCAATATAAAAACACTAGTAACTAGGTTGACTTTGACTAATCGACGGTCAAACTTTACTTGACTCTTCACATAGACACACTAGTAACTAAATTGACTTTAACTAATTAACGGTCAAACTTTACACGACTTTCAATATATAAACAATAGTAACTAACTTTACTTAAACTAATCAACAGTCAAACTTTACTCGACTTTCAATATATAACACTAATAACTAAGTTGACTTTAGCTAATTAACGGTTAACCCTTACTTGAATTTCTATATTAAACACTAGTAACTAGGTTGACTTTCACTAATCAACGGTGAAACCTTACTTGACATTGTATAGATAAATACCAATAACTAGGTTGACTCTGACTAATCAACGGTCCAACCTCACCTGACTTTCTATGTATAAACACTAATAACTAAGTTTACTTTAACTAATAAACGTCCAACCCTTACTTGACTTTCTATATATAAACACTAATAACTAGGTAGACTTTTACTAATCAACGATAAAACCTTACTTTACTTTCAATATATAAACACTAATAACTAAGTTGACTTTAACCAATCAACAAACAAACTTTACCCATCTTTCAAAAGATAAACAATAATAACTAGGTTGACTTTGACTAATCAATGGTCAAACCTCACTTAACTTTCAATATATAAACACTAATAACTAAGTTGACTTTAGCTAATCAACGGTCAAACATGACCTGACTTTCTATATATAAACACAAATAACTAGGTTGACTTTCACTAATGAACGGTCAATCCTAACTTGACTTTCTATATATAAACACTAATAACTAAGTTGACTTTCACTAATCAACGGTCAAACCTTACTTGACTTTCTATATATAAACACTAATAACTAAGTTGACTCTAACCAATCAACGGTCAAACCTTACTTGACTTTCAATTTATAAACATTAGTAACTAAGTTGACTTTAACTAAACAACGATCAAACTGTACTCGACTTTCAATATATAAACACTAATAACTAGGTTGACATTATCTTATCAATGGTCAAACCTTACTTGACTTTCAATATATAAACACTAATAACTAAGTTGACTTTAACTAATCAACTGTCAAACATTACTTCACTTTTAATAAATAAAATATTGCTCAACGGTCAACCTCTACTGAACTTTCAATATATAAACACTAATAAGTTGACTTTAACTAATCAATGATCAAACCTTAATTGACTTTTGATATATAAATGCTAATAAGTAAATGACTAAATTATTTTTTTAGTCTCTTACTAAGTATCTTATACCATATTTTGGTCCTCGTTTGCAAATCAACCCTCAGACAGTACCAAACAAATTTAGAATGATTTGTTTGGGCCCCAAAGGTGGTTTTCAGGGAAAGTCAACGGTAAGATTTGTCAAAATATTTAAAATTACCATTATACCCCTATGTTTTAAAAAATATAAAAAAATAAAAGGACTTCGTCTTCTTCGCCGGGACAGAAACTTGGTCTTCTTCTCCGGTAGCCATCTGCTCGGTTTTTTGTGCTTCCATCGGCATCGGCTTTCATCTGCATCGGATCCCACTACAGCCTCTGCCTCAGGTCCAGCTTCTTGCATTCCTTCCGAGAGGACCACCACCCATTCTGCATCTGTTCACAGTGTTGCTGATTCTTCATCTCCTCCAGGCCTAGCGGCTTTCATCAGAGACTTCTCGGGCGACAGTTCTCTGCTCCACTTCGCAGCGAGTGCTACAGTGCGACCGATCCACACGCCCGCACAAAAGGTCTTCGTCTTCTTCGCCATCTGTTCAGTGCTGAAGGTGGTGCGACAAAGATAATGGTCAGGACAACAATGACTCACAGCTGGTGGAGCTACGATGACAACAATGAGTCACGGTGGTAGAGAACTGAGGTGCATGGGAGTTGTGTCATCTTGTGATGCAGGGGAGTTGTGTCAGCTTGTGGTGCAGCTGGTGGCATCGGGTGGTACGGCTAGTGGAGCAGCTGGTGGTGTCGGGTGGTTTGTAGGTAAATGCGTGAAGAAGGAGAAGAGATTAATCAAGTAGGGTTTGAGTGGGATCTGGTATTTGCAATTAAGCCCCTCACATTCTGTATGGTCTTTGAAAATGACCCTAAAATTTAATTGGAAATAATTTTTTAATATGTAAAATTATGAAAATACCCCTGGCTATATCGGAAAATGATTCCGGTTTACCTAAAAATCAGCTTTGGGGACCAAACAAATTGTTCTAAATTTATAGGGAACTGTCTGAGGGATGATTTGCAAATGCGGACCAAAACATGGTATAAGATACTTTATAGTGGACTAAAAATATAATTTTGTCTAATTAAATTGACTTTAACTGATGACTAAGTTGCCTTTATAGTAATTGAAAATTCTACAATAAAAAAAGAAATATAAATTTATTTATTTTTGATGAATCTAAACCGTTAATATACTTAGATACACTGAATCTCAGCCTTTAAAATCACATCATATATAAGGAAAAACCATTATCTCCCTTGTTGAAACCCTCCGCCCTTCCCTTCCTTGATGGAGGGACTACACCTTCTTCCTCGACGACTCACTCCCTCCACTCCATACCACCGCGAAGCCCCCACTGTTGAGAAGCCCCCCACCGCAAAGCCCTTCCACCACCGCGAAGTGCCCCTTGCATCGAGAAGCTCCTTTTGCCAAGAAGTACTCCGCAGCTGAGAAGCCCTTCTACGCCTCTTTGGATCTGTCTCACTGAAGTCAACACCTTCCACCTCTATGGATTTGTCTGCCACCAGATCCATTATCCTACAGCCTCGCTTCCCCATCTCCAGGCCGCCACACTTCTTCCTCCATTCGTTGCTCCTCCACCATTCTTTGTTCATCCCTCTTCCACCGTTCGTTGTGAGCCGTCCCTAAAGAGGGGTTGGGATGGATTCTCAAGTGTTGGTTGCTCTTGGCCTTTCGCTTATATGTGGCTTGAGTACTTCTATTGGTGATTCATGTTCCTTGTATGAAATCTTTGAATTGGTTTTGTGTTTTTTAGGCCATTTGATTGATCATTTCTGGATATATATGATCATGGTTTTGCCTTGATTATGTGTGTAAAGTATGGAGCATTTTGGTGCTTCTGTTTAATTGGCATGGCAACATATGAACAAAGGAGTATGTATAACATGTGTTCTGGGTTTTGAGTATTGGTGTTGCTTAGACATGTTTACATTTCTATTAGGTATGTAGAAAATGATATGATGAACTAGGTTGTTTGATATTCAGCTTGCCTTTTGTGAATTGTGTGGATGCTAGTCTAAAATGGCTCCTATCTCTGGTTCTTGTATTGTTTCGTTTAGTTTCTCCGAAGCATCTTTGTGACCTTGTACTCAGTTACACCAGAATCCCAGTGTCTTTACATTCCTCAGGGTTTTTGAGTTGTATGGTAGTTTCTATAGAGGGGTGTCTTTGGTGGTTTAAATTTCAAAAAGAGAGTATTGTTTTGGCCCTGACATATCATGAATTAGGCATTTTTATTGTGTTACTATATTGGAAGTTGGACTTCTTTTTCTAGAGGACGTATTGTAAGAACAAACGCCCACACTAAGTGTTACTGTGTTTGCAAACACCTCAGACTTGGTTAAGTTTTGAATATGCCTTACTTGTCATTCTAGAGAAGATACATTACAATTTTTTTGCATAGTAGTGGTTGCTGATACTCATCTTCCATATACTGCTTAGGTGCGTTGCTTCTGGTTCTTAATCAGGTTCTGGACATGAAGATGTTAGGCCTTTTACAGGTAATGCTTCTTCTCATACTGTTTAGTTTAAGTGTCTCAAATGGCTACGAATGTACTAATTTACTGTTGACACATTAAAATAGCTCAGTTGCATCTGGTTAGTACTGATTTATTTTCATGCACTGTATCGATATATTTTACAATTCTGTAGATATTATTCATGCCTTATAATAAAAAATTAGGTAGTAATTATATGAATTGTCATTTGTTTTCCTTTTGGCCTTTAAGGTTATTAAAGATGAGCTTGAATCGTAGATGGGCCTAACTTTGATATGACATTCAGAGTTTTCCATGGGCAGAATGATGATGTCCCACTGTCACAAAATTTCTTCATTGCCAAAGAGAAACTGGAGTCTCATTTTGCTTCTCCAACTCAGTTCAATCCATTGGCAGAAAAGGCAGCAAGGTATTATACTTGTTCTTTAATACATATGTTTATTTTGATATCCATCTAAACACCAAAAAAATTGTTAATACATGTGCAGACTAATATGATAATTCCTGATTAGTTCTTGCAAGTACATCTTCCCACTTAGCATTAGTCTCCTTTTGAATGACATTTCATGTGAGATGGTATGTTGGGGTGACACTATTTTTATAACTCTATACCAATTTTCCAAGCTCTGTCAAAAGAAATCCTTACTTAATCTCATTTTGGTTTGCCAATTAAGTATTAGAACAATATGTAACTATCAGTTTTACACTTGTTTTATTTTTATGATGGCTATCTTGTCATTTGCCATGTTGGTAGCTATTGCATTGCTTGACTAAAAATGTCTTGGTTTCAGAAGCTACATAACTTGAAAACATTGTTCGACTAAATTGTCTCATATCCCATTTCATAACTTGAAATGTCTTTCTACTTGTCTCTTAGAAATTTTGCTGCTATTTTATCATGCTCCTAAGTTTGCCTAATGTGTTGTTCCCCAAGTTTGGCCACTCACTGTGCTACTATTTTATATGACTGGGGTATGACATTACCTATAACACATAAGTTATGACAAAAAGTGATGACAAAAGGTGCAATAAAACTTGGTTCCAAGTTTCTTGAATGTAAGGGAAATAATGAGGAAAAACACTAAATATTTTTCCATTTTGATGCAGCCCAATACAATTCTTAACTAGTGGAGCGAGATCCAAGGCTTGGAGGGCTGATGTCAAGGATCAAAACAAAAGTTTCCATATGGTATGGTAGGGTACATTTGAGAATTTCTAAGTACTGTAGATTCAAGATTAGTTGTGTGGCTTTACCTTGTGATTTGATGTGTATATGCCACATTCAATTGCTAATTCAAGCTAAAGTTATGTTAAATCCGTAGATAGTTATGTTTGGGATAGTTATGTTTAGTCCCATAGATTATTAATTTTGTATCATACATTTTTTTTGTTTTATTTCTATATTATCAATTTTGTGAAGTTAGTTAGATTATTAAATCAATGGCCCACTAAATTATTAATTTTGGGTCTTTTTCCCCTCCTCTGAGAGCAGCTGCGTGCAGCCGCTTTTAGAGGAAGGGGTTTTTTTAATCGTAGTAAAGATTTTATGACTTTTTTTTAACCTGGGCTAACAAAATAACCGGTGCTAACATTTACACCGGTTTTATGAAAACCGGTGCTAAAAAAAATTGGTGCTAAATTAACACCGGTTTTAAAATCAGTGTTACCTTTTCACCGGCTACTTAGGCACCGGTTTTGTTTTACAGAAACATCGGTGCTAGAATAAGAAAAAATCAGTGCTAGATGGGGGTTCCTGTGATAGTGTTAGTATTCCATTTATACCCATATGATAAGTGTTATGGGAACAATAATTTCTACCACATAGAGTTGCATGAAATTTCATATTCATGGTTTTTTAGGAAATAAAATATAATTGAATTCTATCCATGAAACTTTTTTTGAAGTGATAGCACATCACCTAGAGTATATTCTTCCACATTACTTACAAGTATAAAAGGTGCCATTCAGAAGAACTTGTGGAAGTATATGTGGATTAAGACAAATTTCTTTATTACACTCGGTTACTATAAGCTCAACTTCAGATCTGAAACTTTCTTTCGGACCAATCGTAATCGGGTTTGTGACTGATAGTGTACTTTTAAATTTTGCACGTATGTCCCATTGATAAATTAGGAGAACTTGAAATGTAAAACTGGAGATACACTCAACCGAATCATTAATTGATGAACACAATATTTTGCTATGGTCAAGGAGGGATTTACTGAGGTAATCGTCCGTCATATTTCTTAGTATTCCATTTATACCCTTATGATAAGTGTTAGAAGAAGGATAATTTACACCACATAGAATAGCATGAAATTTCATATTCATTGTTTTTTGAGAAATAAAAATATAATTAAATTATGTCCACGAAGCATTGTTGAAGCCATAGCACATGACCTATAGTAAATAGTAGCACATTACTTACAAGTATACAAGATGCCATTCAGAAGAATTTGTGGAATTATATGTTGATTAAGACCAGTGTTTTTATTACACTAAGATACTATAAGTTCAACTTCTAATATGAAACATTTTTTTGACCGATCGTAATAGGGTTTGGGGAAAGTGTACTTTTTTAATTTTGCACTTAGGTACCTCTAAAAATTTAGGAGAACTTGAAATGTAAAATTGGGGATACTTTAAACCAAAATTTAAATTAGTGACCACAATGTTCCGCTATGGTTATGGACGGATATACCTCGGTAATAGTCTATCATTTTTCTTAGTATTCCATTTATACCCTTACGATAAGTGTTATGAGAAGATTTATTTACACCACATAGAATTGACGAAATTTTAAAATCAAGGTTTTTTATGAAATAAAAATATAATTGAATTCTGTCCATGAAACTTTTTAAAGCGATAGCACATGACCTAGAGTAAAATGTCGCACATTACTTACAAGTATACTAGGTGCCATTAAGAAGAACTTTTGAAAGTATATGTGGATAAACACGAGTTTCTTTCTTACAGTCTAATACTATAAGTTAAAATTTTGATCTGAAACTATCTTTTCGGACGAATCGTAATCAAGTTTGTGACTGGAAGTGTGCTGTTTTAATATTGCCCTTAGGGACCTTCGACAAATTGAGAGAACTTGAATTTCAAAACTTAAGATACACTCAACTGAATCATCAATTGACGACCACAATGTTCCGCTATGTTCATGGACAGATATAACCGGGTAATAGTCAATCATTTTTCGTAGATTCCATTTATACCCTGAAGATAAGTGTTATGAGAACGATAATTTCCACCACATATAATCGCATGAAATTTCAAATCCATGGTTTTTTTGGAAATAAAAATATAATTGAATGTTGTCCATGAAACTTTTTAAAGCGATAGCATATGACCTGGAGTAAATTGTTGCACATTACTTACAAATATACAAGGTGCCATTCTAGAAAACTTGTGAAAGTATGTGTAGATTAAGACGAGTTTATTTATTACTTTCTTCTTGGACCAATCGTATTCAGGTTTGTGACTGACAGTGTACATTTTCAATATTACACTTAGGGACCTTCGACAAATTGGGAGAACATGAATTGTAAAACTTAAGATACACTCAACTAAATTATCAATTGACGACCACAATGTTCTACTATGGTTATGGACGGATATACCAGGGTAATAGTCCATCATTTTTCTTAGTATTCCATTTATACCCTTACAATAAATGTTATGAGAACAATAATTTCCACCACATAGAATCGATGAAATTTTAAAATCAAGTTTTTTAATGAAATAAAATATGATTGAATTTTGTCCATGATACCTTTTAATGTGATAGCACAAGACCTGGAGTAAAATGTAGCACATTACTTACAAGTATACCGGGTGCCATTCAGAAAAACTTGTGAAAGTATGTAGATTAAGACGAGTTTCTTTATTACAATTTGATACTATAAGATGAATTTTGGATCTGAAACTTTCTTTTCGGATCAATCGTAATCAAGATTATGACTGACAGTGTAATTTTTAAATATTTCACTTAGGGACCTTATACAAAATTGAGAGAACTTGAATGGTAAAACTTGTGATACACTCAACTAAATCATCAATTGATGACCACAATATTCAGCTACGGTCATTGACAGATATACTGAGGTAATAATCAATATTTTTTCGTAGTATTCCATTTATACCCTAAAGATAAGAGTTATGAGAACGATAATTTTCACCACATAGAATCGCATGAAATTTCATATCCATGGTTTTTCAGGAAATAAAAATATAATTTATTTCTATCCATGAAACATTTTAAAGCGATAGCACATGACCTAAAGTAAACTGTTGCACATTACTTACAATTATATAAGGTGCTATCCAGGAAAACTTGTGAAAGTATATGTGGATTATGACGATTTTCCTTATTAATTTTTTTTCGGACCAATCGTAATCAGGTTTGTGACTGACAATGTACTTTTTTAATATTGCACTTAGGGACCTTTGACAAATTGGGAGAACATGAATTGTAAAAATGAAAATACACTAAACTGAATCATCAATTGACGACCACAATATTCCGCTACGGTTATGGATGGATATACTGGGGTAATAGTCCAAAACAATTTTTAGTATTCCATTTATACCCTTATGCTAAGTGTTATGAGAGCAATAATTTCCACCACATATATTCGATGAAATTTTAAAATTGTGGTTCTTAATGAAATAAAAATATAATTTAATTATGTCCATGACACTTTTTAAAGCGATAGCACATGACCTGTAGTAAATTGTTGCACATTATTACAAGTATACCAGATGCCATTCAGAAAAACTTGTGAAAGTATATGTGGATTAAGACGAGAGTTTTTATTACAATTTGATACTATAAGTTAAACTTTGGATCTGAAACTTTGTTTTGGACAAATCGTAATTGGGTTTGTGACTGACAGTGTACTTTTTTATTATTGCACTTAGGGACCTCCGAAAAATAGGGAGAACTTGAATTGTAAAATTGAAGATACACTCAACCGAATCATAAATTGATGACCACAATATTCCGCTATGGTAATGGACCAATATACCATGTCAATTGTTCGTCATTTTTCTTAGTATTTCATTTATACCCTTACGATAAGTGTTATGAGAACAATTTTTCCACCACATAGAATCGATAAAATTTCAAAATAGTGGTTTTTTTGTAAAATAAAAATATAATTGAATTCTGTCCATGAAACATTTTAAAGCGATAGCACATGACCTGGAGTAAATTGTTGCACATTACTTACAAGTATACCAGGTGCCTTTCAGAAAAACTTCTGAAAGTATATGTGCATTAAGACGAGTTTCTTTATTACTATCTTATACTATAAGTTAAACTTTGGATCTGAAACTTTCTTTTCGGACCAATCATAATCAGGTTTGTGACTAACAATGTACTTTTTTAATATTTCACTTAGGGACCTCCAACAAATTGGGAGAACTTGATTTGTAAAATTGAAGATACACTCAACTGAATCATCAATTGACGACCACATTGTTTCGCTATGGTCATGGACGGATATACCAGGGTAATAGTCCATCATTTTTCTTAGTATTCCATTTATACCCTTATGATAAGTGTTTTGGGAAAAATAATTTCCACCACATGCAATGGATGAAATTTAAAAATCAAGGTTTTTAATGAAATAAAAATATAATTGAATTTTGTCCATGAAACTTTTTAAAGTGATAGCACATGACCTGGAGTAAATTATTGCACATTACTTACAAGTATACCAGAACAAATTGTGAAAGTATATGTGGATTAAGACGAGTTTCATTATAACAATTTGATACTATAAGTTAAAATTTTGATCTCAAAATTTCTTTTTGGACCAATCGTAATCGGGTTTGAGACAGAGAGTGTACATTATTAATATTGCACTAAGGGACCTCCGAAAAATAGGGACAACTTGAATTGTGATACTTAAGATACAATCAACTGAGTCATTAATTAAAGACCACAATGTTCTGCTATGGTCATGGATGGATATACTAGGGTAATAGTCCATCATATTAATTAGTATTCTATTTATGCCCATACAATAAGTGTTATGAGAACAATAATTTCCACCACATAGAATCGATGATATTTTAAAATCAAGGTTTTTAATGAAATCAAAATATAATTGAATTCTGTCCATGGAACTTTTTAAAGCGATAGCACATGACTTGGAGTAAATTGTTGCACATTTCTTTCAAGTATACATGTGCTATGAGAACAATAATTTCCACCACATAGAATCGATGAAATTTTAAAATCAAGGTTTTTTTATGAATTAAAAATATAATTGAACTCCCTACATGGAACTTTTTAAAGCGATAGCACATGAGCTGGAGTAAATTGTTGCACATTACTTACAAGTATAACAGGTGCCATTAAGAAAAACTTGTGAAAGTATATGTGGATTATGACGAGTTTCTTTATTACAATCTGATACTACAAGTTAAACTTTGGACCTGAACCTTTATTTTCATACCATTCGTAATCGGGTACTGACAGTGTACTTTTTTAATATTTCACTAAGGGACCTCCGGAAAATAGAGAGAACTTGAATTGTAAAACTGAAGATATATTCAACTGAGTCATCAATTGACGACCACAATGTTCCGTTATAGTCATGGACTTATATACCGGGGTAATAGTCCATCATTTTACTTAGTATTCCATTTACACCTTTACGATAAGTGTTATGAGAACAATAATTTCCACCACATAGAATCGACGAAATTTTAAAATCAAAGTTTTTTATGAATTAAAAATATAATTGAATTCTTTCCATGAAACTTTTTAAAGCGATAGCACATTGGCTGGAGTAAATTGTTGCACATTACTTACAAGTATACCATGTGCCATTCAAAAAAACTTGTGATAGTATATGTGGATTAAGATGAGTTTCTTCATTACAATCGGATACTATATGTTAAACTTTTGATCTGAAACTTTATTTTCAGACCAATCGTAATCGGGTTGGTGACTGACAGTGTAGTTTTTTAATTTTGCACTAAGGGACCTCCGGAAAATGGGGAGAGCTTGAATTGTAAATCTAAAGATATATTCAACTGAGTCATCAATTGATGACCACAATGTTCCGCTATGTTTATGGACGGATATACTGGGGTAATAGTCCATCATTTTACTTACTATTCCATTTATTCCCTTACAATAAGTGTTATGAGAACAATAATTTCCACCACATAGAATCAATGAAATTTTAAAATCATTGCCTTTTATAAAATAAAAATATAATTGAATTCCGTCCATGAAACTTGTTAAAGCGATAGCACAGGAGCTGGGGGTAAATTGTTGCACATTACTTACAAGTATAACAGGTGCCATTAAGAAAAACTTGTGAAAGTATTTGTGGATTAAGACAAGTTTCTTCGTTACAATCTGATATAATAAGTTAAACTTTGGATCTGAAACTTTATTTTCAGATCGTAATCGGGTTGGTGACTTACAGTGTACTTTTTTAATATTGCACTAAGGGACCTCCGGAAAATAAGAAGAACTTGAATTGTAATACTAAAGATATATTCAATTGAGTCATCAATTGGTGACCACAATGTTCCACTATGGTCATGGACGGATATACCGGGTAATAGTCCCTTATTTTACTGACTATTCCATTTGTTCCTTTACAATAAGTGTTATGAGAACAATAATTTCCACCACATAGAATCGATGAAATTTTAAAATCAATGCCTTTTATTAAATAAAAATATAATTGAATTCCGTCCATGAAACTTTTTAAAGCGATAGCACATGAGCTGAAGTAAATTGTTGTACATTACTTACAAGAATAATAGGTGCCATTAACAAAAACTTGTGAAATTATTTGTGGATTAAGACGAGTTCCTACATTACAATCTGATACTATAAGTTAAACTTTGGATCTTAAACTTTATTTTCAGATCTATCGTCATTGGGTTGGTGACTGACATTGTACTTTTTTAATATTGCACTAAGGGATCCCTGGAAAATAGGGAGAACTTGAATTGTAAAACTGAAGATATGTTCAACTGAGTCATCATTTGACGACCACAATGTTCCGCTATGGTCGTGGATGGATATACCGGGGTAATAGTCCATCATTTTACTTAGTGTTCCATTTATACCCTTATAATAAGTGTTATGAGAACAATAATTCCCACCACATAGAATTGATGAAATTTTAAAATTAAAGTTTTTTATGAAATAAAAGAATAAATGAATTCCGTCCATGAAACTTTTTAAAGTGATAGCACATGAGCTGGAGTAAATTGTTGCACATTACTTACAAGTATAACAGGTGCCATTACGGAAAACTTGTGAAAGTATATATGGATTAAGACGAGTTTCTTCATTACAATTTGAAACTATAAGTTAAACTTTGGATCTGAAACTTTATTTTTAGACCTATCGTAATTGGGTTGGTGACTAACATTGTACTTTTTTACTATTGCACTAAGGGATCCCGGGAAAATAGGGAGAACTTGTATTGTAAAACTGAAGATATATTCAACGGAGTCATCAATTGACGACCACAATGTTCCGCTAGAGTCATTGACTTATATACCGGGGTAATAGTCCATCATTTTACTTAGTATTCCATTTATACCCTTATAACAAGTGTTATGAGAACAATAATTTCCACCACATAGAATCGATGAAATTTTAAAATCAAAGTTTTTTATGAAATAATAATTTAATTGAATTCCGTCCATGAAACTTTTTGAAGCGATAGCTGATGTGTCCATTTTATATGCTTTATTTAGTAGTATTTCGGATCACTTTTGTGCTCTTTTATTATCGAGAGCTTGTGTTTTACCTTGAAATTCACTTAGGAGAGGCAAAAGCAACTTTGTACTCTTTTACCTCTTCTAAGTGGATTTTGTGTGACAAGGGAAGAACACGGAAGCAACGAAGACCGGAAGACATTGAAGACTATACTTTCGAAGACTTTTGGATACTCACTTCGAAGACATGAAAACCGGAGGCCGTTGAAGACCATTTTTGGAGCCGTTGAAGACTTGAAGATTGAGAGGGATGGCTATGAAGAAGACAAAGAAACAATGCAAAACTCTGGCTTCCGTCGCGACCCCGTCGCGACACCATCGCGAGTCGCGACCAAGACCATCGCGAGTCGCGACGAACTCGTCGCGAGTCGCGACCAACGGGCGGCCAGAAATCAACTTTATCTTCTTTGCACTATAAATACTACTCTTTTTCTTCTTCTTCTCCAGTTTTTGCTCAGCCCGCTTCTCTCTGGTTTTTGGGCTCAAACCTAGGTTTTTCTCTTCTTTCTTTTCTTAGCTTTTTGTTAGTTTAATTATGTCTTTTGTTGTTCTAGAGTAGTTCTTGTACTTGGGAGCTATGGATTGAAGCTTCCACTTCTATGTATTGAGAACCATTTCTATCTATCTATTTGGTGTTTTTGCTATTGTGCATTTATTGTGCTTTGAATGTTAATTGTTGATTCCATTGATGTTGTTGGGAGCTTGATGATATGAATGCTTGTATAAATTGCTAGCTAGGGTTTGGGGGATTTGGGTTAATTTCCCCCCTGTTCTTGTTAGGAATGTATGAGTGTGAATTAGAGCTTTTGATTGTGTTAGTGTGTTGACAATGTGCTAGACGAATGTGATTGATGTCGAACTCTTCGTCATGTTCGTTTGTGTAGCAAACGAGAGAGTCATATGCTCGTGGATGAATGTGCGTTGCACGTTCATCCAATCTCGTGTAATTGCATGAATTGGTTTGATGCTTAGTCACGGTGTAGTGGTCATAGGCATTGCCAAGCTTGTTGGTCCTTTGTGCTAAATGCCACCAATGACACCTTGAGTCGTGGTCGCGACTCGGGAGTCATTGGTGAGGTTTGCCGAGAGATGTCGAACTCACTCTTGCAAACTACGAACTAAGAAGGATAGGAGTTTAGTCTCCACGACAAGCAGTTGAAGTACTGAATAGATGATTTAAATTCATTCTTGAAGCATTTGTTATTTGGCGCTTATGTATTCTTGACGGTGTGTTTCACTGCATGTGTGCCATGAGTTGTTTGAGCATAGGTAGTGCTTGTGTGGTTGAATTGTTTAGGTGTAGGAACGTGACGAATTCCGTAGCGCCTTTGCATGAAGATCTATGAGCATGAACTTAGAACTCCTTGTGATGTGTGTGTTGTGGTACTTGCTAGATGGGTGCGTGAGTGTTGGGTCCTGAATGCTGTATGATGGAATGTGTGAATGATTCGATGAACTACATTAGATGTGGAAGTGGATATCCGTTGCCCCCAAGGCATTTTATCTTTGTAGTTTAAAACCCCTTTTCTTTAGTTTCGTTTGATGATTAGCATAGTCACTTGACCTTGCTAGTTATCTTGTCTTTTTATCTTTGTTAATTTAGGAAACCAACCAACCAACCCCCCCTTTTTACTTGCTTTTAAGTGTGTGTAAATATAGTTACTCCTAGCCTAGTATCAACCATTTGTGTGCTTAGACGCTTAGGAAGATCCCTCTTCTCTTTGGACGACCCCGATTTGCCACTATCTACCTAGTTGTAGAAAGTAAGCATTTAGGGCTTATAAATTATCTTTTATACGGCGGGCGCGACGACCGCCCGCCCGTCAATAGCACATGAGCTGGAGTAAATTGTTGCACACTACTTACAAGCATACTAAGTGCCATTAAGAAAAACTTGTCAAATTATATGTGGATTAAGACGAGTTTCTTCGTTACAATCTGATACTATATGTTAAACTTTGGTTATGAAACTTTATTTTCAGACTTATCGTAATCGGGTTAGTGACTGACAGTGTAATTTTTTAATATTACACTTTAGGACCTCCAAAAAATAGGGAGAACTTGAATTGTAAAACTGAAGATATATTCAACTCAGTAATCAATTGACGACCACAATGTTCCGCTATGGTCATGGACTTTTATATCGGGGTCCATCATTTTACTTAGTATTCCATTTGTACCCTTACGATATGTGTTATGAGAACAATAATTTCCACCACATAGAATCGATGAAATTTTAAAATCAAAGTTTTTTATGAATTAAAAATAAAATTGAATTCCGTCCATGAAACTTTTTAAAGCGATAGCACATGCGCTGGAGTAAATTGTTGCACATTACTTATAAGTATACCGGGTGCCATTAAGAAAAACTTGTGAAAGTATATGTGGATTAAGACGAGTTTCTTCATTACAATCTAATACTATAAGTTGAACTTTGGATCTTAACCTTTATATTCAGAACAATCGTAATCGGGTTGGTGACTGACAGTGTACTTTTTGAATATTGCACTATGGGACCTCCGGAAAATAGGGAGAACTTGAATTGTAAAACTGAAGATATATTCAACGGAGTCATCAATTGACGACCACAATGTTCCGCTAGAGTCATTGACTAATATACCGGGGTAATAGTCCATCATTTTACTTTGTATTCCATTTATACCCTTACGATAAGCATTATGAGAACAATAATTTCCAAAACACAGAATAGATGAAATTTTAAAATCAAAGTTTTTTTGTGAATTAAAAATACAATTGAATTCCGTCCATGAAACCTTTTAAAGCAATAGCACATGAGCTGGAGTAAATTGTTGCACTTTACATGCAAATATACTAGGTGTCATTAAGAAAACACTTGTGATAGTATATGAGGATTAAGACGAGTTTCTATATTACAATCTGATACTATAAGTTAGACTTTGGATATTAAACTTACTTTCAGACCAATCGTAATCGGGTTTGTGACTGACAGTGTACTTTTGTAATATTGCACTTAGGGACCTCCGGAAAATAGGGAGAACTTGAATTGTAAAACTGAATATATGTTCAACTGAGTCATCATTTGACGACCACAATGTTCCGCTATGGTCGTGGATGGATATACCGGGGTAATAGTCCATCATTTTACTTAGTATTCCATTTATACCCTTATAATATGTGTTATGAGAACAATAATTTCCACCACATAGAATCGATGAAATTTTAAAATCAATGTTTTTTAAGAAATAAAAATATAATTGAATTCTGTCCATGAAAGTTTTTAAACTGATAGCACATGAGCTGGAGTAAATTGTTGCACATCACTTACAAGTATACGAGGTGCCATTAATAAAAACTTGTGATAATATATGTGGATTAAGACGAGTTTGTTCATTACAACCTGATACTATAATATTACACTTTGGATTTGAAACTTTATTTTCAGACCAATCGTAATTGGGTTGATAACTGACAGTGTACTTTTTTAATATTGAACTTAGGGACCTCCGGAAAATAGGGAGAACTTGAATTGTAAAACAGAAGATATATTCAACTGAATCATCAATTGACAACCCCAATGTTCTGCTATGGTCATGGACGGATATACCGGGGTAATAGTCCATCATTTTACTTAGTATTCCATTTATACCCTTACGATAAGTGTTGTGAGAACAATAATTTCCACCACATAAAATCGATGAAATTATAAAATCAAAGTTTTTTATGAAATAATAATAAAATTGAATTCCATCCATGAAACTTTTTCAAGCGATAGCACATGAGCTGGAGTAAATTGTTGCACATTACTTACAAGTATACCTGGTGCCATTCAGAAAAACCTATAATGGTATATGTGGATTAAGATGAGTTTCTTCATTACAATCTGACACTATAAGTTAAACTTTGGATCTGAAACTTTATTTTCAGACCAATCATAACTGGGTTGGTGACTCGCAGCGTACGTTTTTAATATTTCACAAAGGGACCTCCGAAAAATAGGGAGATTTTGAATTGTAAAACTCAAGATATATTCAACTGAGTCATCAATTGACAACCACAATGTTCCACTATGGTCATGGATGGATATACCGGGGTAGTAGTCCATCATTTTACTTAGTATTCCATTTATACCCTTATGATAAGTTTTATGAGATTAATAATTTCTACCACATAGAATCGATGAAATCAAAGTTTTTTATGTAATAAAAGTATAATTGAATTCCGTCCATGAATCTTTTTAAAGAGATAGCACATGAGTTGGAGTAAAATGTTGCACACATTGATAAAGGCAACGGTAACTTCAGATTTTGTCATCAACTGTTTGTAGGTGCGATACTGGTGCGATTGTGTGTGTGATTGTGCGATACTACGTCCCTCTCTCTGTCTTAACCCTACTTCTTCTTTCCCTTTCTGATCAAACCTTATACCCTTGGTCTTGGCCAGAATCCTTTTGCCGATAACGGCTAATTTAGCCGTTAGCGGTTCCCGCGATGTCGGGTTCATCTATTCTGGCCATTTTGGACATCAACCAGGGTACACAAACTACTCCTCCTCCTATCACCTTCGCTGCGATCCTAAAAAACAAAGCCCCACCACTAGCCAAACTCTTACCGATAATCCTGAGCTTATTCCCAAATCACAGCACCTCGGTGAGGTAGCTTGTCTATATTCTGATGAGAAAATTGCAAAATTATCGTCTCATTATGCAAATGCCCTAGTCGGCAAGTTCACCAAGGGTAGATGCTCAATGGAGCAATTGGAACAATTTTTCAAAATGGTGGGCTTCACAGGTAAGTACCAACTTGGTTCCCTTGATTACAAACACGTGCTCATTAGGTTTGAATTGTTAAATGATTATCAACGAGCATGGATGAAAGGAATTTGGAATTTCAATGGGATACTTCTAAAAATGTTAAAATGGACTCTTGATTTTTCAATTCATAAAGAATCACCAATAGTTCCAGTTTGGTGTACAATTAGAGAAGTCCCGTTGTATTATTATAACTCAGCTGCAATTAAAGCCATTGGAAATAGCATTGGTAGTTTTATTAAAACTAATCTTGCTACTGATATGCTTACAAGACCTTCTGCCATTAAATTATGCATAGAAATTGATCTTCAAAAACTAATTTGTAATCATATCAGGCTTGGTTCTGTGACTAATAATAGAAAATACCAAGTTGAATATGAGGATATCCCCCTTTACTGTGATCACTGTGCCAAATTAGGGCATTCCAAAACTCAATGCAGAGCTATGCCACTAAATGCTAATGTCAAAATGTTTGAACACATTATAAGTCAAGCCCAGCCTCAGTGGCAGGCTACTGGGAAAACATTTGATGTCCGTCCATTGATCTCCTCTGATGATCAGATTGACTTAGTAGTTTCTGTGACCTCAAAGGAACTCAATCCTGAACCCATACCTACATCTCCTCTTAATCTGGAAACTAACACTGACCTAGAGACTACTGTAATACCTACAATTGATAGGAACAATCCATCAGTTAGTCTCTCTAGTCCTACTACTCAGGTTCCATTAAAAAACTCTATCTCTGAACTGCTTGAAGGAACTGCATTAAATAGTTTTACTCCAGTAGCCTATGTCTCTGATGATATTCAGGTAGGGACCTCTTTCTCCAGTCTGAATAGAAATAATGAGGTCAACCCTTCTATTCTAGACAGAATGGGGAATAGGTTCTCTATTTTGCAGGTGGACTTAGATAGTTAGATGACACTGCCCAACAACAGGATGATACTTTAAATTCTCATACTAGTTCGAGCTCAACACCAACACTGGGGCAGAATCCTCTGTCAGGTAAGGCAAAAGGTAAAAAGTCAAATTACTTCAGTCAAATCAATAAAATGATGCTTAGATCATCAACTAAAAGTCATAAGTCTAGTGAACAATGATAGGATCTCTATCTTTAAATTTCTTGGTTTGGAATATCAGAGGTATGGAAACATCAATGCTAAGATTAATAAACCTAATCAGGATTAAAAAAATCCAATTCCTATGCATTATTGAACCAATGCATGATAATTCTAAATTTCAATCCTATATAGATATACTTAAATTTGATAATGGCCTGACCCTGCACAATGGAAAAATATGGCTAATGTGGTCTAACTATTTTTCAGTAACTCTTCTCTCATCTCATGAACAGTATCTTCATGTGCATATATCTCATGGAACTATTTCTTTACATATGGATGCTGTTTTCATATATGCCCTTAGAAATAGGGAAGGTAGAAAAACATTATGGAAAGATTTAGCAACTATAAATCAGGGTGACACTATTTTTATAGGAGATTTTAATACCATTACCTCCCTTTTGGAATATAGAGGCCCTAGCTCTCCCTCTTTTGGAAGTATTAGAGATTTTAATACTTGGATAAGTACCTCCGAAATTCAGGAAATTAACACTATTGGGAATTTATTTACTTGGTGTAACTCTAGACTTAGGAACCCTACCTCAAAAAGGCTTCATAGAGGTGTTAGTACCATCTCTTGGAACTATAGGTTTCCCTCTTCTTCCATTCAGATTTTGAATAGACAGACTTCGGACCACTCCCCACTGCTTTTAAATATTTCTCACTTATCTAATCTTAACCCAAGGCCATTTAGATTCCTTAATGTTTGGTTTAATCGTCCTGATTTCACCACCCTAATTCAGAAAAGCTGGGATAAACAAATGGTAGAAACTGGCTTGCTTGGTTTCTTCCTCAAACTGATTAGGCTAAAAAAGGAGATATAAATTTGGAATAAGGAATGTTTTGGTAACATTGACATTAATGTAATCAATGCTGAAGAATCTCTAAGAGTTCAGGAATCGGTTTATAATCTAAATCCTTCTGACTCTGAACTCATTAAATTAAATCAGAAAAAAGCTTTATTACTAAGAGCTCCAAAAGAGAAAGAAAAATTTTGGAAACAAAAGGCAAGATTAAAATGGCATAAACTGGGAGACAATAATACACAATTTTCCATAAAGTAGTACAAGAGAAAAATTGTAGATTGCAGATCTCAAAAATTAAAAATAAAGATGGTCAGTGGCTAAATTCTCAAGTAGACATCCAGAAAGAGGCCATATCATATTACTCAGATCTGTTATCTGAACCTACCCAGGTATCTAATCATACCTACTATTTGCATTTTCTGAGTCAAATCCCCACAATTATTACTGCTCAAGATAACATAGATTTAGCTAAACCAGCCTCCGAATTTGAGGTTGAGGCAGTAATAAAAGGGTTAAGCAAAAATAGTAGTCCAGGCCCTGATGGATTTACTAGTAAGTTCTATTCTAAATGCTGGTCCATTATAAAACATGACCTAGTGAAGGCAGTAAATGATTTTATTGGGGGCTCTCCCTTACCTAAAGGAATATCTAGCACATGGATCACTTTAATACCAAAGAAAAAAACCCCATGCTCATTTCATGATTTTAGGCCTATTAGTCTTTCTAATACTCTTAATAAAATCTTCTCTAAAGTATTAATGGAAAGACTAAGACCTTACATGGATAACTTGATCTCCCAAAATCAATCAGCTTTTATGAAAAACAGAGATATTTCTGATAATATTCTCTATCTTCAGGAAATTGTGAGATTTTTGGATAAAAAGGTCAGAATTCCAAACTGTCTTCTTAAACTAGACTTACAAAAGGTATTTGATCAAGTTAATTGGGACTTCTTAGAATGTGTGCTTAGGAAGTTTGGTTTTGATGGTCTTTTTTTAAGTGCTGTAATGTCTAACCTCTCACAAGCCTATTTTTTTGTCCTCATTAATGGAAATCCAGTGGGTTTTTTCAAAGCCACTAGAGGAATTAAACAAGGTGATCCCCTCTCTCCTTTTCTTTTTAACATTTTTTCAGAAGCTTTTTCTAGAAGTTTATCATTCATCTTCCATACTGGCAAACTCTCATACTATCAGATGCCATCTTCAATTTCACCAATTTCTCATCTTATGTATGCTGATGATACTATCATATTAATGCAAGCCTCGAAATCTAATTTAACTAAAATCAAAGCTTTCTTGGACATTTTTGAACTCACTTCGGGCCAAAAGTTTAACTTCCATAAATCTGATTTCTACATTAGCAAAAAGGCTTCCAATATAAAATTAAATCAGATGAGGTTGATTCTGAAGATGAAACAGGGATCTTTTCCTTTTCAATACCTAGGTTGCCCTATTTTTAAGGGTCAAACTTTGAATAGATATTATCAACCTCTGATGGAAAAGCTAGATGTGAAGTTGAAAAACTGGAAAAATAACTGGTTAAGCACAGGGGGAAAATTAGTTTTGATTAAAAGCTGCTTATACTCTCTGCCACAGCATTTATGGGCTGTGACTAATCCCCAAAAATATATTATCAAACTATTTGAGAAAAAGCTGGCCAGATTTTTTTGGGGTGAAACTGATGGGAAAAGGAATAAGATATGGAAAAAATGGTCGGACTTAGCCAAACCAATAACTCATAATAGTCTAGGGTTTAGATCCATCAAAGGTATAGTTTATGCATGTTCCCTCAAACTGTGGTGGAAAAGCCAGTTAGGTATAGCCCTATGGTCCAAATTACTTTGATCTTTGCCAGACTCTTATAAGAAATCAGTCACATGGAAACGAATTTGTTCTGTGAATTCCATAGCTGAAGAAAATTATATGATTATTCATGGTAAAGGGGCTTGCAATGCTTGGACTGCAAATTGGTGCCCAAACGGCCCCCTGATTAATAAAATCCCAAGTGATATCCATGAAACATTACAGCTGTACTCTGTATCTGATTTCATTACGAATAAATCTTTTATTCTAGCTCAGATACCCCCTACCTGGAAAATGATACTTTGCTTTTTTTGCAGGATTCAGTGGTGGTGGAAGATAGAGATGATAGAATCATATGGAAACCGGACATCTTAGGTGCATTTTCTTTCAAAAGTGCATATCATACCATCACATACTCTACAGGTAATTTTCTGTTTTCTAAAAAGGTGTGGAACGTATTGCTGCAAAAAAAGATATCGATTTTTACTTGGAAATTGCTTCATTCATTCCTCCCTTTCGATGATGTACTGATAACCTGTGGTTATAGTTTGGCTTCTAAATGCCCTGTTTGCTGTCACACTAATTCAATAGATCACTTTTTCATATCGTGTACACTAGCAAAAGTGATATGGAGTAAAATGGCTTCTCTGATTGACTTCCACCTTTCTGATTATCAATCCATCTCTCAGAGATTCTTTTCCTTTTGGCACTGTTCGGACTTACCAAAAAGCTACCAACTGATTTGTACAGTACTTCCTCCTTTCATTTGTTGGAGTCTTTGGAAGGCTCGAAATAGGCATATATATGACCAGGTTCCCTACTCTGCTGATTTCATTTGTAGGGAGATATTTGAACTCATCAAATTATCATTATACTGCTGCCCTGCTAAAATGAGTTCTACTACTGCATTTCCACAACCACTTAGGCATCTATTACCCCTTCTTAGGCCACCCCCTAAGCCAATCTTTAGGCCTGTCTGGTGGGAAAAACCTGGCATTAATTCTATCAAAATTAACACGGATGCATCATGGTTCTCACATACGACTGCTGCTGGGATAATAGTTAGGGATAGCTCTGGCATGCCTCTTCTCATTAACTCAATCACTATCGAGGCTGTATCTCCTCTTCATGCCGTACTGTTAGCCATACTTGTTGCTTGTCAATCTCTCAAGCATAGAGACATTCCTTTAATCATTGAATCAGACTCTCTCTCAGCCATTAACATGATTGAAAATCCATACTCTGCAAATTGGAACTTCTTCAATTTGGCCTATAGAATTAGGGGTCTACTATGTGGAGCAGTGCTTAAACATGTTTACAGAGAATGTAATGCTGTAGCTAACGCTATTGCAAAATATCATACTTCACAAAATCAAGCACTACATTTGTATAATTTGCCTATTCATATCAAAGGTCTCATTGACTTAGATAGGGAGCAATTTCCTCATGTTCGAATTCAGAAATATGCACATACTAGGAGTTGATACTGCTGATTGGGATTTATTTACTTGCAGGTATGTTTCAAATCAGGAGGATTTTTTGGAACTCCTGATATCTTGGCTTTCTGGACCAACTTGGTGATCTTGGTGAACTTGGAAGAAAGACTACATACTGCTGAATTTAGATTAATCTGCAACATATGACGAGGAAATGGAGATCAGGCTCATCCCACGGCTCCTTTCGCAGCTCATCTCCACATTAAAGGAATCCTTCAGATGCTGCTAATACTTCTCTTGTGCAACTCATGTCCTCCAATATTTCTTTTGGTGTTGGAACTTTTCAAGCCTACCTACGGACCTACTGTCTTTGAGGTTGCCTGGCCAAGGGAGAGAATTAACACGAGGGGTGGAGATTCTCTCCTTTGGATCGCAATTTCAGTTCAGATTAAGTGTATAGCGGTTCATATATCCTTTTAATATAGATAGATTTAGGACTTTTGGAGGCAACAATGTTGCCTCAATGCTTAGAAAACTTCCAACACTCGATGTAACTTTTGTTGTTTTTTGGTTAAAAGGCCTGGGGAACCTTAATACATCCCCCACCTACGGGTGTTTTCATTAAAAAAAATGTTGTACATTACTTACAAGTAAACTAGGTGCCATTAAAAAAAACTTGTGCAAGTATATGTGGATTAAGACGAGTTTCTTCATTACAATCTGATACTACAAGTTAAACTTTGGATCTGAAACTTTATTTTCAGACCAATCGTAATCGGGTTGGTGACTGACAGTGTACTTTTTTAATATTGCACTAAGGGACCTCCGAAAAATAGGGAGAGCTTGAATTGTATAGCTGAAGATATGTTCAACTGAGTCATCAATTGACAAACACAATGTTCCACTATGGTCATGGAAGGATATACCGGGGTAATAGTCCATCATTTTACTTAGTATCCCATTTACACCCTTACGATAAGTGTTATGAGAACAATAATTTCCACCACATAGAATCGATGTAATTTTAAAATTAAAGTATTTTATGAAATAAAAATATAAATGAATTCCTTCCACAAAACTTTTTTAATCGATAGCACATGAGATGGAGTAAATTGTTGCACCTTACTTACAAGTATACCAGGTGCCATTCAGAAAAACATGTGATAGTATGTGTGGATTAAGACGAGTTTCTTCATTACAATCTGATACTATAAGTTAAACTTCGGATTTGAAACTTTATTTTAAGACCAATCGTAATTGGGTTGGTGAGTGACAGTGTACTTTTTTAATACTGCACTAAGGGACCTCCGAAAAACAGGGAGAACTTGAATTGTAAAGCTGAAGATACATTCAACTGAGTCATCAATTCACGAACACAATGTTCCGCTATGGTCATGGTCGGATATACCGGGGTAATAGTCCATCATTTTACTTAGTATCCCATTTACACCCTTACGATAAGTGTTATGAGAAAAATAATTTCCACCACATAGAATCGATGAAATTTTAAAATCAAGGTTTTTATTGAAATAAAAATATAATTTAATTCCATCCATGAAACGTTTTCAAGCGATAGCACATGAGCTGGAGTAAATTGTTGCACATTACTTACAAGTATACCAGGTGCCATTCACAAAGACTTATAATGGTATGTGTGGATTAAGACGAGTTTCTTCATTACAATCTGATACTATTAGTTAAACTTTGGATCTGAAACTTTTTTTTTAGACCAATCGTAATTGATCACTGATAGTGTACTTTTTTAATATTGCACAAAAGGACCCCCGAAAATAGGGAGAATTTGAATTGTAAAGCTGAAGATATATTCAACTGAGTTATAAATTGACGACCACAATGTTCTGCTATGGTCATGGTAGGATATACCGGGGTAATAGTCCATCATTTTACTTAGTATTCCATTTACACCCTTACGATAAGTGTTATGAGAACAATAGTTTTCACCACATACAATCGATGAAATTTTAAAATTAAAGTATTTTATGAAATAAAATTATAATTGAATTCCATCCATGAAACTTTTTAAAGCGATAGCACATGAGTTGGAGTAAATTGTTGCACATTACTTACAAGTATACCAGGTGCCATTAAAAAAAACTTGTGAAAGTATATGTGGATAAAGACGAGCTTCTTCATTACAATATGATACTATAAGTTAAACTTTGGTTCTACAACTTCATTATCAGACCAATCATAATCGGGTTGGTGACTGACAATGTACTTTTTTAATATTGCACCGAGGGACCTCCGGAAAATAGGGAGTACATGAACTGTAAAACTTAAGATCTATTCAACTGAGTCATCAATTGATGACCACAATGTTCCGCTATGGTCATAGACGGATATACCGGGGAAATAGTCCATCATTTTACTTAGTATTCCATTTACACACTTACGATAAGTGTTTTGAGAAAAATAATTTCCACAACATAGAATCGTTGAAATTTTAAAATTAAAGTATTTTATGAAATAAAAATGTAATTGAATTCCGTCCATGAAACTTTTTAAAGCGATAGCATATGAGCTAGAGTAAATTGTTGCACATTACTAACAAGTATACTGGGTGCCATTAATAAAAACTTGTGAAAGTATATGTGGATTGAGACGAGTTTCTTCATTACAATCTCATACTATAAGTTAATCTTTGGATATGAAATTTTATTTTCAGACCAATCGTAATGGGGTTGATGACTGACAGTGTACTTTTTTTAATATTCCACCTAGGGACCTCCGGAAAATGGGGAGAACTTGAATTGTAATACTGAAGATATATTCAAATGAGTCATCAACTGACGACCACAATGTTCCGCTATGGTCATGGACGGATATACCGGGGTAATAGTCCATCATTTTACTTAGTATTCCATTTATACCCTTACGATAAGTGTTATGAGAACAATAATTTCCACCACATAGAATCGATGAAATTTTAAAATATAAGTTTTTTATGAAATAATAATATAATTGAATTCCGTCCATGGAACTTTTTGAAGCGATAGCACATGAGCTGGAGTAAATTGTTGCACAATACTTACATGTATACCAGGTGCCATTCAGAAAAACTTATAATGGTATATGTGGATTAAGAGAGTTTCTGCAATACATTCTGATACTATAAGTTAAACTTTGGATTTGAAACTTTATTTTCAGACCAATCGCAATCGGGTTGGTGACTGACAGTGTACTTTTTTTAATATTGCACTTAGGGACCTCTGCAAAATAGGGAGAACACGAATTTTAAAACTAAAGATAAATTCAATTGAGTCATCAATTGATGAAAACAATGTTCCACTATGGTCATGGAAGGATATACCGGGGTAATAGTCCATCATTTTACTTAGTATCCCATTTACACCCTTACGATAAGTGTTATGAGAACAATAATTTCCACCACATAGAATCAATGTAATTTTAAAATCAAAGGTTTATATGAAATAATAATATAATTGAATTCCGTCAATGAAACTTTTTGAAGCGACAGCACATGAGCTGGAGTAAATTGTTGCACATTACTTACAAGTATACCAGGTGCCATTCATAAAAACTTATAATGGTATATGTTGATTAAGTAGAGTTTCTGCATTACAATCTGATACTATAAGTTAAAATTTAGATCTAAAAAATTATTTTCAGACCAATCGTAATCGGGTTGGTGACTGATAGTGTACGTTTTTAATATTGCACTTAGGGACCTCTGGAAAATAGGGAGAACATGAATTGTAAAACTGAAGATATATTCAATTGAGTCATCAATTGACTACCACAATGTTCCCTTATGGTCATGGACAGATATACCGGGGTAATAGTCCATCATTTTACTTAGTATTCCATTTATACCCTTATAATAAGTGTTATGAGAACAATAATTCCCACCACATAGAGTTGATGAAATTTTAAAATCAAAGTTTTTTATGAAATAAATGAATTCCGTCCATGAAACTTTTTAAAGTGATAGCACATGAGCTGGAGTAAATTGTTGCACATTACTTACAAGTATACCAAGTGCCATTCAGAAAAACTTGTGATGGTATGTGTGGATTAAGACGAGTTTCTTCATTACAATCTGATACTATAAGTTAAACTTTGGATCTGAAACTTTATTTTCAGACCAATCGAAATTAGGTTGATGACTGACAGTGTACTTTTTTAATATTGCACTTAGGGACCTCCGGAAAATAGGGAGAACTTGAATTGTAAAACTGAAGATATATTTAACTGAGTCATCAATTGACAACCACAATGTTCCGCTATGGTCATGGATGGATATACCAGGGTAATAGTCCATCATTTTGCTTAGTATTCCATTTATACCCTTACGATAAGTGTTATGAGAACAATAATTTCCACGACATAGAATCGATGAAATTTTAAAATTAAAGTATTTTTTGAAATAATAATAAAATTGAATTCCGTCCATGAAACCTTTTCAAGCGATAGCACATGAGCTGGAGTAAATTGTTGCACATTACTTACATGTATACCAGGTGCCATTCAGAAAAACCTATATTGGTATATGTGGATTAAGACGAGTTTCTTCATTACAATTTGACACTATAAGTTAAACTTTGGATCTGAAACTTTATTTTCAGACCAATCGTAATTGCGTTGGTGACTGACAGCATACGTTTTTAATATTTCACATAGGGACCTCCGAAAAATAGGGAGAATTTGAATTGTAAAACTCAAGATATATTCAACTGAGTCATCAATTGACAACCACAATGTTCGGCTATGGTCATGGATAGATATACCGGGGTAATAGTCCATCATTTTACTTAGTATTCCATTTATACCCTTATGATAAGTTTTATGAGATTACTAATTTCCACCATATGGAATCGATGAAATTCTTAAAATTAAAGTATTTTATGAAATAAAAATATAATTGAAATCTGTCCACGAAACTTTTTAAAGCGATAGGACATGAGCTGGAGTAAATTGTTGCACATTGCATAAAAATATACCAGGTGCCATTAAGAAAAACTTGTGATGGTATGTGTGGATTAAGACGAGTTTCATCATTACAATCCGATACTATAAGTTAAACTTCGGATCTGAAACTTTATTTTCATACCTATCGTAAACGGGTTGGTGACTGACGGTGTATGTTTTTAATATTGCACTTAGGGACCTCCGGAAAATAGGGAGAACTTGAATTGTAAAACTGAAGATATATTTAACTGAGTCATCAATTGACAACCACAATGTTCCGCTATGGTCATGGATGGATATACCAGGGTAATAGTCCATCATTTTGCTTAGTATTCCATTTATACCCTTACGATAAGTGTTATGAGAACAATAATTTCCACGACATAGAATCGATGAAATTTTAAAATTAAAGTATTTTTTGAAATAATAATAAAATTGAATTCCGTCCATGAAACCTTTTCAAGCGATAGCACATGAGCTGGAGTAAATTTTTGCACATTACTTACATGTATACCAGGTGCCATTCAGAAAAACCTATATTGGTATATGTGGATTAAGACGAGTTTCTTCATTACAATTTGACACTATAAGTTAAACTTTGGATCTGAAACTTTATTTTCAGACCAATCGTAATTGCGTTGGTGACTGACAGCATACGTTTTTAATATTTCACATAGGGACCTCCAAAAAATAGGGAGAATTTGAATTATAAAACTCAAGATATATTCAACTGAGTCATCAATTGACAACCACAATGTTCGGCTATGGTCATGGATAGATATACCGGGGTAATAGTCCATCATTTTACTTAGTATTCCATTTATACCCTTATGATAAGTTTTATGAGATTACTAATTTCCACCATATAGAATCGATGAAATTCTTAAAATTAAAGTATTTTATGAAATAAAAATATAATTGAATTCTGTCCACGAAAGTTTTTAAAGCGATAGGATATGAGCTGGAGTAAATTGTTGCACATTACATAAAAGTATACCAGGTGCCATTAAGAAAAACTTGTGATGGTATGTGTGGATTAAGAAGAGTTTCTTCATTACAATCCGATACTATAAGTTAAACTTCGGATCTGAAACTTTATTTTCATACCTATCGTAAACGGGTTGGTGACTGACGGTGTATGTTTTTAATATTGCACTAAGGGACCTCCGAAAAATAGGAAGAACTTGAATTCTAAAGCTGAAGATACATTCAAATGAGTCATCAATTGATGAGCACAATGTTCCGCTGTGGTCATGGTCGGATATACCGGGGTAATAGTCTATCATTTTACTTAGTATTCCATTTACACCCTTGCGATAAGTGTTATGAGAACAATAATTTCCACCACAAAGAATCGATGAAGTTTTAAAATCAAAGTTTTTTTATGAAATAAAAATGTAATTGAATTCCGTCCATGAAACTTTTTAAAGCGATAGCACATGAGCTGGAACAAATTGATGCACTCTACTTACAAGTATACCAGGTGCCATTAAGGAAAACTTGTGAATGTATATGTGGATTAAGACGAGTTTCTTCATTACAATCTGATGCCGTAAGTTAAACTTTTGATATAAAACTTTATTTTTAGACCAATCGTAATCGGGTAGGTGAGTGACAGTGTACTTTTTTAATATTGCACTTAGGGACCTCTGGAAAATAGGGAGAAAATAAACTGTAAAACTGAAGATATATTCAATTGAGTCATCAATTGGCGACCACAATGTTCCGCTGTGGTCATGGACGGATATACCAGGTTAATAGTCCACCATTTTACTAAGTATCCCATTTATACCCTTATAATAATTGTGATGAGAACAATAATTTCCACCACAAAGAATAGATGAAATTTTAAAATCAAAGTTTTTCATGAAATAAAAATATAATTGAATTCCGTCCATGAAACTTTTTGAAGCGATAGAACATGAGCTGGAGTAAATTGTTGCACATTACTTACAAGTATACCAGGTGCCATTCAGAAAAACTTGTAATAGTATATGTGGATTAAGACGAGTTTCTTCATTACAATCTGATACTATTAGTTAAACTTTAGATTTGAAACTTTATTTTCAGACCAATCGTAATCGGGTTGATGACTGACAGTGTACTTTTTTAATATTGCACTAAGGGACCTTCGAAAAATAGGGAGAACTTGAATTGTAAAGCTGAAGATACATTAAATTGAGTCATCAATTTACAAACACAATATTCCGCTATGGTCATGGACGGATATACCAGGGTAATAGTCCACCATTTTACTTAGTATCCCATTTATACCCTTATAAGAAGTTTGATGAGAACAATAATTTCCACCACATAGAATCGATGAAATTTTAAAATCAAAGTTTTTTATGAAATAAATATAAATTGAATTCTGTCCATAAAACTTTTTGAAGCGATAGCACATGAGCTGGAGTAAATTGTAGGACGTTACTTACAAGTATACCAGGTGCCATTCAGAAAAACTTTTGATGGTATATTTGGATTAAGACGTGTTTCTTCATTACAATCTGCTACTATAAGTTAAACTTTGGATCTAAAACTTTATTTTCAGACCAATCGTAATCGGGTTGGTGACTGACAGTGTACTTTTTTAATATTATACTTAGGGACCTTCAGAAAATAGGGAGAACAATAATTGTAAAACTTAAGATATATTCAACTGAGTCATCATTTGATGACCAAGATGTTCCACTAGGGTCATGAACGGATATACCGTGGTAATAGTCCATCATTTTACTTAGTATTCCATTTATACCCTTACAATAAGTGTTATGAGAACAATAATTTCCACCACATAGAATGGAAGAAATTATAAAATCATAGTTTTTTATGAAATAAAAATATAATTGAATTCCATCCACGAAATGTTTTCAAGTGATAACACATGAGCTAGAGTAAATTGTTGCACATTACTTACAAGTATACCAGGTGCCATTTAGAAAAACTTATGATGGTATGTGTGGATTAAGACGAGTTTCTTCATTACAATCTGATGCTATAAGTTAAACTTTTGATATGAAACTTTATTTTCAGGCCAATCGTAATCGGGTTGGTGAGTGGCAGTGTACTTTTTTAATATTGCATTTAGGGTCCTCTGGAAAATAGGGAGAACATGAATTGTAAAATTGAAGATATATTCAATTGAGTCATCAATTGACGACCACAATGTTCCGCTGTGGTCATGGTTGGATATACCAGGGTAATAGTCTATAATTTTACTTAGTATTCTATTTACACCCTTATGATAAGGGTTATGAGAACAATAATTTCCACCACATAGAATCGATGTAATTTTAAAATTAAAGTATTTTATGAAATAAAAATATAATTGAATTCCATCTACAAAACATTTTAAAGCTATAGCACATGAGCTGGAGTAAATTGTTGCACATTACTTACAAGTATACCAGGTGCCATTCAGAAAAACTTGTGATATTATGTGTGGATTAAGACGAGTTTCTTCATTACAATCTGATACTATAAGTTAAACTTTGTATGTGAAACTTTATTTTCGAACCAATCGTAATCGGGTTGATGACTGACAGTGTACTTTTTTAATATTGCAATTAGGGACCTCCGCAAAATAGGGAGAAATTGAATTGTAAAACTGAAGATATATTCAACTGAGTCATCAATTGACGACCACAGTGTTCCGCTATGGTCATGGAGGGATATACCGGGGTAATAGTCCATCATTTTACTTAGTATTCCATTTATACCCTTATAATAAGTGTTATGAGAACAATAATTTCCACCACATAGAATCGATGAAATTTAAAAATCATGGCTATTAATGAAATAAAAATATAATTGAATTCCGTCCATGAAACTTTTTCAAGTGATAGCACATGAGCTGGAGTAAATTGTTGCACATTACTTACAAGTATACTAGGTGCCATTCAAAAAAACTTATAATGGTATATGTGGATTAAGACGAGTTTCTTCATTACAATCTGGTACTATAAGTTAAACTTTGGATCTGAAACTTTATTTTCAAACCAATTGTAATCGGGTTGGTGACTGACAGTGTACTTTTTTAATATTGCACTTAGGGACCTCCGAAAAATATGGAGAACTTCAATTGTAAAGCTGAAGATACATTCAAATGAGTCATCAATTGACAAACACAATGTTCCGCTGTGGTCATGGTCGGATATACATGGGTAATAGTCCATCATTTTACTTAGTATTCCATTTATACCCATATAATAAGTGTTATGAGAACAATAATTTCCACCACATAGAATCTATGAAATTTTCAAATCAAAGTTTTTTATGAAATAAAAGTATAATTGAATTCCGTCCATGAAACGTTTTAAAGCGATGGCACATGAGCTGTAGCAAATTGATGCATACTACTTACAAGTATACCAGGTGCCATTAACAAAAACATGTGAAAGAATATGTGGATTAAGATGAGTTTCTACCTTACAATCTGATACTATAAGTTAAACTTTGGATCTGAAACTTCATTTTCAGACCAATCGTAATCAGGTTGGTGACTGACAGTGTACTTTTTTAATATTGCTAATAGGGACCTCCAGAAAATAGGGAGAACTCGAATTGTAAAACTGAAGATATATTCAACTGAGTCATCAATTGACGACCACAATGTTCCGCTATGGTCATGGACGGATATACCAGGGTAATAGTCCATTATTTTACTTAGTATTCAATTTACACCCTTACGATAAGGGTTATGGGAACAATAATTTCCACCACATAGAATCGATATAATTTTAAAATTAAAGTATTTTATGAAATAAAAATATGATTGAATTCCATCTACGAAACTTTTTAAAACGATAGTACATGAGCTGGAGTAAAGTTTTGCACATTACTTACAAGTATACCGGGTGCCATTTAGAATAACTTGTGATAGTGTGTGTGGATTAAGACGAGTTTCTTCATTACAATCTGCTACAATAAGTTAAATTTTTTATCATAAACTTTATTTTCAAACCTATCGTAATCGGGTTGGTGACTGACAGCGTACTTTTTTAATATTCCACTAAGGGACCTCCAAAAAATAGGGAGAACTTGAATTGTAAAGCTGAAGACACAATCAAATGAGTCATCAACTGACGAACACAATGTTCCGCTGTGGTCATGGTTGGATATACGAGGGTAATAGTCTATCATTTTACTTAGTATTCTATTTACACCCTTACGATAAGGGTTATGAGAACAATAATTTCCACCACATAGAATCGATGTAATTTTAAAATTAAAGTATTTTATGAAATAAAAATATAATTGAATTCCGTCTACGAAACATTTTAAAGCTATAGCACATGAGCTGGAGTAAATTGTTGCACATTCATCCGCATCATCTGAAGGAAACTGACTTCTCTCTCATCCCTCTGACTTCTCTCCACCTCCAATCACTATTCACCATCGACAACGTCTTTCTTTCCGCTTCTTCTATGGCGGAGCCACCGCAGGATCGCGGTGGCACGGTTCCGAATCGTAGTTTCCTTCAGGCCCTCAACGCTAAACCAACCCCGCTCCTCTCCTCACTCCCATCCACACCCTCCATTAAACCAGTCACGGAATACAAGGGTAAGATTGCCTGTATAATCACCCCGGAGGAGGTTGCGCAACTGTCAGCTCACTACCAAAATGCTTTGATTGGAAAATTCGCCAGGCTCAAGCCATCAATGGAGTTCCTGAATGAGGCTTTCAAATCGGTTGGTTTTAAAGGAAGATTCCAACTCGGCTCTATAGACTACCGACATGTCCTAATCCGATTTGAAGACCCAGAAGATTTTCAGCGGTGTTGGATGAAATCACAGTGGGCTTTCAAAGGTGCATATATGAAGGTATTCAAATGGACCCCTGATTTCTCTCCAGAGGTTGAAACCTCCATAGTTCCTGTTTGGATTACACTTCATAAAATTCCCCTTTTTTGGTATAATTCTGCCATGCTAGAAATAATTGGGAATACAATAGGAAGGTTCATCAAAACTGATGCTGCTACCCTAGGTATTACAAGACCCTCGGCTGTTAAGATATGTGTAGAAATTGATCTAATGTCCAAGCTGCATACTTCTATCTCACTGACAAATGGTATTGCTCATGAAGTTGCTGAGTATCAAATAGAATATGAACAGCTACCATTATACTGCAAACACTGCAAAAGGCTAGGTCATGAGGTTGTTGAATGTAGGATCCTCCACCCTGACCTTAGGCCCCTCACAACCAGAAACAATAACTCCAAACACTCCAACCAAAAACCTCCTCAGGTTAACTCAGTTTGGAAAGCAATCCCTAATAGGGAACCTAGCTCGTCTGGTATTACCCCCTCAGAGAAAGCCACTACAATTTTGGCACAGAAAGAAGACAAACTCCTCACTCCATCTTCCACAAATCAAAATGGTGATCAACCTTATTTAAGCAAGCAAATAGTGTCCCCTAGTCCTCTGTCTAAGGATACTCAGAAAAATAAGGTTTCTACTCAGCAAGCTCAAGTACTCTCTCAGGAAAACCTGGGTCCGAATATTCCTATAATATCTGATCCAGTAGTTGTCCTGATTGAAGAAGGTCCCCTCCCAATGGATTCATTAGCCTCCTCTGATCAATCAGCTTCGGTATCTCTTCTAGAAGAGCAAATGATACCTGACTCTCCGACCTCAACTCCGTAAAAAGTCCAAAAATATGCTGCTGATGACATTTCAGTGCATCCAGGTAAGCTGCCTATCTCTCCCGACAATCCTTTTAACACTAACAGGTTTGCTTGTTACTCTCAACCCAGATCCTCAGGAAATAGGTTTCTACCATTAATTCATGAAGAGGAGGAGTATTCTGAGCAGGCCTGTGTTCATCAATTCCCTGAAACTGAGGTACAATGTGACATACCCCAGGTACAAGTTGATTTCTTACCTGAGGACAGTTCTCCTCCAATCCCCCCCATTGTTATGACTAACATTTCACAGACCACTTCTCCTAGACACAAAAATGCTGAACCCGCTCAGGGGAAAGCTCCCACGTATTTCAATCAGATTAATAAGATTCTTACTAGAACAGCCACTAAAAGCATCAAACACAAAAAATAATGATTAGTACAACCCTAGGAATTAACATTTTAGTCTGGACCATTAGAGGCATGGATACTTCAATGTTGAGACTAGCTAGACTTATCAGAATACATAAACTGGAAATGATTTGTCTAATTGAACCTCAACATAACAACAATGAATGTGATTTCTATAGACAAAAACTTCTTTTTGATCACTGCCTGTATGCTGTTAACTGTAACATTTGGCTTATGTGGAACTCTAAGATTGACATTGCTCCTAAGGTTGATCATAATCAATTCATCTCAGTACTGATAACCAGCCATACACTTAATTCCTCAACTGAGGCTATTTTTGTTTATGGTTTGAGGACAAGAAATGAGAGAAAAGACTTATGGTCTGATCTTAAGACAATGACACTGTCTGATACCCTACTAATTGGTGATTTTAATGCTATGGCCTCTATAAATGAGTACAAGGGTTCCTCTACCCCCAACCTTGGTAGCATTAATGACTTTAGTGGTTTTATTGACTCTATGGCTTTGCTCCCTATCAACACTGTTGGGAATTTTTTTACTTGGACTAATGGTAGGACAAGTATTGGAGCTAATAGACATACGGTGGAGAGGTTAGATAGAGGTTTATGCTCCTCTCAGTGGATCTCTAAATTCCCACAATCTTCCATCCAAGTTCTCAATAGGGATACCTCTGACCATTGTCCACTCCTACTCAGAATCAGTAACAACTGTCCCTCTGTCCCTAGACCTTTCAGGTTCATAAATACCTGGTTCAAGAGGAAGGACTTCATGGATTTCATTAAATTTCATTGGAGTTCTCCTTTCCAAGGTCAAGGAATGCTAATTCTTTTTCTCAAGCTGAATCACCTTAAAAAACACCTTAAACTGTGGAATAAGGAGATTTTTGGTGATATTAATGCTAATGTCATACAAGCAGAGGAAAATCTGAAAGCTCAGGAAATTGAATTCGATCTTAACAGCACCCCTAGTGAGCTAATTAAGTTAAAACATGCAAAAGCTATGCTTACTAGGGCACTTAAAGAGCAAAACAGTTTCTGGAAACAAAAGGCCAAATTGAGATGGTTTAAAGAGGGTGATGAGAATACAAAATTTTTCCATAATGCTGTAATGGAAAAAAGATGTACTCTTAATATCACTAAAATCAGAAGTTCTGATGGTTCTTGGTTAGTTAATAGCTCTGACATAGAAAATGAAGCAATTTGTTTCTATCAAAAGCTTCTGACTGACCAGCCACACTCAGATCAGGGACTTTTCTACTCTCATTTTCTGTCTCAAATTCCCAAACTGATTACTGAGGAAGAGAATGCTTCCCTCATTAGTCCAGTGACAATTGAGGAATTAAAAAAAGTTGTTTTCAGTCTGAACAAAAGCAGCAGTCCTGGTCCTGATGGCTACACAGCAAAATTTTTTGTAAAAGCATGGGATATTATCTGTTCGGATTTACTAGAGGCATCAAATGATTTTCTTTCAAGGTCTATCATTCCTAGAGGTATTTCTAGTACTTGGATCACAGTGATTCCAAAGAAACAAACTCCTACTAGTTTTAATGACTATAGACCTATTAGTCTTTCAAATGTGACAAACAAAATCTTTTCAAAAATACTAATGGAAAGACTCAAACCATTGATGCCTAAATTAATTAGTCCTCACCAATCTGCTTTCCTCCAAAATAGAGACATTTCTGACAATGTCATCTATTTAAAGGAAATGATCAGATTCTTGCACAAAAAATCTAGAGACCCTAATTGCATTCTTAAACTAGATCTAATGAAGGCTTTTGATAGGGTAAGTTGGGCTTTTTTAAACAGTATACTTCTCAAGTTTGGTTTTCATGGGCAATTTGTTCATTGTATCATGAAAAATCTTGCAAATGCTTGGTTTTCAGTTCTCATAAATGGCAAACCTGTTGGTTTTTTTAGTGCTTCCAGAGGCATTAAACAGGGGGATCCTTTATCACCCTTTCTGTTCAACATATTCCCTGAATCATTTACTAGAAGTCTAGCCTATATTTTTGAGTCTGGAAAACTACATTATTATTCTTTGCCAAGGAATGCTATACTAATCTCTCATTTAAGCTATGCAGATGACACTATTGTCTTTCTCAAAGCTTCTAAAAGGAACCTAATCAGAATAAAAGCATTCCTAGGTATTTTTGAGGAGGTCACTGGGCAGAAAATTAACTATGATAAGAGTGACTGTTATGTTAGTAGGAATGCCACTCAAGCTAAACTCAGACAAATTAGGAATATTCTGGGTATGAAATCAGGTGTCTTGCCTTTTAAATACTTGGGTGTTCCTATACACAGTGGTAAAATTCTCAATCTTCATTTTCAACCGGTTATGGAAATGATTGATAGGAAACTGAAAAACTGGAAAAATGTGTGGCTCTCTACTGGAGGTAAGCTGACCCTTATAAAGTCATGTTTATACTCTTTACCTCAACATATTTGGGCAGTGATGGAACCCCCCAAACAGATTATTAAGAAAATAGAAAGAAAATTTGCTATCTTTTTTTGGGGTGAGACAGATTCAGGTCCGAAAAAATCATGGAAAAAATGGGAATCTCTTTGTTACCCTACTGAACAAAATGGATTAGGACTGAGATCTCTAGCTACCATCATTAGAGCTTTTTCTTGTAAACTCTGGTGGAAATATCAAATAGGTGAAGCTCCCTGGACTGTTTTCCTTAACTCCCTCCCTGAATCTCACAAAAAATCTCAAAACTGGAAGAGGATATGCAAAATCAACCAATTTGCAGAATCCAATTCCAGGGTGATACATGGTCAGGGACTATGCAATTTCTGGACTTCTAATTGGACTGATTTTGGCCCCTTAATGGATTTCTATTACCCAAATGAGACCCAAAGGCAGTGCACTGTTGCTGATTTTATTAGACACAAGGACTCTCTTCTCCCACTCCTGCAGCTAGTGCTTCCTGCCCCCATCATTAATACTATCAAGTTTGCCTCCATCCATGAACACAGACCTGATAAACTAGTGTGGAAGCCTGACTATATTGGGAATTTTTCTGTCAAGACAGCATATCTCAAACTGAGACCCCCTACTAATGCTTTCCCTGTTCTTAGAAGTATATGGGCTAACCATATTCAGAACAAAATCTCAGTTTTTATGTGGAGGCTTTTAAATGTACTACTGCCATTTGATGATATTCTTGTGCAATTTGGCTTCCACCTCCCCTCTAAATGCTGTTTTTGCAATAATGCTGACTCTCTGCATCATTTTTTCAATACATGTGCTATCTCCTCCATGGTTTGGAAGGAAGTTCATCAAATCTGTGGTATTTCATATTTTGAATCTGAAAATTTATGGGATAGATTGGCTAGTTTCTGGGCATATACTGGTCTATCTAATCTCCACACCAGACTGATCCATACTGCACCTATCCTTGTCTGCTGGTCTTTGTGGAAGGCTAGAAATAGAAAAATTTTTGATAACCTCAATCCTCATTGTCATACTATCATTAAAGAGGTCAAAGACAACATTTATTTATCTTTTTCTGCCTTTCCCATTGACATATCAAGACAGATTGACTATGAACTTGCTTCAGAAGGCTATATTCCACCGATTTTTAAGCCTCCAAAACCTCCCATTATCACAGTTACCTGGCAGAAACCTGAGTTGGGCATAAAGATCAATGTTGATGCCTCATGGCATCACTCCAAAAAGGCTGGCATTGCGGTCATCATAAGGAATAAGTATGGTTTTGTTCAAGCCAAGGGATACTTTGTTACTGCAGTTTCCCCCTTGCATGCTGAAACTTTAGCTATTCAATGTGGGGTACAGTTAGCAATACCTTATGCAAATCAACAGGTTGTGATTGAATCTGACTGTCTAAATGCTATTAATATGATTTTACTACCATCTGTTAGACACTGGAAATTTCTTAATCTTATGGACAGTATTCACATCTCTTTGGGCAATACTAAACTGATACACATTCTCAGACAAGGAAACCAACCTGCTGATGATCTTGCTAAGTACATTTTACTTACTAAGACTCACCAATCTTTCAGCTGGTCGAATCTGCCTGCAAGAACCAAAGGGTTACTCAGTCTTGATGACCTAGAGATTCCTACAGTTAGATCCCCTTCTTAGGTGAACTGATGCTACTAACTGTTTTCTTATGTTTTCTTTGACAGGAACTAAGTTTTTCACTGCCACCACTCTCAATCAGAGGACTTCTATTTGCTCCTTCAGCTTCAGGAAATGGTGCTGCCACTGTTTCAGCAACCACAAATCCTCTCTGAGCTGCACCCCCACTCCTGCATTGGTGCTGCTTTACTGTTTCTTGTATTCTTTTGTACCATTCTGTCTCTTGCTCCTATTGTCCTAGTGATATAGGTGGCTAAGTGGTGCTTCGATTCGTTGATCACCGACCTGCTCCTTATTATCACTAGGTATAGTGAGATAGTTTTACCCTTGCGGTCTGTCTGATCTGCTAGGTAATTTTTGATCCTACAAACCCATCACATTGATTTTTGGGAGCAATTAGTTTGCTTCGGGCTCTTGGCCTCCTTTAGCTTAGGAGTTATTCTTGTACTGACTGAGCAGTTATGGCTAATTACTGCTTCTTTCTGCAACTAAAAAAAAAAAATTTTGTTGCACATTACTTACAAGTATACCAGGTGCCATTCAGAAAAACTTGTGATAGTATGTGTGGATTAAGACGAGTTTCTTCATTACAATCTGATACTATAAGTTAAACTTTGTATGTGAAACTTTATTTTCGAACCAATCGTAATCGGGTTGATGACTGACAGTGTACTTTTTTAATATTGCAATTAGGGACCTCCGCAAAATAGGGAGAACTTTAATTGTAAAACTGAAGATATATTCAACTGAGTCATCAATTGACGACCACTGTGTTCCGCTATGGTCATGGACGGATATACCGGGGTAATAGTCCATCATTTTACTTAGTATTCCATTTATACCCTTATAATAAGTGTTATGAGAACAATAATTTCCACCACATAGAATCGATGAAATTTAAAATCAAGGTTTTTAATGAAATAAAAATATAATTGAATTCCGTCCATGAAACTTTTTCAAGTGATAGCACATGAGCTGGAGTAAATTGTTGCACATTACTTACAAGTATACCGGGTGCCATTCAAAAAAATTTATAATGGTATATGTGGATTAAGACGAGTTTCTTCATTACAATCTGGTACTATAAGTTAAACTTTGGATCTGAAACTTTATTTTCAGGCCAATTGTAATTGGGTTGGTGACTGACAGTGTACTTTTTTAATATTGCACTTAGGGACCTCCGGAAAATATGGAGAACTTGAATTGTAAAGCTGAAGATACATTCAAATGAGTCATCAATTGAGAAACACAATGTTCCGCTGTGGTCATGGTCGGATATGCATGGGTAATAGTCCATCATTTTACTTAGTATTCCATTTATACCCATATAATAAGTGTTATGAGAACAATAATTTCCACCACATAGAATCGATGAAATTTTAAAATCAAAGTTTTTTATGAAATAAAAATATAATTGAATTCCGTCCATGAAACTTTTTAAAGCGATGGCACATGAGCTGTAGCAAATTGATGCATACTACTTACAAGTATACCAGGTGCCATTAAGAAAAACATGTGAAAGAATATGTGGATTAAGACGAGTTTCTACCTTACAATCTGATACTATAAGTTAAACTTTGGATCTGAAACTTTATTTTCAGACCAATCGTAATCGGGTTGGTGACTGACAGTGTACTTTTTTAATATTGCTAATAAGGACCTCCGGAAAATAGGGAGAACTCGAATTGTAAAACTGAAGATATATTCAACTGAGTCATCAATTGACGACCACAATGTTCCGCTATGGTCATGGACGGATATACCGGGGTAATAGTCCATTATTTTACTTAGTATTCAATTTACACCCTTACGATAATGGTTATGGGAACAATAATTTCCACCACATAGAATCGATGTAATTTTAAAATTAAAGTATTTTATGAAATAAAAATATGATTGAATTCCATCTACGAAACGTTTTAAAACGATAGTACATGAGCTGGAGTAACGTTTTGCACATTACTTACAAGTATACCGGGTGCCATTTAGAATAACTTGTGATAGTGTGTGTGGATTAAGACGAGTTTCTTCATTACAATCTGCTACAATAAGTTAAATTTTTTATCATAAACTTTATTTTCAAACCTATCGTAATCGGGTTGGTGACTGACAGCGTACTTTTTTAATATTCCACTAAGGGACCTCCAAAAAATAGGGAGAACTTGAATTGTAAAGCTGAAGACACAATCAAATGAGTCATCAACTGACGAACACAATGTTCCGCTGTGGTCATGGTTGGATATACGAGGGTAATAGTCTATCATTTTACTTAGTATTCTATTTACACCCTTACGATAAGGGTTATGAGAACAATAATTTCCACCACATAGAATCGATGTAATTTTAAAATTAAAGTATTTAATGAAATAAAAATATAATTGAATTCCGTCTACGAAACATTTTAAAGCTATAGCACATGAGCTGGAGTAAATTGTTGCACATTACTTACAAGTATACCAGGTGCCATTCAGAAAAACTTGTGATAGTATGTGTGGATTAAGACGGGTTTCTTCATTACAATCTGATACTATAAGTTAAACTTTGTATGTGAAACTTTATTTTCGAACCAATCGTAATCGGGTTGATGACTGACAGTGTACTTTTTTAATATTGCAATTAGGGACCTCCGCAAAATAGGGAGAACTTTAGTTGTAAAACTGAAGATATATTCAACTGAGTCATCAATTGACGACCACTGTGTTCCGCTATGGTCATGGACGGATATACAGGGGTAATAGTCCATCATTTTACTTAGTATTCCATGTTTACCCTTATAATAAGTGTTATGAGAACAATAATTTCCACCACATAGAATCGATGAAATTTAAAAATCAAGGTTTTTAATGAAATAAAAATATAATTGAATTCCGTCCATGAAACTTTTTCAAGTGATAGCACATGAGCTGGAGTAAATTGTTGCACATTACTTACAAGTATACCGGGTGCCATTCAAAAAAATTTATAATGGTATATGTGGATTAAGACGAGTTTCTTCATTACAATCTGGTACTATAAGTTAAACTTTGGATCTGAAACTTTATTTTCAGGCCAATTGTAATCGGGTTGGTGACTGACAGTGTACTTTTTTAATATTGCACTTAGGGTCATCCGGAAAATATGGAGAACTTGAATTGTAAAGCTGAAGATACATTCAAATGAGTCATCAATTGAGAAACACAATGTTCCGCTGTGGTCATGGTCGGATATGCATGGGTAATAGTCCATCATTTTACTTAGTATTCCATTTATACCCATATAATAAGTGTTATGAGAACAATAATTTCAACCACATAGAATCGATGAAATTTTAAAATCAAAGTTTTTTACGAAATAAAAATATAATTGAATTCCGTCCATGAAACTTTTTAAAGCGATGGCACATGAGCTGTAGCAAATTGATGCATACTACTTACAAGTATACCTGGTGCCATTAAGAAAAACATGTGAAAGAATATGTGGATTAAGACGAGTTTCTACCTTACAATCTGATACTATAAGTTAAACTTTGGATCTGAAACTTTATTTCAGACCAATCGTAATCGGGTTGGTGACTGACAGTGTACTTTTTTAATATTGCTAAAAGGGACCTCCGGAAAATAGGGAGAACTCGAATTGTAAAACTGAAGATATATTCAACTGAGTCATCAATTGACGACCACAATGTTCCACTATGGTCATAGACGGAAATACCGGGGTTATAGTCCATCATTTTACATAGTATTCCATTTACACCCTTACGATAAGGGTTATGAGAACAATAATTTCCACCACATAGAATCAATGTAATTTTAAAATTAAAGTATTTTATGAAATAAAAATATAACTGAATTCCACCAACGAAACTTTTTTAAAGCGATAGCTCATGAGCTGGAGTAAATTGTTGCACACTACTTACAAGTATACCAGGTGCCATTCAGAAAAACTTGTGATAGTATGTGTGGATAAAGACGAGTTTCTTCATTACAATCTGATACTGTAAGTTAAACTTTGTATGTGAAACTTTATTTTCGAACCAATCGTAATCGGGTTGATGACTGACAGTGTACTTTTTTAATATTGCAATTAGGGACCTCCGCAAAATAGGGAGAACTTTAATTGTAAAACTGAAGATATATTCAACTGAGTCATCAATTGACGACCACTGTGTTCCGCTATGGTCATTGACGGATATACCGGGGTAATAGTCCATCATTTTACTTAGTATTCCATTTATACCCTTATAATAAGTGTTATGAGAACAATAATTTCCACCTCATAGAATCGATGAAATTTAAAAATCAAGGTTTTTAATGAAATAAAAATATAATTGAATTCCGTCCATGAAACTTTTTGAAGTGATAGCACATGAGCTGGAATAAATTGTTGCACATTACTTACAAGTATACCGGGTGCCATTCAAAAAAATTTATAATGGTATATGTGGATTAAGACGAGTTTCTTCATTACAATCTGGTACTATAAGTTAAACTTTGGATCTGAAACTTTATTTTCAGGCCAATTGTAATCGGGTTGGTGACTGACAGTGTACTTTTTTAATATTGCACTTAGGGACCTCCGGAAAATATGGAGAACTTGAATTGTAAAGCTGAGGATACATTCAAATGAGTCATCAATTGAGAAACACAATGTTCCGCTGTGGTCATGGTCGGATATGCATGGGTAATAGTCCATCATTTTACTTAGTATTCCATTTATACCCATATAATAAGTGTTATGAGAACAATAATTTCCACCACATAGAATCGATGAAATTTTAAAATCATAGTTTTTTATGAAATAAAAATATAATTGAATTCCGTCCATGAAACTTTTTAAAGCGATGGCACATGAGCTGTAGCAAATTGATGCATACTACTTACAAGTATACCAGGTGCCATTAAGAAAAACATGTGAAAGAATATGTGAATTAAGACGAGTTTCTACCTTACAATCTGATACTATAAGTTAAACTTTGGATCTGAAACTTTATTTTCAGACCAATCGTAATCGGGTTGGTGACTGACAGTGTACTTTTTTAATATTGCTAATAGGGACCTCCGGAAAATAGGGAGAGCTCGAATAGTAAAACTGAAGATATATTCAACTGAGTCATCAATTGACGACCACAATTTTCCGCTATGGTCATGGACGGATATACCGGGGTAATAGTCCATTATTTTACTTAGTATTCAATTTACACCCTTACGATAATGGTTGTGGGAACAATAATTTCCACCACATAGAATCGATGTAATTTTAAAATTAAAGTATTTTATGAAATAAAAATATGATTGAATTCCATCTACGAAACGTTTTAAAACGATAGTACATGAGCTGGAGTAAAGTTTTGCACATTACTTACAAGTATACCGGGTGCCATTTAGAATAACTTGTGATAGTGTGTGTGGATTAAGACGAGTTTCTTCATTACAATCTGCTACAATAAGTTAAATTTTTTATCATAAACTTTATTTTCAAACCTATCGTAATCGGGTTGGTGACTGACAGCGTACTTTTTTAATATTCCACTAAGGGACCTCCAAAAAATAGGGAGAACTTGAATTGTAAAGCTGAAGACACAATCAAATGAGTCATCAACTGACGAACACAATGTTCCGCTGTGGTCATGGTTGGATATACGAGGGTAATAGTCTATCATTTTACTTAGTATTCTATTTACACCCTTACGATAAGGGTTATGAGAACAATAATTTCCACCACATAGAATCGATGTAATTTTAAAATTAAAGTATTTTATGAAATAAAAATATAATTGAATTCCGTCTACGAAACATTTTAAAGCTATAGCACATGAGCTGGAGTAAATTGTTGCACATTACTTACAAGTATACCAGGTGCCATTCAGAAAAACTTGTGATAGTATGTGTGGATTAAGACGAGTTTCTTCATTACAATCTGATACTATAAGTTAAACTTTGTATGTGAAACTTTATTTTCGAACCAATCGTAATCGGGTTGATGACTGACAGTGTACTTTTTTAATATTGCAATTAGGGACCTCCGCAAAATAGGGAGAACTTTAATTGTAAAACTGAAGATATATTCAACTGAGTCATCAATTGACGATCACTGTGTTCCGCTATGGTCATGGACGGATATACCGGGGTAATAGTCCATCATTTTACTTAGTATTCCATTTTTACCCTTATAATAAGTGTTATGAGAACAATAATTTCCACCACATAGAATCGATGAAATTTAAAAATCAAGGATTTTAATGAAATAAAAATATAATTGAATTCCGTCCATGAAACTTTTTCAAGTGATAGCACATGAGCTGGAGTAAATTGTTGCACATTACTTACAAGTATACCGGGTGCCATTCAAAAACATTTATAATGGTATATGTGGATTAAGACGAGTTTCTTCATTACAATCTGGTACTATAAGTTAAACTTTGGATCTGAAACTTTATTTTCAGGCCAATTGTAATCGGGTTGGTGACTGACAGTGTACTTTTTTAATATTGCACTTAGGGTCCTCCGGAAAATATGGAGAACTTGAATTGTAAAGCTGAAGATACATTCAAATGAGTCATCAATTGAGAAACACAATGTTCCGCTATGGTCATGGTCGGATATGCATGGGTAATAGTCCATCATTTTACTTAGTATTCCATTTATACCCATATAATAAGTGTTATGAGAACAATAATTTCCACCACATAGAATCGATGAAATTTTAAAATCAAAGTTTTTTATGAAATAAAAATATAATTGAATTCCGTCCATGAAACTTTTTAAAGCGATGGCACATGAGCTGTAGCAAATTGATGCATACTACTTACAAGTATACCAGGTGCCATTAAGAAAAACATGTGAAAGAATATGTGGATTAAGATGAGTTTCTACCTTACAATCTGATACTATAAGTTAAACTTTGGATCTGAAACTTTATTTTCAGACCAATCGTAATCGGGTTGGTGACTGACAGTGTACTTTTTTAATATTGCTAAAAGGGACCTCCGGAAAATAGGGAGAACTCGAATTGTAAAACTGAAGATATATTCAACTGAGTCATCAATTGACGACCACAATGTTCCACTATGGTCATAGACGGAAATACCGGGGTTATAGTCCATCATTTTACATAGTATTCCATTTACACCCTTACGATAAGGGTTATGAGAACAATAATTTCCACCACATAGAATCAATGTAATTTTAAAATTAAAGTATTTTATGAAATAAAAATATAACTGAATTCCACCAACGAAACTTTTTTAAAGAGATAGCTCATGAGCTGGAGTAAATTGTTGCACACTACTTACAAGTATACCAGGTGCCATTCAGAAAAACTTGTGATAGTATGTGTGGATTAAGACGAGTTTCTTCATTACACTCTGATACTGTAAGTTAAACTTTGTATGTGAAACTTTATTTTCGAACCAATCGTAATCGGGTTGATGACTGACAGTGTACTTTTTTAATATTGCAATTAGGGACCTCCGCAAAATAGGGAGAACCTTAATTGTAAAACTGAAGATATATTCAACTGAGTCATCAATTGACGACCACTGTGTTCCGCTATGGTCATGGACGGATATACCGGGGTAATAGTCCATCATTTTACTTAGTATTCCATTTATACCCTTATAATAAGTGTTATGAGAACAATAATTTCCACCACATAGAATCGATGAAATTTAAAAATCAAGGTTTTTAATGAAATAAAAATATAATTGAATTCCGTCCATGAAACTTTTTCAAGTGATAGCACATGAGCTGGAGTAAATTGTTGCACATTACTTACAAGTATACCGGGTGCCATTCAAAAAAATTTATAATGGTATATGTGGATTAAGACGAGTTTCTTCATTACAATCTGGTACTATAAGTTAAACTTTGGATCTGAAACTTTATTTTCAGGGCAATTGTAATTGGGTTGGTGACTGACAGTGTACTTTTTTAATATTGCACTTAGGGACCTCCGGAAAATATGGAGAACTTGAATTGTAAAGCTGAAGATACATTCAAATGAGTCATCAATTGAGAAACACAATGTTCCGCTGTGGTCATGGTCGTATATGCATGGGTAATAGTCCATCATTTTACTTAGTATTCCATTTATACCCATATAATAAGTGTTATGAGAACAATAATTTCCACCACATAGAATCGATGAAATTTTAAAATCAAAGTTTTTTATGAAATTAAAATATAATTGAATTCCGTCCATGAAACTTTTTAAAGTGATGGCACATGAGCTGTTGCAAAATTGGTGCATACTACTTACAAGTATACCAGGTGCCATTAAGAAAAACATGTGAAAGAATATGTGGATTAAGACTAGTTTCTACCTTACAATCTGATACTATAAGTTAAACTTTGGATCTGAAACTTTATTTTCAGACCAATCGTAATCGGGTTGGTGACTGACAGTGTACTTTTTTAATTTTTCTAATAGGGACCTCTGGAAAATAGGGAGAACTTGAATTGTAAAAGTGAAGATATATTCAACTGAGTCATCAATTGACGACCACAATGTTCCGCTATGGTCATGGACGGATATACCGGGGTAATAGTCCATTATTTTACATAGTATTCCATTTACACCCTTACGATAAGGGTTATGGGAACAATAATTTCCACCACATTTTTTTAATTAAACACCACCTTTGATGGTGGGGGGTTTGGCGGACCCCTACCTGTTTATTAAATAAAATAAAATTCGAGTACACAGAAAGAGGGGGGCTTAATACCGTACCTCGGAATACTGTTTGCATATACCGCTGTTCTCTGAAAGCTATACAATGAACCTATTGTTATGCTTAATTGAAAGAGAACCAGCGGTTAAGTCCTTAGCTAAGTTACATGTCAATCAGTATACTTAAACCTGATGTGCGGAGTGCCTATTGCATCCAGTGTTACCATTCCTGCCATTGGAGCGGGCAAAAGCAAATTGGTGTAAGATTTGTTTACCTGTGTGTGGCTTGCCATCTTTGCAAGCGCATCAGCGACACCATTTGCTTCTCTGTAAATGTGCTTGATCGAGTAGGATAGACCTTGCAGTAAGTTCCAGATGTCTCTGATGATTGGAGTCAGTCTCCATGGGATCTTATATTGGCGACGGATGATGTCGAGTAGAACCTGTGAGTCCGTTTCTATCTCCAATTCCGTAATTCCTCGTTCCCTTGAAAGGGCGATGCCGTGCCGGAGAGCAGAAGCTTCAGCCTGCAAGGGAGATATAGCAGAAATAGCATTCGAAATAGCGAACATTGCCTTACCCGTGTGGTCCCGTAGAATGCATCCTATTCCAGCTGCTCCTCGGATGAAAGCGCCATCAGTGTTTAATTTGAATTTCCGTGGGAGAGTCCACTGTATGATACTGATGTTCTTTTGTTTCACTTGTTTTATATTTGTGAGTTTTGGGATAGGGGACATGCTCCATGTGAACTCCAGTTTGTGAGCGAGAAGGGTATCATTTAAATGCAACAAGATCCATCTGAAGATTCTCTTGAAGTTAGGCTTTGTGCCCTCCATGTTGAAAGAACATCTAGCACACCATAGGTGCCAGTTCACTATGCAGGGGAGGATGCGGATGATCTTGTTGAGCTGTGAATCAGAAGAGGAGTAGTTCCAGTAAAAGTAAAAACGGTCCCATAGTAGTTGAAAGTGATTATCTGGCAATCCTAAGGAGCTGTTTAGGAGTTTCCAAATATGTTGGACTCTGCTGCATGAGTTGAAGGCATGATGAATAGATTCGGACTCAAGTAGGCAAAAACAACATCTCGAAGGAAGCTGAAAACAGAAATCTTCTAGAATATCCGGGAAGGGGATCAGCCTGTTTAAAAGTTTCCAATTGAACAGGCTGATCTTCCTTTGTAGCAAGTTCGACCACAGGAGTGAGTAAGAAGGAATTTTCATTTTCTTATCCCTGATCATTTCATAAGCCGAGTGTACCGTGAAAACACCATCCTGGGTTGGTCTCCATATCAGGGAGTCTTCAAAATCAGGAAATAAATTAAGTTCCAGGTTCAAGTTATGTAGAATGTGGTCAGGGAGGGCGGGACTGATCTAGTCAGTGAAGAATTCTTTGTTACTTAGGAAATCTGCCACCGTTAGATTGGGATAAGGGGTTGATGAGGGATTGAGTTGGAGGTCAGCTAAAATTCCAAACGATGACCAGTTGGAGTTCCAGAAGGACACTGTTCCTGAGCCTAGATTAACTTGGGTTTGTTACGAAGCTAATAAGTCTACTTCCTTGATTCTTTTCCAGGTTCTTGTGTGTTTGTGGGTGTCTTTCATCGACCACATAACCGTTGCCCAGCGGGACTTACCGGTTTGAAGCTTCCACCAAAGCTTAAACGAAAAGGATTTTGTTAGAGTGTGCAAATTGGTAAAGTTAAGTCCATTTTCAGAGGTGGGGAAACATAATTTGGAGTAGGATCTCCAGATTCTGCGTTTCTGGGAATGATCTGAGCAGTTGTTCCAGAAGAACTTTGCAAGTGTTTCATGTATTCGGTTAATGGTGTGGGAGGTAGGTTTTAGGACTGTGAGGAGATGGATTTGCATGGAGGATAAAACGTGTTTGATGAGAGTTGCCCTGCCAGCCGGCGAGATTAGTTTGTTGTGCCAATGCTGGATTTTGTTTAAAACTGAGAGTAACATGCTCTGGTAAAATGAGTTTTTGCTACGTCCTGTGAAAATGGGGCATCCCAAGTATTTGAAGGGGATAGAGTCTTCCAACATGGCTGAGTCATTTTTAATTTGTGTTTTGATTCTTGTTGGGCAGTATTTGGAGAGGAAAAAGGTGGATTTTTCAAAATTTATTTTTTGCCCCGAGGCCAGTTCGTATGAATGGAGGAAATTTAGTATAGTTTGCAGACCTTTCCTTGTGTACTTGATAAGAATAGCTGTGTCGTCTGCGTAGGCGAGATGGGACGAGGGTAACATCCCTGGGGGAAGTTTGTAGTGTTGGATGTTCCCGTAATTGAAAAGGAAATTCAGATTGTATGTGAAAGCTTCTGCCATTAAAATGAAAATCAAGGGGGAAAGGGGGTCCCCTTGCTTTAGCCCCCTTGTTGCCCTGAAAAAGCCAACTGCCTTCCCATTGATTAACAGAGAGAACCTTGCAGCATTGATGTTTTCCATTATGAGAGATACAAAGGCTTGGGAAAAACCGTGTTTAAGTAAAACTGATGCTAAAATGTCCCATGAGACTCTGTCAAAGGCTTTCCACCACATAGAATCGATGTAATTTTAAAATTAAAGTATTTTATGAAATAAAAATATGATTGAATTCCATCTACGAAACTTTTAAAAAAGATAGTACATGAGCTGGAGTAAAGTTTTGCACATTACTTACAAGTATACCGGGTGCCATTTAGAATAACTTGTGATAGTGTGTGTGGATTAAGACGAGTTTCTTCATTACAATCCGATACTATAAGTTAAACTTTGGATCTGAAACTTTATTTTCAGACCAATCGTAATCAGATTGGTGACTGACAGTGTACTTTTTAAAAATTTCACTTAGGGACCTCCGAAAAATAGGGAGAACTTGGATTGTAAAGCTGAAGGTACATTCAACTGAGTCATCAATTTACAAACACAATATTCCGCTATGGTCATGGACGGATATACCAGGGTAATAGTCCACCATTTTACTTAGTATCCCATTTATACCCTTATAATAAGTTTGATGAGAACAATAATTTCCACCACATAGAATCGATGAAATTTTAAAATCAAAGTTTTTTATGAAATAAATATATAATTGAATTCTGTCTATAAAACCTTTTCAAGCGATAGCACATGAGCTGGAGTAAATTGTTGCACATTACTTACAAGTATACCAGGTGCCATTCAGAAAAACTTTTGATGGTATATGTGGATTAAGACGAGTTTCTTCATTACAATCTGCTACTATAAGTTCAACTTTGGATCTGAAACTTTATTTTCAGACCAATCGTACTCGGGCTGGTGACTGACAGAATACTTTTTTAATTTTGTACTTAGGGACCTCCGGAAAATAGGGAGAACAATAATTGTAAAACTGAAGATATGTTCAACTGAGTCATCATTTGATGACCAAAATGTTCCACTAAGGTCATGAACATATATACCGTGGTAATAGTCCATCATTTTACTTAGTATTCCATTTATACCCTTATAATAAGTGTTATGAGAACAATAATTTCCACCACATAGAATCGAAGAAATTATAAAATCATAGTTTTTTATGAAATAAAAATATAATTGAATTCCATCCACGAAACGTTTTCAAGTGATAACACATGAGCTGGAGTAAATTGTTGCACATTACTTACAAGTATACCAGGTGCCATTTAGAAAAACTTATGATGGTATGTGTGGATTAGGGCGAGTTTCTTCATTATAATATGATGCTATAAGTTAAACTTTAGATATGAAACTTTATTTTCAGACCAATCGTAATCGGGTTGGTGAGTGGCAGTGTACTTTTTTAATATTGCACTTAGGGTCCTCTGGAAAATAGGGAGAACATGAATTGTAAAACTGAAGATATATTCAATTGAGTCATGAATTGACGACCACAATGTTCCGCTATGGAGATGGAAGGATATACCGGGGTAATAGTCCATCATTTTACTTAGTATTCCTTTTATACCCTTATAATAAGTGTTATGAGAACAATAATTTCAACCACATAGAATCGATGAAATTTTAAAATCAAAGTTTTTTTTGAAATAAAAATATAATTGAATTCCGTCTATGAAACTTATTCAAGCGATAGCACATGAGCTGGAGTAAATTGTTGCACATTACTTACAAGTATACTAGGTTCCATTAAGAAAAAATTGTGAAAGAATATGTGGATTTGGACGAGTTTCTTCATTACAATCTGATACTATAAGTTAAACTTTGGATCTGAAACATTATTTTCAGACCAATCGTAATCGGGTTGGTGGCTGACAGCGTACTTTTTTAATATTGCACTTAGGGACCTCCGGAAAATGTAGAGAACTTGAATTGTAAAACTGATGATATATTCAACTGAGTCATCAATTGACGACCACAATGTTCCGCTATGGTCATGGATGGAAATACCGTGGTAATAGTCCATCATTTTACTTAGTATTCCATTTATACCCTTATAATAAGTGTTATGAGAACAATTTCCACCACATAGAATTGATGAAATTTTAAAATCAAAGTTTTTTATGAAATAAAAATATAATTGACTTCCGTCCATGAAACGTTTTCAAGCGATAGCACATTGGCTACAGTAAATTGTTGCACATTACTTACAACTATACCAGGTGCCATTTAGAAAAACTTATAATGATATATGTGGATTAAGACAACTTTCTTCATTACAATTTGATAATATAAGATAAACTTTGGATCTGAAACTTTATTTTCAGACCAATCGTAATTGGGCGGGTGACTAACAGTGTACTTTTTTAAAATTTCACTTAGGGACCTCCGGAAAATAGGGAGAACTTGAATTGTAATACTGAAGATATATTCAACTGAGTCATCAATTGACGACCACAATGTTCCGCCATGGTAATGGATGGACATACTGGGGTAATAGTCCATCATTTAACTTAATATACCATTTATACCCTTACGATAAATGTTATGAGAACAATAATTTCCACCACATAGAATCGATGAAATTTTAAAATCAAAGTTTTTTTATGAAATAAAAATATAATTGAATTCCGTCCATGAAACTTTTTAAAGCGATAGCATATGAGCTGGAACAAATTGATGCACTCTACTTACAAGTATACCAGGTGCCAATATGGAAAACTTGTGAATGTATACGTGGTTTAAGATAAACTTTTGATATAAAACTTTATTTTCAGACCAATCGTAATCAGGTTGGTGAGTGACAATGTACTTTTTTAATATTTCACTTAGGGACCTCTCGAAAATAGGGAGAAAATGAACTGTAAAACTGAAGATATATTCAATTGAGTCATCAATTGACGACCACAATGTTCCACTGTGGTCATGGACGGATATACCAGGGTAATAGTCCACCTATTTACTTAGTATCCCATTTATTCCCTTATAATAATTGTGATGAGAACAATAATTTCCACCACATAGAATAGATGAAATTTTAAAATCAAAGTTTTTCATGAAATAAAAATATAATTGAATTCCGTCCATGAAACTTTTTGAAGCGATAGCAAATGGGCTGGAGTAAATTGTTGCACGTTACTTACAAGTATACCAGGTGCCATTCAGAAAAACTTTTGATGGTATATGTTGATTAAGACAAGTTTCTTCATTACAATCTGCTACTATAAGTTAAACTTTGGATCTGAAACTTTATTTTCAGACCAATCGTAATCGGGTTGGTGACTGACAGTGTACTTTTTTAATATTGAACTTAGGGACCTTCGGAAAATAGGGAGAACAATAATTCTAAAACTTAAGATATATTCAACTGAGTCATCATTTGATGACCAAGATGTTCCACTAGGGTCATGAACGGATATACCGTGGTAATAGTCCATCATTTTACTTAGTATTCCATTTATACCCTTACAATAAGTGTTATGAGAAAAATAATTTCCACCACATAGAATGGAAGAAATTATAAAATCATAGTTTTTTATGAAATAAAAATATAATTGAATTCCATCCAGGAAATGTGTTCAAGTGATAACACATGAGCTGGAGTAAATTGTTGCACATTACTTACAAGTATACCAGGTGCCATTTAGAAAAACTTATGATTGTATGTGTGGATTAGGACGAGTTTCTTCATTACAATCTGATGCTATAAGTTAAACTTTGGATATGAAATTTTATTTTCAGGCCAATCGTAATCGGGTTGGTGAGTGGCAGTGTACTTTTTTAATATTGCACTTAGGGTCCTCTAGAAAATAGGGAGAACATGAATTGTAAAACTGAAGATATATTCAATTGAGTCATCAATTGATGACCACAATGTTCCGCTATGGAGATGGAAGGATATACCGGGGTAATAGTCCATCATTTTACTTAGTATTCCATTTATACCCTTATAATAAGTGTTATGAGAACAATAATTTCCACCATATAGAATCGATGAAATTTTAAAATCAAGGTTTTTATTGAAATAAAAATATAATTGAATTCCGTCTATGAAACGTTTTGAAGCGATAGCACATGAGCTGGAGTAAATTGTTGCACACTACTTACAAGTATACCAGGTGCGATTCAGAAAAACTTGTGATAGTATGTGTGGATTAAGACGAGTTTCTTCATTACAATCCGATACTATAAGTTAAACTTTGGATCTGAAACTTAATTTTCATACCTATCGTAATTGGGTTGGTGACTGACAGTGTACTTTTTTAATATTGCGCTAAGGGACCTCCGAAAAATAGGGAGAACTTGAATTGTAAAGCTGAAGGTACAATCAAATGAGTCATCAATTGACGAACACAATGTTCCGCTGTGGTCATGGTTGGATATACCAGGGTAATAGTCTATCATTTTAACTGACTTCCGTCCTTGAAACGTTTTCAAGTGATAGCACATAAGCTGGAATAAATTGTTGCACATTACTTACAAGTATACTAGGTGCCATTCAGAAAAACTTATAATAGTATGTGTGTATTAAGTCGAGATTCTTCATTACAATCTGATACTATAAGTTAAACTTTGGATCTGAAACTTTGTTTTCAGACCAATCGTAATCGGGTTGGTGGCTGACAGTGTACTTTTTTAATATTGCTCTAAGGGACCTCCGGAAAATAGGGAGAACTTGAATTGTAAAGCTGAAGATACATTCATCTGAGTCATCAATTGACGAACACAATGTTCCGCTATGGTAATGGACGGATATACCATGCTAATATTCCATCATTTTACTTAGTATCCCATTCACACACTTACAATAAGTGTTATGAGAAGAATAATTCCCACCACATAGAATAGATGTAATTTTAAAATTGAAGTATTTTATGAAATAAAAATATAATTGAATTCTGTGCACGAAACGTTTTCAAGAATATCAGGTGCCATTAAGAAAAACTTGTGAAAGAATATGTGGATTAAGACGAGTTTCTTCATTACAATCTGATACTATAAGTTGTACTTTGGATCTGAAACATTATATTTAGACCAATCGTAATCGGGTTTGTGACTGACAGCGTACTTTTTTAATATTGAAATTAGGGACCTCCGGAAAATGGGGAGAACTTGAATTGTGAAACTGAAGATATATTCAACTGAGTCATCAATTGACGACCGCAATGTTCCGCTATGGTCATGCATGGATATACCGGGGTAATAGTCCATCATTCTACTTAGTATTCCATTTATACCCTTATAATAATTGTTATGAGAACAATAATTTCCACCACATAGAATTGATGAAATTTTAAAATCAAAGTTTTTTATGAAATAAAAATATAATTGACTTCAGTCCATGAAACGTTTTCAAGCGATAGCACATGAGCTGGAGTAAATTATTGCACATTACTTGCAAGTATACCAGGTGCCATTAAGAAAAACTTATGATAGTATGTGTGGATTATGACGAGATTCTTCATTACAATCTGATACTAAAAGTTAAACTTTGGATCTGAAACTTTATTTTCAGACCAATCGTAATCGGGTTGGTAACTGACAGTGTACTTTTTTTAATATTGCATTAGGGGAACTCCGAAAAATAGGAAGAACTCTAATTGTAAAGCTGAAGATACATTCAACTGAGTCATCAATTGACGAACACAATGTTCCCTTAACCGGGGTAATAGTCCATCATTTTACTTAGTATTCCATTTACACCCTTACGATAAGTGTTAGGAGAACAATACTTTCCACCATATAAAATTGACATTTTTTTAAAATTAAAGTATTTTATGAAGTAAAAATATAATTGAATTCCATCCACGAATTTTTTTAAAGCGATAGCACATGAGCTGGAGTAAATTGTTGCACATTACTTACAAGTATACCAGGTGCCATTAAGAAAAACTTGTGATAGTATGTGCGGATTAAGGCGCGTTTCTTCAATACAATCTGATACTTTAAGTTAAACTTTGGATCTGAAACTTTGTTTTCAGACAAATCGTAATCGGGTTGATGACTAACAGTGTACTTTTTTAATATTCCACTAAAGGACCTCCGAAAAATAGGGAGAACTTGAATTGTAAAGCTGAAGATACATTCAACTGAGTCATCAATTGACGAAAACAATTTTCCGCTATGGTCATTGAAGGATATGCTGGGGTAGTAGTCAATCATTTTACTTAGTATTCCATTTACACCCTTACAGTAAGTGTTAGGAGAACAATAATTTCCACCAATAAAATCGATGTAATTTTAAAATTAAAGTATTTTATGAAGTAAAAATATAACAGAATTCCATCCACGATTTTTTTTAAAGCGATACCACATGAGCTGGAGTAAATTGTTGCACATTACTTACAAGTATACCAGGTGCCATTAAGAAAAACATGTGATAGTATGTGTGGATTAAGACGAGTTTTTTCATTACAATCTAATACTATAAGTTAAACTTTGGATCTGAATCTTTATTTTCGGACCAATCGTAATTGGGTTGATGACTTACAGTGTATTTTTTTAATATTGTACTTAGGGACCTCCGGAAAATATGGAGAACTTGAATTGTAAAACTGAAGATATATTCAACGGAGTCATCAATTGACGACCACAATGTTCCGATATGGTCATGGACGGATATACCGGGGTAATAGTCCATCATTTTACTTAGTATTCCATTTATACCCTTATAATAAGTGTTGTGAGAACCATAATTTCTTCCACATAGAATCGATGAAATTTTGAAATCAAAGTTTTTTACGAAATAAAAATATAATTTAATTCCGTCCAGGAAACGTTTTTAAGCGATAGCACATGAGCTGGAGTAAATTGTTGCACATTACTTACAAGTATACAAGGTGCCATTAAGAAAAACTTGTGAAAGAATATGTGGATTAAGACGAGTTTCTTCATTACAATCTGATACTATAAGTTAAACTTTGGATCTGAAACATTATTTTCAGACCAATCGTAATCGGGTTGGTGACTGACAGCGTACTTTTTTTATATTGCACTTGGGGACCTCCGGAAAATATGGAGAACTTGAATTGTAAAACTGAAGATATATTCAACTGAGTCATCAATTGACGACCACAATGTTCCGCTATGGTCATGGATGGATATACCGGGGTAATAGTCCATCATTCTACTTAGTATTCAATTTATTCCCTTAAAATAAGTGTTATGAGAACAATAATTTCCACCTCATAGAATCGATAAAATTTTAAAATCAAAGTTTTTTTATGAAATAAAAATATAATTGACTTCGGTCCATGAAATGTTTTCAAGTGATAGCACATGAGCTGGAGTAAATTGTTGCACATTACTTACAAGTATACCAGGTGCCATTCAGAAAAACTTATGATAGTATGTGTGGATTAAGAAGAGATTCTTCATTACAATCTGATACTATAAGTTAAACTTTGGATCTAAAAGTTTGTTTTCAGACCAATCGTAATCGGGTTGGTGGCTGACAGTGTACTTTTTTAATATTCCACTAAAGGACCTTCGAAAAATAGGGAGACTTGAATTGTAAAGCTGAAGATACATTCAACTGAGTCATCAATTGACGAAAACAATTTTCCGCTATGGTCATTGAAGGATATGCTGGGGTAGTAGTCAATCATTTTACTTAGTATTCCATTTACACCCTTACAGTAAGTGTTAGGAGAACAATAATTTCCACCACATAAAATCGATGTAATTTTAAAATTAAAGTATTTTATGAAGTAAAAATATAATTGAATTCCATCCACAATTTTTTTTAAAGCGATACCACATGAGCTGGAGTAAATTGTTGCACATTACTTACAAGTATACCAGGTGCCATTAAGAAAAACATGTGATAGTATGTGTGGATTAAGACGAGTTTTTTCATTACAATCTAATACTATAAGTTAAAATTTGGATCTGAATCTTTATTTTCAGACCAATCGTAATTGGGTTGATGACTTACAGTGTATTTTTTTAATATTGTACTTAGGGACCTTCGGAAAATATGGAGAACTTGAATTGTAAAACTGAAGATATATTCAACGGAGTCATCAATTGACGACCACAATGTTCCGCTATGGTCATGGACGAATATACCGGGCTAATAGTCCATCATTTTACTTAGTATTCCATTTATACCCTTATAATAAGTGTTGTGAGAACCATAATTTCTTCCACATAGAATCGATGAAATTTTGAAATCAAAGTTTTTTATGAAATAAAAATATAATTGAATTCCGTCCAGGGAACGTTTTCAAGCGATAGCACATGAGCTGGAGTAAATTGTTGCACATTACTTACAAGTATACCAGGTGCCATTAAGAAAAACTTGTGAAAGAATATGTGGATTAAGACGAGTTTCTTCATTACAATCTGATACTATAAGTTAAACTTTGGATCTGAAACATTATTTTCAGACCAATCGTAATCGGGTTGGTGACTGACAGCGTACGTTTTTTATATTGCACTTAGGGATCTCCAGAAAATATGGAGAACTTGAATTGTAAAACTGAAGATATATTCAACTGAGTCATCAATTGACGACCACAATGTTCCGCTATGGTCATGGACGGATATACCGGGGTAATAGTCCATCATTCTACTTAGTATTCAATTTATACCCTTAAAATAAGTGTTATCAGAACAATAATTTCCACCACATAGAATCGATGAAATTTTAAAATCAAAGTTTTTTTATGAAATAAAAATATAATTGACTTCAGTCCATGAAATGTTTTCAAGCGATAGCACATGAGCTGGAGTAAATTGTTGCACATTACTTACAAGTTTACCAGGTGCCATTCAGAAAAACTTATGAGAGTATGTGTGGATTAAGAAGAGATTCTTCATTACAATCTGATACTATAAGTTAAACTTTGGATCTAAAACTTTGTTTTCAGACCAATCGTAATCAGGTTGGTGGCTGACAGTGTACTTTTTTAATATTGCTCTAAGGGACCTCCGGAAAATAGGGAGAACTTGAATTGTAAAGCTGAAGATACATTCATCTGAGTCATCAATTGATGAACACAATGTTCCGCTATGGTAATGGACGGATATACCGTGCTAATATTCCATCATTTTACTTAGTATCCCATTTACACACTTACAATAAGTGTTATGAGAAGAATAATTCCCACCACATAGAATAGATGTAATTTTAAAATTAAAGTATTTTATGAAATAAAAATATAATTGAATTCTGTCCACGAAACGTTTTCAAGAATATCAGGTGCCATTAAGAAAAACTTGTGAAAGAATATGTGGATTAAGACGAGTTTCTTCATTACAATTTGATACTATAAGTTGTACTTTGGATCTGAAACATTATATTTAGACCAATCGTAATCGGGTTTGTGACTGACAGCGTACTTTTTTAATATTGAAATTAGGGACCTCTGGAAAATGGGGAGAACTTGAATTGTGAAACTGAAGATATATTCAACTGAGTCATCAATTGACGACCACAATGTTCCGCTATGGTCATGGATGGATATACCGGGGTAATAGTCCATCATTCTACTTAGTATTCCATTTATACCCTTATAATAAGTGTTATGAGAACAATAATTTCCACCACATAGAATTGATGAAATTTTAAAATCAAAGTTTTTTATGAAATAAAAATATAATTGACTTCAGTCCATGAAACGTTTTCAAGCGATAGCACATGAGCTGGAGTAAATTATTGCACATTACTTGCAAGTATACCAGGTGCCATTAAGAAAAACTTATGATAGTATGTGTGGATTATGACGAGATTCTTCATTACAATCTGATACTAAAAGTTAAACTTTGGATCTGAAACTTTATTTTCAGACCAATCGTAATCGGGTTGGTAACTGACAGTGTACTTTTTTTAATATTGCATTAGGGGAACTCCGAAAAATAGGGAGAACTCTAATTGTAAAGCTGAAGATACATTCAACTGAGTCATCAATTGACGAACACAATGTTCCCTTAACCGGGGTAATAGTCCATCATTTTACTTAGTATTCCATTTACACCCTTACGATAAGTGTTAGGAGAACAATACTTTCCACCATATAAAATCGACATTTTTTTAAAATTAAAGTATTTTATGAAGTAAAAATATAATTGAATTCCATCCACGAATTTTTTTAAAGCGATAGCACATGAGCTGGAGTAAATTGTTGCACATTACTTACAAGTATACCAGGTGCCATTAAGAAAAACTTGTGATAGTATGTGCGGATTAAGGCGCGTTTCTTCAATACAATCTGATACTTTAAGTTAAACTTTGGATCTGAAACTTTGTTTTCAGACAAATCGTAATCGGGTTGATGACTAACAGTGTACTTTTTTAATATTCCACTAAAGGACCTCCGAAAAATAGGGAGAACTTGAATTGTAAAGCTGAAGATACATTCAACTGAGTCATCAATTGACGAAAACAATTTTCCGCTATGGTCATTGAAGGATATGCTGGGGTAGTAGTCAATCATTTTACTTAGTATTCTATTTACACCCTTACAGTAAGTGTTAGGAGAACAATAATTTCCACCAATAAAATCGATGTAATGTTAAAATTAAAGTATTTTATGAAGTAAAAATATAACTGAATTCCATCCACGATTTTTTTTAAAGCGATACCACATGAACTGGAGTAAATTGTTGCACATTACTTACAAGTATACCAGGTGCCATTAAGAAAAACATGTGATAGTATGTGTGGATTAAGACGAGTTTTTTCATTACAATCTAATACTATAAGTTAAACTTTGGATCTGAATCTTTATTTTCGGACCAATCGTAATTGGGTTGATGACTTACAGTGTATTTTTTTAATATTGTACTTAGGGACCTCCGGAAAATATGGAGAACTTGAATTGTAAAACTGAAGATATATTCAACGGAGTCATCAATTGACGACCACAATGTTCCGCTATGGTCATGGACGGATATACCGAGGTAATAGTCCATCATTTTCATTAGTATTCCATTTATACCCTTATAATAAGTGTTGTGAGAACCATAATTTCTTCCACATAGAATCGATGAAATTTTGAAATCAAAGTTTTTTACGAAATAAAAATATAATTTAATTCCATCCAGGAAACGTTTTTAAGCGATAGCACATGAGCTGGAGTAAATTGTTGCACATAACTTACAAGTATACCAGGTGCCGTTAAGAAAAACTTGTGAAAGAATATGTGGATTAAGACGAGTTTCTTCATTACAATCTGATACTATAAGTTAAACTTTGGATCCGAAACATTATTTTCAGACCAATCGTAATCGGGTTGGTGACTGACAGCGTACTTTTTTTATATTGCACTTGGGGACCTCCGGAAAATATGGAGAACTTGAATTGTAAAACTGAAGATATATTCAACTGAGTCATCAATTGACGACCACAATGTTCCGCTATGGTCATGGACGGATATACCGGGGTAATAGTCCATCATTCTACTTAGTATTCAATTTATACCCTTATAATAAGTGTTGTGAGAACAATAATTTCCACCACATAGAATCGATGAAATTTTAAAATCAAAGTTTAACTTATGAAATAAAAATATAATTGACTTCAGTCCATGAAATGTTTTCAAGTGATAGCACATGAGCTGGAGTAAATTGTTGCACATTACTTACAAGTTTACCAGGTGCCATTCAGAAAAACTTATGATAGTATGTGTGGATTAAGAAGAGATTCTTCATTACAATCTGATACTATAAGTTAAACTTTGGATCTAAAACTTTGTTTTCAGACCAATCGTAATCGGGTTGGTGGCTGACAGTGTACTTTTTTAATATTCCACTAAAGGACCTTCGAAAAATAGGGAGACTTGAATTGTAAAGCTGAAGATACATTCAACTGAGTCATCAATTGACGAAAACAATTTTCCGCTATGGTCATTGAAGGATATGCTGGGGTAGTAGTCAATCATTTTACTTAGTATTCCATTTACACCCTTACAGTAAGTGTTAGGAGAACAATAATTTCCACCAATAAAATCGATGTAATGTTAAAATTAAAGTATTTTATGAAGTAAAAATATAACTGAATTCCATCCACAATTTTTTTTAAAGCGATACCACATGAACTGGAGTAAATTGTTGCACATTACTTACAAGTATACCAGGTGCCATTAAGAAAAACATGTGATAGTATGTGTGGATTAAGACGAGTTTTTTCATTACAATCTAATACTATAAGTTAAACTTTGGATCTGAATCTTTATTTTCGGACCAATCGTAATTGGGTTGATGACTTACAGTGTATTTTTTTAATATTGTACTTAGGGACCTCCGGAAAATATGGAGAACTTGAATTGTAAAACTGAAGATATATTCAACGGAGTCATCAATTGACGACCACAATGTTCCGCTATGGTCATGGACGGATATACCGAGGTAATAGTCCATCATTTTCATTAGTATTCCATTTATACCCTTATAATAAGTGTTGTGAGAACCATAATTTCTTCCACATAGAATCGATGAAATTTTGAAATCAAAGTTTTTTACGAAATAAAAATATAATTTAATTCCGTCCAGGAAACGTTTTTAAGCGATAGCACATGAGCTGGAGTAAATTGTTGCACATAACTTACAAGTATACCAGGTGCCGTTAAGAAAAACTTGTGAAAGAATATGTGGATTAAGATGAGTTTCTTCATTACAATCTGATACTATAAGTTAAACTTTGGATCCGAAACATTATTTTCAGACCAATCGTAATCGGGTTGGTGACTGACAGCGTACTTTTTTTATATTGCACTTGGGGACCTCCGGAAAATATGGAGAACTTGAATTGTAAAACTGAAGATATATTCAACTGAGTCATCAATTGACGACCACAATGTTCCGCTATGGTCATGGACGGATATACCGGGGTAATAGTCCATCATTCTACTTAGTATTCAATTTATACCCTTATAATAAGTGTTGTGAGAACAATAATTTCCACCACATAGAATCGATGAAATTTTAAAATCAAAGTTTAACTTATGAAATAAAAATATAATTGACTTCAGTCCATGAAATGTTTTCAAGTGATAGCACATGAGCTGGAGTAAATTGTTGCACATTACTTACAAGTTTACCAGGTGCCATTCAGAAAAACTTATGATAGTATGTGTGGATTAAGAAGAGATTCTTCATTACAATCTGATACTATAAGTTAAACTTTGGATCTAAAACTTTGTTTTCAGACCAATCGTAATCGGGTTGGTGGCTGACAGTGTACTTTTTTAATATTCCACTAAAGGACCTTCGAAAAATAGGGAGACTTGAATTGTAAAGCTGAAGATACATTCAACTGAGTCATCAATTGACGAAAACAATTTTCCGCTATGGTCATTGAAGGATATGCTGGGGTAGTAGTCAATCATTTTACTTAGTATTCCATTTACACCCTTACAGTAAGTGTTAGGAGAACAATAATTTCCACCACATAAAATCGATGTAATTTTAAAATTAAAGTATTTTATGAAGTAAAAATATAATTGAATTCCATCCACAATTTTTTTTAAAGCGATACCACATGAGCTGGAGTAAATTGTTGCACATTACTTACAAGTATACCAGGTGCCATTAAGAAAAACATGTGATTGTATGTGCGGATTAAGACGAGTTTTTTCATTACAATCTAATACTATAAGTTAAAATTTGGATCTGATTCTTTATTTTCAGACCAATCGTAACTGGGTTGATGACTTACAGTGTATTTTTTTAATATTGTACTTAGGGACCTCCGGAAAATATGGAGAACTTGAAATGTAAAACTGAAGATATATTCAACGGAGTCATCAATTGACGACCACAATGTTCCGCTATGGTCATGGACGAATATACCGGGCTAATAGTCCATCATTTTACTTAGTATTCCATTTATACCCTTATAATAAGTGTTGTGAGAACCATAATTTCTTCCACATAGAATCGATGAAATTTTGAAATCAATGTTTTTTATGAAATAAAAATATAATTGAATTCCGTCCAGGGAACGTTTTCAAGCGATAGCACATGAGCTGGAGTAAATTGTTGCACATTACTTACAAGTATACCAGGTGCCATTAAGAAAAACTTGTGAAAGAATATGTGGATTAAGACGAGTTTCTTCATTACAATATGATACCATAAGTTAAACTTTGGATCTGAAACATTATTTTCAGACCAATCGTAATCGGGTTGGTGACTGACAGCGTACTTTTTTTATATTGCACTTAGGGACCTCCGGAAAATATGGAGAACTTGAATTGTAAAACTGAAGATACATTCAACTGAGTCATCAATTGACGAACACAATGTTCCGCTATGGTCATTGAAGGATATGCTGGGGTAGTAGTCAATCATTTTACTTAGTATTCCATTTACACCTTTACAATAAGTGTTAGGAGAACAATAATTTCCACCACATAAAATCGATGTAATTTTGAAATTAAAGTATTTTATGAAGTAAAAATATAATTGAATTCCATCCACGAATTTTTTTAAAGCGATACCACATGAGCTGGAGTAAATTGTTGCACATTACTTACAAGTATACCAGGTGCCATTAAGAAAAACATGTGATAGTATGTGTGGATTAAGACGAGTTTCTTCATTACAATCTAATACTATAAGTTAAACTTTGGATCTGAATCTTTATTTTCAGACCAATCATAATTGGGTTGATGATTGACAGTGTATTTTTTTAAAATTTCACTTAGGGACCTCCGGAAAATATGGAGAACTTGAATTGTAAAACTGAAGATATATTCAACGGAGTCATCAATTGACGACCACAATATTCCGCTATGGTCATGGACGGATATACCGGGGTAATAGTCCATCTTTTAACTTAGTATTCCATTTATACCCTTATAATAAGTGTTATGAGAACAATAATTTCTTCCACATAGAATCCATGAAATTCTAAAATCAAAGTTTTTTATGAAATAAAAATATAATTGAATTCTGTCCAGGAAACGTTTTCAAGCGATAGCACATTAGCTGGAGTAAATTGTTGCACATTACTTACAAGTATACCAGGTGCCATTAAGAAAAACTTGTGAAAGAATATGTGGATTAAGACGAGTTTCTTCATTACAATCGGATACTATAAGTTAAACTTTGGATCTAAAACATTATTTTCAGACCAATCGTAATCGGTTGGTGACTGACAGCGTACTTTTTTAATATTGCACTTAGGGAACTCCGGAAAATATGGAGAACTTGAATTGTAAAACTGAAGATATATTCAACTGAGTCATCAATTGACGACCACAATGTTCCGCTATGGTCATGGACGGATATACCGGGGTAATAGTCCATCATTCTACTTAGTATTCCATTTATACCCTTATAATAAGTGTTAGGAGAACAATAATTTCCACCACATAGAATCGATGAAATTTTAAAATCAAAGTTTTTTTATAAAATAAAAATATAATTGACTTCCGTCCATGAAACGTTTTCAATCAATAGCACATGAGCTGGAGTAAATTGTTGCACATTACTTACAAGTATACCGGGGGCCATTCAGAAAAACTTATGATAGTATGTGTGGATTAAGACGAGATTCTTCATTACAATCTGATACTATAAGTTAAACTTTGGATCTGAAACTTTGTTTTCAGACCAATCGTAATCGGGTTGGTGGCTGACAGTGTACTTTTTTATTATTGCTCTAAGGGACCTCCGGAAAATAGGGAGAACTTGAATTGTAAAGCTGAAGATACATTCATCTGAGTAATCAATTGACGAACACAATGTTCCGCTATGGTAATGGACGGATATACCGTTCTAATATTCCATCATTTTACTTAGTATCCCATTTACACACTTACAATAAGTGTTTTGAGAAGAGTAATTCCCACCACATAGAATCGATGAAATTTTAAAATTAAAGTATTTTATGAAATAAAAATATAAATGAATTCCGTCCACGAAACGTTTTCAAGCGATAGCACATGAGCAGGAGTAAATTGTTGCACATTACTTACAAGTATACCAGGTGCCATTAAGAAAAACTTGTGAAAGAATATCTGGATTAAGACGAGTTTCTTTATTACAATCTGATACTATAAGTTAAACTTTGGATCTAAAACATTATTTTCAGACCAATCATAATCGGGTTGGTGACTGACAGCGTACTTTTTTAATATTGCACTTAGGGACCTCTAGAAAATATGGAGAACTTGAATTGTAAAACTGAAGATATATTCAACTGAGTCATCAATTGACGACCACAATCTTCCGCTATGGTCATGGACGGATATACCGGGGTAATAATCCATCATTCTACTTAGTATTCCATTTATACCCTTATAATAAGTGTTATGAGAACAATAATTTCCACCAATAGAATTGATGAAACTTTAAAATCAATGTTTTTTATGAAATAAAAATATAATTGACTTCAGTCTATAAAACGTTTTCAAGAGATAGCACATGAGCTGGAGTAATTTGTTGCACATTACTTACAAGTATACCAGGTGCCATTCAGAAAAACTTATGATAGTATGTGTGGATTAAGACTAGATTCTTCATTACAATCTAATACTATAAGTTAAACTTTGGATCTGAAACTTTGTTTTCAGACCAATCGTAATCGGGTTGGTGACTGACAGTGTACTTTTTTAATATTGCACTAAGGGACCTCCTGAAAATAGGGAGAACTTGAATTGTAAAGCTGAAGATACATTCAACTGAGTCATCAATTGACGAACACAATGTTCCGCTATGGTAATGGACGGATATACCGTGCTAATAGTCCATCATTTTACTTAGTATCCCATTTACACACTTACAATAAGTGTTATGAGAACAATAATTTCCACCACATAGAATCGATGTAATTCTAAAATTAAAGTATTTTATGAAATAAAAATATTATTGAATTCTGTCCACGAAACTTTTTAAAGCGATCGCACATGAGCTGGAGTAAATTGTTGCACATTACTTACAAGTATACCAAGTGCCATTATGAAAAACTTGTGAAAGAATTTGTGGATTAAGACGAGTTTCTTCATTACAATCTGATACTATAAGTTAAACTTTTGATCTGAAACATTATTTTCAGACCAATCGTAATCGGGTTGGTGACTGACAGCGTACTTTTTTAATATTGCACTTAGGGACCTCTGGAAAAAATATGGAGAACTTGAATTGTAAAACTGATGATATATTCAACCGAGTCATCAGTTGATGACCACAATGTTCCGTTATGGTCATGGAAGGATATACTGGGGTAATAGTCCATCATTCTACTTAGTATTCCATTTATACCCTTATAATAAGTGTTATGAGAACAATAATTTCCACCACATAGAATCGATGAAATTTTAAAATCAAAGTTTTTTATGTACTAAAAATATAATTGACTTCCGTCCATGAAACGTTTTCAAGCGATAGCACATTAGCTGGAGGAAATTGTTGCACATTACTTACAAGTATACCAGGTGCCATTCAGAAAAACTTATGATAGTATGTGTGGATTAAGACGAGATTCTTCATTACAATCTGATACTATAAGTTAAACTTTGGATCTGAAACTTTGTTTTCAGACCAATCCTAATCGGGTTGGTGACTGACTGTGTACTTTTTTAATATTGCACTAAGGGAACTCCGGAAAATATGGAGAAGTTGAATTGTAAAACTGAAGATATATTCAACCGAGTAATCAATTGACGACCACAATGTTCCGCTATGGTAATGGACGGATATACCGTGCTAATAGTCTATCATTTTACTTAGTATCCCATTTACACACTTACAATAAGTGTTATGAGAATAATAATTTCCACCACATAGAATCGATGTAATATTAAAATTAAAGTATTTTATGAAATAAAAATATAAATGAATTCCGTCCACGAAACGTTTTCAAGCGATAGCACATGAGCAGGAGTAAATTGTTGCACATTACTTACAAGTATACCAGGTGCCATTAAGAAAAACTTGTGAAAGAATATCTGGATTAAGACGAGTTTCTTCATTACAATCTGATACTATAAGTTAAACTTTGGATCTGAAACATTATTTTCAGACCAATCGTAATCGGGTTGGTGACTGACAGTGTACTTTTTTAATATTGCTCTTAGGGACCTCCGGAAAATATGGTGAACTTGAATTGTAAAACTGAAGATATATTCAACTCAGTCATCAATTGACGACCACAATGTTCTGCAATGGTCATGGACGGATATACTGGGGTAATAGTCCATCATTCTACTTAGTATTCCATTTATACCCTTATAATAAGTGTTATGCGAACAATAATTTCCACCACATAGAATTGATGATATTTTAAAATCAAAGTTTTTCATGAAAAAAAAATATAATTGACTTCCGTCCATGAAACTTTTTCAATCGATAGCACATGAGCTTGAGTAAATTGTTGCACATTACTTACAAGTATACCAGGTGCCATTCAGAAAAACTTATGATAGTATGTGTGGATTAAGACGAGATTCTTCATTACAATCTGATACTATAAGTTAAACTTTGGATCTGAAACTTTGTTTTTAGACCAATCGTAATCGGGTTGGTGACTGACAGTGTACTTTTTTAATATTGCACTTAGGGACCTCTGGAAAATATGGAGAACTTGAATTGTAAAACTGTTGATATATTCAAGTGAGTCATCAATTGATGACCACAATGTTCCGCTATGGTCATGGACGGATATACCTGGGTAATAGTCCATAATTCTGCTTATTATTCCATTTATACCCTTATAATAAGTGTTATGAGAACAATAATTTCCACCACATAGAATCGATGAAATTTTAAAATCAAAGTTTTTATGAAATAAAAATATAATTGACTTCCGTCCATGAAACGTTGTCAAGCGATAGCACATGAGCTTGAGTAAATTGTTGCACATTACTTACAAGTATACCAGGTGCCATTCAGAAAAACTTATGATAGTATGTGTGGATTAAGACGAGATTCTTCATTACAATCTGATACTATAAGTTAAACCTTGTATCTGAAACTTTGTTTTCAGACCAATCGTAATTGGGTTGGTGACTGACTGTGTACACTTTTAATATTGCACTAAGGGACCTCCGAAAAATAGGGAGAACTTGAATTGTAAAGCTGAAGATGCATTCAACTGAATCATCAATTGACTACCACAATATTCCGCTATGGTCATGGACGAATATACTGGGGTAATAGTCGATCATTTTACTTAGTATCCTTTTTACACCCTTACGATAAGTGTTATGAGAACAATAATTTCCACCACATAGAATCGATGAAATTTTAAAATCAACAATTTTTATGAAATAAAAATTTAATTTAATTCCTCCCATGAAACGTTTTCAAGCGATAGCACATGAGCTGGACTAAATTGTTGCACATTACTTACAAGTATACAAGGTGCCATTCAGAAAAAGTTAGGATAGTATGTGTGGATTAAGGCGAGATTCTTCATTACAATCTAATACTATAAGTTAAACTTTGGATCTGAAACTTTGTTTTCAGACCAATCGTAATCGGGTTGATGACTGACAGGGTACGTTTTTAATATTCCACTAAGGGACCTCCGAAAAATAGGGAGAACTTGAATTGTAAAGCTGAAGATACATTTAACTGAGTCATCAATTGATGAACACTATGTTCCGCTATAGTAATGGATGGATATACAATTGTAATAGTCCATCATTTTACTTTGTATCCCATTTACACACAATAAGTGTTATGAGAACAATAATTTCCACCACATAGAATCGATGAAATTTTAAAATCAATTTTTTTTATGAAATAAAAATATAATTGAATTCCGTCCATGACACGTTTTGAAGCAATAGCACATGAGCTAGAGTAAATTGTTGCACATTAATTACAAGTATACCAGGTGCCATTCAGAAAAACTTATGATAGTATGTGTGGATTAAGACCAGATTCTTCATTACAATCTGATACTAAAAGTTAAACTTTGGATCTGAAACTTTGTTTTCACACCAATCGTAATCGGTTTGGTGACTGACAGTATACTTTTTTAATATTGCACTAAGGGACCTCCGGAAAATAGGGAGAACTTGAGTTGTAAAGCTGAATATACATTCAACTGAGTCATCAATTGACGAACACAATGTTCCGCTATGGCAATGGACGGATATACCGTGATAATAGTCCATCATTTTACTTAGTATCCCATTTACACACTTACAATAAGTGTTATGAGAACTATAATTTCTACCACATAGAATCGATGTAATTTTAAAATTAAAGTATTTTATGAAATAAAAATATAATTGAATTCCGTCCACGAAACTTTTTAAATCGATAGCACATGAGCTGGAGTAAATTGTTGCACATTACTTCCAAGTATACCAGGTGCCATTAAGAAAAACTTGTGAAAGAATATGTGGATTAAGACGAGTTTCTTCATTACAATCTGATACTATAAGTTAAACTTTGGATCTGAAACATTATTTTCGGACTAATCGTAATCGGGTTGGTGACTGACAGCGTACTTTTGTAATATTGCACTTAGGGACCTCCGGAAAATATGGTGAACTTGAATTGTAAAACTGAAGATATATTCAACTCAGTCATCAATTGACGACCACAATGTTCTGCAATGGTCATGGATAGATATACTGGGGTAATAGTCCATCATTCTACTTAGTATTCCATTTATACCCTTGTAATAAGTGTTATGAGAACAATAATTTCCACCACATAGAATCGATGAAAATTTAAAATCAAAATTTTTTATGAAATAAAAATATAATTGACTTCCGTCCATGAAACGTTTTCAAGCGATAGCACATGAGCTGGAGTAAATTGTAGCACATTACTTACAAGTATACCAGGTGTCGTTCAGAAAAACTTATGATAGTATGTGTGGATTAAGACGAGATTCTTCATTACAAACTGATACCATAAGTTAAACTTTGGATCTGAAAATTTGTTTTCAGACCAATCGTAATCGGGTTGGTGACTGACAGCGTACTTTTTTAATATTGCACTTAGGGACCTCCGGAAAACATGGTGAACTTGAATTGCAAAACTCAAGATATATTCAACTGAGTCATCAATGAACGACCACAATGTTCAGCTATGGTCATGGACGGATATACCGAAGTAATAGTCCATCATTTTACTTAGTATTCCATTTATACCCTTATAATAAGTGTTATGAGAACAATAATTTCCACCACATAGAATCGATGAAATTTTAAAATCAAAGTTTTTTATGAAATAGAAATTTAAATGAATTCCGCCCATGAAATGTTTTCAAGCGATAGCATATGAGCTGGAGTAAATTGTTGCACATTACTTACAAGTATACCCGGTGCCATTCAGAAAAACATATGATAGTATGTGTGGATTAAAACGAGATTCTTCATTACAATCTGATACTATATGTTAAACTTTGGATCTGAAACTTTGTTTTCAGACCAATCGTAATCGGGTTGGTGACTGACAGTGTACTTTTTTAATATTGCACTAATGGACATCCGGAAAATAGGGAGAACTTGAATTGTAAAGCTGAAGATACATTCAACTGAGTCATCAATTGACGAACACAATGTTCCACGATGGTAATGGATATACCTGGGTAATAGTCCATCATTTTACTTAGTATTCCATTTATACCCTTATAATAAGTGTTATGAGAACAATAATTTCCACCACATAGAATCGATGAAATTTTAAAATCAAAGTATTTTATGAAATAAAAATATAATTGAATTCCGTCCTTGAAACGTTTTAAAACGATAGCACATGAGCTAGAGTAAATTGTTGCACATTACTTACAAGTATACCAGGTGCCATTCAGAAAAACTTATAATAGTATGTGTGGATTAAGACGAGATTCTTCATTACAATCTGATACTATAAGTTAAACTTTGGATCTGAAAGTTTCTTTTGAGACTAATCGTAATTGGGTTGGTGACTGACAGTGTACTTTTTAAATATTGCACTAAGGGACCTCCGGAAAATAGGGAGAACATGAATTGTAAAGCTGAAGATACATTCAACTGAGTCATCAATTGACGAACACAATGTTTCGCTATGGTAATAGACGGATATACCGTAGTAATAGTCCATCATTTTACTTAGTATTCCATTTACACACTTACAATAAGTGTTATGAGAACAATAATTTCCACCACATAGATTCGATGTAATTTTAAAATTAAAGTATTTTATGAAATAAAAATTTAATTGAATTCCGTCCACAAAACCTTTTAAAGCGATAGCACATGAGCTGTAGTAAATTGTTGCATATTACTTACAAGTATACCAGGTGCCATTCAGAAACACTTGTGATAGTATATGTGGATTAAGACGAGTTTCTTCATTACAATCTGATACTATAAGTTAAACTTTGGATCTGAAACTTTATTTTCAGACCAATCGTAATCGGGTTGATGACTGACAGTGTACATTTTTAATACTGAACTAAGGGACCTTCGAAAAATAGGAAGAACTTGAATTGTAAAGCTGAAGATACATTCAACTGAGTCATCAATTGACAAACACAGTGTTCCGCTATGGTCATGGACAGATATACTGGGGTAATAGTCCATCATTTTACTTAGTATTCCATTTACACCCTTACGATAAAGGTTATGAGAACAATACTTTCCACCACATAGAATAGATGTAATTTTAAAATTAAAGTATTTTATGAAATAAAAACATAATTGAATTCCGTCTACGAAACTTTTTAAAGCGATAGCACATGAGCTGGAGTAAATTGTTGCACATTACTTATAAGTATACTAGGTGCCATTCAGAAAAACTTGTGATAGTATGTCTGAATTAAGTTAAACTTTGGATTAAGTATACATGGTGCCATTACAATCTGATACTGTAAGTTAAACTTTGGATCTGAAACTTTATTTTTGGTCCAATCCTAATCGGGTTGATGGCTAATAGTGTACTTTTTTAATATTCCACTAAAGGACCTCCAAAAAATAGGGAGAACTTGAATTGTAAAGCTGAAGATACATTCAACTGAGTCATCAATTGATGAACACAATGTTCCGCTACGGTCATTGAAGGATATACTGGGGTAATAGTCCATCATTTTACTTAGTATTCCATTTACACACTTACAATATGTGTTAGGAGAACAATAATTTCCACCAAAAAAAATTAATGTAATTTTAAAATTAAAGTATTTTATGAATTAAAAATATAATTGAATTCCATCCATGAATTTTTTTAAAGCGATACCACATGAGCTGGAGTAAATTGTTGCACATTACTTACAAGTATACCAGGTGCCATTAAGAATAACTTGTGATAGTATGTGTCGATTAAGACGAGTTTCTTCTTTACAATCGGATACTATCAGTTAAACTTTGGATCTGAAACTTTTTTTCAGACCAATTGTAATCGGGTTGATGACTGACAGTGTACTTTTTTAATATTGCACTAAGGGACCTTCGAAAAATAAGAAGAACTTGAATTGTAAATCTGTAGATACATTCAACTGAGACATCAATTGACAAACACAATGTTCCGCTATGGTCATGGACGGATATACCGGGGTAATAGTTCATCATTTTGCTTAGTATTCCATTTTCAACCTTACAATAAGGGTTATGAGAACTATAATTTCCACCACATAGAATCGATGTATTTTTAAAATTAAGGTATTTTATGAAATAAAAATATAATTGAATTCCACCTACAAAAATTTTTAAAGCGATAGCACATGAGCTGGAATAAATTGTTACACAATACTTACAAGTATACCAGGTGCCATTTTGAAAAACTTATGATGGTATATGTTGATTAAGATGAGTTTTTTCATTACAATCTTATACTATAAGTTAAACTTTGGGTCTTAAACTTTATTTTCAGTCCAATCGTAATTGGGTTGGTGACTGACAAGGTACTTTTTTAATATTGCACTTAGGGACCTCCGGAAAATAGGGAGAACTTGAATTGTAAAACTGAAGATATATTCAACTGGGTCATCAATTGACGACCACCATGTTCCGCTATGGTCATTGACTGGCGGGCGGTCGTCGCGCCGTGCAAAAGATAATTTATAAGCCCTAAATGCTTACTTTCTACAACTAGGTAGATAGTGGCAAATCGGGGTCGTCCAAGGAGAAGAGGGATCTTCCTAAGCGTCTAAGCACACAAATGGTTGATATTAGGCTAGGAGTAACTATATATACACACACATAAAAGCATGTAAATGGGGGGGTTGGTTGGTTGGTTTCCTAAATTAACAAAGATAAAAAGACACGATAACTAGCAAGGTCAAGTGACTATGCTAATCATCAAACGAAACTAAAGAAAAGGGGTTTTAAAACTACAAAGATAAAAAGCCTTGGGGGCAATGGATATCCACTTCCAAATCATACGTAGGTCATTGAATCATTCACTCATTCCATCATATAGCATACATGACTCAACATTCACATACCCATCTAGCAAGGATCACAACACATACATCACAAGAAGTTCTAAGTTCATGGTCATAGATTTTCATGCAAAGGAGTCCCGGAGTTCGTCACGCTCCTAACACCAAAACAATTCAACCATAAAAACACTCCCTATGCTCAAACAACTCATGGCACACATGAAGTGAAACATACCATCAAGAATACATAAATGCCAAATAACAAATGCTTCAAGAATGAGTACAAGCCATCTATTCAATATTTCAACTACTTGTCGTGGAGACTAAACTCCTATCCTTCTTAGTTCGTAGTTTGCAAGAGTGAGTTCCACATCTCTCGTCAAACCTCACCAATGACTCCCGAGTCGCGACCACGACTCAAGGTATCATTGGTGGCATTTAATCACGAAGAACCAACAAGCTTGGCAATGCTTATGACCACTACACCGTGACTAAGCATTAAACCAATTCATGCAATTACACGAGATTGGATGAGCGTGCAAGCACATTCATCCACGAGCATATGACTCTCTCGTGTGCTACACAAAACAAATATGACGAAGAGTTCAACATCAATCACATTCGTCTAGCACATTGTCAACACACTAACACAATCAAAAGCTCTAATTCACACTCATACATTCCTAACAAGAACAGGGGGGAAATTAACCCAAATCCCCCAAACCCTAGCTAGCAATTCATACAAGCATTCATATCCTCAAGCTCCCAACAACATCAATGGAATCAACAATTAACATTCAAAGCACAATAAGAGCACAATAGCAAAAACACCAAATAGATAGATAGAAATGGTTCTCAATACATAGAAGTGGAAGCTTCAATCCTTGCTCCCAAGAACAAAAACTACTCTAGAATAACAAGAGACTTAATTAAACTACAAAAACTAAGAAAAGAAAGAGAAGAAAACCAAGGGTTTTCAAGCCCTAAAATGCAAGAAGAAAAGGGAAAAAAACTGTGGAATGAAGGGGAGGAAGAGGTATTTATAGTGGAAGAAAAAGGGGAGAAAAACGCTGAAACAGAGCTGACTGGACGCTGCCGTCGCGACTCGCGACAAGCTCGCGACCAGATCAGTAACTCAGCCTTGCTGTTTTGTTTTGCTTCCTCCGGGTGAACCGTTGATCCGTTTCGGGAGTTCTTGTAGTCGATTTTATAGTGCTCGAGAAGAGGAATCCAATGGTGCCACTCTTGAAGGCTGATTCTTCTCGGAAAATTCTGAGAACCCTGGATCATCATTCATCCGTTGCTTTGCTCTCCTTTCTTCATCTCTTCACTTCTTCAAATCTTCACAAAGCTCAAATGTAAAGGTCTTCAAATCTTCAAATCTTCAAAGATAAATATTCAAATTCTTCAAATCTTCAAAGTCTTCAAACAAATCACCTTGTCGCACAAAATCATCTAAAAAGTGATAAAAATGTCAAAGCCGCCTTTATCCCTCCTTAGATGATTTCAAGGCAAAATGCCACATGTAGAGCACAAAATTGCACAAAACCTAATCCTAAAAACCCTAAAATAACCATCTAAAATGGACACATCAGTCATGGACGGATATACCGGGGTAATAGTCCATCATTTTACTTAGTATTCCATTTATACCCTAATGATAACTGTTATGAGAACAATAATTTCCACCACATAGAATCGATGAAATTTTAAAATCAAATATTTTTATGAAATGAAAATATAATTGAATTCCGTCCATGAAACTTTTTAAAGCGATAGCACATGAGCTGGAGCAAATTGTTGCACATTACTTACAAATATACCAGGTGCCATTAAGAAAAACTTGTGAAAGTATATGTGGATTAAGACGAGTTTCTGCATTATAATCTGATACTATAAGTTAAACTTTGGATCTGAAACTTTATTTTCAGGCCAATCGTAATCGGGCTGGGGAATGACAGTGTAATTTTATAATATTGCACTTAGGGACCTCCGAAAAATAGGGAGAACGTGAATTGTAAAACTGAAGATATATTCAACTGAGTCATCAATTGACGACCACAATGTTTCGCTATGGTCATGGACGGATATACTGGGGTAATAGTCCATCATCTTACTTAGTATTCCATTTACACCCTTACGATAAGTGTTATGAGAACAATAATTTCCACCACATAGAATCGATGTAATTTTAAAATTAAATAATTTTATGAAATAAATATAAAATTGAATCTCGTCAATGAAAATTTTTAAAGCGATAGCACATAAGGTAGAGTAAATTGTTGCACATTACTTGCAAGTATACCAGGTGCCATTCAGAAAAACTTTTGATAGTATATGTGGATTTAGACGAGTTTCTTCATTACAATCTGATACTATAAACTTTGGATCTGAAACTTTATTTTCATACGAATCGTAATCGGGTTGATGACTGACAGTGTACTTTTTTAATATTACACTAAGGGACCTTCGAAAAATAGGAAGAACTTGAATTGTAAAGCTGAAGATACATTCAACTGAGTCATTAATTGATAAACACAATGTTCCGCTATGTCATGGATGGATATACTGAGGTAATAGTTTATCATTTTACTTAGTATTCCATTTACACCCTTACGATAAGGGTTATGAGAACAATAATTTCCACCACATAGAATCGATTTAATTTTAAAGTTAAAGTATTTTATGAAACAAAAAAATAATTGAATTCCGTCTACGAAACTTTTTAAAGCGATAGCACATGAGCTGGAGTGAATTGTTGCAAATTGCTTACAAGTATACCAGGTGCCATTCTGAAAAACTTGTGATAGTATGTCTGGATTAAGTTAAACTTTGGATTAAGTATACATGGTGCCATTACAATCTGATACTATAAGTTAAACATTGGATCTGAAAATTTATTTTTGGTCCAATCGTAATCGGGTTGATGACTAACATTGTACTTTTTTAATATTCCACTAAAGGACCTCCAAAAAATAGGGAGAACTTGAATTGTAAAGCTGAAGATACATTCAACTGAGTCATCAATTGAAGAACACAATGTTCCGCTATGGTCATTGAAGGATATACTGGGGAAATAGTCCATCATTTTACTTAGTTTTCCATTTACACCCTTACAATAAGTGTTAGGAGAACAATAATTCCCACCACATGAAATCAATGTAATTTTAATATTAAAGTATTTTATGAAGTAAAAATATAATTGACTTCCATCCATGAATTTTTTAAAGCGATACCACATGAGCTGGATTAAATTGTTGCACATTACTTACATGTATACCAGGTGCCATTAATAAAAACTTGTGATAGTATGTGTCGATTAAGATGAGTTTCTTCATTACAATCTGATACTATAAGTTAAACTTTTGATCTGAAACTTTATTTCCAGACCAATCGTAATCGGGTTGGTGACTGACAGTGAACTCTTTTAATATTGCACTAAGGAACCTCCGAAAAATAGGGAGAACATGAATTGTAATGCTGAAGATACATTCAACTGAGTCATCAATTGACGAACACAATGTTCCGCTATGGTCATGGACGGATAGACCGGGGTAATAGTCCATCATTTTACTTAATATTCCATTTATACCCTTACGATAAGTGTTAGGAGAACAATAATTTCCACCCCATAGAATCGATGTAATTTTAAAATTAAAGTATTTTATGAAATAAAAATATAGTTGAATTATGTCCAGGAAACTTTTTAAAGCGATAGCACATGAGCTGGAGTAAATTGTTGCAAATTACTTACAAGTATACCGGGTGCCATTCTGAAAAACTAGTGATAGTATGTCTGGATTAAGTTAAACTTTTGATTAAGTATACATGGTGCCATTACAATCTGATACTATAAGTTAAACATTGGATCTGAAAATTTATTTTTGGTCCAATCGTAATCGGGTTGATGACTAACAGTGTACATTTTTAATATTCCACTAAAGGACCTCCAAAAAATAGGGAGAACTTGAATTGTAAAGCTGAAGATACATTCAACTGAGTCATCAATTGACGAACACAATGTTCCGCTATGGTCATTGAAGGATATACTGGGGTAATAGTCCATCATTTTACTTAGTTTTCCATTTACACCCTTACAATAAGTGTTAGGAGAACAATAATTCCCACCACATGAAATCAATGTAATTTTAAAATTAGAGTATTTTATGAAGTAAAAATATAATTGGCTTCCATCCACGAATTTTTTTAAAGCGATACCACATGAGCTGGATTAAATTGTTGCACATTACTTACATGTATACTAGGTGCCATTAATAAAAACTTGTGATAGTATGTGTTGATTAAGACGAGTTTCTTCATTACAATCTGATACTATAAGTTAAACTTTTGATCTGAAACTTTATTTCCAGACCAATCGTAATCGGGTTGGTGACTGACAGTGAACTCTTTTAATATTGCACTAAGGAACCTTCGAAAAATAGGGAGAACATGAATTGTAATGCTGAAGATACATTCAACTGAGTCATTAATTGATAAACACCATGTTCCGCTATGTCATGGATGGATATACTGAGGTAATAGTTTATCATTTTACTTAGTATTCCATTTACACCCTTACGATAAGGGTTATGAGAACAATAATTTCCACCACATAGAATCGATTTAATTTTAAAGTTAAAGTATTTTATGAAACAAAAAAATAATTGAATTCCGTCTACGAAACTTTTTAAAGCGATAGCACATGAGCTGGAGTAAATTGTTGCAAATTACTTACAAGTATACCAGGTGCCATTCATAAAAACTTGTGATAGTATGTCTGGATTAAGTTAAACTTTGGATTAAGTATACATGGTGCCATTACAATCTGATACTATAAGTTAAACATTGGATCTGAAACTTTATTTCTGGTCCAATCCTAATCGGGTTGATGACTAATAGTGTACTTTTTTAATATTCCACTAAAGGACCTCAAAAAAATAGGGTGAACTTGAATTGTAAAGCTGAAGATACATTCAACTGAGTCATCAATTGATGAACACAATGTTACGCTACAGTCATTGAAGGATATACTGGGGTAATAGTCCATCATTTTACTTAGTATTCCATTTACACCCTTACAATATGTGTTAGGAGAACAATAATTTCCAACAAAAAAATCAATGTAATTTTAAAATTAAAGTATTTTATGAATTAAAAATATAATTGACTTCCATCCACGAATTTTTTTAAAGCGATACCACATGAGCTGGATTAAATTGTTGCACATTACTTACATGTATACCAGGTGCCATTAATAAAAACTTGTGATAGTATGTGTCGATTAAGACGAGTTTCTTCAATACAATCTGATACTATAAGTTAAACTTTTGATCTGAAACTATATTTTCAGACCAATCTTAATCGGGTTGGTGACTGACAGTGTACTTTTTTAATATTGCACTTAGGGACCTCCGGAAAATAGGGAGAACTTGACTTGTGAAACTGAAGATATATTCGACTGAGTAATCAATTGATGACCACAATGCTCCGCTATGGTCATGGACGGATATACCGGGGTTATAGTCCATCATTTTACTTAGTATTCCATTTACAACCTTACGATAAGGATTATGAGAACAATAATTTCCACCACATAGAATCGATGTAATTTTAAAATAAAAGTATTTTATGAAATAAAAATATAATTGAATTCCGTCCACGAAACGTTTTAAAGCGATAACATATGACCTGGAGTAAATTGTTGCACATTACTTACAAGTATGCCAGGTGCCAGTAAGAAAAACCTGTGAAAGTTTATGTGGATTAAGACGAGTTTCTTCATTACAATCTGATAGTCATCAACCCGATAGCCATCATTTTGTTAGTATTCCATTTACAACCTTACTTTAAGGGTTATGAGAACTATAATTTCCACCACATAGAATCGATGTATTTTTAAAATTAAGGTATTTTATGAAATAAAAATATAATTGAATTCCATCTACAAAACTTTTTAAAGCGATAGCACATGAGCTGGAATAAATTGTTGCACAATACTTACAAGTATACCAGGTGCCATTCTGAAAAACTTATGATGGTATATGTTGATTAAGACAAGTTTCTTCATTACAATCTTATACTATAAGTTAAACTTTGGGTCTTAAACTTTATTTTCAGACCAATCGTAATTGGGTTGGTGACTGACAAGGTACTTTTTTAATATTGTACTTAGGGACCTCCGAAAAATAGGGAGAACTTGAATTGTAAAACTGAAGATATATTTAACCGGGTCATCAATTGACGACCACCATGTTCTGCTATGGTCATTGACGGATATACCGGGGTAATAGTCCATCATTTTACTTAGTATTCCATTTATACCCTAATGATAACTGTTATGAGAAAAATAATTTCCACCACATAGAATCAATGTAATTTTAAAATTAAAGTATTTTATGAAGTAAAAATATAATTGAATTCCGTCCATGAAACTTTTTAAAGCGATAGCACATGAGCTGGAGCAAATTGTTGCACATTACTTACAAATATACCAGGTGCCATTAAGAAAAACTTGTGAAAGTATATATCGATTAAGAAGAGTTTCTTCATTACAATCTGATACTATAAGTTAAACTTTTGATCTGAAACTTTATTTCCAGACCAATCGTAATCGGGTTGGTGACTGACAGTGAACTCTTTTAATATTGCACTAAGGAACCTCCGAAAAATAGGGAGAACATGAATTGTAATGCTGAAGATACATTCAACTGAGTCATCAATTGACGACCACATTGTTCCGCTATGGTCATGGACGGATATACTGGGGTAATAGTCCATCATCTTACTTAGTATTCCATTTACACCCTTACGATAAGTGTTATGAGAACAATAATTTCCACCACATAGAATCGATGTAATTTTAAAATTAAATAATTTTATGAAATAAATATAAAATTGAATCTCGTCCAGGAAACTTTTTAAAGCGATAGCACATGTGCTGGAGTAAATTGTTGCACATTACTTACAAGTATAGCAGGTGCCATTCAGAAAAACTTGTGATAGTATGTCTGGATTAAGTTAAACTTTGGATTAAGTATACATGGTGCCATTACAATCTGATACTATAAGTTAAACTTTGGATCTGAAACTTTATTTCTGGTCCAATCCTAATCGGGTTGATGACTAATAGTGTACTTTTTTAATATTCCACTAAAGGACCTCCAAAAAATAGGGAGAACTTGAATTGTAAAGCTGAAGATACATTCAACTGAGTCATCAATTGATGAACACAATGTTACACTATGGTCATTGAAGGATATACAGGGGTAATAGTCCATCATTTTACTTAGTATTCCATTTACACCCTTACAATATGTGTTAGGAGAACAATAATTTCCACCAAAAAAAATCAATGTAATTTTAAAATTAAAGTATTTTATGAATTAAAAATATAATTGAATTCCATCCATGAATTTTTTTAAAGCGATACCACATGAGCTGCAGTAAATTGTTGCATATTACTTACAAGTATACCAGGTGCCATTAAGAATAACTTGTGATAGTATGTGTCGATTAAGACGAGTTTCTTCATTACAATCTGATACTATAAGTTAAACTTTGGATCTTAAACTTTATTTTCAGACCAATCGTAATCGGGTTGGTGACTGACAAGGTACATTTTTAATATTGCACTTAGGGACCTCCGGAAAATAGGGAGAACTTGAATAGTAAAACTGAAGATATATTCAACTGGGTCATCAATTGACGACCACCTTGTTCTGCTATGGTCATGGACGGATATACCGGGGTAATAGTCCATCATTTTACTTAGTATTCCATTTATACTCTTACGATAAGTGTTATGAGAACAATAATTTCCACCACATAGAATCGATGTAATTTTAAAATTAAATAATTTTATGAAATAAAAATAAAATTGAATTCAGTCCACGAAACTTTTTAAAGCGATGGCAAATGAGCTGGAGTAAATTGTTGCACATTACTTACAAGTATACCAGGTGCCATTCAGAAAAACTTGTGATAGTATGTCTGGATTAAGTTAAACTTTGGATTAAGTATACATGGTGCCATTACAATCTGATACTATAAGTTAAACTTTGGATCTGAAACTTTATTTCTGGTCCAATCGTAATTGGGTTGATGACTTACAGTGTACTTTTTTAATATTCCACTAAAGGACCTCCAAAAAATAGGGAGAACTTGAATTGTAAAGCTGAAGATACATTTAACTGAGTCATCAATTGACGAACACAATGTTCCGCTATAGTCATTGAAGGATATACTGGGGTAATAGTCCATCATTTTACTTAGTATTCCATATACAACCTTACGATAAGGGTTATGAGAACAATAATTTCCACCACATAGAATCGACGTAATTTTAAAATTAAAGTATTTTATGAAATAAAAATATATACGAATTCCATCTACGAAACTTTTTAAAGCGATACCACATCGGCTGGAGTAAATTGTTGCATATTACTTACAAGTATACCAGGTGCGATTAAGAAAAACTTGTGATAGTTTGTGTGGATTAAGATGAGCTTCTTCATTACAATCTGATACTATAAGTTAAACTTTTGATCTGAAAATTTATTTCCAGACCAATCGTAATCGGGTTGATGACTGACAGTGAACTTTTTTAATATTGCACTATGGGACCTCCGAAAAATAGAGAGAACTTGAATTTTAATGCTGAAGATATATTCAACTGGGTCATCAATTGACGACCACCATTTTTTGCTATGGTCATGGACGGATATACCGGGGTAATAGTCCATCATTTTACTTAGTATTCCATTTATACCCTTACTATAAGTGTTATGAGAACAATAATTTCCACCACATAGAATCGATGTAATTTTAAAATCAAGGTTTTTAATGAAATAAAAATATAATTGAATTCCATCCGTGAAACATTTTCAAGCGAATGCACATAAGCTGGAGTAAATTGTTGCATATTATTTACAAGTATCCCAGGTGCCATTCAGAAAAACATATGATGGTATATGTTGATTAAGACGAGTTTCTTCATTACAATCTGATACTATAAGTTAAACTTTTGATCTGAAACTATATTTTCAGACCAATCTTAATCGGGTTGGTGACTGACAGTGTACTTTTTTAATATTGCACTTAGGGACCTCCGGAAAATAGGGAGAACTTGACTTGTGAAACTGAAGATATATTAGACTGAGTCATCAATTGACGACCACAATGCTCCGCTATGGTCATGGACGGATATACCGGGGTTATAGTCCATCATTTTACTTAGTATTCCATTTACAACCTTACGATAAGGGTTATGAGAACAATAATTTCCACCACATAGAATCGATGTAATTTTAAAACTAAAGTATTTTTTGAAATAAGAATATAATTGAATTCCGTCTACGAAACTTTTTAAAGCGATAGCACATGAGCTGGCGTAAATTGTTGCACATTACTTAAAAGTATACCAGGTGCCATTCAGAAAAACTTGTGATAGTATGTGTGGTGGATTAAGTTAAATTTTGGATTAAGTATACCAGGTGCCATTACAATCTGATACTATAAGTTAAACTTTGGATCTGAAACTTAATTTTCGGTCCTATCGTAATCGGGTTGATGACTGACAGTGTACTTTTTTAATATTTCCCTTTGGGACATCTGGAAAACAGGGAGAACTTGAATTGTAAAACTGAAGATATATTCAACAGAGTCATCAATTGACAACCACAATGTCCCGCTATGGTCATGGACGGATATACTAGGGTAATAGTCCATCATTTTACTTAGTATTCCATTTATACCCTTATAATAAGTGTTATGAGAACAATAATTTCCCCCACATAGAATCGATGAAATTTTAAAATCAATTTATTTTACGAAATAAAACTAGAATTGAATTCTGTCCATGAAACTTTTTCATGCGATAACACCTGTTCTGGAGTAAATTGTTGCACATTACTTACAAGTATACTAGTTGCCATTCAGAAAACTTGTGATGGTATATGTGGATTAAGACGAGTTTCTTCATTACAATCTTATACTTTAAATCAACCTTTGGATCTGAAACTTTATTTTCAGACCTATCGTAATCAGGTTGGTGATTTACCGTGTACTTTATTAATATTGCACTTAGGGACCTCCAGAAAATAAGGAGAACTTGAATTGTAAAACTGAAGATTTATTCAACTAAGTCATCAACTGATGACCACCATGTTCCGCTATGGTCATGGACCGATATACCGGGGTAATAGTCCATCATTTTACTTAGTATTCCAGTTACACCCTTACGATAAGTGTTATGAGAACAATAATTTCTTCCACATCGAATCGATGTAATTTTAAAATTAAAGTATTTTATGAAATAAATAAAATGAAAGTATTTTATGAAATAAAAATGTAATTGAATTCCGTCCACGAAACTTTTTAAAGCAATAGCACATGAGCTGGAGTAAAGTGTTGCACATTACTTACAAGTATACCAGGTGCCATTAAGAATAACTTGTGAAAGTATATGTGGATTAAGACGAGTTTCTTCATTACAATCTGATAATATAAGTTTAACTTTGGATCTGAAACTTTATTTTCAGACCAATCGTAATCGGGTTGGTGACTGACGGCGTACTTTCTTAATATTCACATAGGGACCTCTGAAAAATAGGGAGAATTTGAATTGTAAAACTCATTATATATTCAACTGAGTCATCAATTGACAACCACAATGTTCCGCTATGGTCATGGATGGATATACCGGGGTAATAGTCCATCATTTTACTTAGTATTCCATTTATACCCTTACTATAAGTGTTATGAGAACAATAATTTCCACCACATAGAATCGATGTAATTTTAAAATCAAGGTTTTTAATGAAATAAAAATATAATTGAATTCTATCCATGAAACATTTTCAAGCGAATGCACATAAGCTGGAGTAAATTGTTGCATATTATTTACAAGTATCCCAGGTGCCATTCAAAAAAACATACGATGGTATATGTGGATTAAGACGAGTTTCTTCATTAGAATCTGATACTATAAGTTAAACTTTTGATCTGAAACTATATTTTCAGACCAATCTCAATCGGGTTGGTGACTGACAGTGTACTTTTTTAATATTGCACTTAGGGACCTCCGGAAAATAGGGAGAACTTAACTTGTGAAACTGAAGATATATTCAACTGAGTCATCAATTGACGACCACAATGTTCCGCTATGGTCATGGACGGATATACCGTGGTTATAGTCCATCATTTTACTTAGTATTCCATTTACAACCTTACGATAAGGGTTATGAGAACAATAATTTCCACCACATAGAATCGATGTAATTTTAAAATTAAATTATTTTATGAAATAAAAATATAATTGAATTCCGTCCACGAAACATTTTAAATCGATAACATATGAGCTGGAGTAAATTGTTGCACATTACTTACAAGTATGCCAGGTGCCAGTAAGAAAAACCTGTGAAAGTTTATGTGGATTAAGACGAGTTTCTTCATTACAATCTGATACTATAAGTTAAACTTTGGATATGAAACTTTATTTTCAGACCAATTGGAATCGGGTTGGTGACTAACAGTGTACTTTTTTAATACTGCACTTAGGGACCCCCGGGAAATAGGGTGAACTTGAATTGTAAAACTGAAGATATATTCAACTGAGTCATCAATTGACGACCACGATGTTCCGCTATGGTCATGGACGGATATAGTGGGGTAATAGTCCATCATTTTACTTAGTATTCCATTTATACACTTATAATAGGCGTTATGAGAACAATAATTTCCACCACATAGAATCGATGAAATTTTAAAATCAAAGTTTTTTATGAAATAAAAATATAATTGAATTCCGTCCATGAAACTTATTAAAGCGATAGCACATGAGCTGGAGTAAATTGTTGCACATTACTTACAAGTATACCAGGTGTCATTCAGAAAAACTTATGATGGTATATGTGGATAAAGACGAGTTTCTTCATTACAATCTAATACTATAAGTTAAACTTTGGATCTGAAACTTTATTTTGAAACCAATCGTAATCAGGTTGGGGACTCAAACTGTACTTTTTTAATATTGCACTTAGGGACCTCCAAAAAATAGGGAGAACTTGAATTATAAAACTGAAGATATATTCAACTGAGTTATCACTTGAAAACCACAATGTTCCGTAATGGTCATGGACGGATATACCGGGGTAATAGTCCATCATTTTACTTAGTATTCCATTTATACCCTTATAATAAGTGTTATGAGAACAATAATTTCCACCACATAGAATCGATGAAATTTTAAAATCAATGTTTTTGGCGAAATAAAAATATAATTGAATTCCGTCCATGAAACTTTTTCGAGCGATAGCACATGAGCTGGAGTAAATTGTTGCACATTACTTAAAAGTATAACAGGTGCCATTCAGAAAAACTTTTGATGGTATATGTGGGTTAAGACGAGTTACTTCATTACAATCTTATACTATAAGTTAAACTTTGGATCTGAAACTTTATTTTCATACCAATCTTAATCAGGTTGGTGACTGACAGTGTACTTTTGTAATATTGCACTAAGGAGCCTCCGGAAAATAGGGAGAACTTGAATTGTAAAATAGAAGATATATTCAACTGCATCATCAATTGACAAACTCAATGTTCCGCAATTGTCATGGATGGATATACCAGGGTAATAGTTCATCATTTTACTTAGTATTCAATTTACACCCTTACAATAAGGGTTATGAGAACAATAATTTCCTCCACATAGAATCGATGCAATTTTAAAATTAAAGTATTTTTTGAAATAAGAATATAATTGAATTCCGTCTACGAAACTTTTTAAAGCGATAGCACATGAGCTGGCGTAAATTGTTGCACATTACTTAAAAGTATACCAGGTGCCATTCAGAAAAACTTGTGATAGTATGTGTGGTGGATTAAGTTAAATTTTGGATTAAGTATACCAGGTGCCATTACAATCTAATACTATAAGTTAAACTTTGGATCTGGAACTTTATTTTCGGTCCTATCATAATCGGGTTGATGACTGACTGTATACTTTTTTAATATTTCCCTTAGGGACATCCGGAAAACGAGGAGAACTTGAATTGTAAAACTGAATATATATTCAACAGAGTCATCAATTGACAACCACAATGTCCCGCTATGGTCATGGACGAATATACCAGGGTAATAGTCCATCATTTTACTTAGTATTCCATTTATACCCTTAAAATAAGTGTTATGAGAACAATAATTTCCCCCACATAGAATCGATGAAATTTTAAAATCAATTTTTTTTACGAAATAAAACTAGAATTGAATTCTGTCCAAGAAACTTTTTCAAGCGATAGCACCTGTTCTGGAGTAAATTGTTGCACATTACTTAAAAGTATAACAGGTGCCATTCAGAAAAACTTTTGATGGTATATGTGAATTAAGACGAGTTACTTCATTACAATCTTATACTATAAGTTAAACTTTGGATCTGAAACTTTATTTTCAGACCAATCTTAATCAGGTTGGTGACTGATAGTGTACTTTTGTAATATTGCACTAAGGAACCTCCGGAAAGTAGGGAGAACTTGAATTGTAAAATAGAAGATATATTCAACTGCATCATCAATTGACAAACTCAATGTTCCGCAATTGTCATGGATGGATATACCAGGGTAATAGTTCATCATTTTACTTAGTATTCAATTTACACCCTTACAATAAGGGTTATGAGAACGATAATTTCCACCACATAGAATCGATGCAATTTTAAAATTAAAGCATTTTTTGAAATAAGAATATAATTGAATTCCATCTATGAAACTTTTTAAAGCGATAGCACATGAGCTGGCGTAAATTGTTGCACATTACTTAAAAGTATACCAGGTGTCATTCAGAAAAACTTGTGATAGTATGTGTGGTGGATTAAGTTAAATTTTGGATTAAGTATACCAGGTGCCATTACAATCTGATACTATAAGTTAAACTTTGGATCTGGAACTTTATTTTCGGTCCTATCGTAATCGGGTTGATGACTGACAGTGTACTTTTTTAATATTTCCCTTAGGGACATCCGGAAAACAGGGAGAACTTGAATTGTAAAACTGAAGATATATTCAACAGAGTTATCAATTGACAACCACAATGTCCCGCTATGGTCATGGACGAATATACCAGGGTAATAGTCCATCATTTTACTTAGTATTCCATTTATACCCTTATAATAAGTGTTATGAGAACAATAATTTCCCCCCACATAGAATCGATGAAATTTTGAAATCAATTTTTTTTTACGAAATAAAACTATAATTGAATTCTGTCCATGAAACTTTTTCAAGGGATGGCACCTGTTCTGGAGTAAATTGTTGCACATTACTTACAAGTATACTACGTGCCATTCAGAAAACTTGTGATGGTATATGTAGATTAAGACGAGTTTCTTCATTACAATCTTATACTTTAATTCAAACTTTGGATCTGAAACTTTATTTTCAGACCTATCGTAATCAGGTTGGTGATTTACCGTGTACTTTTTTAATATTGCACTTAGGGACCTCCAGAAATAAAGGAGAACTTGAATTGTAAAACTGAAGATATATTCAACTAAGTCATCAACTGATGACCACCATGTTCCGCTATGGTCATGGACGGATATACCGGGGTAATAGTCCGTCATTTTACTTAGTATTCCAGTTACACCCTTACGATAAGTGTTATGAGAACGATAATTTCTACCACATCGAATCGATGTAATTTTAAAATTAAAGTATTTTATGAAATAAATAACATGAAAGTATTTTATGAAATAAAAATGTAATTGAATTTCGTCCACGAAACTTTTTAAAGCAATAGCACATGAGCTAGAGTAAAGTGTTGCACATTACTTACAAGTATACCAGGTGCCATTAAGAATAACTTGTGAAAGTATATGTGGATTAAGACGAGTTTCTTCATTACAATCTGATAATATAAGTTTAACTTTGGATCTGATACTTTATTTTCGGACCAATCGTAATCGGGTTGGTGACTGACAGCGTACTTTCTTAATATTCACATAGGGACCTCCGAAAAATAGGGAGAATTTGAATTGTAAAACTCATTATATGTTTAACTGAGTCATCAATTGACAACTACAATGTTCCGCTATGGTCATGGATGGATATACCAGGGTAATAGTCCATCATTTTACTTAGTATTCCATTTATACACTTATAATAGGCGTTATGAGAACAATAATTTCCACCACATAGAATCGATGAAATTTTAAAATCAAAGTTTTTTATGAAATAAAAATATAATTGAATTCCGTCCATGAAACATTTTCAAGCGAATGCACATAAGCTGGAGTAAATTGTTGCATATTATTTACAAGTATCCCAGGTGCCATTCAGAAAAACATACGATGGTATATGTAAATTAAGACGAGTTTCTTCATTACAATCTGATACTATAAGTTAAACTTTTGATCTGAAACTATATTTTCAGACCAATCTTAATCGGGTTGGTGACTGACAGTGTACTTTTTTAATATTGCACTTAGGGACCTCCGGAAAATAGGGAGAACTTGACTTGTGAAACTGAAGATATATTCAACTGAGTCATCAATTGACGACCACAATGTTCCGCTATGGTCATGGACGGATATACCGGGGTTATAGTCCATCATTTTACTTAGTATTCCATTTACAACCTTACGATAAGGGTTATGAGAACAATAATTTCCACCACATAGAATCGATGTAATTTTAAAATTAGATTATTTTATGAAATAAAAATATAATTGAATTCCGTCCACGAAACATTTTAAATCGATAACATATGAGCTGGAGTAAATTGTTGCACATTACTTACAAGTATGCCAGGTGCCAGTAAGAAAAACCTGTGATAGTTTATGTGGATTAAGACGAGTTTCTTCATTACAATCTGATACTATAAGTTAAACTTTGGATATGAAACTTTATTTTCAGACCAATCGGAATTGGGTTGGTAACTAACAGTGTACTTTTTTAATACTGCACTTAGGGACCTCCGCGAAATAGGGAGAACTTGAATTGTAAAACTGAAGATATATTCAACTGAGTCATCAATTGACGACCACGATGTTCCGCTATGGTCATGGACGGATATAACGGGGTAATAGTCCATCATTTTACTTAGTATTCCATTTATACACTTATAATAGGCGTTATGAGAACAATAATTTCCACCACATAGAATCGATGAAATTTTAAAATCAAAGTTTTTTATGAAATAAAAATATAATTGAATTCCGTCCATGAAACTTATTAAAGCGATAGCACATGAGCTGGAGTAAATTGTTGCACATTACTTACAAGTATACCAGGTGTCATTCAGAAAAACTTATGATGGTATATGTGGATAAAGACGAGTTTTTTCATTACAATCTAATACTATATGTTAAACTTTGGATTTCAAACTTTATTTTCAGACCAATCGTAATCAGGTTGGGGACTAAAACTGTACTTTTTTAATATTGCACTTAGGGACCTCCGAAAAATAGGGAGAACTTGAATTATAAAACTGAAGATATATTCAACTTAGTTATCACTTGACAACCACAATGTTCCGCTGTGGTCATGGACGGATATACCGGGGTAATAGTCCATCGTTTTACTTAGCATTCCATTTATACCCTTATAATAAGTGTTATGAGAACAATAATTTCCACCACATAGAATCGATGAAATTTTAAAATCAATGTTTTTGGCAAAATGAAAATATAATTGAATTCCGTCCATGAAACTTTTTCGAGCGATAGCACATGAGCTGGAGTAAATTGTTGCACATTACTTAAAAGTATAACAGGTGCCATTCAGAAAAACTTTTGATGGTATATGTGGATTAAGACGAGTTACTTCATTACAATCTTATACTATAAGTTAAACTTTGGATCTGAAACTTTATTTTCATACCAATCTTAATCAGGTTGGTGACTGACAGTGTACTTTTGTAATATTGCACTAAGGAGCCTCCGGAAAATAGGGAGAACTTGAATTGTAAAATAGAAGATATATTCAACTGCATCATCAATTGACAAACTCAATGTTCCGCAATTGTCATGGATGGATATACCAGGGTAATAGTTCATCATTTTACTTAGTATTCAATTTACACCCTTACAATAAGGGTTATGAGAACAATAATTTCCTCCACATAGAATCGATGCAATTTTAAAATTAAAGTATTTTTTGAAATAAGAATATAATTGAATTCCGTCTACGAAACTTTTTAAAGCGATAGCACATGAGCTGGCGTAAATTGTTGCACATTACTTAAAAGTATACCAGGTGCCATTCAGAAAAACTTGTGATAGTATGTGTGGTGGATTAAGTTAAATTTTGGATTAAGTATACCAGGTGCGTATACCAGGTGCCATTACAATCTGATACTATAAGTTAAACTTTGGATCTGAAACTTAATTTTCGGTCCTATCGTAATCGGGTTGATGACTGACAGTGTACTTTTTTAATATTTCCCTTAGGGACATCCGGAAAACAAGGAGAACTTGAATTGTAAAACTGAATATATATTCAACAGAGTCATCAATTGACAACCACAATGTCCCGCTATGGTCATGGACGGATATACCAGGGTAATAGTCCATCATTTTACTTAGTATTCCATTTATACCCTTAAAATAAGTGTTATGAGAACAATAATTTCCCCCACATAGAATCGATGAAATTTTAAAATCAATTTTTTTTACGAAATAAAACTAGAATTGAATTCTGTCCAAGAAACTTTTTCAAGCGATAACACCTGTTCTGGAGTAAATTGTTGCACATTACTTACAAGTATACTAGGTGCCATTCAGAAAACTTGTGATGGTATATGTAGATTAAGACGAGTTTCTTCATTACAATCTTATACTTTAATTCAAACTTCGGATCTGAAACTTTATTTTCAGACCTATCGTAATCAGGTTGGTGATTTACCGTGTACTTTTTTAATATTTCACTTAGGGACCTCCAGAAAATAAGGAGAACTTAAATTGTAAAACTGAAGATATATTCAACTAAGTCATCAATTGATGACCCCCATGTTCCATTATGGTCATGGACCGATATACCGGGGTAATAGTCCATCATTTTACTTAGTATTCAGTTACACCCTTACGGTAAGTGTTATGAGAACAATAATTTCTACCACATCGAATCGATGTAATTTTAAAATTAAAGTATTTTATGAAATAAATAAAATTAAAGTATTTTTATGAAATAAAAATGTAATTGAATTCCGTCCACGAAACTTTATAATGCAATAGCACATGAGCTGGAGTAAAGTGTTGCACATTACTTACAAGTATACCAGGTGCCATTAAGAATAACTTGTGAAAGTATATGTGGATTAAGACGAGTTTCTTCATTACAATCTGATAATATAAGTTTAACTTTGGATCTGAAAATTTATTTTCAGACCAATCGTAATCGGGTTGGTGACTGACAGCATACTTTCTTAATATTCACATAGGGACCTCCGAAAAATAGGGAGAATTTGAATTGTAAAACTCATTATATATTCAACTTAGTCATCAATTGACAACCACAACGTTCCGCTATGGTCATGGATGGATATACCGGGGTAATAGTCCATCATTTTTACTTAGTATTCCAGTTACATCCTTACGATAAGTGTTATGAGAACAATAATTTTAACCACATAGAATCGATGTGATTTTAAAATTAAATCATTTTATGAAATAAAAATGTAATTGAATTCCGTCCAGAAAAGTTTTTAAAGCAATAGCACATGAGCTAGAGTAAAGTGTTGGACATTTTTTTTTAAATTAAAGACCATCCGAGGATGGGGTGGTATTTATTAGGCTCCCCAGGCCAAAGTAGGCGCTAAAAGTTAATTTAAAGACCATCCGAGGATGGGGTGGTATTTATTAGGCTCCCCAGGACAACTTAATAGGCGCTAAAAGTTGTGTACGTTACAATTTACAAAAAGATCATCCCTAAGATGATCCCAGAGCTAAATAAGCTCTTGAAACAATACAGCATTTGCTTCCAAAAGTGATGGATCAACCTAGTACATTATAAGAGCGAATAGCTAAGTAAAATATAGTACAGTCTAAGTAACCATTCGGCTAGTAAACCACGAACAGGTCGGGGAATCGAAGAATCAAGACCCCTATATGTCAACGGTGTACCAGCCAAAATGAAAATTTTGTTCCTGATCGATGTATCATTCCAGAATGACTTCTTCGGATAGCAGTTGAGGAGTTTGATTTCCTCTGGAGAGTTAGGCATATTGCTGTGACTTCCTCTTGGTCGGAAGAGGTGTGTCCAAAAGTAGCTCCGTACTCCTTAAGCATGCATCAGGGAGCCATATCCAGGATACCTGCGAGAACAGAAAAAGAGAACTAGCAGTATTTGAACTAAAGACAGAGAGTCAAACTGCAAAAGTAATACTGTAACAGTAAGAGATACTATGATAGCTAAAGAAAAGACCATTTCTATGTCAGACGGGTATCCATCCGGGATCCTATACGAATCACTGGATAACCAATGCAATCGAGCAATAGTAATCCCCTGAGAAAAAGGGGTATTGAACTGTAATTTAAATCACCCTGTAGGAGGTTTTCCTTAGCAAATTTTGCCAAGAAGTCAGTAGCCACATTAGCTTCTCTAGGAATATGCTGAATCGGGATTAAGCACTGTTTTGCATTAAGTTCACTGCAGATGGAGAAAACTCTCCATGGGCAGGTGCTAGGTTTCTGGATACCCCTAACAGCATTTAAGCAATCAGATTCAATCACACAGTTATCTAAAGCTAGTTCTGAACATATGACATATCCACATTGTATCGCAAACAGTTCGGCATGTAATGAGGATGGGCTTTGGAAAGTTTTGACTCTGAATTTAACCACATATCCATTACAATCTCTCACTATTACTGCAGCAGAGGAAAGACCAGTAGAGATCCATGTTGCATCAGTATTGATTTTGTAACCATGTATTGGTTTTTTCCAATGAACCACAGTAATAACTTTTTTCTTTTTCTGTAAAATATGTGGGATAATTTTGTCCTGAATCCATTGCTTATGCCTCTCTCTATTACCTCTCAAAATATGAGCTGTGAATATTTGATAGATCGTGTCATTAATTTCATAAACACAAGCATCATGTGAGAATGGTCTATTGTCAAAAATGACTTTGTTCCTATGGGTCCAGAGGGTCCAAATTGTCACCAGCAGAGCAGCAATGATCAAGTTGGCATGAATATTAGAATCAGCACTATATGATAAGTAAAATTGTACCCTACTTTTTAAATCCCTAAAGCCTTTTTGTTGTAACCGTAAAAAGGAATGCACACTCTGCCAGACAGCACAAGAAGAGGTGCCAGAATTGAAGAAGTGATCCAAATTATCTAAACTGTCCGTGCATAGAAGGCAAATCGAAGCTAAATAAAAACCCATCCTTCTTAAGATATTATCAAAAGGAAGCAAATTGTTTAGGGCCCTCCAAAGAAGCACAGACATTTTTCTAGGTACGAAAGGGGACCAAACCTTTTTAAGATGTTGTATCTGTGGTCCTCTTTGTCTGAGAATAATATAGGCCGAGCTTACTGAGAAGTTTCCATCAATTGTGGGAGTCCAAACTAGGTTGTCTTCATGAGTGTACTCCAGCTGCACATCCTGCAAAATATGAATGATGTTGGTAGCCAGATGTGGCTCCAGATTTGGTAAGAGTGCAGTTTTGTTATTGATGAAATACCTGAGAAAGATATCATGAAAAGGAATATCAATATTTTCTGGCCATTTATAACAGAGAGCACCATTTCCTGTCCAGTTTGCATTCCAAAAAGAACATTCCCCATTGCCAAAAATAACTCTGGATAAACTGTTTGTCATAGCAGTTATCCTGGTGATTCTACCCCAAATGTGTGATTTTTTGTAAGAAGAGGGTAGTGACCATAACAGAGTTGACCATTGGGTGTTGTTTGTTTGGAGCTTCCACCATAATTTACATGAGAAAGCATCTACTACTGCATTTAGGTCCCTAAAACCTATACCATTTTCTTCCACTGGATAACTCATTTTTTTCCAAGGCCTCCACCTTTTCCTTTCTGAATATACACTTTGTCCCCAGAATAGGTCTGAAGCCATTTTTTCCATTCTTTTTAAAACTATCCTTGGTGGTTTTAAAACTCCAAAAATATGGATTGGAATTGACAGAAAGCAGAGATTAATTAAAATAATTTTACCAGCTAAGCTCAACCATCTGTTCTTCCAATTATTTATCAACTTCTCCATTCTTTCTATTACAGGTAAATAATGAATCTTTAAATTACGATCTGTGAAAATAGGAACACCGAGGTATTTAAAAGGAAAGGAACCTTTTACCATCCCCAGTAATCTCCTAGCAGACTGAATGTGATGTGGAGGTGTATTATGAGAGATAAAAAATTCTGATTTTGCAAAGCTTACTTTTTGACCCGAGGTTTCCTCATAAGCAATCAGAAAATGTTTAAACCTCCTTAAGTTTTTGGTCTCAGAATTCAGAAAAACAGCAGTGTCATCAGCGTACATGAGATGAGTAAGGGGTGCGCAAGCTTTGGGGAAACTAAAATATCCTAAATATCCTATGTTAAACATTTTCTTGAGACATCTAGAAAAAGACTCTGATAGAATATTATAAAGGAAAGGGGAGAGAGGGTCACCTTGCTTGATCCCCCTAGTGGAAGAAAAAGAACCTGATGTTACCCCATTTATTAGAACAGAGAATTAGCTAAAGCAATGTTATGCATAATTAGCCTGACAAATTTACCATGAAAATCGAACCGTAGGAGAATGGAGTTTAGGAATGACCAAGAAACCCTATCAAAAGCCTTTTGCATGTCAAGTTTAACAATGAGATTAGGAGTCTTAGATTTCGTAGACAATAATCTGGTCATTTCTTGCATTAGAATCACATTTTCTGAAATGTCCCTTCCTTTGATAAATGCACTTTGTTCAGGTGAAATCAGTAAATGCATTAAAGGTTTGATCCTCTCCATTAACCATTTTTTAGAAAACTTTATTAACGAAGTTGGATAAACTAATTGGTCTAAAATATGCAAATGTATTTGGGATAGCTTTTTTTGGAATTAGAGTGAGCCAAGTTCTAGAAATGGCTTTAGGGATGCATCCATTATTTAAAAAATCATTTGCAGCTTCTAAAAGATCTTCCTTAATGGTTTCCCAGAATGAGGTGTAAAAATCACCTGAGAAACCATCAGATCCTGGTGCACTTGATTTGTTAAGGTCAAAAACTGCATATTTCAGTTCCTGTGAGCTAAAAGGATTAAGCAAAAGATTATTCTGTTGATCAGTCAAAACTCTAGGAATTTCTTGCAGAAAGTGTTTAAAATAAGTTCCCTTTTTTTGTGAGACATCCTCATTAAGTAATTCCTGATAAAAACGAACCCCCTCTTCTTTAATCAGATTTGGATCAGTTATCCAAATCCCTTTTCCATCTTTTATTTTAACTATTCTAGATCTGGCTTTCTTTTCCTTAATGGTGTGATGAAAGTATTTAGTGTTTGCATCTCCCTGTTTTAACCAGTTTAGCCTAGCTTTTTGCTTCAGGAAAATATTGTGTTCCTTCTGTACTTTAAGAAGCGTAGCTTTTGATTTCATGAGTTCTTTTAAAACTAATTCATCCTGAGTCTGCTGAAACAAGATTTCCAAATCATTGACTTTTGATTCAGATTGTAACAGATTATTATTTACATTGCCAAATATGTTTTTGTTCCAATCCTTAATTACAATCTTAAGTCTCTTTAGTTTGTGAACCAACTTATGCATCCCAGTTAGGGTAGATGTTAATTTCCAATTTGATTCCACTAATTCTCTAAAATCATGTCTATTTGTCCACATTTCCTGATATCTAAAAGGTCTTGGAGCCTGTTATTCAGCAGATTGGACAGATAGTAATAGAGGGGAAGGATCAGAAGTCATTCTGTTTAGAACCTGTATATAACTGTTTGGAAAAAGATCCAACCATTCTAAATTACTCACACCCCTATCTAATCTTTGGAACTGGAGATCCTTACATTTATCCCTGAACCTATTGTTGCTCCAAGTGAAAGAGTTTCCTACAGTAGGGATATCATGCAAATCCAAGGTGGTTAAGAAATCATTAAATTGATTCATACTTTTCCTAGGAGTTGACTTTCTACCTTTATATTCAGAGACCGAGGCAACAGTATTGAAATCCCCTATGTATATGGATGGATTAGGTGTTGGTATTTTAAATCAGACCATGAGCATTCCCTCAGCTGTCTATGTACACTAGCATAAATGAAAAAAAATTCCAATTGACAGCGATGGCATTATCTATTACTCTTGCCTAAAGATACTGATCAGATTCATTTAAAATAGCTAAACTGAATACATGATTCCATAAAATCCAAATCTTAGCATTCTGGGCATGGAGGGCATTATTATAACCAAGTTCATGCTTCAAATTGTTTAGGTTCTGTTTATCATGCCATGGTTCAATTAAGCATAGAATGTCTATCTTGTGTTTCAAATTAAGAGCCTTTAATCTATCCAGAGAAGTACCATAACCCCTAACATTCCAGACCATAATATTTCCTATTTTTGTGTATTTTATCATTTAAAACTAGGGGGGTTGCTTTTTGTGATGATCTTAATTTCCTTAATTTAATTACTGGGGCATTACTATTTTTACCCCTCTTGTCTTCACTTTTCTTCAAAATATCTGATGTAGAGATACTTACCTCCAGTTGAGCAACTTGCTTTACAGATCTGTTGTGTTCTTCAGAGCTGATTGGATCTTGGATTACAGGGCATGGAGCTTTCTCTTCAGGGAAAAACAGCTCTGCATCAGGAGCTTGCTCTTCTGAAACACTCAGTGATGAAAGAGGAGTGGACAAAATCTTCATTTTGTCTACATTTTCTGCATCAATAATAGGTGGCACAACTTCCTGTGATTCCAATGACTCATGGAAAATGTCTACAACTTCTTCTTCATGGGCAACTAAGTCATCTTCCTGTAAGTCAGTTAAGGTGTGGAAAGCATTTGATATAGAAACCATATTCTTCTTAACTAACTCTTCCTGAATAGGTGGGAGTTCTGGCTGTTGTGTCTTTTTTCTCCAAAAAAAATTAGTAATAGGTTTTGAGATATCATCCAATGAATAGAAAGGAATATTTCTTTTCACATGACTAACTGATATTTCATTCCTGGTATTATTTCTTTCCTTTGTAGAATCTGTTTTCATATTTTGAAACTGGAAGTCAATTTCCTTTTGGGAAACTGATAGGTTAGAGGGGCCTTCCATACCCAGTGATACATTAGAGGCTTAGCCTAGGTTTTTCTGAATAACAACCGATTGAATATCATTAGACACTGTAGCTAGTTTAACCTTGTTCACATTAGTTTCCGCCAATTTCTTACTGTTTTTTCTCAGTTCTGGATGCAGGAAGTTACAGTTATCCTGATTGTGGCCAATAATTCTACAGTGAGTACAATACAAAGGCAACTGATCATATTCAATATGGTAATCTGCTACTTTATTGCCAATTCCTACCACTATTGAATTAGAGAGTTGAGACAAGAGATCCACTTCTACACATACTTTAATTGCAGAAGGTCTACTTAGAGCATTAGTAGCAGCATCCATTTTGAGAAATTTTCCTATCTGGCTGCTAATGCCTATAATAGCCGAGGTATTATAAAAATGTAAGGGTAGTTGGTGAATGGTTACCCATGCTGGAACAACAGATGATTCGACAGTAGGAGAGAAATCTGGAGTCCACTTCTGAACCTTCATTGTCGATCCCTGAACCATCCATTGGCCCTTCATCCAACACCGTTGATAATCTTCGCTATCCTGGAAATGAATAAGAACATGTCGATAGTCAATTGATCCCAATTGGTACTTAACTTTAAACCCAATTTATTTGAAAGCAGAAACGAGTTTCTCCATAGGAGGTTTCCCCCCATTAAATTTTCCGACCAAGGCATTCTGGTAATGAGAAGCCAGAATCTCTCCTTCCTCAGGGGGAGGATGAAAGCCAATTTGCCCTTATATTCAGTAATAGGGTGCAAATTGGGCGTGTCTGGAAGGGAAGATATAAGCGGTGAAAGTTTTGTATTCAAAGCTTGTAGGAAGCTTTTGTTTATGGAAGAGATGGGATCAGAGGTTTGGTTAGATGTCGGAGACGCCATGACCTTCAACCAGGATCAGAGGAAAGAGCCGTTAAATAGAGAAAATGGAAAAAAGAAGAAAAAACAGTAACAGAATTTTGTGAATAGTATTAGAAGTGTGTGTTTCGCACTCAGAGTCGCACGCAGTAACAGTGCTTTCGCTTTCCTTTTATTTCTCCCTTAAAGTGTTGCACATTACTTACAAGTATACTAGGTGCCATTAAGAATAACTTGTGAAAGTATATGTGGATTGAGACGAGTTTCATCATTACAATCTGATACTATAAGTTAAACTTTGGATCTGAAACTTTGTTTTCAGACCAATCGTAATCGGGTTGATGACTGATAGTGTACTTTTTTAATATTGCACTTTGGTACCTCCGGAAAACAGGGAGAACTTGAATTCTAAAACTGAAGATATATTCAACAGAGTCATCAATTGACGACCACAATGTTCCGCTATGGTCACGGATGGATATACCGGGGTAATAGTCCATCATTTTACTTAGTATTCCATTTATACCCTTATAATAAGAGTTATGAGAACAATAATTTCCACCACATAAAATCGATGAAATTTTAAAATTAAAGTATTGTATGAAATAAAAATATAATTGAATTCCGTCCATGAAACTTTTTAAAGCTATAGCACATGAGCTGGAGTAAATTGTTGCACATTACTTACCAGTATACCAGGTGCCTTTCAGAAAAACTTGTGAAAGTATGTGTGGATTAAGTCGAGTTTCTTCATTACAATCTGATACTATAAGTTAAACTTTGGATCTTAAACTTTATTTTCAGACCAATCGTAATCGGGTTGATGACTGACAGTGTACTTTTTTAATATTGCACTAAGGGACCTCCGAAAAATAGGGAGAACTACAATTGTAAAACTGATGATACATTAAACTGAGTCATCAAATTTTTTAATATTGCACTAAGGGACCTCCGCTATGGTCACAGACAGATATAGCGGGGTAATAGTCCATCATTTTACTTAGTATTCCATTTATACACTTATAATAAGTGTTATGAGAACAATAATTTTCACCACATAGAATCGATGAAATTTTAAAATCAAAGTTTTTTATGAAATAAAAATATAATTGAATTCCGTCCATGAAACTTTTTAAAGCTATTGCACATGAGCAGGAGCAAATTGTAGCATATTACTTACAAGTATACCAGGTGCCATTAAGAAAAACTTGTGAAAGAATATGTGGATTAATACGAGTTTCTTCATTACAATCTGATACTATAAGTTAAATTTGGATCTGAAACTTTATTTTCAGACCAATCGTAATAGGGTTGATGACTGACAGTGTACTTTTTAAATTTTGCACGTAGGGACTTCCGAAAAATAAGGAGAACTTGAATTGTAAAGCTGAAGATACATTCAACTGAGTCATCAATTGACAAACACAATGTTCCGCTATGGTCATGGACGAATATACCAGGGTAATAGTCCATCATTTTACCTAGTATTCCATTTACACCCTTACGATAAGGGTTATGAGAACAATAATTTCCACCCCATAGAATAGATATAATTTTAAAATCAAAGTTTTTTATGAAATAAAAATGTAATTGAATTATGTACATGAAACTTTTTAAAGCGATAACACATGACCTGAAGTAAATTGTTGCACATTACTTACAAGTATACTAGGTGCCATTCAGAAAAACTTGTGATATTATGTGTGGATTAAGACGAGTTTCTTCATTACAATCTGAAACTATAAGTTAAACTTTGGATCTAAAACTTTATGTTCAGACCTATCGTAATCAGGTTAGTGACTGACAGCGTACTTTTTTTATATTGCACTTAGGGACCTCCGGAAAATAGGGAGAACTTGAATTGTAAAACCAAAGATATATTCAATTGAGTCATCAATTGACGACCACAATGTTCCGCTATGGTCATGGACGGATATACCGGGGTAATAGTCCACCATTTTACCTAGTATTCCATTTTCACCCTTACGATAAGGGTTATGAGAACAATAATTTCCACCACATAGAATCGATATAATTTTAAAATTAAAGTATTTTATGAAATAAAAATATTATTGAATTCCGTCTGCGAAACTTTTTAAAGCGATAGCACATGAGCTGGAGTAAATTGTTGCACATTACTTACAAGTATACCAGGTGCCATTCAGAAAAACTTGTGATAGTATGTGTGGATTAAGACGAGTTTCTTCATTACAATCTGATATTGTAAGTTAAACTTTGGATCTAAAACTTTTTTTTCACACCAATCGTAATCGGGTTGGTGATTGACAGTGTACTTTTTTAATATTGCACTTAGGGACCTCCAAAAAATAGGGAGAACTTGTATTGTAAAACTGAAGATATGTTCAACCGAGTCATGAATTGACGACCACAATGTTCTGCTATGGTTGTGGACGGATATACTGTGGTAATAGTCCATCATTTTACTTAGTATTCCATTTATACCCTTATAATAAGTGTTATGAGAACAATAATTTCCACCACATAGAATAGATGAAATATTAAAATCAAACTTTTTTAGGAAATAAAAATATAATTGAATTCCGTCTACGAAAATTTTTAAAGCGATAGCACATGAGCTGGAGTAAATTGTTGCACATTACTTACAAGAATACTAGGTGCCATTAAGAAAAACTTGTGTAAGAATATGTGGATTAAGACGAGTTTCTTCATTACAATCTGATACTATAAGTTAAACTTTGGATCTGAAACTTTTTTTTCACACCAATCGTAATCAGGTTGATGACTGACAGTGTACCTTTTTCATATGGCACTTAGGGACCACCGGAAAATAGGGAGAACTTGAATTGTAAAACTGAAGATATATTCAACTGAGTCATCAATTGACGACCACAATGTTCCACTATGGTCATAGACGGAAATACCGGGGTTATAGTCCATCATTTTACTTTGTATTCCATTTACACCCTTACGATAAGGGTTATGAGAACAATAATTTCCACCACATAGAATCAATGTAATTTTAAAATTAAAGTATTTTATGAAATAAAAACATAACTGAATTCCACCAACGAAACTTTTTTAAAGCGATAGCTCATGAGCTGGAGTAAATTGTTGCACATTACTTACAAGTATACCAGGTGCCATTCAGAAAAACTTGTGATAGTATGTGTGGATTAAGACGAGTTTCTTCATTACAATATAAAAATTATTTTTCACACTAATCGTAATCGGGTTGATGACTGACAGTGTACTTTTTAAATATTGCACTTAGGGACTTCCAGAAAATAGGGAGAACTTGAATTGTAAAACTGAAGATATATTCAACTAAGTCATCAATTGACGACCACAATGTTCCGCTATGGTCATGTAAGGATATACCGGGGTAATAGTCCATCATTTTACTTAGTATTCCATTTATACACTTATAATAAGTGTTATGAGAACAATAATTTCCACCACATAGAATCGATGAAATTTTAAAATCAAAGTTATTTATGAAATAAAAATTTAATTGAATTCCGTCCATGAAACTTTTTAAAGCGATAGCACATGAGCTGGAGCAAATTGTAGCATATTACTTACAAGTATACCAGGTTCCATTAAGAAAAACTTGTGAAAGAATATGTGGATTAATACGAGTTTCTTCATTACAATCTGATACTATAAGTTAAACTTTTGATCTGAAACTTTATTTTCAGACCAATCGTAATCGTGTTGGTGACTGACATTGTACTATTTTAATATTGCACTTAGGGACCTCCGAAAAATAGGGAGAACTTGAATTGTAAAGCTGAAGATACCGAGCAATCAATTGACAAACACAATGTTCTGCGATGGTCATGGATGAATATACCGGGGTAATAGTCCATCATTTTACCTAGTATTCCATTTACACCCTTCCGATAAGGGTTATGAGAACAATAACTTCCACCCCTTAGAATTGATATAATTTTAAAAAATAAAGTGTTTTATGAAATAAAAATATAATTGAATTATGCACATGAAACTTTTTAAAGCGATAGCACATGAGCTGGAGTAAATTGTTGCACATTACTTACAAGTATACTAGGTGCCATTCAGAAAAACTTGTGATATTATGTGTGGATTAAGACGAGTTTCTTCATTACAATCTGATACTATAAGTTAAACTTTGGATTTGAAACTTTATTGTAAGACCTATCGTAATCAGGTTGGTGACTGACAGCGTACTTTTTTAATATTGCACTTAGGGACCCCCAGAAAATAGGGAGAACTTGAATTGTAAAACTGAAGATATATTCAATTGAATCATCAATTGACGACCACAATGTTCCGCTATGGTCATAGACGGATAAAAAATTATATTTTCTATCAATTTGTTATATCACATGATTTGTGTACTGGCTAATCCTTTGTGTGCGAATTGATGTGCGAAAAACACACTAAAGGCACTGTTCATAATTCAGTTACTTTCACTATTTCTTCTTCTTCTTTCTTTGCTGCCTAACGGCTCTTTCTGCTGAATCTGGGTGACGGCCATGGCATCTCCGATGCCAAACCTGTCATCTGATCACACCTCTACCACAAGCAAAAGTTTTCTTCAAGCCTTGAATACAAAATAATCACCACTCACAAACACCCTCCCAGATACGCCTAATCTCCACCAAATTACTGAATATAAGGGTAAACTGGCTTTCATCCTCCCACCGGAGGAAGGAGATATTCTGGCCTCTCATTACCAGAATGCCTTGGTTGGCAAATTCAACAGGGGCAAACCGTCAATGGAGAATCTAGCTGCTGCTTTTAAATCAATTGGGTTTAAGGCTAAGTTCCAATTGGGATCAATTGATTACCGACACATTCTTATTCGGTTTCAGGATTGCGATGATTACCAGCGGTGCTGGATGAAGGGCCAATGGATGGTCTATGGAGCTTCAATGAAGGTCCAGAAGTGGACTCCGAATTTCTCACCTATAGCAGAATCTTCAATTGTTCCCGCATGGGTAACTATCCATCAATTGCCTTTACACTTTTACAATACTTCTGCGATTATGGGTATTAGTAGTCAGATTGGTAAATTTCTGAAAATGGATGATGCAACTCATGCTCTAGCTAGACCCTCTGCAATTAAGGTTTGTGTGGAAGTAGATCTTACGGCTCAACTCCCAAATTCTATAGTTGTAGGAATTGGAAGTAGCTGACTATTTTATTGAATATGATCAGCTACCTCAGTATTGTAATCACTGTAAGATCATTGGCCATAGTGAGGTAAATTGTAACTTCCTGCATCCAGAATTGAAAAAAGAGAGCATAAACCTAGCTAAGGCAACTCTGACAAAGGATAGAATAGATAATGGAAAAGAGGATAACCACCCAGAAAAAACTCAGGAAATCCTAGAACATGACTCTAATGCTACATTGGAACTGGAAGGACCATCTAAATTATCAGTCTCCCGAAAGGAATCGGAATTCCAGACTCAGAACCTGAAAACAGATCATAATAAGGGTGGGAATAATTTGAGGAGAGAAAATCCTGACTTACATGTTAAAAGAAATAAACCTTTCTACTCTTTGGATGATATCTCCAAACCTATTACCAACCTCTTTTGGAGGGAAAAAACCCAACAATCAGAACCCTTTCCTACTCAGGATGATCAAGTTACAAGGAACATGGTTTCCATATCAAACGCTTTCCATACTTTGACTAACCTACAGGAGGAGGATACTGATGCTCAAGAGGAAGATGTAGTGGACATCTTCCATGAATCATTGGAATCACATGAAGTACAGATACCTCAGATAGAAGCTAAAAAAAGAGGCTCCTGTTCTGGTGCAAAGTTCCCCTGAAATACAAGAATGTTCCTTACCTCAGGACCCAAACTACGAAGGTGTACATAGCTCTGCTGCGAAGCAAACAGAACAACAGCAGGTTAGTATTTCTCCATCAGATAAACTGAAGAAAGATGTAGATAAAAGGGGTAAAAATACAAAAGTCTCAGTGAATAATTTAAGGAAACTTAGATCCTCTCAAAAAGCTACCCCCCCAGTTTTGATACAATACACCAAAATAGGGAATATACTGGTGTGGAATGTTAGGGGATACGACACTTCACTGGATAGACTAAAATCCTTAACTAGGAAACACAAGATTGACATTCTATGTCTAATTGAACCATGGCATGAAAACCAGAATTTGAACCTATTGAAACATGAACTTGGTTATACTAATGCTATTCATGCTCACATTGCTAAGATTTGGCTTCTCTGGAATCAGAATTTCAGTTTGACAACTGTTACTCAATCTGACCAGTTCATACAAACTAGAGTTACAGAAAATGCCACTTCAGCCTATTGGAATGTTTATTTTATTTATGCTAGTGTACATAGACAATTGAGAGAAAAATTGTGGTCAGATTTACAAATTTCAATAACTGCTCCATCAGTCTTAATTGGTGATTTCAATACTGTGGCATATGTTAATGAATATAAAGGCAGGAAATCTACCCCAAGGAAAAGCATGAAACAATTTAAAGAATTTCTAACTATGAATGACTTACATGAAATACCTACTGTGGGTAATTCTTTCACTTGGAGCAACAATAGATATAAAGATAAAGGGAAGGATCTACAGTTTCAATGGCTAGATAGGGGAATATGTAACTTAGAATGGCTGGATCTTTTTCCTAATAGCTCTATACAAGTTTTAAACAGAATGACTTCTGATCATTCTACTCTCCTCTTAACTATTCAATCTGCTGTAGAATTATCTCCAAGACCTTTCAGGTACCAGGAAATGTGGTCTAATAGAGAAGATTTTCATGAGATAGTTTTATCTAATTGGAATTTACCATCCTCTCTGGTAGGAATGAGAAAATTTGTTCACAAGTTAAAGAGGCTCAAGACAGTAATAAAAGAATGGAACAAAACTAGTTTTGGGGATGTTAATAACAATCTGTCACAATCTGAGGCTAGAGTAAATGACCTGGAAATCCAGTACCAGCAAAATCAGGATGAATCAGTTTTAAAAGAGCTTTTGAAGTCTAAAGCATTGCTCCTGAGCTATCAGAAGGAACAAAACATTTTCCTGCAACAAAAAGCTAGGGTAAACTGGTTCAAACTAGGTGATGCTAACACTAGATATTTCCACCACACAGTTAAGGAAAAGAAAATCAGATCTAGAATAGCTAAAATTAAAGATAGTGATGGAAACAGGATATCTGAACCAAGTTTGATAAAAGAAGAAGGTGTGAGATTTTTTCAGCAATTACTGAATGAGGATTCATCTCAAAAAGAAGGGAGATATCTAAAACAATTTTTGCAGGTGATCCCAAAGGTAATAACTGATCAACAGAACTCTAATTTGCTTGCTCCTATTGACTCACAAGAATTGAAAGCAGCTGTCTTTGATCTGAATAGAACTAGTTCACCTGGCTCTGATGGATTTTCTGGAGTTTTTTACACAACTTTCTGGGACATCATTAATTATGATTTGTTGGAAGCTGCTAATGATTTTTTAACTACTGGGGACATTCCAAAAGCTATGTCAAGTACATGGCTCACTTTAATACCCAAAAAAGCCATCCCAAACACATTTGCAGATTTCAGGCCAATAAGTCTATCAAACTTTGTAAACAAAGTTTTTCTAAATTGTTAATGATGAGGATTAAGCCACTAATGCACCTAATGATTTCCCCTGAACAAAGTGCTTTCTTTAAAGGTAGGGATATTTTGGACAATGTGATCCTTATGCATGAAATGACTAGATTACTGTCTAGAAAGTCTAAGATATCAAATTTGATAATTAAACTAGATATGCAAAAGGCTTTTGATAGGGTCTCTTGGTCTTTCCTTAACTCCATCCTACTACAGTTTGGTTTCCATGGTAAATTTGTTAGACTTATCATGCAAAACATTGCCTCTGCAAACTTCTCAGTGTTAATAAATGGTGTTATATCAGGTTATTTTTCCTCCTCCAGGGGAATTAAACAGGGAGATCCCCTCTCACCTTTCTTATACAACATTTTATCTGAGGCTTTTTCAAGGGGATTGAAGAGACTGTTTTCTATAGGATATTTACAGTACTATGACCTCCCCAAATCATGCTCTCCTCTTACTCATCTAATGTATGCAGATGACACGGCTGTGTTTCTCAATACTAAGCCCAACAATCTGAGACATTTTAAACATTTTTTAAAGGCTTATGAGATCACTTCTGGTCAGAAAGTTCACTTTGCTAAATCAGAATTTTTTGTATCACATAACTCTTCTCCTCAGCAAGTCCAAACTGTAAAAAGGATTTTAGGAATGGAGAAAGGATCATTTCCTTTTAAATACCTAGGAGTACCTATTTTTACTGGTAGGAACTTAAAGGTGCACTATATGCCTGTTATTGAGAGAATGGAAAGATTGGTAAACAATTGGAAGAATAAATGGTTAAGTGTTGCTGGTAAAATCATTCTGATTCACCATTGTTTCCTCTCCATTCCAACACATATATTTGCAGTCCTGAAACCACCTAGGATAGTTCTAAAAATAATGGAAAAGATGGCATCCAATCTAACCTGGGGTAAAACAGATTTGGAAGCAAGGAAATGTTGGAGATCATGGAAAAGAATGAGTTATCCAATAACTGAAAATGGTCTAGGGTTAAGGGATTTGACAGCCACAGTGGATGCATTTTCATGTAAATTATGGTGGAAGTTACAAATTAATGAGACACAATGGTCTTCACTTTTATGGACACTACCTGTCACTTATAAAAAATCTCAGATTTGGAGTAGAATAAGTGCAGTAACCCCTAGGGATAACTGTCTAACCAGGATCATCTTTGGAAAAGGGGATTTCTCCTTTTGGAATGCAAATTGGATGGGAAATGGTGCACTATGTTACATCTGGCCGGAGGATAGGAACATTCCTTTTGAAGATCTAACTCTGAGCTCTTTCATTAATAACAAATCTGTCTTCTTACCTAATATGGAGCCTTATTTTGCTACCAATATTATACATATATTGCAGGAGGTTAAGCTGGAGCACCAGCATGAGGATCAGCTAGTATGGACTCAAACAACTGATGGGAAATTCACAGTCAGATCTGCATACAACTGTTTCAGACAAAGGAGTCCTGAAATTCAGCATTTTCACAAGGTTTGGTCTGTTTATATCCCTAGAAAAATGTCAATACTTACTTTGAGAGCTTTAAACTGCATCCTCCCTTTTGATGATATTTTAAGCAGGATGGGTTTTTCATTAGCTTCGAGATGTCCCTTTTGCTTGTGTAATAAGGATAATCTAGATCATTTCTTCAACTCATGTCCTTTTTCCTTTTCAGTATGGAATAGTATTCACTCTATGCTAAACGTGCCACAAATTAGTTTTTGGAATCTGAAAAGTAGGGTAGCATTTTACTTATCTTTCAAGGCAGGCTAAAAAATACACTCCAAATTGATAAATTCTGGCCTTGTAACTACAATGTGGTCATTATGGACAAGCAGAAACAAATATATTTTTGAGAACATACCTGCCTCATGTGATAATTGTGTCAGGGATATTAAACACATGATTTACACAATTTTCACTGCTCACAAATTGAATGGTAATAGGGATAGGCACAAACATTGGATTCAGGCTAACATCATTCCACAAATTTTTCACAAACATAAGCCTGCAATTACAGTAGCAATCTGGGAAAAACCTCTTACTGTCTTTAAAGTTAATACAGATGCTTCATGGATCAGTAGTGGATCTTCCTTTGCTGCTGTATTTGTAAGGGATTGGAAAGGAGATGTAGTCAAGTTGAAAGTTAAAAATTTTCATAGTGCATCCCCTCTGCATGCTGAATTATATGCTATAAAAATGGGATATGAAATCTGCTCAGAACTGGACTTAGGTGTGTATGTTTTGGAATCTGATTGCTTAACTACAGTCAGTAGTATACATAATCCTAGGAGAAGCCCTTGGAGAGTATTTTCTATTTGTAATACACTTCATGTACAACACTCCTCTCATCCAATTCAACATATACCTAGGCAACCTAATATGGCTGCTGATTTCATGGCTAAATTTGCAAAGGAAAACAATTTACATGGTGATATTGACATCAGGTCAATTCTGAACTTTCTTAGGGGTCTGTTAAATTTAGATTCTATTGGATTTCCGGCAATAAGAGTTGGATCTTCTGGATAGAAATAGGATTAGAATGAGTGCCTGTGATCAATTATACTTCGTTCTATTATGTAACATATTGCAGGCTTTTTGAATGTCTTAGCTTAAGGATTGTTAGCCTTGTGTTATTGTTTGTTAGCATGGGTACTGCTCCGTTTTTTCGTCATTTCAGGCACTACACCAGCAAGTAAGGATTTGGAAGAAACATGAGTCAGTGCACAGACAGTGGAATACTAGGGGACTGATTTTAGCACACAACCTGTTGCGGGATTAAGTACATAATCTACGGGCACTCTGTATTAGGGACTTCGACTTCTCGATGTCCACACCTCTGGAGTCTCCTTAGGACTTATAACCAGTGGACAAAGAGGGGTTTTGATTTCTCAACTCCCCGCCCTGTTTGCGGTATAAGTTTTTAGGTCCTCCAAGGGAAGTAGACCTTTGTTAAGGTTCAGAGTTTCTACTCTTCGGATATCCTTTTGATGATTATATTGTAATAGTATTCAAACCTTTTGCGCCAAAGCTTGGCTATTTTATGGCCTGGGGAGCCTAATAAACACCCCCCATCCTCGGATGGTTTAAAAAAAAAGGTCATAGACGGATATACCGGGGCTATAGTCCATCATTTTACTTAGTATTCCATTTACACCCTTACGATAAGGGTTATGAGAACAATAATTTCCACCACATAGAATCGATGTAATTTTAAAATTAAAGTATTTTATGAAATAAAAATATAATTGAATTCCGTCTACGAAACTTTTTAAAGCGGTAGCACATGAGCTGGAGTAAATTGTTGCAAATTACTTAAAAGTATACTAGGTGCCATTCAGAAAAACTTGTGATAGTATGTGTGGATTAAGATGAGTTTCTTCTTTACATTCTCATACTATAAGTTAAAGTTTGGATCTGAAACTTTTTTTCACACCAATCATAATCGGGTTGATGACTAGCAGTGTACTTTTTTAATATTGCACTTAGGGTCCTCCGGAAAATAGGGAGAACTTGAATTGTAAAACTGAAGATATATTCAACTGAGTCATCAATTGACGACCACAATGTTCCTCTATGGTCATGGACGGATATACCGGGGTAATAGTCCATCATTTTACTTAGTATTTCATTTATACACTTATAATAAGTTTTATAAGAACAATAATTTCCACCCCATAGAATCGATGAAATTTTAAAATCAAAGTTATTCATGAAAAAAAATATAATTGAATTCCGTCCATGAAACTTTTTAAAGCGATAGCACATGAGCTGGAGTAAATTGTTGCACATTACTTACAAGTATACCAGGTGCCATTCAGAAAAACTTGTGATAATATGTGTGGATTAAGACGAGTTTCTTCATTACAATCTTATACTATAAGTTAAACTTTGGATCTGAAAATTTATTTTCACACCAATCGTAACCGGGTTGATGACTGACAGTGTACTTTTTCAATATTGCACTTAGGGACCTCCGGAAAATAGGGAGAACATGAATTGTAAAACTGAAGATATATTCAACTGAGTCAACAATTGACGACCACAATTTTCCGCTATGGTCACGGACGGATATAGCGGGGTAATAGTCCATCATTTTACTTAGTATTCCATTTATACCCTTATAATAAGTGTAATGAGAACAATAATTTCCACCACATAGAATCGATGAAATATTAAAATGAAAGTTTTTTATGAAATAAATATATAATTGAATTCCATCCATGAAATTTTTTAAAGCAATAGCACATGAGCTGGAGTAAATTGTTGCACATTACTTAAAAGTATACCAGGTGCCATTCAGAAAAACTTGTGATAGTATGTGTGGATTAAGACGAGTTTCTTCATTACAATCTGATACTATAAGTTAATTTTTGGATTTGAAACTTTATTTTCACACCAATTGTAATGGGGTTGATGACTGATAGTGTACTTTTTTAATATTGCACTTAGGGACCTCCGGAAAATAGGGAGAACTTGAATTGTAAAACTGAAGATATATTCAACTGAGTCATCAATTGACGACCACAATGTTACGCTATGGTCACGGACAAATATAGCGGGGTAATAGTCCATGATTTTACTTAGTATTCCATTTATACCCTTATAATAAGTGTAATGAAAACAATAATTTCCACAACATAGAATCGATCAAATATTAAAATGAAAGTTTTTTATGAAATAAAAATATAATTGAATTCCATCCATGAAACTTTTTAAAGCGATAGCACATGAGCTGGAGTAAATTGTTGCACATTACTTAAAAGTATACTAGGTGCCATTTAGAAAAACTTGTGATAGTATGTGTGGATTAAGACGAGTTTCTTATTACAATCTGATACTATAATTTAAATTTTGGATATGAAACTTTATTTTCACACCAATCGTAAACGGGTTGATGACTGACAGTGTACTTTTTTAATATTGCACTTAGGGACCTCCGAAAAATAGGGAGAACTTGAATTGTAAAGCTGAAGATATATTCAACTGAGTCATCAATTGACGACCACAATTTTCCGCTATGGTCACGGACGGATATAGCGGGGTAATAGTCCATCATTTTACTTAGTATTCCATTTATACCCTTATAATAAGTGTAATGAGAACAATAATTTCCACCACATAGAATCGATGAAATATTAAAATGAAAGTTTTTTATGAAATAAATATATAATTGAATTCCATCCAAGAAACTTTTTAAAGCGATACCACATGAGCTGGAGTAAATTGTTGAATATTACTTAAAAGTATACCAGGTGACATTCAGAAAAATGCGTGAGAGTATGTGTGGATTAAGACGAGTTTCTTCATTACAATCTGATACTATAAGTTAAACTTTGGATATGAAACTTTATTTTTACACCAATCGTAATCGGGTTGATGACTGATAGTGTACTTTATTTAATATTGCACTTAGGGACCTCCGGAAAATAGGGAGAACTTGAATTGTAAAACTGAAGATATATTCAACTGTGGTCATGGACGGATATACTGGGATAATAGTCCATCATTTTACTTAGTATTCCACTTATACACTTAAAATAAGTGTTATGAGAACTATAATTTCCACCACATAGAATCGATGAAATTTTAAAATTAAAGATTTTTATGAAATAAAAATATATTTGAATTCCATCCATGGACCTTTTCAAAGCGATAGCACATGAGCTGGAGTAAATTGTTAGACATTACTTACAAGTATACCAGGTGCCATTCAGAAAAACTTGTGATAGTATGTGTGGATTAAGACGAGTTTCTTCATTACAATCTGATACTATAAGTTAAACTTCTGATCTGAAACTTTATTTTTAGACCAATCGTAATCGTGTTGGTGACTGACATTGTACTATTTATTTATTGCACTTAGGGACCTCCGGAAAATAGGGAGAACTTGAATTGTAAAACTGAAGATATATTCAACTGAGTCATCAATAGACGACCACAATGTTCCGCTAAGGTCATAGACGGACATACCGGGGTAATAGTCAATCATTTTACTTAGTATTCCATTTATACCTTTATAATAAGTGTAATGAGAACAATAATTTCCACCACATAGAATCGATGAAATTTTAAAATCAAAGTTTTTTATTAAATGAAAATATATTTGAATTCCATCCATGGACCTTTTTAAAGCGATAGCACATGAGCTGGAGTAAATTGTTGCACATTACTTACAAGTATACCAGGTGCCATTCAGAAACACTTGTGATAGTATATGTGGATTAAGACGAGTTTCTTCATTACAATCTGATACTATAAGTTAAACTTTTGATCTGAAACTTTATTTTCAGACCAATCGTAATCGTGTTGGTGACTGACATTGTACTATTTTAATATTGCACTTAGGGACCTCCGGAAAATAGGAAGAACTTGAATTGTAAAACTGAAGATATATTCAACTGAGTCATCAATAGACGACCACAATGTTCCGCTAAGGTCATACACGGATATACCGGGGTTATAGTCAATCATTTTACTTAGTATTCCATTTATACCCTTATTATAAGTGTAATGAGAACAATAATTTCCACCACATAGAATCGATGAAATATTAAAACCAAAGTTTTTTATGAAATAAAAATATAATCGAATTCCGTCTACGAAATTTTTTAAAGCGATAGCACATGAGCTGGAGTAAATTGTTGCACATTACTTACAAGTATACCAGGTGCCATTCTGAAACACTTATGATGGTATATGTGGATTAAGACGAGTTTCTTCATTTCAATCTTATACTATAAGTTAAACTTTGGATCTGAAAATTTATTTTCAGACCAATCGTAATCGGGTTATTGAGTGACAGTGCACTTTTTTAATATTGCACTTAGGGACCTCCGGAAAATAGGGAGAACTTGAATTGTAAAACTGAAGATTTATTCAACTGAGTCATCACTTGACGACCACAATGTTCCACTATGATCATAGACGGAAATACCGGGGTTATAGTCCATCATTTTACTTAATTTTCCATTTACACCCTTACGATAAGGGTTATGAGAACAATAATTTCCACCATATAGAATCGATTTAATTTTAAAATTAAAGTATTTTATGAAATAAAAATATAATTGAATTCCACCTACGAAACTTTTAAAGCGATAGCTCATGAGCTGGAGTAAATTGTTGCACATTACTTACAAGTATACCAGGTGCCATTCAAAAAAACTTTTGATAGTATATGTGGATTTGGACGAGTTTCTTCATTACAATCTGATACTATAAGTTAAACTTTTGATCTAAAACTTTATTTTTGCACCAATCGTAATCGTGTTGGTGACTGACATTGTACTATTTTAATATTGCACTTAGGGACCTCCGGAAAATAGGAAGAACTTGAATTGTAAAACTGAAGATATATTCAACTGAGTCATCAATAGACGACCACAATGTTCCGCTAAGGTCATAGACGGATATACCAGGGTCATAGTCCATCATTTTACTTAGTATTCCATTTATACCCTTATTATAAGTGTAATGAGAACAATAATTTCCACCACATAGAATTGATGAAATATTAAAATCAAAGTTTTTTATGAAATAAAAATATAATCGAATTCCGTCTACGAAAGTTTTTAAAGCGATATCACATGAGCTGAAGTAAATTGTTGCACATTACTTACAAGTATACCAGGTGCCATTCAGAAAAACTTGTGATAGTATGTGTGGATTAAGATGAGTTTCTTCATTACAATCTGATGCTATAAGTTAAACTTTGGATCTGAAACTTTTTTTTCACACCAATCGTAATCGGTTTGATGACTGACAGTGTACCTTTTTAATATTGCACTTAGGGACCTCCGGAAAATAGGGAGAACTTGAATTGTAAAACTGAAGATATATTCAACTGAGTCATCAATTGACGACCACAATGTTCCACTATGGTCATAGACGGAAATACCGGGGTTATAGTCCATCATTTTACTTAATTTTCCATTTACACCCTTACGATAAGGGTTATGAGAACAATAATTTCCACCACATTGAATCGATATAATTTTAAAATTAAAGTATTTTTTGAAATAAAAATATAATTGAATTCCACCTACGAAACTTTTAAATCGATAGCTCATGAGCTGGAGTAAATTGTTGCACATTACTTACAAGTATACCAGGTGCCATTCAGAAAAACTTGTGATAGTATGTGTGGATTAAGACGAGTTTCTTCATTACAATCTGATTCTATAAGTTAAACTTTGGATCTGAAACTTTATTTTCAGACCAATCATTATCGGGTTGATGACAGATAGTGGACTTTTTTAATATTGCACTTTGGGACCTCCGGAAAACAGGGAGAACTTGAATTGTAAAACTGAAGATATATTCAACAGAGTCATCAATTGATGACCACAATGTCCCGCTATGGTCATGGACGGATATACCAGGGTAATAGTCCATCATTTTACTTAGTATTCCATTTATACACTTATAATAATTGTAATGAGAACAATAATTTCCACCACATAGAATCGATGAAATATTAAAATGAAAGTTTTTATGAAATAAAAATATAATTGAATTCCATCCATGGATCTTTTTAAAGCGATAGCACATGAGCTGGAGTAAATTGTTGCACATTACTTACAAGTCTACCAGGTGCCATTCAGAAACACTTGTGATAGTATATGTGGATTAAGACGAGTTTCTTCATTACAATCTGATACCGTAAGTTAAATGTTTGATCTGAAACTTTATTTTCAGACCAATCGTAATCGTGTTGGTGACTGACATTGTACTATTTTAATATTGCACTTAGGGACCTCCGGAAAATAGGGAGAACTTGAATTGTAAAACTGAAGATATATTCAACTAAGTCATCAATAGACGACCACAATGTTTCGCTAAGGTCATAGATGGATATACCGGGGTTATAGTCCATCATTTTGGATAGTATTCCATTTATACCCTTATAATAAGTGAAATGGGAACAATAATTTCCACCACATAGAATCGATGAAATATTAAAATCAAAGTTTTTTATGAAATAAAAATAAAATTGAATTCCATCCATGAAACTTTTTAAAGTGATAGCACATGAGCTGGAGTAAATTGTTGCACATTACTTACAAGTATACCAGGTGCCATTCAGAAACACTTATGACAGTATATGTGGAGTAAGACGAGTTTCTTCATTACAATCTGATACTATAAGTTAAACTTTGGATCTAAAACTTTATTTTCTGACCAATCGTAATTGGGTTGATGACTGATAGTGTACTTTTTTAATGTTGCACTTAGGGACCTCCAAAAAATTGGGAGAACTTGAATTGTAAAGCTGAAGATATATTCAACTGAGTTATCAATTGACAAACACAATGTTCCGCTATGGTCATGGACGGATATACTGGGGTAATAGTCCATCATTTTACTTAGTATTCCATTTATACCCTTATAATAAGTGTTATGAGAACAATAATGTCCACCACGTAGAATCGATGAAATTTTAAGATCAAGTTTTTTATGATATAAAAATATAATTGAATTCCGTCAATGAAACTTTTTCAAGCGATTGCACATGAGCTGGAGTAAATTGTTGCACATTACTTACAAGTATACCAGGTTCCCTTCAGAAACACTTGTGATAGTATATGTGGATTAAGATGAGTTTCTTCATTACAATCTGATACTATAAGTTGAACTTTGGATCTGAAACTTTATTTTCCGACCAATCGTACTGGGGTAGATGACTGATAGTGTACTTTTTTAATATTGCACTTAGGGACCTTCGGATAATAGGGAGAACTTGAATTGTAAAATTGAAGATATATTCAACAGAGTCATCAATTGACGACCACAATGTTCCGCTATGGTCACGGACGGATACAGCGGGGTAATAGTCCTTCATTTTACTTATTATTCCATTTATACCCTTATAATAAGTGTAATGAGAATAATAGTTTCCACCACATAGATTCGATGTAATATTAAAATGAAAGTTTTTTACGAAATAAAAATATAATTGAATTCCATCCATGAAACTTTTTAAAGCGATAGCACTTGAGCTGGAGTAAATTGTTGCACATTACTTACAAGCATACCCGGTGCCATTCAAAAAAACTTTTGATAGTATATGTGGATTTGGACGAGTTTCTTCATTACAATCTGATACTATAAGTTAAACTTTTGATCTAAAACTTTATTTTTGCACCAATCGTAATCGTGTTGGTGACTGACATTGTACTATTTTAATATTGCACTTAGGGACCTCCGGAAAATAGGAAGAACTTGAATTGTAAAACTGAAGATATATTCAACTGAGTCATCAATAGATGACCACAATGTTCCGCTAAGGTCATAGACGGATATACCAGGGTCATAGTCCATCATTTTACTTAGTATTCCATTTATACCCTTATTATAAGTGTAATGAGACCAATAATTTCCACCACATAGAATCGATGAAATATTAAAATCAAAGTTTTTTATGAAATAAAAATATAATCGAATTCTGTCTACGAAAGTTTTTAAAGCGATAGCACATGAGCTGAAGTAAATTGTTGCACATTACTTACAAGTATACCAGGTGCCATTCAGAAAAACTTGTGATAGTATGTGTGGATTAAGATGAGTTTCTTCATTACAATCTGATGCTATAAGTTAAACTTTGGATCTGAAACTTTTTTTTCACACCAATCGTAATCGGTTTGATGACTGACAGTGTACCTTTTTAATATTGCACTTAGGGACCTCCGGAAAATAGGGAGAACTTGAATTGTAAAACTGAAGATATATTCAACTGAGTCATCAATTGACGACCACAATGTTCCACTATGGTCATAGATGGAAATACCGGGGTTATAGTCCATCATTTTACTTAATTTTCCATTTACACCCTTACGATAAGGGTTATGAGAACAATAATTTCCACCACATAGAATCGATGTAATTTTAAAATTAAAGTATTTTTTGAAATAAAAATATAATTGAATTCCACCTACGAAACTTTTAAATCGATAGCTCATGAGCTGGAGTAAATTGTTGCACATTACTTACAAGTATACCAGGTGCCATTCAGAAAAACTTGTGATAGTATGTGTGGATTAAGACGAGTTTCTTCATTACAATCTGATTCTATAAGTTAAACTTTGGATCTGAAACTTTATTTTCAGACCAATCATTATCGGGTTGATGACAGATAGTGGACTTTTTTAATATTGCACTTTGGGACCTCCGGAAAACAGGGAGAACTTGAATTGTAAAACTGAAGATATATTCAACAGAGTCATCAATTGATGACCACAATGTCCCGCTATGGTCATGGACGGATATACCAGGGTAATAGTCCATCATTTTACTTAGTATTCCATTTATACACTTATAATAATTGTAATGAGAACAATAATTTCCACCACATAGAATCGATGAAATATTAAAATGAAAGTTTTTATGAAATAAAAATATAATTGAATTCCATCCATGGATCTTTTTAAAGCGATAGCACATGAGCTGGAGTAAATTGTTGCACATTACTTACAAGTCTACCAGGTGCCATTCAGAAACACTTGTGATAGTATATGTGGATTAAGACGAGTTTCTTCATTACAATCTGATACCGTAAGTTAAATGTTTGATCTGAAACTTTATTTTCAGACCAATCGTAATCGTGTTGGTGACTGACATTGTACTATTTTAATATTGCACTTAGGGACCTCCGGAAAATAGGGAGAACTTGAATTGTAAAACTGAAGATATATTCAACTAAGTCATCAATAGACGACCACAATGTTCCGCTAAGGTCATAGATGGATATACCGGGGTTATAGTCCATCATTTTGGATAGTATTCCATTTATACCCTTATAATAAGTGTAATGGGAACAATAATTTCCACCACATAGAATCGATGAAATATTAAAATCAAAGTTTTTTATGAAATAAAAATAAAATTGAATTCCATCCATGAAACTTTTTAAAGTGATAGCACATGAGCTGGAGTAAATTGTTGCACATTACTTACAAGTATACCAGGTGCCATTCAGAAACACTTATGACAGTATATGTGGAGTAAGACGAGTTTCTTCATTACAATCTGATACTATAAGTTAAACTTTGGATCTAAAACTTTATTTTCTGACCAATCGTAATTGGGTTGATGACTGATAGTGTACTTTTTTAATGTTGCACTTAGGGACCTCCAAAAAATTGGGAGAACTTGAATTGTAAAGCTGAAGATATATTCAACTGAGTTATCAATTGACAAACACAATGTTCCGCTATGGTCATGGACGGATATACTGGGGTAATAGTCCATCATTTTACTTAGTATTCCATTTATACCCTTATAATAAGTGTTATGAGAACAATAATGTCCACCACGTAGAATCGATGAAATTTTAAGATCAAGTTTTTTATGATATAAAAATATAATTGAATTCCGTCAATGAAACTTTTTCAAGCGATTGCACATGAGCTGGAGTAAATTGTTGCACATTACTTACAAGTATACCAGGTTCCCTTCAGAAACACTTGTGATAGTATATGTGGATTAAGATGAGTTTCTTCATTACAATCTGATACTATAAGTTGAACTTTGGATCTGAAACTTTATTTTCCGACCAATCGTACTGGGGTAGATGACTGATAATGTACTTTTTTAATATTGCACTTAGGGACCTTCGGATAATAGGGAGAACTTGAATTGTAAATTTGAAGATATATTCAACAGAGTCATCAATTGACGACCACAATGTTCCGCTATGGTCACGGACGGATACAGCGGGGTAATAGTCCTTCATTTTACTTAGTATTCCATTTATACCCTTATAATAAGTGTAATGAGAATAATAGTTTCCACCACATAGATTCGATGTAATATTAAAATGAAATTTTTTTACGAAATAAAAATATAATTGAATTCCATCCATGAAACTTTTTAAAGCGATAGCACTTGAGCTGGAGTAAGTTTTTGCAAATTTCTTACAAGTATACTAGGTGCCATTCAGAAACACTTGTGATAGTATATGTGGATTAAGACAAGTTTCTTCATTACAATCTGATACTATAAGTTAAACTCTGGATATGAAACTTTATTTTTACAACAATCGAAATCGGGTTGATGACTGACAGTGTACATTTTTAATATTGCACTTAGGGACCTCCGGAAAATAGGGAGAACTTGAATTGTAAAACTGAAGATATATTCAACTGAGTCATCAATTGACGACCACAATGTTCCGCAATGGTCACAGACGGATATAGCGGGTTAATAGTCCATCATTTTACATAGTATTCCATTTATACACTTAAAATAAGTGTTATGAGAACAATAATTTCCACCACATAGAATTGATGAAATTTTAAAATCAAAGTTTTTTATGAAACAAAAATATAATTGAATTCCAACCAAGAAACTTTTTCAAGCGATAGCACATGAGCTGGAGTAAATTGTTGCACATTACATACGAGTTTACCAGGTGCCATTCAGAAACACTTGTGATAGAATATGTGGTTTAAGACGAGTTTCTTCATTACAATCTGATACTATAAGTTAAACTTTGGATCTGAAACTTTATTTTCACACCATTCGTGATGCGGTAGATGACTGATAGTGTACTTTTTTAATATTGCACTTAGGGACCTTCGAAAAATAGGGAGAACTTGAATTGTAAAATTGAAGATATATTCAACTGAGTCATCAATTGACGACCACAATGTTCCACTATGGTCACAGACGGATATAGCGGGGTAATAGTCCTTCATTTTACTTAGTATTCCATTTATACCCTTTTAATAAGTGTAATGAGAACAATCATTTCCACCACATAGATCGATGTAATATTAAAATGAAATTTTTTTACGAAATAAAAATATAATTGAATTCCATCCATGAAACTTTTTAAAGTTATAGCACATGAGATGGAGTAAATTGTTGCAAATTACTTACAAGTATACTAGGTGCCATTCAGAAACACTTGTGATAGTATATGTGGATTAAGACAAGTTTCTTCATTACAATCGGATACTATAAGTTAAACTCTGGATATGAAACTTTATTTTTACAACGATCGAAATCGGGTTGATGACTGACAGTGTACATTTTTAATATTGCACTTAGGGACCTCCGGAAAATAGGGAGAACTTGAATTGTAAAACTGAAGATATATTCAACTGAGTCATCAATTGACGACCACAATGTTCCGCAATGGTCACAGACGGATATAGCGGGTTAATAGTCCATCATTTTACATAGTATTCCATTTATACACTTAAAATAAGTGTTATGAGAACTATAATTTCCCCCACATAGAATCAATGAAATATTAAAATCAAAGTTTTTTATGAAATAAAAATATAATTGAATTCCATCCATGAAACATTTTTAAGCGAGAGAACATGAGCTGGAGTAAATTGTTGCACATTACTTACAAGTATACCAGGTGCCATTCAGAAACACTTGTGATAGTATATGTGGATTAAGACGAGTTTCTTCATTACAATCTGATACTATAACTTAAACTTTGGATCTGAAACTTCATTTTCAGACCAATCGTAATCGGGTTGGTGACTGACGGTGTACTTTTTTAATATTGCACTCAGGGACCTCCGGAAAATAGGGAGAACTTGAATTGTAAAACTGAAGATATATTCAACTGAGTTATCAATTAATGACCACAATGTTCCGATAATGTCATGGACGGATATACCTGGGTTATAGTCTATCATTTTACTTAGTATTCCACTTATACCCTTATATTAAGTGTAATGAGAGTTTCCACCACATAGAATCGATGAAATATTAAAATCAAAGTTTTTTATGAAATAAAAACATAATTGAATTCCATACATGAAACGTTTTAAAGCGATAGCACGTGAGATGGAGTAAATGGTTGCACATCACTTACAAGTATATCAGGTGTCATTCAGAAACACTTGTGATAGTATATGTGGATTAAGGCGAGTCTCTTCATTACAATCTGATACTATAAGTTAAACTTTGGATCTGAAACTTTATTTTTGCACCAATCGTAATCGGGTTGATGACTGACAGTGTACTTTTCTAATATTGCAGTTAGGGACCTCCGGAAAATAGGGAGAACTTGAATTGTAAAACTGAAGATATATTCAACTGAGTCATCAATTGGCGACCACAATGTTCCGCTAAGGTCATACACGGATATACCGGGGTTATAGTCCATCATTTTACTTAGTATTCCATTTATACCCTTATAATAAGTGTAATGAGAACAATAATTTCCACCACATATTATCGATGAAATATTACAATCAAATTTTTTTATGAAATAAAAATATAATTGAATTCCATCACATGAGCTGGAGTAAATTGTTGCACATTACTTGCAAGTATACCAGGTGCCATTCAGAAACACTTGTGATAATATATGTGGATTAAGACGAGTTTCTTCATTACAATTTGATACTATAAGTTAATCTTTGGATCTAAAACTTTATTTTCTGACTAATCGTAATCTGGTTGATGACTGACAGCGCACTTTTTTTAATATGGCACTTAGGGAACTCCGAAAAATAGTGAGAAATTCGAAAAATAGTGAGAACTTGAATTGTAAAGCTAAACATACATTCAACTGAGTCATCAACTGACAAACACAATTTTCACTATGGTCATGGACGGATATACCGGGGTAATAGTCCATCATTTTACTTAGTATTCCATTTATACCATTATAATAGTGTAATGAGAACAATAATTTCCACCACATAGAATCGATGAAATATTAAAATCAAAGTTTTTGTTGAAATAAAAATGTAATTGAATTCCGTCCATGAAAATCTTTCAAGCGATAGCACATGAGTTTGAGTAAATTGTTGCACATTATATACAGGTACACCAGGTGCCATTCAGAAACACTTGTGATGGTATATGTGGATTAAGACGAGTTTCTTCATTACAAATTGATACTATAAGTTAATCTTTGGATCTAAAACTTTATTTTCTGACCAATCATAATCGGGTTGATGACTGACAGCGCACTTTTTTTTAATATTGCACTTAGGGAACTCCAAAAAATATGGAGAACTTGAACTGTAAAGCTGAAGATACATTCAACTGAGTCATCAATTGACAAACACAATTTCCGCAATGGTCATGGACAGATATACCGGGGTAATAGTCCATCATTTTACTTAGTATTCCATTTATACCCTTATAATAAGTGTTATGAGAACAATAATTTCCACCACATAGAACCGATGAAATATTAAAATCAAAGTTTTTGATGAAATAAAAATGTAATTGAATTCCGTCCATGAAACTTTTTCAAGCGATAGCACATGAGCTGGAGTAAATTGTTGCACATTACTTACAAGTATACCAGGTGCCATTCAGAAACACTTGTGATAGTATATGTGGATTAAGGCGAGTCTCTTCATTACAATCTGATACTATAAGTTAAACTTTGGATCTGAAACTTTATTTTTGCACCAATCGTAATCGGGTTGATGGCTGACAGTGTACTTTTTTAATATTGCAGTTAGGGACCTCCGGAAAATAGGGAGAACTTGAAATGTAAAACTAAAGATATATTCAACTGAGTCATCAATTGCGACCACAATGTTCCGCTAAGGTCATAGATGGATATACCGAGGTTATAGTCCATCATTTTACTTAGTATTCCATTTATACCCTTATAATAAGTGTAATGAGAATAATAGTTTCCACCACATAGAATCGATGAAATATTAAAATCAAAGTTTTTTATGAAATAAAAATGTAATTGAATTCCGTCCATGAAACTTTTTAAAGCGATAGCACATGAGCTGGAGTAAATTGTTGCACATCACTTACAAGTATACCAGGTGCCATTCAGAAACACTTGTGATAGTATATGTGGATTAAGGCGAGTTTCTTCATTACAATCTGATACTATAAGCTAAACTTTGGATCTGAAACTTTATTTTCGTACCAATCGTAATCGGGTTGATGACTGATAGTGTACATTTTTAATATTGCAGTTAGGGACCTCCGGAAAATAGGGAGAACTTGAATTGTAAAACTAAAGATATATTCAACTGAGTCATCAATTGCGACCACAATGTTCCGCTAAGGTCATAGACGGATATACCGAGGTTATAGTCCATCATTTTACTTAGTATTCCATTTATACCCTTATAATAAGTTTAATGAGAACAATAATTTTCACCACATAGAATCGATGAAATATTAAAAGCAAAGTTTTTGATGAAATAAAAATGTGATTGAATTCCGTCCATGAAACTTTTTCAAGCGATAGCACATGAGCTGGAGTAAATTGTTGCACATTACATACAAGTACACCAGATGCCATTCAGAAACACTTGTGATAGTATATGTGGATTAAGACGAGTTTCTTCATTACAATCTGATACTATAAGTCAAACTTTGGATCTGAAACTTTATTTTCAGACCAATCGTAATCTGGTTGATGACTGACAGTGTGCTTTTTTAATATTGCACTTAGGGACCTCCGGAAAATAGGGAGAGCTTGAATTGTAAAACTGAAGATATATTCAACTCAGTTATCAATTGACGACCACAAGGTTCCGCTAAGGTCATGGACGGATATACCGGGGTTATAGTCCATCATTTTACTTAGTATTCCATTTATACCCTTATAATAAGTGTAATGAGAATAATAGTTTCCACCACATAGAATCGATGAAATATTAAAATCAAAGTTTTTTATGAAATAAAAAAATAATTGAATTCCATACAAGAAACGTTTTAAAGCAATAGCACATGAGCTTGAGTAAATTGTTGCACATCACTTACAAGTATACCAGGTGCCATTCAGAAACACTTGTGATAGTATATGTGGATTAAGGAGAGTTTCTTCATTACAATCTGATATTATAAGCTAAACTTTGGATCTGAAACTTTATTTTCGTACCAATCGTAATCGGGTTGATGACTGACAGTGTACTTTTTTAATATTGCAGTTAGGGACCTCCGGAAAATAGGGAGAGCTTGAATTTGTAAAACTGAAGATATATTCAACTGAGTCATCAATTGACGACCACAAGGTTCTGCTAAGGTCATGGACGGAAATACCGGGGTTATAGTCCATCATTTTACTTAGTATTCCATTTATACTCTTATAATAAGCGTAATGAGAATAATAGTTTCCACCACATTGAATCGATGAAATATTAAAATCAAAGTTTTTTATGAAATAAAAGTATAATTGAATTCCATACAAGAAACTTTTTAAAGCGATAGCACATGAGCTGGAGCAAATTGTTGCACATCACTTACAAGTATACCAGGTGCCATTCAGAAACACTTGTGATAGTATATGTGGATTAAGGCGAGTTTCTTCATTACAATCTGATACTATAAGCTAAACTTTGGATCTGAAACTTTATTTTCGTACCAATCGTAATCGGGTTGATGACTGACAGTGTACTTTTTTAATATTGCAGTTAGGGACCTCCGGAAAATAGGGAGAACTTGAAATGTAAAACTAAAGATATATTCAACTGAGTCATCAATTGCGACCACAATGTTCCGCTAAGGTCATAGATGGATATACCGAGGTTATAGTCCATCATTTTACTTAGTATTCCATTTATACCCTTATAATAAGCGTAATGAGAATAATAGTTTCCACCACATAGAATCGATGAAATATTAAAATCAAAGTTTTTTATGAAATAAAAGTATAATTGAATTCCATACAAGAAACTTTTTAATGCGATAGCACATGAGCTGGAGTAAATTGTTGCACATCACTTACAAGTATACAAGGTGCCATTCAAAAACACTTGTGATAGTATATGTGGATTAAGGCGAGTTTCTTCATTACAATCTGATACTATAAGCTAAACTTTGGATCTGAAACTTTATTTTCGTACCAATCGTAATCGGGTTGATGACTGACAGTGTACTTTTTTAATATTGCAGTTAGGGACCTCCGGAAAATAGGGAGAACTTGAAATGTAAAACTAAAGATATATTCAACTGAGTCATCAATTGCGACCACAATGTTCCGCTAAGGTCATAGATGGATATACCGAGGTTATAGTCCATCATTTTACTTAGTATTCCATTTATACCCTTATAATAAGTGTAATGAGAATAATAGTTTCCACCACATAGAATCGATGAAATATTAAAATCAAAGTTTTTTATGAAATAAAAAAATAATTGAATTCCATACAAGAAACTTTTTAAAGCGATAGCACATGAGCTGGAGTAAATTGTTGCACATCACTTACAAGTATACCAGGTGCCATTCAGAAACACTTGTGATAGTATATGTGGATTAAGGAGAGTTTCTTCATTACAATCTGATACTGTAAGTTAAAATTTGGATCTGAAACTTTATTTTCACACCAATCGTAATCGGGTTGATGAGTGACAGTGTACTTTTTTTAATGTTGCAGTTAGGGACCTCCGGAAATGAGGGAGAACTTGAATTGTAAAACTGAAGATATATTCAACTGAGTCATCAATTGCGACCACAATGTTCCGCTAAGGTCATAGATGGATATACCGAGGTTATAGTCCATCATTTTACTTAGTATTCCGTTTATACCCTTATAATAAGTGTAATGAGAATAATAGTTTCCACCACATAGAATCGATGAAATATTAAAATCAAAGTTTTTTATGAAATAAAAAAATAATTGAATTCCATACAAGAAACTTTTTAAAGCGATAGCACATGAGCTGGAGTAAATTGTTGCACATCACTTACAAGTATACCAGGTGCCATTCAGAAACACTTGTGATAGTATATGTGGATTAAGGAGAGTTTCTTCATTACAATCTGATACTATAAGCTAAACTTTGGATCTGAAACTTTATTTTCGTACCAATCGTAATCGGGTTGATGAATGACAGTGTACTTTTTTAATATTGCACTTAGGGACCTCCGGAAAATAGGGAGAGCTTGAATTGTAAAACTGAAGATATATTCAACTGAGTCATCAATTGACGACCACAAGGTTCCGCTAAGGTCATGGACGGATATACCGGGGTTATAGTCCATCATTTTACTTAGTATTCCATTTATACCATTATAATAAGCGTAATGAGAATAATAGTTTCCACCACATAGAATCGATGAAATATTAAAATCAAAGTTTTTTATGAAATAAAAGTATAATTGAATTCCATACAAGAAGCTTTTTAAAGCGATAGCACATGAGCCGGAGTAAATTGTTGCACATCACTTACAAGTATACCAGGTGCCATTCAGAAACACTTGTGATAGTATATGTGGATTAAGGCGAGTTTCTTCATTACAATCTGATACTATAAGCTAAACTTTGGATCTGAAACTTTATTTTCGTACCAATCGTAATCGGGTTGATGACTGACAGTGTACTTTTTTAATATTGCAGTTAGGGACCTCCGGAAAATAGGGAGAACTTGAAATGTAAAACTAAAGATATATTCAACTGAGTCATCAATTGCGACCACAATGTTCCGCTAAGGTCATAGATGGATATACCGAGGTTATAGTCCATCATTTTACTTAGTATTCCATTTATACCCTTATAATAAGTTTAATGAGAACAATAATTTTCACCACATTGAATCGATGAAATATTAAAATTAAAGTTTGTGATGAAATAAAAATGTAATTGAATTCCGTCCATGAAACTTTTTCAAGCGATAGCACATGAGCTGGAGTAAATTGTTGCACATTACATACAAGTACACCAGATGCCATTCAGAAACACTTGTGATAGTATATGTGGATTGAGACGAATTTCTTCATTACAATCTGATACTATAAGTCAAACTTTGGATCTGAAACTTTATTTTCAGACCAATCGTAATCAGGTTGATGACTGAAAGTGTACTTTTTTAATATTGCACTTAGGGACCTCCGGAAAATAGGGAGAGCTTGAATTGTAAAACTGAAGATATATTCAACTGAGTCATCAATTGACGACCACAAGGTTCCGCTAAGGTCATGGACGGATATACCGGGGTTATAGTCCATCATTTTACTTAGTATTCCATTCATACCCTTATAATAAGTGTAATGAGAACAATAATTTCCACCACATAGAATCGATGAAATATTAAAATGAAAGTTTTTTATGAAATAAAAATATAATTGAATTCCATCCATGAAACTTTTTAAAGTGATAGCACATGAGCTGGAGTAAATTGTTGCAAATTACTTACAAGTATACAGGTGCCATTCAGAAGCACTTGTGATAGTATATGTGGATTAAGACGAGTTTCTTCATTACAATCTGATACTATAACTGAAACTTTGGATCTAAAACTTTATTTTCAGACCAATCGTAATAGGGTTGATGACTAACAGTGTACTTTTTTAATATTGCACTTGGGGACCTCCGAAAAATAGGGAGAACTTGAATTGTAAAGATGAAGATACATTCAACTGAGTCATCAATTGACAAACACAATGTTCCGCTATGGTCATGGACGGATATACCGGGGTAATAGTCCATCATTTTACTTAGTATTCCATTTATACCCTTATAATAAGTGTTATGAGAACAATAATTTCCACCACATAGAATCGATGAAATTATAAAATCAATTTTTTTTTTGAAATAAAAATATAATTGAATTCCGTCCATGAAACCTTTTCAAGCGATAGCACATGAGCTAGAGTAAATTGTTGTACATTACTTACAAGTATACATGGTGCAATTCAGGAACACTTGTGATAGTATATGAGGATTAAGAAGAGTTTCTTCATTACAATCTTATACAATAAGTTAAACTTTGGATCTGAAACTTTATTTTCAGACCAATCGTAATCAGGTTGATGACTGACAGTGTACTTTTTTAATATTGCACTTAGGGACCTCCGGAAAATATAGTTAACTTGAATGTAAAACTGAAGATATATTCATCTGAGTCATCAATTGACGACCACAATGTTCCGCTAAGGTCATAGACGGATATACTGGGGTTATAGTCTATCATTTTACTTAGTATTCCATTTATACCCTCATAATAAGTGTAATGAGAACAATAATTTCCACCACATAGAATCGATGAAATATTAAAATCAAAGTTTTTCATGGAATAAAAATATAATTGAAATCCATCCATGAAACTTTTTAAAGCGATAGCACATGAGCTGGAGTAAATTGTTGCACATTACTTTACAAGTATACCAGGTGCCATTCAGAAACACTTGTGATAGTATATGTGGATTAAGACGAGTTTCTTCATTACAATCTGATACTGTAAGTTAAAATTTGGATCTGAAACTTTATTTTCACACCAATCGTAATCGGGTTGATGAGTGACAGTGTACTTTTTTTAATGTTGCAGTTAGGGACCTCCGGAAATGAGGGAGAACTTGAATTGTAAAACTGAAGATATATTCAACTGAGTCATCAATTGCGACCACAATGTTCCGCTATGGTCCTAAACAGATATACCGGGGTTATAGTCCATCATTTTACTTAGTATTCCATTTATACCCTTATAATAAGTGTAATGAGAAAAATAATTTCCACCACACAGAATCGATGAAATATTAAAAAAAAGTTTTTTATTAAATAAAAATATAATTGAATTCCATCCATGAAACTTTTTAAAGCAATAGCACATGAGCTAGAGTAAATTGTTGCACATTACTTACAAGTATACCAGGTGCCATTCAGAAACACTTGTGATAGTATATGTGGATTAAGACGAGTTTATTCATTACAATCTAATACTATAAGTTAAACTTTGGATCTGAAACTTTATTTTCAGACCAATCGTAATAGGGTTGATGACTAACAGTGTACTTTTTAAATATTGCAGTTGGGGACCTCCGAAAAATAGGTAGAACTTGAATTGTAAAGCTCAAGATACATTCGACTGAGTTATCAATTGAGAAACACAATGTTCCACTATGGTCATGGACGGATATACCGGGGTAATAGTCCATCATTTTACTTAGTATTCCATTTATACCCTTATAATAAGTGTTGTGGGAATAACAATTTCCACCACATAGAATCGATGAAATTTTAAAATCAAAGTTTTTTATGAAATAAAAATATAATTGAATTCTGTCCATGAAATGTTTTCAAGCGATAGCACATGAGCTGCATTAAATTCTTGCACATTACTTACAAGTATACCAGGTGCCATTAAAAAAAACCTATGATGGTATATGTGGATTAAGACGAGTTTCTTCATTACAATCTTATACTATAGGTTAAACTTTGGATCCAACACTTAATTTTTAGACCAATCGTAATCGGGTTGGTGACTGACAGTGTACTTTTTTAATATTGCACTTAGGGACCTCCGGAAAATAGGGAGAACTTGAATTGTAAAATTGAAGATATATTCAACTGAGTCATCAATTGATGACCACAATGTTCCGCTATGGTCATAGACGGATATACATGGGTTATAGTCCATCATTTTACTTAGTATTCCATATAGACCCTTATAATAAGTGTAATGAGAACAATAATTTCCACCACATAGAATCGATGAAATATTAAAATGAAAGTTTTTTATGAAATAAAAATATAATTGAATTCCATCCATGAAACTTTTTAAAGCGATAGCACATGAGCTGGAGTAAATTGTTGCACATTACTAACAAGTATACAAGGTGCCATTCAGAAACACTTGTGATAGTATATGAGGATTAAGAATAGTTTCTTCATTACAATCTTATACTATAAGTTAAATTTTGGATCTGAAACTTTATTTTCACACCAATTGTAATCGGGTTGATGACTGACAGTGTACTTTTTTAATATTTCACTTAGGGACCACTGGAAAATACGGTTAACTTGAATTGTAAAACTGATAATATATATTCATCTGAGTCATCAATTGACGACAACAATGTTCCGCTAAGGTCATAGACGGATATACTGGGGTTATAGTCTATCATTTTACTTAGTATTCCATTTATACCCTTATAATAAGTGTAATGAGACAATAATTTCCACCACATAGAATTGATGAAATTTTACTTACAAGTATACCAGGTGCCATTCCGAAACACTTGTGATAGTATATGTGGATTAAGACGAGTTTCTTCATTACAATCTGATACTATAAGTTAAACTTTGGATCTGAAACTTTATTTTCACACCAATCGTAATCGGGTTGATGAGTGACAGTGTACTTTTTTTAATATTGCAGTTAGGGACCTCCGGAAAATAGGGAGAACTTGAATTGTAAAAATGAAGATATATTCAACTGGGTCATCAATTGCGACCACAATGTTCCGCTATGGTCATAGACGGATATACATGGGTTATAGTCCATCATTTTACTTAGTATTCCATATACACCCTTATAATTAAAGTAATGAGAACAATAATTTCCACCACATAGAATCGATGAAATATTAAAATGAAAGTTTTTTATGAAATAAAAGTATAATTGAATTCCATCCATGAAACGTTTTAAAGTGATACACATGAGATGGAGTAAATTGTTTCAAATTACTTACAAGTATACAAGGTGCCATTCAGAAACACTTGTGATAGTATATGAGGATTAAGACGGGCTTCTTCATTACAATCTTAGACTATAAGTTAAACTTTGGATCTGAAACTTTATTTTCACACCAATCGTAATCGGGTTGGTGACTGACAGTGTACTTTTTTAATATTGCACTTAGGGACCTCCGGAAAATAGGGAGAACTTGAATTGTAAAACTGAAGATATATTCAACTGAGTCATCAATTGACGACCACAATGTTCCGCTATGGTCATAGACAGATATACATGGGTTATAGTCCATCATTTTACTTAGTATTCCATATACACCCTTATAATAAGTGTAATTAGAAAAATAATTTCCACCACATAGAATCGATGAAATATTAAAATGAAAGTTTTTTATGAAACAAAAATATAATTGAATTCCGTCCATGAAACTTTTTCAAGCGATAGCACATGAGGTTGTGTAAATTGTTGCACATTACTTACAAGTATACCAGGTGCTATTCAGAAACACTTGTGATAGTATATGTGGATTAAGACGAGTTTCTTAATTAGAATATGATATTATAAGTTAAACTTTGGATCTGAAACATTATTTTCTGACAAATCGTAATTGGGTTGGTGACTGACAGTGTAATTTTTTAATATTGCAGTTAGGGACATCCGGAAAATAGGGAGAACTTGAATTCTAAAACTGAAGATATATTCAACGGAGTCATCAATTGACGACCACAATGTTTCGCTATGGTCATAGACAGATATACCGGGGTTATAGTCCATCATTTTACTTAGTATTCCATTTATACCCTTATAATAAGTATAACTAGAAAAATAATTTCCACCACATAGAATCGATGAAATATTAAAATGAAAGTATTTTATGAAATAAAAGTATAATTGAATTCCATCCGTGAAACTTTTTAAAGCTATAGCACATGTGCTGGAGTAAATTTTTTTTTTTTTAAGTTTAAACCATCCTAAGGATGGGGGGAATTTTATTTGGCTCCCCAGGCCGAAAGAACTGGCATAAGCCTGAAAGTGCATATTGGTTTACAAAATTCATCAATATGAGGATCAGAGAGCAAAACAGATGCTTAAGATGCTAAATAACTAGCTATCGAAAGGAAGAGTCTAGTGAGGTACTTCATACAAATTGCTACCAAATGTAGTCCATAAACAGATCGGCGAATCGGCCAAAGCGAGACCCCTATTAGTCCGTGGAAAACATTAGGAAGGAATCTGTGGGAAGAGCAGCAAGATAGAGAGAGTGTAGCAATCCTAGATACAAGAGTAGCGACAAGGAACTTCAACCAGTGAAGTTAAAATTGAGGTAGATGTTCATCCTTGAGTTGCACCGTGGTTGAACTCCCAGTTCCAGCAGCAGACCTGAAAAGGGAAAAGAAACACAGTAGATTCCAGTCCAGTGCAATGAAGAGAGAAAACTCATTGGAGTCCGTATAGTATTAACATGTGAAATTAAGAGTAGAAAGAGTTAAGTATCATCTCCTGGTCTTGAGCCTATTCTTACTGAGGGAATTTCTAATCTATCAAGGGAGATGAGTCCTCTAAGCACAATTGGAGCCAATAGGAGATCGAGGTTCCCTTGAATATTGTTCTGTAATGAGAATTTAGCCAGATAATCAGCTACATTATTGGCTTCCCTGTGAATGTGAGAGATTGGAAATTTCATATGATGAATATGGAGAGCACTGCAGATGGAGAAGTTCCTCCATGGGGCATTCAATGGGTTGTGAATACCTCTTACAGCATTTAAACAGTCAGTTTCCAATGTACCATTAGCAATTCCTAGTTCATATCCTATTTCATACCCATCCTGAATTGCTACCAGTTCAGCATCAAAAGGTGTTGGTGACTGGAAGGTTTTGGTCCTCATGCAAATCACATTACCAGACATGTTTCTAACAATTACAGCTGATGAGGCCAGACCTGGATGTATCCATGAGGCATCAGTGTTGATTTTGAAACCAGAGGAAGGTTTCTTCCATGTTACAACTGTTATAATTTTCTTCCTCTTGGGGTGAATCTTGGGAATAATGTTAGAACAGGTCCAATATCTGTTCCTTTCTAGGTTGCCAGAAGGCTGGTGAGCAGTAAATATGTCATAAATGAGGCATCTAATCTCATGAATACAAGCATTAAGGGAAAAAAATTCATTGTCATAAATGTATTTATTCCTCTTAACCCACAGAATCCAAACTGTGACCAAAAGTGAAGCTATGATGATTTGAGACTGAATCCTTGTGGCAGTTTTGAAAGATAGGATGAAATCAACTCTAGACTTCAGACTTCCAAACCTTGGCATATGCATATCAAGTAAGACACCAACAGCCTCCCAAACTTTAAAAGCAAATGAGCATGAATTGAAAAAGTGATCTAGGATATCAGGATGATTCATGCAGGAAGGACATATAGATGCAAATTGGAAGCCTCTTCTTGCCAAAATATTATCAAAAGGCAGAATGCCATTTAAAGCACGCCACAATATAACAGACATTTTCCTTGGAATAAAAGAACTCCATACCTTTGATAGTTGTCTGATTCTTTGTTTTCTTTGCCTAAAGGTATGATAGGCCGAGCTAATAGAGAATCTACCATTGATATTTGGAGTCCATATCATCCTATCCTCATGTTGGTATATCAATTCAGCAACCTGCAAGATGGCAAGAGTATTGGTAGCCAGGTGTGGCTCTAGGAGAGGGAGAAAATTATTTTTATTTTGTATGAAAAACCTTAGGGAGATATCCTCAAAGGGGATAGACATCCCTTCTGGCCATTCATAGAAAAGGGCCCCTTTTCCAGTCCAATTGGAACTCCAAAAGGAGCACTCACCCTGACCATAAATAACTTTTGAATGTCTATTAGCCTTTTCTGTGATTAAGCAGATTCTTTTCCAGGTGTGGGATGTTTTGTAAGAGTTAGGGAGTGACCAAATTAAAGAGGTCCATTGATATTTGTTGGCTTGTAATTTCCACCAAAGTTTGCATGAGAAAGCCTCAACAATTGCTCCTATATCCCTAAGTCCTAAGCCGTTTTCATCAATAGGTAGACACATATTTTTCCATGATCTCCATTTCTTTTTTTCAGTGTTATCCACTTTCCCCCAGAAAAAAGTAGATGCCAATTTTACCATTTTCCTTATAACAATCTTAGGAGGGCGCAGAACTGAGAAAATGTGAGTAGGAATTTAGAGTATACTGTGGTTGATAAGAACCAGCTTACCAGCACTGGAGAGCCACCTGTTCTTCCAATTGTTTATTGTCTTCTCCATCCTTTCCAGCATTGGCTTGTAATAAACCTGCAAGTTTCGACCATAGAATACTGGCACACCAAGATACTTAAAAGGGAGTGCACCTTGATCCATACCCAAAAGTCTCTTAACAGTTAGAATGAGGTCAGGGGGGGTTTTATGTGAGGTGAAGAATTCGGATTTCCCAAAATTTACTTTCTGACCTGTGGTATGTTCATAGGCAATTAAGAACCTTTTAAATCTCTTTAAAGTTGTGGGTTTGGCATTTAGAAAGATAGCTGTATCATCAGCATACATGAGGTGAGTAACAATTGGACAAGTGAGAGGCAAACTAAACTGGTGAAGGTAGCCAGTGGTTATCATTTTTTTAAGAGTCCTTCAGAAAGCCTCAGAAACTAAGTTATATAGAAAAGGGGACAGGGGGTCTCCCTGTTTTAGTCCTCTGGAGGATTTAAAAAAACCTGAAGTGACTCCATTTATCAAGACTGAGAAATGGGCAGAGGCTATGTTACTCAGAATAATTTTATCAAAGTGTCCATGAAAACCAAATTGAAGGAGTATAGAGTTTAAAAAGGACCATGACACTCTATCAAAGGCTTTCTGCATATCAAGTTTCCCAATAATATTATGAGCCTTTGATTTTCTGTTTAAAACTCTCACCATTTCTTGCATTTGTAGCACATTATCTGAGATGTCTCTTCCATTAATAAAGGCACTTTGTTCAAGAGAAATTAAGGAGTGCATTAGTGGTTTAATTCTCTCCATTAACATTTTTGAAAAAACTTTGTTGATGAAGTTAGAAAGACTTATTGGTCTGAAGTCAGAAAAGGAGAGTGGAATTGGCTTTTTAGGGATCAAGGCCAACCAAGTACTAGAGATTGCTAAGGGAATATTTCCAGAAACTAGAAAGTCATTAGCTGCATCAAGCAGGTCATTTTTTATGATCTCCCAGAAAGTTGTGTAAAAATTCCCTGAGAAACCATCAGGGCCTGGGGCACTATCTTTTTTCAATTCAAAAACAGCCTTCTTAAGTTCCTGGATATTAAACTGTTGAAGGAGCAAAAGATTTTGTTCTTCAGATATGAGCAGAGGAATTTCTTGAAGAAAAAACTTAAGATGAGATCCAGTTTTAGGGGTTGGTTCCTCATTCAGTAATTCTTTATAAAACCGGATTCCTTCTTCCTTAATCAGATTAGGGTCCGAGATCCAATTGCCTGAGAAATCCTTAATTTTGCTGATTCTAGATTTTGCCCGATTTTCCTCTATGGCATGATGAAAAAATTTTGTATTAGCATCCCCAAACTTAAGCCAATTAAGTCTAGCTTTTTGTGATAGGAATGTTATCTTTTCTTTCTGAGATCTTAACAATAAGGCTTTTGATTCATTTAAAATTGCTAGATCCTGATCATTCAGTGTTTGTTGGTAAATTATTTCCAGTTCACTAACTCTCTCTTCAGCCTGAATCAGATTCTGGTTGACATTCCCAAAAATAAGTTTATTCCACTGTTTTATTTCCACTTTTAGCCTCTTGAGTTTGAAAACTAAACCATTCATGCCTTTTAGAGGAGATGTTAAAGTCCAACTCTTTGTTACTATATCCCTGAAATCTTGCCTAGAAGACCACATTTCCTGGTATCTAAAAGGCCTAGGGGAAAACTCAGAAGCTGATTGTATGGATAAGAGTAAAGGAGAATGATCCGAGGTGATTCTATTTAAAACCTGAATAGAGCTGTGGGGAAATAAATCGAGCCATTCTAAGTTGCAGAGACCCCTATCCAGTCTTTGGAATATTATATCTTTGCCCCTGTCCTTGGTCCTATTGTTACACCAGGTAAAAGAATTCCCAACAGTGGGAATATCATGCAAATCAGATCTATGAATGAATTCATTGAAATGTTTCATACTTTTATGAGGGGTTGATTTCCTTCCTTTGTATTCATTAACTGAAGAAACCGTGTTGAAGTCCCCTATATATATGGCAGGTTCTGAGAGAGCTGAGCCTAAATCATGCCATAAATTTTCCCTCATAATCCTATGTACACTAGCATAAATGAAAAAAACAATTCCAACTGGATGAGGTAGCAACTTCAGTGATTTTAGCATGAATGAATTGATCTGATTCTCTAACACAAGATAAATGAAAAGATTGATTCCACAGAATCCATATTTTGGCATTTTGAGCAGCAAGAGCATTATTGAACCCTAGGACATGCTTAAGATGATCAATCTGCTGGTTATCATGCCAAGGTTCTAAGAGGCAAAGGATGTCTATCTTATGATTCCTCTTTAATGTTTTTAGTCTTTCCAGAGATGTGCCATAACCTCTCACATTCCATACCAAGATATTACCTATGATGGTGTATCTAATCATTTAAAACTCATTGGAACGGCTTTATGTGAGGATCTGAGTTTTCTAGATTTACTAGGCAAAGCTATAGTAGAATTATCCCGAGTCTCTTTACCTTTGACCGAAAGTGCTTTAGACTTCGGAGTATCAACAGTTGTGTGCTCTAAGTTAAGTTCATTAGTAGTAGGTTGAGGTTTGTCACCTGGATTGGCAGTAGCTGTTACCTTCTCAACTGGAGATTGCTCAAGAGATGATGATTGTTTTGGTGCAGAGACTAGGTTCTGATCTAGTCTGACTTCAGGTATGTTTTCTGAGTTAAGTTGACCTTCAGAGCTTCTTTCTGATGAATATGTGGTGCCCGAGTGATTTACCTGGTCGTGAGTTTCTTGAGTCTCATGGAAGATCTCCACTGCCTCTTCTTCCTGTTCTTCTTCAAAGGATACATCTAGAGCTTGAAAAGCATTAGAAATAGACACTGAGTGAGTATGCTCTAAAGTTTCTAATCTGATGTTTCAGATTGCTTAGTCTTCTTCCTCCATATTATGTTGTTAATAGGCTTTGAAATATCGTCCAAAGAGTAGAAGTCTGATCTTTTCTTATGAGTATTGTTGAATGTGTTAGCAAAAATGTTCTGTGGATGGCCTGAGTGATAATTCTGTTTTTGAAATTCATTTTGTTTCTGTGAAACAGTAAGGGCTGAGGTTCCAGTTATCTTATCCTTAGCTAATTCATCATGGTGAGACTGTTTCTCAAATATTCCTTCAGTGTGGGCTTGTTTCTCAACATCAGAACTATCCTGAGCCAGATCAGCTGTGTTACTTTCTGCCCTTCCTTGTTTTTTATTAGTTTCAGTAACCTTTTTTTTGAGCTCAAGGTGTAAGAAAGTACACTTATCTTGGTTATGTCCAACTACTTTACAGTGAGCACAATAATATGGAAGTTCATCATATTCTATTGGATATTCAGAGACCTTATTACCTATACCTACAACAATAGAAGCAGGGGGTTGGGACTGAAGGTCTATTTCAACGCAGACTTTTATTGCCGAGGGTCTAGTTAAAGCTGCCGTAGCAGCGTCCATTTTTAAAAACCTTCCAATCTGACTACTTAGACCAATAATGGCAGAGTTGTTATAGAAATGGAGAGGGAGTCTGTGAATCGATGCCCACGCCGGGACGATTGAGGACTCTGCCGTTGGTGAGAAATCGGGCGTCCATTTTTGCACTTTCATCACCGCGCCCTGGATCATCCACTGCCCCTTCATCCAACAGCGCTGATAGTCTTCAGGGTCCTGAAATCTGATCAAAACATGGCGATAGTCAATAGAACCTAGCTGAAATTTAGATTTAAATCCTATTGATTTGAAAGCAGTTTGTAGGAAATCCATCGAGGGCTTTCCCCGATTGAATTTGCCGACCAGAGCGTTATGGTAATGGGACACCAGGCGTTCTCCTTCCTCAAGGGGAAGGATAAACGCAATCTTCCCTTTGTATTCTGTGACCGGGTGGAGATTAGGAGTATCCGGGAGGGATGTGAACAGAGGAGATGGCTTAGTGGTGAGAGCTTGGATGAAACTCTTATTGATCGTGGGACCCGACTCCACCATGGGAGCGGGCGGCGGCAACGCCATCGGTGGCCGATATGAATTGGCCGAGAATAGTAGCAGATGGTGAAGGGAAAGGAAGAGGGGGAACGGAGGTGTGTGAATCGCACAGGAATCGCCAGAAATCACCCCTAGTGAACAGTATGTGCTGGAGTAAATTGTTGCACTTTACTTACAAGTATACCAGGTGCCATTCAGAAACACTTGTGATAGTATATGTGGATTAAGACGAGTTTCTTCATTACAATCTGATACTATAAGTTAAATTTTGGATCTTAAAATTTATTTTCAGACCAATCGTAATCGGGTTGATGACTAACAGTTCAATTTTTTAATATTGCACTTGGGGACCTCCGAAAAATAGGGAGAACTTGAATTGTAAAGCTGAACATGCATTCAACTGAGTCATCAATTGACAAACACAATGTTCCGCTATGGTCATGGCCGGATATACCGGGGTAATATTCTATCATTTTAGTTAGTATTCCATTTATACCCTTATAATAAGTGTTATGAGGATAATAATTTCCACCACATAGAATTGATGAAATTTTAAAATCAATTTTTTTTATGAAATAAAAATATAATTGAATTCCGTCCATGAAACATTTTCGAGCGATAGCACATGAGCTGGATTAAATTGTTGCACATTACTTACAAGTATACCAGGTGCCATTCAGAAAAACCTATGATGGTATATGTGGATTAAGTCGAGTTTCTTCATTACAACCTTATACCATAAGTTAAACTTTGGATCTGAAACTTTATTTTCAGACCAATCGTAATCGGGTTGGTGACTGACAGTGTACTTTTTTAATATTGCACTTAGGGACCTCCGGAAAATAGGGAGAACTTGAATTGTAAAGCTGAACATACATTCAACTGAGTCTTCAACTGAAAACACAATGTTCCGCCATGGTCATGGCCGGATATACTGGGGTAATAATCTATCATTTTAGTTATTATTCCATTTATACCCTTATAATAAGTGTTATGAGAATAATAATTTCCACCACATAGAATTGATGAAATTTTAAAATCAATTTTTTTATGAAATAAAAATATAATTGAATTCCGTCCATGAAACGTTTTCAAGCGGAAGCACATGAGCTGGATTAAATTGTTGCACATTACTTACAAGTATACCAGGTGCCATTCAGAAAAACCTATGATGGTATATGTGGATTAAGACGAGTTTCTTCATTACAATCTTATACTACAAGTTAAACTTTGGATCTGAAACTTTATTTTCAGACCAATCGTAATCGAGTTGGTGACTGACAGTGTACTTTTTTAATATTGCACTTAGGGACCTCCGGAAAATAGGGAGAACTTGAATTGTAAGGCTGAAGATACATTAAAATGAAAGTTTTTTATGAAATAAAAATATAATTGAATTCCTTCCATGAAACCTTTTAAACCGATAGCACATGAGCTGGAGTAAATTGTTGCACATTATTTACAAGTATACCAGGTGCCATTCAGAAACACTTGTGATAGTACTCGTGGATGAAGACGAGTTTCTTCATTACAATCTGATACTATAAGTTAAACTTTGGATCTGGAACTTTATTTTCAGACCAATCATAATAGGGTTGATGACTAACAGTGTACTTTTTCAATATTGCACTAAGGGACCTCCAAAAAATAGGGAGAACTTGAATTGTAAAGCTGAAGATACATTCAACTGAGTCATCAATTGACAAACACAATGTTCCACTATGGTCATGGACGGATATACCAGGGTAATAGTCCGTCATTTTACTTAGTATTCCACTTATACCCTTATAATAAGTGTTATGAGAACAATAATTTCCACCACATAAAATCGATGAAATTTTTAAATACTAGTTTTTTATGAAATAAAAATATAATTGAATTCCGTCCATGAAACTTTTTCAAGCGATAGCACATGAGCTGGAGTAAATTGTTGCATATTACTTACAAGTATACCAGGTGCCAATCAGAAAAACTTATGATGGTATATGTGGATTAAGATGAGTTTCTTCATTTCAATCTTATACTATAAGTTAAACTTTGGATTTGAAAATTTATTTTCAGATCAATCGTAATTGGGTTGATGAGTGACAGTGCACTTTTTTAATATTGAACTTAGGGACCTCCGAAAAATAGGAAGAACATGAATTGTAAACCTGAAGATACATTCAACTGAGTCATCAATTGACAACACAATGTTCCGCTATGGTCATGGACGGATATACCGGGGTAAGAGTCAATCATTTTACTTAGTATTCCATTTATACCCTTATGATAAGTGTTGTGAGAATAATAATTTCACCACATATAATCGATGAAATGTTAAAATCAAAGTTTGTTATGAAATAAAAATATAATTGAATTCCGTCCGTGAAACATTTTCAAGCGATAGCACATGAGATGGAGTAAATTGTTGCACATTACTTACAAGTATACCAGGTGCCATTCAAAAACACTTTTGATAGTATATGTGGATTAAGACGAGTTTCTTCATTACAATCTGATACTATAAGTTAAACTTTGGATCTTAAAATTTATTTTCAGACCAATCGTAATCGGGTTGATGACTGACAGTGCACTTTTTTAATATTGAACCTAGGGACCTCCGAAAAATAGGGAGAACTTGAATTGTAAACCTGAAAATACATTCAACTGAGTCATCAATTAACAAACACAATGTTCCGCTTTGGTCATGGATAGATATACCGGGGTAATAGTCCATCATTTTACTTAGTATTCCATTTATACCGTTATGATAAGTGTTATGAGAATAATAATTTCCACCACATATAATCGATGAAATTTTAAAATCAAATTTTTTATGAAATAAAAATATAATTGAATTCCGTCCATGAAACGTTTTCAAGCGATAGCACATGAGCTGGATTAAATTGTTGCATATTACTTACAAGAATACCAGGTGCCATTCAGAAAAACCTATGATGGTATATGTGGATTAAGACGAGTTTCTTCATTACAATCTTATACTATGAGTTAAACTTTGGATCTGAAACTTTATTTTCAGACCAATCGTGATCGGGTTGGTGACTTATAGTGTACTTTTTTAATATTGAACTTAGGGACCTCCAAAAAATAGGGAGAACTTGAATTGTAAAGCTGAAGATACATTGAACTGAGTCATCAATTGACAAACACAATGTTCCGCTATGGTCATTGACAGATATACCGGGGTAATAGTCCATCATTTTACTTAGTATTCCATTTATACCCTTATAATATGTGTTATGGGAACAATAATTTCCACCACATAGAATCAATGAAATTTTAAAATCAATGTTTTTTATGAAATAAAAATATAATTGAATTCCGTCCACGAAACCTTTTCAAGCCATAACACATGAGCTGGAGTAAATTGTTGCACATTACTTACAAGTATACCAGGTGCCATTCAGAAACACTTATGATGATATATGTGGATTAAGACGAGTTTCTTCATTTCAATCTTATACTATAAGTTAAACTTTGGATCTGAAAATTTATTTTCAGACCAATCGTAATCGGGTTATTGAGTGACAGTGCACTTTTTTAATATTGAATTTAGGGATCTCCGAAAAATAGGGAGAACTTAAATTGTAAAGCTGAAGATACATTCAACTGAGTCATCAATTGACAAACACAATGTTCCGCTATGGTCATGGACGGATATACCGGGGTTATAGTCCATCATTTTACTTAGTATTCCATTTATACCCTTATAACAAGTGTTATGAGAACAATAATTTCCACCACATATAATCGATGAAATTTTAAAATCAATGTTTTTTATGAAATAAAAATATAATTGAATTCCGTCCACGAAACTTTTTCAAGCGATAACACATGAGCTGGAGTAAATTGTTGAACATTACTTGCAAGTATACCAGGTGCCATTCAGAAAAACTTATGTTGGTATATGTGGATTAAGACGAGTTTCTTCATTTCAATCTTATACTATAAGTTAAACTTTGGATCTGAAAATTTATTTTCACACCAATCGTAATCGGGTTGATGAGTGACAGTGCACTTTTTTAATATTGAACTTAGGGACCTCCGAAAAATAGGGAGAACTTAAATTGTAAAGCTGAAGATACATTCAACTGAGTCATCAATTGACAAACACAATGTTCCGCTATGGTCATTGACGGATATACCGGGGTAATAGTCCATCATTTTACTTAGTATTCCATTTATACCCTTATAATAAGTGTTATGAGAACAATAATTTCCACCACATAGAATCGGTGAAATTTTTAAATCAATTTTTTTTAGGAAATAAAAATATAATTGAATTCTGTCCATGAAACTTTTTCAAGCGATAGCCCATGAGCTAGAGTAAGTTATTGCACATTACTTACAACTATACCAGGTGCCATTCAGAAAAACTTATGATGGTATATGTGGATTAAGACGAGTTTCTTCATTAAAATCTTATACTATAAGTTAAACTTTGGATCTGAAAATTTATTTTCTGACCAATCATAATCGGGTTGATGACTGAGAGTGCACTTTTTCAATATTGCACTTAGGTACCTCCAAAAAACAGGGAGAACTTGAATTGTAAAGCTGAAGATACTTTCAACTAGGTCATCAATTGACAAACACAATGTTCCGCTTTGGTCATGGACGGATATACCGGGGTAATAGTCCATAATTTTACTTAGTATTCCATTAATACCCTTATAATTTGTGTTACGGGAAATATAATTTCCACCACATAGAATCGATGAAATTTTAAAATCAAAGTATTTTATGAAATAAAAATATAATTGAATTCTGTCCATGAAACTTTTTCAAGCGATAGAACATGAGCTGGAGTAAGTTGTTGCACATTACTTACAAGTATATCAGGTGCCATTCAGAAAAACTTATGATGGTATATGTGGATTAAGATGAGTTTCTTCATTACAATCTGATACTATAAGTTAAACTTTGGATCTAAAACTTTATTTTCAGACCAATCGTAATTGGGTTGGTCACTGACAGTGTACTTTAATAATATTGCACTTAGGCACCTCCGGAAAATAGGGAGAACTTGAATTGTAAAGCTGAAGATACATTCAACTGAGTCATCAATTGATCAACACAATGTTCCGCTTTGGTCATGGACGAATATACCGGGGTAATAGTCCATCATTTTACTTAGTATTCCATTTATACCCTTATGATAAGTGTTATGAGAATAATAATTTCCACCACATATAATCGATGAAATTTTAAAATCAAATTTTTTTATGAAATAAAAATATAATTGAATTCCGTCCATGAAACGTTTTCAAGCGATAGCACATGAGCTGGATTAAATTGTTGCACATTACTTACAAGAATACCAGGTGCCATTCAGAAAAGCCTATGATGGTATATGTGGATTAAGACGAGTTTCTTCATTACAATCTTATACTATGAGTTAAACTTTGGATCTGAAACTTTATTTTCAGACCAATCGTGATCGGGTTGGTGACTTATAGTGTACTTTTTTAATATTGAACTTAGGGACCTCCAAAAAATAGGGAGAACTTGAATTGTAAAGCTGAAGATACATTCAACTGAGTCATCAATTGACAAACACAATGTTCCGCTATGGTCATTGACAGATATACCGGGGTAATAGTCCATCATTTTACTTAGTATTCCATTTATACCCTTATAATAAGTGTTATGGGAACAATAATTTCCACCATATAGAATCAATGAAAATTTTAAATCAAAGTTTTTTATGAAATAAAAATATAATTGAATTCTGTCCATGAAACTTTTTCAAGCGATAGCACATGAGCTGGAGTAAGTTGTTGCACATTACTTACAAGTATATCAGGTGCCATTCAGAAAAACTTATGATGGTATATGTGGATTAAGATGAGTATCTTCATTACAATCTAATACTATAAGTTAAACTTTGGATCTGAAACTTTATTTTCAGAGCAATCATATTAGGGTTGATGACTGACAGTGTACTTTTTCAATACTGCACTAAGGGACCTCCAAAAAATAGGGAGAACTTGAATTGTAAAGCTGAAGATACATTCAACAGAGTCATCAATTGACAAACACAATGTTCCGCTGTGGTCATGGACGGATATACCGGGGTAATAGTCCATCATTTTACTTAGTATTCCATTTATACCCTTATAACAAGTGTTATGAGAAAATAATTTCCACCACATAGAATCAATGAAATTTTAAAATCAATGTTTTTTATGAAATAAAAATATAATTGAATTCCGTCCACGAAACTTTTTCAAGCCATAACACATGAGCTGGAGTAAATTGTTGCACATTACTTACAAGTATACCAGGTGCCATTCAGAAACACTTATGATGATATATGTGGATTAAGACGAGTTTCTTCATTTCAATCTTATACTATAAGTTAAACTTTGGATCTGGAAATTTATTTTCAGACCAATCGTAATCGGGTTATTGAGTGACAGTGCACTTTTTTAATATTGAATTTAGGGATCTCCGAAAAATAGGGAGAACTTAAATTGTAAAGCTGAAGATACATTCAACTGAGTCATCAATTGACAAACACAATGTTCCGCTATGGTCATGGACGGATATACCGGGGTTATAGTCCATCATTTTACTTAGTATTCCATTTATACCCTTATAACAAGTGTTATGAGAACAATAATTTCCACCACATATAATCGATGAAATTTTAAAATCAATGTTTTTTATGAAATAAAAATATAATTGAATTCCGTCCACGAAACTTTTTCAAGCGATAACACATGAGCTGGAGTAAATTGTTGAACATTACTTGCAAGTATACCAGGTGCCATTCAGAAAAACTTATGATGGTATATGTGGATTAAGACGAGTTTCTTCATTTCAATCTTATACTATAAGTTAAACTTTGGATCTGAAAATTTATTTTCACACCAATCGTAATCGGGTTGATGAGTGACAGTGCACTTTTTTAATATTGAACTTAGGGACCTCCGAAAAATAGGGAGAACTTAAATTGTAAAGCTGAAGATACATTCAACTGAGTCATCAATTGACAAACACAATGTTCCGCTATGGTCATTGACGGATATACCGGGGTAATAGTCCATCATTTTACTTAGTATTCCATTTATACCCTTATAATAAGTGTTATGAGAACAATAATTTCCACCACATAGAATCGATGAAATTTTAAAATCAAAGTCTTTTATGAAATAAAAATATAATTGAATTCTGTCCACGAAACTTTTTCAAGCGATAGAACATGAGCTGGAGTAAGTTGTTGCACATTACTTACAAGTATATCAGGTGCCATTCAGAAAAACTTATGATGGTATATGTGGATTAAGATGAGTTTCTTCATTACAATCTGATACTATAAGTTAGACTTTGGATCTGAAACTTTATTTTCAGACCAATCGTAATTGGGTTGGTCACTGACAGTGTACTTTATTAATATTGCACTTAGGCACCTCCGGAAAATAGGGAGAACTTGAATTGTAAAACTGAAGATATATTCAACTGAGTCATCAATTGACGACCACAATGTTCCGCTATGGACATAGACGGATATACCGGGGTTATAGTCCATCATTTTACTTAGTATTCCATATATACCCTTATAATAAGTGTAATTAATGAGAACAATAATTTCCACCACATAGAATCGATGAAATATTAAAATCAAAGTTTCTTATGAAATAAAAATATAATTGAATTCCATTCATGAAACTTTTTAAAGCGATAGCACATGAGTTGGAGTAAATTGTTGAAAATTACTTGCAAGTATACTAGGTGCCATTCATAAACACTTGTGATAGTATATGTGGATTAAGACGAGTTTCATCCTTTCAATCTTATACTATAAATTAAACTTTGGATCTGAAAATTTATTTTCACAGCAATCGTAATCGGGTTGATGAGTGACAGTGCACTTTTTTAATATTGAACCTAGGGACCTCCGAAAAATAGGGAGAACTTGAATTGTAAAGCTGAAGATACATTCAACTGAGTCATCAATTGACAAACACAATGTTCCGCTTTGGTCATGGACGGATATACCGGGGTAATAGTCCATAATTTTACTTAGTATTCCATTTATACCCTTATAATATGTGTTACGGGAAATATAATTTCAACCACCTAGAATCGATGAAATTTTAAAATTAGAGTCTTTTATGAAATAAAAATATAATTGAATTCCATCCGAGAAACGTTTTCAAGCGATAGCACATGAGCTGGAGTAAATTGTTGCACATTACTTACGAGTATACCAGGTGCCATTCAGAAAAACTTATGATGGTATGTGTGGATTAAGACGAGTTTCTTCATTACAATCGTATACTATAAGTTAAACTTTGGATCTGAAAATTTATTTTCAGGCCAATCATAATCGGGGTGATGACTGACAGTGCACTTTTTTAATATTGCACTTAGGGACCTCCGAAAAATAGGGAGAACTTGAATTGTAAAGCTGAAGATACATTCAACTGAGTCATCAATTGATCAACACAATGTTCCGCTTTGGTCATGGATAGATATACCGGGGTAATAGTCCATCATTTTACTTAGTATTCCATTTATACCCTTATGATAAGTGTTATGAGAATAATAATTTCCACCACATATAATCGATGAAATGTTAAAATCAAAGTTTTTTATGAAATAAAAATATAATTGAATTCCGTCCATGAAGCTGGAGTAAATTGTTGCACATTACTTACAGGTATACTAGGTGCCATTCAGAAAAACCTATGATGGTATATGTGGATTAAGACGAGTTTCTTCATTAAAATCTTATACTATAAGTTAAACTTTGGATCTGAAACTTTATTTTCAGACCAATCGTAATTGGGTTGGTCACTGACAGTGTACTTTATTAATATTGCACTTAGGCACCTCCGGAAAATTGGGATAACTTGAATTGTAAAACTGAAGATATATTCAACTGAGTCATCAATCGACGACCACAATGTTCCGCTATGGACATAGACGGATATACCGGGGTTATAGTCCATCATTTTACTTAGTATTCCATATATACCCTTATAATAAGTGTAATTAATGAGAACCATAATTTCCACCACATAGAATCGATGAAATATGAAAATCAAAGTTTCTTATGCAATAAAAGTATAATTGAATTCCATTCATGAAACTTTTTAAAGCGATAGCACATGAGCTGGAGTAAATTGTTGAAAATTACTTGCAAGTATACCAGGTGCCATTCATAAACACTTGTGATAGTATATGAGGATTAAGACGAGTTTCATCCTTTCAATCTTATACTATAAGTTAAACTTTGTATCTGAAAATTTATTTTCACACCAATCGTAATCGGGTTGATGAGTGACAGTGCACTTTTTTAATATTGAACCTAGGGACCTCCGAAAAATAGGGAGAACTTGAATTGTAAAGCTGAAGATACATTCAACTGAGTCATCAATTAACAAACACAATGTTCCGCTATGGTCATTGACGGATATACCGGGATAATAGTCCATCATTTTACTTAGTATTCTATTTATACCCTTATAATAAGTGTTATGGGAACAATAATTTCCTCCACATAGAATCGATGAAATTTTTAAATCAAATTTTTTTATGAAATAAAAATATAATTGAATTCTGTCCATGAAACTTTTTCAAGCGATAGCACATGAGCTGGAGTAAGATATTGCACATTACTTACAAGTATACCAGGTCCCATTCAGAAAAACTTATGATGGTATATGTGGATTAAGACGAGTTTCTTCATTAAAATATTTTACTATAAGTTGAACTTTGGATCTAAAAAATTATTTTCAGACCAATCGTAATCGGGTTGATGGCTGAGAGTGCACTTTTTTAATATTGAACCTAGGGACCTCCGAAAAATAGGGAGAACTTGAATTGTAAAGCTGAAGATACATTCAACTGAGTCATCAATTGACAAACACAATGTTTCACTATGGTCATTGACGGATATACCGGGGTAATAGTCCATCATTTTACTTAGTATTCCATTTATACCCTTATAATAAGTGTTATGGGAACAATAATTTCCTCCACATAGAATCGATGAAATATTTAAATCAAATTTTTTTATGAAATAAAAATATAATTGAATTCTGTCCATGAAACTTTTTCAAGCGATAGCACATGAGCTGGAGTAAGATATTGCACATTACTTACAAGTATACCAGGTCCCATTCAGAAAAACTTATGATGGTATATGTGGATTAAGACGAGTTTCTTCATTAAAATATTTTACTATAAGTTGAACTTTGGATCTAAAAAATTATTTTCAGACCAATCGTAATCGGGTTGATGGCTGAGAGTGCACTTTTTTAATATTGAACCTAGGGACCTCCGAAAAATAGGGAGAACTTGAATTGTAAAGCTGAAGATACATTCAACTGAGTCATCAATTGACAAACACAATGTTTCACTATGGTCATTGACGGATATACCGGGGTAATAGTCCATCATTTTACTTAGTATTCCATTTATACCCTTATAATAAGTGTTATGGGAACAATAATTTCCTCCACATAGAATCGATGAAATATTTAAATCAAATTTTTTTATGAAATAAAAATATAATTGAATTCTGTCCATGAAACTTTTTCAAGCGATAGCACATGAGCTGGAGTAAGTTGTTGCACATTACTTACAAGTATACCAGGTGCCATTCAGAAAAACTTATGATGGTATATGTGGATTAAGACGAGTTTCTTCATTAAAATCTTTTACTCTAAGTTAAACTTTGGATCTAAAAATTTATTTTCAGACCAATTGTAATCGGGTTGATGACTGAGAGTGCACTTTTTTAATATTGCACTTAGGGACCTCCAAAAAATAGGGAGATCCAAAAAATAGGGAGAACTTGAATTGTAAAGCTGAAGATACATTCAACTGAGTCATCAATTGATCAACACAATGTTCCGCTTCGGTCATGGACGGATATACTGGGTTAATAGTCCATCATTTTACTTAGTATTCCATTTATACCCTTATGATAAGTGTTATGAGAATAATAATTTCCACCACATATAATCGATGAAATGTTAAAATCAAAGTTTTTTATGAAATAAAAATATAATTGAATTCCGTCCATGAAACATTTTCAAACTATAGCACATGAGCTGGAGTAAATTTTTGCACATTACTTACAGGTATACTAGGTGCCATTCAGAAAAACCTATGATGGTATATGTGGATTAAGACGAGTTGCTTCATTAAAATCTTATACTATAGTTAAACTTTGGATCTGAAACTTTATTTTCAGACCAATCATAATTGGGTTGGTCACTGACACTGTACTTTATTAATATTGCACTTAGGAACCTCCGGAAAATAGGGAGAACTTGAATTGTGAAGCTGAAGATACATTCAACTGAGTCATCAATTGATCAAGACAATGTTCCGCTTTGGTCATGGACGGATATACCGGGGTAATAGTCCATCATTTTACTTAGTATTCCATTTATACCCTTATGATAAGTGTTATGAGAATAATAATTTCCACCACATATAATCGATGAAATGTTAAAATCAAAGTTTTTTATGATATAAAAATATAATTGAACTCCATCCATGAAACATTTTCAAACTATAGCACATGAGCTGGAGTAAATTGCTGCACATTACTTACAAGTATACTAGGTGCCATTCAGAAAAACCTATGATGGTATATGTGGATTAAGACGAGTTTCTTTATTAAAATCTTATACTATATGTTAAACTTTGGATCTGAAACTTTATTTTCAGACCAATCGTAATTGGGTTGGTCACTGACAGTGTACTTTATTAATATTGCACTTAGGCACCTCCGGAAAATAGGGAGAACTTGAATTGGAAAACTGAAGATATATTCAACTGAGTCATCAATTGACGACCACAATGTTCCGCTATGGACATAGACGGATATACCGGGGTTATAGTCCATCATTTTACTTAGTATTCCATATATACCCTTATAATAAGTGTAATTAATGAGAACAATAATTTCCACCACATAGAATCGATCAAATATTAAAATCAAAGTTTCTTATGAAATAAAAATATAATTGAATTCCATTCATGAAACTTTTTAAAGCGATAGCACATGAGGTGGAGTAAATTGTTGAAAATTACTTGCAAGTATACCAGGTGCCATTCATAAACTCTTGTGATAGTATATGTGGATTAAGACAAGTTTCTTCATTTCAATCTTATACTATAAGTTAAACTTTGGATCTGAAAATTTATTTTCACACCAATCGTAATCGGGTTGATGAGTGACAGTGCACTTTTTTAATATTGAACCAAGGGACCTCCGAAAAATAGGGAGAACTTGAATTGTAAAGCTGAAGATACATTCAACTGAGTCATCAATTGACAAACACAATGTTCCGCTATGGTCATTGACGGATATACCGGGGTAATAGTCCATCATTTTACTTAGTATTCTATTTATACCCTTATAATAAGTGTTATGGGAACAATAATTTCCTCCACATAGAATCGATGAAATTTTTAAATCAAAATTTTTTATGAAATAAAAATATAATTGAATTCTGTCCATGAAACATTTTCAAGCGATAGCACATGAGCTGGAGTAAGATATTGCACATTACTTACAAGTATACCAAGTGCCATTCAAAAAAACTTATGATGGTATATGTGGATTAAGACGAGTTTCTTCATTAAAATCTTATACTATAAGTTAAACTTTGGATATGAAAATTTATTTTCACACCAATCGTAATCAGGTTGATGAGTGACAGTGCACTTTTTTAATATTGAACCTAGGGACCTCCGAAAAATAGGGAGAACTTGAATTGTAAAGCTGAAGACACATTCAACTGAGTCATCAATTGAACAACACAATGTTCCGCTATGGTCATTGACGGATATACCGGGGTAATAGTCCATCATTTTACTTAGTATTCCATTTATGCCCTTATAATAAGTGTTATGGGAACAATAATTTCCTCCACATAGAATCGATGAAATTTTTAAATCAAATTTTTTTATGAAATAAAAATATAAATGAATTTTGTCCATGAAACTTTTTCAAGCGATAGCAGATGAGCTGGAGCAAGTTGTTGCACATTAGTTACAAGTATACCAGGTGCCATTCAGAAAAACTTATGATGGTATATGTGGATTAAGACGAGTTTCTTCATTAAAATCTTTTACTATAAGTTAAACTTTGGATCTAAAAATTTATTTTCAGACCAATCGTAATCGGGTTGATGATTGAGAGTGCACTTTTTTAATATTGCACTTAGGGACCTCCAAAAAATAGGGAGAACTTGAATTGTAAAGCTGAAGATACATTCAACCGAGTCATCAATTGATCAACACAATGTTCCGCTTTGGTCAAGGACGGATATACCGGGTTAATAGTCCATCATTTTACTTAGTATTCCATTTATACCCTTATGATAAATGTTATGAGAATAATAATTTCCACCACATATAATCGATGAAATGTTAAAATCAAAGTTTTTTATGAAATAAAAATATAATTGAATTCCGTCCATGAAACATTTTCTAACTATAGCACATGAGCTGGAGTAAATTGTTGCACATTACTTACAGGTATACTAGGTGCCATTCAGAGAAACCTATGATGGTATATGTGGATTAAGACGAGTTTCTTCATTAAAATCTTATACTATAAGTTAAACTTTGGATCTGAAACTTTATTTTCAGACCAATCATAATTGGGTTGGTCACTGACAGTGTACTTTATTAATATTGCACTTAGGCACCTCCGGAAAATAGGGAGAACTTGAATTGTAAAGCTGAAGATACATTCAACTGAGTCATCAATTGATTAACACAATGTTCCGCTTTGGTCATGGACGGATATACCGGGGTAATAGTCCATCATTTTACTTAGTATTCCATTTATACCCTTATGATAAGTGTTATGAGAATAATAATTTCCACCACATATAATCGATGAAATGTTAAAATCAAAGTTTTTTATGAAATAAAAATATAATTGAATTCCATCCATGAAACATTTTCAAACTATAGCACATGAGCTGGAGTAAATTGTTGCACATTACTTACAAGTATACTAGGTGCCATTCAGAAAAACCTATGATGGTATATGTGGATTAAGACGAGTTTCTTCATTAAAATCTTATACTATAAGTTAAACTTTGGATCTGAAAATTTATTTTCACACCAATCGTAATCGGGTTGATGAGTGACAGTGCACTTTTTTAATATTGAACCTAGGGATCTCCGAAAAATAGGGAGAACTTGAATTGTAAAGCTGAAGATACATTCAACTGAGTCATTAATTGACAAACACAATGTTCCGCTATGGTCATTGATGGATATACCGGGGTAATAGTCCATCATTTTACTTAGTATTCCATTTATACCCTTATAATAAGTGTTATGGGAACAATAATTTCCTCCACATAGAATCGATGAAATTTTAAATCAAATTTTTTTATGAAATAAAAATATAATTGAATTCTGTCCATGAAACTTTTTCAAGCGATAGCACATGAGCTGGAGTAAGTTGTTGCACATTACTTACAAGTATACCAGGTGCCATTCAGAAAAACTTATGATGGTATATGTGGATTAAGACGAGTTTCTTCATTAAAATCTTTTACTATAAGTTAAACTTTGGATGTAAAAATTTATTTTCAGACCAATCGTAATCGGGTTGATGACTGAGAGTGCACTTTTTTAATATTGCACTTAGGGACCTCCAAAAAATAGGGAGAACTTGAATTGTAAAGCTGACGATACATTCAACTGAGTCATCAATTGACAAACACAATGTTCCGCTATGGTCATTGACGGATATACCGGGGTAATAGTCCATCATTTTACTTAGTATTCCATTTATACCCTTATAATGAGTGTTATGGGAAAAATAATTTCCTCCACATAGAATCGATGAAATTTTTAAATCAAATTTTTTTATGAAATAAAAATATAATTGAATTCTATCCATGAAACTTTTTCAAGCGATAGAACATGAGCTGGAGTAAGTTGTTGCACATTACTTACAAGTATACCAGGTGCCATTCAGAAAAACTTATGATGGTATATGTGGATTAAGACGAGTTTCTTCATTAAAATCTTTTACTATAAGTTAAACTTTGGATCTAAAAATTTATTTTCAGACCATTCGTAATCGGGTTGATGACTGAGAGTGCAATTTTTTAATATTGCACTTAGGGACCTCCAAAAAATAGGGAGAACTTGAATTGTAAAGCTGAAGATACATTCAACTGAGTCATCAATTGATAAACACAATGTTCCGCTTTGGTCATGGACGGATATACCGGGTTAATAGTCCATCATTTTACTTAGTATTCAATTTGTACCCTTATGATAAGTGTTATGAGAATAATAATTTCCACCACATATAATCGATGAAATGTTAAAATCAAAGTTTTTAATGAAATAAAAATATAATTGAATTCCGTCCATGAAACATTTTCAAACTATAGCACATGAGCTGGAGTAAATTGTTGCACATTACTTACAGGTATACTAGGTGCCATTCAGAAAAACCTATGATGGTATATGTGGATTAAGACGAGTTTCTTCATTAAAATCTTATACTATAAGTTAAACTTTGGATCTGAAACTTTATTTTCAGACCAATCGTAATTGGGTTGGTCACTGACAGTGTAGTTTATTAATATTGCACTTAGGCACCTCCGGAAAATAGGGAGAACTTGAATTGTAAAGCTGAAGGTACATTCAACCGTGTCATCAATTGACAAGCACAATGTTCCGCTATGGTCACGGACGGATATACTAGGGTAATAGTCCATCATTTTACTTAGTATTCCATTTATACACTTATAATAAGTGTTATGAGAACAATAATTTCCACCATATAGAATCGATGAAATTTTAAAATCATTGTTTTTTATGAAATAAAAATATAATTGAATTCGGTCCATGAAACCTTTTCAAACAATAGCAAATGTGCTGGAGTAAATTGTTGCACATTACTTGCAACTATACCCGGTGCCATTCAGAAAAACTTGTGATAGTATATGTGCATTAAGACAAGTTTCTTCATTACAATATGATACTATAAGTTAAACTTTGGATCTGAAACTTTATTTTCAGACCAATCGTAATCGGGTTATTGACTGACAGTGTACTATTTTAATATTTCACAGAGGGACCTCAAAAAAATAATTTGAATTTGAATTGTAAAACTCAAGATATATTATACTGAGTCATCAATTGACAACCACAATGCTTCGCTATGGTCATGGATGGACATACCGGGGTAATAGTCCATCATTTTACTTAGTATTCCATTTACACCCTTATGATAAGTTTTATGAGATTAATAATTTCCTCCACATTGAATCGATGAAATTTTAAAATCAAAGTTTTTTATGTAATAAAAATAAAATTGAATTCTGTCCATGAATGTTTTTAAAGCAATAGCACATGAGTTGGAGTAAATTGTTGCACATTACTTACAAGTATACCGGGTGCAATTAAGAAAAACTTTTGAAAGAATATGTGGATTAAGACGAGTTTCTTCATTACAATCTGATACTATAAGTTAAACTTTGGATCTGAAACTTTATTTTATGACCAATCGTAATCGGGTTGGTGATTGACAGCGTACTTTTTTAATATTTTACATAGGGACCTCCAAAAATATGGAGAATTTGAATTGTAAAACTGAAGATATATTCAACTGAGTCATCAATTGACGACCACAATGTTTCGCTATGGTCATGGACGGATATACCGGGGTAATAGTCCATCATTTTACTTAGTATTCCATTTATACCCATATAATAAGTTTTATGAGAACAATAATTTCCACCACATAGAATCGACGAAATTTTAAAATCAATGTTGTTTGTGAAATAAAACTATAATTAAATTACGTCCATGAAACTTTTTCAAGCGATAGCACATGAGCTGGAGTAAATTGTTGCACATTACTTACAAGTATACCAGGTGCCATTCAGAAAAACTTATGATAGTATATGTGGATTAAGACGAGTTTCTTCATTACAATCTGATACTATAAGTTAAACTTTATATCGGAAACTTTATTTTCTGACCAATCGTAATTGGGTTGATGACTGACAGTGTACTTTTTTAATATTGCACTAAGGGACCTCCGAGAAATAGGGAGAATTGTAAAGCTGAAGATACATTAAACTGAGTCATCAATTGACAAACACAATGTTCCGCTATGGTAATGGATAGATATACTGGGGTAATAGTCCATCATTTTACTTAGTATTCAATTTATACCCTTATAATAAGTGTAATGGCAATAATAATTTCCACCACATAGAATTGATGAAATTTTAAAATCAAAGTTTTTTATGAAATAAAAATATAACTGAATTCCATCCATGAATCATTTTTAAGCGATAGCACATGAGCCAGAGTAAATTGTTGCACATTACTCACAAGTATACCAGGTGCCATTCAGAAAAACCTATGATGGTATATATGGATTAAGACGAGTTTCTTCATTACAATATTATACTATAAGTTAAACTTTGGATCAGAAACTTTATTTTCAGACCAATCGTAATAGGGTTGATGGCTGACAGTGTACTAAAAATATTGCACTAAGGGACCACCGAAAAATAGGGAAAATTGAATTGTAAAGATTAAGATACATTCATTGAGTCATCAATTGACAAACACAATGTTCCGCTATGGTCATAGACGGATATACCGGAGTAATAGTCCATCATTTTACTTAATATTCCATTTATACCCTTATAATAAGTGTTATGAGAACAATAATTTTCACCACATAGAATCGATGAAATTTTAAAATCAATATTTTATTTGAAATAAAAATATAATTGAATTCCGTCCATGAAATTTTTTCAAACGATAGCACATGAGCTGGAGTAAATTGTTGCACATTACTTACAAGTATACCAGGTGCCATTCAGAAAAACTTGTGATAGTATATGTGGATTAAGACAGGTGTTCTTCATTACAATCTGTTACTATAAGTTAATCTTTGGATCTGAAACTTTATTTTCAGACCAATCGTAATTGGGTTGATGCTGACAGTGTACTTTTTTAATATTACACTAAGGGACCTCCGAAAAATAGGGACAAATTAAATTGTAAAGACAAAGATACATTCAACTGAGTCATCAATTGACAAACACAATGGTCCGCTATGGTCATCGACGGATATACTGGGGTAATATTCCATCATTTTACTTAGTATTCCATGTATACCCTTATAATACGTGTTATGAGAACAATAATTTCCACCACATAGAATCGATGAAATTTTAAAATCAATGTTTTTTATGAAATAAAAATATAATTGAATTCCATCCATGAAACTTTTTCAAACGATAGCACATGAGCTGGAGTAAATTGTTGCACATTACTTACAAGTATACCAGGTGCCATTCAGAAAAACTTGTGATAGTATATGTGGATTATGACGAGTTTCTTCATTACAATCTGATACTATAAGTTAAACTTTATATCGGAAACTTTAATTTCGGACCAATCGTAATCGGGTTGATGACAGACAGTGTACTTTTTTAATATTGCACTAAGGGACCTCCGAGAAATAGGGAGAACTTGAATTGTAAAGCTGAAGATACATTAAACTGAGTCATCAATTGACAAACACAATGTTCCGCTATGGTAATGGACAGATATACCGGGGTAATAGTCCATCATTTTACTTAGTATTCCATTTATACCCTTATAATAAGTGTAATGGGAATAATACTTTCCACCACATAGAATTGATGAAATTTTAAAATCAAAGTTTTTTATGAAATAAAAATATAATTGAATTCCATCCATGAATCATTTTTAAGCGATAGCACATGAGCCAGAGTAAATTGTCGCACATTACTCACAAGTATACCAGGTGCCATTCAGAAAAACCTATGATGGTATATGTGGATTAAGACGAGTTTCTTCATTACAATATTATACTATAAGTTAAACTTTGGATCTGAAACTTTATTTTCAGACCAATCGTAATAGGGTTGATGGCTGACAGTGTACTTTTTAATATTGCACTAAGGGACCACCGAAAAATAGGGAAATTGAATTGTAAAGATTAAGATACATTCAACTAAGTCATCAATTGACAAACACAATGTTCTGCTATGGTCATAGATGGATATACCGGGGTAATAGTCCATCATTTTACTTAATATTCCATTTATACCCTTATAATAAGTGTTATGAGAACAATACTTTCCACCACATAGAATCGATGAAATTTTAAAATCAATATTTTATTTGAAATAAAAATATAATTGAATTCCGTCCATGAAACTTTTTCAAACGATAGCACATGAGCTGGAGTAAATTGTTGCACATTACTTACAAGTATACCAGGTGCCATTCAGAAAAACTTGTGATAGTATATGTGGATTAAGACAGGTGTTCTTCATTACAATCTGTTACTATAAGTTAATCTTTGGATCTGAAACTTTATTTCAGACCAATCGTAATTGGGTCGATGACTGACAGTGTACTTTTTTAATATTGAACTAAGGGACCTCCGAAAGATAGGGACAACTTGAATTGTAAAGCTGAAGATACATTCAACCGAGTCATCAATTGACAAGCACATTGTTCCGCTATGGTCATGGACGGATATACCGGGGTAATAGTCCATCATTTTACTTAGTATTCCATTCATACCCTTATAATAAGCGTTATGAGAACAATAATTTCCACCACATAGAATCCATGAAATTTTAAAATCAATGTTTTTTATGAAATAAAAATATAATTGAACACCGTCCATGAAACCTTTTCAAGCGATAGCACATGAGCTGGAGTAAATTGTTGCACATTACTTACAAGTATACTAGGTGCCATTCAGGAAAACTTGTGATAGTATATGTGGATTATGAAGAGTTTCTTCATTACAATATGATACTATAAGTTAAACTTTGAATCTGAAACTTTATTTTTAGACGATTCGTAATCGGGTTGGGATCTGACGGCGTACTCTTTTAATATTTCACATAAGGACCTCCAAAAAATAGGATGAATTTGAAATGTAAAACTCAAGACATATTATATTGAGTCATCAATTGACAACTACAATGCTTCGCTATGGTCAGGGATGGACATACCGGGGTAATAGTCCATCATTTTTCTTAGTATTCCATTTACACATTCTTATGATAAGTTTTATGAGATTAATAATTTCCTCCACATAGAATCGATGAAATTTTAAAATCAATGTTTTTTATGAAATAAAAATATAATTGAATTACGTCCATGAAACCTTTTCAAGCGATAGCATATGAGCTGGAGTAAATTGTTGCACATTGCTTACAAGTATACCAGGTGCCATTCAGAAAAACTTATGATAGTATATGTGGATTAAGACAGGTGGTCTTCATTACAATCTGATACTATAAGTTAAACTTTGGATCTGAAACTTTATTTTCAGACCAATCGTAATCGGGTTGATGACTGACAGTGTACTTTTTTAATATTGCACTAAGGGACCTCCAAAAAATAGCGACAACTTGAATTGTAAAGCTGAAGATACATTCAACCGAGTCATCAATTGACAAGCACAATGTTCCGCTATGGTCACAGACGGATATACCAGGGTAATAGTCCATCATTTTACTTAGTATTCCATTTATACCCTTTTAATAAGTGTTATGAGAACAATAATTTCCACCACATAGAATCGATGAAATTTTCAAATCAATGTTTTTTATGAAATAAAAATATAATTGAATTCCGTCCATGAAACCTTTTCAAACGATAGCACATGAGCTGGGGTAAATTGTTACACATTACTTACAAGTATACCAGGTGCAATTCAGAAAAACTTGTGATAGTATATGAGGATTAAGACAGGTGTTCTTCATTACAATCTGATACTATAAGTTAAACTTTGGATCTGAAACTTTACTTTCAGACCAATCGTAATCGGGTTGATGACTGGCGGTGTACTTTTCTTAATATTGCACTAAGGGACCTCCGAAAAAATAGGGACAACTTGAATTGTAAAGCTGAAGATACATTCAGCCGAGTCATCAATTGACAAGCACAATGTTCCGCTATGGTCTCGAACGGATATACCAGGGTAATAGTCCATCATTTTACTTAGTATTCCATTTATACCCTTTTAATAAGTGTTATGAGAACAATAATTTCCACCACATAGAATCGATGAAATTTTCAAATCAATATTTTTTATGAAATAAAAATATAATTGAATTCCATCCATGAAACTTTTTCAAACGATAGCACATGAGCAGGAGTAAATTGTTGCACATTACTTACAAGTATACCAGGTGCAATTCTGAAAAACTTGTGATAGTATATGTGGATTAAGACAGGTGTTCATCATTACAATCTGATACTATAAGTTAAACTTTGGATCTGAAACATTATTTTCATACCAATCGTAATAGGGATGATGGCTAACAGTGTACTTTTTAATATTGCAATAAGGGACCTCTGAAAAATAGGGACAATTTGAATTGTAAAGATGAAGATACATTCAACTGAGTCATCAATTGACAAACACAATGTTCCGCTATGGTCGCGGACGGATATACCAGGGTAATAGTCCATCATTTTACTTAGTATTCCGTTTATACCCTTATAATCAGTGTTATGATAACAATAATTTCCACCACATAGAATCGATGAAATTTTAAAATCAATGTCTTTCATGAAATAAAAATATAATTGAATTCCGTCCATGAAACTTTTTCAAACGATAGCACATGAGCTGGAGTAAATTGTTGCACATTACTTACAAGTGTACCAGGTGCCATTCAGAAAAACTTGTGATAGTATATGTGGATTAAGACAGGTGTTCTTCATTACAATCTGATACTATAAGTTAAACTTTGGATCTGAAACTTTATTTTCAGACCAATCGTAATCGGGTTGATGACTGACGGTGTACTATCTTAATATTGCACTTAGGGACCTCCGAAAAATAGGGACAACTTGAATTGTAAAGCTGAAGATACATTCAACCGAGTCATCAATTGACAAGCACAATGTTCCGCTATGGTCTCGAATGGATATACCAGGGTAATAGTCCATCATTTTACTTAGTATTCCATTTATACCCTTTTAATAAGTGTTATGAGAACAATAATTTCCACCAAATAGAATCGATGAAATTTTCAAATCAATGTTTTTTATGAAATAAAAATATAATTGAATTCCGTCCATGAAACTTTTTCAAACGATAGCACATGAGCTGGGGTAAATTGTTGCACATTACTTACAAGTATACCAGGTGCAATTCAGAAAAACTTGTGATAGTATATGAGGATTAAGACAGGTGTTCTTCATTACAATCTGATACTATAAGTTAAACTTTGGATCTGAAACTTTATTTTCAGACCAATCGCAATCGGGTTGATGACTGACGGTGTACTTTTTTAATATTGCACTAAGGGACTTCCGAAAAATAGGGACAACTTGAATTGTAAAGCTGAAGATACATTCAGCCGAGTCATCAATTGACAAGCACAATGTTCCGCTATGGTCTTGAACGGATATACCAGGGTAATAGTCCATCATTTTACTTAGTATTCCATTTATACCCTTTTAATAAGTGTTATGAGAACAATAATTTCCACCACATAGAATCGATGAAATTTTCAAATCAATGTTTTTTATGAAATAAAAATATAATTGAATTCCGTCCATGAAACGTTTTCAAACGATAGCACATGAGCTGGGGTAAATTGTTGCACATTACTTACAAGTATACCAGGTTCCATTCAGAAAAACTTGTGATAGTATATGTGGATTAAGACAGGTGTTCTTTATTACAATCTGATACTATAAGTTAAACTTTGGATCTGAAACTTTATTTTCAGACCAATCGTAATCGGGTTGATGACTGACGGTGCACTTTTTTAATATTGCACTAAGGGACCTCCGAAATATAGGGACAACTTGAATTGTAAAGCTGAAGATACATTCAGCCGAGTCATCAATTGACAAGCACAATGTTCCGCTATGGTCTCGAACGAATATACCAGGGTAATAGTCCATCATTTTACTTAGTATTCCATTTATACCCTTTTAATAAGTGTTATGAGAACAATAATTTCCACCACATAGAATCGATGAAATTTTCAAATCAATGTTTTTTATGAAATAATAATATAATTGAATTCCGTCCATGAAACGTTTTCAAACGATAGCACATGAGCTGGGGTAAATTGTTGCACATTACTTACAAGTATACCAGGTGCAATTAAGAAAAACTTGTGATAGTATATGAGGATTAAGACAGGTGTTCTTCATTACAATCTGATACTATAAGCTAAACTTTGGATCTGAAACTTTATTTTCAGACCAATCGTAATCGGGTTGATGACTGACAGTGTACTTTTTTAATGTTGCACTAAGGGACCTCCGAAAAATAGCTACAACTTGAATTGTAAAGCTGAAGATACATTCAACCGAGTCATCAATTGACAAGCACAATGTTCTGCTATGGTCGCGGACGGATATACCAAGGTAATAGTCCATCATATAACTTAGTATTCCATTTATACCCTTATAATAAGTGTTATAAGAAGAATAATTTCCACCACATAGAATCGATGAAATTTTAAAATCAATATTTTTTATGTAATAAAAATATAATTGAATTCCGTCCATGAAACGTTTTCAAACGATAGCACAAGAGCTGAAGTAAATTGTTGCACATTACTTACAAGTATACCAGGTTCCATTCAGAAAAACTTGTGATAGTATATGTGGATTAAGACAGGTGTTCTTTATTACAATCTGATACTATAAGTTAAACTTTGGATCTGAAACTTTATTTTCAGACCAATCGTAATCGGGTTGATGACTGACGGTGTACTTTTTTAATATTGCACTAAGGGACCTCCGAAATATAGGGACAACTTGAATTGTAAAGCTGAAGATACATTCAGCCGAGTCATCAATTGACAAGCACAATGTTCCGCTATGGTCTCGAACGAATATACCAGGGTAATAGTCCATCATTTTACTTAGTATTCCATTTATACCCTTTTAATAAGTGTTATGAGAACAATAATTTCCACCACATAGAATCGATGAAATTTTCAAATCAATGTTTTTATGAAATAAAAATATAATTGAATTCCGTCCATGAAACGTTTTCAAACGATAGCACATGAGCTGGGGTAAATTGTTGCACATTACTTACAAGTATACCAGGTGCAATTAAGAAAAACTTGTGATAGTATATGAGGATTAAGACAGGTGTTCTTCATTACAATCTGATACTATAAGCTAAACTTTGGATCTGAAACTTTATTTTCAGACCAATCGTAATCGGGTTGATGACTGACGGTGTACTTTTTTAATATTGCACTAAGGGACCTCCGAAATATAGGGACAACTTGAATTGTAAAGCTGAAGATACATTCAGCCGAGTCATCAATTGACAAGCACAATGTTCCGCTATGGTCTCGAACGGATATACCAGGGTAATAGTCCATCATTTTACTTAGTATTCCATTTATACCCTTTTAATAAGTGTTATGAGAACAATAATTTCCACCACATAGAATCGATGAAATTTTCAAATCAATGTTTTTTATGAAATAATAATATAATTGAATTCCGTCCATGAAACGTTTTCAAACGATAGCACATGAGCTGGGGTAAATTGTTGCACATTACTTACAAGTATACCAGGTGCAATTAAGAAAAACTTGTGATAGTATATGAGGATTAAGACAGGTGTTCTTCATTACAATCTGATACTATAAGCTAAACTTTGGATCTGAAACTTTATTTTCAGACCAATCGTAATCGGGTTGATGACTGACGGTGTACTTTTTTAATATTGCACTAAGGGACCTCCGAAATATAGGGACAACTTGAATTGTAAAGCTGAAGATACATTCAGCCGAGTCATCAATTGACAAGCACAATGTTCCGCTATGGTCTCGAACGAATATACCAGGGTAATAGTCCATCATTTTACTTAGTATTCCATTTATACCCATTTAATAAGTGTTATGAGAACAATAATTTCCACCACATAGAATCGATGAAATTTTCAAATCAATGTTTTTTATGAAATAATAATATAATTGAATTCCGTCCATGAAACGTTTTCAAACGATAGCACATGAGCTGGGGTAAATTGTTGCACATTACTTACAAGTATACCAGGTGCAATTAAGAAAAACTTGTGATAGTATATGAGGATTAAGACAGGTGTTCTTCATTACAATCTGATACTATAAGCTAAACTTTGGATCTGAAACTTTATTTTCAGACCAATCGTAATCGGGTTGATGACTGACGGTGTACTTTTTTAATATTGCACTAAGGGACCTCCGAAATATAGGGACAACTTGAATTGTAAAGCTGAAGATACATTCAGCCGAGTCATCAATTAACAAGCACAATGTTCCGCTATGGTCTCGAACGAATATACCAGGGTAATAGTCCATCATTTTACTTAGTATTCCATTTATACCCATTTAATAAGTGTTATGAGAACAATAATTTCCACCACATAGAATCGATGAAATTTTCAAATCAATGTTTTTTATGAAATAATAATATAATTGAATTCCGTCCATGAAACGTTTTCAAACGATAGCACATGAGCTGGGGTAAATTGTTGCACATTACTTACAAGTATACCAGGTGCAATTAAGAAAAACTTGTGATAGTATATGAGGATTAAGACAGGTGTTCTTCATTACAATCTGATACTATAAGCTAAACTTTGGATCTGAAACTTTATTTTCAGACCAATCGTAATCGGGTTGATGACTGACAGTGTACTTTTTTAATGTTGCACTAAGGGACCTCCGAAAAATAGCTACAACTTGAATTGTAAAGCTGAAGATACATTCAACCGAGTCATCAATTGACAAGCACATTGTTCTGCTATGGTCGCGGACGGATATACCAAGGTAATAGTCCATCATATTACTTAGTATTCCATTTATACCCTTATAATAAGTGTTATAAGAAGAATAATTTCCACCACATAGAATCGATGAAATTTTAAAATCAATATTTTTTATGTAATAAAAATATAATTGAATTCCGTCCATGAAACGTTTTCAAACGATAGCACAAGAGCTGAAGTAAATTGTTGCACATTACTTACAAGTATACCAGGTTCCATTCAGAAAAACTTGTGATAGTATATGTGGATTAAGACAGGTGTTCTTTATTACAATCTGATACTATAAGTTAAACTTTGGATCTGAAACTTTATTTTCAGACCAATGGTAATCGGGTTGATGACTGACGGGGTACTTTTTTAATATTGCACTAAGGGACCTCCGAAATATAGGGACAACTTGAATTGTAAAGCTGAAGATACATTCAGCCGAGTCATCAATTGACAAGCACAATGTTCCGCTATGGTCTCGAACGAATATACCAGGGTAATAGTCCATCATTTTACTTAGTATTCCATTTATACCCTTTTAATAAGTGTTATGAGAACAATAATTTCCACCACATAGAATCGATGAAATTTTCAAATCAATGTTTTTTATGAAATAAAAATATAATTGAATTCCGTCCATGAAACGTTTTCAAACGATAGCACATGAGCTGGGGTAAATTGTTGCACATTACTTACAAGTATACCAGGTGCAATTAAGAAAAACTTGTGATAGTATATGAGGATTAAGACAGGTGTTCTTCATTACAATCTGATACTATAAGCTAAACTTTGGATCTGAAACTTTATTTTCAGACCAATCGTAATCGGGTTGATGATTGACGGTGTACTTTTTTAATATTGCACTATGGGACCTCCGAAAAATAGGGACAACTTGAATTGTAAAGCTGAAGATACATTCAACCGAGTCATCAATTGACAAGCACAGTGTTCCGCTATGGTCACGAACGTATATACCAGGGTAATAGTCCCTGATTTTACTTAGTATTCCATTTATACCCTTTTAATAAGTGTTATGAGAACAATAATTTCCACCACATAGAATCGATGAAATTTTCAAATCAATGTTTTTTATGAAATAATAATATAATTGAATTCCGTCCATGAAACGTTTTCAAACGATAGCACATGAGCTGGGGTAAATTGTTGCACATTACTTACAAGTATACCAGGTGCAATTAAGAAAAACTTGTGATAGTATATGAGGATTAAGACAGGTGTTCTTCATTACAATCTGATACTATAAGCTAAACTTTGGATCTGAAACTTTATTTTCAGACCAATCGTAATCGGGTTGATGACTGACGGTGTACTTTTTTAATATTGCACTAAGGGACCTCCGAAATATAGGGACAACTTGAATTGTAAAGCTGAAGATACATTCAGCCGAGTCATCAATTAACAAGCACAATGTTCCGCTATGGTCTCGAACGAATATACCAGGGTAATAGTCCATCATTTTACTTAGTATTCCATTTATACCCATTTAATAAGTGTTATGAGAACAATAATTTCCACCACATAGAATCGATGAAATTTTCAAATCAATGTTTTTTATGAAATAATAATATAATTGAATTCCGTCCATGAAACGTTTTCAAACGATAGCACATGAGCTGGGGTAAATTGTTGCACATTACTTACAAGTATACCAGGTGCAATTAAGAAAAACTTGTGATAGTATATGAGGATTAAGACAGGTGTTCTTCATTACAATCTGATACTATAAGCTAAACTTTGGATCTGAAACTTTATTTTCAGACCAATCGTAATCGGGTTGATGACTGACAGTGTACTTTTTTAATGTTGCACTAAGGGACCTCCGAAAAATAGCTACAACTTGAATTGTAAAGCTGAAGATACATTCAACCGAGTCATCAATTGACAAGCACATTGTTCTGCTATGGTCGCGGACGGATATACCAAGGTAATAGTCCATCATATTACTTAGTATTCCATTTATACCCTTATAATAAGTGTTATAAGAAGAATAATTTCCACCACATAGAATCGATGAAATTTTAAAATCAATATTTTTTATGTAATAAAAATATAATTGAATTCCGTCCATGAAACGTTTTCAAACGATAGCACAAGAGCTGAAGTAAATTGTTGCACATTACTTACAAGTATACCAGGTTCCATTCAGAAAAACTTGTGATAGTATATGTGGATTAAGACAGGTGTTCTTTATTACAATCTGATACTATAAGTTAAACTTTGGATCTGAAACTTTATTTTCAGACCAATGGTAATCGGGTTGATGACTGACGGGGTACTTTTTTAATATTGCACTAAGGGACCTCCGAAATATAGGGACAACTTGAATTGTAAAGCTGAAGATACATTCAGCCGAGTCATCAATTGACAAGCACAATGTTCCGCTATGGTCTCGAACGAATATACCAGGGTAATAGTCCATCATTTTACTTAGTATTCCATTTATACCCTTTTAATAAGTGTTATGAGAACAATAATTTCCACCACATAGAATCGATGAAATTTTCAAATCAATGTTTTTTATGAAATAAAAATATAATTGAATTCCGTCCATGAAACGTTTTCAAACGATAGCACATGAGCTGGGGTAAATTGTTGCACATTACTTACAAGTATACCAGGTGCAATTAAGAAAAACTTGTGATAGTATATGAGGATTAAGACAGGTGTTCTTCATTACAATCTGATACTATAAGCTAAACTTTGGATCTGAAACTTTATTTTCAGACCAATCGTAATCGGGTTGATGATTGACGGTGTACTTTTTTAATATTGCACTATGGGACCTCCGAAAAATAGGGACAACTTGAATTGTAAAGCTGAAGATACATTCAACCGAGTCATCAATTGACAAGCACAGTGTTCCGCTATGGTCACGAACGTATATACCAGGGTAATAGTCCCTGATTTTACTTAGTATTCCATTTATACCCTTTTAATAAGTGTTATGAGAACAATAATTTCCACCACATAGAATCGATGAAATTTTAAAATCAATGTTTTTTATGAATTAAAAATATAATTGAATTCCGTCCATGAAACATTTTCGAACGATAGCACATGAGCTGGAGTAAATTGTTGCACATTACTTACAAGTATACCAGGTGCCATTCAGAAAAACATGTGATAGTATATGTGGATTAAGATAGGTGTTCTTCATTACAATCGGATACTATAACTTAAACTTTGGATCTGAAACATTATTTTCAAACCAATCGCAATCGGGTTTGATGGAGATGCCAAGATGACTACCACCATAAATGAAGACATTCCACGACTTAATCAAACATTTAAAGGATATGTTCAAGATCCTCTAAGTGACATGGCAGGACCTATGACTAGGTCAAGGATTAAGCTTAGGGATACTGCTTTAAATGCTTTGATTGATCGTCTTTATGATGAAGAATTGAAGAAGGAGTCACCATCGACATCTTGGATTCATTATTCAAGACTATCGAGAAACTGAAGACATCATGAAGAACACTATACTCTTTTTTCCCACTGGGTTTTTAATGAGGTAGTGTGATCACTGTAAAATAATGTCATTTTGGGTTTATTGGACTGATAGCTCGGCCACGTGAGCTTTGAAGAGCTGAATTTCGAAAACACAGTCCATTAAGGTTTAGTATATTCAGTTTTATTCTGATTAGAATTATATTCGGTAAGATTAGATAAGGTAATATTCTTCAAGGTTACTTCTTGAAGAATTCAACCTGATTACCTTAGATTACCATTTATTTTAGGTATTTTAGTTAGATATGGTTTTAGCTTCTTAAAGCTGTCATAAGTCGATTCAGATTCCATTTGTGATTAGGGTTTGAGGCAAGATTGTAACCCTATAAAAGGGGAGGCCTTATGGACGAAAATTAGAACCTTTCATCAATAAAATATACAACCTTTTTTGAGTTCATACTCTTTGCTTGCGAGCTATTCCATTGTTGCTTAACCCCGAGGGCTAGTTAAGTATCAATAAACCTTGCAATCTGATCCTGAGGGCTAGTTAGAGAGCAAGTCGAAGTTAGGCGTACCCCGAGGGCTAGACTCCTGAATTTCGTGCGAGATAGTGCGGGTTTGCAGATCCCTTCACTAGATCAAAGATATAATTCCGCAAATCGTGAGTCTTCGCAAGGAGATTCATATCAGTTGATATCAGAGCAAAGCAAAGGATCGACTGAGGCCGAAAAAAAAGAAAACAAAAGGGTTTCGAGTTTGCATTAATTTATTTTTGATTTTTTTTAATATATATATATACTCTTTCGTGTCGTGTTTTAACTGTGTTTGTTTGATCTTTCTTACCAGGAGGATTGAATCTAGAGTTGAAGGACGTCGAAGGGTCTGAGAGTTAGAATACTTCGGTATTACTATCCGCCTTCACCTTCATCAATCGAGTCAGGAGGACGTCAAAGGGTCTGAGCGTTAACAAGTATTATCCGCCTTCACCTCCCGGTCAGTTTCATAGTTTTAAGTAGCTTAAAAAGTTTATGTGCTTGTGATATTTTCATCAACTCTTCTGAAAATTATTGCATGCTCATAATCCTATTTGTTTTCTTTATCGTTCTTTGATTCCGTGATCTAGAATTGTTCTTTGATTCTTGATTACACCTTATTAAAAACAAAAGAGAGTCTTGTGTCATTTTCCATATATATAGTGTCATATTCTTGATCCTTACGATCTTGAATACCTCGAAGTTCATTGGAATCAAGAGGAAGTTGTCGCAGTTTTCTTATTCTAAGTTTTATATAGGCGATTCTTGTTCCAAAAATTTTCGAAAATCAAAAACAAAAGGTAACAGATTTTAGGTTTCAAAATCGGAATTTAGGATTTGAAATCTGAAATTTGGGGCAGATTTGCAATTTTCAAAAGTTTGGGGGCAGATTTGCAATTTCCAAAAATTTTGGTAATTGTGACCGAAATTTTTCTTGCGGAATAACATTCTGTTTGTGAGTTTTATAGTACAAAAAAAATTAAAAAAAACGAATTGTGGCTGAAAAAAAGGAAAGAAAAAGGAATCCGGTTTGAGAAAGGAAAAGAAAAGTCAAAATCCGGAAGAGAAAAAAGGAAATAGACGCCAATTGTGAGAGGGGTTTGGATCTGAATTTTTTCACTTGGGGGACAAGTAAGTCATTAAAATCCTTTTCCACAACTGATTTGGATTTAAGTTCCTATTCCAATTTGTTCTTGAATTTTCAGAACCTATTTGTAGCCTATATAAAGCAGTCTTGTTTTGGTCATAATTCATTCAATACAGCTCCGATTCGTGCCATTCAAATTGTGTGTGTTCCTTATTCTTTGTAAAATTTGGAATTCTAGATTGTAGATCCAAATTTTGAGTTTATATGTTTTTAAATTTCAAAATAAATTTTGCAGTACTCATCTCCATAGTTTGCTTTGAATTGCGGTGAATTGATCAGTTGCCCTCGCATTAGCCTTCACCTTGTGAGTTTTGAGTGTTATACATTTGGTGAGTGACCTTACTAAACAAAGGGAAGGGGGGCAATTTTTTTAACTAACCGTTTGATTTTCTTAGCAGTTAGCGAAGATGGGGGACGAAAATCCATTCGTCCCGTCTTTTGTTAGCAATCCTAACAATTTGGCATTGAAGAACACCTCTAATGGTAGGCATGGTTGTGATCCACGTGAAGAGGCTCCAAATAGTTGGGAGCAACATCGAATTAATCCAAATGAAGCCAATGATCTCGATCAGTTTGATGTGGCAATAAATGCACTTATGAGTGAGGTGCAAAGGTTGGCGAGAAAAGTTGACAGCATGGCACCGCCTACACCTACATCGTCGGTCAAGAGGAAAGAAACCAAGAAATATGTCCATCAATTTAATGGTTCTGGAAGTTCAAATGATTATTCTGATGATGGTTCAGAAAGGCAATCACACCGAGGGTCTTCTAGAAAGCATCGCCCCAGTAAACCTCATTCCCGAAGGAGAGTGAAGATTAATTCAGGATCTGATTTAGGTTCTGATGAAGCTCGAGATATCAAGGGTTTAAAATATGACATCCCTCGATTTGATGGTCAGCACAATCTAGTGAAGTATCTTGATTGGAAGCGACAGATTGAGAATCTGTTTTATCTCAACAATTATCGGGAGAAGGAGAAAGTCAAAGTGGCACCGTATTCTTTTACTCATTATGCGGCTGAGTGGTGGAAAAATAAAAAGGAGTCGCGATATCTTGCCGAAAAGAAATCCATCTCCACATGGGAGAGACTGAGATCCGAGCTTCGCGAATATCATGTTCCGCCTACTTACTTGATGGAACAGCATTCTTATCTATCCAACATGAAGCAAGGAAATCACACAGTTGATGAATACTGGCAAGATCTTGAGTTGACCATGAGAAGGGAAAGAAGATGACGCATTCATCAAAAATCGTTTCATTGAAGGCTTGCGTGAAAACCTTCAAATGCCAGTCAAGCTTCAACATCACATATCTATGAATGATTTATTGGTGAAAGCAAGGTTAGTTGAGAGTACCCTGCGACCAAGGAGGCCACGGCCTAGTTTTCCAAGTCAACGACCAAGGTTTGACTACGGAAACCCTAGTTATGGCCGCAGTAAGGGCCCGCCCATGGGAGGAAGAGGATCGGTTCAGACTTATTCAAATCCAACCTATAATCCTACTGAGAGGAGGGCGGCACCACCAACCCAACAGGTTTCAAAAATTCCAGGTAAGTCTTGTACTTCTTCATCAAATTCAGTTTCTGTTAACTCTCCTACTTGTTTTCATTGTAAAGAAAGAGGACATGTCCGTAATAACTGTCCGCATGCACGAGTACTAACAACACTTGAGGAAGAAGATGAAGAAGATGAATATGCTGATATGCCACCATTGTGTGAAAGTGGTGAAGAACAGGTAGATGAAGAGATCATCATAGATGATCATGATGAACAGGGTCCAGAAACACAAGGTAACTTCGTGTCATTAAGAGTTCTCAACTCTCAAATGGCTGAGACACAGGTACAAAGGATTAACATTTTTCATACTCGTTGCCTTGTGAAAGATAAGAATTTTTTACTGATTATTGATGGTGGTTCTTGTGCTAATACTGTGTCAAATCTTCTTGTTAAATCATTGTCTTTGCCTGTGACTACTCATCCATCACCATATAAACTTATTTGGTTAAATGGCAGTGGTGAAATTAAGGTTAACAAACAATGCATGATTAACTTTAAGATTGGAAAATACCATGATTCTATCTTATGTGATGTTATACCTATGGAAGCTAGTCATATTTTGCTAGGGAGACCTTGACAGTTTGATCGTAAATCCATGCATGGTGGTTACACTAACAAAATTACTGTGATTAAGGATAGAACAAGGTATACTTTGGTTCCATTATCTCCAGTGGAAGTTTTAGAGGCACAGAGACGCATGAGAGTCGATAAAGAGAAGTTTGCGACTGATGTGCAAATGGCAGACCAAAAGCCTAGCAAGGGCTTGAAGGAGATCGGCCACAAGGTGAAGAATGGAGGAAAAACCTTGATAATTTCGACCAAATATCAAGGGAGGCCATCCTAGGTAAGCCAGGTAAGTCTGCGAATGATTATGATAGGTCGCGTAAAATCCTATCATCACATCTTAGTCCTTTGCCATCAATTTACATGATGAGACATGAACTTCCTAATGATTCTGGTAGATTTTTTTATGAATCAATTAGGGATGTGAATCGTGCGTTTGCTAATCATTCTTATGTGCTTATCATGCATTTTAAAGAGAGCTATTTTACTAGTGATGATATTCCTATAAATGTTCCTCCACGGTTTGCTCAGATGTTACAGGAATTTGAGGATGTCTTTTCGAAAGCCTTACCCGCGGGTTTACCACCTTTGCGAGGTATTGAACACCAAATTGACTTGATTCCGGGTTCGGTTATCCCAAATCGCCCGGCTTATAAAGCAAACCCTGAGGAGACAAAGGAACTACAACGACAAGTCGAGGAGTTACTTAAAAAAGGGTATGTGCGGGAATCCCTATCTCCTTGTGCCATGCCTGTCATTTTAGTTCCTAAGAAAGATAAAACTTGGCGTATGTGCATTGATTGTCGTGCTACTAACAAGATTACCATTAAGTATCGCCATCCTATCCCTAGGTTAGATGATATGCTTGAAGATTTGCATAGATCTGTGATTTATACTAAAATTGATTTGACTCAGGGTTATCATCAGATTCGAATTAATTAGGGAGATGAATGGAAAACTTCATTTAAGACTAAGTTTGGGTTGTATGAATGGATCGTTATGCCTTTCGGCTTAACTAATGCACCTAGTACTTTTATGCGGTTGATGAATCATGTCTTAAGAAATTTGATTGGTTGGTTTGTTGTGGTCTATTTTGATGACATATTGATTTATTCTAAGTTGACTGATGAACATATTGAGCATGTTAAAATGGTTCTTATTGCACTCCGTGAGTCTTGTTTATATGCGAACATTAAGAAGTGCACATTTTGCGCTTCGGAAGTGGTGTTTCTCGGTTTTGTGGTCTCTAAAGAGGGCATAAAAGTTGACGAAACCAAAATTGAGGTCATTAAGACCTGGCCAAAACCTACTAATGCCAACCAGGTCCATTCTTTTCATGGTTTAGCTAGTTTTTATAGACGGTTTGTGCGTGATTTCTCATCTATTGCTGCACCTCTAAATGAACTAGTTAAAAAGGATGTGAAATTTGTTTGGACTGAGAGTCAAGAGAATGCATTTAATGAATTGAAAGTACGATTATGCAATGCACCTTTTCTTTCTTTACCAGATTTTAATGGTACTTTTGAGATTCATTGTGATGCTTCTGGTGTTGGTATTGGTGCTATTTTGATGCAAGAGAATCGACCTATAGCTTACTTCAGTGAGAAGTTAAAGATCGGTGCTCTAAACTATCCTGTGTATGATAAAGAATTTTATGCAATTGTGCGTACATTAGAAACTTGGCAACATTATTTATTGCATAAAGAATTTGTCATTCATAGTGATCATGAATCCTTGAAATACTTGAAGAGTCAGATGAATTTGAATAAGCGTCATGCTAAATGGTCTAGTTTCATTGAATATTTTCCTTATGTGTTGCGTTACAAACAGGGTAAAGAAAATGTTGTTGCTGATGCTTTGAGTAGTAGACATGTTTTACTTACACGTTTGGAATGCATTATGCTAGGGTTTTCATTCGTGCGAGATTTATATGCGACCGATTCTGATTTTTCATCTATTTATGCTGCATGCGAAAATGGTGCTTATGAGAAATTTTTTCGGCATGATAGTTTCTTGTTTATGAATAATAGGTTATGTATTCCTCAATGTTCTATGCGTGAATTACTTGTTAGAGATGCTCATTCGGGTGGGTTAATGGAACATTTTGGTGCTTTTAAAACTTATAATTTGTTGCGAGAACATTTCTATTGGCCGAAAATGGCACTTGCTATTGACAGGGTTTGTAGGAATTGTCTTGATTGCTTGAAGGCTAAGTCTAAAACTAAGCCTCATGGTCTTTATACTCCATTGCCTGTTCCTACACATCCTTGGGTTTATATTTCCAAGGATTTTATCCTAGGTTTGCCACGATCTCAGTCAGGTAATGATTCTATCTTTGTGCTTGTGGATAGATTTTTGAAAATGGCACACTTTATTCCTTGTAGGAAGACAGATGATGCAAAGCATGTTGCGGATCTATTTTTGAAGGAAGTAGTTCAGTTACATGGAATTCCTGCATCCATTGTCTCTGATCGCGATGTTAAATTTTTATCCTACTTTTGGAATACCTTGTGGTGCAAGTTAGGGACAAAGTTGTTGTTTTCGACTGCCAGTCATCCTCAAACTAATGGACAAATAGAAGTGGCCAATCGAACCCTAGGGGCTCTCCTGCGTGCACTAGTTCAGAAGAACTAAAAGAATTGGGAAAAATGCATTCCGATTGCAGAGTTTGCTTACAATTGCACTATTCATTCTACTACTTCTTTATCTCCATTTGAAATTGTTTATGGTTTTCTACCTATTACACCTCTTGATCTACTTCCTTTGAATTTTAAACAGGTTAAAAACCTAGATGGAGAACAGAAAGCTGATTTTGTGAAGAAAATCCATGAGAAGGTGCGCATGAGAATTGAACGGACAAATGCGCTGATAAAGCTAATCAAAGTCGCAAGTTGATGAGGTTCAACGTGGGAGATTATGTTTGGGTTCATCTGCGAAAAGAGAGGTTTCCAAATGCTCGAAAATCTAAATTGAGTCCACGTGGAGATGGTCTTTTTAGAGTGTTGGCTCGTGTGAACGACAATGCTTACAAGATTGAGTTACCAGATCATTATGGTGTTAGTGCGACCTTCAATGTTGCTAATTTATCTCCGTTTACATTTGAAGACGATTCAGATTCGAGGCCGAAACCTTTCGACCATGGAGGGAATGATAGAGATGCCAAGACGACTACCACCATAAATGAAGACATTCCACGACTTAATCAAACATTTAAAGGATATGTTCGAGATCCTCTAAGTGACATGGCTGGACCTATGACTAGGTCAAGGACTAAGCTTAGGGATGCTACTTTAAATGCTTTGATTGATCGCCTTTATGTTGAAGAATTGAAGAAGGAGTCACCATCGACATCTTGGATTCATTATTCAAGACTATCGATAAACTGAAGACATCATGAAGAACACTATACTCTTTTTTCCCACTGGGTTTTTAATGAGGTAGTGTGATCACTGTAAAATAATGTCATTTTGGGTTTATTGGACTGATAGCTCGGCCATGTGGGCTTTGAAGAGCTGAATTTCGAAAATACAGTCCATTAAGGTTTAGTGTATTCAGTTTTATTCTGATTAGAATTATATTCGGTAAGATTAGATAAGGTAATGTTCTTCAAGGTTACTTCTTGAAGAATTCAACCTGATTACCTTAGATTACAATTTATTTTAGGTATTTTAGTTAGATATGGTTTTAGATTCTTAAAGCTGCAATAAGTCGATTCAGATTCCATTTGTGATTAGGGTTTGAGGCAAGATTGTAACCCTATAAAAGGGGAGGCCTTATGGACGAAAATTAGAACCTTTCATCAATAAAATATACAACCTTTTGAGTTCATACTCTTTGCTTGCGAGCTATTCCATTGTTGCTTAACCCCGAGGGCTAGTTAAGTATCAATAATCCTTGGAATCTGATCCTGAGGGCTAGTTAGAGAGCAAGTCGAAGTTAGGCATACCCCGAGGGATAGACTCCTGAATTTCGTGCGAGATAGTGCGGGTTTGCAGATCCCTTCACTAGATCAAAGATATAATTCCGCAAATCGTGAGTCTTCGCAAGGAGATTCAGATCAGGGTTGATGACTGACAGTGTACTATTTTAATATTGCACTAAGGGACCTCCAAAAAATAGGGACAACTTGAATTGTAAAGCTGAAGATACATTCAACCGAGTCATCAATTGACAAGCACATTGTTCCGCTATGGTCACGGACGGATATACCAGGGTAATAGTCCATCATTTTACTTAGTATTCCATTTATACCCTTTTAATAAGTGTTATGAGAACAATAATTTCCACCACATAGAATCGATAAAATTTTTAAATCAATATTTTTTATGAAATAAAAATATAATTGAATTCCGTCCATGAAACTTTTTCAAACGATAGCACATGAGCTGGAGTAAATTGTTGCACATTACTTACAAGTATACCAGGTTCCATTCAGAAAAACTTGTGATAGTATATGTTGATTAAGACAGGTGTTCTTCATTACAATCCGATACTATAAGTTAAACTTTGGATATAAAACTTTATTTTCAGACCAATCGTAATCGGGTTGATGACTGACGGTGTACTTTTTTAATATTGCACTAAGGGACCTCCGAAAAATAGGGACAACTCTAATTGTAAAGCTGAAGATACATTCAGCCGAGTCATCAATTGACAAGCACAATGTTCCGCTATGGTCACGAACGGATATACTAGGGTAATAGTCCATCATTTTACTTAGTATTCCATTTATACCCTTTTAATAAGTGTTATGAGAACAATAATTTCCACCACATAGAATCGATGAAATTTTAAAATCAATGTTTTTTATGAAATAAAAATATAATTGAATTCCGTCCATGAAACTTTTTCGAACGATAGCACATGAGCTGGAGTAAATTGTTGCACATTACTTACAAGTATACCAGGTGCCATTCATAATAACATGTGATAGTATATGTGGATTAAGATAGGTGTTCTTCATTACAATCGGATACTATAACTTAAACTTTGGATCTGAAACATTATTTTCAAACCAATCGCAATCGGGTTTGATGGGGATGCCAAGACGACTACCACCATAAATGAAGACATTCCACGACTTAATCAAACATTTAAAGGATATGTTCGAGATCCTCTAAGTGACATGGCAGGACCTATGACTAGGTCAAGGACCAAGCTTAGGGATGCTGCTTTAAATGCTTTGATTGATCGCCTTTATGATGAAGAATTGAAGAAGGAGTCACCATCGACATCTTGGATTCATTATTCAAGACTATCGACAAACTCAAGACATCATGAAGAACACGATACTTTTTTTTCCCACTGGGTTTTTAATGAGGTAGTGTGATCACTGTAACATAATGTTATTTTGGGTTTATTGGACTGATAGCTCGGCCATGTGGGCTTTGAAGAGCTGAATTTTGAAAATACAGTCCATTAAGGTTTAGTATATTCAGTTTTATTCTGATTAGAATTATATTCGGTAAGATTAGATAAGGTAATATTCTTCAAGGTTACTTCTTGAAGAATTCAACCTGATTACCTTAGATTAACATTTATTTTAGGTATTTTAGTTAGATATGGTTTTAGCTTCTTAAAGCTGCCATAAGTCGATTCAGATTCCATTTGTGATTAGGGTTTGAGACAAGATTGTAACCCTATAAAAGGGGAGGCCTTATGGACGAATATTAGAACCTTTCATCAATAAAATATACAACCTTTTGAGTTCATATTCTTTGCTTGCGAGCTATTCCATTGTTGCTTAACCCCGAGGGCTAGTTAAGTATCAATAAACCTTGCAATCTGATCCTGAGGGCTAGTTAGAGAGCAAGTCAAAGTTAGGCGTACCCCGAGGGCTAGACTCCTGAATTTCGTGCGAGATAGTGCGGGTTTGCAGATCCCTTCACTAGATCAAAGATATAATTCCGCAAATCGTGAGTCTTCGCAAAGAGATTCATATCAGGGTTAATGACTGACAGTGTACTTTTTTAATATTGCACTAAGGGACCTCCGAAAAATAGGGACAACTTGAATTGTAAAGCTGAAGATACATTCAACCGAGTCATCAATTGACAAGCACAATGTTCCGCTATGGTCACAGACGGATATACCAGGGTAATAGTCCGTCATTTTACTTAGTATTCCATTTATACCCTTTTAATAAGTGTTATGAAAACAATAATTTCCACCACATAGAATCGATGAAATTTTAAAATCAATGTTTTTTATGAAATAAAAAATATAATTGAATTCCGTCCATGAAACTTTTTCGAACTATAGCACATGAGCTGGAGTAAATTGTTGCACATTACTTACAAGTATACCAGGTGCCATTCAGAAAAACATGTGATAGTATATGTGGATTAAGATAGGTGTTCTTCATTACAATCGGATACTATAACTTAAACTTTGGATCTGAAACATTATTTTCAAACCAATCGCAATTGGGTTTGATGGAGATGCCAAGACGACTACCACCATAAATGAAGACATTCCACGACTTAATCAAACATTTAATGGATATGTTCGAGATCCTCTAAGTGACATGGCAGGACCTATGACTAGGTCAAGGACTAAGCTTAGGGATGCTGCTTTAAATGCTTTGATTGATCGTCTTTATGATGAAGAATTGAAGAAGGAGTCACCATCGACATCTTGGATTCATTATTCAAGACTATCGACAAACTCAAGACATCATGAAGAATACTCTTTTTTCCCACTGTGTTTTTAATGAGGTAGTGTGATCACTGTAAAATAATGTCATTTTGGGTTTATTGGACTGATAGCTCGGCCATATGGGCTTTGAAGAGCTGAATTTCGAAAATACTGTCCATTAAGGTTTAGTATATTCAGTTTTATTCTGATTAGAATTATATTCGGTAAGATTAGATAAGGTAATGTTCTTCAAGGTTACTTCTTGAAGAATTCAACCTGATTACCTTAGATTACCATTTATTTTAGGTATTTTAGTTAGATATGGTTTTAGCTTCTTAAAGCTGCCATAAGTCGATTCAGATTCCATTTGTGATTAGGGTTTGAGGCAAGATTGTAACCCTATAAAAGGGGAGGCCTTATGGACGAAAATTAGAACCTTTTATCAATAAAATATACAACCTTTTGAGTTCATACTCTTTGCTTGCGAGCTATTCCATTGTTGCTTAACCCCGAGGGCTAGTTAAGTATTAATAAACCTTGCAATCTGATCCTGAGGGCTAGTTAGAGAGCAAGTCGAAGTTAGGCGTACCCCGGGGGCTAGACTCCTGAATTTCGTGCGAGATAGTGCGGGTTTGCAGATCCCTTCACTAGATCAAAGATATAATTCCGCAAATCGTGAGTCTTCGCAAGGAGATTCATATCAGTTGATATCAGAGCAAAGCAAAGGATCGACTGAGGCCGAAAAAAAAGAAAACAAAAGGGTTTCGAGTTTGCATTAATTTATTTTTGATTTTTTTTTAATATATATATATACTCTTTCGTGTCGTGTTTTAACTGTGTTTGTTTGTTCTTTCTTACCAGGAGGATTGAATCTAGAGTTGAAGGACGTCGAAGGGTCTGAGAGTTAGAATACTTCGGTATTACTATCCGCCTTCACCTTCATCAATCGAGTCAGGAGGACGTCAAAGGGTCTGAGCGTTAACAAGTATTATCCGCCTTCACCTCCCGGTCAGTTTCGTAGTTTTAAGTAGCTTAAAAAGTTTATGTGCTTGTGATATTTTCATCAACTCTTCTGAAAATTATTGCATGCTCATAATCCTATTTGTTTTCTTTATCGTTCTTTGATTCCGTGATCTAGAATTGTTCTTTGATTCTTGATTACACCTTATTAAAAACAAAAGAGAGTCTTGTGTCATTTTCCATATATATAGTGTCATATTCTTGATCCTTACGATCTTGAATACCTCGAAGTTCATTTGAATCAAGAGGAAGTTGTCGCAGTTTTCTTATTCTAAGTTTTATATAGGCAATTCTTGTTCCAAAAATTTTCGAAAATCAAAAACAAAAGGTAACAGATTTTAGGTTTCAAAATCGGAATTTAGGATTTGAAATCTGAAATTTGGGGCAGATTTGCAATTTTCAAAAGTTTGGGGGCAGATTTGCAATTTCCAAAAATTTTGGTAATTGTGACCGAAATTTTTCTTGCGGAATAACATTCTGTTTGTGAGTTTTATAGTACAAAAAAAATTAAAAAAAAACGAATTGTGGCTGAAAAAAAAGGAAAGAAAAAGGAATCCGGTTTGAGAAAGGAAAAGAAAAGTCAAAATCCGGAAGAGAAAAAAGGAAATAGACGCCAATTGTGAGAGGGGTTTGGATCTGAATTTTTTCACTTGGGGGACAAGTAAGTCATTAAAATCCTTTTCCACAACTGATTTGGATTTAAGTTCCTATTCCAATTTGTTCTTGAATTTTCAGAACCTATTTGTAGCCTATATAAAGCAGTCTTGTTTTGGTCATAATTCATTCAATACAGCTCCGATTCGTGCCATTCAAATTGTGCTGTGTTCCTTATTCTTTTTAGAATTTGGAATTCTAGATCGTAGAGCCAAATTTTGAGTTTATATATTTTTAAATTTTGAAATAAATTCTGCAGTACTCATCTCCATAGTTTGCTTTGAATTGCGGTGAATTGATCAGTTGCCCTCGCATTAGCCTTCGCCTTGTGAGTTGTGAGTGTTATACACTTGGTGAGTGACCTTACTAAACAAAGGGAAGGGGGGCAATTTTTTTAACTAACCGTTTGATTTTCTTAGCAGTTAGCGAAGATGGGGGACGAAAATCCATTCGTCCCGCCTTTTGTTAGCAATCCTAACAATTTGCCAATGAAGAACACCTCTAATGGCTGGCGTGGTAGTGATCCACATGAAGAGGCTCCAAATAGTTGGGAGCGACATCGAATTAATCCAAATGAAGCCAATGATCTCGATCGGTTTGATGTCGCAATAAATGCACTTATGAGTGAGGTGCAAAGGTTGGCGAGAAAAGTTGACAGCATGGCACCACCTACACCTACATCGTCGGTTAAGAGGGAAGAAACCAAGAAATATGTCCATCAATTTAATGGTTCTGGAAGTTCAAATGATTATTCTGATCATGGTTCAGAAAGGCAATCACACCGAGGGTCTTCTAGAAGGCATCGCCCCAGTAAACCTCATTCCCAAAGGAGAGTGAAGATTAATTCAGGATCTGATTCAGGTTCTGATAAAGCTCGAGATATCAAGGGTTTAAAATATGACATCCCTCGATTTGATGGTCAGCATAATCCAGTGAAGTATCTTGATTGGGAGCGACAGATTGAGAATCTGTTTGATCTCAACAATTATCGGGAGAAGGAGAAAGTCAAAGTGGCACCGTATTCTTTTACTCATTATGCGGCTAAGTGGTGGAAAAATAAAAAGGAGTCGCGATATCTTGCCGGAAAGAAACCCATCTCCACATGGGAGAGACTGAGATCCGAGCTTCGCGAATATCATGTTCCTCCTACTTACTTGATGGAACAGCATTCTTATCTATCCAGCATGAAGCAAGGAAATCGCACAGTTGATGAATACTGGAAAGATCTTGAGTTGACCGTGAGAAGGGTTGGAATTAAAGAAGATGACACATTCATCAAAAATCGTTTCATTGAAGGCTTGCGTGAAAACCTTCAAATGCCAGTCAAGCTTCAACATCACATATCTATGAATGATTTATTGGTGAAAGCAAGGTTAGTTGAGAGTACCCTGCGACCAAGGAGGCCACGGCCTAGTTTTCCAAGTCAACGACCAGGGTTTGACTACGGAAACCCTAGTTATGGCCGCAGTAAGGGCCCACCCATGGGAGGAAGAGAATCGGTTCAGACTTATTCAAATCCAACCTATAATCCTACTGAGAGGAGGGCGGCACCACCAACCCAACAGGTTTCAAAAATTCCAGGTAAGTCTTCTACTTCTTCATCAAATTCAGTTTCTGTTAACTCTCCTACTTGTTTTCATTGTAAAGAAAGAGGACATGTCCGTAATAACTGTCTGCATGCACGAGTACTAACAACACTTGAGGAAGAAGATGAAGAAGATGAATATGCTGATATGCCACCATTGTGTGAAAGTGGTGAAGAACAGGTAGATGAAGAGATCATCATAAATGATCATGATGAACAGGTTCCAGAAACACAAGGTAACTTCGTGTCATTAAGAGTTCTCAACTCTCAAATGGCTGAGACACAGGTACAAAGGATTAACATTTTTCATACTCGTTGCCTTGTGAAAGATAAGAATTGTTTACTGATTATTGATGGTGGTTCTTGTGCTAATACTGTGTCAAATCTTCTTGTTAAATCATTGTCTTTGCCTGTGACTACTCATCCATCACCATATAAAATTATTTGGTTAAATGGCAGTGGTGAAATTAAGGTTAACAAACAATGAATGATTAACTGTAAGATTGGAAAATACCATGATTCTATCTTATGTGATGTTATACCTATGGAAGCTAGTCATATTTTGCTAGGGAGACCTTGACAGTTTGATCGTAAATCCATGCATGGTGGTTACACTAACAAAATTACTGTGATTAAGGATAGAACAAGGTATACTTTGGTTCCATTATCTCCAGTGGAAGTTTTAGAGGCACAGAGACGCATGAGAGTCGATAAAGAGAAGTTTACGACTGATGTGCAAATGGCCGACCAAAAGCCTAGCAAGGGCTTGAAGGAGATCGGCCACAAGGTGAAGAATGGAGGCAAAAACCTTGATAATTTCGACCAAATATCAAGGGAGGCCATCCTAGGTAAGCCAGGTAAGTCTGCGAATGATTATGATAGGTCGCGTAAAATCCTATCTTCACATCTTAGTCCTTTGCCATCAATTTACATGATGAGACATGAACTTCCTAATGATTCTGGTAGATTTTTTTATGAATCAATTAGGGATGTGAATCGTGCGTTTGCTAATCATTCTTATGTGCTTATCATGCATTTTAAAGAGAGCTATTTTGCTAGTGATGATATTCCTATAAATGTTCCTCCACGGTTTGCTCAGATGTTACAGGAATTTGAGGATGTCTTTTCGAAAGCCTTACCCGCGGGTTTACCACATTTACGAGGTATTGAACACCAAATTGACTTGATTCCGGGTTCGGTTATCCCAAATCGCCCGGCGTATAAAGCAAACCCTGAGGAGACAAAAGAACTACAACGACAAGTCAAGGAGTTACTTAAAAAAGGGTATGTGCGGGAATCCCTATCTCCTTGTGCCGTGCCTGTCATTTTAGTTCCTAAGAAAGATAAAACTTGGCATATGTGCATTGATTGTCGTGCTATTAACAAGATTACCATTAAGTATCGCCATCCTATCCCTAGGTTAGATGATATGCTTGAAGATTTGCATGGATCTGTGATTTATACTAAAATTGATTTGACTCAGGGTTATCATCAGATTCGAATTAATGAGGGAGATGAATGGAAAACTGCATTTAAGACTAAGTTTTGGTTGTATGAATGGATCGTTATGCCTTTCGGCTTAACTAATGCACCTAGTACTTTTATGCGGTTGATGAATCATGTATTAAGAAAGTTTATTGGTTGGTTTGTTGTGGTCTATGTTGATGACATATTGATTTATTCTAAGTCGACTGATGAACATATTGAGCATGTTAAAATGGTTCTTGTTGCACTCCGTGAGTCTTGTTTATATGCGAACATTAAGAAGTGCACATTTTGCGCTTCGGAAGTGGTGTTTCTCGGTTTTGTGGTCTCTAAAGAGGGTATAAAAGTTGGCGAAACCAAAATTGAGGCCATTAAGACCTGGCCGAGACCTACTAATGCCAACCAGGTCCGTTCTTTTCATGGTTTAGCTAGTTTTTATAGACGGTTTGTGCGTGATTTCTCATCTATTGCTGCACCTCTAAATGAACTAGTTAAAAAGGATGTGAAATTTGTTTGGACTGAGAGTCAAGAGAATGCATTTAATGAATTGAAAGTACGATTATGCAATGCACCTGTTCTTGCTTTACCTGATTTTAATGGTACTTTTGAGATTCATTGTGATGCTTCTGGTGTTGGTATTGGTGCTGTTTTGATGCAAGAGAATCGACCTATAGCTTACTTCAGTGAGAAGTTAAAGAGCGGTGCTCTAAACTATCCTGTGTATGATAAAGAATTTTATGCAATTGTGCGTACATTAGAAACTTGGCAACATTATTTATTGCATAAATAATTTGTCATTCATAGTGATCATGAATCCTTGAAATACTTGAAGAGTCAGATGAAGTTGAATAAGCGTCATGCTAAATGGTCTAGTTTGATTGAATCTTTTCCTTATGTGTTGCGTTACAAACAGGGTAAAGAAAATGTTGTTGCTGATGCTTTGAGTCGTAGACATGTTTTACTTACACGTTTGGAATGCATTATGCTAGGGTTTTCATTCGTGCGAGATTTATATGCGACCGATTCTGATTTTTCATCTATTTATGCTGCATGCGAAAATGGTGCTTATGAGAAGTTTTTTCGGCATGATGGTTTCTTGTTTATGAATAATAGGTTATGTATTCCTCAATGTTCTATGCGTGAATTACTTGTTAGAGATGCTCATTCAGGTTGGTTAATGGGACATTTTGGTGCTTTTAAAACTTATAATTTGTTGCAAGAACACTTCTATTGGCCGAAAATGGCACTTGCTATTGACAGGGTTTGTAGGAATTGTCTTGATTGCTTGAAGGCTAAGTCTAAAACTAAGCCTCATGGTCTTTATACTCCATTGCCTGTTCCTACACATCCTTGGGTTGATATTTCCATGGATTTTATCCTAGGTTTGCCACGATCTCAGTCAGGTAATGATTCTATCTTTGTGGTTGTGGATAGATTTTTGAAAATGGCACACTTTATTCCTTGTAGGAAGACAGATGATGCGAATCATGTTGCAGATCTATTTTTGAAGGAAGTAGTTCGGTTACATGGAATTCCTGCATCCATTGTCTCTGATCACGATGTTAAATTTTTATCCTACTTTTGGAATACCTTGTGGCGCAAGTTAGGGACAAAGTTGTTGTTTTCGACTGCCAGTCATCCTCAAACTGATGGACAAATAGAAGTGACCAATCGAACCCTAGGGGCTCTCCTGTGTGCACTAGTTCAGAAGAACTTAAAGAATTGGGAAAAATGCATTCCGATTGCAGAGTTTGCTTACAATCGCACTATTCATTCTACTACTTCTTTATCTCCATTTGAAATTGTTTATGGTTTTCTACCTATTACACCTCTTGATCTACTTCCTTTGAATTTTAAACAGGTTAAAAACCTTGATGGAGAACAGAAAGCTGATTTTGTAAAGAAAATCCATGAGAAGGTGCGCATGAGAATTGAACGGACAAATGCACAGAATGTTGATAAAGCTAATCAAAGCCGCAAGTTGATGAGGTTCAACGTGGGAGATTATGTTTGGGTTCATCTGCGAAAAGAGAGGTTTCCAAATGCTCAAAAATCTAAGTTGAGTCTACATGGAGATGGTCCTTTTAGAGTGTTGGCTCGTGTGAACGACAATGCTTACAAGATTGAGTTACCAGATCATTATGGGGTTAGTGCGACCTTCAATGTTACTGATTTATCTCCGTTTACATTTGAAGACAATTCAGTTTCGAGGGCGAAACCTTTCGACCATGGAGGGAATGATGGAGATGCCAAGACGACTACCACCATAAATGAAGACATTCCACGACTTGATCAAACATTTAAAGGATATGTTCGAGATCCTCTAAGTGACATGGCAGGACCTATGACTAGGTCAAGGACTAAGCTTAGGGATGCTGCTTTAAATGCTTTGATTGATCGCCTTTATGTTGAAGAATTGAAGAAGGAGTCACCATCGACATCTTGGATTCATTATTCAAGACTATCGATAAACTGAAGACATCATGAAGAACACTATACTCTTTTTTCCCACTGGGTTTTTAATGAGGTAGTGTGATCACTGTAAAATAATGTCATTTTGGGTTTATTGGACTGATAGCTCGGCCATGTGGGCTTTGAAGAGCTGAATTTCGAAAATACAGTCCATTAAGGTTTAGTATATTCAGTTTTATTCTGATTAGAATTATATTCGGTAAGATTAGATAAGGTAATGTTCTTCAAGGTTACTTCTTGAAGAATTCAACCTGATTACCTTAGATTACCATTTATTTTAGGTATTTTAGTTAGATATGGTTTTAGCTTCTTAAAGCTGCCATAAGTCGATTCAGATTCCATTTGTGATTAGGGTTTGAGGCAAGATTGTAACCCTATAAAAGGGGAGGCCTTATGGACGAAAATTAGAACCTTTCATCAATAAAATATACAACCTTTTGAGTTCATACTCTTTGCTTGCGAGCTATTCCATTGTTGCTTAACCCCGAGGGCTAGTTAAGTATCAATAAACCTTGCAATCTGATCCTGAGGGCTAGTTAGAGAGCAAGTCGAAGTTAAGGGTACTCCGAGGGCTAGACTCCTAAATTTCGTGCGAGATAGTGCGGGTTTGCAGATCCCTTCACTAGATCAAAGATATAATTCCGCAAATCGTGAGTCTTCGCAAGGAGATTCATATCAGGGTTGATGATTGACAGTGTACTTTTTTAATATTGCACTAAGGGACCTCCGAAAAATAGGGACAACTTGAATTGTAAAGCTGAAGATACATTCAACCGAGTCATCAATTGACAAGCACAATGTTCCGCTATGGTCACGGACGGATATACCAGGGTAATAGTCCATCATTTTACTTAGTATTCCATTTATACCCTTTTAATAAGTGTTATGAGAACAATAATTTCCACCAAATAGAATCGATAAAATTTTAAAATCAATATTTTTTATGAGATAAAAATATAATTGAATTCCGTCCATGAAACGTTTTCAAACGATAGCACATGAGCTGGAGTAAATTGTTGCACATTACTTACAAGTATACCAGGTGCCATTCAGAAAAACTTGTGATAGTATATGTTGATTAAGACAGGTGTTCTTCATTACAATCTGATACAATAAGTTAAACTTTGGATCTAAAACTTTATTTTCAGACCAATCGTAATCGGGTTGATGACTGACGGTGTACTTTTTTAATATTGCACTAAGGGACCTCCGAAAAATAGGGACAACTTGAATTGTAAAGCTTAAGATACATTCAGCCGAGTCATCAATTGACAAGCACAATGTTCCGCTATGGTCGCGGACGGATATACCAGGGTAATAGTCCATCATTTTACTTAGTATTCCATTTATACCCTTTTAATAAGTGTTATGAGAACAATAATTTCCACCACATAGAATCGATGAAATTTTAAAATCAATGTTTTTTATGAAATAAAAATATAATTGAATTCCGTCCATGAAACTTTTTCGAACGATAGCACATGAGCTGGAGTAAATTGTTGCACATTACTTACAAGAATACCAGGTGCCATTCAGAAAAACATGTGATAGTATATGTGGATTAAGATAGGTGTTCTTCATTACAATCGGATACTATAAGTTAAACTTTGGATCTGAAACATTATTTTCAAACCAATCGCAATCGGGTTTGATGGAGATGCCAAGACGACTACCACCATAAATGAAGACATTCCACGACTTGATCAAACATTTAAAGGATATGTTCGAGATCCTCTAAGAGACATGGCAGGACCTATGACTAGGTCAAGGACTAAGCTTAGGGATGCTCCTTTAAATGCTTTGATTGATCGCCTTTATGATGAAGAATTGGAGAAGGAGTTACCATCGACATCTTGGATTCATTATTCAAGACTATCGAGAAACTGAAGACATATGAAGAACACTATACTCTTTTTTCCCACTGGGTTTTTAATGAGGTAGTGTGATCACTGTAACATAATGTCATTTTGGGTTTATTGGACTGATAGCTCGGCCATGTGGGCTTTGAAGAGATTAATTTCAAAAATACAGTCCATTAAGGTTTAGTATATTCAGTTTTATTCTGATTAGAATTATATTCGGTAAGATTAGATAGGGTAATATTCTTCAAGGTTACTTCTTGAAGAATTCAACCTGATTACCTTAGATTACCATTTATTTTATGTATTTTAGTTAGATATGGTTTTAGCTTCTTAAAGCTGCCATAAGTCGATTTAGATTCCATTTGTGATTAGGGTTTGAGGCAAGATTGTAACCCTATAAAAGGGGAGGCCTTATGGACGAAAATTAGAACCTTTGATCAATAAAATATACAACCTTTTGAGTTCATACTCTTTGCTTGCGAGCTATTCCAATGTTTCTTGACCCCGAGGGCTAGTTAAGTATCAATAAACCTTGCAATCTGATCCTGAGGGCCAGTTAGAGAGCAAGTTGAAGTTAGGCGTACCCCGAGGGCTAGACTCCTCAATTTTGTGTGAGATAATGCGCGTTTGTAGATCCCTTCACTAGATCAAAGATATAATTCCGCAAATTATGAGTCTTCGCAAGGAGATTCATATCAGGGTTGATGACTGACAGTGTACTTTTTTAATATTGCACTAAGGGACCTCCAAAAAATAGGGACAACTTGAATTCTAAAGCTGAAGATACATTCAACCGAGTCATCAATTGACAAGCAAAATGTTCCGCTATGGTCACGGACGAATATACCAGGGTAATAGTCCATCATTTTACTTAGTATTCCATTTATACCCATTTAATAAGTGTTATCAGAACAATCTTCCACCACATAGAATCGATAAAATTTTAAAATCAATATTTTTTATGAAATAAAAATATAATTGAATTCCGTCCATGAAACTTTTTCAAACGATAGCACATGAGCTGGAGTAAATTGTTGCACATTACTTACAAGTATACCAGGTGCCATTCAGAAAAAATTGTGATAGTATATGTGGATTAAGACAGGTGTTCTTCATTACAATCTGATACTATAAGTTAAACTTTGGATCTGAAACTTTATTTTCAGACCAATCGTAATCGGGTTGATGACTGACGGTGTACTTTTTTAATATTGCACTAAGGGACCTCCGAAAAATAGGGACAACTTGAATTGTAAAGCTGAAGATACATTCAATCGAGTCAACAATTGACAAGCACAATGTTCCGCTATGGTCACAAACGGATATACCAGGGTAAGAGTCCATCATTTTACTTAGTATTCCATTTATACCCTTTTAATAAGTCTTATGAGAACAATAATTTCCACCACATAGAATTGATGAAATTTTAAAATCAATGTTTTTTATGAAATAAAAATATAATTGAATTCCGTCCATGAAACATTTTCAAAAGATAGCACATGAGCTGGAGTACATTGTTGCACATTACTTACAAGTATACCAGGTGCCATTCAGAAAAACTTGTGATAGTATATGAGGATTAAGAAAGGTGTTCTTCATTACAATCTGATACTATAAGTTAAACTTTGGATCTGAAACTTTATTTTCAAACCAATCGCAATCAGGTTGATGACTGACACTGTACTTTTTTAATATTGCAGTAAGGGACCTCCGAAAAATAGGGACAACTTGAATTGTAAAGCTGAAGATACATTCAACCGAGTCATCAATTGAAAAGCACAATGTTCCGCTATGGTCACGGACGGATATACCAGGGTAATAGTCCATCATTTTACTTTGTATTCCATTTATACCCTTTTAATAAGTGTTATGAGAACAATAATTTCCACCACATAGAATCGATAAAATTTAAGATCAATATTTTTTATGAAATAAAAATATAATTGAATTCCGTCCATGAAACTTTTTCAAACGATAGCACATGAGCTGGAGTAAATTGTTGCACATTACTTACAAGTATACCAGGTGCCATTCAGAAAAAATTGTGATAGTATATGTGGATTAAGACAGGTGTTCTTCATTACAATCTGATACTATAAGTTAAACTTTGGATCTGAAACTTTATTTTCAGACCAATCGTAATCGGGTTGATGACTGACGGTGTACTTTTTTAATATTGCACTAAGGGACCTCCGAAAAATAGGGACAACTTGAATTGTAAAGCTGAAGATACATTCAATCGAGTCAACAATTGACAAGCACAATGTTCCGCTATGGTCACAAACGGATATACCAGGGTAAGAGTCCATCATTTTACTTAGTATTCCATTTATACCCTTTTAATAAGTCTTATGAGAACAATAATTTCCACCACATAGAATTGATGAAATTTTCAAATCAATGTTTTTTATGAAATAAAAATATAATTGAATTCCGTCCATGAAACCTTTTCAAACGATAGCACATGAGCTGGGGTAAATTGTTGCACATTACTTACAAGTAAACCAGGTGCCATTCAGAAAAACTTGTGATAGAGGATTAAGACAGGTGTTCTTCATTACAATCTGATACTATAAGTTAAACTTAGGATCTGAAACTTTATTTTCAAACCAATCGCAATCGGGTTGATGACTGACGGTGTACTTTTTTAATATTGCACTAAGGGACCTCCGAAAAATAGGGACAACTTGAATTGTAAAGCTGAAGATACATTCAACCGAGTCATCAATTGACAAGCACAATGTTCAGCTATGGTCACGGACGGATATACCAGGGTAATAGTCCATCATTTTACTTAGTATTCCATTTATACCCTTTTAATAAGTGTTATGAGAACAATAATTTCCACCACATAGAATCGATAAAATTTAAGATCAATATTTTTTATGAAATAAAAATATAATTGAATTCCGTCCATGAAACTTTTTCAAACGATAGCACATGAGCTGGAGTAAATTGTTGCACATTACTTACAAGTATACCAGGTGCCATTCAGAAAAACTTGTGATAGTATATGTGGATTAAGATAGGTGTTCTTCATTACAATATGATACTATAAGTTAAACTTTGGATCTGAAACTTTATTTTCAGACCAATCGTAATCGGGTTGATGACTGACGGTGTACTTTTTTAATATTGCACTAAGGGACCTCCGAAAAATAGGGACAACTTGAATTGTAAAGCTGAAGATACATTCAGCCGAGTCATCAATTGACAAGCACAATTTTCCGCTATGGTCACGAACGGATATACCAGGGTAATAGTCCATCATTTTACTTAGTATTCCATTTATACCCTTTTAATAAGTGTTATGTGAACAATAATTTCCACCACATAGAATCGATGAAATTTTCAAATCAATGTTTTTTATGAAATAAAAATATAATTGAATTCCGTCCATGAAACCTTTTCAAACGATAGCACATGAGCTGGGGTAAATTGTTTTACATTACTTACAAGTATACCAGGTGCCATTCAGAAAAACTTGTGATAGTATATGAGGATTAAGACAGGTGTTCTTCATTACAATCTGATACTATAAGTTAAACTTAGGATCTGAAACTTTATTTTCAAACCAATCGCAATCGGGTTGATGACTGACACTGTACTTTTTTTAATATTGCACTAAGGGACCTCCGAAAAATAGGGACAACTTGAATTGTAAAGCTGAAGATACATTCAACCGAGTCATCAACTGACAAGCACAATGTTCCACTATGGTCACGGACGGATATACCAGGGTAATAGTCCATCATTTTACTTAGTATTCCATTTATACCCTTTTAATAAGTGTTATGATAACATTAATTTCCACCACATAGAATCGATAAAATTTTAAAACCAATATTTTTTATGAAATAAAAATATAATTGAATTCCGTCCATGAAACTTTTTCAAACGATAGCACATGAGCTGGAGTAAATTGTTGCACATTACTTACAAGTATACCAGGTGCCATTCAGAAAAACTTGTGATAGTATATGTGGATTAAGATAGGTGATCTTTATTACAATCTGATACTATAAGTTAAACTTTGGATCTAAAACTTTATTTTCAGACCAATCGTAATCGGGTTGATGACTGACGGTGTACTTTTTTAATATTGCACTAAGGGACCTCCGAAAAATAGGGACAACTTGAATTGTAAAGCTGAAGATACATTCAGCCGAGTCATCAATTGACAAGCACAATGTTCCGCTATGGTCACGAACGGATATACCAGGGTAATAGTCCATCATTTTACTTAGTATTCCATTTATACCCTTTTAATAAGTGTTATGAGAACAATAATTTCCACCACATAGAATCGATGAAATTTTCAAATCAATGTTTTTTATGAAATAAAAATATAATTGAATTCCGTCCATGAAACCTTTTCAAACGATAGCACATGAGTTGGGGTAAATTGTTGCACATTACTTACAAGTAAACCAGGTGCCATTCAGAAAAACTTGTGATAGTATATGAGGATTAAGACAGGTGTTCTTCATTACAATCTGATACTATAAGTTAAACTTAGGATCTGAAACTTTATTTTCAAACCAATCGCAATCGGGTTGATGACTGACACAGTACTTTTTTAATATTGCACTGAGGGACCTCCGAAAAATAGGGACAACTTGAATTGTAAAGCTGAAGATACATTCAACCGAGTCATCAATTGACAAGCACAATGTTCCGCTATGGTCACGGACGGATATACCAGGGTAATAGTCCATCATTTTACTTAGTATTCCATTTATACCCTTTTAATAAGTGTTATGAGAACAATAATTTCCACCACATAGAATCGATAAAATTTAAGATCAATATTTTTTATGAAATAAAAATATAATTGAATTCCGTCCATGAAACTTTTTCAAACGATAGCACATGAGCTGAAGTAAATTGTTGCACATTACTTACAAGTATAACAGGTGCCATTCAGAAAAACTTGTGATAGTATATGTGGATTAAGATAGGTGTTCTTCATTACAATATGATACTATAAGTTAAACTTTGGATCTGAAACTTTATTTTCAGACCAATCGTAATCGGGTTGATGACTGACGGTGTACTTTTTTAATATTGCACTAAGGGACCTCCGAAAAATAGGGACAACTTGAATTGTAAAGCTGAAGATACATTCAGCCGAGTCATCAATTGACAAGCACAATGTTCCGCTATGGTCACGAACAGATATACCAGGGTAATAGTCCATCATTTTACTTAGTATTCCATTTATACCCTTTTAATAAGTGTTATGAGAACAATAATTTCCACCACATAGAATCGATGAAATTTTCAAATCAATTTTTTTTATGAAATAAAAATATAATTGAATTCCGTCCATGAAACCTTTTCAAAAGATAGAACATGAGCTGGGGTAAATTGTTGCACATTACTTACAAGTAAACCAGGTGCCATTCAGAAAAACTTGTGATAGTATATGAGGATTAAGACAGGTGTTCTTCATTACAATCTGATACTATAAGTTAAACTTAGGATCTGAAACTTTATTTTCAAACCAATCGCAATCGGGTTGATGACTGACACAGTACTTTTTTAATATTGCACTAAGGGACCTCCGAAAAATAGGGACAACTTGAATTGTAAAGCTGAAGATACATTCAACCGAGTCATCAATTGACAAGCACAATGTTCCGCTATGGTCACGGACGGATATACCAGGGTAATAGTCCATCATTTTACTTAGTATTCCATTTATACCCTTTTAATAAGTGTTATGAGAACAATAATTTCCACCACAAAGAATCGATAAAATTTAAGATCAATATTTTTTATGAAATAAAAATATAATTGAATTCCGTCCATGAAACTTTTTCAAACGATAGCACATGAGCTGGAGTAAATTGTTGCACATTACTTACAAGTATACCAGGTGCCATTCAGAAAAACTTGTGATAGTATATGTGGATTAAGATAGGTGTTCTTCATTACAATATGATACTATAAGTTAAACTTTGGATCTGAAACTTTATTTTCAGACCAATCGTAATCGGGTTGATGACTGACGGTGTACTTTTTTAATATTGCACTAAGGGACCTCCGAAAAATAGGGACAACTTGAATTGTAAAGCTGAAGATACATTCAGCCGAGTCATCAATTGACAAGCACAATGTTCCGCTATGGTCACGAACGGATATACCAGGGTAATAGTCCATTATTTTACTTAGTATTCCATTTATACCCTTTTAATAAGTGTTATGTGAACAATAATTTCCACCACATAGAATCGATGAAATTTTCAAATCAATGTTTTTTATGAAATAAAAATATAATTGAATTCCGTCCATGAAACCTTTTCAAACGATAGCACAAGAGCTGGGGTAAATTGTTTTACATTACTTACAAGTATACCAGGTGCCATTCAGAAAAACTTGTGATAGTATATGAGGATTAAGACAGGTGTTCTTCATTACAATCTGATACTATAAGTTAAACTTAGGATCTGAAACTTTATTTTCAAACCAATCGCAATCGGGTTGATGACTGACACTGTACTTTTTTAATATTGCACTAAGGGACCTCCGAAAAATAGGGACAACTTGAATTGTAAAGCTGAAGATACATTCAACCGAGTCATCAATTGACAAGCACAATGTTCCGCTATGATCACGGACGGATATACCAGGGTAATAGTCCATCATTTTACTTAGTATTCCACTTATACCCTTTTAATAAGTGTTATGATAACATTAATTTCCACCACATAGAATCGATAAAATTTTAAAATCAATATTTTTTATGAAATAAAAATATAATTGAATTCCGTCCATGAAACTTTTTCAAACGATAGCACATGAGATGGAGTAAATTGTTGCACATTACTTACAAGTATACCAGGTGCCATTCAGAAAAACTTGTGATAGTATATGTGGATTAAGATAGGTGATCTTTATTACAATCTGATACTATAAGTTAAACTTTGGATCTGAAACTTTATTTTCAGACCAATCGTAATCGGGTTGATGACTGATGGTGTACTTTTTTAATATTGCACTAAGGGACCTCCGAAAAATAGGGACAACTTGAATTGTAAAGCTGAAGATACATTCAGCGGAGTCATCAATTGACAAGCACAATGTTCCGCTATGGTCACGAACGGATATACCAGGTTAATAGTCCATCATTTTACTTAGTATTCCATTTGTACCCTTTTAATAAGTGTTATGAGAACAATAATTTCCACCACATAGAATCGATGAAATTTTCAAATCAATGTTTTTTATGAAATAAAAATATAATTGAATTCCGTCCATGAAACCTTTTCAAACGATAGCACATGAGCTGGGGTAAATTGTTGCACATTACTTACAAGTAAACCAGGTGCCATTCAGAAAAACTTGTGATAGTATATGAGGATTAAGACAGGTGTTCTTCATTACAATCTGATACTATAAGTTTAACTTAGGATCTGAAACTTTATTTTCAAACCAATCGCAATCGGGTTGATGACTGACACAGTACTTTTTTAATATTGCACTAAGGGACCTCCGAAAAATAGGGACAACTTGAATTGTAAAGCTGAAGATACATTCAACCGAGTCATCAATTGACAAGCACAATGTTCCGCTATGGTCACAGACGGATATACCAGGGTAATAGTCCATCATTTTACTTAGTATGCCATTTATACCCTTTTAATAAGTGTTATGAGAACAATAATTTCCACCACATAGAATCGATAAAATTTAAGATCAATATTTTTTATGAAATAAAAATATAATTGAATTCCGTCCATGAAACTTTTTCAAACGATAGCACATGAGCTGGAGTAAATTGTTGCACATTACTTACAAGTATACCAGGTGCCATTCAGAAAAACTTGTGATAGTATATGTGGATTAAGATAGGTGTTCTTCATTACAATATGATACTATAAGTTAAACTTTGGATCTGAAACTTTATTTTCAGACCAATCGTAATCGGGTTGATGACTGACGGTGTACTTTTTTAATATTGCACTAAGGGACCTCCGAAAAATAGGGACAACTTGAATTGTAAAGCTGAAGATACATTCAGCCGAGTCATCAATTGACAAGCACAATGTTCCGCTATGGTCACGAACGGATATACCAGGGTAATAGTCCATCATTTTACTTAGTATTCCATTTATACCCTTTTAATAAGTGTTATGTGAACAATAATTTCCACCACATAGAATCGATGAAATTTTCAAATCAATGTTTTTTATGAAATAAAAATATAATTGAATTCCGTCCATGAAACCTTTTCATACGATAGCACAAGAGCTGGGGTAAATTGTTTTACATTACTTACAAGTATACCAGGTGCCATTCAGAAAAACTTGTGATAGTATATGAGGATTAAGACAGGTGTTCTTCATTACAATCTGATACTATAAGTTAAACTTAGGATCTGAAACTTTATTTTCAAACCAATCGCAATCGGGTTGATGACTGACACTGTACTTTTTTAATATTGCACTAAGGGACCTCCGAAAAATAGGGACAACTTGAATTGTAAAGCTGAAGATACATTCAACCGAGTCATCAATTGACAAGCACAATGTTCCGCTATGATCACGGACGGATATACCAGGGTAATAGTCCATCATTTTACTTAGTATTCCATTTATACCCTTTTAATAAGTGTTATGATAACATTAATTTCCACCACATAGAATCGATAAAATTTTAAAATCAATATTTTTTATGAAATAAAAATATAATTGAATTCCGTCCATGAAACTTTTTCAAACGATAGCACATGAGATGGAGTAAATTGTTGCACATTACTTACAAGTATACCAGGTGCCATTCAGAAAAACTTGTGATAGTATATGTGGATTAAGATAGGTGATCTTTATTACAATCTGATACTATAAGTTAAACTTTGGATCTGAAACTTTATTTTCAGACCAATCGTAATCGGGTTGATGACTGATGGTGTACTTTTTTAATATTGCACTAAGGGACCTCCGAAAAATAGGGACAACTTGAATTCTAAAGCTGAAGATACATTCAGCGGAGTCATCAATTGACAAGCACAATGTTCCGCTATGGTCACGAACGGATATACCAGGTTAATAGTCCATCATTTTACTTAGTATTCCATTTATACCCTTTTAATAAGTGTTATGAGAACAATAATTTCCACCACATAGAATCGATGAAATTTTCAAATCAATGTTTTTTATGAAATAAAAATATAATTGAATTCCGTCCATGAAACCTTTTCAAACGATAGCACATGAGCTGGGGTAAATTGTTGCACATTACTTACAAGTAAACCAGGTGCCATTCAGAAAAACTTGTGATAGTATATGAGGATTAAGACAGGTGTTCTTCATTACAATCTGATACTATAAGTTTAACTTAGGATCTGAAACTTTATTTTCAAACCAATCGCAATCGGGTTGATGACTGACACAGTACTTTTTTAATATTGCACTAAGGGACCTCCGAAAAATAGGGACAACTTGAATTGTAAAGCTGAAGATACATTCAGCGGAGTCATCAATTGACAAGCACAATGTTCCGCTATGGTCACAGACGGATATACCAGGGTAATAGTCCATCATTTTACTTAGTATTCCATTTATACCCTTTTAATAAGTGTTATGAGAACAATAATTTCCACCACATAGAATCGATAAAATTTAAGATCAATATTTTTTATGAAATAAAAATATAATTGAATTCCGTCCATGAAACGTTTTCAAACGATAGCACATGAGCTGGAGTAAATTGTTGCACATTACTTACAAGTATAACAGGTGCCATTCAGAAAAACTTGTGATAGTATATGTGGATTAAGATAGGTGTTCTTCATTACAATATGATACTATAAGTTAAACTTTGGATCTGAAACTTTATTTTCAGACCAATCGTAATCGGGTTGATGACTGACGGTGTACTTTTTTAATATTGCACTAAGGGACCTCCGAAAAATAGGGACAACTTGAATTGTAAAGCTGAAGATACATTCAGCCGAGTCATCAATTGACAAGCACAATGTTCCGCTATGGTCACGAACGGATATACCAGGGTAATAGTCCATCATTTTACTTAGTATTCCATTTATACCCTTTTAATAAGTGTTATGTGAACAATAATTTCCACCACATAGAATCGATGAAATTTTCAAATCAATGTTTTTTATGAAATAAAAATATAATTGAATTCCGTCCATGAAACCTTTTCAAACGATAGCACAAGAGCTGGGGTAAATTGTTTTACATTACTTACAAGTATACCAGGTGCCATTCAGAAAAACTTGTGATAGTATATGAGGATTAAGACAGGTGTTCTTCATTACAATCTGATACTATAAGTTAAACTTAGGATCTGAAACTTTATTTTCAAACCAATCGCAATCGGGTTGATGACTGACACTGTACTTTTTTAATATTGCACTAAGGGACCTCCGAAAAATAGGGACAACTTGAATTGTAAAGCTGAAGATACATTCAACCGAGTCATCAATTGACAAGCACAATGTTCCGCTATGATCACGGACGGATATACCAGGGTAATAGTCCATCATTTTACTTAGTATTCCATTTATACCCTTTTAATAAGTGTTATGATAACATTAATTTCCACCACATAGAATCGATAAAATTTTAAAATCAATATTTTTTATGAAATAAAAATATAATTGAATTCCGTCCATGAAACTTTTTCAAACGATAGCACATGAGATGGAGTAAATTGTTGCACATTACTTACAAGTATACCAGGTGCCATTCAGAAAAACTTGTGATAGTATATGTGGATTAAGATAGGTGATCTTTATTACAATCTGATACTATAAGTTAAACTTTGGATCTGAAACTTTATTTTCAGACCAATCGTAATCGGGTTGATGACTGATGGTGTACTTTTTTAATATTGCACTAAGGGACCTCCGAAAAATAGGGACAACTTGAATTGTAAAGCTGAAGATACATTCAGCGGAGTCATCAATTGACAAGCACAATGTTCCGCTATGGTCACGAACGGATATACCAGGTTAATAGTCCATCATTTTACTTAGTATTCCATTTATACCCTTTTAATAAGTGTTATGAGAACAATAATTTCCACCACATAGAATCGATGAAATTTTCAAATCAATGTTTTTTATGAAATAAAAATATAATTGAATTCCGTCCATGAAACCTTTTCAAACGATAGCACATGAGCTGGGGTAAATTGTTGCACATTACTTACAAGTAAACCAGGTGCCATTCAGAAAAACTTGTGATAGTATATGAGGATTAAGACAGGTGTTCTTCATTACAATCTGATACTATAAGTTTAACTTAGGATCTGAAACTTTATTTTCAAACCAATCGCAATCGGGTTGATGACTGACACAGTACTTTTTTAATATTGCACTAAGGGACCTCCGAAAAATAGGGACAACTTGAATTGTAAAGCTGAAGATACATTCAGCGGAGTCATCAATTGACAAGCACAATGTTCCGCTATGGTCACGAACGGATATACCAGGTTAATAGTCCATCATTTTACTTAGTATTCCATTTATACCCTTTTAATAAGTGTTATGAGAACAATAATTTCCACCACATAGAATCGATGAAATTTTCAAATCAATGTTTTTTATGAAATAAAAATATAATTGAATTCCGTCCATGAAACCTTTTCAAACGATAGCACATGAGCTGGGGTAAATTGTTGCACATTACTTACAAGTAAACCAGGTGCCATTCAGAAAAACTTGTGATAGTATATGAGGATTAAGACAGGTGTTCTTCATTACAATCTGATACTATAAGTTTAACTTAGGATCTGAAACTTTATTTTCAAACCAATCGCAATCGGGTTGATGACTGACACAGTACTTTTTTAATATTGCACTAAGGGACCTCCGAAAAATAGGGACAACTTGAATTGTAAAGCTGAAGATACATTCAACCGAGTCATCAATTGACAAGCACAATGTTCCGCTATGGTCACAGACGGATATACCAGGGTAATAGTCCATCATTTTACTTAGTATTCCATTTATACCCTTTTAATAAGTGTTATGAGAACAATAATTTCCACCACATAGAATCGATAAAATTTAAGATCAATATTTTTTATGAAATAAAAATATAATTGAATTCCGTCCATGAAACGTTTTCAAACGATAGCACATGAGCTGGAGTAAATTGTTGCACATTACTTACAAGTATAACAGGTGCCATTCAGAAAAACTTGTGATAGTATATGTGGATTAAGATAGGTGTTCTTCATTACAATATGATACTATAAGTTAAACTTTGGATCTGAAACTTTATTTTCAGACCAATCGTAATCGGGTTGATGACTGACGGTGTACTTTTTTAATATTGCACTAAGGGACCTCCGAAAAATAGGGACAACTTGAATTGTAAAGCTGAAGATACATTCAGCCGAGTCATCAATTGACAAGCACAATGTTCCGCAATGGTCACGAACGGATATACCAGGGTAATAGTCCATCATTTTACTTAGTATTCCATTTATACCCTTTTAATAAGTGTTATGTGAACAATAATTTCCACCACATAGAATCGATGAAATTTTCAAATCAATGTTTTTTATGAAATAAAAATATAATTGAATTCCGTCCATGAAACCTTTTCAAACGATAGCACATGAGCTGGGGTAAATTGATTTACATTACTTACAAGTATACCAGGTGCCATTCAGAAAAACTTGTGATAGTATATGAGGATTAAGACAGGTGTTCTTCATTACAATCTGATACTATAAGTTAAACTTAGGATCTGAAACTTTATTTTCAAACCAATCGCAATCGGGTTGATGACTGACACTGTACTTTTTTAATATTGCACTAAGGGACCTCCGAAAAATAGGGACAACTTGAATTGTAAAGCTGAAGATACATCCAACCGAGTCATCAATTGACAAGCACAATGTTCCGCTATGGTCACGGACGGATATACCAGGGTATTGTCCATCATTTTACTTAGTATTCCATTTATACCCTTTTAATAAGTGTTATGATAACATTAATTTCCACCACATAGAATCGATAAAATTTTAAAATCATTATTTTTTATGAAATAAAAATATAATTGAATTCCGTCCATGAAACTTTTTCAAACGATAGCACATGAGCTGGAGTAAATTGTTGCACATTACTTACAAGTATACCAGGTGCCATTCAGAAAAACTTGTGATAGTATACGTGGATTAAGATAGGTGTTCTTTATTACAATCTGATACTATAAGTTAAACTTTGGATCTGAAACTTTATTTTCAGACCAATCGTAATCGGGTTGATGACTGACGGTGTACTTTTTTAATATTGCACTAAGGGACCTCCGAAAAATAGGGACAACTTGAATTGTAAAGATGAAGATACATTCAGCCGAGTCATCAATTGACAAGCACAATGTTCCGCTATGGTCACGAACGGATATACCAGGGTAATAGTCCATCATTTTACTTAGTATTCCATTTATACCCTTTTAATAAGTGTTATGTGAACAATAATTTCCACCACATAGAATCGATGAAATTTTCAAATCAATGTTTTTTATGAAATAAAAATATAATTGAATTCCGTCCATGAAACCTTTTCAAACGATAGCACATGAGCTGGGGTAAATTGTTGCACATTACTTACAAGTAAACCAGGTGCCATTCAGAAAAACTTGTGATAGTATATGAGGATTAAGACAGGTGTTCTTCATTACAATCTGATACTATAAGTTTAACTTAGGATCTGAAACTTTATTTTCAAACCAATCGCAATCGGGTTGATGACTGACACAGTACTTTTTTAATATTGCACTAAGGGACCTCCGAAAAATAGGGACAACTTGAATTGTAAAGCTGAAGATACATTCAACCGAGTCATCAATTGACAAGCACAACGTTCCGCTATGGTCACAGACGGATATACCAGGGTAATAGTCCATCATTTTACTTAGTATTCCATTTATACCCTTTTAATAAGTGTTATGAGAACAATAATTTCCACCACATAGAATCGATAAAATTTAAGATCAATATTTTTTATGAAATAAAAATATAATTGAATTCCGTCCATGAAACGTTTTCAAACGATAGCACATGAGCTGGAGTAAATTGTTGCACATTACTTACAAGTATAACAGGTGCCATTCAGAAAAACTTGTGATAGTATATGTGGATTAAGATAGGTGTTCTTCATTACAATATGATACTATAAGTTAAACTTTGGATCTGAAACTTTATTTTCAGACCAATCGTAATCGGGTTGATGACTGACGGTGTACTTTTTTAATATTGCACTAAGGGACCTCCGAAAAATAGGGACAACTTGAATTGTAAAGCTGAAGATACATTCAGCCGAGTCATCAATTGACAAGCACAATGTTCCGCTATGGTCACGAACGGATATACCAGGGTAATAGTCCATCATTTTACTTAGTATTCCATTTATACCCTTTTAATAAGTGTTATGTGAACAATAATTTCCACCACATAGAATCGATGAAATTTTCAAATCAATGTTTTTTATGAAATAAAAATATAATTGAATTCCGTCCATGAAACCTTTTCAAACGATAGCACAAGAGCTGGGGTAAATTGTTTTACATTACTTACAAGTATACCAGGTGCCATTCTGAAAAACTTGTGATAGTATATGAGGATTAAGACAGGTGTTCTTCATTACAATCTGATACTATAAGTTAAACTTAGGATCTGAAACTTTATTTTCAAACCAATCGCAATCGGGTTGATGACTGACACTGTACTTTTTTAATATTGCACTAAGGGACCTCCGAAAAATAGGGACAACTTGAATTGTAAAGCTGAAGATACATTCAACCGAGTCATCAATTGACAAGCACAATGTTCCGCTATGATCACGGACGGATATACCAGGGTAATAGTCCATCATTTTACTTAGTATTCCATTTATACCCTTTTAATAAGTGTTATGATAACATTAATTTCCACCACATAGAATCGATAAAATTTTAAAATCAATATTTTTTATGAAATAAAAATATAATTGAATTCCGTCCATGAAACTTTTTCAAACGATAGCACATGAGATGGAGTAAATTGTTGCACATTACTTACAAGTATACCAGGTGCCATTCAGAAAAACTTGTGATAGTATATGTGGATTAAGATAGGTGATCTTTATTACAATCTGATACTATAAGTTAAACTTTGGATCTGAAACTTTATTTTCAGACCAATCGTAATCGGGTTGATGACTGATGGTGTACTTTTTTAATATTGCACTAAGGGACCTCCGAAAAATAGGGACAACTTGAATTGTAAAGCTGAAGATACATTCAGCGGAGTCATCAATTGACAAGCACAATGTTCCGCTATGGTCACGAACGGATATACCAGGTTAATAGTCCATCATTTTACTTAGTATTCCATTTATACCCTTTTAATAAGTGTTATGAGAACAATAATTTCCACCACATAGAATCGATGAAATTTTCAAATCAATGTTTTTTATGAAATAAAAATATAATTGAATTCCGTCCATGAAACCTTTTCAAACGATAGCACATGAGCTGGGGTAAATTGTTGCACATTACTTACAAGTAAACCAGGTGCCATTCAGAAAAACTTGTGATAGTATATGAGGATTAAGACAGGTGTTCTTCATTACAATCTGATACTATAAGTTTAACTTAGGATCTGAAACTTTATTTTCAAACCAATCGCAATCGGGTTGATGACTGACACAGTACTTTTTTAATATTGCACTAAGGGACCTCCGAAAAATAGGGACAACTTGAATTGTAAAGCTGAAGATACATTCAGCGGAGTCATCAATTGACAAGCACAATGTTCCGCTATGGTCACAGACGGATATACCAGGGTAATAGTCCATCATTTTACTTAGTATTCCATTTATACCCTTTTAATAAGTGTTATGAGAACAATAATTTCCACCACATAGAATCGATAAAATTTAAGATCAATATTTTTTATGAAATAAAAATATAATTGAATTCCGTCCATGAAACGTTTTCAAACGATAGCACATGAGCTGGAGTAAATTGTTGCACATTACTTACAAGTATAACAGGTGCCATTCAGAAAAACTTGTGATAGTATATGTGGATTAAGATAGGTGTTCTTCATTACAATATGATACTATAAGTTAAACTTTGGATCTGAAACTTTATTTTCAGACCAATCGTAATCGGGTTGATGACTGACGGTGTACTTTTTTAATATTGCACTAAGGGACCTCCGAAAAATAGGGACAACTTGAATTGTAAAGCTGAAGATACATTCAGCCGAGTCATCAATTGACAAGCACAATGTTCCGCAATGGTCACGAACGGATATACCAGGGTAATAGTCCATCATTTTACTTAGTATTCCATTTATACCCTTTTAATAAGTGTTATGAGAACAATAATTTCCACCACATAGAATCGATGAAATTTTCAAATCAATGTTTTTTATGAAATAAAAATATAATTGAATTCCGTCCATGAAACCTTTTCAAACGATAGCACATGAGCTGGGGTAAATTGTTGCACATTACTTACAAGTAAACCAGGTGCCATTCAGAAAAACTTGTGATAGTATATGAGGATTAAGACAGGTGTTCTTCATTACAATCTAATACTATAAGTTTAACTTAGGATCTGAAACTTTATTTTCAAACCAATCGCAATCGGGTTGATGACTGACACAGTACTTTTTTAATATTGCACTAAGGGACCTCCGAAAAATAGGGACAACTTGAATTGTAAAGCTGAAGATACATTCAACCGAGTCATCAATTGACAAGCACAATGTTCCGCTATGGTCACAGACGGATATACCAGGGTAATAGTCCATCATTTTACTTAGTATTCCATTTATACCCTTTTAATAAGTGTTATGAGAACAATAATTTCCACCACATAGAATCGATGAAATTTTCAAATCAATGTTTTTTATGAAATAAAAATATAATTGAATTCCGTCCATGAAACCTTTTCAAACGATAGCACATGAGCTGGGGTAAATTGTTGCACATTACTTACAAGTAAACCAGGTGCCATTCAGAAAAACTTGTGATAGTATATGAGGATTAAGACAGGTGTTCTTCATTACAATCTGATACTATAAGTTTAACTTAGGATCTGAAACTTTATTTTCAAACCAATCGCAATCGGGTTGATGACTGACACAGTACTTTTTTAATATTGCACTAAGGGACCTCCGAAAAATAGGGACAACTTGAATTGTAAAGCTGAAGATACATTCAACCGAGTCATCAATTGACAAGCACAATGTTCCGCTATGGTCACAGACGGATATACCAGGGTAATAGTCCATCATTTTACTTAGTATTCCATTTATACCCTTTTAATAAGTGTTATGAGAACAATAATTTCCACCACATAGAATCGATAAAATTTAAGATCAATATTTTTAATGAAATAAAAATATAATTGAATTCCGTCCATGAAACGTTTTCAAACGATAGCACATGAGCTGGAGTAAATTGTTGCACATTACTTACAAGTATAACAGGTGCCATTCAGAAAAACTTGTGATAGTATATGTGGATTAAGATAGGTGTTCTTCATTACAATATGATACTATAAGTTAAACTTTGGATCTGAAACTTTATTTTCAGACCAATCGTAATCGGGTTGATGACTGACGGTGTACTTTTTTAATATTGCACTAAGGGACCTCCGAAAAATAGGGACAACTTGAATTGTAAAGCTGAAGATACATTCAGCCGAGTCATCAATTGACAAGCACAATGTTCCGCTATGGTCACGAACGGATATACCAGGGTAATAGTCCATCATTTTACTTAGTATTCCATTTATACCCTTTTAATAAGTGTTATGTGAACAATAATTTCCACCACATAGAATCGATGAAATTTTCAAATCAATGTTTTTTATGAAATAAAAATATAATTGAATTCCGTCCATGAAACCTTTTCAATCGATAGCACATGAGCTGGGGTAAATTGATTTACATTACTTACAAGTATACCAGGTGCCATTCAGAAAAACTTGTGATAGTATATGAGGATTAAGACAGGTGTTCTTCATTACAATCTGATACTATAAGTTAAACTTAGGATCTGAAACTTTATTTTCAAACCAATCGCAATCGGGTTGATGACTGACACTGTACTTTTTTAATATTGCACTAAGGGACCTCCGAAAAATAGGGACAACTTGAATTGTAAAGCTGAAGATACATCCAACCGAGTCATCAATTGACAAGCACAATGTTCCGCTATGGTCACGGACGGATATACCAGGGTAATAGTCCATCATTTTACTTAGTATTCCATTTATACCCTTTTAATAAGTGTTATGATAACATTAATTTCCACCACATAGAATCGATAAAATTTTAAAATCATTATTTTTTATGAAATAAAAATATAATTGAATTCCGTCCATGAAACTTTTTCAAACGATAGCACATGAGCTGGAGTAAATTGTTGCACATTACTTACAAGTATACCAGGTGCCATTCAGAAAAACTTGTGATAGTATACGTGGATTAAGATAGGTGTTCTTTATTACAATCTGATACTATAAGTTAAACTTTGGATCTGAAACTTTATTTTCAGACCAATCGTAATCGGGTTGATGACTGACGGTGTACTTTTTTAATATTGCACTAAGGGACCTCCGAAAAATAGGGACAACTTGAATTGTAAAGATGAAGATACATTCAGCCGAGTCATCAATTGACAAGCACAATGTTCCGCTATGGTCACGAACGGATATACCAGGGTAATAGTCCATCATTTTACTTAGTATTCCATTTATACCCTTTTAATAAGTGTTATGTGAACAATAATTTCCACCACATAGAATCGATGAAATTTTCAAATCAATGTTTTTTATGAAATAAAAATATAATTGAATTCCGTCCATGAAACCTTTTCAAACGATAGCACATGAGCTGGGGTAAATTGTTGCACATTACTTACAAGTAAACCAGGTGCCATTCAGAAAAACTTGTGATAGTATATGAGGATTAAGACAGGTGTTCTTCATTACAATCTGATACTATAAGTTTAACTTAGGATATGAAACTTTATTTTCAAACCAATCGCAATCGGGTTGATGACTGACACAGTACTTTTTTAATATTGCACTAAGGGACCTCCGAAAAATAGGGACAACTTGAATTGTAAAGCTGAAGATACATTCAACCGAGTCATCAATTGACAAGCACAACGTTCCGCTATGGTCACAGACGGATATACCAGGGTAATAGTCCATCATTTTACTTAGTATTCCATTTATACCCTTTTAATAAGTGTTATGAGAACAATAATTTCCACCACATAGAATCGATAAAATTTAAGATCAATATTTTTTATGAAATAAAAATATAATTGAATTCCGTCCATGAAACGTTTTCAAACGATAGCACATGAGCTGGAGTAAATTGTTGCACATTACTTACAAGTATAACAGGTGCCATTCAGAAAAACTTGTGATAGTATATGTGGATTAAGATAGGTGTTCTTCATTACAATATGATACTATAAGTTAAACTTTGGATCTGAAACTTTATTTTCAGACCAATCGTAATCGGGTTGATGACTGACGGTGTACTTTTTTAATATTGCACTAAGGGACCTCCGAAAAATAGGGACAACTTGAATTGTAAAGCTGAAGATACATTCAGCCGAGTCATCAATTGACAAGCACAATGTTCCGCTATGGTCACGAATGGATATACCAGGGTAATAGTCCATCATTTTACTTAGTATTCCATTTATACCCTTTTAATAAGTGTTATGTGAACAATAATTTCCACCACATAGAATCGATGAAATTTTCAAATCAATGTTTTTTATGAAATAAAAATATAATGGAATTCCGTCCATGAAACCTTTTCAAACGATAGCACATGAGCTGGGGTAAATTGATTTACATTACTTACAAGTATACCAGGTGCCATTCAGAAAAACTTGTGATAGTATATGAGGATTAAGACAGGTGTTCTTCATTACAATCTGATACTATAAGTTAAACTTAGGATCTGAAACTTTATTTTCAAACCAATCGCAATCGGGTTGATGACTGACACTGTACTTTTTTAATATTGCACTAAGGGACCTCCGAAAAATAGGGACAACTTGAATTGTAAAGCTGAAGATACATCCAACCGAGTCATCAATTGACAAGCACAATGTTCCGCTATGGTCACGGACGGATATACCAGGGTAATAGTCCATCATTTTACTTAGTATTCCATTTATACCCTTTTAATAAGTGTTATGATAACATTAATTTCCACCACATAGAATCGATAAAATTTTAAAATCAATATTTTTTATGAAATAAAAATATAATTGAATTCCGTCCATGAAACTTTTTCAAACGATAGCACATGAGCTGGAGTAAATTGTTGCACATTACTTACAAGTATAACAGGTGCCATTCAGAAAAACTTGTGATAGTATATGTGGATTAAGATAGGTGTTCTTCATTACAATATGATACTATAAGTTAAACTTTGGATCTGAAACTTTATTTTCAGACCAATCGTAATCGGGTTGATGACTGACGGTGTACTTTTTTAATATTGCACTAAGGGACCTCCGAAAAATAGGGACAACTTGAATTGTAAAGCTGAAGATACATTCAGCCGAGTCATCAATTGACAAGCACAATGTTCCGCTATGGTCACGAATGGATATACCAGGGTAATAGTCCATCATTTTACTTAGTATTCCATTTATACCCTTTTAATAAGTGTTATGTGAACAATAATTTCCACCACATAGAATCGATGAAATTTTCAAATCAATGTTTTTTATGAAATAAAAATATAATGGAATTCCGTCCATGAAACCTTTTCAAACGATAGCACATGAGCTGGGGTAAATTGATTTACATTACTTACAAGTATACCAGGTGCCATTCAGAAAAACTTGTGATAGTATATGAGGATTAAGACAGGTGTTCTTCATTACAATCTGATACTATAAGTTAAACTTAGGATCTGAAACTTTATTTTCAAACCAATCGCAATCGGGTTGATGACTGACACTGTACTTTTTTAATATTGCACTAAGGGACCTCCGAAAAATAGGGACAACTTGAATTGTAAAGCTGAAGATACATCCAACCGAGTCATCAATTGACAAGCACAATGTTCCGCTATGGTCACGGACGGATATACCAGGGTAATAGTCCATCATTTTACTTAGTATTCCATTTATACCCTTTTAATAAGTGTTATGATAACATTAATTTCCACCACATAGAATCGATAAAATTTTAAAATCAATATTTTTTATGAAATAAAAATATAATTGAATTCCGTCCATGAAACTTTTTCAAACGATAGCACATGAGCTGGAGTAAATTGTTGCACATTACTTACAAGTATACCAGGTGCCATTCAGAAAAACTTGTGATAGTATACAGGGATTAAGATAGGTGTTCTTTATTACAATCTGATACTATAAGTTAAACTTTGGATCTGAAACTTTATTTTCAGACCAATCGTAATCGGGTTGATGACTGACGGTGTACTTTTTTAATATTGCACTAAGGGACCTCCGAAAAATAGGGACAACTTGAATTGTAAAGATGAAGATACATTCAGCCGAGTCATCAATTGACAAGCACAATGTTCCGCTATGGTCACGAACGGATATACCAGGGTAATAGTCCATCATTTTACTTAGTATTCCATTTATACCCTTTTAATAAGTGTTATGTGAACAATAATTTCCACCACATAGAATCGATGAAATTTTCAAATCAATGTTTTTTATGAAATAAAAATATAATTGAATTCCGTCCATGAAACCTTTTCAAACGATTGCACATGAGCTGGGGTAAATTGATTTACATTACTTACAAGTATACCAGGTGCCATTCAGAAAAACTTGTGATAGTATATGAGGATTAAGACAGGTGTTCTTCATTACAATCTGATACTATAAGTTAAACTTAGGATCTGAAACTTTATTTTCAAACCAATCGCAATCGGGTTGATGACTGACACTGTACTTTTTTAATATTGCACTAAGGGACCTCCGAAAAATAGGGACAACTTGAATTGTAAAGCTGAAGATACATTCAACCGAGTCATCAATTGACAAGCACAATGTTCCGCTATGGTCACGGACGGATATACCAGGGTAATAGTCCATCATTTTACTTAATATTCCATTTATACCCATTTAATAAGTGTTATGATAACATTAATTTCCACCACATAGAATCGATAAAATTTTAAAATCAATATTTTTTATGAAATAAAAATATAATTGAATTCCGTCCATGAAACTTTTTCAAACGATAGCACATGAGCTGGAGTAAATTGTTGCACATTACTTACAGGTATACCAGGTGCCATTCAGAAAAACTTGTGATAGTATACGTGGATTAAGATAGGTGTTCTTCATTACAATCTGATACTATAAGTTAAACTTTGGATCTGAAACTTTATTTTCAGACCAATCGTAATTGGGTTGATGACTGACGGTGTACTTTTTTAATATTGCACTAAGGGACCTCCGAAAAATAGGGACAACTTGAATTGTAAAGCTGAAGATACATTCAGCCGAGTCATCAATTGACAAGCAAAATGTTCCGCTATGGTCACGAACGGATATACCAGGGTAATAGTCCATCATTTTACTTAGTATTCCATTTATACCCTTTTAATAAGTGTTACGTGAACAATAATTTCCACCACATAGAATCGATGAAATTTTCAAATCAATGTTTTTTATGAAATAAAAATATAATGGAATTCCGTCCATGAAACATTTTCAAACGATAGCACATGAGCTGGGGTAAATTGATTTACATTACTTACAAGTATACCAGGTGCCATTCAGAAAAACTTGTGATAGTATATGAGGATTAAGACAGGTGTTCTTCATTACAATCTGATACTATAAGTTAAACTTAGGATCTGAAACTTTATTTTCAAACCAATCGCAATCGGGTTGATGACTGACACTGTACTTTTTTAATATTGCACTAAGGGACCTCCGAAAAATAGGGACAACTTGAATTGTAAAGCTGAAGATACATTCAACCGAGTCATCAATTGACAAGCACAATGTTCCGCTATGATCACGGACGGATATACCAGGGTAATAGTCCATCATTTTACTTAGTATTCCATTTATACCCTTTTAATAAGTGTTATGATAACATTAATTTCCACCACATAGAATCGATAAAATTTTAAAATCAATATTTTTTATGAAATAAAAATATAATTGAATTCCGTCCATGAAACTTTTTCAAACGATAGCACATGAGATGGAGTAAATTGTTGCACATTACTTACAAGTATACCAGGTGCCATTCAGAAAAACTTGTGATAGTATACGTGGATTAAGATAGGTGTTCTTCATTACAATCTGACACTATAAGTTAAACTTTGGATCTGAAACTTTATTTTCAGACAAATCGTAATCGGGTTGATGACTGACGGTGTACTTTTTTAATATTGCACTAAGGGACCTCCGAAAAATAGGGACAACTTGAATTGTAAAGCTGAAGATACATTCAGCCGAGTCATCAATTGACAAGCAAAATGTTCCGCTATGGTCACGAACGGATATACCAGGGTAATAGTCCATCATTTTACTTAGTATTCCATTTATACCCTTTTAATAAGTGTTATGTGAACAATAATTTCCACCACATAGAATCGATGAAATTTTCAAATCAATGTTTTTTATGAAATAAAAATATAATGGAATTCCGTCCATGAAACATTTTCAAACGATAGCACATGAGCTGGGGTAAATTGATTTACATTACTTACAAGTATACCAGGTGCCATTCAGAAAAACTTGTGATAGTATATGAGGATTAAGACAGGTGTTCTTCATTACAATCTGATACTATAAGTTAAACTTAGGATCTGAAACTTTATTTTCAAACCAATCGCAATCGGGTTGATGACTGACACTGTACTTTTTTAATATTGCACTAAGGGACCTCCGAAAAATAGGGACAACTTGAATTGTAAAGCTGAAGATACATTCAACCGAGTCATCAATTGATAAGCACAATGTTCCGCTATGGTCACGGACGGATATACCAGGGTAATAGTCCATCATTTTACTTAGTATTCCATTTATACCCTTTTAATAAGTTTTATGATAACATTAATTTCCACCACATAGAATCGATAAAATTTTAAAATCAATATTTTTTATGAAATAAAAATATAATTGAATTCCGTCCATGAAACTTTTTCAAACGATAGCACATGGGCTGGAGTAAATTGTTGCACATTACTTACAAGTATACCAGGTGCCATTCAGAAAAACTTGTGATAGTATATGTGGATTAAGATAGGTGTTCTTCATTACAATCTGATACTATAAGTTAAACTTTGGATCTGAAACTTTATTTTCAGACCAATCGTAATCGGGTTGATGACTGACGGTGTACTTTTTTAATATTGCACTAAGGGACCTCCGAAAAATAGGGACAACTTGAATTGTAAAGCTGAAGATACATTCAGCCGAGTCATCAATTGACAAGCACAATGTTCCGCTATGGTCACGAACGGATATACCAGGGTAATAGTCCATCATTTTACTTAGTATTCCATTTATACCCTTTTAATAAGTGTTATGATAACATTAATTTCCACCACATAGAATCGATAAAATTTTAAAATCAATATTTTTTATGAAATAAAAATATAATTGAATTCCGTCCATGAAACGTTTTCAAACGATAGCACATGAGCTGGAGTAAATTGTTGCACATTACTTACAAGTATACCAGGTGCCATTCAGAAAAACTTGTGATAGTATATGTGGATTAAGATAGGTGATCTTTATTACAATCTGATACTATAAGTTAAACTTTGGAACTGAAACTTTATTTTCAAACCAATCGTAATCGGGTTGATGACTGACGGTGTACTTTTTTAATATTGCACTAAGGGACCTCCGAAAAATAGGGACAACTTGAATTGTAAAGCTGAAGATACATTCAGCCGAGTCATCAATTGACAAGCACAATGTTTTGCTATGGTCACGAACGGATATACCAGGGTAATAGTCCATCATTTTACCTAGTATTCCATTTATACCCTTTTAATAAGTGTTTTGAGAACAATAATTTCCACCACATAGAATCGATGAAATTTTCAAATCAATGTTTTTTATGAAATAAAAATATAATTGAATTCCGTCCATGAAACCTTTTCAAACGATAGCACATGAGCTGGGGTAAATTGTTGCACATTACTTACAAGTATACCAGGTGCCATTCAGAAAAACTTGTGATAGTATATGAGGATTAAGACAGGTGTTCTTCATTACAATCTGATACTATAAGTTAAACTTAGGATCTGAAACATTATTTTCAAACCAATCGCAATCGGGTTGATGACTGACACTGTACTTTTTTAACATTGCACTAAGGGACCTCCGAAAAATAGGGATAACTTGAATTGTAAAGCAGAAGATACATTCAACCGAGTCATCAATTGATAAGCACAATGTTCCGCTATGGTCACGGACGGATATACCAGGGTAATAGTCCATCATTTTACTTAGTATTCCATTTATACCCTGTTAATAAGTGTTATGATAACATTAATTTCCACCACATAGAATCGATAAAATTTTAAAATCAATATTTTTTATGAAATAAAAATATAATTGAATTCCGTCCATGAAACTTTTTCAAACGATAGCACATGAGCTGGAGTAAATTGTTGCACATTACTTACAAGTATACCAGGTGCCATTTAGAAAAACTTGTGATAGTATATGTGGATTAAGATAGGTGTTCTTCATTACAATATGATACTATAAGTTAAACTTTGGATCTGAAACTTTATTTTCAGACCAATCGTAATCGGGTTGATGACTGACGGTGTACTTTTTTAATATTGCACTAAGGGACCTCCGAAAAATAGGGACAACTTGAATTGTAAAGCTGAAGATACATTCAGCCGAGTCATCAATTGACAAGCACAATGTTCCGCTATGGTCACGAACGGATATACCAGGGTAATAGTCCATCATTTTACTTAGTATTCCATTTACACCCTTTTAATAAGTGTTATGATAACATTAATTTCCACCACATAGAATCGATAAAATTTTAAAATCAATATTTTTTATGAAATAAAAATATAATTGAATTCCGTCCATGAAACGTTTTCAAACGATAGCACATGAGCTGGAGTAAATTGTTGCACATTACTTACAAGTATACCAGGTGCCATTCAAAAAAACTTGTGATAGTATATGTGGACTTAGATAGGTGATCTTTATTACAATCTGATACTATAAGTTAAACTTTGGAACTGAAACTTTATTTTCAAACCAATCGTAATCGGGTTGATGACTGACGGTGTACTTTTTTAATATTGCACTAAGGGACCTCCGAAAAATAGGGACAACTTGAATTGTAAAGCTGAAGATACATTCAGCCGAGTCATCAATTGACAAGCACAATGTTTCGCTATGGTCACGAACGGATATACCAGGGTAATAGTCCATCATTTTACCTAGTATTCCATTTATACCCTTTTAATAAGTGTTTTGAGAACAATAATTTCCACCACATAGAATCGATGAAATTTTCAAATCAATGTTTTTTATGAAATAAAAATATAATTGAATTCCGTCCATGAAACCTTTTCAAACGATAGCACATGAGCTGGGGTAAATTGTTGCACATTACTTACAAGTATACCAGGTGCCATTCAGAAAAACTTGTGATAGTATATGAGGATTAAGACAGGTGTTCTTCATTACAATCTGATACTATAAGTTAAAATTAGGATCTGAAACATTATTTTCAAACCAATCGCAATCGGGTTGATGACTGACACTGTACTTTTTTAATATTGCACTAAGGGACCTCCGAAAAATAGGGACAACTTGAATTGTAAAGCTGAAGATACATTCAACCGAGTCATCAATTGATAAGCACAATGTTCCGCTATGGTCACGGACGGATATACCAGGGTAATAGTCCATCATTTTACTTAGTATTCCATTTATACCCTTTTAATAAGTGTTATGATAACATTAATTTCCACCACATAGAATCGATAAAATTTTAAAATCAATATTTTTTATGAAATAAAAATATAATTGAATTCCGTCCATGAAACTTTTTCAAACGATAGCACATGAGCTGGAGTAAATTGTTGCACATTACTTACAAGTATACCAGGTGCCATTCAGAAAAACTTGTGATAGTATATGTGGATTAAGATAGGTGTTCTTCATTACAATCTGATACTATAAGTTAAACTTTGGATCTGAAACTTTATTTTCAGACCAATCGTAATCGGGTTGATGACTGACGGTGTACTTTTTTAATATTGCACTAAGGGACCTCCGAAAAATAGGGACAACTTGAATTGTAAAGCTGAAGATACATTCAGCCGAGTCATCAATTGACAAGCACAATGTTCCGCTATGGTCACGAACGGATATACCAGGGTAATAGTCCACCATTTTACTTAGTATTCCATTTATACCCTTTTAATAAGTGTTATGATAACATTAATTTCCACCACATAGAATCGATAAAATTTTAAAATCAATATTTTTTATGAAATAAAAATATAATTGAATTCCGTCCATGAAACTTTTTCAAACGATAGCACATGAGCTGGAGTAAATTGTTGCATATTACTTACAAGTATACCAGGTGCCATTCAGAAAAACTTGTGATAGTATATGTGGATTAAGATAGGTGATCTTTATTACAATCTGATACTATAAGTTAAACTTTGGAACTGAAACTTTATTTTCAAACCAATCGTAATCGGGTTGATGACTGACGGTGTACTTTTTTAATATTGCACTAAGGGACCTCCGAAAAATAGGGACAACTTGAATTGTAAAGCTGAAGATACATTCAGCCGAGTCATCAATTGACAAGCACAATGTTTCGCTATGGTCACGAACGGATATACCAGGGTAATAGTCCATCATTTTACCTAGTATTCCATTTATACCCTTTTAATAAGTGTTATGAGAACAATAATTTCCACCACATAGAATCGATGAAATTTTCAAATCGATGTTTTTTATGAAATAAAAATATAATTGAATTCCGTCCATGAAACCTTTTCAAACGATAGCACATGAGCTGGGGTAAATTGTTGCACATTACTTACAAGTATACCAGGTGCCATTCAGAAAAACTTGTGATAGCATATGAGGATTAAGACAGTTGTTCTTCATTACAATCTGATACTCTAAATTAAACTTAGGATCTGAAACATTATTTTCGAACCAATCGCAATCGGGTTGATGACTGACACTGTACTTTTTTAATATTGTACTAAGGGACCTCCGAAAAATAGGGACAACTTGAATTGTAAAGCTGAAGATACATTCAACCGAGTCATCAATTGACAAGCACAATGTTTCGCGGTCACGGACGGATATACCAGGGTAATAGTCCATTATTTTACTTAGTATTCCATTTATACCCTTTTAATAAGTGTTATGAGAACAATAATTTCCACCACATAGAATTGATGAAATTTTAAAATCAATATTTTTTATGAAAAAAAAATATAATTGAATTCCGTCCATGAAACTTTTTCAAAAGATAGCACATGAGCCGGAGTAAATTGTTGCGCATTACTTACAAGTATACCAGGTGCCATTCAGAAAAACTTGTGATAGTATATGTGGATTAAGACAGGTGTTCTTCATTACAATCTGATACTATAAGTTAAACTTTGGATCTGAAACTTTATTTTCAGACCAATCGTAATCGGGTTGATGACTGACGGTGTACTTTTTTAATATTGCACTAAGGGACCTCCGAAAAATAGGGACAACTTGAATTGTAAAGCTGAAGATACATTCAACCGAGTCATCAATTGACAAGCACAATATTCCGCTATGGTCACGAACGGATATACCAGGGTAATAGTCCATCATTTTACTTAGTATTCCATTTATACCCTTTTAATAAGTGTTATGAGAACAATAATTTCCAACACATAGAATCGATGAAATTTTCAAATCAATGTTTTTTATGAAATAAAAATATAATTGAATTCCGTCCATGAAACCTTTTCAAACGATAGCACATGAGCTGGGGAAAAATTTTTGCACATTACTTACAAGTATACCAGGTGCCATTCAGAAAAACTTGTGATAGTATATGTGGATTAAGACAGGTGTTCTTCATTACAATCTGATACTAAAAGTTAAACTTTGGATCTGAAACTTTTTTTTCAGACCAATCGTAATCGGGTTGATGACTGACAGTGTACTTTTTTAATATTGCACTAAGGGACCTCCGAAAAATAGGGACAACTTGAATCGTAAAGCTGAAGATACATTCAACCGAGTCATCAATTGACAAGCACAATGTTCCGCTATGGTCATGGAAGGATATACCAGGGTAATAGTCCATAATTTTACTTAGTATTCCATTTATACCCTTTTAATAAGTGTTATGAGAACAATAATTTCCACCACATAGAATCGATAAAATTTTAAAATAAATATTTTTTATGAAATAAAAATATAATTGAATTCCGTCCATGAAAGTTTTTCAAACGATAGCACATGAGCTGGAGTAAATTGTTGCACATTACTTACAAGTATACCAGGTGCCATTCAGAAAAACTTGTGATAGTACATGTGGATTAAGACAGGTGTTCTTCATTACAATCTGATACTATAAGTTAAACTTTGGATCTGAAACTTTATTTTCAGACCAATCGTAATCGGGTTGATGATTGACAGTGTACTTTTTTAATATTGCACTAAGGGACCTCCAAAAAATAGGGACAACTTGAATTGTAAAGGTGAAGATACATTCAACTGAGTCATCAATTGACAAGCACAATGTTCCGTTATGGTCGCAGAAGGATATACCAGGGTAATAGTCCATCATTTTACTTAGTATTTCATTTATACCCTTATAATAAGTGTTATGAGAACAATAATTTCCACCACATAGAATCGATAAAATTTAAAATCAATATTTTTTATGAAATAAAAATATAATTGAATTCCGTCCATGAAACTTTTTCAAACGATAGCACATGAGCTGGAGTAAATTGTTGCACATTACTTACAAGTATACCTGGTGCCATTCGGAAAAACTTGTGATAGTATATGCGGATTAAGACAGGTGTTCTTCATTACAATCTGATACTATAAGTTAAACTTTGGATCTGAAACTTTATTTTCAGACCAATCGTAATCGGGTTGATGACTGACGGTGTACTTTTTTAATATTGCACTAAGGGACCTCCGAAAAATAGGGACAACTTGAATTGTAAAGCTGAAGATACATTCAACCGAGTCATCAATTGACAAGCACAATGTTCCGCTATGGTCACGAACGGATATACCAGGGTAATAATCCATCATTTTACTTAGTATTCCATTTATACCCTTTTAATAAGTGTTATGAGAACAATAATTTCCAACACATAGAATCGATGAAATTTTCAAATCAATGTTTTTTATGAAATAAAAATATAATTGAATTCCATCCATGAAACCTTTTCAAACGATAGCACATGAGCTGGGGTAAATTTTTGCACATTACTTACAAGTATACCAGGTGCCATTCAGAAAAACTTGTGATAGCATATGTGGATTAAGACAGTTGTTCTTCATTACAATCTGATACTATAAGTTAAACTTTGGATCTGCAACTTTATTTTCAGACCAATCGTAATCGGGTTGATGACTGACGGTGTACTTTTTTAATATTGCACTAAGGGACCTCCGAAAAATAGGGACAACTTGAATTGTAAAGCTGAAGATACATTCAACCGAGTCATCAATTGACAAGCACAATGTTCCGCTATGGTCACGAACGGATATACCAGGGTAATAGTCCATCATTTTACTTAGTATTCCATTTATACCCTTTTAATAAGTGTTATGAGAACAATAATTTCCAACACATAGAATCGATGAAATTTTCAAATCAATGTTTTTTATGAAATAAAAATATAATTGAATTCCATCCATGAAACCTTTTCAAACGATAGCACATGAGCTGGAGTAAATTGTTGCACATTACTTACAAGTATACCAGGTGCCATTCAGAAAAACTTGTGATAGTACATGTGGATTAAGACAGGTGTTCTTCATTACAATCTGATACTATAAGTTAAACTTTGGATCTGAAACTTTATTTTCAGACCAATCGTAATCGGGTTGATGATTGACAGTGTACTTTTTTAATATTGCACTAAGGGACCTCCAAAAAATAGGGACAACTTGAATTGTAAAGGTGAAGATACATTCAACTGAGTCATCAATTGACAAGCACAATGTTCCGTTATGGTCGCAGAAGGATATACCAGGGTAATAGTCCATCATTTTACTTAGTATTTCATTTATACCCTTATAATAAGTGTTATGAGAACAATAATTTCAACCACATAGAATCGATAAAATTTAAAATCAATATTTTTTATGAAATAAAAATATAATTGAATTCCGTCCATGAAACTTTTTCAAACGATAGCACATGAGCTGGAGTAAATTGTTGCACATTACTTACAAGTATACCTGGTGCCATTCGGAAAAACTTGTGATAGTATATGCGGATTAAGACAGGTGTTCTTCATTACAATCTGATACTATAAGTTAAACTTTGGATCTGGAACTTTATTTTCAGACCAATCGTAATCGGGTTGATGACTGACGGTGTACTTTTTTAATATTGCACTAAGGGACCTCCGAAAAATAGGGACAACTTGAATTGTAAAGCTGAAGATACATTCAACCGAGTCATCAATTGACAAGCACAATGTTCCGCTATGGTCACGAACGGATATACCAGGGTAATAGTCCATCATTTTACTTAGTATTCCATTTATACCCTTTTAATAAGTGTTATGAGAACAATAATTTCCAACACATAGAATCGATGAAATTTTCAAATCAATGTTTTTTATGAAATAAAAATATAATTGAATTCCATCCATGAAACCTTTTCAAACGATAGCACATGAGCTGGGGTAAATTTTTGCACATTACTTACAAGTATACCAGGTGCCATTCAGACAAATTTGTGATAGTATATGAGGATTAAGACAGGTGTTCTTCATTACAATCTGATACTATAAGTTAAACTTTGTATCTGAAAGATTATTTTCAAACCAATCGCAATCGGGTTGATGACTGACACTGTACTTTTTTAATATTGCACTAAGGGACCTCCGAAAAATAGGGACAACTTGAATTGTAAAGCTGAAGATACATTCAACCGAGTCATCAATTGACAAGCACAATGTTCCGCTATGGTCACGGACGGATATACCAGGGTAATAGTCCATCATTTTACTTAGTATTCCATTAATACCCTTTTAATAAGTGTTATGAGAACAATAATTTCCACCACATAGAATCGATAAAATTTTAAAATAAATATTTTTTATGAAATAAAAATATAATTGAATTCCGTCCATGAAACTTTTTCAAACGATAGCACATGAGCTGGAGTAAATTGTTGCACATTACTTACAAGTATACCAGGTGCCATTCAGAAAAACTTGTGATAGTATATGTGGATTAAGACAGGTGTTCTTCATTACAATCTTATACTATAAGTTAAACTTTGGATCTGAAACTTTATTTTCAGACCAAACGTAATCGGGTTGATGACTGACGGTGTACTTTTTTAATGTTGCACTAAGGGACCTCCGAAAAATAGGGACAACTTGAATTGTAAAGCTGATGATACATTCAACCGAGTCATCAATTTGCAAGCACAATGTTCCGCTATGGTCACGGACGGATATACCAGGGTAATAGTCCATCATTTTACTTAGTATTCCATTTATACCCTTTTAATAAGTGTTATGAGAACAATAATTTCCACCACATAGAATCGATAAAATTTAAAATCAATATTTTTTATGAAATAAAAATATAATTGAATTCCGTCCATGAAACTTTTTCAAAAGATAGCACATGAGCTGGAGTAAATTGTTGCGCATTACTTACAAGTATACCAGGTGCCATTCAGAAAAACTTGTGATAGTATATGTGGATTAAGACAGTTGTTCTTCATTACAATCTGATACTATAAGTTAAACTTTGGATCTGCAACTTTATTTTCAGACCAATCGTAATCGGGTTGATGACTGACGGTGTACTTTTTTAATATTGCACTAAGGGACCTCCGAAAAATAGGGACAACTTGAATTGTAAAGCTGAAGATACATTCAACCGAGTCATCAATTGACAAGCACAATGTTCCGCTATGGTCACGAACGGATATACCAGGGTAATAGTCCATCATTTTACTTAGTATTCCATTTATACCCTTTTAATAAGTGTTATGAGAACAATAATTTCCAACACATAGAATCGATGAAATTTTCAAATCAATGTTTTTTATGAAATAAAAATATAATTGAATTCCATCCATGAAACCTTTTCAAACGATAGCACATGAGCTGGGGTAAATTTTTGCACATTACTTACAAGTATACCAGGTGCCATTCAGACAAATTTGTGATAGTATATGAGGATTAAGACAGGTGTTCTTCATTACAATCTGATACTATAAGTTAAACTTTGTATCTGAAAGATTATTTTCAAACCAATCGCAATCGGGTTGATGACTGACACTGTACTTTTTTAATATTGCACTAAGGGACCTCCGAAAAATAGGGACAACTTGAATTGTAAATCTGAAGATACATTCAACCGAGTCATCAATTGACAAGCACAATGTTCCGCTATGGTCACGGACGGATATACCAGGGTAATAGTCCATCATTTTACTTAGTATTCCATTAATACCCTTTTAATAAGTGTTATGAGAGCAATAATTTCCACCACATAGAATCGATAAAATTTTAAAATAAATATTTTTTATGAAATAAAAATATAATTGAATTCCGTCCATGAAACTTTTTCAAACGATAGCACATGAGCTGGAGTAAATTGTTGCACATTACTTACAAGTATACCAGGTGCCATTCAGAAAAACTTGTGATAGTATATGTGGATTAAGACAGGTGTTCTTCATTACAATCTTATACTATAAGTTAAACTTTGGATCTGAAACTTTATTTTCAGACCAAACGTAATCGGGTTGATGACTGACGGTGTACTTTTTTAATGTTGCACTAAGGGACCTCCGAAAAATAGGGACAACTTGAATTGTAAAGCTGATGATACATTCAACCGAGTCATCAATTTGCAAGCACAATGTTCCGCTATGGTCACGGACGGATATACCAGGGTAATAGTCCATCATTTTACTTAGTATTCCATTTATACCCTTTTAATAAGTGTTATGAGAACAATAATTTCCACCACATAGAATCGATAAAATTTAAAATCAATATTTTTTATGAAATAAAAATATAATTGAATTCCGTCCATGAAACTTTTTCAAAAGATAGCACATGAGCTGGAGTAAATTGTTGCGCATTACTTACAAGTATACCAGGTGCCATTCAGAAAAACTTGTGATAGTATATGTGGATTAAGACAGTTGTTCTTCATTACAATCTGATACTATAAGTTAAACTTTGGATCTGCAACTTTATTTTCAGACCAATCGTAATCGGGTTGATGACTGACGGTGTACTTTTTTAATATTGCACTAAGGGACCTCCGAAAATTAGGGACAACTTGAATTGTAAAGCTGAAGATACATTCAACCGAGTCATCAATTGACAAGCACAATGTTCCGCTATGGTCACGAACGGATATACCGGGGTAATAGTCCATCATTTTACTTAGTATTCCATTTATACCCTTTTAATAAGTGTTATGAGAACAATAATTTCCAACACATAGAATCGATGAAAATTTCAAATCAATGTTTTTTATAAAATAAAAATATAATTGAATTCCGTCCATGAAACCTTTTCAAATGATAGCACATGAGCTGGGGTAAATTGTTGCAAATTACTTACAAGTATACCAGGTGCCATTCAGAAAAATTTGTGATAGTATATGAGGATTAAGACAGGTGTTCTTCATTACAATCTGATACTATAAGTTAAACTTTGGATCTGAAACATTATTTTCAAACCAATCGCAATCGGATTGATGACTGACACTGTACTTTTTTAATATTGCACTAAGGGACCTCCAAAAAATAGGGACAACTTGAATTGTAAAGCTGATGATACATTCAACCGAGTCATCAATTGACAAGCACAATGTTCCGCTATGGTCACGGACGGATATACCAGGGTAATAGTCCATCATTTTACTTAGTATTCCATTTATACCCTTTTAATAAGTGTTATGAGAACAATAATTTCCACCACATAGAATCGATAAAATTTTAAAATAAATATTTTTTATGAAATAAAAATATAATTGAATTCCGTCCATGAAACTTTTTCAAAAGATAGCACATGAGCCGGAGTAAATTGTTGCGCATTACTTACAAGTATACTAGGTGCCATTCAGAAAAACTTGTGATAGTATATGTGGATTAAGAGAGGTGTTCTTCATTACAATATGATACTATAAGTTAAACTTTGGATCTGAAACTTTATTTTCAGACCAATCGTAATCGGGTTGATGACTGACGGTGTACTTTTTTAATATTGCACTAAGGGACCTCCGAAAAATAGGGAAACTTGAATTGTAAAGCTGAAGATACATTCAACCGAGTCATCAATTGACAAGCACAATGTTCCGCTATGGTCACGAACGGATATACCAGGGTAATAGTCCATCATTTTACTTAGTATTCTATTTATACCCTTTTAATAAGTGTTATGAGAACAATAATTTCCAACACATAGAATCGATGAAAATTTCAAATCAATGTTTTTTATAAAATAAAAATATAATTGAATTCCGTCCATGAAACCTTTTCAAATGATAGCACATGAGCTGGGGTAAATTGTTTCACATTACTTACAAGTATACCAGGTGCCATTCAGAAAAATTTGTGATAGTATAGAGGATTAAGACAGGTGTTCTTCATTACAATCTGATACTATAAGTTAAACTTTGGATCTGAAACATTATTTTCAAACCAATCGCAATCGGATTGATGACTGACACTGTACTTTTTTAATATTGCACTAAGGGACCTCCAAAAAATAGGGACAACTTGAATTGTAAAGCTGATGATACATTCAACCGATTCATCAATTGACAAGCACAATGTTCCGCTATGGTCACGGACGGATATACTAGGGTAATAGTCCATCATTTTACTTAGTATTCCATTTATACCCTTTTAATAAGTGTTATGAGAACAATAATTTCCACCACATAGAATCGATAAAATTTAAAATCAATATTTTTTATGAAATAAAAATATAATTGAATTCCGTCCATGAAACTTTTTCAAACGATAGAACATGAGCTGGAGTAAATTGTTGCACATTACTTACAAGTATACCAGGTGCCATTCGGAAAAACTTGTGATAGTATATGTGGATTAAGACAGGTGTTCTTTATTACAATCTGATACTATAAGTTAAACTTTGGATCTGAAACTTTATTTTCAGACCAATCGTAATCGGGTTGATGACTGACAGTGTACTTTTTTAATATTGCACTAAGGGACCTCCGAAAAATAGGGACAACTTGAATTGTAAAGCTGAAGATACATTCAACCGAGTCATCAATTGACAAGCACAATGTTCCTCTATGGTCACGGACGGATATACCAGGGTAATAGTCCATCATTTTACTTAGTATTCCATTTATACCCTTTTAATAAGTGTTATTAGAACAATAATTTCCACCACATAGAATCGTAAAATATAAAATCAATATTTTTTATGAAATAAAAATATAATTGAATTCCGTCCATGAAACTTTTTCAAACGATAGCACATGAGCTGGAGTAAATTGTTGCACATTACATACAAGTATACCAGGTGCCATTCGAAAAACCTTGTGATAGTATATGTGGATTAAGACAGGTGTTCTTCATTACAATCTGATACTATAAGTTAAACTTTGGATCTGAAACTTTATTTTCAGACCAATCGTAATCGGGTTGATGACAGACAGTGTACTTTTTTAATATTGCACTAAGGGACCTCCGAAAAATAGGGACAACTTGAATTGTAAAGCTGAAGATACATTCAACCGAGTCATCTATTGACAAGCACAATGTTCCGCTATGGTCACAGACGGATATACTAGGGTAATAGTCCATCATTTTACTTAGTATTCCATTTATACCCTTTTAATAAGTGTTATGAGAACAATAATTTCCACCACATAGAATCGATAAAATTTAAAATCAATATTTTTTATGAAATAAAAATATAATTGAATTCCGTCCATGAAACTTTTTCAAACGATAGCACATGAGCTGGCGTAAATTGTTGCACATTACATACAAGTATACCAGGTGCCAGTCGGAAAAACTTGTGATAGTATATGTGGATTAAGACAGGTGTTCTTCATTACAATCTGATACTATAAGTTAAACTTTGGATCTGAAACTTTATTTTCAGACCAATCGTAATCGGGTTGATGACTGACAGTGTACTTTTTTAATATTGCACTAAGGGACCTCCGAAAAATAGGGACAACTTGAATTGTAAAGCTGAAGATACATTCAACCGAGTCATCAATTGACAAGCACAATGTTCCGCTATGGTCACGGACGGATATACCAGGGTAATAGTCCATCATTTTACTTAGTATTCCATTTATACCCTTTTAATAAGTGTTATGAGAACAATAATTTCCACCACATAGAATCGATAAAATTTAAAATCAATATTTTTTATGAAATAAAAATATAGTTGAATTCCGTCCATGAAACTTTTTCAAACGATAGTACATGAGCTGGAGTAAATTGTTGAACATTACTTACAAGTATACCAGGTACCATTCGGAAAAACTTGTGATAGTATATGTGGATTAAGACAGGTGTTCTTCATTACAATCTGATACTATAAGTTAAACTTTGGATCTGAAACTTTATTCTCAGACCAATCGTAATTGGGTTGATGACTGATAGTGTACTTTTTTAATATTGCACCAAGGGACCTCCGAAAAATAGGGACAACTTGAATTGTAAAGCTGAAGATACATTCAACGGAGTCATCAATGGACAAGCACAATGTTCCGCTATGGTCACGGACGGATATACCAGGGTAATAGTCCATCATTTTACTTAGTATTCCATTTATACCCTTTTAATAAGTGTTATGAGAACAATAATTTCCACCACATAGAATCGATAAAATTTAAAATCAATATTTTTTATGAAATAAAAATATAGTTGAATTCCGTCCATGAAACTTTTTCAAACGATAGCACATGAGCTGGAGTAAATTGTTGCACATTACTTACAAGTATACCAGGTGCCATTCGGAAAAACTTGTGATAGTATATGTGGATTAAGACAGGTGTTCTTCATTACAATCTGATACTATAAGTTAAACTTTGGATCTGAAACTTTATTTTCAGACCAATCGTAATCGGGTTGATGATTGACAGTGTACTTTTTTAATATTGCACTAAGGGACCTCCGAAAAATAGGGACAACTTGAATTGTAAAGCTGAAGATACATTCAACCGAGTCATCAATTGACAAGCACAATGTTCCGCTATGGTCACGGACGGATATACCAGGGTAATAGTCCATCATTTTACTTAGTATTCCATTTATACCCTTTTAATAAGTGTTATGAGAACAATAATTTCCACCACATAGAATCGATAAAATTTAAAATCAATATTTTTTATGAAATAAAAATATAGTTGAATTCCGTCCATGAAACTTTTTCAAACGATAGTACATGAGCTGGAGTAAATTGTTGAACATTACTTACAAGTATACCAGGTGCCATTCGGAAAAACTTGTGATAGTATATGTGGATTAAGACAGGTGTTCTTCATTACAATCTGATACTATAAGTTAAACTTTGGATCTGAAACTTTATTTTCAGACCAATCTTAATTGGGTTGATGACTGATAGTGTACTTTTTTAATATTGCACCAAGGGACCTCCGAAAAATAGGGACAACTTGAATTGTAAAGCTGAAGATACATTCAACCGAGTCATCAATGGACAAGCACAATGTTCCGCTATGGTCACGGACGGATATACCAGGGTAATAGTCCATCATTTTACTTAGTATTCCATTTATACCCTTATAATAAGTGTTATGAGAACAATAATTTCCACCACATAGAATCAATGAAATTTTAAAATCAATGTTTTTTATGAAATAAAAATATAATTGAATTCCGTCCATGAAACTTTTTCAAAAGATAGCACATGAGCTGGAGTAAATTGTTGAACATTACTTACAAGTATACCAGGTGCCATTCGGAAAAACTTGTGATAGTATATGTGGATTAAGACAGGTGTTCTTCATTACAATCTGATACTATAAGTTAAACTTTGGATCTGAAACTTTATTTTCAGACCAATCGTAATCGGGTTGATGACTGACGGTGTACTTTTTTAATATTGCACTAAGGGACCTCCGAAAAATAGGGACAACTTGAATTGTATAGCTGAAGATACATTCAACCGAGTCATCAATTGACAAGCACAATGTTCCGCTATGGTCACGAACGGATATACCAGGGTAATAGTCCATCATTTTACTTAGTATTCCATTTATACCCTTTTAATAAGTGCTATGAGAACAGTAATTTCCAACACATAGAATCAATGAAATTTTCAAATCAATGTTTTTTTGAAATAAAAATATAATTGAATTACGTCCATGAAACCTTTTCAAACGATAGCACATGAGCTGTGGTAAATTGTTGCACATTACTTACAAGTATACCAGGTGCCATTCAGAAAGATTTGTGATAGTATATGAGGATTAAGACAGGTGTTCTTCATTACAATCTGATACTATAAGTTTAACTTAGGATCTGAAACATTATTTTCAAACCAATCGCAATCGGGTTGATGACTGACACTGTACTTTTTTAATATTGCACTAAGGGACCTCCGAAAAATAGGGACAACTTGAATTGTAAAGCTGAAGATACATTCAACCGAGTCATCAATTGACAAGCACAATGTTCCGCTATGGTCACAGACGGATATACCAGGGTAATAGTCCATCATTTTACTTAGTATTCCATTTATAACCTTTTAATAAGTGTTATGAGAACAATAATTTCCACCACATAGAATCGATGAAATTTTAAAATCAATGTTTTTTATGAAACAAAAATATAATTGAATTCCGTCCATGAAACTTTTTCGAACGATAGCACATGAGCTGGAGTAAATTGTTGCACATTACTTACAAGTATACCAGGTGCCATTCAGAAAAACATGTGATAGTAAATGTGGATTAAGATAGGTGTTCTTCATTACAATCGGATACTATAAGTTAAACTTTGGATCTGAAACATTATTTTCAAACCAATCGCAATCGGGTTGATGACTGACAGTGTACTTTTTGAATATTGCACTAAGGGACCTCCGAAAAATAGGGACAACTTGAATTGTAAAGCTGAAGATACATTCAACCGAGTCATCAATTGACAAGCACAATGTTCCGCTATGGTCACGGACGGATATACCAGGATAACAGTCCATCATTTTACCTAGTATTCCATTTATACCCTTTTAATAAGTGTTATGAGAACAATAATTTCCACCACATAGAATCGATAAAATTTAAGATCAATATTTTTTATGAAATAAAAATATAATTGAATTCCGTCCATTAAACTTTTTCAAACGATAGCACATGAGCTGGAGTAAATTGTTGCACATTACTTACAAGTATACCAGGTGCCATTCGGAAAAACTTGTGATAGTATATGTGGATTAAGACAGGTGTTCTTCATTACAATCTGATACTGTAAGTTAAACTTTGGATCTGAAACTTTATTTTCAGACCAATCGTAATTGGGTTGATGACTGATAGTGTACTTTTTCAATATTGCACTAAGGGACCTCCGAAAAATTGGGACAACTTGAATTGTAAAGCTAAAGATACATTCAACCGAGTCATCAATTGACAAGCACAATGTTCCGCTAAGGTCACGAACGGATATACCAAGGTAATAGTCCATCATTTTACTTAGTATTCCATTTATACCCTTTTAATAAGTGTTATGAGAACAGTAATTTCCAACACATAGAATCGATGAAATTTTCAAATCAATGTTTTTTATGAAATAAAAATATAATTGAATTCCGTCCATGAAACCTTTTCAAACGATAGCACATGAGCTGGAGTAAATTGTTGCACATTACTTACAAGTATACCAGGTGCCATTCGGAGAAACTTGTGATAGTATATGTGGATTAAGACAGGTGTTCTTCATTACAATCTGATACTATAAGTTAAACTTTGGATCTGAAACTTTATTTTCAGACCAATCATAATTGGGTTGATGACTGACAGTGTACTTTTTCAATATTGCACTAAGGGACCTCCGAAAAATAGGGACAACTTGAATTGTAAAGCTGAAGATACATTCAACCGAGTCATCAATTGACAAGCACAATGTTCCGCTATGGTCACGAACGGATATACCAGGGTAATAGTCCATCATTTTACTTAGTATTCCATTTATACCCTTTTAATAAGTGCTATGAGAACAGTAATTTCCAACACATAGAATCAATGAAATTTTCAAATCAATGTTTTTTATGAAATAAAAATATATTTGAATTCTGTCCATGAAACCTTTTCAAACGATAGCACATGAGCTGGGGTAAATTGTTGCACATTACTTACAAGTATACCAGGTGCCATTCAGAAAAATTTGTGATAGTATATGAGGATTAAGACAGGTGTTCTTCATTACAATCTGATACTATAAGTTAAACTTTGGATCTGAAACATTATTTTCAAACCAATCGCTATCGGGTTGATGACTGACACTGCACTTTTTTAATATTGCACTAAGGGACCTCCGAAAAATAGGGACAACTTGAATTGTAAAGCTGAAGATACATTCAACCGAGTCATCAATTGACAAGCACAATGTTCCGCTATGGTCACGGACGGATATACCAGGGTAATAGTCCATCATTTTACTTAGTATTCAATTTATACCCTTTTAATAAGTGTTATGAGAACAATAATTTCCACCACATAGAATCGATAAAATTTAAGATCAATATTTTTTATGAAATAAAAATATAATTGAATTCCGTCCATGAAACTTTTTCAAACGATAGCACATGAGCAGGAGGAAATTGTTGCACATTACTTACAGGTATACCAGGTGCCATTCGGAAAAACGTGTGATAGTATATGTGGATTAAGACAGGTGTTCTTAATTTCAATCTGATACTATAAGTTAAACTTTGAATCTGAAACTTAATTTTTAGACCAATCGTAATCGGGTTGATGACTGACAGTGTACTTTTTTAATATTGCACTAAGGGACCTCCGAAAAATAGGGACAACTTGAATTGTAAAGCTGAAGATACATTCAACCGAGTCATCAATTGACAAGCACAATGTTCCGCTATGGTCACGGACGGATATACCAGGGTAATAGTCCATCATTTTACTTAGTATTCCATTTATACCCTTTTAATAAGTGTTATGAGAACAATAATTTCCACCACATAGAATCGATGAAATTTTAAAATCAATGTTTTTTATGAAATAAAAATATAATTGAATTCCGTCCATGAAACTTTTTCGAACGATAGCACATGAGCTGGAGTAAATTGTTGCACATTACTTACAAGTATACCAGGTGCCATTCAGAAAAACATGTGATAGTAAATGTGGATTAAGATAGGTGTTCTCCATTACAATCGGATACTATAAGTTAAACTTTGGATCTGAAACATTATTTTCAAACCAATCGCAATCGGGTTGATGACTGACAGTGTACTTTTTTAATATTGCACTAAGGGACCTCCGAAAAATAGGGACAACTTGAATTGTAAAGCTGAAGATACATTCAACCGAGTCATCAATTGACAAGCACAATGTTCCGCTATGGTCACGGACGGATATACCAGGGTAATAGTCCATCATTTTACTTAGTATTCCATTTATACCCTTTTAATAAGTGTTATGAGAACAATAATTTCCACCACATAGAATCGATGAAATTTTAAAATCAATGTTTTTTATGAAATAAAAATATAATTGAATTCCGTCCATGAAACTTTTTCAAACGATAGCACATGAGCAGGAGGAAATTGTTGCACATTACCTACAGGTATACCAGGTGCCTTCGGAAAAACGTGTGATAGTATATGTGGATTAAGACAGGTGTTCTTAATTTCAATCTGATACTATAAGTTAAACTTTGAATCTGAAACTTTATTTTCAGACCAATCGAAATCGGGTTGATGACTGACAGTGTACTTTTTTAATATTGCACTAAGGGACCTCCGAAAAATAGGGACAACTTGAATTGTAAAGCTGAAGATACATTCAACCGAGTCATCAATTGACAAGCACAATGTTCCGCTATGGTCACGGACGGATATACCAGGGTAATAGTCCATCATTTTACTTAGTATTCCATTTATACCCTTATAATAAGTGTTATGAGAACAATAATTTCCACCACATAGAATCGATGAAATTTTTAAATCAATGTTTTTTATCAAATAAAAATATAATTGAATTCCATCCATGAAACTTTTTCAAAAGATAGCACATGAGCTGGAGTACATTGTTGCACATTACTTACAAGTATACCAGGTGCCATTCGGAAAAACTTGTGATAGTATATGTGGATTAAGACAGGTGTTCTTCAATACAATCTGATACTATAAGTTAAACTTTGGATCTGAAACTTTATTTTCAGACCAATCGTAATCGGGTTGATGACTGACGGTGTACTTTTTAAATATTGCACTAAGGGACCTCCGAAAAATAGGGACAACCTGAATTGTAAAGCTGAAGATACATTCAACCGAGTCATCAATTGACAAGCACAATGTTCCGCAAAGGTCACGAACGGATATACCAAGGTAATAGTCCATCATTTTACTTAGTATTCCATTTATACCCTTTTAATAAGTGTTATGAGAACAGTAATTTCCAACACATAGAATCGATGAAATTTTCAAATCAATGTTTTTTATGAAATAAAAATATAATTGAATTCCGTCCATGAAACCTTTTCAAACGATAGCACATGAGTTGGGGTAAATTGTTGCACATTACTTACAAGTATACCAGGTGCCATTCAGAAAATTTTGTGATAGTATATGAGGATTAAGACAGGTGTTCTTCATTACAATCTGATACTATAAGTTAAACTTTGGATCTGAAACATTATTTTCAAACCAATCGCTATCGGGTTGATGACTGACACTGCACTTTTTTAATATTGCACTAAGGGACCTCCGAAAAATAGGGACAACTTGAATTGTAAAGCTGAAGATACATTCAACCGAGTCATCAATTGACAAGCACAATGTTCCGCTATGGTCACGGACGGATATACCAGGGTAATAGTCCATCATTTTACTTAGTATTCCATTTATACCCTTTTAATAAGTGTTATGAGAACAATAATTTCCACCACATAGAATCGATAAAATTTAAGATCAATATTTTTTATGAAATAAAAATATAATTGAATTCCGTCCATGAAACTTTTTCAAACGATAGCACATGAGCAGGAGGAAATTGTTGCACATTACTTACAAGTATACCAGGTGCCATTCGGAAAAACGTGCGATAGTATATGTGGATTAAGACAGGTGTTCTTAATTTCAATCTGATACTATAAGTTAAACTTTGAATCTGAAACTTTATTTTTAGACCAATCATAATCGGGTTGATGACTGACAGTGTACTTTTTGAATATTGCACTAAGGGACCTCCGAAAAATAGGGACAACTTGAATTGTAAAGCTGAAGATACATTCAACCGAGTCATCAATTGACAAGCACAATGTTCCGCTATGGTCACGGACGGATATACTAGGATAACAGTCCATCATTTTACCTAGTATTCCATTTATACCCTTTTAATAAGTGTTATGAGAACAATAATTTCCACCACATAGAATCGATGAAATTTTAAAATCAATGTTTTTTATGAAATAAAAATATAATTGAATTCCATCCATGAAACTTTTTCGAACGATAGCACATGAGCTGGAGTAAATTGTTGCACATTACTTACAAGTATACCAGGTGCCATTCAGAAAAACATGTGATAGTAAATGTGGATTAAGATAGGTGTTCTCCATTACAATCGGATACTATAAGTTAAACTTTGGATCTGAAACATTATTTTCAAACCAATCGCAATCGGGTTGATGACTGACAGTGTACTTTTTTAATATTGCACTAAGGGACCTCCAAAAAATAGGGACAACTTGAATTGTAAAGCTGAAGATACATTCAACCGAGTCATCAATTGACAAGCACAATGTTCCGCTATGGTCACGGACGGATATACCAGGGTAATAGTCCATCATTTTACTTAGTATTCCATTTATACCCTTTTAATAAGTGTTATGAGAACAATGATTTCCACAACAAAGAATCGATAAAATTTATGATCAATATTTTTTATGAAATAAAAATATAATTGAATTCCGTCCATGAAACTTTTTCAAACGATAGCACATGAGCTGGAGTAAATTGTTGCACATTACTTACAAGTATACCAGGTGCCATTCGGAAAAACTTGTGATAGTATATGTGGATTAAGACAGGTGTTCTTCATTACAATCTGATACTATAAGTTAAACTTTGAATCTGAAACTTTATTTTCAGACCAATCGTAATCGGGTTGATGACTGAAAGTGTACTTTTTTAATATTGCACTAAGGGACCTCCGAAAAATAGGGACAACTTGAATTGTAAAGCTGAAGATACATTCAACCGAGTCATCAATTGACAAGCACAATGTTCCGCTATGGTCACGGACGGATATACCAGGGTAATAGTCCATCATTTTACTTAGTATTCCATTTATACCCTTATAATAAGTGTTATGAGAACAATAATTTCCACCACATAGAATCGATGAAATTTTTAAATCAATGTTTTTTATCAAATAAAAATATAATTGAATTCCATCCATGAAACTTTTTCAAAAGATAGCACATGAGCTGGAGTACATTGTTGCACATTACTTACAAGTATACCAGGTGCCATTTAGAAAAATTGTGATAGTATATGTGGATTAAGACAGGTGTTCTTCATTACAATCTGATACTATAAGTTAAACTTTGGATCTGAAACTTTATTTTTAGACCAATCGTAATTGGGTTGATGACTGACAGTGTACTTTTTTAATATTGCACTAAGAGACCTCCGAAAAATAGGGACAACTTGAATTGTAAAGCTGAAGATACATTCAACCGAGTCATCAATTGACAAGCACAATGTTCCGCTATGGTCACGGACGGATATACCAGGGTAATAGTCCATCATTTTACTTAGTATTCCGTTTATACCCTTTTAATAAGTGTTATGAGAACAATAATTTCCACCACATAGAATCGATAAAATTTAAGATCAATATTTTTTATGAAAAAAAAATATAATTGAAATCCGTCCATGAAACTTTTTCAAACGATAGCACATGAGCTGGAGTAAATTGTTGCTCATTACTTACAAGTATACCAGGTGCCATTCGGAAAAACATGTGATAGTATATGTGGATTAAGACAGGTGTTCTTCATTACAATCTGATACTATAAGTTAAACTTTGAATCTGAAACTTTATTTTCAGACCAATCGTAATCGGGTTGATGACTGTCAGTGTACTTTTTTAATATTGCACTAAGGGACCTCCGAAAAATAGGGACAACTTGAATTGTAAAGCTGAAGATACATTCAACCGAGTCATCAATTGACAAGCACAATGTTCCGCTATGGTCACGGACGGATATACCAGGGTAATAGTCCATCATTTTACTTAGTATTCCATTTATACCCTTATAATAAGTGTTATGAGAACAATAATTTCCACCACATAGAATCGATGAAATTTTAAAATCAATGTTTTTTATGAAATAAAAATATAATTGAATTCCATCCATGAAACTTTTTCAAAAGATAGCACATGAGCTGGAGTACATTGTTGCACATTACTTACAAGTATACCAGGTGCCATTTAGAAAAATTGTGATAGTATATGTGGATTAAGACAGGTGTTCTTCATTACAATCTGATACTATAAGTTAAACTTTGGATCTGAAACTTTATTTTTAGACCAATCGTAATTGGGTTGATGACTGACAGTGTACTTTTTTAATATTCCACTAAGAGACCTCCGAAAAATAGGGACAACTTGAATTGTAAAGCTGAAGATACATTCAACCGAGTCATCAATTGACAAGCACAATGTTCCGCTATGGTCACGGACGGATATACCAGGGTAACAGTCCATCATTTTACTTAGTATTCCATTTATACCCTTTTAATAAGTGTTATGAGAACAATAATTTCCACCACATAGAATCGATAAAATTTAAGATCAATATTTTTTATGAAATAAAAATATAATTGAATTCCGTCCATGAAACTTTTTTAAACGATAGCACATGAGCAGGAGTAAATTGTTGCACATTACTTACAAGTATACCAGGTGCCATTCGGAAAAACTTATGATAGTATATGTGGATTAAGACAGGTGTTCTTCTTTACAATCTGATACTATAAGTTAAACTTTGAATCTGAAACTTTATTTTCATACCAATCGTAATCGGGTTGATGACTGACAGTGTACTTTTTTAATATTGCACTAAGGGATCTCCGAAAAATAGGGACAACTTGAATTGTAAAGCTGAAGATACATTCAACCGAGTCATCAATTGACAAGCACAATGTTCCGCTATGGTAAACGGACGGATCTACCAGGGTAATAGTCCATCATTTTACTTAGTATTCCATTTATACCCTTTTAATAAGTGTTATGAGAAGAATAATTTCCACCACATAGAATCGATGAAATTTTAAAGTCAATGTTTTTTATGAAATAAAAATATAATTGAATTCCATCCATGAAACTTTTTCGAACGATAGCACATGAGCTGGAGTAAATTGTTGCACATTACTTACAAGTATACCAGGTGCCATTCAGAAAAACATGTGATAGTAAATGTGGATTAAGATAGGTGTTCTTCATTACAATCGGATACTATAAGTTAAACTTTGGATCTGAAACATTATTTTCAAACCAATCGCAATCGGGTTGATGATTGACAGTGTACTTTTTAATATTGCACTAATGGACCTCCGAAAAATAGGGACAACTTGAATTGTAAAGCTGAAGATACATTCAACCGAGTCATCAATTGACAAGCACAATGTTCCGCTATGGTCACGGACGGATATACCAGGGTAATAGTCCATCATTTTACTTAGTATTCCGTTTATACCCTTTTAATAAGTGTTATGAGAACAATAATTTCCACCACATAGAATCGATAAAATTTAAGATCAATATTTTTTATGAAAAAAAAATATAATTGAAATCCGTCCATGAAACTTTTTCAAACGATAGCACATGAGCTGGAGTAAATTGTTGCTCATTACTTACAAGTATACCAGGTGCCATTCGGAAAAACATGTGATAGTATATGTGGATTAAGACAGGTGTTCTTCATTACAATCTGATACTATAAGTTAAACTTTGGATCTGAAACATAATTTTCAAACCAATCGCAATCGGGTTGATGACTGACAGTGTACTTTTTTAATGTTGCACTAAGGGACCTCCGAAAAATAGGGACAACTTGAATTGTAAAGCTGAAGATACATTCAACCGAGTCATCAATTGACAAGCACAATGTTCCGCTATGGTCACAGACGGATATACCAGGGTAATAGTCCATCATTTTACTTAGTATTCCATTTATACCCTTTTAATAAGTGTTATGAGAACAATAATTTCCACCACATAGAATCGATAAAATTTAAGATCAATATTTTTTATGAAATAAAAATATAATTGAATTCCGTCCATGAAACGTTTTCAAACGATAGCACATGAGCTGGAGTAAATTGTTGCACATTACTTACAAGTATACCAGGTGCCATTCGGAAAAACTTGTGATAGTATATGTGGATTAAGACAGGTGTTCTTCATTACAATCTGATACTATAAGTTAAACTTTGAATCTGAAACTTTATTTTCAGACCAATCGTAATCGGGTTGATGACTGACAGTGTACTTTTTTAATATTGCACTAAGGGACCTCCGAAAAATAGGGACAACTTGAATTGTAAAGCTGAAGATACATTCAACCGAGTCATCAATTGACAAGCACAATGTTCCGCTATGGTCACGGGCGGATATACCAGGGTAATAGTCCATCATTTTACTTAGTATTCCGTTTATACACTTTTAATAAGTGTTATGAGAACAATAATTTCCACCACATAGAATCGATAAAATTTATGATCAATATTTTTTATGAAATAAAAATACAATTGAATTCCGTCCATGAAAATTTTTCAAACGATAGCACATGAGCTGGAGTAAATTGTTGCACATTACTTACAAGTATACCAGGTGCCATTCAGAAAAACATGTGATAGTAAATGTGGATTAAGATAGGTGTTCTTCATTACAATCGGATACTATAAGTTAAACTTTGGATCTGAAACATTATTTTCAAACCAATCGCAATTGGGTTGATGACTGACAGTGTACTTTTTTTATGTTGCACTAAGGGACCTCCGAAAAATAGGGACAACTTGAATTGTAAAGCTGAAGATACATTCAACCGAGTCATCAATTGACAAGCACAATGTTCCGCTATGGTCACAGACGGATATACCAGGGTAATAGTCCATCATTTTACTTAGTATTCCATTTATACCCTTTTAATAAGTGTTATGAGAACAATAATTTCCACCACATAGAATCGATAAAATTTAAGATCAATATTTTTTATGAAATAAAAATATAATTGAATTCCGTCCATGAAACTTTTTCAAACGATAGCACATGAGCTGGAGTAAATTGTTGCACATTACTTACAAGTATACCAGGTGCCATTCGGAAAAACTTGTGATCGTATATGTGGATTAAGACAGGTGTTCTTCATTACAATCTGATACTATAAGTTAAACATTGATTCTGAAACTTTATTTTCAGACCAATCGTAATCGGGTTGATGATTGACGGTGTACTTTTTTAATATTGCACTAAGGGACCTCCGAAAAATAGGGACAACTTGAATTGTAAAGCTGAAGATACATTCAACCGAGTCATCAATTGACAAGCACAATGTTCCGCTATGGTCACGGACGGATATACCAGGGTAATAGTCCATCATTTTACTTAGTATTCCATTTATACCCTTATAATAAGTGTTATGAGAACAATAATTTCCACCACATAGAATCGATGAAATTTTTAAATCAATGTTTTTTATGAAATAAAAATATAATTGAATTCCATCCGTGAAACTTTTTCAAAAGATAGCACATGAGCTGGAGTACATTGTTGCACATTACTTACAAGTATACCAGGTGCCATTTAGAAACATTGTGATAGTATATGTGGATTAAGACAGGTGTTCTTCATTACAATCTGATACTATAAGTTAAACTTTGGATCTGAAACTTTATTTTTAGACCAATCGTAATTGGATTGATGACTGACAGTGTACTTTTTTAATATTGCACTAAGAGACCTCCGAAAAATAGGGACAACTTGAATTGTAAAGCTGAAGATACATTCAACCGAGTCATCAATTGACAAGCAAAATGTTCCGCTATGGTCGCGGACGGATATACTAGGGTAATAGTCCATCATTTTACTTAGTATTCCATTTATACCCTTATAATAAGTGTTGTGAGAAGAATAATTTCCACCACATAGAATCGATGAAATTTTAAAATCAATGTTTTTTATGAAATAAAAATACAATTGAATTCCGTCCATGAAACTTTTTCAAACGATAGCACATGAGCTGGAGTAAATTGTTGCACATTACGTATATGTATACCAGGTGCCATTCAGAAAAACTTGTGATAGTATATGTGGATTAAGACAGGTGTTCTTCATTACAATCTGATACTATAAGTTCAACTTTGGATCTGAAACATTCTTTTCAAACCAATCGCAATCGGGTTGATGACTGACAGTGTACTTTTTTAATATTGCACTAAGGGACCTCCGAAAAATAGGGACAACTTGAATTGTAAAGCTGAAGATACATTCAACCGAGTCATCAATTGACAAGCACAATGTTCCGCTATGGTCACGGACGGATATACCAGGGTAATAGTCCATCATTTTACTTAGTATTCCATTTATACCCTTTTAATAAGTGTTATGAGAACAATAATTTCCACGACACAGAATCGATAAAATTTAAGACCAATATTTTTTATGAAATAAAAATATAATTGAATTCCGTCCATGAAACTTTTTCAAACGATAGCACATGAGCTGGAGTAAATTGTTGCACATTACTTACAAGTATACCAGGTGTCATTAGGAAAAACTTGTGATAGTATATGTGGATTAAGACAGGTGTTCTTCATTACAATCTGATACTATAAGTTAAACTTTGGATCTGAAACTTTATTTTCAGACCAATCGTAATCGGGTTGATGACTGACGGTGTACTTTTTTAATATTGCACTAAGGGACCTCCGGAAAATAGGGACACCTTGAATTTTAAAGGTGAAGATACATTCAACTGAGTCATCAATTGATAAGCACAATGTTCCGTTATGGTCGCGGACGGATATACCAGGGTAATAGTCCATCATTTTACTTAGTATTCCATTTATACCCTTATAATAAGTGTTGTGAGAACAATAATTTCCACCACATAGAATCGATGAAATTTTAAAATCAATGTTTTTTATGAAATAAAAATATAATTGAATTCCATCCATGAAACTTTTTCAAAAGATAGCACATGAGCTGGAGTACATTGTTGCACATTACTTACAAGTATACCAGGTGCCACTTAGAAAAATTGTGATAGTATATGTGGATTAAGACAGGTGTTCTTCATTACAATCTGATACTATAAGTTAAACTTTGGATCTGAAACTTTATTTTCAGACCAATCGTAATCGGGTTGATGACTGACGGTGTACTTTTTTAATATTGTACTAAGGGACCTCCGGAAAATAGGGACACCTTGAATTTTAAAGGTGAAGATACATTCAACTGAGTCATCAATTGATAAGCACAATGTTCCGTTATGGTCGCGGACGGATATACCAGGGTAATAGTCCATCATTTTACTTAGTATTCCATTTATACCCTTATAATAAGTGTTGTGAGATCAATAATTTCCACCACATAGAATCGATGAAATTTTAAAATCAATGTTTTTTATGAAATAAAAATATAATTGAATTCCATCCATGAAACTTTTTCAAAAGATAGCACATGAGCTGGTGTACATTGTTGCACATTACTTACAAGTATACCAGGTGCCATTTAGAAAAATTGTGATAGTATATGTGGATTAAGACAGGTGTTCTTCATTACAAACTGATACTATGAGTTAAACTTTGGATCTGAAACTTTATTTTTAGACCAATCGTAATTGGGTTGATGACTGACAGTGTACTTTTTTAATATTGCACTAAGAGACCTCCGAAAAATAGGGACAACTTGAATTGTAAAGCTGAAGATACATTCAACCGAGTCATCAATTGACAAGCACAATGTTCCGCTATGGTCACGGACGGATATACCAGGGTAATAGTCCATCATTTTACTTAGTATTCCATTTATACCCTTTTAATAAGTGTTATGAGAATAATAATTTCCACCACATAGAATCGATAAAATTTAAGATCAATATTTTTTATGAAATAAAAATATAATTGAATTCCGTCCATGAAACTTTTTCAAATGATAGCACATGAGCTGGAGTAAATTGTTGCACATTACTTACAAGTATACCAGGTGCCATTCGGAAAAACTTGTGATAGTATATGTGGATTAAGACAGGTGTTCTTCATTACAATCTGATACTATAAGTTAAACTTTGAATCTGAAACTTTATTTTCAGACCAATCGTAATCGGGTTGATGACTGACAGTGTACTTTTTTAATATTGCACTAAGGGACCTCCGAAAAATAGGGACAACTTGAATTGTAAAGCTGAAGATACATTCAACCGAGTCATCAATTGACAAGCACAATGTTCCGCTATGGTCACGGACGTATATACCAGGGTAATAGTCCATCATTTTACTTAGTATTCCATTTATACCCTTATAATAAATGTTATGAGAACAATAATTTCCACCACATAGAATCGATGAAATTTTAAAATCAATGTTTTTTATGAAATAAAAATATAATTGAATTCCATCCATGAAACTTTTTCAAAAGATAGCACATGAGCTGGTGTACATTGTTGCACATTACTTACAAGTATACCAGGTGCCATTTAGAAAAATTGTGATAGTATATGTGGATTAAGACAGGTGTTCTTCATTACAATCTGATACTACAAGTTAAACTTTGGATCTGAAACTTTATTTTTAGACCAATCGTAATTGGGTTGATGACTGACAGTGTACTTTTTTAATATTGCACTAAGAGACCTCCGAAAAATAGGGACAACTTGAATTGTAAAGCTGAAGATACATTCAACCGAGTCATCAATTGACAAGCACAATGTTCCGCTATGGTCGCGGACGGATATACTAGGGTAATAGTCCATCATTTTACTTAGTATTCCATTTATACCCTTATAATAAGTGTTGTGAGAAGAATAATTTCCACCACATAGAATCGATGAAATTTTAAAATCAATGTTTTTTACGAAATAAAAATATAATTGAATTCCGTCCATGAAACTTTTTCAAACGATAGCACATGAGCTGGAGTAAATTGTTGCACATTACCTATATGTATACCAGGTGCCATTCAGAAAAACTTGTGATAGTATATGTGGATTAAGACAGGTGTTCTTCATTACAATCTGATATTATAAGTTCAACTTTGGATCTGAAACATTCTTTTCAAACCAATCGCAATCGGGTTGATGACTGACAGTGTACTTTTTTAATATTGCACTAAGGGACCTCCGAAAAATAGGGACAACTTGAATTGTAAAGCTGAAGATACATTCAACCGAGTCATCAATTGACAAGCACAATGTTCCGCTATGGTCACGGACGGATATACCAGGGTAATAGTCCATCATTTTACTTAGTATTCCATTTATACCCTTTTAATAAGTGTTATGAGAACAATAAATTCCACCACACAGAATCGATAAAATTTAAGATCAATATTTTTTATGAAAAAAAATATAATTGAATTCCGTCCATGAAACTTTTTCAAACGATAGAACATGAGCTGGAGTAAATTGTTGCACATTACTTACAAGTATACCAGGTGCCATTAGGAAAAACTTGTGATAGTAAATGTGGATTAAGACAGGTGTTCTTCATTACAATCTGATACTATAAGTTAAACTTTAGATCTGAAACTTTATTTTCAGACCAATCGTAATCGGGTTGATGACTGACGGTGTACTTTTTTAATATTGCACTAAGGGACCTCCGGAAAATAGGGACACCTTGAATTTTAAAGGTGAAGATACATTCAACTGAGTCATCAATTGATAAGCACAATGTTCCGTTATGGTCGCGGACGGATATACCAGGGTAATAGTCCATCATTTTACTTAGTATTCCATTTATACCCTTATAATAAGTGTTGTGAGAACAATAATTTCCACCACATAGAATCGATGAAATTTTAAAATCAATGTTTTTTATGAAATAAAAATATAATTGAATTCCATCCATGAAACTTTTTCAAAAGATAGCACATGAGCTGGTGTACATTGTTGAACATTACTTACAAGTATACCAGGTGCCATTTAGAAAAATTGTGATAGTATATGTGGATTAAGACAGGTGTTCTTCATTACAATCTGATACTATAAGTTAAACTTTGGATCTGAAACTTTAATTTTAGACCAATCGTAATTGGGTTGATGACTGACAGTGTACTTTTTTAATATTGCACTAAGAGACCTCCGAAAAATAGGGACAACTTGAATTGTAAAGCTGAAGATACATTCAACCGAGTCATCAATTGACAAGCACAATGTTCCGCTATGGTCACGGACGGATATACCAGGGTAATAGTCCATCATTTTACTTAGTATTCCGTTTATACCCTTTTAATAAGTGTTAAGAGAACAATAATTTCCACCACATAGAATCGATAAAATTTAAGATCAATATTTTTTATGACATAAAAATATAATTGAATTCCGTCCATGAAACTTTTTCAAACGATAGCACATGAGCTGGAGTAAATTGTTGCACATTACTTACAAGTATACCAGGTGCCATTCGGAAAAACTTGTGATAGTATATGTGGATTAAGACAGGTGTTCTTCATTACAATCTGATACTATAAGTTAAACTTTGAATCTGAAACTTTATTTTCAGACCAATCGTAATCGGGTTGATGACTGACAGTGTACTTTTTTAATATTGCACTAAGGGACCTCCGAAAAATAGGGACAACTTGAATTGTAAAGCTGAAGATACATTCAACCGAGTCATCAATTGACAAGCACAATGTTCCGCTATGGTCACGGACGTATATACCAGGGTAATAGTCCATCATTTTACTTAGTATTCCATTTATACACTTATAATAAGTGTTATGAGAACAATAATTTCCAACACATACAATCGATGAAATTTTAAAATCAATGTATTTTATGAAATAAAAATATAATTGAATTCCATCCAGGAAACTTTTTCAAAAGATAGCACATGAGCTGGAGTACATTGTTGCACATTACTTACAAGTATACCAGGTGCCATTTAGAAAAATTGTGATAGTATATGTGGATTAAGACAGGTGTTCTTCATTACAATCTGATACTATAAGTTAAACTTTGGATTTGAAACTTTATTTTTAGACCAATCGTAATTGGGTTGATGACTGACAGTGTACTTTTTTAATATTGCACTAAGGGACCTCCGAAAAATAGGGACAACTTGAATTGTAAAGCTGAAGATACATTCAACCGAGTCATCAATTGACAAGCACAATGTTCCGCTATGGTCACGGACGGATATACCAGGGTAATAGTCCATCATTTTACTTAGTATTCCATTTATACCCTTTTAATAAGTGTTATGAGAACAATAAATTCCACCACACAGAATCGATAAAATTTAAGATCAATATTTTTTATGAAAAAAAATATAATTGAATTCCGTCCATGAAACTTTTTCAAACGATAGAACATGAGCTGGAGTAAATTGTTGCACATTACTTACAAGTATACCAGGTGCCATTAGGAAAAACTTGTGATAGTAAATGTGGATTAAGACAGGTGTTCTTCATTACAATCTGATACTATAAGTTAAACTTTAGATCTGAAACTTTATTTTCAGACCAATCGTAATCGGGTTGATGACTGACGGTGTACTTTTTTAATATTGCACTAAGGGACCTCCGGAAAATAGGGACACCTTGAATTTTAAAGGTGAAGATACATTCAACTGAGTCATCAATTGATAAGCACAATGTTCCGTTATGGTCGCGGACGGATATACCAGGGTAATAGTCCATCATTTTACTTAGTATTCCATTTATACCCTTATAATAAGTGTTGTGAGAACAATAATTTCCACCACATAGAATCGATGAAATTTTAAAATCAATGTTTTTTATGAAATAAAAATATAATTGAATTCCATCCATGAAACTTTTTCAAAAGATAGCACATGAGCTGGTGTACATTGTTGAACATTACTTACAAGTATACCAGGTGCCATTTAGAAAAATTGTGATAGTATATGTGGATTAAGACAGGTGTTCTTCATTACAATCTGATACTATAAGTTAAACTTTGGATCTGAAACTTTAATTTTAGACCAATCGTAATTGGGTTGATGACTGACAGTGTACTTTTTTAATATTGCACTAAGAGACCTCCGAAAAATAGGGACAACTTGAATTGTAAAGCTGAAGATACATTCAACCGAGTCATCAATTGACAAGCACAATGTTCCGCTATGGTCACGGACGGATATACCAGGGTAATAGTCCATCATTTTACTTAGTATTCCGTTTATACCCTTTTAATAAGTGTTAAGAGAACAATAATTTCCACCACATAGAATCGATAAAATTTAAGATCAATATTTTTTATGACATAAAAATATAATTGAATTCCGTCCATGAAACTTTTTCAAACGATAGCACATGAGCTGGAGTAAATTGTTGCACATTACTTACAAGTATACCAGGTGCCATTCGGAAAAACTTGTGATAGTATATGTGGATTAAGACAGGTGTTCTTCATTACAATCTGATACTATAAGTTAAACTTTGAATCTGAAACTTTATTTTCAGACCAATCGTAATCGGGTTGATGACTGACAGTGTACTTTTTTAATATTGCACTAAGGGACCTCCGAAAAATAGGGACAACTTGAATTGTAAAGCTGAAGATACATTCAACCGAGTCATCAATTGACAAGCACAATGTTCCGCTATGGTCACGGACGTATATACCAGGGTAATAGTCCATCATTTTACTTAGTATTCCATTTATACACTTATAATAAGTGTTATGAGAACAATAATTTCCAACACATACAATCGATGAAATTTTAAAATCAATGTATTTTATGAAATAAAAATATAATTGAATTCCATCCAGGAAACTTTTTCAAAAGATAGCACATGAGCTGGAGTACATTGTTGCACATTACTTACAAGTATACCAGGTGCCATTTAGAAAAATTGTGATAGTATATGTGGATTAAGACAGGTGTTCTTCATTACAATCTGATACTATAAGTTAAACTTTGGATTTGAAACTTTATTTTTAGACCAATCGTAATTGGGTTGATGACTGACAGTGTACTTTTTTAATATTGCACTAAGAGACCTCCGAAAAATAGGGACAACTTGAATTGTAAAGCTGAAGATACATTCAACCGAGTCATCAATTGACAAGCACAGTGTTCCGCTATGGTCGCGGACGGATATACTAGGGTAATAGTCCATCATTTTACTTAGTATTCCATTTATACCCTTATAATAAGTGTTGTGAGAAGAATAATTTCCACCACATAGAATCGATGAAATTTTAAAATCAATGTTTTTTATGAAATAAAAATATAATTGAATTCCGTCCATGAAACATTTTCAAACGATAGCACATGAGCTGGAGTAAATTGTTGCACATTACCTATATGTATACCAGGTGCCATTCAGAAAAACTTGTGATATTATATGTGGATTAAGACAGGTGTTCTTCATTACAATCTGATACTATAAGTTCAACTTTGGATCTGAAACATTCTTTTCAAACCAATCGCAATCGGGTTGATGACTGACAGTGTACTTTTTTAATATTGCACTAAGGGACCTCCGAAAAATAGGGACAACTTGAATTGTAAAGCTGAAGATACATTCGACCGAGTCATCAATTGACAAGCACAATGTTCCGCTATGGTCACGGACGGATATACCAGGGTAATAGTCCATCATTTTACTTAGTATTCCATTTATACCCTTTGAATAAGTGTTATGAGAACAATAATTTCCACCACATAGAATCGATAAAATTTAAGATCAATATTTTTTATGAAATAAAAATATAATTGAATTCCGTCCATGAAACTTTTTCAAACGATAGCACATGAGCTGGAGTAAATTGTTGCACATTACTTACAAGTATACCAGGTGCCATTCGGAAAAACTTGTGATAGTATATGTGGATTAAGACAGGTGTTCTTCATTACAATCTGATACTATAAGTTAAACTTTGAATCTGAAACTTTATTTTCAGACCAATCGTAATCGGGTTGATGACTGACAGTGTACTTTTTTAATATTGCACTAAGGGACCTCCGAAAAATAGGGACAACTTGAATTGTAAAGCTGAAGATACATTCAACCGAGTCATCAATTGACAAGCACAATGTTCCGCTATGGTCACGGACGTATATACCAGGGTAATAGTCCATCATTTTTCTTAGTATTCCATTTATACCCTTATAATAAGTGTTATGAGACCAATAATTTCCACCACATAGAATCGATGAAATTTTAAAATCAATGTTTTTTATGAAATAAAAATATAATTGAATTCCATCCATGAAACTTTTTCAAAAGATAGCACATGAGCTGGAGTACATTGTTGCACATTACTTACAAGTATACCAGGTGCCATTTAGAAAAATTGTGATAGTATATGTGGATTAAGACAGGTGTTCTTCATTACAATCTGATACTATAAGTTAAACTTTGGATCTGAAACTTTATTTTTAGACCAATCGTAATTGGGTTGATGACTGACAGTGTACTTTTTTAATATTGCACTAAGAGACCTCCGAAAAATAGGGACAACTTGAATTGTAAAGCTGAAGATACATTCAACCGAGTCATCAATTGACAAGCACAATGTTCCGCTATGGTCGCGGACGGATATACTAGGGTAATAGTCCATCATTTTACTTAGTATTCCATTTATACCCTTATAATAAGTGTTGTGAGAAGAATAATTTCCACCACATAGAATCGATGAAATTTTAAAATCAATGTTTTTTATGAAATAAAAATATAATTGAATTCCGTCCATGAAACTTTTTCAAACGATAGCACATGAGCTGGAGTAAATTGTTGCACATTACCTATATGTATACCAGGTGCCATTCAGAAAAACTTGTGATATTATATGTGGATTAAGACATGTGTTCTTCATTACAATCTGATACTATAAGTTCAACTTTGGTTCTGAAACATTCTTTTCAAACTAATCGCAATCGGGTTGATGAGTGACAGTGTACTTTTTTAATATTGCACTAAGGGACCTCCGAAAAATAGGTACAACTTGAATTGTAAAGCTGAAGATACATTCAACCGAGTCATCAATTGACAAGCACAATGTTCCGCTATGGTCACGGACGGATATACCAGGGTAATAGTCCATCATTTTACTTAGTATTCCATTTATACCCTTTTAATAAGTGTTATGGGAACAATAATTTCCACCACACATAATCGATAAAATTTAAGATCAATATTTTTTATGAAATAAAAATATAATTGAATTCCGTCCATGAAACTTTTTCAAACGATAGCACATGAGCTGGAGTAAATTGTTGCACATTACTTACAAGTATACCAAGTGCCATTAGGAAAAACTTGTGATAGTATATGTGGATTAAGACAGGTGTTCTTCATTACAATCTGATACTATAAGTTAAACTTTGGATCTGAAACTTTATTTTCAGACAAATCGTAATCGGGTTGATGACTGACGGTGTACTTTTTTAATATTGCACTAAGGGACCTCCGGAAAATAGGGACACCTTGAATTTTAAAGGTGAAGATACATTCAACTGAGTCAACAATTGATAAGCACAATGTTCCGTTATGGTCGCGGACGGATATACCAGGGTAATAGTCCATCATTTTACTTAGTATTCCATTTATACCCTTATAATAAGTGTTGTGAGAACAATAATTTCCACCACATAGAATCGATGAAATTTTAAAATCAATGTTTTTTATGAAATAAAAATATAATTGAATTCCATCCATGAAACTTTTTCAAAAGATAGCACATGAGCTGGTGTACATTGTTGCACATTACTTACAAGTATACCAGGTGCCATTTAGAAAAATTGTGATAGTATATGTGGATTAATACAGGTGTTCTTCATTACAATCTGATACTATAAGTTCAACTTTGGATCTGAAACATTATTTTCAAACCAATCGCAATCGGGTTGATGACTGACAGTGTACTTTTTTAATATTGCACTAAGGGACCTCCGAAAAAAAGGGACAACTTGAATTGTAAAGCTGAAGATACATTCAACCGAGTCATCAATTGACAAGCACAATGTTCCGCTATGGTCACGAACGGATACACCAGGGTAATAGTCCATCATTTTTCTTAGTATTCCATTTATACCCTTTTAATAAGAGTTATGAGAATAATAATTTCCACCACATAGAATCGATAAAATAAAATCAATATTTTTTATGAAATAAAAATATAATTGAATTCCGTCCATGAAACTTTTTCAAACGATAGCACATGAGCAGGAGTAAATTGTTGCACATTACTTACAAGTATACCAGGTGCCATTCAGAAAAACTTGTGATAGTATATGTGGATTAATACAGGTGTTCTTCATTACAATCTGATACTATAAGTTAAACTTTGGATCTGAAACTTTATTTTCAGACCAATCGTAATCGGGTTGATGACTGACTGTGTACTTTTTTAATATTGCACTAAGGGACCTCCGAAAAATAGGGACAACTTGAATTGTAAAGCTGAATATACATTCAACCGTGTCATCAATTGACAAGCACAATGTTCCGCTATGGTCACGAACGGATATACCAGGGTAATAGTCCATCATTTTACTTAGTATTCCATTTATACCCTTTTAATAAGTGTTATGAGAACAATGATTTTCACCACATAGAATCAATGAAATTTTAAAATCAATGTTTTTTATGAAATAAAAATATAATTGAATTCCGTACATGAAACTTTTTCGAACGATAACACATGAGCTGGAGTAAATTGTTGCACATTACTTACAAGTATACCAGGTGCCATTCAGAAAAACATGTGATAGTATATGTGGATTAAGATAGGTGTTCTTCATTACAATCGGATACTATAAGTTAAACTTTGGATCTGAAACATTATTTTCAAACCAATCGCAATCGGGTTGATGACTGACAGTGTACTTTTTTAATATTGCACTAAGGGATCTCCGAAAAATAGGGACAACTTGAATTGTAAAGCTGAAGATATATTCAACCGAGTCATCAATTGACAAGCACAATGTTCCGCTATGGTCGCGGACGGATATACTAGGGTAATAGTCCATGATTTTACTTAGTATTCCATTTATACCCTTATAATAAGTGTTGTGAGAAGAATAATTTCCACCACATAGAATCGATGAAATTTTAAAATCAATGTTTTTTATGAAATAAAAATATAATTGAATTCCGTCCATGAAACTTTTTCAAACGATAGCACATGAGCTGGAGTAAATTGTTGCACATTACATATATGTATACAGGTGCCATTCCGAAAAACTTGTGATAGTATATGTGGATTAAGACAGGTGTTCTTCATTACAATCTGATACTATAAGTTAAACTTTGGATCTAATAATTATTTTCAAACCAATCGCAATCGGGTTGATGACTGACAATATACTTTTTTAATATTGCAGTAAGGGACCTCCGAAAAAAAGGGACAACTTGAATTGTAAAGCTGAAGATACATTCAACCGAATCATCAATTGACAAGCACAATGTTCTGCTATGGTCACGGACGGATATACCAGGGCAACAGTCCATCATTTTACTTAGTATTCCATTTATACCCTTATAATAAGTGTTATGAGAACAATAATTTCCACCACATAGAATCGATGAAATTTTAAAATCAATATTTTTTATGAAATAAAAATATAATTGAATTCTGTCCATGAAACTTTTTCAAACGATAGCACATGAGCTGGAATAAATTGTTGCACATTACTTACAAGTATACCAGGTGCCATTCAGAAAAACTTGTGATAGTATATGTGGATTAAGACAGGTGTTCTTCATTACAATCTGATACTATAAGTTCAACTTTGGATCTGAAACATTATTTTCAAACCAATCGCAATCGGGTTGATGACTGACAGTGTACTTTTTTAATATTGCACTAAGGGACCTCCGAAAAATAGGGACAACTTGAATTCTAAAGCTGAAGATACATTCAACCTAGTCATCAATTGACAAGCACAATGTTCCGCAATGGTCACGGACGGATATACCAGGGTAATAGTCCATCATTTTACTTAGTATTCCATTTATACCCTTTTAATAAGTGTTGTGAGAACAATAATTTCCACCACATAGAATCGATGAAATTTTAAAATTAATATTTTTTATTAAATAAAATATAATTGAATTCCGTCCGTGAAACGTTTTCAAAAGATAGCACATGAGTTGGAGTACATTGTTGCACATTACCTACAAGTATACCATGTGCCATTTAGAAAAATTGTGATAGTATATGTGATACTATAAGTTAAATTTGGATCTGAAACTTTATTTTCAGACCAATCATAATCGGGTTGATGACTGACAGTGTACTTTTTTAATATTGCACCAAGGGACCTCCGAAAAATAGGGACAACTTGAATTGTAAATCTGAAGATACATTCAACCGAGTCATTAATTGACAAGCACAATGTTCCGCTATGGTCGTGGACGGATATACCAGGGTAATAGTCCATCATTTTACTTAGTATTCCATTTATACCCTTATAATAAGTGTTGTGAGAAGAATAATTTCCACCACATAGAATCGATGAAATTTTAAAATCAATGTTTTTTATGAAATAAAAATATAATTCAATTCCGTCCATGAAACTTTTTCAAACGATAGCACATGAGCTGGAGTAAATTGTTGCACATTACCTATATGTATACCAGGTGCCATTCAGAAAAACTTGTGATAGTATATGTGGATTAAGACAGGTGTATTTCATTACAATCTGATACTATAAGTTAAACTTTGGATCTGAAACATTATTTTCAAACCAATTGCAATCGGGTTGATGACTGACAGTGTACTTTTTTAATATTGCTCTAAGGGACCTCCGAAAAATAGGGACAACTTGAATTGTAAAGCTGAAGATACATTCAACCGAGTCATCAATTGACAAGCACAATGTTCCGCTATGGTCACGGACGGATATACCAGGGTAATAGTCCATCATTTTACTTAGTATTCCATTTATACCCTTTTAATAAGTGTTATGAGAACAATAATTTCCACCATATAGAATCGATGAAATTTTAAAATTAATATTTTTTATGAAATAAAAATATAATTGAATTCCGTCCTTGAAACTTTTTCAAACGATAGCACAAGAGCTGGAGTAAATTGTTGCACATTATTTACAAGTATACCAGGTGCTATTCAGAAAAACTTGTGGTAGTATATGTGGATTCAGACAGGTGTTCTTCATTACAATCTGATACTATAAGTTAAACTTTGGATCTGAAACTTTATTTTCAGACCAATCGTAATCAGGTTGATGACTAACAGTTTACTTTTTTAATATTGCACTTAGGGACCTCCGAAAAAGAAGGACAACTTGAATTGAAAAGCTGAAGATACATTCAACTGAGTCATCAATTGACAAGCACAATGTTCCGTTATGGTCGCGGACGGATATACCAGGGTAATAGTCCGTCATTTTACTTAGTATTCCATTTATACCCTTATAATAAGTGTTATGAGAACAATAATTTCCACCACATAGAATCGATGAAATTTTAAAATCAATGTTTTTTATTAAATAAAAATATTATTGAATTACGTCCATGAAACTTTTTCAAAAGATAGCACATGAGCTGGAGTACATTGTTGCACATTACTTACAAGTATACCAGGTGCCATTCAGAAAAATTGTAACAGTATATGTGGATTAAGACAGGTTTTCTTCATTACAATATGATACCATAAGTTAAACTTTGGATCTGAAACTATATTTTCAGACCAATCGTAATCCGGTTGATGACTGACAGTGTACTTTTTTAATATTGCACTAAGGGACCTCCGAAAAATAGGGACAACTTGAATTGTAAAGCTGAAGATACATTCAACTGAGTCATCAATTGACAAGCACAATGTTCCGTTATGGTCGCGGACGGATATACCAGGGTAATAATCCATCATTTTACTTAGTATTCCATTTATACCCTTATAATAAGTGTTATGAGAACAATAATTTCCACCACATAGAATCTGTTGTGCGGAATGGAGAAAGAACAGAAAGTATGAACGAAAATAACAAGACACAAGATTTACGTGGTTCACCAAGATTGGCTACCTCCACGGGAGACGGATTCACTATAATAGGTAGCAGGTTACAGACGCCAAGAAATTGGCCAGATTTCTACCTATCTAAGTGCGGAACAGAATTCATGAATTCATGATTTACAGAGAGAATAGAGACCCTTTATATATTGTCTCTACTAAACCCTAACAAACTGGGAATAGGAAAATAACTACCATTCCTAATAGGAATAGGAACTACCATTCCTAATAGGAATAGGAACTACCATTCCTAATAGGAATAGGAACTACCATTCCTAATAGGAATAGGAACTACCATTCCTAATAGGAATAGGAACTACCATTCCTAATAGGAATAGGATTCCTATTCTGACCGGGCAGCGAGACCCCCGTTATTTTCCCCCCCGAACCCCCAGGCCAGTGTCGCAGAAGCGGCTTATTACAGTATTCAAGGCATACCAACAAATCTCCACCTTGACTTGAATCCTCAAAGTAGAAAACTCCAGATGCACCATTACTGTGCCAGATGAGTAGACTTATCCCTCCACTCCCGGGACTGCCCATATAGCACCTAATCAGCTCTGATGTTCAGCAAGTCCAAACAATGTTGAAACTTGCTATATGGAACAGGTTTGGTGAACATATCAGCGGGGTTGTCAGCAGTTCCCACTTTCTTCACCCTGATTCTTCTCTCACTCCTCAGGAAATGATATCTGACATCAATATGCTTGGTCCTCTCATGATGGACCTGATCCTTGGCTATGCAGATTGCACTCAAGCTGTCACAATACACAGTAGCCTGATCATGATGTAGACCAAGATCACTAACCAGCCCTTTCAGCCATATTCCCTCCTTTGCGACCTCTGTCAAAGCCATGTACTCTGCTTCCGTAGTAGACAACGTCACTGTAGGTTGCAAAGTCGCCTTCTAACTAACCACAGAACCTCCCAAAGTGAATACATAACCAGTCATCGATCTCCTCGTGTCAACATCACCAGCATAATCAGAATCCGAGTAGCCTGTAACTAAGCACTCGGTATCACCTCCATAAATGAGACCCACATCAGACGTACCTCTAAGATACCTGAAGATCCTCTTCACAGCTTGCCAATGTTCCTTTCCCGGTTGCCCCATGAACCTGCTCACAACACTGACTGCATGTGCTAAATCTGGCCTCGTGCAAACCATAACATACATCAAGCTCCCCACCGCGCTGACACAACAGTCATAAGCACATCTCGTGTATCCCAACTGAAGCATATAACTGTCAAACTTCTTGTACCACTGCCTCGGAGACTGCTTAAGTCCATACAAAGACTTCTTCAACTTGCAAACATACGTTTCCTTGCCAGGAACCTGGAAACCATCTGGCTGGGTCATGTACAACTCTTTCTCCAACTTTCCATGTTGAAAAGCGGTCTTCACATCAAGTTGCTCGAGCTCCAAATCCTGATGTGTTACCAAGGCTAGCAACACTCTGATGGAAGTGTGTCTGACCACTGGTGAGAAAATCTCATTATAGTCTACCCCCTCCCTTTGACTGAAACCTCTTGCAACAACTCTTGCCTTGTACTTGACTCCCTCTGCAGGTGATATTCCTTCCTTCTTCTTGAAAACCCATTTGCAACTGATTACCTTTCTCCCTTGAGGCTGTTTGACCAATTCCCATGTCTGATTCTTCTGAAGAGACTCCATCTCGTCTCCCATTGCAGCAAGCCATTTGTCAGCATCAGTACCTGAAACAGCTTCTCTGTAAGTGGATGGCTCATTAGTATTCACCTCCTCAGCAACCTGTAGTACATAACCCACCATATCTTCAAACCCATATCTCTTGGGCGCCCCAACTCCAACCCTCCTGGGTCGATCCTGAGCTAAACTGCGGACTGTAGCTCCTGATGGTTGAGAATCTGGTGGTGGAGATTCCGGTATCTCAGATTCTGTCTGTGGCTCTTGATTCACCTCAAATTTTTCCAATCTATTTTCACCTTGAGTGACTTCAAGCTCCACCTGTTTATCAACTCCACTAGTTTCTGGCACAACTGTGGGCTTCACCATAGATCTAAGCAAAGAATTTTCATCAAAGACAACGTCCCTGCTCAGAATAACCCTCTTCTCAGATGGAGACCATATCCTGGAGCCTTTAACTCCATCTCCATAACCCACAAAGACACCCTTCTTGGCTCAGGGCTCTAACTTACCATCACTAACATGATAATAAGATGTACAACAAAAAACTTTTAACTTGGAGTAATCAACAACTTTACCTGACCACAACTCCATAGGTATTTTGCACTCTATACCCGTGTGAGGCCCGCGGTTGATCAGGTAACAAGCTGTACTCACCGCCTCTGCCCAGAATCTCGTTTCCAAACCAGCATTAGAGAGCATACACCTCGCTCTCGCCAACAATGTCTGATTCATCCGCTCAGCTACGCCATTCTGCTGTGGCGTATTCCTGACTGTATGATGACGAGCAATCCCTTCATCCCTACAAAACTGATCAAACTCATACGAGCAGAATTCCAGCCCATTATCAGTTCGAAGCCTCTTGATCTTCTTCCCGGTCTGATTCTCCACCAAAGCTTTCCACTCCTTGAACTTCGAGAAAGCTTCACTCTTATGTTTCATCATGATAACCCAAGTCATCCTTGAGTAATCATCAATCAGAGAAACAAAGTACCTGTGACCTCCCAGCGACTCAACTCGGGAAGGTCCCCAACAATCAGAATGGATGAAATCCAATGTGCCCTTTGTTCTATGAATTACCTTAGGGAACTTGCTGCGGTAATGCTTCCCAAAAACGCAATGCTCACAGAAGTCCAAGCTCTTGACCTTGTGGCCACCAAGAAGATCATATTTCGACAGAATCTGCATCCCTCTTTCACCCATATGACCATGCCTCATATGCCATAACTTAGTCATATCATCCTGGTGAACCTCCGAAGATGCAACATTAACAGAATCCATAACCGTGGAACCTTGTAGAAAATACAAAGTACCATGCAGAACACCTTTCAGAGCCAGCCTAGAACCTTTGCAGACACGCAGAACTCCATCACTCCCTGAGTAGACGAAACCCTTTCTATCCAACGTAGGAAGAGAAATCAGATTCTTTGTCATCGATGGAACATGCCGGACATCGTTCAAAGTACAGAAACTACCATCATGCGTCCTGATCTTGATTGAACCAGTCCCAACTACCTTGCACGCAACACCATTTGCCGTAGTAATGATGCCCTCTGCTTGCTCATAAGTTGAGAAATAATCTCTCCTTGGGCATATATGGTAAGATGCCCCAGAATCAAGAAACCACGCATTAGGATGATTATTTTGCCCAGTAGCAGCTAGAGCAAAATCATCTTCAGAACTGAAATCCCCTTCAGCCACAGCAACAGTACCAGATGTACTCCCAGTAAACTTTTTGATCTTCACGTTCAACCCAGACATCTTTCTCCCCGATCAGCCCCGATCTGATGAGCCCAGAATCCGATATACCCACTACGGATATCGCCGGAAAAAGAAACCGCTCTGATACCAGTTTATTGTGCGGAATGGAGAAAGAACAGAAAGTATGAACGAAAATAACAAGACACAAGATTTACGTGGTTCACCAAGATTGGCTACCTCCACGGGAGACGGATTCACTATAATAGGTAGCAGGTTACAGACGCCAAGAAATTGGCCAGATTTCTACCTATCTAAGTGCGGAACAGAATTCATGAATTCATGATTTACAGAGAGAAGAGAGACCCTTTATATATTGTCTCTACTAAACCCTAACAAACTGGGAATAGGAAAATAACTACCATTCCTAATAGGAATAGGAACTACCATTCCTAATAGGAATAGGATTCCTATTCTGACCGGGCAGCGAGACCCCCGTTATTTTCCCCCCCGGACCCCCAGGCCAGTGTCGCAGAAGCGGCTTATTACAGTATTCAAGGCATACCAACAGAATCGATGAAATTTTAAAATCAATGTTTTTTATGAAATAAAAATATAATTGAATTCCGTCCATGAAACTTTTTCAAAAGATAGCACATGAGCTGGAGTACACTGTTGCACATTACTTACAAGTATACCAGGTGCTATTCAGAAAAACTTGTGGTAGTATATGTGGATTCAGACAGGTGTTCTTCATTACAATCTGATACTATAAGTTAAACTTTGGATCTGAAACTTTATTTTCAGACCAATCGTAATCGGGTTGATGACTGACAGTTTACTTTTTTAATATTGCACCAAGGGACCTTCGAAAAATAGGGACAACTTGAATTGTAAAGCTGAAGATACATTCAACTGAGTCATCAATTGACAAGCACAATGTTCCGTTATGGTCGCGGACGGATATACCAGGGTAATAGTCCATCATTTTACTTAGTATTCCATTTATACCCTTATAATAAGTGTTATGAGAACAATAATTTCCACCACATAGAATCGATGAAATTTAAAAATCAATGTTTTTTATTAAATAAAAATATAATTGAATTCCGTCCATGAAACTTTTTCAAAAGATAGCACATGAGATGGAGTACATTGTTGCAAATTACTTACAAGTATACCAGGTGCCATTCAGAAAAATTGTAACAGTATATGTGGATTAAGACAGGTTTTCTTCATTACAATCCTATACCATAAGTTAAACTTTGGATCTGAAACTTTATTTTCAGACCAATCGTAATCGGGTTGATGACTGACAGTGTACTTTTTTAATATTGCACTAAGGGACCTCCGAAAAATAGGGACAACTTGAATTGTAAAGCTGAAGATACATTCAACTGAGTCATCAACTGACAAGCACAATGTTCCGTTATGGTCGCGGACGGATATACCAGGGTAATAGTCCATCATTTTACTTAGTATTCCATTTATACCCTTATAATAAGTGTTATGAGAACAATAATTTCCACCACATAGAATCGATGAAATTTTAAAATCAATGTTTTTTATGAAATAAAAATATAATTGAATTCCGTCCATGAAACTTTTTCAAAAGATAGCACATGAGCTGGAGTACATTGTTGCACATTACTTACAAGTATACCAGGTGCCATTCAGAAAAATTGTAACAGTATATGTGGATTAAGACAGGTTTTCTTCATTACAATCTGATACCATAAGTTAAACTTTGGATCTGAAACTTTATTTTCAGACCAATCGTAATCGGGTTGATGACTGACAGTGTACTTTTTTAATATTGCACTAAGGGACCTCCGAAAAATAGGGACAACTTGAATTGTAAAGCTGAAGATACATTCAACTGAGTCATCAATTGACAAGCACAATGTTCCGTTATGGTCACGGACGGATATACCAGGGTAATAGTCCATCATTTTACTTAGTATTCCATTTATACCCTTATAATAAGTGTTATGAGAACAATAATTTCCACCACATAGAATCGATGAAATTTTAAAATCAAGGTTTTTTTTGAAATAAAAATATATTTGAATTCCGTCCATGAAACTTTTTCAAAAGATAGCACATGAGCTGGAGTACATTGTTGCACATTACTTACAAGTATACCAGGTGCCATTCATAAAAACTTGTGATAGTATACGTGGATTAAGATAGTTGTTTTTCATTACAATCTGATACTATAAGTTAAACTTTGGATCTGAAACTTTATTTTAAGACCAATCGTAATCGGGTTGATGACTGACAGTGTACTTTTTTAATATTGCACTAAGGGACCTCCGAAAAATAGGGACAACTTGAATTGTAAAGCTGAAGATACATTCAACCGAGTCATCAATTGACAAGCACAATGTTCCGCTATGGTCGCGGACGGATATACCAGGGTAATAGTCCATCATTTTACTTAGTATTCCATTTATACCCTTATAATAAGTGTTATGAGAAAAATAATTTCCACCACATAGAATCGATGAAATTTTAAAATCAATGTTTTTTATGAAATAAAAATATAATTGAATTCCGTCCATGAAACTTTTTCAAACGATAGCACATGAGCTGGAGTAAATTGTTGCACATCACTTACAAGTATACCAGGTGTCATTCAGAAAAACTTGTGATAGTATATGTGGATTAAGACAGGTGTTCTTCATTACAATCTGATACTATAAGTTAAACTTTGGATCTGAAACTTTATTTTCAGACCAATCGTAATCGGGTTGATGACTGACAGTGTACTTTTTTAACATTGCACTAAGGGACCTCCGAAAAATTGGGACAACCAGAATTGTAAAGCTGAAGATACATTCAACCGAGTTATCAATTGACAAGCACAATGTTCCGCTATGGTCGCGGGCGGATATACCAGGGTAATAGTCCATCATTTTACTTAGTATTCTATTTATACCTTTATAATAAGTGTTATGAGAACAATAATTTCCACCACATAGTATCGATGAAATTTTAAAATCAATGTTTTTTATGAAATAAAAATATAATTGAATTCCGTCCATGAAACTTTTTCAAAGGATAGCACATGAGATGGAGTACATTGTTGCACATTACTTACAAGTATACCAGGTGCCATTCAGAAAAACTTGTGATAGTATATGTGGATTAAGACAGGTGTTCTTCATTACAATCTGATACTACAAGTTAAACTTTGGATCTGAAACTTTATTTTCAGACCAATCGTAATCGGGATGATGACTGACGGTGTACTTTTTTAATGTTGCACTAAGGGACCTACGAAAAATAGGGACAACTTGAATTGTAAAGCTGAATATACATTCAACCGAGTCATCAATTGACGAGCACAATGTTCCGCTATGGTCACGAACGGATATACCAGTGTAATAGTCTATCATTTCACTTAGTATTCCATTTATACCCTTTTAATAAGTGTTATGAGAACAATAATTTCCACCACATAGAATCAATGAAATTTTAAAATCAATGTTTTTTATGGAATAAAAATATAATTGTATTCAGTCCATGAAACCTTTTCAAAAGATAGCACATGAGCTGGAGTACATTGTTGCACATTACTTACAAGTATACAAGGTGCCATTCAGAAAAACTTGTGATAGTATATGTGGATTAAGATAGGTGTTCTTCATTACAATCTGATACTATAAGTTAAACTTTGGATCTGAAACTTTATTTTCAGACCAATCGTAATCGGGTTGATGACTGACAGTGTACTTTTTTAATATTGCACTAAGGGACCTCCGAAAAATAGGGACAACTTGAATTGTAAAGTTGAAGATACATTCAACTGAGTCATCAATTGACAAGCATAATGTTCCGCTATGGTCGCGGACGGATATACCAGGGTAATAGTCCATCATTTTACTTAGTATTCCATTTATACCCTTATAATAAGTGTTGTGAGAAGAATAATTTCCACCACATAGAATCGATGAAATTTTGAAATCAATGTTTTTTATGAAATAAAAATATAATTGAATTCCGTCCATGAAACTTTTTCAAACAATAGCACATGAGCTGGAGTAAATTGTTGCACATTACCTATATGTATACCAGGTGCCATTCAGAAAAACTTGTGATAGTATATGTGGATTAAGACAGGTGTTCTTCATTACAATCTGATACTATAAGTTAAACTTTGGATCTGAAATTTATTTTCAGACCAATCGTAATTGGGTTGATGACTGACAGTGTACTTTTTTAATATTGCACTAAGGGACCTCCGAAAAATAGGGACAACTTGAATTGTAAAGCTGAAGATACATTCAACCGAGTCATCAATTGACAAGCACAATGTTCCGCTATGGTCGCGGATGGATAAACCAGGGTAATAGTCCATCATTTTACTTAGTATTCCATTTATACCCTTATAATAAGTGTTATGAGAACATTAACTTCCACCACATAGAATCGATGAAATTATAAAATCAAAGTTTTTTATGAAATAAAAATATAATTGAATTCTGTCCATGAAACTTTTTCAAATGATAGCACATTAGATGGAATAAATTGTTGCACATTACTTGCAAGTATACCAGGTGCCATTCAGAAAACTTGTGATAGTATATGTGGATTAAGACAGGTGTTCTTCATTACAATCTGATACTATAAGTTAAAGTTTAGTTCTGAAACTTTATTTTCAGACCAATCGTAATCGGGTTGATGACTGACAGTGTACTTTTTTAATATTGCACTAAGGGACCTCCGAAAAATAGGGACAACTTGAATTGTAAAGCTGAAGACACATTCAACCGAGTCATCAATTGACAAGAACAATGTTCCACTATGGTCGCGGACGGATATACTAGGGTAATAGTCTATCATTTTACTTAGTATTCAGTTTATACCCTTATAATAAGTGTTGTGAGAAGAATAATTTCCACCACATAGAATCGATGAAATTTTAAAATCAATGTTTTTTATGGAATAAAAATATAATTGTATTCCGTCCATGAAACCTTTTCAAAATATAGCACATGAGCTGGAGTACATTGTTGCACATTACTTACAAGTATACCAGGTGCCATTCAGAAAAACTTGTGATAGTATATGTGGATTAAGACAGGTGTTCTTCATTACAATCTGATACTATAAGTTAAACTTTGGATCTGAAACTTTATTTTCAGACCAATCGTAATTGGGTTGATGACTGACAGTGTACTTTTTTAATATTGCACTAGGGGACCTCCGAAAAAAGGGACAACTTGAATTGTAAAGCTGAAGATACATTCAACCGAGTTATCAATTAACAAGCACAATGTTCCGCTATGGTCGCGGACGGATATACCAGGGTAATAGTCCATCATTTTACTTAGTATTCCATTTATACCCTTATAATAAGTGTTATGAGAACAATAATTTCCACCACATAGAATCGATAAAATTTAAGATCAATATTTTTTATGAAATAAAAATATAATTGAATTCCGTCCGTGAAACTTTTTCAAACGATAGCACATGAGCTGGAGTAAATTGTTGCACATTACCTATATGTATACCAGGTGCCATTCAGAAAAACTTGTGATAGTATATGTGGATTAAGACATGTGTTCTTCATTACAATCTGATACTATAAGTTAAACATTGGATCTGAAACATTATTTTCAAACCAATCGCAATCAGGTTGATGACTGACAGTGTACTTTTTTAATATTGCACTAAGGGACCTCCGAAAAAAAGGGACAACTTGAATTGTAAAGCTGAAGATACATTCAACCGAGTCATCAATTGACAAGCACAATGTTCCGCTATGGTCTCGGGCGGATATACCAGGGTAATAGTCCATCATTTTACTTAGTATTTCATTTATACCCTTATAATAAGTGTTATGAGAACAATAATATCCACCACATAGAATCGATGAAATTTTAAAATCAATGTTTTTCATGAAATAAAAATATAATTGAATTCCGTCCATGAAACTTTTTCAAACGATAGCACATGAGCTGGAGTAAATTGTTGCACATTACTTACAAGTATACCAGGTGCCATTCAGAAAAACTTGTGATAGTATATGTGGATTAAGACAGGTGTTCTTCATTACAATCTGATACTATAAGTTAGACTTTGGATCTGAAACTTTATTTTCAGACCAATCGTAATCGGGTTGATGACTGATAGTGTACTTTTTTAATATTGCACTAAGGGACCTCCAAAAAATAGGGACAACTTGAATTGTAAAGTTGAAGATACATTCAACCGAGTCATTAATTGACAAGCACAATGTTCCGCTATAGTCACGGACGGATATACCAGGGTAATAGTCCATCATTTTACTTAGTATTCCATTTATACCCTTTTAATAAGTGTTATGAGAACAATAATTTCCACCACATAGAATCGATGAAATTTTAAAATTAATATTTTTTATGAAATAAAAATATAACTGAATTCCGTCCATGAAACTTTTTCAAACGATAGCACATGACCTAGAGTAAATTGTTGCACATTACTTACAAGTATACCAGGTGCCATTCAGAAAAACTTGTGATAGTATATGTGGATTAAGATAGGTGTTCTTCATTACATTCTGATACTGTAAGTTAAACTTCGGATCTGAAACTTCATTTTCAGACCAATAATAATCAGGTTGATGACTGACAGTGTACTTCTTTAATATTGCACTAAGGGACCTCCGAAAAATAGGGACAACTTGAATTGTAAAGCTGAAGATAGATTCAACTGAGTCATCAATTGACAAGCACAATGTTCCGTTATGGTCGCGGACGCATATACCAGGGTAATAGTCCATCACTTTTCTTAGAATTCCATTTATACCCTTATAATAAGTGTTATGAGAACAATAATTTCCACCACATAGAATCGATGAAATTTTAAAATCAATGTTTTTTATGAAATAAAAATATAATTGAATTCCGTCCATGAAACCTTTTCAAACGATAGCACATGAGCTGGAGTAAATTGTTGCACATTACTTACAAGTATACCAGGTGCCCTTCAGAAAAACTTGTGATAGTATATGTGGATTAAGACAGGTGTTCTTCATTACAATCTGATACTATAAGTTAAACTTTGGATCTGAAACTTTATTTTCAGACCAATCGTAATCGGGTTGATGACTAACAGTGTACTTTTTTAATATTGCACTAAGGGACCTCCGAAAAATAGGGACAATATGAATTGTAAAGCTGAAGATACATTCAACCGAGTCATCAATTGACAAGCACAATGTTCCGCTATGGTCGCGGACGGATATACCAGGGTAATAGTCCATCATTTTACTTAGTATTCTATTTATACCCTTATAATAAGTGTTGTGAGAAGAATAATTTCCACCACATAGAATCGATGAAATTTCAAAATCAATGTTTTTTATGAAATAAAAATATAATTGAATTCCGTCCATGAAACTTTTTCAAAAGATAGCACATGAGCTGGAGTACATTGTTGAACATTACTTACAAGTATACCAGGTGCCATTTAGAAAAATTGTAATAGTATATGTCGATTAAGACAGGTGTTCTTCATTACAATCTGATACTATAAGTTAAACTTTGGATCTGAAACTTTATTTTCAGACCAATCGTAATCGGGTTGATGACTGACAGTGTACTTTTTTAATATTGCACTAAGGGACCTCCGAAAAATAGGGACAACTTGAATTGTAAAGCCGAAGATACGTTCAACTGAGTCATCAATTGACAAGCATAATGTTCCGCTATGGTCGCGGACGGATATACCAGGGTAATAGTCCATCAATTTACTTAGTATTCCATTTATACCCTTATAATAAGTGTTGTGAGAAGAATAATTTCCACCACATAGAATCGATGAAATTTTAAAATAAATGTTTTTTATGAAATAAAAATATAATTGAATTCCGTCCATGAAACTTTTTCAAAAGATAGCACATGAGCTGGAGTACATTGTTGAACATTACTTACAAGTATACCAGGTGCCATTTAGAAAAATTGTAATAGTATATGTCGATTAAGACAGGTGTTCTTCATTACAATTTGATACTATAAGTTAAACTTTGGATCTGAAACTTTATTTTCAGACCAATGGTAATTGGGTTGATGACTGACAGTGTACTTTTTTAATATTGCACTAAGGGACCTTCGAAAAATAGGGACAACTTGAATTGTAAAGCTGAAGATACATTCAACCGAGTCATCAATTGACAAGCACAATGTTCCGCTATGGTCGCGGACGGATATACCAGGGTAATAGTCCATCATTTTACTTAGTATTCCATTTATACCCTTATAATAAGTGTTGTGAGAAGAATAATTTCCACCACATAGAATCGATGAAATTTTAAAATCAATGTTTTTTATGAAATAAAAATATAATTGAATTCCGTCCATGAAACTTTTTCAAACGATAGCACATGAGCTGGAGTAAATTGTTGCACATTACCTACATGTATACCAGGTGCCATTCAGAAAAACTTGTGATAGTATATGTGGATTAAGATAGGTGTTCTTCATTACATTCTGATACTATAAGTTAAACTTTGGATCTGAAACTTTATTTTCAGACCAATCGTAATCGGGTTGATGACTGATAGTGTACTTTTTTAATATTGCACTAAGGGACCTCCAAAAAATAGGGACAACTTGAATTGTAAAGTTGAAGATACATTCAACCGAGTCATTAATTGACAAGCACAATGTTCCGCTATAGTCACGGACGGATATACCAGGGTAATAGTCCATCATTTTACTTAGTATTCCATTTATACCCTTTTAATAAGTGTTATGAGAACAATAATTTCCACCACATAGAATCGATGAAATTTTAAAATTAATATTTTTTACGAAATAAAAATATAATTGAATTCCGTCCATGAAACTTTTTCAAACGATAGCACATGACCTAGAGTAAATTGTTGCACATTACTTACAAGTATACCAGGTGCCATTCAGAAAAACTTGTGATAGTATATGTGGATTAAGACAGGTGTTCTTCATTACAATCTGATACTATAAGTTTAAATTTGGATCTGAAACTTTATTTTCAGACCAATCGTAATCGGGTTGATGACTGACAGTGTACTTTTTTAATATTGCACTGAGGGACCTCCGAAAAATAGGGACAACTTGAATTGTAAAGCTGAAGATAGATTCAACTGAGTCATCAATTGACAAGCACAATGTTCCGTTATGGTCGCGGACGGATATACCAGGGTAATAGTCCATCATTTTACTTAGTATTCCATTTATACCCTTATAATAAGTGTTATGAGAACAATAATTTCCACCACATAGAATCGATGAAATTTTAAAATGGTCGGAGCGCATACGATCGAGCAGAGCCATCAATGTTTTTATGAAATAAAAATATAATTGAATTCTGTCCATGAAACTTTTTCAAAAGATAGCACATGAGCTGGAGTACATTGTTGCATATTACTTACAAGTATACAAGGTGCCATTCATAAAAACTTGTGATAGTATACGTGGATTAAGACAGGTGTTCTTCATTACAATCTGATACTATAAGTTAAACTTTGGATCTGAAACTTTATTTTCAGACCAATCGTAATCGGGTTGATGACTGACAGTGTACTTTTTTAATATTGCACTAAGGGACCTCCGAAAAATAGGGACAACTTGAATTGTAAAGCTGAAGATACATTCAACCGAGTCATCAATTGACAAGCACAATGTTCCACTATGGTCGCGGACGGATATACCAGGGTAATAGTCCATCATTTTACTTTGTATTTCATTTATACCCTTATAATAAGTGTTATGAGAACAATAATTTCCACCACATAGAATCGATGAAATTTTAAAATCAATGTTTTTTATGAAATAAAAATATAATTGAATTCCGTCCATGAAACTTTTTCAAACGATAGCACATGACCTGGAGTAAATTGTTGCACATTACTTACAAGTATACCAGGTGCCCTTCAGAAAAACTTGTGATAGTATATGTGGATTAAGACAGGTGTTCTTCATTACAATCTGATACTATAAGTTAAACTTTGGATCTGAAACTTTATTTTCAGACCAATCGTAATCGGGTTGATGACTGACAGTGTACTTTTTTAATATTGCACTAAGGGACCTCCAAAAAATAGGGACAACTTGAATTGTAAAGCTGAAGATACATTCAACCGAGTCATCAATTGACAAGCATAATGTTCCGCTATGGTCGCGGACGGATATACCAGGGTAATAGTCCATCATTTTACTTAGTATTCCATTTATACCCTTATAATAAGTGTTGTGAGAAGAATAATTTCCACCACATAGAATCGATGAAATTTTAAAATAAATGTTTTTTATGAAATAAAAATATAATTGAATTCCGTCCATGAAACTTTTTCAAAAGATAGCACATGAGCTGGAGTACATTGTTGAACATTACTTACAAGTATACCAGGTGCCATTTAGAAAAATTGTAATAGTATATGTCGATTAAGACAGGTGTTCTTCATTACAATCTGATACTATAAGTTAAACTTTGGATCTGAAACTTTATTTTCAGACCAATGGTAATTGGGTTGATGACTGACAGTGTACTTTTTTAATATTGCACTAAGGGACCTTCGAAAAATAGGGAAAACTTGAATTGTAAAGCTGAAGATACACTCAACCGAGTCATCAATTGACAAGCACAATGTTCCGCTACGGTCGCAGACGGATATACCAGGGTAATAGTCCATCATTTTACTTAGTATTCTATTTATACCCTTATAATAAGTGTTGTGAGAAGAATAATTTCCACCACATAGAATCGATGAAATTTTAAAATCAATGTTTTTTATGAAATAAAAATATAATTGAAGTCCGTCCATGAAACTTTTTCAAACGATAGCACATGAGCTGGAGTAAATTGTTGCAAATTACCTACATGTATACCAGGTGCCATTCAGAAAAACTTGTGATAGTATATGTGGATTAAGACAGGTGTTCTTTATTACAATCTGATACTATAAGTTAAACTTTGGATCTGAAACATTATTTTCAAACCAATCGCAATCGGGTTGATGACTGACAGTGTACTTTTTTAATATTGCACTAAGGGACCTCCGAAAAATTGGGAAAACTTAAATTGTAAAGCTGAATATACATTCTACCGAGTCATCAATTGATAAGCACAATGTTCCGCAATGTTCACGGACGGATATACCAGGGTAATAGTCCATCATTTTACTTAGTATTCCATTTATACCCTTTTAATAAGTGTTATGATAACAATAATTTCCACCACATAGAATCGATGAAATTTTAAAATCAATGTTTTTTATGAAATAAAAATATAATTGAAGTCCGTCCATGAAACCTTTTCAAACGATAGCACATGAGCTGGAGTAAATTGTTGCACATTACTTACAAGTATACCAGGTTCCCTTCAGAAAAACTTGTGATAGTATATGTGGATTAAGACAGGTGTTCTTCATTACAATCTGATACTATAAGTTAAACTTTGGATCTGAAACTTTATTTTCAGACCAATCGTAATCGGGTTGATGACTGACAGTGTACTTTTTTAATATTGCACTAAGGGACCTCCAAAAAATAGGGACAACTTGAATTGTAAAGCTGAAGATACATTCAACCGAGTCATCAATTTACAAGCATAATGTTCCGCTATGGTCGCGGACGGATATACCAGGGTAATAGTCCATCATTTTACTTAGTATTCCATTTATACTCTTATAATAAGTGTTGTGAGAAGAATAATTTCCACCACATAGAATCGATGAAATTTTAAAATAAATGTTTTTTATGAAATAAAAATATAATTGAATTCCGTCCATGAAACTTTTTCAAAAGATAGCACATGAGCTGGAGTACATTGTTGAACATTACTTACAAGTATACCAGGTGCCATTTAGAAAAATTGTAATAGTATATGTCGATTAAGACAGGTGTTCTTCATTACAATCTGATACTATAAGTTAAACTTTGGATCTGAAACTTTATTTTCAGACCAATGATAATTGGGTTGATGACTGACAGTGTACTTTTTTAATATTGCACTAAGGGACCTTCGAAAAATAGGGAAAACTTGAATTGTAAAGCTGAAGATACATTCAACCGAGTCATCAATTGACAAGCACAATGTTCCGCTACGGTCGCAGACGGATATACCAGGGTAATAGTCCATCATTTTACTTAGTATTCCATTTATACCCTTATAATAAGTGCTATGAGAAAAATAATTTCCACCACATAGAATCGATGAAATTTTAAAATCAATGTTTTTTATGAAATAAAAATATAATTGAATTCCGTCCATGAAACTTTTTGAAAAGTTAGCACATGAGCTGTAGTACATTGTTGAACATTACTTACAAGTATACCAGGTGCCATTTAGAAAAATTGTAATAGTATATGTCGATTAAGACAGGTGTTCTTCATTACAATCTGATACTATAAGTTAAACTTTGGATCTGAAACTTTATTTTCAGACCAATGGTAATTGGGTTGATGACTGACAGTGTACTTTTTTAATATTGCACTAAGGGACCTTCGAAAAATAGGGAAAACTTGAATTGTAAAGCTGAAGATACATTCAACCGAGTCATCAATTGACAAGCACAATGTTCCGCTACGGTCGCAGACGGATATAACAGGGTAATAGTCCATCATTTTACTTAGTATTCCATTTATACCCTTGTAATAAGTGTTATGAGAAAAATAATTTCCACCACATAGAATCGATGAAATTTTAAAATCAATGTTTTTTATGAAATAAAAATATAATTGAATTCCGTCCATGAAACCTTTTCAAAAGATAGCGCATGAGCTGGAGTACATTGTTGAACATTACTTACAAGTATGCCAGGTGCCATTTAGAAAAATTGTAATAGTATATGTCGATTAAGACAGGTGTTCTTCATTACAATCTGATACTATTAGTTAAACTTTGGATCTGAAACTTTATTTTCAGACCAATGGTAATTGGGTTGATGACTGACAGTGTACTTTTTTAATATTGCACTAAGGGACCTTCGAAAAATAGGGACAACTTGAAATGTAAAGCTGAAGATACATTCAACCGAGTCATCAATTGACAAGCACAATGTTCCGCTATGGTCGCAGACGGATATACCAGGGTAATAGTCCATCATTTTACTTAGTATTCCATTTATACCCTTATAATAAGTGTTATGAGAAAAATAATTTCCACCACATAGAATCGATGAAATTTTAAAATCAATGTTTTTTATGAAATAAAAATATAATTGAATTCCATCCATGAAACTTTTTCAAACGATAGCACATGAGCTGGAGTAAATTGTTGCACATCACTTACAAGTATACCAGGTGCCATTCAGAAAAACATGTGATAGTATATGTGGATTAAGACAGGTGTTCTTCATTACAATCTGATACTATAAGTTAAACTTTGGATCTGAAACTTTATTTTCAGACCAATCGTAATCGGGTTGATGACTGACAGTGTACTTTTCTAATATTGCACTAAGGGACCTCCGAAAAATAGGGACAACTTGAATTGTAAAGCTGAAGATACATTCAACCGAGTCATCAATTGACAAGCACAATGTTCCGCTATGGTCGCGGACGGATATACCAGGGTAATAGTCCATCATTTTACTTAGTATTCCATTTATACCCTTATAATAAGTGTTATGAGAACAATAATTTCCACCACATAGAATCGATGAAATTTTAAAATCAATGTTTTTTATGAAATAAAAATATAATTGAACACCGTCCATGAAACTTTTTCAAACGATAGCACATGAGCTGGAGTAAATTGTTGCACATCACTTACAAGTATACCAGGTGCCATTCAGAAAAACTTGTGATAGTATATGTGGATTAAGATAGGTGTTCTTCATTACATTCTGATACTATAAGTTAAACTTTGGATCTGAAACTTTATTTTCAGACCAATCGTAATCGGGTTGATGACTGACAGTGTACTTTTTTAATATTGCACTAAGGGACCTCCGAAAAATAGGGACAACTTGAATTGTAAAACTGAAGATACATTCAACAAAGTCATCAATTGACAAGCACAATGTTCCGCTATGGTCGCGGACGGATATACCAGGGTAATAGTCCATCATTTTACTTAGTATTCCATTTATACCCTTATAATAAGTGTTATGAGAACAATAATTTCCACCACATAGAATCGATGAAATTTTAAAATCAATGTTTTTTATGAAATAAAAATATAATTGAATTCCGTCCATGAAACTTTTTCAAACGATAGCACATGAGTTGGAGTAAATGGTTGCACATCACTTACAAGTATACCAGGTGCCATTCAGAAAAACTTGTGATAGTATATGTGGATTAAGACAAGTGTTCTTCATTACAATCTGATACTATAAGTTAAACTTTGGATCTGAAACTTTATTTTCAGACCAATCGTAATCGGGTTGATGACTGACAGTGTACTTTTTTAACATTGCACTAAGGGACCTCCGAAAAATAGGGACAACCTGAATTGTAAAGCTGAAGATACATTCAACCGAGTTATCAATTGACAAGCACAATGTTCCGCTATGGTCGCGGACGGATATACCAGGGTAATAGTCCATCATTTTACTTAGTATTCCTTTTATACCCTTATAATAAGTGTTATGAGAAAAATAATTTCCACCACATAGAATCGATGAAATTTTAAAATCAATGTTTTTTATGAAATAAAAATATAATTGAATTCCATCCATGAAACTTTTTCAAACGATAGCACATGAGCTGGAGTAAATTGTTGCACATCACTTACAAGTATACCAGGTGCCATTCAGTAAAACTTGTGATAGTATATGTGGATTAAGATAGGTGTTCTTCATTACAATCTGATACTATAAGTTAAACTTTGGATCTGAAACTTTATTTTCAGACCAATCGTAATCGGGTTTACGACTGACAGTGTACTTTTTTAATATTGCACTAAGGGACCTCCGAAAAATAGGGACAACTTGAATTGTAAAGCTGAAGATACATTCAACCGAGTCATCAATTGACAAGCACAATGTTCCGCTATGGTCGCGGACGGATATACCAGGGTAATAGTCCATCATTTTACTTAGTATTCCATTTATACCCTTATAATAAGTGTTATGAGAAAAATAATTTCCACCACATAGAATCGATGAAATTTTAAAATCAATGTTTTTTATGAAATAAAAATATAATTGAATTCCATCCATGAAACTTTTTCAAACGATAGCACATGAGCTGGAGTAAATTGTTGCACATCACTTACAAGTATACCAGGTGCCATTCAGAAAAACATGTGATAGTATATGTGGATTAAGACAGGTGTTCTTCATTACAATCTGATACTATAAGTTAAACTTTGGATCTGAAACTTTATTTTCAGACCAATCGTAATCGGGTTGATGACTGACAGTGTACTTTTTTAATATTGCACTAAGGGACCTCCGAAAAATAGGGACAACTTGAATTGTAAAGCTGAAGATACATTCAACCGAGTCATCAATTGACAAGCACAATGTTCCGCTATGGTCGCGGACGGATATACCAGGGTAATAGTCCATCATTTTACTTAGTATTCCATTTATACCCTTATAATAAGTGTTATGAGAACAATAATTTCCACCACATAGAATCGATGAAATTTTAAAATCAATGTTTTTTATGAAATAAAAATATAATTGAACACCGTCCATGAAACTTTTTCAAACGATAGCACATGAGCTGGAGTAAATTGTTGCACATCACTTACAAGTATACCAGGTGCCATTCAGAAAAACTTGTGATAGTATATGTGGATTAAGACAGGTGTTCTTCATTACAATCTGATACTATAAGTTAAACTTTGGATCTGAAACTTTATTTTCAGACCAATCGTAATCGGGTTGACGACTGACTGTGTACTTTTTTAATATTGCACTAAGGGACCTCCAAAAAATAGGGACAACTTGAATTGTAAAGCTGAAGATACATTCAACCGAGTCATCAATTGACAAGCACAATGTTCCGCTATGGTCGCGGACGGATATACCAGGGTAATAGTCCATCATTTTACTTAGTATTCCATTTATACCCTTATAATAAGTGTTATGAGAACAATAATTTCCACCACATAGAATCAATGAAATTTTAAAATCAATGTTTTTTATGAAATAAAAATATAATTGAATTCCGTCCATGAAACTTTTTCAAAAGATAGCACATGAGCTGGAGTACATTGTTGCACATTACTTACAAGTATACCTGGTGCCATTCACAAAAACTTGTGATAGTATATGTGGATTAAGATAGGTGTTCTTCATTACATTCTGATACTATAAGTTATACTTTGGATCCGAAACTTTATTTTCACACCAATCGTAATCGGGTTGATGACTGACAGTGTACTTTTTTAATATTGCACTAAGGGACCTCCAAAAAATAGGGACAACCTGAATTTTAAAGCTGAAGATACATTCAACCGAGTCATCAATTGACAAGCACAATGTTCCGCAATGGTCGCGGACTGATATACCAGGGTAATAGTCCATCATTTTACTTAGTATTCCATTTATACCCTTATAATAAGTGTTGTGAGAAGAATAATTTCCACCACATAGAATTGATGAAATTTGAAAATCAATGTTTTTTATGAAATAAAAATATAATTGAATTCCGTCCATGAAACATTTTCAAACGATAGCACATGAGCTGGAGTAAATTGTTGCACATTACCTACGTGTATACCAGGTGCCATTCAGAAAAACTTGTGATAGTATATGTGGATAAAGACAGGTGTTCTTCATTACAATCTGATACTATAAGTTAAACTTTGGATCTAAAACTTCATTTTCAAACAAATCGCAATCGGGTTGATGACAGACAGTGTACTTTTTTAATATTGCACTAAGGGACCTCCGAAAAATAGGGACAACTTGAATTGTAAAGCTGAAGATACATTCAACCGAGTCATCAATTGACAAGCACAATGTTCCGCTATGGTTGCGGACGGATATACCAGGGTAATAGTCCATCATTTTACTTAGTATTCCATTTATACCCTTATAATAAGTGTTATGAGAACAATAATTTCCACCACATAGAATCGATGAAATTTTAAAATCAATGTTTTTTATGAAATAAAAATATAATTGAATTCCGTCCATGAAACTTTTTCAAAGGATAGCACATGAGCTGGAGTACATTGTTGCACATTACTTACAAGTATACCAGGTGCCATTCAGAAAAACTTGTGATAGTATATGTGGATTAAGATAGGTGTTCTTCATTACATTCTGATACTATAAGTTAAACTTTGGATCTAAAACTTTATTTTCAGACCAATCGTAATCGGTTTGTTGACTGACAGTGTACTTTTTTAATATTGCACTAAGGGACCTCCAAAAAATAGGGACAACTTGAATTGTAAAGCTGAAGATACATTCAACCGAGTCATCAATTGACAAGCACAATGTTCCGCTATGGTCGCGGACGGATATACCAGGGTAATAGTCCATCATTTTACTTAGTATTCCATTTATACCCTTATAATAAGTGTTATGAGAACAATAATTTCCACCACATAGAATCAATGAAATTTTAAAATCAATGTTTTTTATGAAATAAAAATATAATTGAATTCCGTCCATGAAACTTTTTCAAAAGATAGCACATGAGCTGGAGTACATTGTTGCACATTACTTACAAGTATACCTGGTGCCATTCACAAAAACTTGTGATAGTATATGTGGATTAAGATAGGTGTTCTTCATTACATTCTGATACTATAAGTTATACTTTGGATCCGAAACTTTATTTTCACACCAATCGTAATCGGGTTGATGACTGACAGTGTACTTTTTTAATATTGCACTAAGGGACCTCCAAAAAATAGGGACAACTTTAATTGTAAAGCTGAAGATACATTCAACCGAGTCATCAATTGACAAGCACAATGTTCCGCTATGGTCACGGACGGATATACCAGGGTAATAGTCCATCATTTTACTTAGTATTCCATTTATACCCTTTTAATAAGTGTTATGAGAAAAATAATTTCCACCACATAGAATCGATGAAATTTTAAAATCAATGTTTTTTATGAAATAAAAATATAATTGAATTCCGTCCATGAAACTTTTTCAATCGATAGCACATGAGCTGGAGTAAATTGTTGCACATTACTTACAAGTATACCAGGTGCCATTCAGAAAAACTTGTGATAGTATATGTGGATTAAGACAGGTGTTCTTCATTACAATCTGGTACTATAAGTTAAACTTTGGATCTGAAACTTTATTTTCAGACCAATCGTAATCGGGTTGATGACTGACAGTGTACTTTTTTAATATTGCACTAAGGGACCTCCGAAAAATAGGGACAACTTGAATTGTAAAGCTGAAGATATATTCAACCGAGTCATCAATTGACAAGTACAATGTTCCGCTATGGTCGCGAACGGATATACCAGGGTAATAGTCCATCATTTTACTTTGTATTCCATTTATACCCTTATAATAAGTGTTATGAGAACAATAATTTCCACCACATAGAATCGATGAAATTTTAAAATCAAGGTTTTTTTTAAATAAAAATATAATTGAATTCCGTCCATGAAACTTTTTCAAAAGATAGCACATGAGCTGGAGTACATTGTTGCACATTACTTACAAGTATACCAGGTGCCATTCATAAAAACTTGTGATAGTATACGTGGATTAAGATAGTTGTTTTTCATTACAATCTGATACTATAAGTTAAACTTTGGATCTGAAACTTTATTTTCAGACCAATCGTAATCGGGTTGATGACTGACAGTGTACTTTTTTAATATTGCACTAAGGGACTTCCGAAAAATAGGGACAACTTGAATTTTAAAGCCGAAGATACATTCAACCGAGTCATCAATTGACAAGCACAATGTTCCGCTATTGTCGCGGACGGATATACCAGGGTAATAGTCCATCATTTTACTTAGTATTCCATTTATACCCTTATAATAAGTGTTGTGAGAAGAATAATTTCCACCACATAGAATCGATGAAATTTGAAAATTAATGTTTTTTATGAAATAAAAATATAATTGAATTCCGTCCATGAAACTTTTTCAAACGATAGCACATGAGCTGGAGTAAATTGTTTCACATTACCTACATGTATACCAGGTGCCATTCAGAAAAACTTGTGATAGTACATGTGGATAAAGACAGGTGTTCTTCATTACAATCTGATACTATAAGTTAAACTTTGGATCTAAAACTTCATTTTCAAACTAATCGCAATCGGGTTGATGACAGACAGTGTACTTTTTTAATATTGCACTAAGGGACCTCCGAAAAATAGGGACAACTTGAATTCTAAAGCTGAAGATACATTCAACCGAGTCATCAATTGACAAGCATAATGTTCCGCTATGGTTGCAGACGGATATACCAGGGTAATAGTCAATCATTTTACTTAGTATTCCATTTATACCCTTATAATAAGTGTTATGAGAACAATAATTTCCACCACATAGAATCGATGAAATTTTAAAATCAATGTTTTTTATGAAATAAAAATATAATTGAATTCCGTCCATGAAACTTTTTCAAAGGATAGCACATGAGCTGGAGTACATTGTTGCACATTACTTACAAGTATACCAGGTGCCATTCAGAAAAACTTGTGATAGTATATGTGGATTAAGATAGGTGTTCTTCATTACATTCTGATACTATAAGTTAAACTTTGGATCTGAAACTTTATTTTCAGACCAATCGTAATCGGTTTGATGACTGACAGTGTACTTTTTTAATATTGCACTAAGGGACCTCCAAAAAATAGGGACAACTTGAATTGTAAAGCTGAAGATACATTCATCCGAGTCATCAATTGACAAGCACAATGTTTCGCTATGGTCGCGGACGGATATACCAGGGTAATAGTCCATCATTTTACTTAGTATTCCATTTATACCCTTATAATAAGTGTTATGAGAACAATAATTTCCACCACATAGAATCAATGAAATTTTAAAATCAATGTTTTTTATGAAATAAAAATATAATTGAATTCCGTCCATGAAACTTTTTCAAAAGATAGCACATGAGCTGGAGTACATTATTGCACATTACTTACAAGTATACCAGGTGCCATTCAGAAAAACTTGTGATAGTATATGTGGATTAAGATAGGTGTTCTTCATTACATTCTGATACTATAAGTTATACTTTGGATCTGAAACTTTATTTTCAGACCAATCGTAATCGGGTTGATGACTGACAGTGTACTTTTTTAATATTGGACTAAGGGACCTCCAAAAAATAGGGACAACTTTAATTGTAAAGCTGAAGATACATTCAACCGAGTCATTAATTGACAAGCACAATGTTACGCTATGGTCACGGATGGATATACCAGGGTAATAGTCCATCATTTTACTTAGTATTCCATTTATACCCTTTTAGTAAGTGTTATGAGAACAATAATTTCCACCACATAGAATCGATGAAATTTTAAAATTAATATTTTTTATGAAATAAAAATATAATTGAATTCCGTCCATTAAACTTTTTCAAACGATAGCACATGAGCTGGAGTAAATTGTTGCACATTACTTACAAGTATACCAGGTGCCATTCAGAAAAACTTGTGATAGTATATGTGGATTAAGATAGGTGTTCTTCATTACAATCTGATACTATAAGTTAAACTTTGGATCTGAAACTTCATTTTCTGACCAATCGTAATTGGGTTGATGACTGACAGTGTACCTTTTTAATATTGCACTAAGGGTCCTCCGAAAAATAGGGACAACTTGAATTGTAAAGCTGAAGATACATTCAACCGAGTCATCAATTGACAAGCACAATGTTTCGCTATGGTCGCGGACGGATATACCAGGGTAATAGTCCATCATTTTACTTAGTATTCCATTTATACCCTTATAATAAGTGTTATGAGAACAATAATTTCCACCACATAGAATCGATGAAATTTTAAAATCAAGGTTTTTTTTGAAATAAAAATATATTTGAATTCCGTCCATGAAACTTTTTCAAAAGATAGCACATGAGCTGGAGTACATTGTTGCACATTACTTACAAGTATACCAGGTGCCATTCATAAAAACTTGTGATAGTATACGTGGATTAAGATAGTTGTTTTTCATTACAATCTGATACTATAAGTTAAACTTTGGATCTGAAACTTTATTTTCAGACCAATCGTAATCGGGTTGATGACTGACAGTGTACTTTTTTAATATTGCACTAAGGGACCTCCGAAAAATAGGGACAACTTGAATTTTAAAGCTGAAGATACATTCAACCGAGTCATCAATTGACAAGCACAATGTTCCGCTATGGTCGCGGACGGATATACCAGGGTAATAGTCCATCATTTTACTTAGTATTCCATTTAAACCCTTATAATAAGTGTTGAGAGAACAATAATTTCCACCACATAGAATCGATGAAATTTTAAAATTAATATTTTTTATGAAATAAAAATATAATTGAATTCCGTCCATTAAACTTTTTCAAACGATAGCACATGAGCTGGAGTAAATTGTTGCACATTACTTACAAGTATACCAGGTGCCATTCAGAAAAACTTGTGATAGTATATGTGGATTAAGATAGGTGTTCTTCATTACAATCTGATACTATAAGTTAAACTTTGGATCTGAAACTTCATTTTCTGACCAATCGTAATTGGGTTGATGACTGACAGTGTACTTTTTTAATATTGCACTAAGGGTCCTCCGAAAAATAGGGACAACTTGAATTGTAAAGCTGAAGATACATTCAACCGAGTCATCAATTGACAAGCACAATGTTTCGCTATGGTCGCGGACGGATATACCAGGGTAATAGTCCATCATTTTACTTAGTATTCCATTTATACCCTTATAATAAGTGTTATGAGAACAATAATTTCCACCACATAGAATCGATGAAATTTTAAAATCAAGGTTTTTTTTGAAATAAAAATATATTTGAATTCCGTCCATGAAACTTTTTCAAAAGATAGCACATGAGCTGGAGTACATTGTTGCACATTACTTACAAGTATACCAGGTGCCATTCATAAAAACTTGTGATAGTATACGTGGATTAAGATAGTTGTTTTTCATTACAATCTGATACTATAAGTTAAACTTTGGATCTGAAACTTTATTTTAAGACCAATCGTAATCGGGTTGATGACTGACAGTGTACTTTTTTAATATTGCACTAAGGGACCTCCGAAAAATAGGGACAACTTGAATTTTAAAGCTGAAGATACATTCAACCGAGTCATCAATTGACAAGCACAATGTTCCGCTATGGTCGCGGACGGATATACCAGGGTAATAGCCCATCATTTTACTTAGTATTCCATTTATACCCTTATAATAAGTGTTGTGAGAACAATAATTTCCACCACATAGAATCGATGAAATTTTAAAATTAATATTTTTTATGAAATAAAAATATAATTGAATTCCGTCCATTAAACTTTTTCAAACGATAGCACATGAGCTGGAGTAAATTGTTGCACATTACTTACAAGTATACCAGGTGCCATTCAGAAAAACTTGTGATAGTATATGTGGATTAAGATAGGTGTTCTTCATTACAATCTGATACTATAAGTTAAACTTTGGATCTGAAACTTCATTTTCTGACCAATCGTAATTGGGTTGATGACTGACAGTGTACCTTTTTAATATTGCACTAAGGGTCCTCCGAAAAATAGGGACAACTTGAATTGTAAAGCTGAAGATACATTCAACCGAGTCATCAATTGACAAGCACAATGTTTCGCTATAGTCGCGGACGGATATACCAGGGTAATAGTCCATCATTTTACTTGGTATTCCATTTATACCCTTATAATAAGTGTTATGAGAACAATAATTTCCACCACATAGAATCGATGAAATTTTAAAATCAAGGTTTTTTTTGAAATAAAAATATATTTGAATTCCGTCCATGAAACTTTTTCAAAAGATAGCACATGAGCTGGAGTACATTGTTGCACATTACTTACAAGTATACCAGGTGCCATTCATAAAAACTTGTGATAGTATACGTGGATTAAGATAGTTGTTTTTCATTACAATCTGATACTATAAGTTAAACTTTGGATCTGAAACTTTATTTTCAGACCAATCGTAATCGGGTTGATGACTAACAGTGTACTTTTTTAATATTGCACTAAGGGACCTCCGAAAAATAGGGACAACTTGAATTTTAAAGCTGAAGATACATTCAACCGAGTCATCAATTGACAAGCACAATGTTCCGCTATGGTCGCGGACGGATATACCAGGGTAATAGCCCATCATTTTACTTAGTATTCCATTTATACCCTTATAATAAGTGTTGAGAGAACAATAATTTCCACCACATAGAATCGATGAAATTTTAAAATTAATATTTTTTATGAAATAAAAATATAATTGAATTCCGTCCATTAAACTTTTTCAAACGATAGCACATGAGCTGGAGTAAATTGTTGCACATTACTTACAAGTATACCAGGTGCCATTCAGAAAAACTTGTGATAGTATATGTGGATTAAGATAGGTGTTCTTCATTACAATCTGATACTATAAGTTAAACTTTGGATCTGAAACTTCATTTTCTGACCAATCGTAAATGGGTTGATGACTGACAGTGTACTTTTTTAATATTGCACTAAGGGTCCTCCGAAAAATAGGGACAACTTGAATTGTAAAGCTGAAGATACATTCAACCGAGTCATCAATTGACAAGCACAATGTTTCGCTATGGTCGCGGACGGATATACCAGGGTAATAGTCCATCATTTTACTTAGTATTCCATTTATACCCTTATAATAAGTGTTATGAGAACAATAATTTCCACCACATAGAATCGATGAAATTTTAAAATCAAGGTTTTTTTTGAAATAAAAATATATTTGAATTCCGTCCATGAAACTTTTTCAAAAGATAGCACATGAGCTGGAGTACATTGTTGCACATTACTGACAAGTATACCAGGTGCCATTCATAAAAACTTGTGATAGTATACGTGGATTAAGATAGTTGTTTTTCATTACAATCTGATACTATAAGTTAAACTTTGGATCTGAAACTTTATTTTAAGACCAATCGTAATCGGGTTGATGACTGACAGTGTACTTTTTTAATATTGCACTAAGGGACCTCCGAAAAATAGGGACAACTTGAATTTTAAAGCTGAAGATACATTCAACCGAGTCATCAATTGACAAGCACAATGTTCCGCTATGGTCGCGGACGGATATACCAGGGTAATAGCCCATCATTTTACTTAGTATTCCATTTATACCCTTATAATAAGTGTTGTGAGAACAATAATTTCCACCACATAGAATCGATGAAATTTTAAAATTAATATTTTTTATGAAATAAAAATATAATTGAATTCCGTCCATTAAACTTTTTCAAACGATAGCACATGAGCTGGAGTAAATTGTTGCACATTACTTACAAGTATACCAGGTGCCATTCAGAAAAACTTGTGATAGTATATGTGGATTAAGATAGGTGTTCTTCATTACAATCTGATACTATAAGTTAAACTTTGGATCTGAAACTTCATTTTCTGACCAATCGTAATTGGGTTGATGACTGACAGTGTACTTTTTTAATATTGCACTAAGGGTCCTCCGAAAAATAGGGACAACTTGAATTGTAAAGCTGAAGATACATTCAACCGAGTCATCAATTGACAAGCACAATGTTCCGCTATGGTCGCGGACGGATATACCAGGGTAATAGTCCATCATTTTACTTAGTATTCCATTCATACCTTTATAATAAGTGTTGTGAGAAGAATAATTTCCACCACATAGAATCGATGAAATTTTAAAATCAATGTTTTTTATGAAATAAAAATATAATTGAATTCCGTCCATGAAACATTTTCAAAAGATAGCACTTGTGCTGGAGTACATTGTTGCACATTACTTACAAGTATACCAGGTTCCATTCAGAAAAACTTGTGATTGCATATGTGGATTAAGATAGGTGTTCTTCATTACATTCTGATACTATAAGTTAAACTTTGGATCTGAAACTTTATTTTCAGACCAATCGTAATCGGGTTGATGACTGATAGTGTACTTTTTTAATATTGCACTAAGGGACCACAAAAAAATAGGGACAACTTGAATTGTAAAGCTGAAGATACATTAAACCGAGTCATCAATTGACAAGAACAATGTTCCGCTATGGTCGCGGACGGATATACCAGGGTAATAGTCCATCATTTTACTTAGTATTCCATTTATACCCTTATAATAAGTGTTGTGAGAAGAATAATTTCCACCACATAGAATCGATGAAATTTTAAAATCAATGTTTTTTATGAAATAAAAATATAATTGAATTCCGTCCACGAAACTTTTTCAAACGATAGCACATGAGCTGGAGTAAATTGTTGCACATTACCTATATGTATACCAGGTGCCATTCAGAAAAACTTGTGATAGTATATGTGGATTAAGACAGGTGTTCTTCATTACAATATGATACTATAAGTTAAACTTTGGATCTGAAACATTATTTTAAAACCAATCGCAATCGGGTTGATGACTGACAGTGTACTTTTTTAATATTGCACTAAGGGACCTCCGAAAAATAGGGACAACTTGAATTGTAAAGCTGAAGATACATTTAACTGAGTCATCAATTGACAAGCACAATGTTCTGCTATGGTCACGGACGGATATACCATGGTAATAGTCCATCATTTTACTTAGTATTCCATTTATACCCTTATAATAAGTGTTATGAGAACAATAATTTCCACCACATAGAATCGATGAAATTTTAAAATCAATGTTTTTTATGAAATAAAAATATAATTGAATTCCGTCCATGAAACTTTTTCAAAAGATAGCACATGAGCTGGAGTACATTGTTGCACATTACATACAAGTATACCAGGTGCCATTCATAAAACTTGTGATAGTATATGTGGATTAAGATAGGTGTTCTTCATTTCATTCTGATACTGTAAGTTAAACTTTGGATCTGAAAATTTAGTTTCAGACCAATCGTAATCGGGTTGATGACTGACAGTGAACTTTTTTAATATTGCACTAAGGGACCTCCGAAAAATAGGGACAACTTGAATTGTAAAGCTGAAGATACATTCAACCAAGTCATCAATTGACAAGCACAATGTTCCACTATGGTCGCGGACGGATATACCAGGGTAATAGTCCATCATTTTACTTAGTATTCCATTTATACCCTTATAATAAGTGTTGTGAGAAGAATAATTTCCACCACATAGAATCGATGAAATTTTAAAATCAATGTTTTTTATGAAATAAAAATATAATTGAATTCCGTCCATGAAACTTTTTCAAACGATAGCACATGAGCTGGAGTAAATTGTTGCACATTACTTTCAAGTATACCAGGTGCCATTCAGAAAAACTTGTGATAGTATATGTGGATTAAGATAGGTGTTTTTCATTACAATCTGATACTATAAGTTAAAATATGGATTTGAAACTTTATTTTCAGACCAATCGTAATCGGGTTGATGACTGATAGTGTACTTTTTTAATATTGCACTAAGGGACCTCTGAAAAATAGGGACAACTTGAATATTAAAGCTGAAGATACATTTAACCGAGTTATCAATTGACAAGCACAATGTCCCGCTATGGTCGCGGACGGTTATACCAGGGAAATAGTCCATCATTTTACTTAGTATTCATTTATACCTTTATAATAAGTGTTATGAGAACAATAATTTCCACCACATAGAATCGATGAAATTTTAAAATCTATGTTTTTTATGAAATAAAAATATAATTGAATTCCGTCCATGAAACTTTTTCAAACGATAGCACATGAGCTGGAGTAAATTGTTGCACATCACTTAAAAATATACCAGGAGCCATTCAGAAAAACTTGTGATAGTATATGTGGATTAGGACAGGTGTTCTTCATTACAATCTGATACTATAAGTTAAACTTTGGATCTGAAACTTTATTTTCAGACCAATCGTAATTGGGTTGATGACTGACAGTGTACTTTTTTAATATTGCACTAAGGGACCTCCGAAAAATAGGGACAACTTGAATTGTAAAGCTGAAGATACATTCAATCGAGTCATCAATTGACAAGCACAATGTTCCGCTATGGTCGCGGATGGATATACCAGGGTAATAGTCCATCATTTTACTTAGTATTCCATTTATACCCTTATAATAAGTGTTATGAGAACAATAATTTCCACCACATAGAATCGATGAAATTTTAAAATCAATGTTTTTTATGAAATAAAAATATAATTGAATTCCGTCCATGAAACATTTTCAAAAGATAGCACTTGTGCTGGAGTACATTGTTGCACATTACTTACAAGTATACCAGGTTCCATTCAGAAAAACTTGTGATTGCATATGTGGATTAAGATAGGTGTTCTTCATTACATTCTGATACTATAAGTTAAACTTTGGATCTGAAACTTTATTTTCAGACCAATCGTAATCGGGTTGATGACTGATAGTGTACTTTTTTAATATTGCACTAAGGGACCACCAAAAAATAGGGACAACTTGAATTGTAAAGCTGAAGATACATTAAACCGAGTCATCAATTGACAAGAACAATGTTCCGCTATGGTCGCGGACGGATATACCAGGGTAATAGTCCATCATTTTACTTAGTATTCCATTTATACCCTTATAATAAGTGTTGTGAGAAGAATAATTTCCACCACATAGCATCGATGAAATTTTAAAATCAATGTTTTTTATGAAATAAAAATATAATTGAATTCCGTCCACGAAACTTTTTCAAACGATAGCACATGAGCTGGAGTAAATTGTTGCACATTACCTATATGTATACCAGGTGCCATTCAGAAAAACTTGTGATAGTATATGTGGATTAAGACAGGTGTTCTTCATTACAATATGATACTATAAGTTAAACTTTGGATCTGAAACATTATTTTAAAACCAATCGCAATCGGGTTGATGACTGACAGTGTACTTTTTTAATATTGCACTAAGGGACCTCCGAAAAATAGGGACAACTTGAATTGTAAAGCTGAAGATACATTTAACTGAGTCATCAATTGACAAGCACAATGTTCTGCTATGGTCACGGATGGATATACCATGGTAATAGTCCATCATTTTACTTAGTATTCCATTTATACCCTTATAATAAGTGTTATGAGAACAATAATTTCCACCACATAGAATCGATGAAATTTTAAAATCAATGTTTTTTATGAAATAAAAATATAATTGAATTCCGTCCATGAAACTTTTTCAAAAGATAGCACATGAGCTGGAGTACATTGTTGCACATTACATACAAGTATACCAGGTGCCATTCATAAAACTTGTGATAGTATATGTGGATTAAGATAGGTGTTCTTCATTACATTCTGATACTGTAAGTTAAACTTTGGATCTGAAAATTTAGTTTCAGACCAATCGTAATCGGGTTGATGACTGACAGTGAACTTTTTTAATATTGCACTAAGGGACCTCCAAAAAATAGGGACAACTTGAATTGTAAAGCTGAAGATACATTCAACCAAGTCATCAATTGACAAGCACAATGTTCCGCTATGGTCGCGGACGGATATACCAGGGTAATAGTCCATCATTTTACTTAGTATTCCATTTATACCCTTATAATAAGTGTTGTGAGAAGAATAATTTCCACCACATAGAATCGATGAAATTTTAAAATCAATGTTTTTTATGAAATAAAAATATAATTGAATTCCGTCCATGAAACTTTTTCAAACGATAGCACATGAGCTGGAGTAAATTGTTGCACATTACTTACAAGTATACCAGGTGCCATTCAGAAAAACTTGTGATAGTATATGTGGATTAAGATAGGTGTTTTTCATTACAATCTGATACTATAAGTTAAAATTTGGATTTGAAACTTTATTTTCAGAACAATCGTAATCGGGTTGATGACTGACAGTGTACTTTTTTAATATTGCACTAAGGGACCTCTGAAAAATAGGGACAACTTGAATATTAAAGCTGAAGATACATTTAACCGAGTTATCAATTGACAAGCACAATGCCCCGCTATGGTCACGGACGGTTATACCAGGGAAATAGTCCATCATTTTACTTAGTATTCATTTATACCTTTATAATAAGTGTTATGAGAACAATAATTTCCACCACATAGAATCGATGAAATTTTAAAATCTATGTTTTTTATGAAATAAAAATATAATTGAATTCCGTCCATGAAACTTTTTCAAACGATAGCACATGAGCTGGAGTAAATTGTTGCACATCACTTAAAAATATACCAGGAGCCATTCAGAAAAACTTGTGATAGTATATGTGGATTAGGACAGGTGTTCTTCATTACAATCTGATACTATAAGTTAAACTTTGGATCTGAAACTTTATTTTCAGACCAATCGTAATTGGGTTGATGACTGACAGTGTACTTTTTTAATATTGCACTAAGGGACCTCCGAAAAATAGGGACAACTTGAATTGTAAAGCTGAAGATACATTCAACCGAGTCATCAATTGACAAGCACAATGTTCCGCTATGGTCGCGGACGGATATACCAGGGTAATAGTCCATCATTTTACTTAGTATTCCATTTATACCTTTATAATAAGTGTTATGAGAACAATAATTTCCACCACATAGAATCGATGAAATTTTAAAATCTATGTTTTTCATGAAATAAAAATATAATTGAATTCCGTCCATGAAACTTTTTCAAACGATAGCACATGAGCTGGAGTAAATTGTTGCACATTACTTACAAGTATACCTGGTGCCATTTAGAAAAACTTGTGATAGTATATGTGGATTAAGACAGGTGTTCTTCATTACAATCTGATACTATAAGTTAAACTTTGGATCTGAAACTTTATTTTCAGACCAATCGTAATTGGGTTGATGACTGACAGTGTACTTTTTTAATATTGCACTAAGGGACCTCCGAAAAAACGGACAACTTTAATTGTAAAGCTGAAGATACATTCAACCGAGTTATCAATTAACAAGCACAATGTTCCGCTATGGTCGCGGACGGATATACCAGGGTAATAGTCCATCATTTTACTTAGTATTCCATTTATACCCTTATAATAAGTGTTATGAGAACAATAATTTCCACCACATAGAATCGATGAAATTTTAAAATCAATGTTTTTACGAAATAAAAATATAATTGAATTCCGTCCATGAAACTTTTTCAAACGATAGCACATGAGCTGGAGTAAATTGTTGAACATTACTTACAAGTATACCAGGTGCCATTCAGAAAAACTTGTGATAGTATCTGTGGATTAAGACAGGTGTTCTTCATTACAATCTGATACTATAAGTTAAACTTTGGATTTTAAACTTCATTTTGAGACCAATCGTAATCGGGTTGATGACTGACAGTGTACTTTTTTAATATTGCACTAATGGACCTCCGAAAAATAGGGACAACTTGAATATTAAAGCTGAAGATACATTTAACCGAGTCATCAATTGACAAGCACAATGTCCCGCTATGGTCACGGACGGATATACCAGGGGAATAGTCCATCATTTTACTTAGTATTCATTTATACCTTTATAATAAGTGTTATGACAAAAATTATTTCCACCACATAGAATCGATGAAATTTTAAAATCTATGTTTTTCATGAAATAAAAATATAATTGAATTCCGTCCATGAAACTTTTTCAAACGATAGCACATGAGCTGGAGTAAATTGTTGCACATCACTTACAAGTATACCAGGAGCCATTCAGAAAAACTTGTGATAGTATATGTGGATTAAGACAGGTGTTCTTCATTACAATCTGATACTATAAGTTAAACTTTGGATCTGAAACTTTATTTTCAGACCAATCGTAATTGGGTTGATGACTGACAGTGTACTTTTTTAATATTGCACTAAGGGACCTCCGAAAAATAGGGACAACTTGAATTGTAAAGCTGAAGATACATTCAACCGAGTCATCAATTGACAAGCACAATGTTCCGCTATGGTCGCGGATGGATATACCGGGGTAATAGTCCACCATTTTACTTAGTATTCCATTTATACCCTTATAATAAGTGTTATGAGAACAATAATTTCAACCACATAGAATCGATGAAATTTTAATATCAATGTTTTTATGAAAAAAAATATAATTGAATTCCGTCCATGAAACTTTTTCAAACGATAGCACATGAGCTGGAGTAAATTGTTGCACATTACTTACAAGTATACCAGGTGCCATTCAGAAAAACTTGTGATAGTATCTGTGGATTAAGACAGGTGTTCTTCATTACAATCTGATACTATAAGTTAAACTTTGGATTTTAAACTTCATTTTGAGACCAATCGTAATCGGGTTGATGACTGACAGTGTACTTTTTTAATATTGCACTAATGGACCTCCGAAAAATAGGGACAACTTGAATATTAAAGCTGAAGATACATTTAACCGAGTCATCAATTGACAAGCACAATGTCCCGCTATGGTCACGGACGGATATACCAGGGGAATAGTCCATCATTTTACTTAGTATTCATTTATACCTTTATAATAAGTGTTATGACAAAAATTATTTCCACCACATAGAATCGATGAAATTTTAAAATCTATGTTATTCATGAAATAAAAATATAATTGAATTCCGTCCATGAAACTTTTTCAAACGATAGCACATGAGCTGGAGTAAATTGTTGCACATCACTTACAAGTATACCAGGAGCCATTCAGAAAAACTTGTGATAGTATATGTGGATTAAGACAGGTGTTCTTCATTACAATCTGATACTATAAGTTAAACTTTGGATCTGAAACTTTATTTTCAGACCAATCGTAATTGGGTTGATGACTGACAGTGTACTTTTTTAATATTGCACTAAGGGACCTCCGAAAAATAGGGACAACTTGAATTGTAAAGCTGAAGATACATTCAACCGAGTCATCAATTGACAAGCACAATGTTCCGCTATGGTCGCGGATGGATATACCAGGGTAATAGTCCACCATTTTACTTAGTATTCCATTTATACCCTTATAATAAGTGTTATGAGAACAATAATTTCAACCACATAGAATCGATGAAATTTTAATATCAATGTTTTTATGAAATAAAAATATAATTGAATTCCGTCCATGAAACTTTTTCAAACGATAGCACATGAGCTGGAGTAAATTGTTGCACATTACTTACAAGTATACCAGGTGCCATTCAGAAAAACTTGTGATAGTATATGTGGATTAAGACATGTGTTCTTCATTACAATCTGATACTATAAGTTAAACTTTGGATCTGAAACTTTATTTTCAGACCAATCGTAATCGGGTTGATGACTGACAGTGTACTTTTTTAATATTGCACTAAGGGACCTCTGAAAAATAGGGACAACTTGAATTGTAAAGCTGAAGATACATTCAACCGAGTCATCAATTGACAAGCACAATGTTCCGCTATGGTCGCGGACGGATATACCAGGGTAATAGTCCATCATTTTACTTAGTATTCCATTTATACCCTTTTAATAAGTGTTATGAGAACAATAATTTCCACCACATAGAATCGATGAAATTTTAAAATCTATGTTTTTTATGAAATAAAAATATAATTGAATTCCGTCCATGAAACTTTTTCAAACGATAGCACATGAGCTGGAGTAAATTGTTGCACATCACTTACAAGTATACCAGGTGCCATTCAGAAAAACATGTGATAGTATATGTGGATTAAGACAGGTGTTCTTCATTACAATCTGATAGTATAAGTTAAACTTTGGATCTGAAACTTTATTTTCAGACCAATCGTAATTGGGTTGATGACTGATAGTGTACTTTTTTAATATTGCACTAAGGGACCTCCGAAAAAAGAGACAACTTTAATTGTAAAGCTGAAGATACATTCAACCGAGTTATCAATTAACAAGCACAATGTTCCGCTATGGTCGCGGACGGATATACGAGGGTAATAGTCCATCATTTTACTTAGTATTCCATTTATACCCTTATAATAAGTGTTATGAGAACAATAATTTCCACCACATAGAATCGATGAAATTTTAAAATCAATGTTTTTACGAAATAAAAATATAATTGAATTCCGTCTATGAAACTTTTTCAAACGATAGCACATGAGCTGGAGTAAATTGTTGAACATTACTTACAAGTATACCAGGTGCCATTCAGAAAAACTTGTGATAGTATCTGTGGATTAAGACAGGTGTTCTTCATTACAATCTGATACTATAAGTTAAACTTTGGATTTTAAACTTCATTTTGAGACCAATCGTAATCGGGTTGATGACTGACAGTGTACTTTTTTAATATTGCACTAATGGACCTCCGAAAAATAGGGACAACTTGAATATTAAAGCTGAAGATACATTTAACCGAGTCATCAATTGACAAGCACAATGTCCTGCTATGGTCGCGGACGGATATACCAGGGGAATAGTCCATCATTTTACTTAGTATTCATTTATACCTTTATAATAAGTGTTATGAGAAAAATAATTTCCACCACATAGAATCGATGAAATTTTAAAATCTATGTTTTTCATGAAATAAAAATATAATTGAATTCCGTCCATGAAACTTTTTCAAACGATAGCACATGAGCTGGAGTAAATTGTTGCACATCACTTATAAGTATACCAGGAGCCATTCAGAAAAACTTGTGATAGTATATGTGGATTAAGACAGGTGTTCTTCATTACAATCTGATACTATAAGTTAAACTTTGGATCTGAAACTTTATTTTCAGACCAATCGTAATTGGGTTGATGACTGATAGTGTACTTTTTTAATATTGCACTAAGGGACCTCCGAAAAATAGGGACAACTAGAATTGTAAAGCTGAAGATACATTCAACCGAGTCATCAATTGACAAGGACAATGTTCTGCTATGGTCGCGGATGGATATACCAGGGTAATAGTCCACCATTTTACTTAGTATTCCATTTATACCCTTATAATAAGTGTTATGAGAACAATAATTTCAACCACATAGAATCGATGAAATTTTAAAATCAATGTTCTTATGAAATAAAAATATAATTGAATTCCGTCCATGAAACTTTTTCAAACGATAGCACATGAGCTGGAGTAAATTGTTGCACATTACTTACAAGTATACCAGGTGCCATTCAGAAAAACTTGTGATAGTATATGTGGATTAACACAGGTGTTCTTCATTACAATCTGATACTATAAGTTAAACTTTGGATCTGAAACTTTATTTTCAGACCAATCGTAATTGGGTTGATGACTGACAGTGTACTTTTTTAATATTGCACTAAGGGACCTCCGAAAATAGGGACAACTTGAATTGTAAAGCTGAAGATACATTCAACCGAGTTATCAATTAACAAGCACAATGTTCCGCTATGGTCGCGGACGGATATACCAGGGTAATAGTCTATCATTTTACTTAGTATTCCATTTATACCCTTATAATAAGTGTTATGAGAACAATAATTTCCACCACATAGAATCGATGAAATTTTAAAATCAATGTTTTTTCGAAATAAAAATATAATTGAATTCCGTCCACGAAACTTTTTCAAACGATAGCACATGAGCTGGAGTAAATTGTTGAACATTACTTACAAGTATACCAAGTGCCATTCAGAAAAACTTGTGATAGTATCTGTGGATTAAGACAGGTGTTCTTCATTACAATCTGATACTATAAGTTAAACTTTGGATTTTAAACTTCATTTTGAGACCAATCGTAATCGGGTTGATGACTGACAGTGTACTTTTTTAATATTGCACTAATGGACCTCCGAAAAATAGGGACAACTTGAATATTAAAGCTGAAGATACATTTAACCGAGTCATCAATTGACATGCACAATGTCCCGCTATGGTCGTGGACGGATATACCAGGGGAATAGTCCATCATTTTACTTAGTATTCATTTATACCTTTATAATAAGTGTTATGCGAAAAATAATTTCCACCACATAGATTCGATGAAATTTTAAAATCTATGTTTTTCATGAAATAAAAATATAATTGAATTCCGTCCATGAAACTTTTTCAAACGATAGCACATGAGCTGGAGTAAATTGTTGCACATCACTTACAAGTATACCAGGAGCCATTCAGAAAAACTTGTGATAGTATATGTGGATTAAGACAGGTGTTCTTCATTACAATCTGATACTATAAGTTAAACTTTGGATCTGAAACTTTATTTTCAGACCAATCGTAATTGGGTTGACGACTGACAGTGTACTTTTTTAATATTGCACTAAGGGACCTCCGAAAAATAGGGACAACTTGAATTGTAAAGCTGAAGATACATTCAACCGAGTCATCAATTGACAAGCACAATGTTCCGCTATGGTCGCGGATGGATATACCAGGGTAATAATCCACCATTTTACTTAGTATTCCATTTATACCCTTATAATAAGTGTTATGAGAACAATAATTTCAACCACATAGAATCGATGAAATTTTAAAATCAATGTTCTTATGAAATAAAAATATAATTGAATTCCGTCCATGAAACTTTTTCAAACGATAGCACATGAGCTGGAGTAAATTGTTGCACATTACTTACAAGTATACCAGGTGCCATTCAGAAAAACATGTGATAGTATATGTGGATTAAGACAGGTGTTCTTCATTACAATCTGATACTATAAGTTAAACTTTGGATCTGAAACTTTATTTTCAGACCAATCGTAATTGGGTTGATGACTGACAGTGTACTTTTTTAATATTGCACTAAGGGACCTCCGAAAATAGGGACAACTTGAATTGTAAAGCTGAAGATACATTCAACCGAGTTATCAATTAACAAGCACAATGTTCCGCTATGGTCGCGGACGGATATACCAGGGTAATAGTCCATCATTTTACTTAGTATTCCATTTATACCCTTATAATAAGTGTTATGAAACAATAATTTCCACCACATAGAATCGATGAAATTTTAAAATCAATGTTTTTATGAAATAAAAATATAATTGAATTCCGTCCATGAAACTTTTTCAAACGATAGCACATGAGCTGGAGTAAATTGTTGAACATTACTTACAAGTATACCAGGTGCCATTCAGAAAAACTTGTGATAGTATCTGTGGATTAAGACAGGTGTTCTTCATTACAATCTGATACTATAAGTTAAACTTTGGATTTTAAACTTCATTTTGAGACCAATCGTAATCGGGTTGATGACTGACAGTGTACTTTTTTAATATTGCACTAATGGACCTCCGAAAAATAGGGACAACTTGAATATTAAAGCTGAAGATACATTTAACCGAGTCATCAATTGACAAGCACAATGTCCCGCTATGGTCGCGGACGGATATACCAGGGGAATAGTCCATCATTTTACTTAGTATTCATTTATACCTTTATAATAAGTGTTATGGGAAAAATAATTTCCACCACATAGATTCGATGAAATTTTAAAATCTATGTTTTTCATGAAATAAAAATATAATTGAATTCCGTCCATGAAACTTTTTCAAACGATAGCACATGAGCTGGAGTAAATTGTTGCACATCACTTACAAGTATACCAGGAGCCATTCAGAAAAACTTGTGATAGTATATGTGGATTAAGACAGGTGTTCTTCATTACAATCTGATACTATAAGTTAAACTTTGGATCTGAAACTTTATTTTCAGACCAATCGTAATTGGGTTGATGACTGACAGTGTACTTTTTTAATATTGCACTAAGGGACCTCCGAAAAATAGGGACAACTTGAATTGTAAAGCTGAAGATACATTCAACCGAGTCATCAATTGACAAGCACAATGTTCCGCTATGGTCGCGGATGGATATACCAGGGTAATAGTCCACCATTTTACTTAGTATTCCATTTATACCCTTATAATAAGTGTTATGAGAACAATAATTTCAACCACATAGAATCGATGAAATTTTAAAATCAATGTTCTTATGAAATAAAAATATAATTGAATTCCGTCCATGAAACTTTTTCAAACGATAGCACATGGGCTGGAGTAAATTGTTGCACATTACTTACAAGTATACCAGGTGCCATTCAGAAAAACTTGTGATAGTATATGTGGATTAAGACAGGTGTTCTTCATTACAATCTGATACTATAAGTTAAACTTTGGATCTGAAACTTTATTTTCAGACCAATCGTAATTGGGTTGATGACTGACAGTGTACTTTTTTAATATTGCACTAAGGGACCTCCGAAAAATAGGGACAACTTGAATTGTAAAGCTGAAGATACATTCAACCGAATCATCAATTGACAAGCACAATGTTCCGCTATGGTCGCGGATGGATATACCAGGGTAATAGTCCACCATTTTACTTAGTATTCCATTTATACCCTTATAATAAGTGTTATGAGAACAATAATTTCAACCACATAGAATCGATGAAATTTTAAAATCAATGTTCTTATGAAATAAAAATATAATTGAATTCCGTCCATGAAACTTTTTCAAACGATAGCACATGGGCTGGAGTAAATTGTTGCACATTACTTACAAGTATACCAGGTGCCATTCAGAAAAACTTGTGATAGTATATGTGGATTAAGACAGGTGTTCTTCATTACAATCTGATACTATAAGTTAAACTTTGGATCTGAAACTTTATTTTCAGACCAATCGTAATTGGGTTGATGACTGACAGTGTACTTTTTTAATATTGCACTAAGGGACCTCCGAAAATAGGGACAACTTGAATTGTAAAGCTGAAGATACATTCAACCGAGTTATCAATTAACAAGCACAATGTTCCGCTATGGTCGCGGACGGATATAACAAGGTAATAGTCCATCATTTTACTTAGTATTCCATTTATACCCATATAATAAGTGTTATGAGAACAATAATTTCCACCACATAGAATCGATGAAATTTTAAAATCAATGTTTTTATGAAATAAAAATATAATTGAATTCCGTCCATGAAAGTTTTTCAAACGATAGTACATGAGCTGGAGTAAATTGTTGAACATTACTTACAAGTATACCAGGTGCCATTCAGAAAAACTTGTGATAGTATCTGTGGATTAAGACAGGTGTTCTTCATTACAATCTGATACTATAAGTTAAACTTTGGATTTTAAACTTCATTTTGAGACCAATCGTAATCGGGTTGATGACTGACAGTGTACTTTTTTAATATTGCACTAATGGACCTCCGAAAAATAGGGACAACTTGAATATTAAAGCTGAAGATACATTTAACCGAGTCATCAATTGACAAGCACAATGTCCCGCTATGGTCGTGGACGGATATACCAGGGGAATAGTCCATCATTTTACTTAGTATTCATTTATACCTTTATAATAAGTGTTATGAGAACAATAATTTCCACCACATAGAATCGATGAAATTTTAAAATCAATGTTTTTTATGAAATAAAAATATAATTGAATTCCGTCCATGAAACGTTTTCAAACGATAGCACATGAGCTGGAGTAAATTGTTGCACATCACTTAAAAGTATACCAGGAGCCATTCAGAAAAACTTGTGATAGTATATGTGGATTAAGACTGGTGTTCTTCATTACAATCTGATACTATAAGTTAAACTTTGGATCTGAAACTTTATTTTCAGACCAATCGTAATTGGGTTGATGACTGACAGTGTACTTTTTTAATATTGCACTAAGGGGCCTCCGAAAAATTGGGACAACTTGAATTGTAAAGCTGAAGATACATTCAACCGAGTCATTAATTGACAAGCACAATGTTCCGCTATGGTCGCGGACGGATATACCAGGGTAATAGTCCATCATTTTACTTAGTATTCCATTTATACCCTTATAATAAGTGTTATGAGAACATTAATTTCAACCACATAGAATCGATGAAATTTTAAAATCAATGTTTTTTATGAAATAAAAATATAATTGAATTCCGTCCATGAAACTTTTTCAAACGAAAGCACATGAGCTGGAGTAAATTGTTGCACATTACTTACAAGTATACCAGGTGCCATTCAGAAAAACTTGTGATAGTATATGTGGATTAAGACAGGTGTTCTTCATTACAATCTGATACTATAAGTTAAACTGTGGATCTGAAACTTTATTTTTAGACCAATCGTAATTGGGTTATGAATGACAGTGTACTTTTTTAATATTGCAGTAAGGGACCTCCGAAAAATAGGGACAACTTGAATTGTAAAGCTGAAGATAAATTCAACCGAGTCATCAATTGACAAGCACAATGTTCCGCTATGGTCGTGGATGGATATACCAGGGTAATAGTCCATCATTTTACTTAGTATTCCATTTATACCCTTATAATAAGTGTTATGAGAACAATAATTTCCACCACATAGAATCGATGAAATTTTAAAATCCATGTTTTTTATGAAATAAAAATATAATTGAATTCCGTCCATGAAACTTTTTCAAACGATAGCACATGAGCTGGAGTAAATTGTTGCACATTACTTACAAGTGTACCAGGTGCCATTCAGAAAAACTTGTGATAGTATATGTGGATTAAGACAGGTGTTCTTCATTACAATCTGATACTATAAGTTTAAATTTGGATCTGAAACTTTATTTTCAGACCAATCGTAATCGGGTTGATGACTGACAGTGTACTTTTTTAATATTGCACTAAGGGACCTCCGAAAAATAGGGACAACTTGAATTGTAAAGTTGAAGATACATTCAACCGAGTCATCAATTGACAAGCACAATGTTCCGCTATGGTCGTGGACGGATATACCAGGGTAATAGTCCATCATTTTACTTAGTATTCAATTTATACCCTTATAATAAGTGTTGTGAGAAGAATAATTTCCACCACATAGAATCGATGAAATTTTAAAATCAATGTTTTTTATGAAATAAAAATATAATTGAATTCCGTCCATGAAACTTTTTCAAAAGATAGCACATGAGCTGGAGTACATTGTTGCACATTACCAACAAGTATACCAGGTGCCATTCAGAAAAACATGTGATAGTATATGTGGATTAAGACAGGTGTTCTTCATTACAATCTGATAATAAGTTAAACTTTGGATCTGAAACTTTATTTTCCGACCAATCGTAATTGGGTTGACGACTGACAGTGTACTTTTTTAATATTGCACTAAGGGACCTCCGAAAAATAGGGACAACTTGAATTGTAAAGCTGAAGATACATTCAACCGAGTCATCAATTGACAAGCACAATGTTCCGCTATGGTCGCGGACGGATATACCAGGGTAATAGTCCATCATTTTACTTAGTATTCCATTTATACCCTTATAATAAGTGTTATGAGAACAATAATTTCCACCACATAGAATCGATGAAATTTTAAAATCCATGTTTTTTATGAAATAAAAATATAATTGAATTCCGTCCATGAAACTTTTTCAAACGATAGCACATGAGCTGGAGTAAATTGTTGCACATCACTTACAAGTAGACCAGGTGCCATTCAGAAAAACTTGTGATAGTATATGTGGATTAAGACAGGTGTTCTTCATTACAATCTGATACTATAAGTTAAACTTTGGATTTGAAACTTTATTTTCAGACCAATCGTAATCGGGTTGATGACTGACAGTGTACTTTTTTAATATTGCACTAAGGGACCTCCGAAAAATAGGGAAAACTTAAATTGTAAAGCTGAAGATACATACAACCGAGTCATCAATTGACAAGCACAATGTTCCGCTATGGTCGCGGACGGATATACCAGGGTAATAGTCCATCATTTTACTTAGTATTCCATTTATACCCTTATAATAAGTGTTGTGGGAAGAATAATTTCCACCACATAGAATCGTAGAAATTTTGAAATCAATGTTTTTTAAGAAATAAAAATATAATTGAATTCCGTCCATGAAACTTTTTCAAACGATAGCACATGAGCTGGAGTAAATTGTTGCACATTACCTACATGTATACCAGGTGCCATTCAGAAAAACTTGTGATAGTATATGTGGATTAAGACAGGTGTTCTTCATTACAATCTGATACTATAAGTTAAACTTTGGACCTGAAACATTATTTTCAAACCAATCGCAATCGGGTTGATGACTGACAGTGTACTTTTTTAATATTGCACTAAGGGACCTCCGAAAAATAGGGACAACTTGAATTGTAAAGCTGAATATACATTCTACCGAGTCATCAATTGACAAGCACAATGTTCCGCTATGGTCACCGACGGATATACCAGGGTAATAGCCCATCATTTTATTTAGTATTCCATTTATACCCTTTTAATAAGTGTTATGAGAACAATAATTTCCACCACATAGAATCGATGAAATTTTAAAATTAATATTTTTTATTAAATAAAAATATAATTGAATTCCGTCCATGAAACTTTTTCAAACGATAGCACATGAGCTGGAGTAAATTGTTACACATTACTTACAAGTATACCAGGTGCCATTCAGAAAAACTTGTGATAGTATATGTGGACTAAGACAGGTGTTCTTCATTACAATCTGATACTATAAGTTAAACTTTGGATCTGAAACTTTATTTTCATACCAATCGTAATCGGGTTGATGACTGACAGTGTACTTTTTTAATATTGCACAAAGGGACCTCCGAAAAATAGGGACAACTTGAATTGTAAAGCTTAAGATAGATTCAACTGAGTCATCAATTGACAAGCACAATGTTCCGTTATGGTCGTGGACGGATATACCTGGGTAATAGTCCGTCATTTTACTTTGTATTCCATTTATACCCTTATAATAAGTGTTATGAGAACAATAATTTCCACCACATAGAATCGATGAAATTTTAAAATCCATGTTTTTTATGAAATAAAAATATAATTGAATTCCGTCCATGAAACTTTTTCAAACGATAGCACATGAGCTGGAGTAAATTGTTGCACATTACTTACAAGTGTACCAGGTGCCATTCAGAAAAACTTGTGATAGTATATGTGGATTAAGACAGGTGTTCTTCATTACAATCTGATACTATAAGTTTAAATTTGGATCTGAAACTTTATTTTCAGACCAATCGTAATCGGGTTGATGACTGACAGTGTACTTTTTTAATATTGCACTAAGGGACCTCCGAAAAATAGGGACAACTTGAATTGTAAAGTTGAAGATACATTCAACCGAGTCATCAATTGACAAGCACAATGTTCCGCTATGGTCGTGGACGGATATACCAGGGTAATAGTCCATCATTTTACTTAGTATTCAATTTATACCCTTATAATAAGTGTTGTGAGAAGAATAATTTCCACCACATAGAATCGATGAAATTTTAAAATCAATGTTTTTTATGAAATAAAAATATAATTGAATTCCGTCCATGAAACTTTTTCAAAAGATAGCACATGAGCTGGAGTACATTGTTGCACATTACCAACAAGTATACCAGGTGCCATTCAGAAAAACATGTGATAGTATATGTGGATTAAGACAGGTGTTCTTCATTACAATCTGATAATAAGTTAAACTTTGGATCTGAAACTTTATTTTCCGACCAATCGTAATTGGGTTGACGACTGACAGTGTACTTTTTTAATATTGCACTAAGGGACCTCCGAAAAATAGGGACAACTTGAATTGTAAAGCTGAAGATACATTCAACCGAGTCATCAATTGACAAGCACAATGTTCCGCTATGGTCGCGGACGGATATACCAGGGTAATAGTCCATCATTTTACTTAGTATTCCATTTATACCCTTATAATAAGTGTTATGAGAACAATAATTTCCACCACATAGAATCGATGAAATTTTAAAATCCATGTTTTTTATGAAATAAAAATATAATTGAATTCCGTCCATGAAACTTTTTCAAACGATAGCACATGAGCTGGAGTAAATTGTTGCACATCACTTACAAGTAGACCAGGTGCCATTCAGAAAAACTTGTGATAGTATATGTGGATTAAGACAGGTGTTCTTCATTACAATCTGATACTATAAGTTAAACTTTGGATTTGAAACTTTATTTTCAGACTAATCGTAATCGGGTTGATGACTTACAGTGTACTTTTTTAATATTGCACTAAGGGACCTCCGAAAAATAGGGACAACTTGAATTGTAAAGCTGAAGATACATTCAACCGAGTCATCAATTGACAAGCACAATGTTCCGCTATAGTCGCGGACGGATATACCAGGGTAATAGTCCATCATTTTACTTAGTATTCCATTTATACCCTTATAATAAGTGTTGTGAGAAGAATAATATCCACCACATAGAATCGATGAAATTTTAAAATCAATGTTTTTATGAAATAAAAATATAATTGAATTTCGTCCATGAAAGTTTTTCAAAAGATAGCACATGAGCTGGAGTACATTGTTGCACATTACCTACAAGTATACCAGGTGCCATTCAGAAAAACTTGTGATAGTATATGTAGATTAAGACAGGTGTTCTTCATTACAATCTGATACTATAAGTTAAACTTTGGACCTGAAACATTATTTTCAAACCAATCGCAATCGGGTTGATGACTGACAGTGTACTTTTTTAATATTGCACTAAGGGACCTCCAAAAAATTAGGGACAACTTGAATTGTAAAGCTGAATATACATTCTACCGAGTCATCAATTGACAAGCACAATGTTCCGCTATGGTCACGGACGGATATACCAGGGTAATAGGCTATCATTTTATTTAGTATTCCATTTATACCCTTTTAATAAAGGTTATGAGAACAATAATTTCCACCACATAGAATCGATGAAATTTTAAAATTAATATTTTTTATTAAATAAAAATATAATTGAAAACTGTCCATGAAACTTTTTAAACGATAGCACATGAGCTGGAGTAAATTGTTACACATTACTTACAAGTATACCAGGTGCCATTCAGAAAAACTTGTGATAGTATATGTGGACTAAGATAGGTGTTCTTCATTACAATCTGATACTATAAGTTAAACTTTGGATCTGAAACATTATTTTCAAACCAATCGCAATCGGGTTGATGACTGACAGTGTACTTTTTTAATATTGCACTAAGGGACCTCCGAAAAATAGGGACAACTTGAATTGTAAAGCTTAAGATAGATTCAACTGAGTCATCAATTGACAAGCACAATGTTCCGTTATGGTCGCGGACGGATATACCAGGGTAATAGTCCGTCATTTTACTTTGTATTCCATTTATACCCTTATAATAAGTGTTATGAGAACAATAATTTCCACCACATAGAATCGATGAAATTTTAAAATCCATGTTTTTTATGAAATAAAAATATAATTGAATTCCGTCCATGAAACTTTTTCAAACGATAGCACATGAGCTGGAGTAAATTGTTGCACATTACTTACAAGTGTACCTGGTGCCATTCAGAAAAACTTGTGATAGTATATGTGGATTAAGACAGGTGTTCTTCATTACAATCTGATACTATAAGTTTAAATTTGGATCTGAAACTTTATTTTCAGACCAATCGTAATCGGGTTGATGACTGACAGTGTACTTTTTTAATATTGCACTGAGGGACCTCCGAAAAATTGGGACAACTTGAATTGTAAAGCTGAAGATACATTCAACCGAGTCATCAATTGACAAGCACAATGTTCCGCTATGGTCGTGGACGGATATACCAGGGTAATAGTCCATCATTTTACTTAGTATTCAATTTATACCCTTATAATAAGTGTTGTGAGAATAATAATTTCCACCACATAGAATCGATGAAATTTTAAAATCAATGTTTTTTATGAAATAAAAATATAATTGAATTCCGTCCATGAAACTTTTTCAAAAGATAGAACATGAGCTGGAGTACATTGTTGCACATTACCAACAAGTATACCAGGTGCCATTCAGAAAAACATGTGATAGTATATGTGGATTAAGACAGGTGTTCTCCATTACAATCTGATACTATAAGTTAAACTTTGGATCTGAAACTTTATTTTCCGACCAATCGTAATTGGGTTGATGACTGACAGTGTACTTTTTTAATATTGCACTAAGGGACCTCCAAAAAATAGGGACAACTTGAATTGTAAAGCTGAATATACATTCTACCGAGTCATCAATTGACAAGCACAATGTTCCGCTATGGTCACGGACGGATATACCAGGGTAATAGGCCATCATTTTATTTAGTATTCCATTTATACCCTTTTAATAAGTGTTATGAGAACAATAATTTCCACCACATAGAATCGATGAAATTTTAAAATTAATATTTTTTATTAAATAAAAATATAATTGAATTCCGTCCATGAAACTTTTTAAACGATAGCACATGAGCTGGAGTAAATTGTTACACATTACTTACAAGTATACCAGGTGCCATTCAGAAAAACTTGTGATAGTATATGTGGACTAAGACAGGTGTTCTTCATTACAATCTGATACTATAAGTTAAACTTTGGATCTGAAACATTATTTTCAAACCAATCGCAATCGGGTTGATGACTGACAGTGTACTTTTTTAATATTGCACTAAGGGACCTCCGAAAAATAGGGACAACTTGAATTGTGAAGCTTAAGATAGATTCAACTGAGTCATCAATTGACAAGCACAATGTTCCGTTATGGTCGCGGACGGATATACCAGGGTAATAGTCCGTCATTTTACTTTGTATTCCATTTATACCCTTATAATAAGTGTTATGAGAACAATAATTTCCACCACATAGAATCGATGAAATTTTAAAATCCATGTTTTTTATGAAATAAAAATATAATTGAATTCCGTCCATGAAACCTTTTCAAACGATAGCACATGAGCTGGAGTAAATTGTTGCACATTACTTACAAGTGTACCTGGTGCCATTCAGAAAAACTTGTGATAGTATATGTGGATTAAGACAGGTGTTCTTCATTACAATCTGATACTATAAGTTTAAATTTGGATCTGAAACTTTATTTTCAGACCAATCGTAATCGGGTTGATGACTGACAGTGTACTTTTTTAATATTGCACTGAGGGACCTCCGAAAAATAGGGACAACTTGAATTGTAAAGCTGAAGATACATTCAACCAAGTCATCAATTGACAAGCACAATGTTCCGCTATGGTCGTGGACGGATATACCAGGGTAATAGTCCATCATTTTACTTAGTATTCAATTTATACCCTTATAATAAGTGTTGTGAGAATAATAATTTCCACCACATAGAATCGATGAAATTTTAAAATCAATGTTTTTTATGAAATAAAAATATAATTGAATTCCGTCCATGAAACTTTTTCAAAAGATAGAACATGAGCTGGAGTACATTGTTGCACATTACCAACAAGTATACCAGGTGCCATTCAGAAAAACATGTGATAGTATATGTGGATTAAGACAGGTGTTCTTCATTACAATCTGATACTATAAGTTAAACTTTGGATCTGAAACTTTATTTTCCGACCAATCGTAATTGGGTTGATGACTGACAGTGTACTTTTTTAATATTGCACTAAGGGACCTCCGAAAAATAGGGACAACTTGAATTGTAAAGCTGAATATACATTCTACCGAGTCATCAGTTGACAAGCACAATATTCCGCTATGGTCACGGACGGATATACCAGGGTAATAGCCCATCATTTTATTTAGTATTCCATTTATACCCTTTTAATAAGTGTTATGAGAACAATAATTTCCACCACATAGAATCGATGAAATTTTAAAATTAATATTTTTTATTAAATAAAAATATAATTGAATTCCGTCCATGAAACTTTTTAAACGATAGCACATGAGCTGGAGTAAATTGTAACACATTACTTACAAGTATACCAGGTGCCATTCAGAAAAACTTGTGATAGTATATATGGACTAAGATAGGTGTTCTTCATTACAATCTGATACTATAAGTTAAACTTTAGATCTGAAAAATTATTTTCAAACCAATCGCAATCGGGTTGATGACTGACAGTGTACTTTTTTAATATTGCACTAAGGGACCTCCGAAAAATAGGGACAACTTGAATTGTAAAGCTGAAGATAGATTCAACTGAGTCATCAATTGACAAGCACAATGTTCTGTTATGGTCGCGGACGGATATACCTGGGTAATAGTCCGTCATTTTACTTTGTATTCCATTTATACCCTTATAATAAGTGTTATGAGAACAATAATTTCCACCACATAGAATCGATGAAATTTTAAAATCCATGTTTTTTATGAAATAAAAATATAATTGAATTCCATCCATGAAACTTTTTCAAACGATAGCACATGGGCTGGAGTAAATTGTTGCACATTACTTACAAGTGTACCTGGTGCCATTCAGAAAAACTTGTGATAGTATATGTGGATTAAGACAGGTGTTCTTCATTACAATCTGATACTATAAGTTTAAATTTGGATCTGAAACTTTATTTTCAGACCAATCGTAATCGGGTTGATGACTGACAGTGTACTTTTTTAATATTGCACTGAGGGACCTCCGAAAAATAGGGACAACTTGAATTGTAAAGCTGAAGATACATTCAACCGAGTCATCAATTGACAAGAACAATGTTCCGCTATGGTCGTGGACGGATATACCAGGGTAATAGTCCATCATTTTACTTAGTATTCAATTTATAACCTTATAATAAGTGTTGTGAGAAGAATAATTTCCACCACATAGAATCGATGAAATTTTAAAATCAATGTTTTTTATGAAATAAAAATATAATTGAATTCCGTCCATGAAACTTTTTCAAAAGATAGCACATGAGCTGGAGTACATTGTTGCACATTACCAACAAGTATACCAGGTGCCATTCAGAAAAACATGTGATAGTATATGTGGATTAAGACAGGTGTTCTTCATTACAATCTGATACTATAAGTTAAACTTTGGATCTGAAACTTTATTTTCCGACCAATCGTAATTGGGTTGATGACTGACAGTGTACTTTTTTAATATTGCACTAAGGGACCTCCGAAAAATAGGGATAACTTGAATTGTAAAGCTGAAGATACATTCAACCGAGTCATCAATTGACAAGCACAATGTTCCGCTATGGTCGCGGACGGATATACCAGGGTAATAGTCCATCATTTTACTTAGTATTCCATTTATACCCTTATAATAAGTGTTATGAGAACAATAATTTCCACCACATAGAATCGATGAAATTTTAAAATCCATGTTTTTTATGAAATAAAAATATAATTGAATTCCGTCCATGAAACTTTTTCAAACGATAGCACATGAGCTGGAGTAAATTGTTGCACATTACTTACAAGTATACCTGGTGCCATTCAGAAAAACTTGTGATAGTATATGTGGATTAAGAAAGGTGTTCTTCATTACAATCTGATACTATAAGTTAAACTTTGGATCTGAAACTTTATTTTCAGACCAATCGTAATCGGGTTGATGACTGACAGTGTACTTTTTTAATGTTGCACTAAGGGACCTCTGAAAAATAGGGACAACTTGAATTGTAAAGCCGAAGATAGATTCAACTGAGTCATCAATTGACAAGCACAATGTTCTGTTATGGTCGCGGACGGATATACCTGGGTAATAGTCCGTCATTTTACTTTGTATTCCATTTATACCCTTATAATAAGTGTTATGAGAACAATAATTTCCACCACATAGAATCGATGAAATTTTAAAATCAATGTTTTTTATGAAATAAAAATATAATTGAATTCCGTCCATGAAACTTTTTCAAAAGATAGCACATGAGCTGGAGTACATTGTTGCACATTACCAACAAGTATACCAGGTGCCATTCAGAAAAACATGTGATAGTATATGTGGATTAAGACAGGTGTTCTTCATTACAATCTGATACTATAAGTTAAACTTTGGATCTGAAACTTTATTTTCCGACCAATCGTAATTGGGTTGATGACTGACAGTGTACTTTTTTAATATTGCACTAAGGGACCTCCGAAAAATAGGGATAACTTGAATTGTAAAGCTGAAGATACATTCAACCGAGTCATCAATTGACAAGCACAATGTTCCGCTATGGTCGCGGACGGATATACCAGGGTAATAGTCCATCATTTTACTTAGTATTCCATTTATACCCTTATAATAAGTGTTATGAGAACAATAATTTCCACCACATAGAATCGATGAAATTTTAAAATCCATGTTTTTTATGAAATAAAAATATAATTGAATTCCGTCCATGAAACTTTTTCAAACGATAGCACATGAGCTGGAGTAAATTGTTGCACATTACTTACAAGTATACCTGGTGCCATTCAGAAAAACTTGTGATAGTATATGTGGATTAAGAAAGGTGTTCTTCATTACAATCTGATACTATAAGTTAAACTTTGGATCTGAAACTTTATTTTCAGACCAATCGTAATCGGGTTGATGACTGACAGTGTACTTTTTTAATGTTGCACTAAGGGACCTCTGAAAAATAGGGACAACTTGAATTGTAAAGCTGAAGATACATTCAACCGAGTAATCAATTGACAAGCACAATGTTCCGCTATGGTCGCGGACGGATATACCAGGGTAATAGTCCATCATTTTACTTAGTATTCCATTTATACCCTTATAATAAGTGTTGTGAGAAGAATAATTTCCACCACATAGAATCGATGAAATTTTAAAATCAATGTTTTTATGAAATAAAAATATAATTGAATTTCGTCCATGAAACTTTTTCAAAAGATAGCACATGAGCTGGAGTACATTGTTGCACATTACCTACAAGTATACCAGGTGCCATTCAGAAAAACTTGTGATAGTATATGTAGATTAAGACAGGTGTTCTTCATTACAATCTGATACTGTAAGTTAAACTTTGGATCTGAAACTTTATTTTCAGACCAATCGTAATCGGGTTGATGACTGACAGTGTACTTTTTTAATATTGCACTAAGGGACCTCCGAAAAATAGGGACAACTTGAATTGTAAAGCTGAAGATACATTCAACCGAGTCATCAATTGACAAGCACAATGTTCCGTTATGGTCGCAGACGGATATACCAGGGTAATAGTCCATAATTTTACTTAGTATTCCATTTATACCCTTATAATAAGTGTTATTAGAACAATAATTTCCACCACATAGAATCGATGAAACTTTAAAATCAATGTTTTTTATGAAATAAAAATATAATTGAATTCCGTCCATGAAACTTTTTCAAACGATAGCACATGAGCTGGAGTAAATTGTTGCACATCACTTACAAGTATACCAGGTGCCATTCAGAAAAACTTGTGATAGTATATGTGGATTAAGACAGGTGTTCTTCATTACAATCTGATACTATAAGTTAAACTTTGGATCTGAAACTTTATTTTCAGACCAATCGTAATCGGGTTGATGACTGACAGTGTACTTTTTTAATATTGCACTAAGGGACCTCCAAAAAACAGGGACAACTTGAATTGTAAGCTGAAGATACATTCAACCGAGTCATCAATTGACAAGCACAATGTTCCGCTATGGTCGCGGACGGATATACTAGGGTAATAGTCCATCATTTTACTTAGTATTCCATTTATACCCTTATAATAAGTGTTATGAGAACAATAATTTCCACCACATAGAATCGATGAAATTTTAAAATCAATGTTTTTTATGAAATAAAAATATAATTGAATTCCGTCCATGAAACTTTTTCAAACGATAGCACATGAGCTGGAGTAAATTTTTGCACATCACTTACAAGTATACCAGGTGCCATTCAGAAAAACTTGTGATAGTATATGTGGATTAAGACAGGTGTTCTTCATTACAATCTGATACTATAAGTTAAACTTTGGATTTGAAACATTATTTTCAAACCAATCGCAATCGGGTTGATGACTGACAGTGTACTTTTTTAATATTGCACTAAGGTACATCCAAAAAATAGGGACAACTTGAATTGTAAAGCTGAAGATACATTCAACCGAGTCATCAATTGACAAGCACAATGTTCCGCTATGGTCGCGGACGGATATACCAGGGTAATAGTCCATCATTTTACTTAGTATTCCATTTATACCCTTTTAATAAGTGTTATGAGAACAATAATTTCCACCACATAGAGTCGATGAAATTTTAAAATCCACGTTTTTTATGAAATAAAATTATAATTGAATTCCGTCCATGAAACTTTTTCAAACGATAGCACATGAGCTGGAGTAAATTTTTGCGCATCACTTACAAGTATACCAGGTGGGATTCAGAAAAACTTGTGATAGTATATGTGGATTAAGACAGGTGTTCTTCATTACAATCTGATACTATAAGTTAAACTTTGGATCTGAAACTTTATTTTCAGACCAATCGTAATCGGGTTGATAATTGACAGTGTACTTTTTTAATATTGCACTAAGGGACCTCCGAAAAATAGGGACAACTTGAATTGTAAAGCTGAAGATACATTCAACCGAGTCATCAATTGACAAGCACAATGTTCCGCTATGTTCACGGACGGATATACCAGGGTAATAGTCCATCATTTTACTTAGTATTCCATTTATACCCTTATAATAAGTGTTGTGAGAAGAATAATTTCCACCACATAGAATCGATGAAATTTTAAAATCAATGTTTTTTATTAAATAAAAATATAATTGAATTCCGTCCATGAAACTTTTTCAAAAGATAGCACATGAGCTGGAGTACATTGTTGCACATTACTTACAAGTATTCCAGGTGTCATTCAGAAAAACTTGTGATAGTATATGTGGATTAAGAAATGTGTTCTTCATTACAATCTGATACTATAAGTTAAACTTTGGATCTGAAACTTTATTTTCAGACCAATCGTAATCGGGTTGATGACTGACAGTGTACTTTTTTAATATTGCACTAAGGGACCTCCAAAAAACAGGGACAACTTGAATTGTAAGCTGAAGATACATTCAACCGAGTCATCAATTGACAAGCACAATGTTCCGCTATGGTCGCGGACGGATATACTAGGGTAATAGTCCATCATTTTACTTAGTATTCCATTTATACCCTTATAATAAGTGTTATGAGAACAATAATTTCCACCACATAGAATCGATGAAATTTTAAAATCAATGTTTTTTATGAAATAAAAATATAATTGAATTCCGTCCATGAAACTTTTTCAAACGATAGCACATGAGCTGGAGTAAATTTTTGCACATCACTTACAAGTATACCAGGTGCCATTCAGAAAAACTTGTGATAGTATATGTGGATTAAGACAGGTGTTCTTCATTACAATCTGATACTATAAGTTAAACTTTGGATTTGAAACATTATTTTCAAACCAATCGCAATCGGATTGATGACTGACAGTGTACTTTTTTAATATTGCACTAAGGGACATCCAAAAAATAGGGACAACTTGAATTGTAAAGCTGAAGATACATTCAACCGAGTCATCAATTGACAAGCACAATGTTCCGCTATGGTCGCGGACGGATATACCAGGGTAATAGTCCATCATTTTACTTAGTATTCCATTTATACCCTTTTAATAAGTGTTATGAGAACAATAATTTCCACCACATAGAGTCGATGAAATTTTAAAATCCACGTTTTTTATGAAATAAAATTATAATTGAATTCCGTCCATGAAACTTTTTCAAACGATAGCACATGAGCTGGAGTAAATTTTTGCGCATCACTTACAAGTATACCAGGTGGCATTCAGAAAAACTTGTGATAGTATATGTGGATTAAGACAGGTGTTCTTCATTACAATCTGATACTATAAGTTAAACTTTGGATCTGAAACTTTATTTTCAGACCAATCGTAATCGGGTTGATAATTGACAGTGTACTTTTTTAATATTGCACTAAGGGACCTCCGAAAAATAGGGACAACTTGAATTGTAAAGCTGAAGATACATTCAACCGAGTCATCAATTGACAAGCACAATGTTCCGCTATGGTCACGGACGGATATACCAGGGTAATAGTCCATCATTTTACTTAGTATTCCATTTATACCCTTATAATAAGTGTTGTGAGAAGAATAATTTCCACCACATAGAATCGATGAAATTTTAAAATCAATGTTTTTTATTAAATAAAAATATAATTGAATTCCGTCCATGAAACTTTTTCAAAAGATAGCACATGAGCTGGAGTACATTGTTGCACATTACTTACAAGTATACCAGGTGTCATTCAGAAAAACTTTTGATAGTATATGTGGATTAAGACATGTGTTCTTCATTACAATCTGATACTATAAGTTAAACTTTGGATCTGAAACTTTATTTTCAGACCAATCGTAATCGGGTTGATGACTGACAGTGTACTTTTTTAATATTGCACTAAGGGACCTCTGAAAAATAGGGACAACTTGAATTGTAAAGCTGAAGATACATTCAACCGAGTCATCAATTGACAAGCACAATGTTCCGCTATGGTCGCGGACGGATATACCAGGGTAATAGTCCATCATTTTACTTAGTATTCCATTTATACCCTTTTAATAAGTGTTATGAGAACAATAATTTCCACCACATAGAATCGATGAAATTTTTAAATCCACGTTTTTTATGAAATAAAATTATAATTGAATTCCGTCCATGAAACTTTTTCAAACGATAGCACATGAGCTGGAGTAAATTTTTGCGCATCACTTACAAGTATACCAGGTGGCATTCAGAAAAACTTGTGATAGTATATGTGGATTAAGACAGGTGTTCTTCATTACAATATGATACTATAAGTTAAACTTTGGATGTGAAACTTTATTTTCAGACCAATCGTAATCGGGTTGATGACTGACAGTGTACTTTTTTAATATTACACTAAGGGACCTCCGAAAAATAGGGACAACTTTAATTGTAATGCTGAAGATACATTCAACCGAGTCATCAATTGACAAGCACAATGTTCCGCTATGGTCGCGGACGGATATACCAGGGTAATAGTCCATCATTTTACTTAGTATTCCATTTATACCCTTTTAATAAGTGTTATGAGAACAATAATTTCCACCACATAGAATCGATGAAATTTTAAAATCCACGTTTTTTATGAAATAAAATTATAATTGAATTCCGTCCATGAAACTTTTTCAAACGATAGCACATGAGCTGGAGTACATTGTTGCACATTACTTACAAGTATACCAGGTGGCATTCAGAAAAACTTGTGATAGTATATGTGGATTAAGACAGGTGTTCTTCATTACAATATGATACTATAAGTTAAACTTTGGATGTGAAACTTTATTTTCAGACCAATCGTAATCGGGTTGATGACTGACAGTGTACTTTTTTAATATTACACTAAGGGACCTCCGAAAAATAGGGACAACTTTAATTGTAATGCTGAAGATACATTCAACCGAGTCATCAATTGACAAGCACAATGTTCCGCTATGGTCGCGGACGGATATACCAGGGTAATAGTCCATCATTTTACTTAGTATTCCATTTATACCCTTATAATAAGTGTTGTGAGAAGAATAATTTCCACCACATAGAATCGATGAAATTTTAAAATCAATGTTTTTTATTAAATAAAAATATAATTGAATTCCGTCCATGAAACTTTTTCAAAAGATAGCACATGAGCTGGAGTACATTGTTGCACATTACTTACAAGTATACCAGGTGTCATTCAGAAAAACTTTTGATAGTATATGTGGATTAAGACATGTGTTCTTCATTACAATCTGATACTATAAGTTAAACTTTGGATCTGAAACTTTATTTTCAGACCAATCGTAATCGGGTTGATGACTGACAGTGTATTTTTTTAATATTGCACTAAGGGACCTCTGAAAAATAGGGACAACTTGAATTGTAAAGCTGAAGATACATTCAACCGAGTCATCAATTGACAAGCACAATGTTCCGCTATGGTCGCGGACGGATATACCAGGGTAATAGTCCATCATTTTACTTAGTATTCCATTTATACCCTTTTAATAAGTGTTATGAGAACAATAATTTCCACCACATAGAATCGATGAAATTTTTAAATCCACGTTTTTTATGAAATAAAATTATAATTGAATTCCGTCCATGAAACTTTTTCAAACGATAGCACATGAGCTGGAGTAAATTTTTGCGCATCACTTACAAGTATACCAGGTGGCATTCAGAAAAACTTGTGATAGTATATGTGGATTAAGACAGGTGTTCTTCATTACAATATGATACTATAAGTTAAACTTTGGATGTGAAACTTTATTTTCAGACCAATCGTAATCGGGTTGATGACTGACAGTGTACTTTTTTAATATTACACTAAGGGACCTCCGAAAAATAGGGACAACTTTAATTGTAATGCTGAAGATACATTCAACCGAGTCATCAATTGACAAGCACAATGTTCCGCTATGGTCGCGGACGGATATACCAGGGTAATAGTCCATCATTTTACTTAGTATTCCATTTATACCCTTTTAATAAGTGTTATGAGAACAATAATTTCCACCACATAGAATCGATGAAATTTTAAAATCCACGTTTTTTATGAAATAAAATTATAATTGAATTCCGTCCATGAAACTTTTTCAAACGATAGCACATGAGCTGGAGTACATTGTTGCACATTACTTACAAGTATACCAGGTGTCATTCAGAAAAACTTGTGATAGTATATGTGGATTAAGACAGGTGTTCTTCATTACAATCTGATACTATAAGTTAAACTTTGAATCTGAAACTTTATTTTCAGACCAATCGTAATCGGGTTGATGACTGACAGTGTACTTTTTTAATATTGCACTAAGGGACCTCCGAAAAATAGGGACAACTTGAATTGTAAAGCTGAAGATACATTCAACCGAGTCATCAATTGACAAGCACAATGTTCCGCTATGGTCGCGGACGGATATACCAGGGTAATAGTCCATCATTTTACTTAGTATTCCATTTATACCCTTTTAATAAGTGTTATGAGAACAATAATTTCCACCACATAGAATCGATGAAATTTTAAAATCCACGTTTTTTATGAAATAAAATTATAATTGAATTTCGTCCATGAAACTTTTTCAAACGATAGCACATGAGCTGGAGTAAATTGTTGCACACTACTTACAAGTATACCTGGTGCCATTCAGAAAAACTTGTGATAGTATATGTGGATTAAGACAGGTGTTCTTCATTACAATCTGATACTATAAGTTAAACTTTTCATCTGAAACTTTATTTTCAGACCAATCGTAATCGGGTTGATGACTGACAGTGTACTTTTTTAATATTGCACTAAGGGACCTCCAAAAAATAGGGACAACTTGAATTGTAAAGCTGAAGATACATTCAACTGAGTCATCAATTGACAAGCACAATGTTCCGTTATGGCCGCGGACGGATATACCAGGGTAATAGTCCATCATTTTACTTAGTATTCCATTTATACCCTTATAATAAGTGTTGTGAGAAGAATAATTTCCACCACATAGAATCGATGAAATTTTAAAATCAATGTTTTTTATGAAACAAAAATATAATTGAATTCCGTCCATGAAACTTTTTTAAACGATAGCACATGAGCTGGAGTAAATTGTTGCACATTACCTACATGTATTCCAGGTGCCATTCAGAAAAACTTGTGATAGTATATGTGGATTAAGACAGGTGTTCTTCATTACAATGTGAAACTATAAGTTAAACTTTGGATCTGAAACATTATTTTCAAACTAATCGCAATCGGGTTGATGACTGACAGTGTACTTTTTTAATATTGCACTAAGGGACCTCCGAAAAATAGGGACAACTTGAATTGTAAAGCTGAAGATACATTCAACCGAGTCATCAGTTGACAAGCACAATGTTCCGCTATGGTCACGGACGGATACACCAGGGTAATAGTCCATCATTTTACTTAGTATTCCATTTATACCCTTTTAATAAGTGTTATGAGAACAATAATTTCCACCACATAGAATCGATGAAATTTTAAAATTAATATTTTTTATTAAATAAAAATATAATTGAATTCCGTCCATGAAACTTTTTCAAAACATAGCACATGAGCTGGAGTACATTGTTGCACATTACGTACAAGTATACCAGGTGCCATTCAGAAAAACTTGTGATAGTATATGTGGATTAAGACAGGTGTTCTTCATTACAATCTGATTCTATAAGTTAAACATTGGATATGAAACATTATTTTCAAACCAATCGCAATCGGGTTGATGACTGACAGTGTACTTTTTTAATATTGCACTAAGGGACCTCCGAAAAGTAGGGACAACTTGAATTGTAAAGCTGAAGATACATTCAACCGAGTCATCAATTGACAAGCACAATGTTTCGCTATGGTCGCGGACGGATGTACCAGGGTAATAGTCCATCCTTTTACTTAGTATTCCATTTATACCCTTATAATAAGTTTTGTGAGAAGAATAATTTCCACCACATAGAATCGATGAAATTTTAAAATCAATGTTTTTTATGAAATAAAAATATAATTGAATTCCGTCCATGAAACTTTTTCAAACGATAGCACATGAGCTGGAGTAAATTGTTGCACATTACCTACATGTATTCCAGGTGCCATTCAGAAAAACTTGTGATAGTATATGTGGATTAAGACAGTTGTTCTTCATTACAATCTCATTCTATAAGTTAAACATTGGATCTGAAACATTATTTTCAAACCAATCGCAATCGGGTTGATGACTGACAGTGTACTTTTTTAATATTGCACTAAGGGACCTCCGAAAAATAGGGACAACTTGAATTGTAAAGCTGAAGATACATTCAACCGAGTCATCAATTGACAAGCACAATGTTCCGCTATGGTCGCGGACGGATATACCAGGGTAATAGTCCATCATTTTACTTAGTATTCCATTTATACCCTTATAATAAGTGTTGTGAGAAGAATAATTTCCACCACATAGAATCGATGAAATTTTAAAATCAATGTTTTTTATGAATTAAAAAAATAATTGAATTCCGTCCATGAAACGTTTTCAAACGATAGCACATGAGCTGGAGTAAATTGTTGCACATTACCTACATGTATACCAGGTGCCATTCAGAAAAACTTGTGATAGTATATGTGGATTAAGACAGGTGTTCTTCCTTACAATCTGATACTATAAGTTAAACTTTGGATCTGAAACATTATTTTCAAACCAATCGCAATCGGGTTGATGACTGACAGTGTACTTTTTTAATATTGCACTAAGGGGCCTCCGAAAAATAGGGACAACTTGAATTGTAAAGCTGAAGATACATTCAACCGAGTCATCAATTGACAAGCACAATGTTCCGCTATAGTCGCAGACGGATATACCAGGGTAATAGTCCACCCCTATAATAAGTGTTGTGAGAAGAATAATTTCCACCACATAGAATCGATGAAATTTTAAAATCAATGTTTTTTATGAAATAAAAATATAATTGAATTCCGTCCATGAAACTTTTTCAAACGATAGCACATGAGCTGGAGTAAATTGTTGCACATTACTTACAAGTATACCTGGTGCCATTCAGAAAAACTTGTGATAGTATATGTGGATTAGGACAGGTGTTCTTCATTACAATCTTATACTATAAGTTAAACTTTGGATCTGAAACTTTATTTTCAGACCAATCGTAATCGGGTTGATGACTGACAGTGTACTTTTTTAATATTGCACTAAGGGACCTCCGAAAAATAGGGACAACTTGAATTGTAAAGCGGAAGATACATTCAACCGAGTCATCAATTGACAAGCACAATATTTCGCTATGGTCGCGGACGGATATAGCAGGGTAATAGTCTATCCTTTTACTTAGTATTCCATATATACCCTTATAATAAGTGTTGTGAGAAGAATAATTTCCACCACATAGAATCGATGAAATTTTAAAATCAATGTTTTTTATGAAATAAAAATATAATTGAATTCCATCCATGAAACGTTTTCAAACGATAGCACACGAGCTGGAGTAAATTGTAGCACATTACCTACATGTATACCAGGTGCCATTCAGAAAAACTTGTGATAGTATATGTGGATTAAGACAGGTGTTCTTCATTACAATCTGATTCTATAAGTTAAACATTGGATCTGAAACATTATTTTCAAACCAATCGCAATCGGGTTGATGACTGACAGTGTACTTTTTTAATATTGCACCAAGGGGCCTCCGAAAAATAGGGACAACTTGAATTGTAAAGCTGAAGATACATTCAACCGAGTCATCAATTGACAAGCACAATGTTTCGCTATGGTCGCGGACGGATATACCAGGGTAATAGTCCATCATTTTACTTAGTATTCCATTTATACCCTTATAATAAGTGTTGTGAGAAGAATAATTTCCACCACATAGAATCGATGAAATTTTAAAATCAATTTTTTTTATGAAATAAAAATATAATTGAATTCCGTCCATGAAACTTTTTCAAACGATAGCACATGAGCTGGAGTAAATTGTTGCACATTACCTACATGTATTCCAGGTGCCATTCAGAAAAACTTGTGATAGTATATGTGGATTAAGACAGGTGTTCTTCATTACAATGTGAAACTATAAGTTAAACTTTGGATCTGAAACATTATTTTCAAACTTATCGCAATCGGGTTGATGACTGACAGTGTACTTTTTTAATATTGCACTAAGGGACCTCCGAAAAATAGGGACAACTTGAATTGTAAAGCTGAAGATACATTCAACCGAGTCATCAGTTGACAAGCACAATGTTCCGCTATGGTCACGGACGGATACACCAGGGTAATAGTCCATCATTTTACTTAGTATTCCATTTATACCCTTTTAATAAGTGTTATGAGAACAATAATTTCCACCACATAGAATCGATGAAATTTTAAAATTAATATTTTTTATTAAATAAAAATATAATTGAATTCCGTCCATGAAACTTTTTCAAAATATAGCACATGAGCTGGAGTACATTGTTGCACATTACGTACAAGTATACCAGGTGCCATTAAGAAAAACTTGTGATAGTATATGTGGATTAAGACAGGTGTTCTTCATTACAATCTGATTCTATAAGTTAAACATTGGATCTGAAACATTATTTTCAAACCAATCGCAATCGGGTTGATGACTGACAGTGTACTTTTTTAATATTGCACTAAGGGACCTCCGAAAAATAGGGACAACTTGAATTGTAAAGCTGAAGATACATTCAACCGAGTCATCAATTGACAAGCACAATGTTCCGCTATGGTCGCGGATGGATATACCAGGGTAATAGTCCATCATTTTACTTAGTATTCCATTTATACCCTTTTAATAAGTGTTGTGAGAAGAATAATTTCCACCACATAGAATCGATGAAATTTTAAAATCAATGTTTTTTATGAAATAAAAATATAATTGAATTCCGTCCATGAAACGTTTTCAAACGATAGCACATGAGCTGGAGTAAATTGTTGCACATTACCTACATGTATAACAGGTGCCATTCAGAAAAACTTGTGATAGTATATGTGGATTAAGACAGGTGTTCTTCATTACAATCTGATACTATAAGTTAAACTTTGGATCTGAAACATTATTTTCAAACCCATCGCAATCGGGTTGATGACTGACAGTGTACTTTTTTAATATTGCACTAAGGGGCCTCCGAAAAATAGGGACAACTTGAATTGTAAAGCTGAAGATACATTCAACCGAGTCATCAATTGACAAGCACAATGTTTCGCTATGGTCGCGGACGGATATACCAGGGTAATAGTCCATCATTTTACTTAGTATTCCATTTATACCCTTATAATAAGTGTTGTGAGAAGAATAATTTCCACCACATAGAATCGATGAAATTTTAAAATCAATGTTTTTTATGAAATAAAAATATAATTGAATTCCGTCCATGAAACTTTTTCAAACGATAGCACATGAGCTGGAGTAAATTGTTGCACATTACTTACAAGTATACCTGGTGCCATTCAGAAAAACTTGTGATAGTATATGTGGATTAAGACAGGTGTTCTTCATTACAATCTGATTCTATAAGTTAAACATTGGATCTGAAACATTATTTTCAAACCAATCGCAATCGGGTTGATGACTGACAGTGTACTTTTTTAATATTGCACTAAGGGGCCTCCGAAAAATAGGGACAACTTGAATTGTAAAGCTGAAGATACATTCAACCGAGTCATCAATTGACAAGCACAATGTTTCGCTATGGTCGCGGACGGATATAGCAGGGTAATAGTCCATCATTTTACTTAGTATTCCATTTATACCCTTATAATAAGTGTTGTGAGAAGAATAATTTCCACCACATAGAATCGATGAAGTTTTAAAATCAATGTTTTTTATGAAATAAAAATATAATTGAATTCCGTCCATGAAACGTTTTCAAATGATAACACATGAGCTGGAGTAAATTGTTGCACATTACCTACATGTATACCAGGTGCCATTCAGAAAAACTTGTGATAGTATATGTGGATTAAGACAGGTGTTCTTCATTACAATCTGATACTATAAGTTAAACTTTGGATCTGAAACATTATTTTCAAACCAATCGCAATCGGGTTGATGACTGACAGTGTACTTTTTTAATATTGCACTAAGGGACCTCCGAAAAATAGGGACAACTTGAATTGTAAAGCTGAAGATACATTCAACCGAGTCATCAATTGACAAGCACAATGTTCCGCTACGGTCACGGACGGATATACCAGGGTAATAGTCCATCATTTTACTTAGTATTCCATTTATACCCTTTTAATAAGTGTTATGAGAACAATAATTTCCACCACATAGAATCGATGAATTTTTAAAATTAATATTTTTTATTAAATAAAAATATAATTGAATTCCGTCCATGAAACTTTTTCAAACGATAGCACATGAGCTGGAGTACATTGTTGCACATTACTTACAAGTATACCAGGTGCCATTCAGAAAAACTTGTGATAGTATATGTGGATTAAGACAGGTGTTCTTCATTACAATCTGATACTATAAGTTAAACTTTGGATCCGAAACTTTATTTTCAGACCAATCGTAATTGGGTTGATGACTGACAGTGTACTTTTTTAATATTGCACTAAGGGACCTCCGAAAAATACGGACAACTTGAATTGTAAAGCTGAAGATACATTCAACCGAGTCATTAATTGACAAGCACAATGTTCCGCTATGGTCGCGGACGGATATACCAGGGTAATAGTCCATCATTTTACTTAGTATTCCATTTAAACCCTTATAATAAGTGTTATGAGAACAATAATTTCCACCACATAGAATCGATGAAATTTTAAAATCCATGTTTTTTTTGAAATAAAAATATAATTGAATTCCGTCCATGAAACTTTTTCAAACGATAGCACATGAGCTGGAGTAAATTGTTGCACATTACCTACATGTATGCCAGGTACCATTCAGAAAAACTTGTGATAGTATATGTGGATTAAGACAGGTGTTCTTCATTACAATCTGATACTATAAGTTAAACTTTGGATCTGAAACTTTATTTTCAAACCAATCGTAATCGGGTTGATGACTGACAGTGTACTTTTTTAATATTGCACTAAGGGACCTCCGAAAAATAGGGACAACTTGAATTGTAAAGCTGAAGATACATTCAACTGAGTCATCAATTGACAAGCACAATGTTCCGTTATGGTCGCAGACGGATATACCAGGGTAATAGTCCATCATTTTACTTAGTATTCCATTTATACCCTTATAATAAGTGTTATGAGAACAATAATTTCCACCACATAGAATCGATGAAATTTTAAAATCAATGTTTTTTATGAAATAAAAATATAATTGAATTCCGTCCATGAAACTTTTTCAAAAGAAAGCACATGAGCTGGAGTACATTGTTGCACATTACCTACAAGTATACCAGGTGCCATTCAGAAAAACATGTGATAGTATATGTGGATTGAGACAAGTGTTCTTCATTACAATCTGATACTATAAGTTAAACTTTGGATCTGAAACTTTATTTTCAGACCAATCGTAATCGGGTTGATGACTGACAGTGGACTTTTTTAATATTGCACTAAGGGACCTCCGAAAAATAGGGAAAACTTGAATTGTAAAGCTGAAGATACATTCAACCGAGTCATCAATTGACAAGCACAATGTTCCGCTATGGTCGCAGACGGATATACCAGGGTAATAGTCCATCATTTTACTTAGTATTCCATTTATACCCTTATAATAAGTGTTATGAGAACAATAATTTCAACCACATAGAATCGATGAAATTTTAAAATCTATGTTTTTATGAAATAAAAATATAATTGAATTCCGTCCATGAAACTTTTTCAAACGATAGCACATGAGCTAGAGTAAATTGTTGCACATTACCTACATGTATACCAGGTGCCATTCAGAAAAACTTGTGATAGTATATGTGGATTAAGACAGGTGTTCTTCATTACAATCTGATACTATAAGTTAAACTTTGGATCTAAAACATTATTTTCAAACCAATCGTAATCGGGTTGATGACTGACAGTGTACTATTTCAATATTGCACTAAGGGACCTCCGAAAAATAGGGACAACATGAATTGTAAAGCTGAAGATACATTCAACCGAGTCATCAATTGACAAGCACAATGTTCCTCTATGGTCGCAGACGGATATACCAGGGTAATAGTCCATCATTTTACTTAGTATTCCATTTATACCCTTATAATAAGTGTTATGAGAACAATAATTTCCACCACATAGAATCGATGAAATTTTAAAATCAATATTTTTATGAAATAAAAATATAATTGAATTCCGTCCATGAAACTTTTTCAAACAATAGCACATGAGCTGGAGTAAATTGTTGCACGTTACTTACAAGTATACCACGTGCCATTCAGAAAAACTTGTGATAGTATATGTGGATTAAGACAGGTGTTCTTCATTACAATCTGATACTATAAGTTAAACTTTGGATCTGAAACTTTATTTTCAGACCAATCGTAATCGGGTTGATGACTGATAGTGTACTTTTTTAATATTGCACTAAGGGACCTCCGAAAAATAGGGACAACTTGAATTGTAAAGCTGAAGATACATTCAACCGAGTCATCAATTGACAAGCACAATGTTCTGCTATGGTCGCGGACGGATATACGAGGGTAATAGTCCATCATTTTACTTAGTATTCCATTTATACCCTTATAATAAGTGTTGTGAGAAGAATAATTTCCACCACATAGAATTGATGAAATTTTAAAATCAATGTTTTTTATGAAATAAAAATATAATTGAATTCCGTCCATGAAACGTTTTAAAACGATAGCACATGAGCTGGAGTAAATTGTTGCACATTACCTACATGTATACCAGGTGCCATTCAGAAAAACTTGTGATAGTATATGTGGATTAAGACAGGTGTTCTTCATTACAATCTGATACTATAAGTTAAACTTTGGATCTGAAACATTATTTTCAGACCAATCGCAATCGGGTTGATGACTGACAGTGTACTTTTTTAATATTGCACTAAGGGACCTCCGAAAAATAGGGACAACTTAAATTGTAAAGCTGAAGATACATTCAACCGAGTCATCAATTGACAAGCACAATGTTCCGCTACGGTCACGGACGGATATACCAGGGTAATAGTCCATCATTTTACTTAGTATTCCATTTATACCCTTTTAATAAGTGTTATGAGAACAATAATTTCCACCACATAGAATCGATGAAATTTTAAAATCAATGTTTTTTATGAAATAAAAATATAATTGAATTCCGTCAATGAAACTTTTTCAAACAATAGCACATGAGCTAGAGTAAATTGTTGCACGTTACTTACAAGTATACCACGTGCCATTCAGAAAAACTTGTGATAGTATATGTGGATTAAGACAGGTGTTCTTCATTACAATCTGATACTATAAGTTAAACTTTGGATCTGAAACTTTATTTTCAGACCAATCGTAATCGGGTTGATGACTGATAGTGTACTTTTTTAATATTGCACTAAGGGACCTCCGAAAAATAGGGACAACTTGAATTGTAAAGCTGAAGATACATTCAACCGAGTCATCAATTGACAAGCACAATGTTCTGCTATGGTCGCGGACGGATATACGAGGGTAATAGTCCATCATTTTACTTAGTATTCCATTTATACCCTTATAATAAGTGTTGTGAGAAGAATAATTTCCACCACATAGAATCGATGAAATTTTGAAATCAATGTTTTTTATGAAATAAAAATATAATTGAATTCCGTCAATGAAACTTTTTCAAACGATAGCACATGAGCTGGAGTAAATTGTTGCACATTACCTACAAGTATACCAGGTGCCATTCAGAAAAACTTGTGATAGTATATGTGGATTAAGACAGGTGTTCTTCATTACAATCTGATACTATAAGTTAAACTTTGGATCTGAAACTTTATTTTCAGACCAATCGTAATCGGGTTGATGACTGATAGTGTACTTTTTTAATATTGCACTAAGGGACCTCCGAAAAATAGGGACAACTTGAATTGTAAAGCTGAAGATACATTCAACCGAGTCATCAATTGACAAGCACAATGTTCTGCTATGGTCGCGGATGGATATACGAGGGTAATAGTCCATCATTTTACTTAGTATTCCATTTATACCCTTATAATAAGTGTTGTGAGAAGAATAATTTCCACCACATAGAATCGATGAAATTTTAAAATCAATGTTTTTTATGAAATAAAAATATAATTGAATTCCGTCCATGAAACGTTTTCAAACGATAGCACATGAGCTGGAGTAAATTGTTGCACATTACCTACAAGTATACCAGGTGCCATTCAGAAAAACTTGTGATAGTATATGTGGATTAAGACAGGTGTTCTTCATTACAATATGATACTATAAGTTAAACTTTGGATCTGAAACTTTATTTTCAGACCAATCGTAATCGGGTTGATGACTGACAGTGTACTTTTTTAATATTGCACTAAGGGACCTCCGAAAAATAGGGACAACTTAAATTGTAAAGCTGAAGATACATTCAACCGAGTCATCAATTGACAAGCACAATGTTCTGCTATGGTCGCGGACGGATATACGAGGGTAATAGTCCATCATTTTTCTTAGTATTCCATTTATACCCTCATTATAAGTGTTGTGAGAAGAATAATTTCCACCACATAGAATCGATGAAATTTTGAAATCAATGTTTTTTATGAAATAAAAATATAATTGAATTCCGTCAATGAAACTTTTTCAAACAATAGCACATGAGCTGGAGTAAATTGTTGCACGTTACTTACAAGTATACCACGTGCCATTCAGAAAAACTTGTGATAGTATATGTGGATTAAGACAGGTGTTCTTCATTACAATCTGATACTATAAGTTAAACTTTGGATCTGAAACTTTATTTTCAGACCAATCGTAATCGGGTTGATGACTGATAGTGTACTTTTTTAATATTGCACTAAGGGACCTCCGAAAAATAGGGACAACTTGAATTGTAAAGCTGAAGATACATTCAACCGAGTCATCAATTGACAAGCACAATGTTCTGCTATGGTCGCGGATGGATATACGAGGGTAATAGTCCATCATTTTACTTAGTATTCCATTTATACCCTTATAATAAGTGTTGTGAGAAGAATAATTTCCACCACATAGAATCGATGAAATTTTAAAATCAATGTTTTTTATGAAATAAAAATATAATTGAATTCCGTCCATGAAACGTTTTCAAACGATAGCACATGAGCTGGAGTAAATTGTTGCACATTACCTACAAGTATACCAGGTGCCATTCAGAAAAACTTGTGATAGTATATGTGGATTAAGACAGGTGTTCTTCATTACAATCTGATACTATAAGTTAAACTTTGGATCTGAAACTTTATTTTCAGACCAATCGTAATCGGGTTGATGACTGACAGTGTACTTTTTTAATATTGCACTAAGGGACCTCCGAAAAATAGGGACAACTTAAATTGTAAAGCTGAAGATACATTCAACCGAGTCATCAATTGACAAGCACAATGTTCTGCTATGGTCGCGGACGGATATACGAGGGTAATAGTCCATCATTTTACTTAGTATTCCATTTATACCCTTTTAATAAGTGTTGTGAGAAGAATAATTTCCACCACATAGAATCGATGAAATTTTAAAATCAATGTTTTTTATGAAATAAAAATATAATTGAATTCCGTCAATGAAACTTTTTCAAACAATAGCACATGAGCTAGAGTAAATTGTTGCACGTTACTTACAAGTATACCACGTGCCATTCAGAAAAACTTGTGATAGTATATGTGGATTAAGACAGGTGTTCTTCATTACAATCTGATACTATAAGTTAAACTTTGGATCTGAAACTTTATTTTCAGACCAATCGTAATCGGGTTGATGACTGATAGTGTACTTTTTTAATATTGCACTAAGGGACCTCCGAAAAATAGGGACAACTTGAATTGTAAAGCTGAAGATACATTCAACCGAGTCATCAATTGACAAGCACAATGTTCTGCTATGGTCACGGACGGATATACGAGGGTAATAGTCCATCATTTTACTTAGTATTCCATTTATACCCTTATAATAAGTGTTGTGAGAAGAATAATTTCCACCACATAGAATCGATGAAATTTTAAAATCAATGTTTTTTATGAAATAAAAATATAATTGAATTCCGTCCATGAAACGTTTTCAAACGATAGCACATGAGCTGGAGTAAATTGTTGCACATTACCTACATGTATACCAGGTGCCATTCAGAAAAACTTGTGATAGTATATGTGGATTAAGACTGGTGTTCTTCATTACAATCTGATACTATAAGTTAAACTTTGGATCTGAAACATTATTTTCAAACCAATCGCAATCGGGTTGATGACTGACAGTGTACTTTTTTAATATTGCACTAAGGGACCTCCGAAAAATAGGGACAACCTGAATTGTAAAGCTGAAGATACATTCAACCGAGTCATCAATTGACAAGCACAATGTTCTGCTATGGTCGCGTACGGATATACCAGGGTAATAGTCCATCATTTTACTTAGTATTCCATTTATACCCTTATAATAAGTGTTGTGAGAAGAAAACTTTCCACCACATAGAATCGATGAAATTTTAAAATCAATGTTTTATTTGAAATAAAAATATAATTGAATTCCGTCCATGAAACGTTTTCAAACGATAGCACATGATTTGGAGTAAATTATTGCACATTACCTACATGTATACCGGGTGCCATTCAGAAAAACTTGTGATAGTATATGTGGATTAAGACAGGTGTTCTTCATTACAATCTGATTCTATAAGTTAAACATTGGATCTGAAACATTATTTTCAAACCAATCGCAATCGGGTTGATGACTGACAGTGTACTTTTTTAATATTGCACTAAGGGACCTCCGAAAAATAGGGACAACTTGAATTGTAAAGCTGAAGATACATTCAACCGAGTCATCAATTGACAAGCACAATGTTCTGCTATGGTCACGGATGGATATACGAGGGTAATAGTCCATCATTTTACTTAGTATTCCATTTATACCCTTATAATAAGTGTTGTGAGAAGAATAATTTCCACCACATAGAATCGATGAAATTTTAAAATCAATGTTTTTTATGAAATAAAAATATAATTGAATTCCGTCCATGAAACGTTTTCAAACGATAGCACATGAGCTGGAGTAAATTGTTGCACATTACCTACAAGTATACCAGGTGCCATTCAGAAAAACTTGTGATAGTATATGTGGATTAAGACAGGTGTTCTTCATTACAATCTGATACTATAAGTTAAACTTTGGATCTGAAACTTTATTTTCAGACCAATCGTAATCGGGTTGATGACTGACAGTGTACTTTTTTAATATTGCACTAAGGGACCTCCGAAAAATAGGGACAACTTAAATTGTAAAGCTGAAGATACATTCAACCGAGTCATCAATTGACAAGCACAATGTTCTGCTATGGTCGCGGACGGATATACGAGGGTAATAGTCCATCATTTTACTTAGTATTCCATTTATACCCTTATAATAAGTGTTGTGAGAAGAATAATTTCCACCACATAGAATCGATGAAATTTTAAAATCAATGTTTTTTATGAAATAAAAATATAATTGAATTCCGTCAATGAAACTTTTTCAAACGATAGCACATGAGCTGGAGTAAATTGTTGCACATCACTTACAAGTATACCACGTGCCATTCAGAAAAACTTGTGATAGTATATGTGGATTAAGACAGGTGTTCTTCATTACAATCTGATACTATAAGTTAAACTTTGGATCTGAAACTTTATTTTCAGACCAATCGTAATCGGGTTGATGACTGATAGTGTACTTTTTTAATATTGCACTAAGGGACCTCCGAAAAATAGGGACAACTTGAATTGTAAAGCTGAAGATACATTCAACCGAGTCATCAATTGACAAGCACAATGTTCTGCTATGGTCGCGGACGGATATACGAGGGTAATAGTCCATCATTTTACTTAGTATTCCATTTATACCCTTATAATAAGTGTTGTGAGAAGAATAATTTCCACCACATAGAATCGATGAAATTTTAAAATCAATGTTTTTTATGAAATAAAAATATAATTGAATTCCGTCCATGAAACGTTTTCAAACGATAGCACATGAGCTGGAGTAAATTGTTGCACATTACCTACATGAATACCAGGTGCCATTCAGAAAAACTTGTGATAGTATATGTGGATTAAGACTGGTGTTCTTCATTAAAATCTGATACTATAAGTTAAACTTTGGATCTGAAACATTATTTTCAAACCAATCGCAATCGGGTTGATGACTGACAGTGTACTTTTTTAATATTGCACTAAGGGACCTCCGAAAAATAGGGACAACCTGAATTGTAAAGCTGAAGATACATTCAACCGAGTCATCAATTGATAATCACAATGTTCCGCTATAGTCGCAGACGGATATACCAGGGTAATAGTCCATCATTTTACTTAGTATTCCATTTATACCCTTATAATAAGTGTTATGAGAACAATAATTTCCACCACATAGAATCGATGAAATTTTAAAATCAATGTTTTTATGAAATAAAAATATAATTGAATTCCGTCCATGAAACTTTTTCAAACAATAGCACATGAGCTGGAGTAAATTGTTGCACGTTACTTACAAGTATACCACGTGCCATTCAGAAAAACTTGTGATAGTATATGTGGATTAAGACAGGTGTTCTTCATTACAATCTGATACTATAAGTTAAACTTTGGATCTGAAACTTTATTTTCAGACCAATCGTAATCGGGTTGATGACTGATAGTGTACTTTTTTAATATTGCACTAAGGGACCTCCGAAAAATAGGGACAACTTGAATTGTAAAGCTGAAGATACATTCAACCGAGTCATCAATTGACAAGCACAATGTTCTGCTATGGTCGCGGACGAATATACGAGGATAATAGTCCATCATTTTACTTAGTATTCCATTTATACCCTTATAATAAGTGTTGTGAGAAGAATAATTTCCACCACATAGAATCGATGAAATTTTAAAATCAATGTTTTTTATGAAATAAAAATATAATTGAATTCCGTCCATGAAACGTTTTCAAGCGATAGCACATGAGCTTGAGTAAATTGTTGCACATTACCTACATGTATACCAGGTGTCATTCAGAAAAACTTGTGATAGTATATGTGGATTAAGACAGGTGTTCTTCATTACAATCTGATACTATAAGTTAAACTTTGGATCTGAAACATTATTTTCAAACCAATCGCAATCGGGTTGATGACTGACAGTGTACTTTTTTAATATTGCACTAAGGGACCTCCGAAAAATAGGGACAACTAAAATTGTAAAGCTGAAGATACATTCAACCGAGTCATCAATTGACAAGCACAATATTCCGCTACGGTCACGGACGGATATACCAGGGTAATAGTCCATCATTTTACTTAGTATTCCATTTATACCCTTTTAATAAGCGTTATGAGAACAATAATTTCCACCACATAGAATCGATGAAATTTTAAAATCAATGTTTTTTATGAAATAAAAATATAATTGAATTCCGTCAATGAAACTTTTTCAAACGATAGCACATGAGCTGGAGTAAATTGTTGCACATCACTTACAAGTATACCACGTGCCATTCAGAAAAACTTGTGATAGTATATGTGGATTAAGACAGGTGTTCTTCATTATAATCTGATACTATAAGTTAAACTTTGGATCTGAAACTTTATTTTCAGACCAATCGTAATCGGGTTGATGACTGATAGTGTACTTTTTTAATATTGCACTAAGGGACCTCCGAAAAATAGGGACAACTTGAATTGTAAAGCTGAAGATACATTCAACCGAGTCATCAAATGACAAGCACAATGTTCTGCTATGGTCGCGGACGGATATACCAGGGTAATAGTCCATCATTTTACTTAGTATTCCATTTATACCCTTATAATAAGTGTTGTGAGAAGAATAATTTCCACCACATAGAATCGATGAAATTTTAAAATCAATGTTTTTTATGAAATAAAAATATAATTGAATTCCGTCCATGAAACGTTTTCAAACGATAGCACATGAGTTGGAGTAAATTGTTGCACATTACCTACATGTATACCGGGTGCCATTCAGAAAAACTTGTGATAGTATATGTGGATTAAGACAGGTGTTCTTCATTACAATCTGATACTATAAGTTAAACTTTGGATCTGAAACATTATTTTCAAACCAATCGCAATCGGGTTGATGACTAACAGTGTACTTTTTTAATATTGCACTAAGGGACCTCCGAAAAATAGGGACAACTTGAATTGTAAAGCTGAAGATACATTCAACCGAGTCATCAATTGACAAGCACAATGTTCCGCTATAGTCGCAGACGGATATACCAGGGTAATAGTCCACCCCTATAATAAGTGTTATGAGAACAATAATTTCCACCACATAGAATCGATGAATTTTAAAATCAATGTTTTTTATGAAATACAAATATAATTGAATTCCGTCCATGAAACGTTTTCAAACGATAGCACATGAGCTGGAGTAAATTGTTGCACATTACCTACATGTATACCAGGTGCCGTTCAGAAAAACTTGTGATTGTATATGTGGATGAAGACAGGTGTTCTTCATTACAATCTGATACTATAAGTTAAACTTTGGATCTGAAACATTATTTTCAAACCAATCGCAATTGGTTTGATGACTAACAGTGTACTTTTTTAATATTGCACTAAGGGACCTCCGAAAAATAGGGACAACTTGAATTGTAAAGCTGAAGATACATTCAACCGAGTCATCAATTGACAAGCACAATGTTCCGCTATAGTCGCAGACGGATATACCAGGGTAATAGTCCATCATTTTACTTAGTATTCCATTTATACCCTTATAATAAGTGTTATGAGAACAATAATTTCCACCACATAGAATCGATGAAATTTTAAAATCAATGTTTTTTATGAAATAAAAATATAATTGAATTCCGTCCATGAAACTTTTTCAAACGATAGCACATGAGCTGGAGTAAATTGTTGCACATCACTTACAAGTAGACCAGGTGCCATTCAGAAAAACTTGTGATAGTATATGTGGATTAAGACAGGTGTTCTTCATTACAATCTAATACTATAAGTTAAACTTTGGATCTGAAACTTTATTTTCAGACCAATCGTAATCGGGTTGATGACAAACATTGTACTTTTTTAATATTGCACTAAGGGACCTCCGAAAAATAGGGACAACTTGAATTGTAAAGCTGAAGATACATTCAACCGAGTCATCGATTGAGAAGCACAATGTTCCGCTATGGTCGCGGACAGATATACCAGGGTAATAGTCCATCATTTTACTTAGTATTCCATTTATACCCCTTTAATAAGTGTTATGAGAACAATAATTTCCACCACATAGAATCGATGAAATTTTAAAATCAATGTTTTTTTATGAAATAAAAATATAATTGAATTCCGTCCATGAAACATTTTCAAACGATAGCACATGAGCTGGAGTAAATTGTTGCACATTACTTACAAGTATACCAGGTGCCATTCAGAAAAACTTGTGATAGTATATGTGGATTAAGACAGGTGTTCTTCATTACAATCTGATACTATAAGTTAAACTTTGGATCTGAAACATTATTTTCAGACCAATCGTAATCGGGTTGATGACTGACAGTGTACTTTTTTAATATTGCACTAAGGGACCTCCGAAAAATAGGGACAACTTGAATTGTAAAGCTGAAGATACATTCAACCAAGTCATCAATTGACAAGCACAATGTTCCGCTATGGTCACGGACGGATATACCAGGGTAATAGTCCATCATTTTACTTAGTATTCCATTTATACCCTTATAATAAGTGATATGAGAACAATAATTTCCACCACATAGAATCGATGAAATTTTAAAATCAATATTTTTTATGAAATAAAAATATAATTGAATTCCGTCCATGAATCTTTTTCAAATGATAGCACATGATCTGGTGTAAATTGTTGCACATTACTTACAAGTATACCAGGTGCCATTCAGAAAAACTTGTGATAGTATATGTGGATTATGACGAGTTTCTTCATTACAATATGATACTATAAGTTAAACTTTGGATCTGAAACTTTATTTTTAGACCAATCGTAATCGGGTTGGGGACTGACAGCGTACTCTTTTAATATTTCACATAGGGACCTCCAAAAAATAGGGACAACTTGAATTGTAAAGCTGAAGATACATTCAACCGAGTCATCAATGGACAAGCACAATGTTCCGCTATGGTCGTGGACGGATATACCAGGGTAATAGTCCATCATTTTACTTAGTATTCCATTTATACCCCTATAATAAGTGTTATGGGAACAATAATTTCAACCACATAGAATCGATGAAACTATACCACAATGATCCGCTATGATTATAGATGGATATACCGGGGTAATAGTCCATCATTTTACTTAGTGTTCCATTTATACCCTTACAATAAGTGTTATGAGAACAATAATTTCCACCACATAGAATCGATGAAATTATAAAATCAATATTTTTTATGTAATAAAAATATAATTGAATTTCATCCATGAATCTTTTTAAAACGATAGAACATGAGTTGGAGTAAATTGTTGCACTTACTTACAAGTATAATAGGTGCCTTTAAAAAACACTTGTGAAAGTATATGTGGATTAAGACGAGTTTCTTCCTTACAATCTGATACTATAAGTTAAACTTTGGATCTGTAACTTTATTTTCAGACCAATCGTAATCGGGTTGGTGACTGACATTGTACTTTTCTAATATTGCACTTAGGGACCTCTGGAAAATAGGGTGAACATGAATTGTAAAATTGAAGATATATTCAATTGAGTCATCTATTGAAGACCACAATGTTCCGCTATGGTCATGGACGGATATACCGGGGTAATAGTCAATCATTTGACTTAGTATTCAGTTTATACCCTTATAATAAGTGTTATGATAACAATAATTTCCACCACATAGAATCGATGAAATTTTTAAATTTAACTATTTTATGAAATAAAAACGTAATTGAATTCCATCCAAGAAACTTTTTCAAGCGATAGCACATGAGCTGGGGTAAATTGTTGCACATTACTTACAAGTATACCAAGTGCCATTAAGAAAAACTTGTGATAGTATTTGTGGATTAAGACGAGTTTCTTCATTACAATCTGATTCTATAAGTTGAACTTTGGATCTGAAACTTTATTTTCAGACCAATCGTATTCGGGTTGGTGACTGACAGTGTACATTTTTAATATTGCACTTAGGGACCTGCGGAAAATAGGGAAAACTTGAATTGTAAAACTGAAGATATATTCAACTGAGTCATCAATTGACAACCTCAATGTTCTGCTATGGTCATGGATGGATATAGCGGGGTAATAGTCCATCATTTTACTTGGTATTCCATTTATACCTTACGATAAGTGTTATGAGAACAATAATTTCCACCACATAGAATGGTGAAATTTTAAAATCAAAGTTTTTTATGAATTAAAAATATAATTGAATTTCATCCATGGAACTTTTTAAAGAGATAGCACATGAGTTGGAGTAAATTGTTGTCATTACTTACAAGTATACCAGGTGCCATTAAGTAAAACTTGTGATAGTATATGTGGATCAAGACGAGTTTCTTCATTACAATCTGACACTATAAGTTAAACTTTGGATCTGAAACTTTATTTTCAGACCAATCGTTATCAGGTTGGTGACTGACAGTGTACTTTTTTTAATATTGCACTTAGGGACCTCCAAAAAGTAGGGAGAACTTTATTTGTATTACTGAAGATATATTCATTTGAGTCATCAATTGATGACCACAATGTTCCGCTATGGTCATGGACGGACATACTGGGGTAATAGTCAGTAAATTTACTTAGTATTTCGATTATACGCTTATGATAAGTGTTATGAGAATAATAATTTCCACCACATAGATCGATGAAATTTTATAATTAATGTATTTTATGAAAAAAATATATAATTGAATTCCGTCCAGAAAACCTTTTAAAGCGATAGCACATGAGCTAGAGTAAATTTTTGCAAATTACTTACAAGTATACCAGGTGCCCTTAAGAAAAACATGTGAAAGTATTTGTGGATTAAGACGAGTTTCTTCATTACAATCTGATACTATAAGTTAAAATTTGAATATGAAACTTTATTTTCAGACCAATCGTAATCGTGTTGGTTACTGACAGTGTACTTTTTTAATATTGCACTTGGGGACCTCTGGAAAATAGAGAGAACATGAATTGTAAAACTGAAGATATATTCAATTGGGTCATCAATTGACGACCACAATGTTCCGCTATGGTCATGGACGGATATACCGGGGTAATAGTCCATCATTTTACTTAGTATTCCATTTACACCCTTACGATAAGTGTTGTGGGAACAATAAATTCCACCACATAGAATCGATGAAATTTTAAAATCAAAGTTTTTTATTCAATAAAAATATAATTGAATTCCGTCCATGAAACTTTTTCAAGAAATAATACATGAGCTGGAGTAAATTGTTGCACATTACTTACAAGTATACCAGGTGCCATTCAGAAAAACTTGTGTTAGTATATGTGGATTAAGACGAGTTTCTTCATTACAATCTGATACTAGAAGTTAAACTTTGGACATGAAACTTTATTTTTAGACCAATCGTAATTAGGTTGGTGGGTGACAGTGTACTTTTTTAATATTGCACTTAGGGACCTCTGGAAAATAGCAAGAACATGAATTGTAATACTGAAGATATATTGAATTGAGTCATCAATTGACGACCACAATGTTCGGCTATGGTCATGGACGGATATACTGGGGTAATAGTCCATCATTTTACCTAGTATTCCATTTATACCTTTACGATAAATGTAATGAGAAAAATAATTTCCACCACATAGAATTGATGAAATTTTAAAATCAAATTTTTTTATGTAATAAAAATATAATTGAACTCTGTCCATGAATATATTTAAAGCGATATCACATGAGTCGGAGTAAATTGTTGCACATTACTTACAAGTATACCAGGTGCCATTCAGAAAAACTTGTGAAAGTATATGTGAATTAAGACAAGTTTCTTCATTACAATCTGATACTATAAGTTAAACTTTGTATCTGAAACTTTATTTTCTGACCAATCGTAATCGGGTTGGTGACTGACAATATACTTTTTTATTATTGCACTGAGGGACCTCCGGAAAATAGGGAGAATTTGAATCGTAAAAATCAAGATATACTCAACCGAGTCATCAATTGATGACCACAATGTTCCGCTATGGTCATGGATGGATATGCCGTGGTAATAGTCCATAATTTGACTTAGTATTCCATTTATACCCTTATGATAAGTGTTATGACAACAATAATTTCCACCACATACATTCGATGAAATTTTAAAATCAACGTTTTTTATGAAATAAAAATATAATTGAATTCCGTCACTGAAACTTTTTAAAGCAATTGCACATAAGCTGGAGTAAATTGTTGCACATTATTTACAAGTATACCAGGTGCCATTCAGAAAACTTGTGATAGTATATGTGGAATAAGACGAGTTTCTTCATTACAATCTGATACTATAATTTAAACTTTGGGTATGAAACTTTATTTTGAGACCAATCATAATCGGGTTGGTAACTGACAGTGTACTTTTTAATATTGCACTTAGGGACTCTGGAAAGTAGGGAGATCATGAATTGATAAACTGAAGATATATTCAATTGAGTCATCAATTGATGACCTCAATGTTCCGCTATGGTCATGGACGGATATACCGGGGTAATAGTCCATCATTTTACTTAGTATTCCATTTACACCCTTACGATAAGTGTTATGAGAACAATAATTTCCACCACAGAGAATCGATGAAATTTTAAAATCAATGTTTTTAATGAAATAAAAATATAATTGAATTCCATCCATAAAACCTTTTAAAGCGATAGCACATGAGCTGGAGCAAATTGTTGCACATTACTTACAAGTATACCAGGTGCCATTAAGAAAAACTTGTGAAAGAATATGTGGATTAAGACGAGTTTCTTCCTTACAATCTGATACTATAAGTTAAACTTTGGATCTGAAACTTTATTTTCAGACGAATCGTAATCGGGTTGGTGAACGACAGCGTACTTTTTTAATATATCACATAGGGCCTCCAAAAAATAGGGAGAATTTGAATTGTAAAACTCGAGATATATTCAACCGAATCATCAATTGACGACCACAATGTTCCACTATAGCCATGGATGGATATACCGGGGTAATAGTCCATCATTTTACTTAGTATTCCATTTACACCCTCACGATAAGTGTTATGAGAACAATAATTTCCACCACATAGAATCGATGAAATTTTAAAATCAATGTTTTTTATGAAATAAAATTTCAATAGAATTCCGTCCGTGAAACCTTTTTCAAGCGATAGCACATGAGCTGGGGTAAATTGTTGCACATTACTTACAAGTATACCAAGTGCCATTAAGAAAAACTTGTGATAGTATTTGTGGATTAAGACGAGTTTCTTCATTACAATCTGATTCTATAAGTTGAACTTTGGATCTGAAACTTTATTTTCAGACCAATCGTATTCGGGTTGATGACTGACAGTGTACTTTTTTAATATTGCACTAAGGGACCTCCGAAAAATAGGGACAACTTGAATTGTAATGCTGAAGATACATTCAACCGAGTCATCAATTGACAAGCACAATGTTCCGTTATGGTCGCGGACGGATATACCAGGGTAAGAGTCCATCATTTTACTTAGTATTCCATTTATACCCTTATAATAAGTGTTATGAGAACAATAATTTCCACCACATAGAATCGATGAAATTTTAAAATCAGTGTTTTTTATGAAATAAAAATATAATTGAATTCTGTCCATGAAACTTTTTCAAAAGGTAGCACATGAGCTGGAGTACATTGTTGCACATTACTTACAAGTATACCAGGTGCCATTCAGAAAAACTTGTGATAGTATATGTGGATTAAGACGAGTTTCTTCGTTACAATATGGTCCTATAAGTTAAACTTTGGATCTAAAACTTTATTTTCAGGCGAATCGTAATCGGGTTGGTGACTGACAGTGTACATTTTTAATATTGCACTTAGGTACCTGCGGAAAATAGGGAAAACTTGAATTGTAAAACTGAAGATATATTCAACTGATTCATCAATTGACAACCTCAATGTTCTGCTATGGTCATGGATGGATATAGCGGGGTAATAGTCCATCATTTTACCTGGTATTCCATTTATACCTTACGATAAGTGTTATGAGAACAATAATTTCCACCACATAGAATGGTGAAATTTTAAAATCAAAGTTTTTTATGAATTAAAAATATAATTGAATTTCATCCATGGAACCTTTTAAAGAGATAGCACATGAGTTGGAGTAAATTGTTGTCATTACTTACAAGTATACCAGGTGCCATTAAGTAAAACTTGTGATAGTATATGTGGATCAAGACGAGTTTCTTCATTACAATCTGACACTATAAGTTAAACTTTGGATCTGAAACTTTATTTTCAGACCAATCGTAATCGGGTTGGTGACTGACAGTGTACTTTTTTTAATATTGCACTTAGGGACCTCCAAAAAGTAGGGAGAACTTTATTTGTATTACTGAAGATATATTCATTTGAGTCATCAATTGATGACCACAATGTTCCGCTATGGTCATGGACGGACATACTGGGGTAATAGTCAGTAAATTTACTTAGTATTCCGATTATACGCTTATGATAAGTGTTATGAGAATAATAATTTCCACCACATAGATCGATGAAATTTTATAATTAATGTATTTTATGAAAAAAATATATAATTGAATTCCATCCATAAAACCTTTTAAAGCGATAGCACATGAGCTAGAGTAAATTTTTGCAAATTACTTACAAGTATACCAGGTGCCCTTAAGAAAAACATGTGAGAAAGTATTTGTGGATTAAGACGAGTTTCTTCATTACAATCTGATACTATAAGTTAAATTTTGAATATGAAACTTTATTTTCAGACCAATCGTAATCGTGTTGGTTACTGACAGTGTACTTTTTTAATATTGCACTTGGGGACCTCTGGAAAATAGAGAGAACATGAATTGTAAAACTGAAGATATATTCAATTGGGTCATCAATTGACGACCACAATGTTCCGCTATGGTCATGGACGGATATACCGGGGTAATAGTCCATCATTTTACTTAGTATTCCATTTACACCCTTACGATAAGTGTTGTGGGAACAATAAATTCCACCACATAGAATCGATGAAATTTTAAAATCAAATTTTTTTATCAAATAAAAATATAATTGAATTCCATCCATGAAACTTTTTCAAGAAATAATACATGAGCTGGAGTAAATTGTTGCACATTACTTACAAGTATACCAGGTGCCATTCAGAAAAACTTGTGTTAGTATATGTGGATTAAGACGAGTTTCTTCATTACAATCTGATACTATAAGTTAAACTTTGGACATGAAACTTTATTTTTAGAACAATCGTAATCAGGTTGGTGGGTGACAGTGTACTTTTTTAATATTGCACTAAGGGACCTCTGGAAAATAGCAAGAACTAATACTGAAGATATATTCAATTGAGTCATCAATTGACGACCACAATGTTCGGCTATGGTCATCGACGGATATACTGGGGTAATAGTCCATCATTTTACCTAGTATTCCATTTATACCCTTACGATAAATGTAATGAGAACAATAATTTCCACCACATAGAATTGATGAAATTTTAAAATCAAATTTTTTTATGTAATAAAAATATAATTGAACTCCGTCCATGAATATATTTAAAGTGATATCACATGAGTTGGAGTAAATTGTTGCACATTACTTACAAGTATACCAGGTGCCATTCAAAAAAACTTGTGAAAGTATATGTGGATTAAGACAAGTTTCTTCATTACAATCTGATACTATAAGTTAAACTTTGTATCTGAAACTTTATTTTCTGACCAATCGTAATCGGGTTGGTGACTGACAATATACTTTTTTATTATTGCACTGAGGGACCTCCGGAAAATAGGGAGAATTTGAATTGTAAAAATCAAGATATACTCAACCGAGTCATCAATTGATGACCACAATGTTCCGCTATGGTCATGGATGGATATGCCGTGGTAATAGTCCATAATTTTACTTAGTATTCCATTTATACCCTTATGATAAGTGTTATGACAACAATAATTTCCACCACATACATTCGATGAAATTTTAAAATCAACATTTTTTATGAAATAAAAATATAATTGAATTCCGTCACTGAAACTTTTTAAAGCAATTGCACATAAGCTGGAGTAAATTGTTGCACATTATTTACAAGTATACCAGGTGCCATTCAGAAAACTTGTGATAGTATATGTGGAATAAGACGAGTTTCTTCATTACAATCTGATACTATAATTTAAACTTTTTGTATGAAACTTTATTTTGAGACCAATCATAATCGGGTTGGTAACTGACAGTGTACTTTTTAATATTGTACTTAGGGACCTCTGGAAAGTAGGGAGATCATGAATTGAAAAACTGAAGATATATTCATTAGAGTCATCAATTGATGACCTCAATGTTCCGCTATGGTCATGGACGAATATACCGGGGTAATAGTCCATCATTTTACTTAGTATTCCATTTACACCCTTACGATAAGTGTTATGAGAACAATAATTTCCACCACAAAGAATCGATGAAATTTTAAAACCAATGTTTTTAATGAAATAAAAATATAATTGAATTCCATCCATAAAACCTTTTAAAGCGATAGCACATGAGCTGGAGCAAATTGTTGCACATTACTTACAAGTATACCAGGTGCCATTAAGAAAAACTTGTGAAAGAATATGTGGATTAAGACAGGTGTTCTTCATTAGAACATGATACTATATGTTAAACTTTGGATCTGAAACTTTATTTTCAGACCAATTGTAATCGAGTTGATGACTGACAGTGTACTTTTTTAATATTGCACTAAGGGACCTCCAAAAAATAGGGACAACTTGAATTGTAAAGCTGAAGATACATTCAACCGAGTCATCAATTGACAAGCAAAATGTTCCGTTATGGTCGCGGTCGGATATACCAGGGTAAGAGTCCATCATTTTACTTAGTATTCCATTTATACCCTTATAATAAGTGTTATGAGAAAAATAATTTCCACCACATAGAATCGATGAAATTTTAAAATCAATGTTTTTTATGAAATAAAAATATAATTGAATTCTGTCCATGAAACTTTTTCAAAAGGTAGCACATGAGCTGGAGTACATTGTTGCACATTACTTACAAGTATACCAGGTGCCATTCAGAAAAACTTGTGATATTGTATTTGGATTAAGACAGGTGTTCTTCATTACAACATGATACTATAAGTTAAACTTTGGATCTGAAACTTTATTTTCAGACCAATCGTAATCGGGTTGATGACTGACAGTGTACTTTTTTAATATTGCACTAAGGGACCTCCGAAAAATAGGGACAACTTGAATTGTAAAGCTGAAGATACATTCAACCGAGTCATCAATTGATGAGCACAATGTTCCGCTATGGTCGCGGACGGATATACCTGGGTAATAGTCCATCATTTTACTTAGTATTCCATTTATACCCTTATAATAAGTGTTATGAGAACAATAATTTCCACCACATAGAATCGATGAAATTTTAAAATCCATGTTTTTTATGAAATAAATATATAATTGAATTCCGTCCATGAAACTTTTTCAAACGATAGCACATGAGCTGGAGTAAATTGTTGCGCATTACTTACAAGTATACCTGGTGCCATTCAGAAAAACTTGTGATAGTATATGTGGATTAAGACAGGTTTTCTTCATTACAATCTGATACTATAAGTTAAACTTTGCATCTGAAACTTTATTTTCGGACCAATCGTAATCGGGTTGATGACTGACAGTGTACTTTTTTAATATTGCACTAAGGGACCTCCGAAAAATAGGGACAACTTGAATTGTAAAGCTGAAGATACATTCAACTGAGTCATCAATTGACAAGCACAATGTTCCGTTATGGTCGCGGACGGATATACCAGGGTAATAGTCCATAATTTTACTTAGTATTCCATTTATACCCTTATAATAAGTGTTATGAGAAAAATAATTTCCACCACATAGAATCGAAGAAATTTTAAAATCAATGTTTTTATGAAATAAAAATATAATTGAATTCCGTCCATGAAACTTTTTCAAACGATAGCACATGAGCTGGAGTAAATTGTTGCACATTACTTACAAGTATACCTGGTGCCATTCAGAAAAACTTGTGATAGTATATGTGGATTAAGACAGGTGTTCTTCATTACAATCTGATACTATAAGTTAAACTTTGGATCTGAAACATTATTTTCAAACCAATCGCAATCGGGTTGATGACTGACAGTGTACTTTTTTAATATTGCACTAAGGGACCTCCGAAAAATAGGGACAACTTGAATTGTAAAGCTGAAGATACATTCAACCGAGTCATCAATTGACAAGCACAATGTTCCGCTATGGTCGCGGATGGATATACCAGGGTAATAGTCCATCATTTTACTTAGTATTCCATTTATACCCTTATAATAAGTGTTATGAGAACAATAATTTCAACCACATAGAATCGATGAAATTTTAAAATCAATGTTTTTATGAAATAAAAATATAATTGAATTCCGTCCATGAAACTTTTTCAAACTATAGCACATGAGCTGGAGTAAATTGTTGCACGTTACTTACAAGTATACCACGTGCCATTCAGAAAATCTTGTGATAGTATATGTGGATTAAGACAGGTGTTCTTCATTACAATCTGATACTATAAGTTAAACTTTGGATCTGAAACTTTATTTTCAGACCAATCGTAATCGGGTTGATGACTGACAGTGTACTTTTTTAATATTGCACTAAGGGACATCCGAAAAATAGGGAAAACTTGAATTGTAAAGCTGAAGATACATTCAACCGAGTCATCAATTGACAGGCACAATGTTCCGCTATGGTCGCAGATGGATATACCAGGGTAATAGTCCATCATTTTACTTAGTATTCCATTTAAACCCTTATAATAAGTGTTATGAGAACAATAATTTCCACCACATAGAATCGATGAAATTTTAAAATCCATGTTTTTCATGAAATAAAAATATAATTGAATTCCGTCCATGAAACTTTTTCAAACGATAGCACATGAGCTGGAGTAAATTGTTGCACATTACTTACAAGTATACCTGGTGCCATTCAGAAAAACTTGTGATAGTATATGTGAATTAAGACAGGTGTTCTTCATTACAATCTGATACTATAAGTTAAACTTTGGATCTGAAACTTTATTTTCAGACCAATCGTAATCGGGTTGATGACTGACAGTGTACTTTTTTAATATTGCAGTAAGGGACCTCCGAAAAATAGGGACAACCTGAATTGTAAAGCTGAAGATACATTCAACCGAGTCATCAATTGACAAGCACAATGTTCCGCTATAGTCGCGGATGGATATACCAGGGTAATAGTCCATCATTTTACTTAGTATTCCATTTAAACCCTTATAATAAGTGTTATGAGAACAATAATTTCCACCACATAGAATCGATGAAATTTTAAAATCCATGTTTTTCATGAAATAAAAATATAATTGAATTCCGTCCATGAAACTTTTTCAAAAGGTAGCACATGAGCTGGAGTACATTGTTGCACATTACTTACAAGTATACCAGGTGCCATTCAGAAAAACTTGTGATAGTATATGTGGATTAAAACAGGTGTTCTTCATTACAATCTGATACTATAAGTTAAACTTTGGATCTGAAACTTTATTTTCAGACCAATCGTAATTGGGTTGATGACTGACAGTGTACTTTTTTAATATTGCACTAAGGGACATCCGAAAAATAGGGACAACTTGAATTGTAAAACTGAAGATACATTCAACCGAGTCATCAATTGACAAGCACAATGTTCCGCTATGGTCGCAGATGGATATACCAGGGTAATAGTCCATCATTTTACTTAGTATTCCATTTAAACCCTTATAATAAGTGTTATGAGAACAATAATTTCCACCACATAGAATCGATAAAAATTTAAAATCAATGTTTTTATGAAATAAAAATATAATTGAATTTCGTCCATGAAACTTTTTCAAACTATAGCACATAAGCTGGAGTAAATTGTTGCACGTTAGTTACAAGTATACCACGTGCCATTCAGAAAAACTTGTGATAGTATATGTGGATTAAGACAGGTGTTCTTCAGTACAATCTGATACTATAAGTTAAACTTTGGATCTGAAACTTTATTTTCAGACCAATCATAATCGGGTTGATGACTGACAGTGTACTTTTTTAATATTGCACTAAGGGACCTCTGAAAAATAGGGACAACTTGAATTGTAAAGCTGAAGATACATTCAACCGAGTCATCAATTGACAAGCACAATGTTCCACTATGGTCGCGGATGGATATACCAGGGTAATAGTCCATCATTTTACTTAGTATTCCATTCAAACCCTTATAATATGTGTTATGAGAACAATAATTTCCACCACATAGAATCGATGAAATTTTAAAATCCATGTTTTTCATGAAATAAAAATATAATTGAATTCCGTCCATGAAACTTTTTCAAACGATAGCACATGAGCTGGAGTAAATTGTTGCACATTACTTACAAGTATACCTGGTGCCATTCAGAAAAACTTGTGATAGTATATGTGAATTAAGACAGGTGTTCTTCATTAAAATCTGATACTATAAGTTAAACTTTGGATCTGAAACTTTATTTTCAGACCAATCGTAATCGGGTTGATGACTGACAGTGTACTTTTTTAATATTGCACTAAGGGACCTCCGAAAAATAGGGACAACCTGAATTGTAAAGTTGAAGATACATTCAACCGAGTCATCAATTGACAAGCACAATGTTCCGCTATAGTCGCGGATGGATATACCAGGGTAATAGTCCATCATTTTACTTAGTATTCCATTTATACCCTTATAATAAGTGTTATGAGAACAATAATTTCAACCACATAGAATCGATGAAATTTTAAAATCAATGTTTTTATGAAATAAAAATATAATTGAATTCCGTCCATGAAACTTTTTCAAACTATAGCACATGAGCTGGAGTAAATTGTTGCACGTTACTTACAAGTATACCACGTGCCATTCAGAAAATCTTGTGATAGTATATGTGGATTAAAACAGGTGTTCTTCATTACAATCTGATACTATAAGTTAGACTTTGGATCTGAAACTTTATTTTCAGACCAATCGTAATCGGGTTGATGACTGACAGTGTACTTTTTTAATATTGCACTAAGGGACATCCGAAAAATAGGGACAACTTGAATTGTAAAACTGAAGATACATTCAACCGAGTCATCAATTGACAAGCACAATGTTCCGCTATGGTCGCAGATGGATATACCAGGGTAATAGTCCATCATTTTACTTAGTATTCCATTTAAACCCTTATAATAAGTGTTATGAGAACAATAATTTCCACCACATAGAATCGATAAAATTTTAAAATCAATGTTTTTATGAAATAAAAATATAATTGAATTTCGTCCATGAAACGTTTTCAAACTATAGCACATAAGCTGGAGTAAATTGTTGCACGTTAGTTACAAGTATACCACGTGCCATTCAGAAAAACTTGTGATAGTATATGTGGATTAAGACAGGTGTTCTTCAGTACAATCTGATACTATAAGTTAAACTTTGGATCTGAAACTTTATTTTCAGACCTATCGTAATCGGGTTGATGACTGACAGTGTACTTTTTTAATATTGCACTAAGGGACCTCTGAAAAATAGGGACAACTTGAATTGTAAAGCTGAAGATACATTCAACCGAGTCATCAATTGACAAGCACAATGTTCCACTATGGTCGCGGATGGATATACCAGGGTAATAGTCCATCATTTTACTTAGTATTCCATTTATACCCTTATAATAAGTGTTATGAGAACAATAATTTCTACCACATAGAATCGATGAAATTTTAAAATCAATGTTTTTATGAAATACAAATATAATTGAATTCCGTCCATGAAACGTTTTCAAACTATAGCACATGAGCTGGAGTAAATTGTTGCACGTTACTTACAAGTATACCACGTGCCATTCAGAAAATCTTGTGATAGTATATGTGGATTAAGACAGGTGTTCTTCATTACAATCTAATACTATAAGTTAAACTTTGGATCTGAAACTTTATTTTCAGACCAATCATAATCGGGTTGATGACTGACAGTGTACTTTTTTAATATTGCAATAAGGGACCTCCAAAAAATAGGGACAACTTGAATTGTAAAGCCGAGGATACATTCAACCGAGTCATCAATTGACTAGCACAATGTTCTGCTATGGTCGCGGACGGATATACCAGGGTAATAGTCCATAATTTTACTTAGTATTCCATTTATACCCTTACAATAAGTGTTATGAGAACAATAATTTCCACCACATAGAATCGATGAAATTTTAAAATCAGTGTTTTTTATGAAATAAAAATATAATTGAATTCCGTCCATGAAACCTTTTCAAAAGATAGCACATGAGCTGGAGTACGTTGTTGCACATTACTTACAAGTATACCAGGTGCCATTCAGAAAAACTTGTGATAGTATATGTGAATTAAGATAGGTGTTCTTCATTACAATCTGATACTATAAGTTAAACTTTGGATCTGAAACTTTATTTTCAGACCAATTGTAATCGAGTTGATGACTGACAGTGTCCTTTTTTATTATTGCACTAAGGGACCTCCGAAAAATAGGGACAACTTGAATTGTAAAGCTGAAGATACATTCAACTGAGTCATCAATTGACAGGCACAACGTTCCGTTATGGTCGCGGACGGATATACCAGGGTAAGAGTCCATCATTTTACTTAGTATTCCATTTATACCCTTATAATAAGTGTTATGAGAACAATAATTTCCACCACATAGAATCGATGAAATTTTAAAATCAATGTTTTTTATGAAATAAAAATATAATTGAATTCCGTCCATGAAACTTTTTCAAAACGTAGCACATGAGCTGGAGTACATTGTTGCACATTACTTACAAGTATACCAGGTGCCATTCAGAAAAACTTGTGATGGTATATGTGGATTAAGACAGGTGTTCTTCATTACAATCTTATTCTATAAGTTAAACTTTGGATCTGAAACTTTATTTTCAGACCAATCGTAATCGGGTTGATGACTGACTGTGTACTTTTTTCATATTGCACTAAGGGACCTCCGAAAAATAGGGACAACTTGAATTGTAAAGCTGAAGATACATTCAACCGAGTCATCAATTGACAAGCACAATGTTCCGCTATGGTCGCGGACGGATATACCAGGGTAATAGTCCATCATTTTACTTAGTATTCCATTTATACCCTTATAATAAGTGTTATGAGAACAATAATTTCCACCACATAGAATCGATGAAATTTTAAAATCAATGTTTTTTATGAGATAAAAATATAATTGAATTCCGTCCATGAAACCTTTTCAAACGATAGCACATGAGCTGGAGTAAATTGTTGCACATCAATTACAAGTATACCAGGTGCCATTCAGAAAAACTTGTGATAGTATATGAGGATTAAGACAGGTGTTCTTCATTACAATCTGATACTATAAGTTAAACTTAGGATCTGAAACTTTATTTTCAAACCAATCGCAATCGAGTTGATGACTGACAGTGTCCTTTTTTATTATTGCACTAAGGGACCTCCGAAAAATAGGGACAACTTGAATTGTAAAGCTGAAGATACATTCAACTGAGTCATCAATTGACAAGCACAATGTTCCGTTATGGTCGCGTACGGATATACCAGGGTAAGAGTCCATCATTTTACTTGGTATTCCATTTATACCCCTATAATAAGTGTTATGAGAACAATAATTTCCACCACATAGAATCGATGAAATTTTAAAATCAATGTTTTTTATGAGATAAAAATATAATTGAATTCCGTCCATGAAACTTTTTCAAACGATAGCACATGAGCTGGAGTAAATTGTTGCACATCAATTACAAGTATACCAGGTGCCATTCAGAAAAACTTGTGATAGTATATGAGGATTAAGACAGGTGTTCTTCATTACAATCTGATACTATAAGTTAAACTTAGGATCTGAAACTTTATTTTCAAACCAATCGCAATCGAGTTGATGACTGACAGTGTCCTTTTTTATTATTGCACTAAGGGACCTCCGAAAAATAGGGACAACTTGAATTGTAAAGCTGAAGATACATTCAACTGAGTCATCAATTGACAAGCACAATGTTCCGTTATGGTCGCGTACGGATATACCAGGGTAAGAGTCCATCATTTTACTTGGTATTCCATTTATACCCCTATAATAAGTGTTATGAGAACAATAATTTCCACCACCTAGAATCGATGAAATTTTAAAATCAATGTTTTTTATGAGATAAAAATATAATTGAATTCCGTCCATGAAACTTTTTCAAACGATAGCACATGAGCTGGAGTAAATTGTTGCACATCAATTACAAGTATACCAGGTGCCATTCAGAAAAACTTGTGATAGTATATGAGGATTAAGACAGGTGTTCTTCATTACAATCTGATACTATAAGTTAAACTTAGGATCTGAAACTTTATTTTCAGACCAATCGTAATCGGGTTGATGACTGACAGTGTACTTTTTTAATATTGCACTAAGGGACCTCTGAAAAATAGGGACAACTTGAATTGTAAAACTGAAGATACATTCAACTGAGTCATCAATTGACAAGCACAATGTTCCGTTATGGTCGCGGACGGATATACCAGGGTAAGAGTCCATCATTTTACTTAGTATTCCATTTATACCCTTATAATAAGTGTTATGAGAACAATAATTTCCACCACATAGAATCGATGAAATTTTAAAATCAATGTTTTTTATGAAATAAAAATATAATTGAATTACGTCCATGAAACTTTTTCAAAACGTAGCACATGAGCTGGAGTACATTGTTGCACATTACTTACAAGTATACCAGGTGCCATTCAGAAAAACTTGTGATGGTATATGTGGATTAAGACAGGCGTTCTTCATTAGAATCTAATACTATAAGTTAAACTTTGGATCTGAAACTTTATTTTCAGACCAATCGTAATCGGGTTGATGACTGACAGTGTACTTTTTTAATATTGCAATAAGGGACCTCCAAAAAATAGGGACAACTTGAATTGTAAAGCCGAGGATACATTCAACCGAGTCATCAATTGACTAGCACAATGTTCTGCTATGGTCGCGGACGGATATACCAGGGTAATAGTCCATCATTTTACTTAGTATTCCATTTATACCCTTATAATAAGTGTTATGAGAACAATAATTTCAACCACATAGAATCGATGAAATTTTAAAATCAATGTTTTTATGAAATAAAAATATAATTGAATTCCGTCCATGAAACGTTTTCAAACTATAGCACATGAGCTCGAGTAAATTGTTGCACATTACTTACAAGTATACCACGTGCCATTCAGAAAATCTTGTGATAGTATATGTGGATTAAGACAGGTGTTCTTCATTAGAATCTAATACTATAAGTTAAACTTTGGATCTGAAACTTTATTTTCAGACCAATCATAATCGGGTTGACGACTGACAGTGTACTTTTTTAATATTGCAATAAGGGACCTCCAAAAAATAGGGACAACTTGAATTGTAAAGCCGAGGATACATTCAACCGAGTCATCAATTGACTAGCACAATGTTCTGCTATGGTCGCGGACGGATATACCAGGGTAATAGTCCATCATTTTACTTAGTATTCCATTTATACCCTTACAATAAGTGTTATGAGAACAATAATTTCCACCACATAGAATCGATGAAATTTTAAAATCAATGTTTTTATGAAATAAAAATATAATCGAATTCCGTCCATGAAACTTTTTCAAACAATAGCACATGAGCTGGAGTAAATTGTTGCACGTTACTTACAAGTATACCACGTGCCATTCAGAAAAACTTGTGATAGTATATGTGGATTAAGACAGGTGTTCTTCATTATAATCTGATACGATAAGTTAAACTTTGGATCTGAAACTTTATTTTCAGACCAATCGTAATTGGGTTGATCACTGACAGTGTACTTTTTTAATATTGCACTAAGGGACCTCCGAAAAATAGGACAACTTGAATTGTAAAGATGAAGATACATTTAACTGAGTCATCAATTGACAAGCACAATGTTCCTTTACGGTCACGGACGGATATACCAGGGTAATAGTCCATCATTTTACTTAGTATTCCATTTGTACCCTTATAATAAGTGTTATGAGAACAATAATTTCCACCACATAGAATCGATGAAATTTTAAAATCAATGTTTTTTATGAAATAAAAATATAATTGAATTCCGTCCATGAAACTTTTTCAAAAGATAGCACATGAGCTGGAGTACATTGTTGCACATTACCTACAAATATACCAGGTGCCATTCAGAAAAACATGTGATAGTATATGTGGATTAAGACAGGTGTTCTTCATTAGAATCTAATACTATAAGTTAAACTTTGGATCTGAAACTTTATTTTCAGACCAATCATAATCGGGTTGATGACTGACAGTGTACTTTTTTAATATTGCAATAAGGGACCTCCAAAAAATAGGGACAACTTGAATTGTAAAGCCGAGGATACATTCAACCGAGTCATCAATTGACTAGCACAATGTTCTGCTATGGTCGCAGACGGATATACCAGGGTAATAGTCCATCATTTTACTTAGTATTCCATTTATACCCTTACAATAAGTGTTATGAGAACAATAATTTCCACCACATAGAATCGATGAAATTTTAAAATCAATGTTTTTATGAAATAAAAATATAATCGAATTCCGTCCATGAAACGTTTTCAAACAATAGCACATGAGCTGGAGTAAATTGTTGCACGTTACTTACAAGTATACCAGGTGCCATTCAGAAAAACTTGTGATAGTATATGTGGATTAAGACAGGTGTTCTTCATTACAATCTGATACTATAAGTTAAACTTTGGATCTAAAACATTATTTTCAAACCAATCGCAATCGGGTTGATGACTGACAGTGTACTTTTTTAATATTGCACTAAGGGACCTCCGAAAAATAGGGACAACTTGAATTGTAAAGCTGGAGATACATTCAACCGAGTCATCAATTAACAAGCACAATGTTCCGCTATGGTCGCGGATGGATATACCAAGGTAATAGTCCATCATTTTACTTAGTATTCCATTTATACCCTTATAATAAGTGTTATGAGAACAATAATTTCCACCACACAGAATCGATGAAATTTTAAAATCAATGTTTTTATGAAATAAAAATATAATTGAATTCCGTCCATGAAACTTTTTCAAACAATAGCACATGAGCTGGAGTAAATTGTTGTACGTTACTTACAAGTATGCCACGTGCCATTCAGAAAAACTTGTGATAGTATATGTGGATTAAGATAGGTGTTCTTCATTACAATCTGATACTAAAAGTTAAACTTTGGATCTGAAACTTTATTTTCAGACCAATCGTAATCAGGTTGATGACTGACAGTGTCCTTTTTTATTATTGCACTAAGGGACCTCCGAAAAATAGGGACAACTTGAGTTGTAAAGCTGAAGATACATTCAACCGAGTCATCAATTGACAAGCACAATGTTCCGCTATGGTCGCAGACGGATATACCAGGGTAATAGTCCATCATTTTACTTAGTATTCCATTTATACCCTTATAATAAGTGTTATGAGAACAATAATTTCCACCACATAGAATCGATGAAATTTTAAAATCAATGTTTTTTATGAGATAAAAATATAATTGAATTCCGTCCATGAAACCTTTTCAAACGATAGCACATGAGCTGGAGTAAATTGTTGCACATCAATTACAAGTATACCAGGTGCCATTCAGAAAAACTTGTGATAGTATATGAAGATTAAGACAGGTGTTCTTCATTACAATCTGATACTATAAGTTAAACTTAGGATCTGAAACTTTATTTTCAAACCAATCGCAATCGAGTTGATGACTGACAGTGTCCTTTTTTATTATTGCACTAAGGGACCTCCGAAAAATAGGGACAACTTGAATTGTAAAGCTGAAGATACATTCAACTGAGTCATCAATTGACAAGCACAATGTTCCGTTATGGTCGCGTACGGATATACCAGGGTAAGAGTCCATCATTTTACTTGGTATTCCATTTATACCCCTATAATAAGTGTTATGAGAACAATAATTTCCACCACATAGAATCGATGAAATTTTAAAATCAATGTTTTTTATGAGATAAAAATATAATTGAATTCCGTTCATGAAACTTTTTCAAACGATAGCACATGAGCTGGAGTAAATTGTTGCACATCAATTACAAGTATACCAGGTGCCATTCAGAAAAACTTGTGATAGTATATGAGGATTAAGACAGGTGTTCTTCATTACAATCTGATACTATAAGTTAAACTTAGGATCTGAAACTTTATTTTCAGACCAATCGTAATCGGGTTGATGACTGACAGTGTACTTTTTTAATATTGCACTAAGGGACCTCTGAAAAATAGGGACAACTTGAATTGTAAAACTGAAGATACATTCAACTGAGTCATCAATTGACAAGCACAATGTTCCGTTATGGTCGCGGACGGATATACCAGGGTAAGAGTCCATCATTTTACTTAGTATTCCATTTATACCCTTATAATAAGTGTTATGAGAACAATAATTTCCACCACATAGAATCGATGAAATTTTAAAATCAATGTTTTTTATGAAATAAAAATATAATTGAATTACGTCCATGAAACTTTTTCAAAACGTAGCACATGAGCTGGAGTACATTGTTGCACATTACTTACAAGTATACCAGGTGCCATTCAGAAAAACTTGTGATGGTATATGTGGATTAAGACAGGCGTTCTTCATTAGAATCTAATACTATAAGTTAAACTTTGGATCTGAAACTTTATTTTCAGACCAATCGTAATCGGGTTGATGACTGACAGTGTACTTTTTTAATATTGCAATAAGGGACCTCCAAAAAATAGGGACAACTTGAATTGTAAAGCCGAGGATACATTCAACCGAGTCATCAATTGACTAGCACAATGTTCTGCTATGGTCGCGGACGGATATACCAGGGTAATAGTCCATCATTTTACTTAGTATTCAATTTATACCCTTATAATAAGTGTTATGAGAACAATAATTTCAACCACATAGAATCGATGAAATTTTAAAATCAATGTTTTTATGAAATAAAAATATAATTGAATTCCGTCCATGAAACGTTTTCAAACTATAGCACATGAGCTCGAGTAAATTGTTGCACATTACTTACAAGTATACCACGTGCCATTCAGAAAATCTTGTGATAGTATATGTGGATTAAGACAGGTGTTCTTCATTAGAATCTAATACTATAAGTTAAACTTTGGATCTGAAACTTTATTTTCAGACCAATCATAATCGGGTTGACGACTGACAGTGTACTTTTTTAATATTGCAATAAGGGACCTCCAAAAAATAGGGACAACTTGAATTGTAAAGCCGAGGATACATTCAACCGAGTCATCAATTGACTAGCACAATGTTCTGCTATGGTCGCGGACGGATATACCAGGGTAATAGTCCATCATTTTACTTAGTATTCCATTTATACCCTTACAATAAGTGTTATGAGAACAATAATTTCCACCACATAGAATCGATGAAATTTTAAAATCAATGTTTTTATGAAATAAAAATATAATCGAATTCCGTCCATGAAACTTTTTCAAACAATAGCACATGAGCTGGAGTAAATTGTTGCACGTTACTTACAAGTATACCACGTGCCATTCAGAAAAACTTGTGATAGTATATGTGGATTAAGACAGGTGTTCTTCATTATAATCTGATACGATAAGTTAAACTTTGGATCTGAAACTTTATTTTCAGACCAATCGTAATTGGGTTGATCACTGACAGTGTACTTTTTTAATATTGCACTAAGGGACCTCCGAAAAATAGGACAACTTGAATTGTAAAGATGAAGATACATTTAACTGAGTCATCAATTGACAAGCACAATGTTCCTTTACGGTCGCGGACGGATATACCAGGGTAATAGTCCATCATTTTACTTAGTATTCCATTTGTACCCTTATAATAAGTGTTATGAGAACAATAATTTCCACCACATAGAATCGATGAAATTTTAAAATCAATGTTTTTTATGAAATAAAAATATAATTGAATTCCGTCCATGAAACTTTTTCAAAAGATAGCACATGAGCTGGAGTACATTGTTGCACATTACCTACAAATATACCAGGTGCCATTCAGAAAAACATGTGATAGTATATGTGGATTAAGACAGGTGTTCTTCATTAGAATCTAATACTATAAGTTAAACTTTGGATCTGAAACTTTATTTTCAGACCAATCATAATCGGGTTGATGACTGACAGTGTACTTTTTTAATATTGCAATAAGGGACCTCCAAAAAATAGGGACAACTTGAATTGTAAAGCCGAGGATACATTCAACCGAGTCATCAATTGACTAGCACAATGTTCTGCTATGGTCGCGGACGGATATACCAGGGTAATAGTCCATCATTTTACTTAGTATTCCATTTATACCCTTACAATAAGTGTTATGAGAACAATAATTTCCACCACATAGAATCGATGAAATTTTAAAATCAATGTTTTTATGAAATAAAAATATAATCGAATTCCGTCCATGAAACTTTTTCAAACAATAGCACATGAGCTGGAGTAAATTGTTGCACGTTACTTACAAGTATACCAGGTGCCATTCAGAAAAACTTGTGATAGTATATGTGGATTAAGACAGGTGTTCTTCATTACAATCTGATACTATAAGTTAAACATTGGATCTAAAACATTATTTTCAAACCAATCGCAATCGGGTTGATGACTGACAGTGTACTTTTTTAATATTGCACTAAGGGACCTCCGAAAAATAGGGACAACTTGAATTGTAAAGCTGGAGATACATTCAACCGAGTCATCAATTAACAAGCACAATGTTCCGCTATGGTCGCGGATGGATATACCAAGGTAATAGTCCATCATTTTACTTAGTATTCCATTTATACCCTTATAATAAGTGTTATGAGAACAATAATTTCCACCACACAGAATCGATGAAATTTTAAAATCAATGTTTTTATGAAATAAAAATATAATTGAATTCCGTCCATGAAACTTTTTCAAACAATAGCACATGAGCTGGAGTAAATTGTTGTACGTTACTTACAAGTATGCCACGTGCCATTCAGAAAAACTTGTGATAGTATATGTGGATTAAGATAGGTGTTCTTCATTACAATCTGATACTAAAAGTTAAACTTTGGATCTGAAACTTTATTTTCAGACCAATCGTAATCAGGTTGATGACTGACAGTGTACTTTATTAATATTGCACTAAGGGACCTCCGAAAAATAGGGACAACTTGAGTTGTAAAGCTGAAGATACATTCAACCGAGTCATCAATTGACAAGCACAATGTTCCGCTATGGTCGCAGACGGATATACCAGGGTAATAGTCCATCATTTTACTTAGTATTCCATTTATACCCTTATAATAAGTGTTGTGAGAAGAATAATTTCCACCACATAGAATCGATGAAATTTTAAAATCAATGTTATTTATGAAATAAAAATATAATTGAATTCCGTCCATGAAACGTTTTCAAACGATAGCACATGAGCTGGAGTAAATTGTTGCACATTACCTACATGCAAACCAGGTGCCATTCAGAAAAACTTGTGATAGTATATGTGGATTAAGACAGGTGTTCTTCATTATAATCTGATACTACAAGTTAAACTTTGGATCTGAAACTTTATTTTCAGACCAATCGTAATTGGGTTGATCACTGACAGTGTACTTTTTTAATATTGCACTAAGGGACCTCCGAAAAATAGGACAACTTGAATTGTAAAGATGAAGATACATTTAACTGAGTCATCAATTGACAAGCACAATGTTCCTTTACGGTCGCGGACGGATATACCAGGGTAATAGTCCATCATTCTACTTAGTATTCCATTTGTACCCTTATAATAAGTGTTATGAGAACAATAATTTCCACCACATAGAATCGATGAAATTTTAAAATCAATGTTTTTTATGAAATAAAAATATAATTGAATTCCGTCCATGAAACTTTTTCAAAAGATAGCACATGAGCTGGAGTACATTGTTGCACATTACCTACAAGTATACCAGGTGCCATTCAGAAAAACATGTGATAGTATATGTGGATTAAGACAAGTGTTCTTCATTACAATCTGATACTATAACTTAAACATTGGATCTGAAACTTTATTTTTAGGCCAATCGTAATCGGGTTGATGACTGACAGTGTACTTTTTTAATATTGCACTAAGGGACCTCCGAAAAATAGGGACAACTTGAATTGTAAAGCTGAAGATACATTCAACCGAGTCATCAATTGAGAAGCACAATGTTCCACTATGGTCGCGGACGGATATACCAGGGTAATAGTCCATCATTTTACTTAATATTCCATTTATACCCTTATAATAAGTGTTATGAGAACAATAATTTCCACCACATAGAATCGATGAAATTTTAAAATCAATGTTTTTATGAAATAAAAATATAATTGAATTCCGTCCATGAAACTTTTTCAAACAATAGCACATGAGCTGGAGTAAATTGTTGCACGTTACTTACAAGTATACCAGGTGCCATTCAGAAAAACTTGTGATAGTATATGTGGATTAAGACAGGTGTTCTTCATTACAATCTGATACTATAAGTTAAACTTTGGATCTAAAACATTATTTTCAAACCAATCGCAATCGGGTTGATGACTGACAGTGTACTTTTTTAATATTGCACTAAGGGACCTCCGAAAAATAGGGACAACTTGAATTGTAAAGCTGGAGATACATTCAACCGAGTCATCAATTGCCAAGCACAATGTTCCGCTATGGTCGCGGATGGATATACCAAGGTAATAGTCCATCATTTTACTTAGTATTCCATTTATACCCTTATAATAAGTGTTATGAAACAATAATTTCCACCACATAGAATCGATGAAATTTTAAAATCAATGTTTTTATGAAATAAAAATATAATTGAATTCCGTCCATGAAACTTTTTCAAACAATAGCACATGAGCTGGAGTAAATTGTTGCACGTTACTTACAAGTATACCACGTGCCATTCAGAAAAACTTGTGATAGTATATGTGGATTAAGACAGGTGTTCTTCATTATAATCTGATACGATAAGTTAAACTTTGGATCTGAAACTTTATTTTCAGACCAATCGTAATTGGGTTGATCACTGACAGTGTACTTTTTTAATATTGCACTAAGGGACCTCCGAAAAATAGGACAACTTGAATTGTAAAGATGAAGATACATTTAACTGAGTCATCAATTGACAAGCACAATGTTCCTTTACGGTCGCGGACGGATATACCAGGGTAATAGTCCATCATTTTACTTAGTATTCCATTTGTACCCTTATAATAAGTGTTATGAGAACAATAATTTCCACCACATAGAATCGATGAAATTTTAAAATCAATGTTTTTTATGAAATAAAAATATAATTGAATTCCGTCCATGAAACTTTTTCAAAAGATAGCACATGAGCTGGAGTACATTGTTGCACATTACCTACAAATATACCAGGTGCCATTCAGAAAAACATGTGATAGTATATGTGGATTAAGACAGGTGTTCTTCATTAGAATCTAATACTATAAGTTAAACTTTGGATCTGAAACTTTATTTTCAGACCAATCATAATCGGGTTGATGACTGACAGTGTACTTTTTTAATATTGCAATAAGGGACCTCCAAAAAATAGGGACAACTTGAATTGTAAAGCCGAGGATACATTCAACCGAGTCATCAATTGACTAGCACAATGTTCTGCTATGGTCGCGGACGGATATACCAGGGTAATAGTCCATCATTTTACTTAGTATTCCATTTATACCCTTACAATAAGTGTTATGAGAACAATAATTTCCACCACATAGAATCGATGAAATTTTAAAATCAATGTTTTTATGAAATAAAAATATAATCGAATTCCGTCCATGAAACTTTTTCAAACAATAGCACATGAGCTGGAGTAAATTGTTGCACGTTACTTACAAGTATACCAGGTGCCATTCAGAAAAACTTGTGATAGTATATGTGGATTAAGACAGGTGTTCTTCATTACAATCTGATACTATAAGTTAAACTTTGGATCTAAAACATTATTTTCAAACCAATCGCAATCGGGTTGATGACTGACAGTGTACTTTTTTAATATTGCACTAAGGGACCTCCGAAAAATAGGGACAACTTGAATTGTAAAGCTGGAGATACATTCAACCGAGTCATCAATTAACAAGCACAATGTTCCGCTATGGTCGCGGATGGATATACCAAGGTAATAGTCCATCATTTTACTTAGTATTCCATTTATACCCTTATAATAAGTGTTATGAGAACAATAATTTCCACCACACAGAATCGATGAAATTTTAAAATCAATGTTTTTATGAAATAAAAATATAATTGAATTCCGTCCATGAAACTTTTTCAAACAATAGCACATGAGCTGGAGTAAATTGTTGTACGTTACTTACAAGTATGCCACGTGCCATTCAGAAAAACTTGTGATAGTATATGTGGATTAAGATAGGTGTTCTTCATTACAATCTGATACTAAAAGTTAAACTTTGGATCTGAAACTTTATTTTCAGACCAATCGTAATCAGGTTGATGACTGACAGTGTACTTTTTTAATATTGCACTAAGGGACCTCCGAAAAATAGGGACAACTTGAATTGTAAAGCTGAAGATATATTCAACCGAGTCATCAATTGACAAGCACAACGTTCTGCTATGGTCGCGGACGGATATACCAGGGTAATAGTCCATCATTTTACTTAGTATTCCATTTATACCCTTATAATAAGTGTTGTGAGAAGAATAATTTCCACCACATAGAATCGATGAAATTTTAAAATCAATGTTTTTTATGAAATAAAAATATAATTGAATTCCGTCCATGAAACGTTTTCAAACGATAGCACATGAGCTGGAGTAAATTGTTGCACATTACCTACATGCAAACCAGGTGCCATTCAGAAAAACTTGTGATAGTATATGTGGATTAAGACAGGTGTTCTTCATTATAATCTGATACTACAAGTTAAACTTTGGATCTGAAACTTTATTTTCAGACCAATCGTAATTGGGTTGATCACTGACAGTGTACTTTTTTAATATTGCACTAAGGGACCTCCGAAAAATAGGACAACTTGAATTGTAAAGATGAAGATACATTTAACTGAGTCATCAATTGACAAGCACAATGTTCCTTTACGGTCGCGGACGGATATACCAGGGTAATAGTCCATCATTTTACTTAGTATTCCATTTGTACCCTTATAATAAGTGTTATGAGAACAATAATTTCCACCACATAGAATCGATGAAATTTTAAAATCAATGTTTTTTATGAAATAAAAATATAATTGAATTCCGTCCATGAAACTTTTTCAAAAGATAGCACATGAGCTGGAGTACATTGTTGCACATTACCTACAAGTATACCAGGTGCCATTCAGAAAAACATGTGATAGTATATGTGGATTAAGACAAGTGTTCTTCATTACAATCTGATACTATAACTTAAACATTGGATCTGAAACTTTATTTTTAGGCCAATCGTAATCGGGTTGATGACTGACAGTGTACTTTTTTAATATTGCACTAAGGGACCTCCGAAAAATAGGGACAACTTGAATTGTAAAGCTGAAGATACATTCAACCGAGTCATCAATTGAGAAGCACAATGTTCCACTATGGTCGCGGACGGATATACCAGGGTAATAGTCCATCATTTTACTTAGTATTCCATTTATACCCTTATAATAAGTGTTATGAGACAATAATTTCCACCACATAGAATCGATGAAATTTTAAAATCAATGTTTTTATGAAATAAAAATATAATTGAATTCCGTCCATGAAACTTTTTCAAACAATAGCACATGAGCTGGAGTAAATTGTTGCACGTTACTTACAAGTATACCACGTGCCATTCAGAAAAACTTGTGATAGTATATGTGGATTAAGACAGGTGTTCTTCATTATAATCTGATACTATAAGTTAATCTTTGGATCTGAAACTTTATTTTCAGACCAATCGTAATTGGGTTGATCACTGACAGTGTACTTTTTTAATATTGCACTAAGGGACCTCCGAAAAATAGGACAACTTGAATTGTAAAGATGAAGATACATTTAACTGAGTCATCAATTGACAAGCACAATGTTCCTTTACGGTCGCGGACGGATATACCAGGGTAATAGTCCATCATTTTACTTAGTATTCCATTTGTACCCTTATAATAAGTGTTATGAGAACAATAATTTCCACCACATAGAATCGATGAAATTTTAAAATCAATGTTTTTTATGAAATAAAAATATAATTGAATTCCGTCCATGAAACTTTTTCAAAAGATAGCACATGAGCTGGAGTACATTGTTGCACATTACCTACAAGTATACCAGGTGCCATTCAGAAAAACATGTGATAGTATATGTGGATTAAGACAGGTGTTCTTCATTAGAATCTAATACTATAAGTTAAACTCTGGATCTGAAACTTTATTTTCAGACCAATCATAATCGGCTTGATGACTGACAGTGTACTTTTTTAATATTGCAATAAGGGACCTCCAAAAAATAGGGACAACTTGAATTGTAAAGCCGAGGATACATTCAACCGAGTCATCAATTGACTAGCACAATGTTCTGCTATGGTCGCGGACGGATATACCAGGGTAATAGTCCATCATTTTACTTAGTATTCCATTTATACCCTTACAATAAGTGTTATGAGAACAATAATTTCCACCACATAGAATCGATGAAATTTTAAAATCAATGTTTTTATGAAATAAAAATATAATCGAATTCCGTCCATGAAACTTTTTCAAACAATAGCACATGAGCTGGAGTAAATTGTTGCACGTTACTTACAAGTATACCAGGTGCCATTCAGAAAAACTTGTGATAGTATATGTGGATTAAGACAGGTGTTCTTCATTACAATCTGATACTATAAGTTAAACTTTGGATCTAAAACATTATTTTCAAACCAATCGCAATCGGGTTGATGACTGACAGTGTACTTTTTTAATATTGCACTAAGGGACCTCCGAAAAATAGGGACAACTTGAATTGTAAAGCTGGAGATACATTCAACCGAGTCATCAATTGCCAAGCACAATGTTCCGCTATGGTCGCGGATGGATATACCAAGGTAATAGTCCATCATTTTACTTAGTATTCCATTTATACCCTTATAATAAGTGTTATGAGAACAATAATTTCCACCACACAGAATCGATGAAATTTTAAAATCAATGTTTTTATGAAATAAAAATATAATTGAATTCCGTCCATGAAACTTTTTCAAACAATAGCACATGAGCTGGAGTAAATTGTTGTACGTTACTTACAAGTATACCACGTGCCATTCAGAAAAACTTGTGATAGTATATGTGGATTAAGATAGGTGTTCTTCATTACAATCTGATACTATAAGTTAAACTTTGGATCTGAAACTTTATTTTCAGACCAATCGTAATCGGGTTGATGACTGACAGTGTACTTTTTTAATACTGCACTAAGGGACCTCCGAAAAATGGGGACAACTTGAATTGTAAAGCTGAAGATATATTCAACCGAGTCATCAATTGACAAGCACAATGTTCTGCTATGGTCGCGGACGGATATACCAGGGTAATAGTCCATCATTTTACTTAGTATTCCATTTATACCCTTATAATAAGTGTTGTGAGAAGAATAATTTCCACCACATAGAATCGATGAAATTTTAAAATCAATGTTTTTTATGAAATAAAAATATAATTGATTTCCGTCCATGAAACGTTTTCAAACGATAGCACATGAGCTGGAGTAAATTGTTGCACATTACCTACATGTATACCAGGTGCCATTCAGAAAAACTTGTGATAGTATATGTGGATTAAGACAGGTGTTCTTCATTACAATCTGATACTATAAGTTAAACTTTGGATCTGAAACATTATTTTCAAACCAATCGCAATCGGGTTGATGACTGACAGTGTACTTTTTAATATTGCACTAAGGGACCTCCAAAAAATACGGACAACTTGAATTGTAAAGCTGAAGATACATTCAACAGAGTCATCGATTGACAAGCACAATGTTCCGCTATGGTCACGGACGGATATACCAGGGTAATAGTCCATCATTTTACTTAGTATTCCATTTATACCCTTATAATAAGTGTTATGAGAACAATAATTTCAACCACATAGAATCGATGAAATTTTAAAATCAATGTTTTTATGAAATAAAAATATAATTGAATTCCGTCCATGAAACTTTTTCAAACTATAGCACAAAAGCTGGAGTAAATTGTTGCACGTTAGTTAAAAGTATACCACGTGCCCTTCAGAAAAACTTGTGATAGTATATGTGGATTAAGACAGGTGTTCTTCAATACAATCTGATACTATAACTTAAACTTTGGATCTGAAACTTTATTTTTAGACTAATCGTAATCGGGTTGATGACTGACAGTGTACTTTTTAATATTGCACTAAGGGACCTCTGAAAAATAGGGACAACTTGAATTGTAAAGCTGAAGATACATTCAACCTTGTCATCAATTCACAAGCACAATGTTCCTCTATGGTCGCGGACGGATATACCAGGGTAATAGTCCATCATTTTACTTAGTATTCCATTTATACCCTTATAACAAGTGTTATGAGAACAATAATTTCAACCACATAGAATCGATGAAATTTTAAAATCTATGTTTTTATGAAATAAAAATATAATTGAATTCCGTCCATGAAACTTTTTCAAACGATAGCACATGAGCTGGAGTAAATTGTTGCACATTACCTACATGTATACCAGGTGCCATTCATAAAAACTTGTGATAGTATATGTGGATTAAGACAGGTGTTCTTCATTACAATCTGATACTATAAGTTAAACTTTGGATCTAAAACATTATTTTCAAACCAATCGCAATCGGGTTGATGACTGACAGTGTACTTTTTTAATATTGCACTAAGGGACCTCCGAAAAATAGGGACAACTTGAATTGTAAAGCCGGAGATACATTCAACCGAGTCATCAATTGACAAGCACAATGTTCCGCTATGGTCGCGGACGGATATACCAGGGTAATAGTCCATCATTTTACTTAGTATTCCATTTATACCCTTATAATAAGTGTTATGAGAACAATGATTTCCACCACATAGAATCGATGAAATTTTAAATTCAATGTTTTTATGAAATAAAAATATAATTGAATTCCGTCCATGAAACTTTTTCAAACAATAGCACATGAGCTGGAGTAAATTGTTGCACGTTACTTACAAGTATACCACGTGCCATTCAGAAAAACTTGTGATAGTATATGTGGATTAAGACAGGTGTTCTTCATTACAATCTGATACTATAAGTTAAACTTTGGATCTGAAACTTTATTTTCAGACCAATCGTAATCGGGTTGATGACTGACAGTGTACTTTTTTAATATTGCACTATGGGACCTCCAAAAAATAGGGACAACTTGAATTGTAAAGCTGAAGATACATTTAACTGAGTCATCAATTGACAAGCACAATGTTCCTTTACGGTCGCGGACGGATATACCAGGGTAATAGTCCATCATTTTACTTAGTATTCCATTTGTACCCTTATAATAAGTGTTATGAGAACAATAATTTCCACCACATAGAATCGATGAAATTTTAAAATCAATGTTTTTTATGAAATAAAAATATAATTGAATTCCGTCCATGAAACTTTTTCAAAAGATAGCACATGAGCTGGAGTACATTGTTGCACATTACCTACAAGTATACCAGGTGCCATTCAGAAAAACATGTGATAGTATATGTGGATTAAGACAGGTGTTCTTCATTAGAATCTAATACTATAAGTTAAACTCTGGATCTGAAACTTTATTTTCAGACCAATCATAATCGGCTTGATGACTGACAGTGTACTTTTTTAATATTGCAATAAGGGACCTCCAAAAAATAGGGACAACTTGAATTGTAAAGCCGAGGATACATTCAACCGAGTCATCAATTGACTAGCACAATGTTCTGCTATGGTCGCGGACGGATATACCAGGGTAATAGTCCATCATTTTACTTAGTATTCCATTTATACCCTTACAATAAGTGTTATGAGAACAATAATTTCCACCACATAGAATCGATGAAATTTTAAAATCAATGTTTTTATGAAATAAAAATATAATCGAATTCCGTCCATGAAACTTTTTCAAACAATAGCACATGAGCTGGAGTAAATTGTTGCACGTTACTTACAAGTATACCAGGTGCCATTCAGAAAAACTTGTGATAGTATATGTGGATTAAGACAGGTGTTCTTCATTACAATCTGATACTATAAGTTAAACTTTGGATCTAAAACATTATTTTCAAACCAATCGCAATCGGGTTGATGACTGACAGTGTACTTTTTTAATATTGCACTAAGGGACCTCCGAAAAATAGGGACAACTTGAATTGTAAAGCCGGAGATACATTCAACCGAGTCATCAATTGACAAGCACAATGTTCCGCTATGGTCGCGGACGGATATACCAGGGTAATAGTCCATCATTTTACTTAGTATTCCATTTATACCCTTATAATAAGTGTTATGAGAACAATGATTTCCACCACATAGAATCGATGAAATTTTAAATTCAATGTTTTTATGAAATAAAAATATAATTGAATTCCGTCCATGAAACTTTTTCAAACAATAGCACATGAGCTGGAGTAAATTGTTGCACGTTACTTACAAGTATACCACGTGCCATTCAGAAAAACTTGTGATAGTATATGTGGATTAAGACAGGTGTTCTTCATTACAATCTGATACTATAAGTTAAACTTTGGATCTGAAACTTTATTTTCAGACCAATCGTAATCGGGTTGATGACTGACAGTGTACTTTTTTAATATTGCACTATGGGACCTCCAAAAAATAGGGACAACTTGAATTGTAAAGCTGAAGATACATTTAACTGAGTCATCAATTGACAAGCACAATGTTCCTTTACGGTCGCGGACGGATATACCAGGGTAATAGTCCATCATTTTACTTAGTATTCCATTTGTACCCTTATAATAAGTGTTATGAGAACAATAATTTCCACCACATAGAATCGATGAAATTTTAAAATCAATGTTTTTTATGAAATAAAAATATAATTGAATTCCGTCCATGAAACTTTTTCAAAAGATAGCACATGAGCTGGAGTACATTGTTGCACATTACCTACAAGTATACCAGGTGCCATTCAGAAAAACATGTGATAGTATATGTGGATTAAGACAGGTGTTCTTCATTAGAATCTAATACTATAAGTTAAACTCTGGATCTGAAACTTTATTTTCAGACCAATCATAATCGGCTTGATGACTGACAGTGTACTTTTTTAATATTGCAATAAGGGACCTCCAAAAAATAGGGACAACTTGAATTGTAAAGCCGAGGATACATTCAACCGAGTCATCAATTGACTAGCACAATGTTCTGCTATGGTCGCGGACAGATATACCAGGGTAATAGTCCATCATTTTACTTAGTATTCCATTTATACCCTTACAATAAGTGTTATGAGAACAATAATTTCCACCACATAGAATCGATGAAATTTTAAAATCAATGTTTTTATGAAATAAAAATATAATCGAATTCCGTCCATGAAACTTTTTCAAACAATAGCACATGAGCTGGAGTAAATTGTTGCACGTTACTTACAAGTATACCAGGTGCCATTCAGAAAAACTTGTGATAGTATATGTGGATTAAGACAGGTGTTCTTCATTACAATCTGATACTATAAGTTAAACTTTGGATCTAAAACATTATTTTCAAACCAATCGCAATCGGGTTGATGACTGACAGTGTACTTTTTTAATATTGCACTAAGGGACCTCCGAAAAATAGGGACAACTTGAATTGTAAAGCTGGAGATACATTCAACCGAGTCATCAATTGCCAAGCACAATGTTCCGCTATGGTCGCGGATGGATATACCAAGGTAATAGTCCATCATTTTACTTAGTATTCCATTTATACCCTTATAATAAGTGTTATGAGAACAATAATTTCCACCACACAGAATCGATGAAATTTTAAAATCAATGTTTTTATGAAATAAAAATATAATTGAATTCCGTCCATGAAACTTTTTCAAACAATAGCACATGAGCTGGAGTAAATTGTTGTACGTTACTTACAAGTATACCACGTGCCATTCAGAAAAACTTGTGATAGTATATGTGGATTAAGATAGGTGTTCTTCATTACAATCTGATACTATAAGTTAAACTTTGGATCTGAAACTTTATTTTCAGACCAATCGTAATCGGGTTGATGACTGACAGTGTACTTTTTTAATACTGCACTAAGGGACCTCCGAAAAATAGGGACAACTTGAATTGTAAAGCTGAAGATACATTCAACCGAGTCATCAATTGACAAGCACAATGTTCTGCTATGGTCGCGGACGGATATACCAGGGTAATAGTCCATCATTTTACTTAGTATTCCATTTATACCCTTATAATAAGTGTTGTGAGAAGAATAATTTCCACCACATAGAATCGATGAAATTTTAAAATCAATGTTTTTTATGAAATAAAAATATAATTGATTTCCGTCCATGAAACGTTTTCAAACGATAGCACATGAGCTGGAGTAAATTGTTGCACATTACCTACATGTATACCAGGTGCCATTCAGAAAAACTTGTGATAGTATATGTGGATTAAGACAGGTGTTCTTCATTACAATCTGATACTATAAGTTAAACTTTGGATCTGAAACATTATTTTCAAACCAATCGCAATCGGGTTGATGACTGACAGTGTACTTTTTTAATATTGCACTAAGGGACCTCCGAAAAATAGGGACAACTTGAATTGTAAAGCTGGAGATACATTCAACCGAGTCATCAATTGACAAGCACAATGTTCCGCTATGGTCGCGGACGGATATACCAGGGTAATAGTCCATCATTTTACTTAGTATTCCATTTATACCCTTATAATAAGTGTTATGAGAACAATGATTTCCACCACATAGAATCGATGAAATTTTAAATTCAATGTTTTTATGAAATAAAAATATAATTGAATTCCGTCCATGAAACTTTTTCAAACAATAGCACATGAGCTGGAGTAAATTGTTGCACGTTACTTACAAGTATACCACGTGCCATTCAGAAAAACTTGTGATAGTATATGTGGATTAAGACAGGTGTTCTTCATTACAATCTGATACTATAAGTTAAACTTTGGATCTGAAACTTTATTTTCAGACCAATCGTAATCGGGTTGATGACTGACAGTGTACTTTTTTAATATTGCACTATGGGACCTCCAAAAAATAGGGACAACTTGAATTGTAAAGCTGAAGATACATTCAACCGAGTCATCAATTGACAAGCACAATGTTCTGCTATGGTCGCGGACGGATATACCAGGGTAATAGTCCATCATTTTACTTAGTATTCCATTTATACCCTTATAATAAGTGTTGTGAGAAGAATAATTTCCACCACATAGAATCGATGAAATTTTAAAATCAATGTTTTTTATGAAATAAAAATATAATTGAATTCCGTCCATGAAACTTTTTCAAACGATAGCACATGAGCTGGAGTAAATTGTTGCACATTACTTACAAGTATACCGGGTGCCATTAAGAAAAACTTGTGATAGTATATGTGGATTAAGACAGGTGTTCTTCATTACAATCTGATACTATAAGTTAAACTTTGGATCTGAAACTTTATTTTCAGACCAATCGTAGTCGGGTTGATGACTGACAGTGTACTTTTTTAATATTGCACTAAGGGACCTCCGAAAAATAGGGACAACTTGAATTGTAAAGCTGAAGATACATTCGACCGAGTCATCAATTGACAAGCACAATGTTCCAGTATGGTCGCGGACGGATATACCAGGGTAATAGTCCATCATTTTATTTAGTATTCCATTTATACCCTTATAATAAGTGTTGTGAGAAGAATAATTTCCACTATATAGAATCGATGAAATTTTAAAATCAATGTTTTTTATGAAATAAAAATATAATTGAATTCCGTCCGTGAAACTTTTTCAAACGATAGCTCATGAGCTGGAGTAAATTGTTGCACATCACTTACAAGTATACCAGGTGCCATTCAGAAAAACTTGTGATAGTATATGTGGATTAAGACAGGTGTTCTTCATTACAATCTGATACTATAAGTTAAACTTTGGATCTGAAACTTTATTTTCAGACCAATTGTAATCGGGTTGATGACTGACAGTGTACTTTTTTAATATTGCACTAAGGGACCTCCGAAAAATAGGGACAAGTTGAATTGTAAAGCTGAAGATACATTCAACCGAGTCATCAATTGACAAGCACAATGTTCTACTATGGTCACGGACGGATATACCTGGGTAATAGTCCATCATTTTACTTAGTATTCCATTTATACCCTTATAATAAGTGTTGTGAGAAGAATAATTTCCACCACATAGAATCGATGAAATTTTAAAATCAATGTTTTTTATGAAATAAAAATATAATTCAATTCCGTCCATGAAACTTTTTCAAACGATAGCACATGAGCTGGAGTAAATTGTTGCACATCACTTACAAGTATACCAGGTGCCATTCAGAAAAACTTGTGATAGTATATGTGGATTAAGACAGGTGTTCTTCATTACAATCTGATACTATAAGTTAAACTTTGGATCTGAAACTTTATTTTCAGACCAATCGTAGTCGGGTTGATGACTGACAGTGTACTTTTTTAATATTGCACTAAGGGACCTCCGAAAAATAGGGACAACTTGAATTGTAAAGCTGAAGATACATTCGACCGAGTCATCAATTGACAAGCACAATGTTCCAGTATGGTCGCGGACGGATATACCAGGGTAATAGTCCATCATTTTATTTAGTATTCCATTTATACCCTTATAATAAGTGTTGTGAGAAGAATAATTTCCACTATATAGAATCGATGAAATTTTAAAATCAATGTTTTTTATGAAATAAAAATATAATTGAATTCCGTCCGTGAAACTTTTTCAAACGATAGCACATGAGCTGGAGTAAATTGTTGCACATCACTTACAAGTATACCAGGTGCCATTCAGAAAAACTTGTGATAGTATATGTGGATTAAGACAGGTGTTCTTCATTACAATCTGATACTATAAGTTAAACTTTGGATCTGAAACTTTATTTTCAGACCAATTGTAATCGGGTTGATGACTGACAGTGTACTTTTTTAATATTGCACTAAGGGACCTCCGAAAAATAGGGACAAGTTGAATTGTAAAGCTGAAGATACATTCAACCGAGTCATCAATTGACAAGCACAATGTTCTACTATGGTCACGGACGGATATACCTGGGTAATAGTCCATCATTTTACTTAGTATTCCATTTATACCCTTATAATAAGTGTTGTGAGAAGAATAATTTCCACCACATAGAATCGATGAAATTTTAAAATCAATGTTTTTTATGAAATAAAAATATAATTCAATTCCGTCCATGAAACTTTTTCAAACGATAGCACATGAGCTGGAGTAAATTGTTGCACATCACTTACAAGTATACCAGGTGCCATTCAGAAAAACTTGTGATAGTATATGTGGATTAAGACAGGTGTTCTTCATTACAATCTGATACTATAAGTTAAACTTTGGATCTGAAACTTTATTTTCAGACCAATCGTAGTCGGGTTGATGACTGACAGTGTACTTTTTTAATATTGCACTAAGGGACCTCCGAAAAATAGGGACAACTTGAATTGTAAAGCTGAAGATACATTCGACCGAGTCATCAATTGACAAGCACAATGTTCCAGTATGGTCGCGGACGGATATACCAGGGTAATATTCCATCATTTTACTTAGTATTCCATTTATACCCTTATAATAAGTGTTATGAGAACAATAATTTCCACCACATAGAATCGATGAAATTTTAAAATCAATGTTTTTTATGAAATAAAAATATAATTGAATTCCGTCCGTGAAACTTTTTCAAAAGATAGCACATGAGCCGGAGTACATTGTTGCACATTACCTACAAGTATACCAGGTGCCATTCAGAAAAACATGTGATAGTATATGTGGATTAAGATAGGTGTTCTTCATTACAATCTGATACTATAAGTTAAACTTTGGATCTGAAACTTTATTTTCAGACCAATCATAATCGGGTTGATGACTGACAGTGTACTTTTTTAATATTGCACTAAGGGACCTCCGAAAAATAGGGACAACTTGAATTGTAAAGCTGAAGATACATTCAACCGAGTCATCAATTGACAAGCACAATGTTCCTCTATGGTCGCGGACGGATATACCAGGGTAATAGTCCATCATTTTACTTAGTATTCCATTTATACCCTTATAATAAGTGTTATGAGAACAATAATTTCAACCACATAGAATCGATGAAATTTTAAAATCTATGTTTTTATGAAGTAAAAATATAATTGAATTCCGTCCATGAAACTTTTTCAAACGATAGCACATGAGCTGGAGTAAATTGTTGCACATTACCTACATGTATACCAGGTGCCATTCAGAAAAACTTGTGATAGTATATGTGGATTAAGACAGGTGTTCTTCATTACAATCTGATACTATAAGTTAAACTTTGGATCTAAAACATTATTTTCAAACCAATCGCAATCGGGTTGATGACTGACAGTGTACTTTTTTAATATTGCACTAAGGGACCTCCGAAAAATAGGGACAACTTGAATTGTAAAGCTGGAGATACATTCAACCGAGTCATCAATTGACAAGCACAATGTTCCGCTATGGTCGCAGACGGATATACCAGGGTAATAGTCCATCATTTTACTTAGTATTCCATTTATACCCTTATAATAAGTGTTATGAGAACAATAATTTCCACCACATAGAATCGATGAAATTTTAAAATCAATGTTTTTATGAAATAAAAATATAATTGAATTCCGTCCATGAAACTTTTTCAAACAATAGCACATGAGCTGGAGTAAATTGTTGCACGTTACTTACAAGTATACCACGTGCCATTCAGAAAAACTTGTGATAGTATATGTGGATTAAGACAGGTGTTCTTCATTACAATCTGATACTATAAGTTAAACTTTGGATCTGAAACTTTATTTTCAGACCAATCGTAATCGGGTTGATGACTGACAGTGTACTTTTTTAATATTGCACTAAGGGACCTCCGAAAAATAGGGACAACTTGAATTGTAAAGCTGAAGATACATTCAACCGAGTCATCAATTGACAAGCACAATGTTCTGCTATGGTCGCGGACGGATATACCAGGGTAATAGTCCATCATTTTACTTAGTATTCCATTTATACCCTTATAATAAGGGTTGTGAGAAGAATAATTTCCACCACATAGAATCGATGAAATTTTAAAATCAATGTTTTTTATGAAATAAAAATATAATTGAATTCCGTCCATGAAACGTTTTCAAACGATAGCACATGAGCTGGAGTAAATTGTTGCACATTACCTACATGTATACCAGGTGCCATTCAGAAAAACTTGTGATAGTATATGTGGATTAAGACAGGTGTTCTTCAGTACAATCTGATACTATAAGTTAAACTTTGGATCTGAAACATTATTTTCAAACCAATCGCAATCGGTTTGATGACTGACAGTGTACTTTTTTAATATTGCACTAAGGGACCTCCGAAAAATAGGGACAACTTAAATTGTAAAGCTGAAGATACATTCAACCGAGTCATCAATTGACAAGCACAATGTTCCGTTATGGTCGCGGACGGATATACCAGGGTAATAGTCCATCATTTTACTTAGTATTCCATTTATACCCTTATAATAAGTGTTATGAGAACAATAATTTCCACCACATAGAATCGATGAAATTTTAATATCAATGTTTTTATGAAATAAAAATATAATTGAATTCCGTCCATGAAACTTTTTCAAACAATAGCACATGAGCTGGAGTAAATTGTTGCACGTTACTTACAAGTATACCACGTGCCATTCAGAAAAACTTGTGATAGTATATGTGGATTAAGACAGGTGTTCTTCATTACAATCTGATACTATAAGTTAAACTTTGGATCTGAAACTTTATTTTCAGACCAATCGTAATCGGGTTGATGACTGACAATGTACTTTTTAAATATTGCACTAAGGGACCTCCGAAAAATAGGGACAACTTGAATTGTAAAGCTGAAGATACATTCAACCGAGTTATCAATTGACAAGCACAATGTTTTGCTATGGTCGCGGATGGATATACCAGGGTAATAGTCCATCATTTTACTTAGTATTCCATTTATACCCTTATAATAAGTGTTGTGAGAAGAATAATTTCCACCACATAGAATCGATGAAATTTTAAAATCAATGTTTTTTATGAAATAAAAATATAATTGAATTCCGTCCATGAAACGTTTTTAAACGATAGCACATGAGCTGGAGTAAATTGTTGCACATTACCTACATGTATACCAGGTGCCATTCAGAAAAACTTGTGATAGTATATGTGGATTAAGACAGGTGTTCTTCATTACAATCTGATACTATAAGTTAAACTTTGGATCTAAAACATTATTTTCAAACCAATCGCAATCGGGTTGATGACTGACAGTGTACTTTTTTAATATTGCACTAAGGGACCTCCGAAAAATAGGGACAACTTGAATTGTAAAGCTGGAGATACATTCAACCGAGTCATCAATTGACAAGCACAATGTTCCGCTATGGTCGCAGACGGATATACCAGGGTAATAGTCCATCATTTTACTTAGTATTCCATTTATACCCTTATAATAAGTGTTATGAGAACAATAATTTCCACCACATAGAATCGATGAAATTTTAAAATCAATGTTTTTATGAAATAAAAATATAATTGAATTCCGTCCATGAAACTTTTTCAAACAATAGCACATGAGCTGGAGTAAATTGTTGCACGTTACTTACAAGTATACCACGTGCCATTCAGAAAAACTTGTGATAGTATATGTGGATTAAGACAGGTGTTCTTCATTACAATCTGATACTATAAGTTAAACTTTGGATCTGAAACTTTATTTTCAGACCAATCGTAATCGGGTTGATGACTGACAGTGTACTTTTTTAATATTGCACTAAGGGACCTCCGAAAAATAGGGACAACTTGAATTGTAAAGCTGAAGATACATTCAACCGAGTCATCAATTGACAAGCACAATGTTCTGCTATGGTCGCGGACGGATATACCAGGGTAATAGTCCATCATTTTACTTAGTATTCCATTTATACCCTTATAATAAGTGTTGTGAGAAGAATAATTTCCACCACATAGAATCGATGAAATTTTAAAATCAATGTTTTTTATGAAATAAAAATATAATTGAATTCCGTCCATGAAACGTTTTCAAACGATAGCACATGAGCTGGAGTAAATTGTTGCACATTACCTACATGTATACAAGGTGCCATTCAGAAAAACTTGTGATAGTATATGTGGATTAAGACAGGTGTTCTTCAGTACAATCTGATACTATAAGTTAAACTTTGGATCTGAAACATTATTTTCAAACCAATCGCAATCGGTTTGATGACTGACAGTGTACTTTTTTAATATTGCACTAAGGGACCTCCGAAAAATAGGGACAACTTAAATTGTAAAGCTGAAGATACATTCAACCGAGTCATCAATTGACAAGCACAATGTTCCGTTATGGTCGCGGACGGATATACCAGGGTAATAGTCCATCATTTTACTTAGTATTCCATTTATACCCTTATAATAAGTGTTATGAGAACAATAATTTCCACCACATAGAATCGATGAAATTTTAATATCAATGTTTTTATGAAATAAAAATATAATTGAATTCCGTCCATGAAACTTTTTCAAACAATAGCACATGAGCTGGAGTAAATTGTTGCACGTTACTTACAAGTATACCACGTGCCATTCAGAAAAACTTGTGATAGTATATGTGGATTAAGACAGGTGTTCTTCATTACAATCTGATACTATAAGTTAAACTTTGGATCTGAAACTTTATTTTCAGACCAATCGTAATCGGGTTGATGACTGACAATGTACTTTTTAAATATTGCACTAAGGGACCTCCGAAAAATAGGGACAACTTGAATTGTAAAGCTGAAGATACATTCAACCGAGTTATCAATTGACAAGCACAATGTTTTGCTATGGTCGCGGATGGATATACCAGGGTAATAGTCCATCATTTTACTTAGTATTCCATTTATACCCTTATAATAAGTGTTGTGAGAAGAATAATTTCCACCACATAGAATCGATGAAATTTTAAAATCAATGTTTTTTATGAAATAAAAATATAATTGAATTCCGTCCATGAAACGTTTTTAAACGATAGCACATGAGCTGGAGTAAATTGTTGCACATTACCTACATGTATACCAGGTGCCATTCAGAAAAACTTGTGATAGTATATGTGGATTAAGACAGGTGGTCTTCATTACAATCTGATACTATAAGTTAAACTTTGGATCTGAAACATTATTTTCAAACCAATCGCAATCGGGTTGATGACTGACAGTGTACTTTTTTAATATTGCACTAAGGGACCTCCGAAAAATAGGGACAACTTAAATTGTAAAGCTGATGATACATTCAACCGAGTCATCAATTGACAAGCACAATGTTCCGTTATGGTCGCGGACGGATATACCAGGGTAATAGTCCATCATTTTACTTAGTATTCCATTTATACCCTTATAATAAGTGTTATGAGAACAATAATTTCCACCCCATAGAATCGATGAAATTTTAAAATCAATGTTTTTTATGAAATAAAAATATAATTGAATTCCGTCAATGAAACTTTTTCAAACGATAGCACATGAGCTGGAGTAAATTGTTGCACATCACTTACAAGTATACCAGGTGCCATTCAAAAAAACTTGTGATAGTATATGTGGATTAAGACAGGTGTTCTTCATTACAATCTGATACTATAAGTTAAACTTTGGATCTGAAACTTTATTTTCAGTCCAATCGTAATCGGGTTGATGACTGACAGTGTACTTTTTTAATATTGCACTAAGGGACCTCCGAAAAATAGGGACAACTTGAATTGTAAAGCTGAAGATACATTCAACCGAGTCATCAATTGACAAGCACAATGTTCTGCTATGGTCGCGGACGGATATACCAGGGTAATAGTCCATCATTTTACTTAGTATTCCATTTATACCCTTATAATAAGTGTTGTGAGAAGAATAATTTCCACCACATAGATTCGATGAAATTTTAAAATCAATGTTTTTTATGAAATAAAAATATAATTGAATTCCGTCCATGAAACTTTTTCAGACGATAGCACATGAGCTGGAGTAAATTGTTGCACATCACTTACAAGTATACCAGGTGCCATTCAGAAAAACTTGTGATAGTATATGTGGATTAAGACAGGTGTTATTCATTACAATTTTATACTATAAGTTAAACTTTGGATCTGAAAATTTATTTTCAGACCAATCGTAATCGGGTTGATGACTGACAGTGTACTTTTTTCATATTGCACTAAGGGACCTCCGAAAAATAGGACAACTTGAATTGTAAAGATGAAGATACATTCAACTGAGTCATCAATTGACAAGCACAATGTTCCGTTATGGTCGCGGACGGATATACCAGGGTAATATTCCATCATTTTACTTGGTATTCCATTTATACCCTTATAATAAGTGTTATGAGAACAATAATTTCCACCACATAGAATCGATGAAATTTTAAAATCAATGTTTTTTATGAAATAAAAATATAATTGAATTCCGTCCATGAAACTTTTTCAAAAGATAGCACATGTGCCGGAGTACATTGTTGCACATTACCTACAAGTATACCAGGTGCCATTCAGAAAAACATGTGATCGTATATGTGGATTAAGACAGGTGTTCTTCATTACAATCTGATACTATAAGTTAAACTTTGGATCTGAAACATTATTTTCAGACCAATCGTAATCGGGTTGATGACTGACAGTGTACTTTTTTAATATTGCACTAAGGGACCTCCGAAATATAGGGACAACTTGAATTGTAAAGCTGAAGATACATTCAACCGAGTCATCAATTGACAAACACAATGTTCCGCTATGGTCGCGGACGGATATACCAGGGTAATAGTCCATCATTTTACTTAGTATTCCATTTATACCCTTATAATAAGTGTTATTAGAACAATAATTTCCACCACATAGAATCGATGAAATTTTAAAATCAATGTTTTTTATGAAATAAAAATATAATTGAATTCCGTCCATGAAACTTTTTCAAACGATAGCACATGAGCTGGAGTAAATTGTTGCACATTACTTACAAGTATACCGGGTGCCATTCAGAAAACCTTGTGATAGTATATGTGTATTAAGACATGTGTTCTTCATTACAATCTGATACTATAAGTTAAACTTTGGATCTGAAACTTTATTTTCAGACCAATCGTAGTCGGGTTGATGACTGACAGTGTACTTTTTTAATATTGCACTAAGGGACCTCCGAAAAATAGGGACAACTTGAATTGTAAAGCTGAAGATACATTCAACCTTGTCATCAATTGACAAGCACAATGTTCCTCTATGGTCGCGGACGGATATACCAGGGAAATAGTCCATCATTTTACTTAGTATTCCATTTATACCCTTATATTAAGTGTTATGAAAACAATAATTTCAACCACATAGAATCGATGAAATTTTAAAATCAATGTTTTTTATGAAATAAAAATGTAATTGAATTCCGTCCATGAAACTTTTTCAAACGATAGCACATGAGCTGGAGTAAATTGTTGCACATCACTTACAAGTATACCAGGTGCCATTCAGAAAAACTTGTGATAGTATATGTGGATTAAGACAGGTGTTCTTCATTACAATCTGATACTATAAGTTAAACTTTGGATCTGAAACATTATTTTCAAACCAATCGCAATCGGGTTGAAGACTGACAGTGTACTTTTTTAATATTGCACTAAGGGACCTCCGAAAAATAGGGACAACTTGAATTGTAAAGCTGAAGATACATTCAACCGAGTCATCAATTGACAAGCACAATGTTCCGCTACGGTCACAGACGGATATACCAGGGTAATAGTCCATCATTTTACTTAGTATTCCATTTATACCCTTATAATAAGTGTTATGAGAACAATAATTTAAACCACATAGAATCGATGAAATTTTAAAATCAATGTTTTTTATGAAATAAAAATATAACTGAATTCCGTCCATGAAACTTTTTCAAACGATAGCACATGAGCTGAAGTAAATTGTTGCACATCACTTACAAGTATACCAGGTGTCATTCAAAAAAACTTGTGATAGTATATGTGGATTAAGATAGGTGTTCTTCATTACAATCTGATACTATAAGTTAAACTTTGGATCTGAAACTTTATTTTCAGACCAATCGTAATCGGGTTGATGACTGACAGTGTACTTTTTTAATATTGCACTAAGGGACCTCCGAAAAATAGGGACAACTTGAATTGTAAAGCTGAAGATACATTCAACCGAGTCATCAATTGACAAACACAATGTTCCACTATGGTCGCGGACGGATATACCGGGGTAATAATCCATCATTTTACTTAGTATTCCATTTACACCCTTACGATAAGTGTTATGAGAACAATAATTTCCACCACAGAGAATCGATGAAATTTTAAAATCAACGTTTTCAATGAAATAAAAATATAATTGAATTCCATCCATAAAACATTTTAAAGCGATAGCATATGAGCTGGAGCAAATTGTTGCACATTACTTACAAGTATACCAGGTGCCATTAAGAAAAACTTGTGAAAGAATATGTGGATTAAGACGAGTTTCTTCCTTACAATCTGATACTATAAGTTAAACTTTGGATCTGAAACTTTATTTTCAGACGAATCGTAATCGGGTTGGTGACCGACAGCGTACTTTTTTAATATATCACATAGGGCCTCCAAAAAATAGGGAGAATTTGAATTGTAAAACTCAAGATATATTCAACCGAATCATCAATTGACGACCACAATGTTCCACTATAGCCATGGATGGATATACCGGGGTAATAGTCCATCATTTTACTTAGTATTCCATTTACACCCTTACGATAAGTGTTATGAGAACAATAATTTCCACCACAGAGAATCGATGAAATTTTAAAATCAATGTTTTTAATGAAATAAAAATATAATTGAATTCCATCCATAAAACTTTTTAAAGCGATAGCACATGAGCTGGAGCAAATTGTTGCACATTACTTACAAGTATACCAGGTGCCATTAAGAAAAACTTGTGAAAGAATATATGGATTAAGACGAGTTTCTTCCTTACAATCTGATACTATAAGTTAAACTTTGGTTCTGAAACTTTATTTTCAGACGAATCGTAATCGGGTTGGTGACCGACAGCGTACTTTTTTAATATATCACATAGGGCCTCCAAAAAATAGGGAGAATTTGAATTGTAAAACTCAAGATATATTCAACCGAATCATCAATTGACGACCACAATGTTCCACTATGGCCATGGATGGATATACTGGGGTAATAGTCCATCATTTTACTTAGTATTCCATTTACACCCTTACGATAAGTGTTATGAGAACAATAATTTCCACCACAGAGAATCGATGAAATTTTAAAATCAATGTTTTTAATGAAATAAAAATATAATTGAATTCCATCCATAAAACTTTTTAAAGCGATAGCACATGAGCTGGAGCAAATTGTTGCACATTACTTACAAGTATACCAGGTGCCATTAAGAAAAACTTGTGAAAGAATATGTGGATTAAGAAGAGTTTCTTCCTTACAATCTGATACTATAAGTTAAACTTTGGATCTGAAACTTTATTTTCAGACGAATCGTAATCGGGTTGGTGACCGACAGCGTACTTTTTTAATATATCACATAGGGCCTCCAAAAAATAGGGAGAATTTGAATTGTAAAACTCAAGATATATTCAACCGAATCATCAATTGACGACCACAATGTTCCACTATGGCCATGGATGGATATACTGGGGTAATAGTCCATCATTTTACTTAGTATTCCATTTACACCCTTACGATAAGTGTTATGAGAACAATAATTTCCACCACATAGAATCGATGAAATTTTAAAATCAAAGTTTTTTATGAAATAAAATTTCAATAGAATTTCGTCCGTGAAACCTTTTTCAAGCAATAGCACATGAGCTGGGGTAAATTGTTGCACATTACTTACAAGTATACCAAGTGCCATTAAGAAAAACTTGTGATAGTATTTGTGGATTAAGACGAGTTTCTTCGTTACAATATGGTACTATAAGTTAAACTTTGGATCCGAAACTTTATTTTCAGACGAATCGTAATCGGGTTGGTGACTGACAGTGTACATTTTTAATATTGCACTTAGGTACCTGCGGAAAATAGGGAAAACTTGAATTGTAAAACTGAAAATATATTCAACTGAGCCATCAATTGACAACCTCAATGTTCTGCTATGGTCATGGATGGATATAGCGGGGTAATAGTCCATCATTTTACTTGGTATTCCATTTATACCTTACGATAAGTGTTATGAGAACAATAATTTCCACCACATAGAATGGTGAAATTTTAAAATCAAAGTTTTTTATGAATTAAAAATATAATTGAATTTCATCCATGGAACTTTTTAAAGAGATAGCACATGAGTTGGAGTAAATTGTTGTCATTACTTACAAGTATACCAGGTGCCATTAAGTAAAACTTGTGATAGTATATGTGGATCAAGACGAGTTTCTTCATTACAATCTGACACTATAAGTTAAACTTTGGATCTGAAACTTTATTTTCAGACCAATCGTAATCGGGTTGGTGACTGACAGTGTACTTTTTTTAATATTGCACTTAGGGACCTCCAAATAATAGGGAGAACTTTATTTGTGTTACTGAAGATATATTCATTTGAGTCATCAATTGATGACCACAATGTTCCGCTATGGTCATGGACGGACATACTGGGGTAATAGTCAGTAAATTTACTTAGTATTCCGATTATACGCTTATGATAAGTGTTATGAGAATAATAATTTCCACCACGTAGATCGATGAAATTTTATAATTAATGTATTTTATGAAAAAAATATATAATTGAATTCCGTCCATAAAACCTTTTAAAGCGATAGCACATGAGCTAGAATAAATTTTTGCAAATTACTTACAAGTATACCAGGTGCCCTTAAGAAAAACATGTGAAAGTATTTGTGGATTAAGACGAGTTTCTTCATTACAATCTGATACTATAAGTTAAAATTTGAATATGAAACTTTATTTTCAGACCAATCGTAATCGTGTTGGTTACTGACAGTGTACTTTTTTAATATTGCACTTGGGGACCTCTGGAAAATAGAGAGAACATGAATTGTAAAACTGAAGATATATTCAATTGGGTCATCAATTGACGACCACAATGTTCCGCTATGGTCATGGACGGATATACCGGGGTAATAGTCCATCATTTTACTTAGTATTCCATTTACACCCTTACGATAAGTGTTGTGGGAACAATAAATTCCACCACATAGAATCGATGAAATTTTAAAATCAAAGTTTTTTATCAAATAAAAATATAATTGAATTCCGTCCATGAAACTTTTTCAAGAAATAATACATGAGCTGGAGTAAATTGTTGCACATTACTTACAAGTATACCAGGTGCCATTCAGAAAAACTTGTGTTAGTATATGTGGATTAAGACAAGTTTCTTCATTACAATCTGATACTATAAGTTAAACTTTGGACATGAAACTTTATTTTTAGACCAAACGTAATCAGGTTGGTGGGTGACAGTGTACTTTTTTAATATTGCACTTAGGGACCTCTGGAAAATAGCAAGAACATGAATTGTAATACTGAAGATATATTCAATTGAGTCATCAATTGACGACCACAATGTTCGGCTATGGTCATGGATGGATATACTGGGGTAATAGTCCATCATTTTACCTAGTATTCCATTTATATCCTTACGATAAATGTAATGAGAATAATAATTTCCACCACATAGAATTGATGAAATTTTAAAATCAAATTTTTTTATGTAATAAAAATATAATTGAACTCCGTCCATGAATATATTTAAAGCGATATCACATGAGTTGGAGTAAATTGTTGCACATTACTTACAAGTATACCAGGTGCCATTAAGAAAAACTTGTGAAAGTATATGTGGATTAAGACAAGTTTCTTCATTACAATCTGATACTATAAGTTAAACTTTGTATCTGAAACTTTATTTTCTGACCAATCGTAATCGGGTTGGTGACTGACAATATACTTTTTTATTATTGCACTGAGGGACCTCCGGAAAATAGGGTGAATTTGAATTGTAAAAATCAAGATATATTCAACCGAGTCATCAATTGACGACCACAATGTTCCGCTATGGTCATGGATGGATATGCCGGGGTAATAGTCTATAATTTTACTTAGTATTCCATTTATACCCTTATGATAAGTGTTATGACAACAATAATTTCCACCACATACATTCGATGAAATTTTAAAATTAACGTTTTTTATGAAATAAAAATATAATTGAATTCCGTCACTGAAACTTTTTAAAGCAATTGCACATAAGCTGGAGTAAATTGTTGCATATTATTTACAAGTATACCAGGTGCCATTCAGAAAACTTGTGATAGTATATGTGGAATAAGACGAGTTTCTTCATTACAATCTGATACTATAATTTAAACTTTGGGTATGAAACTTTATTTTGAGACCAATATAATCGGGTTGGTAACTGACAGTGTACTTTTTAATATTGCACTTAGGGACCTCTGGAAAGTAGGGAGATCATGAATTGATAAACTGAAGATATATTCAATTGAGTCATCAATTGATGACCTCAATGTTCCGCTATGGTCATGGACGGATATACCGGGGTAATAGTCCATCATTTTACTTAGTATTCCATTTACACCCTTACGATAAGTGTTATGAGAACAATAATTTCCACCACAGAGAATCGATGAAATTTTAAAATCAATGTTTTTAATGAAATAAAAATATAATTGAATTCCATCCATAATACTTTTTAAAGCGATAGCACATGAGCTGGAGCAAATTGTTGCACATTACTTACAAGTATACCAGGTGCCATTAAGAAAAACTTGTGAAAGAATATGTGGATTAAGACGAGTTTCTTCCTTACAATCTGATACTATAAGTTAAACTTTGGATCTGAAACTTTATTTTCAGACGAATCGTAATTGGGTTGGTGACCGACAGCGTACTTTTTTAATATATCACATAGGGCCTCCAAAAAATAGGGAGAATTTGAATTGTAAAACTCAAGATATATTCAACCGAATCATCAATTGACGACCACAATGTTCCACTATGGCCATGGATGGATATACCGGGGTAATAGTTCATCATTTTACTTAGTATTCCATTTACACCCTTACGATAAGTGTTATGAGAACAATAAGTTCCACCACATAGAATCGATGAAATTTGAAAATCAATGTTTTTTATGAAATAAAATTTCAATAGAATTCCGTCCGTGAAACCTTTTAAAGCGATAGCACATGAGCTGGAGTAAATTTTTGCACATTATTTACAAGTATACCAGGTGCCATTCAGAAACATTTGTGATAGTATATGTGGATTAAGACGAGTTTCTTTGTTACAATATGGTACTATAAGTTAAACTTTGGATCTGAAACTTTATTTTCAGACGAATCGTAATCGGGTTGGTGACTGACAGTGTACTTGTTTAATATTGCACTTAGGTACCTCCGGAAAATAGGGAGAACTTGAATTGTAAAAGGAAAGATATATTCAACTGAGTCATCAACCGACGACCACAATGTTCGACTATGGTCATTGACGGATATGCAAGGGTAATAGTCTATCATTTTACTTAATATTCAACTTATACCCTTATGATAAGTGTTATGAGAACAATAATTTCCGTCACATAGTAACGATGAAATTTTAAAATCAAAGTTTTTAATGAAATAAAAACATAATTGAATTCCGTCCATGAAACTTTTTCAAACTATAGCACATGAGCTGGAGTAAATTTTTGCAAATTACTTACAAATATACCGGGTGCCACTCAGAAAAACTTATGATAGTATATGTGGATTAAGACGAGTTTCTTCATTACAATCTGATACTATAAGTTAAACTTTGGATCTGAAACTTTATTTTCAGACCAATCGTAATCGGGTTGGTAACTGACAGCGTACTTTTTTAATATTTCACATAGGGACCTCCAAAAAATAGGGACAATTTGAATTGTAAAACTCAAGATATATTAAATTGAGTCAACAATTGACGACCACAATGTTCCACTATGGTCATGGATGGATATACCGGGTAATAATCCATCATTTTACTTATTATTCCATTTATACCCTTATGATAAGTGTTATGAGAACAATAATTTCCACCACATAGAATCGTGAAATTTTAAAATCAAAGTTTTTTAAGAATTAACAATACAATTGAATTCCATCCTTGAAACTTTTTAAAGCGATAGCACATGAGCTGGACTAAATTGTTGTCTTTACTTACAAGTATACCGGGTGCTATTCAGAAAAACTTTTGAAAGAATATGTGGATTAAGACGAGTTTCTTCATTACAATCTGATACTATAAGTTAAACTTTGGATCTGAAACTTTATTTTCAGACCAATCGTAATCGGGTTGGTGACTGACAGTGTTCTTTTTTAATATTCCACTAAGGGACCTCGGAAAATAGGGAGAACTTGAACTGTAAAACTGGAGATATATTCAATTGAGTCATTAATTGACAATCACAATGTTCCGCTATGGTCATGGACGGATATACCGGGGTACTAGTCCATCATTTTACTTAGTATTCCATTTATACCCTTATGATAAGTGTTATGAGAACAATAATCTCCACCACATAGAATCGATGAAAATATAAAATCTAAGTTTTTTACGTAATAAAAATATAATGGAATTCCCTCCATGAAACTTTTACATGCGATAGCACATGAGCTGGAGTAAATTGTTGCACATTACTTACATGTATACCAGGTCCCATTAAGAAAAACATGTGAAAGTATATGTGGATTAAGACAAGTTTCTTCATTCCAATTAGATACTATAAGTTAAACTTTGGATATGAAACTTTATTTTCAGACCAATCGTAATCGCGACCTCTGGAAAATAGGGAGAACATGAATTGTAAAACTGAAGATATATTCAACTGAGTCATCAATTGACGACCACAATGTTCCGCTCTGGTCATGGACGGGTATACCGGGGTAATGGTCTATCATTTTACTTAGTATTCCATTTATACCCTTATAATAAGTGTTATGAGAACAATAATTTCCACCACATAGAATCGATGATAATTTAAATTCAATGTTTTTTATGAATTAAAAATATAATTGAATTCCATCCATGAAACTTTTTAAAGCGATAGCATATGAGCTAGAGTAAATTATTGCACACTACTTACAAGTATACTGGGTGCCATTAAGAAAAACTTGTGATAGTATATGTGGATTAAGACGAGTTTCTTTATTACAAAATGATACTATAAGTTAAACTTTGGATCTAAAAATTTATTTTCAGACCAATCGTAATTGGGTTGGTGACTGACAGTGTACTTTATTAATATTTCACATAGGGACCTATGAAAAATAGGGAGAATTTGAATTGTAAAACTCAAGATATATTGAACCGAGTCATCAATTGACGACCACAATGTTCCGCTATGGTCGTGGATGGATATACCGGGGTAATAGTCCATCATTTTACATAGTATTCAATTTATACCCTTACGATAAGTGTTATGAGAACAATAATTTCCACCACGTAGGATCATGAAATTTTAAAATCAAAGTTTTTTATGAAATAAAAATATAATTGAATTCCATCCATGAAACTTTTTAAAGTGATATCACATGAGCTACTCTAAATTGTTGTCACTACTTACAAGTATACCGGGTGCTATTCAGAAAAACTTGTGATAGTATATGTGTATTAAGACGAGTTTCTTCATTACAATATAATACTATAAGTTAAACTTTGGATCTGAAACTTTATTTTCAGACCAATCGTAATCGGGTTGGTGACTGACAGTGTTCTTTTTTAATATTCCACTAAGGGACCTCGGAAAATAGGGAGAACTTGAATTGTAAAACTGGAGATATATTCAATTGAGTCATTAATTGACGATCACACGGTTCCGCTATGGTCATGGACGGATATACCGGGGTACTAGTCCATCATTTTACTTAGTATTCCATTTATACCCTTATGATAAGTGTTATGAGAACAATAATCTCCACCACATAGAATCGATGAAAATATAAAATCTAAGTTTTTTACGTAATAAAAATATAATGGAATTCCCTCAATGAAACTTTTACATGCGATAGCACATGAGCTGGAGTAAATTGTTGCACATTACTTACAAGTATACCAGGTGCCATTAAGAAAAACATGTGAAAGTATATGTGGATTAAGACAAGTTTCTTCATTCCAATCAGATACTATAAGTTAAACTTTGGATATGAAACTTTATTTTCAGACCAATCGTAATCGGGACCTCTAGAAAATAAGGAGAACATGAATTGTAAAACTGAAGATATATTCAACTGAGTCATCAATTGACGACCACAATGTTCCGCTCTGGTCATGGATGGATATACCGGGGTAATAGTCCATCATTTTACTTAGTATTCCATTTATACCCTTATAATAAGTGTTATGAGAACAATAATTTCCACCACATAGAATCGTGAATTTTAAATTCAATGTTTTTTATGAATTAAAAATATAATTGAATTCCATCCATGAAACAATTTAAAGCGATAGCACATGAGCTGGAGTAAATTATTGCACACTACTTACAAGTATACCGGGTGCCATTCAGAAAAACTTGTGATAGTATATGTGGATTAAGACGAGTTTCTTCATTACGATATGACACTATAAGTTAAAATTTGGATCTAAAACTTTATTTTCAGACCAATCGTAATCGGGTTGGTGAATGACAGTGTACTTTATTAATATTTCACATAGGGACCTCCGAAAAATAGGGAGAATTTGAATTGTAAAACTCAAGATATATTGAACCGAGTCATCAATTGACGACCACAATGTTCCGTTATGGTCGTGGATGGATATACCGGGGTAATAGTCCATCATTTTACTTGGTATTCCAATTACACCCTTACGATAAGTGTTATGAGAACAATAACTTCCACCACGTAGAATCGATGAAATTTTGAAATCAATTTTTTTTATGAAATAAAAATATAATTGAGTTTCGTCCATGAAACTTTTTAAAGCGATAGCACATGAGCTGGAGGAAATTGCTGCACATTACTTACAAGTATACCAGGTGCCATTAAGAAAAACTTTTGAAAGAATATGTGGATTAAGACGAGTTTCTTCATTATAGTCTGATACTATAAGTTAAACTTTGGATCTAAAAATTTATTTTCAGACCAATCGTAATCGGGTTGGTGACTGACAGTGTACTTTATTAATATTTCACATAGGGACCTATGAAAAATAGGGAGAATTTGAATTGTAAAACTCAAGATATATTGAACCGAGTCATCAATTGACGACCACAATGTTCCGCTATGGTCGTGGATGGATATACCGGGGTAATAGTCCATCATTTTACATAGTATTCAATTTATACCCTTACGATAAGTGTTATGAGAACAATAATTTCCACCACGTAGGATCATGAAATTTTAAAATCAAAGTTTTTTATGAAATAAAAATATAATTGAATTCCATCCATGAAACTTTTTAAAGTGATATCACATGAGCTACTCTAAATTGTTGTCACTACTTACAAGTATACCGGGTGCTATTCAGAAAAACTTGTGATAGTATATGTGTATTAAGACGAGTTTCTTCATTACAATATAATACTATAAGTTAAACTTTGGATCTGAAACTTTATTTTCAGACCAATCGTAATCGGGTTGGTGACTGACAGTGTTCTTTTTTAATATTCCACTAAGGGACCTCGGAAAATAGGGAGAACTTGAATTGTAAAACTGGAGATATATTCAATTGAGTCATTAATTGACGATCACACGGTTCCGCTATGGTCATGGACGGATATACCGGGGTACTAGTCCATCATTTTACTTAGTATTCCATTTATACCCTTATGATAAGTGTTATGAGAACAATAATCTCCACCACATAGAATCGATGAAAATATAAAATCTAAGTTTTTTACGTAATAAAAATATAATGGAATTCCCTCAATGAAACTTTTACATGCGATAGCACATGAGCTGGAGTAAATTGTTGCACATTACTTACAAGTATACCAGGTGCCATTAAGAAAAACATGTGAAAGTATATGTGGATTAAGACAAGTTTCTTCATTCCAATCAGATACTATAAGTTAAACTTTGGATATGAAACTTTATTTTCAGACCAATCGTAATCGGGACCTCTAGAAAATAAGGAGAACATGAATTGTAAAACTGAAGATATATTCAACTGAGTCATCAATTGACGACCACAATGTTCCGCTCTGGTCATGGATGGATATACCGGGGTAATAGTCCATCATTTTACTTAGTATTCCATTTATACCCTTATAATAAGTGTTATGAGAACAATAATTTCCACCACATAGAATCGTGAATTTTAAATTCAATGTTTTTTATGAATTAAAAATATAATTGAATTCCATCCATGGAACAATTTAAAGCGATAGCACATGAGCTGGAGTAAATTATTGCACACTACTTACAAGTATACCGGGTGCCATTCAGAAAAACTTGTGATAGTATATGTGGATTAAGACGAGTTTCTTCATTACGATATGACACTATAAGTTAAAATTTGGATCTAAAACTTTATTTTCAGACCAATCGTAATCGGGTTGGTGAATGACAGTGTACTTTATTAATATTTCACATAGGGACCTCCGAAAAATAGGGAGAATTTGAATTGTAAAACTCAAGATATATTGAACCGAGTCATCAATTGACGACCACAATGTTCCGTTATGGTCGTGGATGGATATACCGGGGTAATAGTCCATCATTTTACTTGGTATTCCAATTACACCCTTACGATAAGTGTTATGAGAACAATAACTTCCACCACGTAGAATCGATGAAATTTTGAAATCAATTTTTTTTATGAAATAAAAATATAATTGAGTTTCGTCCATGAAACTTTTTAAAGCGATAGCACATGAGCTGGAGGAAATTGCTGCACATTACTTACAAGTATACCAGGTGCCATTAAGAAAAACTTTTGAAAGAATATGTGGATTAAGACGAGTTTCTTCATTATAGTCTGATACTATAAGTTAAACTTTGGATCTGAAATTTTATTTTAAGACCAATCGTAATCGGGTTGGTGACTCACAGTGTACTTTATTAATATTTCACATAGGGACCTCCGAAAAATAGGGAGAAATTGAATTGTAAAACTCAAGATATATTCAACTGAGTCAACAATTGACGACCACAATGTTCCGCTATGGTCATGGATGGATATACTGGGGTAATAATCCATCATTTTATTTATCATTTCCTTTATAGCCTTATGGTAAGTGTTATGAGAACAATAATTTCCACCACATAGAATCGATGAAATTATAAAGTCAAAGTTTTTTATGTAATAAAAATATAATTGAATTCCGTCATCATTTTACATAGTATTCAATTTATACCCTTACGATAAGTGTTATGAGAACAATAATTTCCACCACGTAGGATCGTGAAATTTTAAAATCAAAGTTTTTTATGAAATAAAAATATAATTGAATTCCATCCATGAAACTTTTTAAAGTGATAGCACATGAGCTACTCTAAATTGTTGTCACTACTTACAAGTATACCGGGTGCTATTCAGAAAAACTTGTGATAGTATATGTGTATTAAGACGAGTTTCTTCATTACAATATAATACTATAAGTTAAACTTTGGATCTGAAACTTTATTTTCAGACCAATCGTAATCGGGTTGGTGACTGACAGTGTTCTTTTTTAATATTCCACTAAGGGACCTCGGAAAATAGGGAGAACTTGAATTGTAAAACTGGAGATATATTCAATTGAGTCATTAATTGACGATCACAATGTTCCGCTATGGTCATGGATGGATATACCGGGGTACTAGTCCATCATTTTACTTAGTATTCCATTTATACCCTTATGATAAGTGTTATGAGAACAATAATCTCCACCACATAGAATCGATGAAAATATAAAATCTAAGTTTTTTACGTAATAAAAATATAATGGAATTCCCTCCATGAAACTTTTACATGCGATAGCACATGAGCTGGAGTAAATTGTTGCACATTACTTACATGTATACCAGGTCCCATTAAGAAAAACATGTGAAATTATATGTGGATTAAGACAAGTTTCTTCATTCCAATCAGATACTATATGTTAAACTCTGGATATGAAACTTTATTTTCATACCAATCGTAATCGGGACCTCTGGAAAATAGGGAGAACATGAATTGTAAAACTGAAGATATATTCAACTGAGTTATCAATTGACGACCACAATGTTCCGCTCTGGTCATGGATGGATATACCGGGGTAATAGTCCATCATTTTACTTAGTATTCCATTTATACCCTTATAATAAGTGTTATGAGAACAATAATTTCCACCACATAGAATCGTGAATTTTAAATTCAATGTTTTTTATGAATTAAAAATATAATTGAATTCCATCCATGGAACAATTTAAAGCGATAGCACATGAGCTGGAGTAAATTATTGCACACTACTTACAAGTATACCGGGTGCCATTCAGAAAAACTTGTGATAGTATATGTGGATTAAGACGAGTTTCTTCATTACGATATGACACTATAAGTTAAAATTTGGATCTAAAACTTTATTTTCAGACCAATCGTAATCGGGTTGGTGAATGACAGTGTACTTTATTAATATTTCACATAGGGACCTCCGAAAAATAGGGAGAATTTGAATTGTAAAACTCAAGATATATTGAACCGAGTCATCAATTGACGACCACAATGTTCCGTTATGGTCGTGGATGGATATACCGGGGTAATAGTCCATCATTTTACTTGGTATTCCAATTACACCCTTACGATAAGTGTTATGAGAACAATAACTTCCACCACGTAGAATCGATGAAATTTTGAAATCAATTTTTTTTATGAAATAAAAATATAATTGAGTTTCGTCCATGAAACTTTTTAAAGCGATAGCACATGAGCTGGAGGAAATTGCTGCACATTACTTACAAGTATACCAGGTGCCATTAAGAAAAACTTTTGAAAGAATATGTGGATTAAGACGAGTTTCTTCATTATAGTCTGATACTATAAGTTAAACTTTGGATCTGAAATTTTATTTTAAGACCAATCGTAATCGGGTTGGTGACTCACAGTGTACTTTATTAATATTTCACATAGGGACCTCCGAAAAATAGGGAGAAATTGAATTGTAAAACTCAAGATATATTCAACTGAGTCAACAATTGACGACCACAATGTTCCGCTATGGTCATGGATGGATATACTGGGGTAATAATCCATCATTTTATTTATCATTTCCTTTATAGCCTTATGGTAAGTGTTATGAGAACAATAATTTCCACCACATAGAATCGATGAAATTATAAAGTCAAAGTTTTTTATGTAATAAAAATATAATTGAATTCCGTCATCATTTTACATAGTATTCAATTTATACCCTTACGATAAGTGTTATGAGAACAATAATTTCCACCACGTAGGATCGTGAAATTTTAAAATCAAAGTTTTTTATGAAATAAAAATATAATTGAATTCCATCCATGAAACTTTTTAAAGTGATAGCACATGAGCTACTCTAAATTGTTGTCACTACTTACAAGTATACCGGGTGCTATTCAGAAAAACTTGTGATAGTATATGTGTATTAAGACGAGTTTCTTCATTACAATATAATACTATAAGTTAAACTTTGGATCTGAAACTTTATTTTCAGACCAATCGTAATCGGGTTGGTGAATGACAGTGTACTTTATTAATATTTCACATAGGGACCTCCGAAAAATAGGGAGAATTTGAATTGTAAAACTCAAGATATATTGAACCGAGTCATCAATTGACGACCACAATGTTCCGTTATGGTCGTGGATGGATTTACCGGGGTAATAGTCCATCATTTTACTTGGTATTCCAATTACACCCTTACGATAAGTGTTATGAGAACAATAACTTCCACCACGTAGAATCGATGAAATTTTGAAATCAATTTTTTTTATGAAATAAAAATATAATTGAGTTTCGTCCATGAAACTTTTTAAAGCGATAGCACATGAGCTGGAGGAAATTGCTGCACATTACTTACAAGTATACCAGGTGCCATTAAGAAAAACTTTTGAAAGAATATGTGGATTAAGACGAGTTTCTTCATTATAGTCTGATACTATAAGTTAAACTTTGGATCTGAAATTTTATTTTAAGACCAATCGTAATCGGGTTGGTGACTCACAGTGTACTTTATTAATATTTCACATAGGGACCTCCGAAAAATAGGGAGAAATTGAATTGTAAAACTCAAGATATATTCAACTGAGTCAACAATTGACGACCACAATGTTCCGCTATGGTCATGGATGGATATACTGGGGTAATAATCCATCATTTTATTTATCATTTCCTTTATAGCCTTATGGTAAGTGTTATGAGAACAATAATTTCCACCACATAGAATCGATGAAATTATAAAGTCAAAGTTTTTTATGTAATAAAAATATAACTGAATTCCGTCATCATTTTACATAGTATTCAATTTATACCCTTACGATAAGTGTTATGAGAACAATAATTTCCACCACGTAGGATCGTGAAATTTTAAAATCAAAGTTTTTTATGAAATAAAAATATAATTGAATTCCATCCATGAAACTTTTTAAAGTGATAGCACATGAGCTACTCTAAATTGTTGTCACTACTTACAAGTATACCGGGTGCTATTCAGAAAAACTTGTGATAGTATATGTGTATTAAGACGAGTTTCTTCATTACAATATAATACTATAAGTTAAACTTTGGATCTGAAACTTTATTTTCAGACCAATCGTAATCGGGTTGGTGACTGACAGTGTTCTTTTTTAATATTCCACTAAGGGACCTCGGAAAATAGGGAGAACTTGAATTGTAAAACTGGAGATATATTCAATTGAGTCATTAATTGACGATCACACGGTTCCGCTATGGTCATGGACGGATATACCGGGGTACTAGTCCATCATTTTACTTAGTATTCCATTTATACCCTTATGATAAGTGTTATGAGAACAATAATCTCCACCACATAGAATCGATGAAAATATAAAATCTAAGTTTTTTACGTAATAAAAATATAATGGAATTCCCTCTATGAAACTTTTACGTGCGATAGCACATGAGCTGGAGTAAATTGTTGCACATTACTTACATGTATACCAGGTCCCATTAAGAAAAACATGTGAAAGTATATGTGGATTAAGACAAGTTTCTTCATTCCAATCAGATACTATATGTTAAACTCTGGATATGAAACTTTATTTTCATACCAATCGTAATCGGGACCTCTGGAAAATAGGGAGAACATGAATTGTAAAACTGAAGATATATTCAACTGAGTTATCAATGGACGACCACAATGTTCCGCTCTGGTCATGGATGGATATACCGGGGTAATAGTCCATCATTTTACTTAGTATTCCATTTATACCCTTATAATAAGTGTTATGAGAACAATAATTTCCACCACATAGAATCGTGAAATTTTAAATTCAATGTTTTTTATGAATTAAAAATATAATTGAATTCCATCCATGAAACTTTTTAAAGCGATAGCATATGAGCTGGAGTAAATTATTGCACACTACTTACAAGTATACCGGGTGCCATTCAGAAAAACTTGTGATAGTATATGTGGATTGAGACGAGTTTCTTTATTACAAAATGATACTATAAGTTAAACTTTGGATCTAAAAATTTATTTTCAGACCAATCGTAATCGGGTTGGTGAATGACAGTGTACTTTATTAATATTTCACATAGGGACCTCCGAAAAATAGGGAGAATTTGAATTGTAAAACTCAAGATATATTGAACCGAGTCATCAATTGACGACCACAATGTTCCGTTATGGTCGTGGATGGATTTACCGGGGTAATAGTCCATCATTTTACTTGGTATTCCAATTACACCCTTACGATAAGTGTTATGAGAACAATAACTTCCACCACGTAGAATCGATGAAATTTTGAAATCAATTTTTTTTATGAAATAAAAATATAATTGAGTTTCGTCCATGAAACTTTTTAAAGCGATAGCACATGAGCTGGAGGAAATTGCTGCACATTACTTACAAGTATACCAGGTGCCATTAAGAAAAACTTTTGAAAGAATATGTGGATTAAGACGAGTTTCTTCATTATAGTCTGATACTATAAGTTAAACTTTGGATCTGAAATTTTATTTTAAGACCAATCGTAATCGGGTTGGTGACTCACAGTGTACTTTATTAATATTTCACATAGGGACCTCCGAAAAATAGGGAGAAATTGAATTGTAAAACTCAAGATATATTCAACTGAGTCAACAATTGACGACCACAATGTTCCGCTATGGTCATGGATGGATATACTGGGGTAATAATCCATCATTTTATTTATCATTTCCTTTATAGCCTTATGGTAAGTGTTATGAGAACAATAATTTCCACCACATAGAATCGATGAAATTATAAAGTCAAAGTTTTTTATGTAATAAAAATATAATTGAATTCCGTCATCATTTTACATAGTATTCAATTTATACCCTTACGATAAGTGTTATGAGAACAATAATTTCCACCACGTAGGATCGTGAAATTTTAAAATCAAAGTTTTTTATGAAATAAAAATATAATTGAATTCCATCCATGAAACTTTTTAAAGTGATAGCACATGAGCTACTCTAAATTGTTGTCACTACTTACAAGTATACCGGGTGCTATTCAGAAAAACTTGTGATAGTATATGTGTATTAAGACGAGTTTCTTCATTACAATATAATACTATAAGTTAAACTTTGGATCTGAAACTTTATTTTCAGACCAATCGTAATCGGGTTGGTGACTGACAGTGTTCTTTTTTAATATTCCACTAAGGGACCTCGGAAAATAGGGAGAACTTGAATTGTAAAACTGGAGATATATTCAATTGAGTCATTAATTGACGATCACACGGTTCCGCTATGGTCATGGACGGATATACCGGGGTACTAGTCCATCATTTTACTTAGTATTCCATTTATACCCTTATGATAAGTGTTATGAGAACAATAATCTCCACCACATAGAATCGATGAAAATATAAAATCTAAGTTGTTTACGTAATAAAAATATAATGGAATTCCCTCTATGAAACTTTTACGTGCGATAGCACATGAGCTGGAGTAAATTGTTGCACATTACTTACATGTATACCAGGTCCCATTAAGAAAAACATGTGAAAGTATATGTGGATTAAGACAAGTTTCTTCATTCCAATCAGATACTATATGTTAAACTTTGGATATGAAACTTTATTTTCAGACCAATCGTAATTGGGACCTCTGGAAATTAGGGAGAACATGAATTGTAAAACTGAAGATATATTCAACTGAGTTATCAATTGACGACCACAATGTTCCGCTCTGGTCATGGATAGATATACCGGGGTAATAGTCCATCATTTTACTTAGTATTCCATTTATACCCTTATAATAAGTGTTATGAGAACAATAATTTCCACCACATAGAATCGTGAAATTTTAAATTCAATGTTTTTTATGAATTAAAAATATAATTGAATTCCATCCATGAAACAATTTAAAGCGATAGCACATGAGCTAGAGTAAATTATTGCACACTACTTACAAGTATACCGGGTGCCATTCAGAAAAACTTGTGATAGTATATGTGGATTAAGACTAGTTTCTTCATTACAATATGACACTATAAGTTAAAATTTGGATCTAAAACTTTATTTTCAGACCAATCGTAATCAGGTTGGTGACTGACAGTGTACTTTATTAATATTTCACATAGGGACCTCCGAAAAATACGGAGAATTTGAATTGTAAAACTCAAGATATATTGAACCGAGTCATCAATTGACGTCCACAATGTTCCGCTATGGTCGTGGATGGATATACCAGGGTAATAGTCCATCCTTTTACTTGGTATTCCAATTACACCCTTACGATAAGTGTTATGAGAACAATAACTTCCACCACGTAGAATCGATGAAATTTTGAAATCAAATTTTTTTATGAAACAAAAATATAATTGAATTCCATCCATGAAACTTTTTAAAGTGATAGCACATGAGCTGGAGGAAATTTCTGCACATTACTTACAAGTATACAAGGTGCCATTAAGAAAAAATTTTGAAAGAATATGTGGATTACGACGAGTTTCTTCATTACAGTCTGATACTATAAGTTAAACTTTGGATCTGAAACATTATTTTCAGACCAATCGTAATCGGGTTGGTGACTGATAGTGTACTTTTTTAATATTGCACTTAGGGACCTCTGGAAAATAGCAAGAACATGAATTGTAAAATAGAAGATATATTCAATTGACCACATTATTCCGCTATGGTCATGGACGGATATACCGGGGTAATAGTCCATCATTTTACATAGTATTCCATTTATACCCTTATGATAAGTGTTATGAGAACAATAATTTCCACCACATAGAATCGATGAAAATTTTAAATTAATGTATTTTATGAAATAAAAATATAATTTAATTCCATTCATTAAACTTTTTAAAGCGATAGCACATGAACTGGACTAAATTGTTGCACGTTACTTACAAGTATACCAGGTGCCATTAAGAAAAACATGTGAAAGTATATGTGGATTAAGACGAGTTTCTTCGTTACAATCAGATACTGTAAGTAAAACTTTGGATCTGAAACTTTATTTTCGGACCAATCGTAATCGGGTTGGTGACTGACAGCGTACTTATTTAATATTTCACATAGGGACCTCCAAAAAATAGGGAGAATTTGAATTGTAAAACTCAAGATATATTCTACTAAGTCAACAATTGACGACCACAATGTACCGCTGTGGTCATGGATGGATATACTGGGGTAATAATCCATCATTGTATTTATTATTCCCTTTATGGTAAGTGTTATGAGAACAATAATTTCCACCACATAGAATCGATGAAATTATAAAGTCAACGTTTTTTGTGTAATAAAAATATAATTGAATTCTGTCATCATTTTACATAGTATTCAATTTATACCCTTACGTTAAGGGTTATGAGAATAATAATTTCGACCACATAGAATCGTGAAATTTTGAATTCACAAAGTTTTTCATGAAATAAAAATATAATTGAATTCCATCCATGAAACTTTTTAAAGTGATAGCACATGAGCTGGACTAAATTGTTGTCATTACTTACAAGTATACCGGGTGCCACTAAGAAAAACATGTGAAAGTATATGTGGATATGAAACTTTATTTTCAGACCAATCGTAATCGGGACCTCTAGAAAATAAGGAGAACATGAATTGTAAAACTGAAGATATATTCAACTGAGTCATCAATTGACGACCACAATGTTCCGCTCTGGTCATGGATGGATATACCGGGGTAATAGTCCATCATTTTACTTAGTATTCCATTTATACCCTTATAATAAGTGTTATGAGAACAATAATTTCCACCACATAGAATCGTGAATTTTAAATTCAATGTTTTTTATGAATTAAAAATATAATTGAATTCCATCCATGAAACAATTTAAAGCGATAGCACATGAGCTGGAGTAAATTATTGCACACTACTTACAAGTATACCGGGTGCCATTCAGAAAAACTTGTGATAGTATATGTGGATTAAGACGAGTTTCTTCATTACGATATGACACTATAAGTTAAAATTTGGATCTAAAACTTTATTTTCAGACCAATCGTAATCGGGTTGGTGACTGACAGTGTACTTTATTAATATTTCACATAGGGACCTCCGAAAAATTGGGAGAATTTGAATTGTAAAACTCAAGATATATTGAACCGAGTCATCAGTTGACGACCACAATGTTCCGCTATGGTTGTGGATGCATATACCGGGGTAATAGTCCATCCTTTTACTTGGTATTCCAATTACACCCTTACGATAAGTGTTATGAGAACAATAACTTCCACCACGTAGAATCGATGAAATTTTGAAATCAAATTTTTTTATGAAACAAAAATATAATTGAATTCCGTCCATGAAACTTTTTAAAGTGATAGCACATGAGCAGGAGGAAATTTCTGCACATTACTTACAAGTATACCAGGTGCCATTAAGAAAAACTTTTGAAAGAATATGTGGATTAAGACGAGTTTCTTCATTACAGTCTGATACTATAAGTTAAACTTTGGATCTGAAACTTTATTTTCAGACCAATCGTAATCGGGTTAGTGACTGACAGTGTACATTATTAATATTTCACATAGGGACCTCCGAAAAATAGGGAGAAATTGAATTGTGAAACTCAAGATATATTCAACTGAGTCAACAATTGACGACCACAATGTTCCGCTATGGTCATGGATTGATATACTGGGGTAATAATCCATCATTTTATTTATTATTCCCTTTATAGCCTAATGGTAAGTGTTATAAGAACAATAATTTCCACCACATAGAATCGATGAAATTATAAAGTCAAATTTTTTTATGTAATAAAAATATAATTGAATTCCGTCATCATTTTACATAGTATTCAATTTATACCCTTACGATAAGGGTTATGAGAACAATAATTTCAACCACATAGAATCGTGAAATTTTAAAATCAAAGTTTTTCATGAAATAAAAATATAATTAAAATCCATCCATGAAACTTTTTAAAGTGATAGCACATGAGCTGGACTAAATTGTTGTCATTACTTACAAGTATACCGGGTGCCATTCAGAAAAACTTGTGATAGTATATGTGGATTAAGACGAGTTTCTTCATTACAATATAATACTATAAGTTAAACTTTGGATCTGAAACTTTATTTTCAGACCAATCGTAATCGGGTTGGTGAATGACAGTGTACTTTTTTAATATTGCACTTAGGGACCTCTGGAAAATAGCAAGAACATGAATTGTAAAACAGAAGATATATTCAATTGAGTCATCAATTGACGACCACATTATTCCGCTATGGTCATGGACGGATATACCGGGGTAATAGTCCATCATTTTACATAGTATTCCATTTATACCCTTATGATAAGTGTTATGAGAACAATAATTTCCACCACATAGAATCGATGAAAATTTTAAATTAATGTATTTTATGAAATAAAAATATAATTTAATTCCGTCCATTAAACTTTTTATAGCGATAGCACATGAACTGGACTAAATTGTTGCACGTTACTTACAAGTATACCAGGTGCCATTAAGAAAAACATGTGAAAGGATATGTGGATTAAGACGAGTTTCTTCATTACAATCCGATACTATAAGTAAAACTTTGGATCTGAAACTTTATTTTCAGACCAATCGTAATCGGGTTGATGACTGACAGCGTACTTTTTTAATATTTCACATAGGGACCTCCAAAAAATAGGGAGAATTTGAATTGTAAAACTCAAGATATATTCAACTGAGTCAACAATTGACGACCACAATGTACCGCTGTGGTCATGGATGGATATACTGGGGTAATAGTCCATCATTTTACTTAGTATTCCATTTATACCCTTATGATAAGTGTTATCAGAACAATAATTTCCACCACATAGAATCGATGGAAATATAAAATCAAAGTTTTTTACGTAAAAACAATAAAATTGAATTCCGTCCATGAAACTTTTACATGTGATAGCACATGAGCTGGAGTAAATTGTTGCACATTACTTACAAGTATACCAGGTGCCATTAAGAAAAACATGTGAAAGTATATGTGGATTAAGACAAGTTTCTTCATTCCAATCAGACACTATAGGTTAAACTTTGGATATGAAACTTTATTTTCAGACCAATCGTAATCGGGTTGGTAACTGACAGTGTACTTTTTTAATATTGCACTTAGGGACCTCCAGAAAATAGGGAGAACGTGAATTGTAAAACTGGAGATATATTCAACTGAGTCATCAATTGACAACCACAATGTTCCGCTCTGGTCATGGACGGATATACTGGGGTAATAGTCCATCATTTTACTTAGTATTCCATTTATACCCTTATAATAAGTGTTATGAGGACAATAATTTCCACCACATAGAATCGTGAAATTTTAAAATCAATGTTTTCTATGAAGTAAAAATATAATTGAATTCCATCCATGAAACTTTTTAAAGCGATAGCACATGAGCTGGAGTAAATTGTTGCACACTACTTACAAGTATACCGGGTGTCATTCAGAAAAACTTGTGATAGTATATGTGGATTAAGACAAGTTTCTTTATTACAATATGATACTATAAGTTAAACTTTGGATCTGAAACTTTATTTTCAGACCAATCGTAATCGGGTTAGTGACTGACAGTGTACTTTATTAATATTTCACATAGGGACCTCCGAAAAATAGGGAGAATTTTAATTGTAAAACTCAAGATATATTGAACCGAGTCATCAATTGACGACCACAATGTTCCGCTATGGTCGTGGATGGATATACTGGGGTAATAGTCTATTCTTTTACTTGGTATTCCATTTACACCCTTGCGATAAGTGTTATAAGAACAATAACTTCCACTACATAGAATCGATTAAATTTTGAAATCAAAGTTTTTTATGAAATAAAAATATAATTGAATTCCATCCATGAAACTTTTTAAAGCGATAGCACATGAGCTGGAGGAAATTGCTGCACATTACTTACAAGTAAACCAGGTGCCATTAAGAAAAACTTTTGAAAGAATATGTGGATTAAGACGAGTTTCTTCATTATAGTCTGATACTATAAGTTAAACATTGGATCTGAAACTCTATTCTCAGACAAATCGTAATTGGGTTGGTAACTGACAGCGTACTTTTTTAATATTTCACATAGGGACCGCCGAAAAATTGGGAGAATTTGAATTGTTAAACTCAAGATATATTCAACTGAGTCAATAATTGATGACCACAATGTTCCGCTATGGTTATGGATGGATATACTGGGGTAATAATCCATCATTTTATTTATTATTCCCTTTATAGCCTTATGGTAAGTGTTATGAGAACAATAATTTCCACCACATAGAATCGATGAAATTATAAAGTCAAAGTTTTTTGTGTAATAAAAATATAATTGAATTCCGTCATCATTTTACATAGTATTCAATTTATACCCTTACGATAAGGGTTATGAGAACAATAATTTCCACCACATAGAATCGTGAAATTTTAAAATCAAAGTTTTTTATGAAATAAAAATATAAATGAATTCCATCCATGAAACTTTTTAAAGTGATAGCACATGAGCTGGACTAAATTGTTGTCACTACTGCAAGTATACCGGGTGCCATTCAGAAAAACTTGTGATGGTATATGTGGATTAAGACGAGTTTCTTCATTACAATATAATACTATAAGTTAAACTTTGGATCTGAAACTTTATTTTCAGACCAATCGTGATCGGGTTGGTGAATGACAGTGTACTTTTTTAATATTGCACTTAGGGACCTCTGGAAAATAGCAAGAACATGAATTGTAAAACAGAAGATATATTCAATTGAGTCATCAATTGACGACCACATTATTCCGCTATGGTCATGGACGGATATACCGGGGTAATAGTCCATCATTTTACATAGTATTCCATTTATACCCTTATGATAAGTGTTATGAGAACAATAATTTCCACCACATAGAATCGATGAAAATTTTAAATTAATGTATTTTATGAAATAAAAATATAATTTAATTCCGTCCATTAAACTTTTTATAGCGATAGCACATGAACTGGACTAAATTGTTGCACGTTACTTACAAGTATACCAGGTGCCATTAAGAAAAACATGTGAAAGTATATGTGGATTAAGACGAGTTTCTTCATTACAATCAGATACTATAAGTAAAACTTTGGATCTGAAACTTTATTTTCAGACCAATCGTAATCGGGTTGATGACTGACAGCGTACTTTTTTAATATTTCACATAGGGACCTCCAAAAAATAGGGAGAATTTGAATTGTAAAACTCAAGATATATTCAACTGAGTCAACAATTGACGACCACAATGTACCGCTGTGGTCATGGATGGATATACTGGGGTAATAGTCCATCATTTTACTTAGTATTCCATTTATACCCTTATGATAAGTGTTATCAGAACAATAATTTCCACCACATAGAATCGATGAAAATATAAAATCAAAGTTTTTTACGTAAAAACAATAAAATTGAATTCCGTCCATGAAACTTTTACATGTGATAGCACATGAGCTGGAGTAAATTGTTGCACATTACTTACAAGTATACCAGGTGCCATTAAGAAAAACATGTGAAAGTATATGTGGATTAAGACAAGTTTCTTCATTCCAATCAGACACTATAGGTTAAACTTTGGATATGAAACTTTATTTTCAGACCAATCGTAATCGGGTTGGTAACTGACAGTGTACTTTTTTAATATTGCACTTAGGGACCTCCAGAAAATAGGGAGAACGTGAATTGTAAAACTGGAGATATATTCAACTGAGTCATCAATTGACAACCACAATGTTCCGCTCTGGTCATGGACGGATATACTGGGGTAATAGTCCATCATTTTACTTAGTATTCCATTTATACCCTTATAATAAGTGTTATGAGGACAATAATTTCCACCACATAGAATCGTGAAATTTTAAAATCAATGTTTTCTATGAAGTAAAAATATAATTGAATTCCATCCATGAAACTTTTTAAAGCGATAGCACATGAGCTGGAGTAAATTGTTGCACACTACTTACAAGTATACCGGGTGTCATTCAGAAAAACTTGTGATAGTATATGTGGATTAAGACAAGTTTCTTTATTACAATATGATACTATAAGTTAAACTTTGGATCTGAAACTTTATTTTCAGACCAATCGTAATCGGGTTAGTGACTGACAGTGTACTTTATTAATATTTCACATAGGGACCTCCGAAAAATAGGGAGAATTTTAATTGTAAAACTCAAGATATATTGAACCGAGTCATCAATTGACGACCACAATGTTCCGCTATGGTCGTGGATGGATATACTGGGGTAATAGTCTATTCTTTTACTTGGTATTCCATTTACACCCTTGCGATAAGTGTTATAAGAACAATAACTTCCACTACATAGAATCGATTAAATTTTGAAATCAAAGTTTTTTATGAAATAAAAATATAATTGAATTCCATCCATGAAACTTTTTAAAGCGATAGCACATGAGCTGGAGGAAATTGCTGCACATTACTTACAAGTAAACCAGGTGCCATTAAGAAAAACTTTTGAAAGAATATGTGGATTAAGACGAGTTTCTTCATTATAGTCTGATACTATAAGTTAAACATTGGATCTGAAACTCTATTCTCAGACAAATCGTAATTGGGTTGGTAACTGACAGCGTACTTTTTTAATATTTCACATAGGGACCGCCGAAAAATTGGGAGAATTTGAATTGTTAAACTCAAGATATATTCAACTGAGTCAATAATTGATGACCACAATGTTCCGCTATGGTTATGGATGGATATACTGGGGTAATAATCCATCATTTTATTTATTATTCCCTTTATAGCCTTATGGTAAGTGTTATGAGAACAATAATTTCCACCACATAGAATCGATGAAATTATAAAGTCAAAGTTTTTTGTGTAATAAAAATATAATTGAATTCCGTCATCATTTTACATAGTATTCAATTTATACCCTTACGATAAGGGTTATGAGAACAATAATTTCCACCACATTGAATCGTGAAATTTTAAAATCAAAGTTTTTTATGAAATAAAAATATAAATGAATTCCATCCATGAAACTTTTTAAAGTGATAGCACATGAGCTGGACTAAATTGTTGTCACTACTGCAAGTATACCGGGTGCCATTCAGAAAAACTTGTGATGGTATATGTGGATTAAGACGAGTTTCTTCATTACAATATAATACTATAAGTTAAACTTTGGATCTGAAACTTTATTTTCAGACCAATCGTGATCGGGTTGGTGAATGACAGTGTACTTTTTTAATATTGCACTTAGGGACCTCTGGAAAATAGCAAGAACATGAATTGTAAAACAGAAGATATATTCAATTGAGTCATCAATTGACGACCACATTATTCCGCTATGGTCATGGACGGATATACCGGGGTAATAGTCCATCATTTTACATAGTATTCCATTTATACCCTTATGATAAGTGTTATGAGAACAATAATTTCCACCACATAGAATCGATGAAAATTTTAAATTAATGTATTTTATGAAATAAAAATATAATTTAATTCCGTCCATTAAACTTTTTATAGCGATAGCACATGAACTGGACTAAATTGTTGCACGTTACTTACAAGTATACCAGGTGCCATTAAGAAAAACATGTGAAAGTATATGTGGATTAAGACGAGTTTCTTCATTACAATCAGATACTATAAGTAAAACTTTGGATCTGAAACTTTATTTTCAGACCAATCGTAATCGGGTTGATGACTGACAGCGTACTTTTTTAATATTTCACATAGGGACCTCCAAAAAATAGGGAGAATTTGAATTGTAAAACTCAAGATATATTCAACTGAGTCAACAATTGACGACCACAATGTACCGCTGTGGTCATGGATGGATATACTGGGGTAATAGTCCATCATTTTACTTAGTATTCCATTTATACCCTTATGATAAGTGTTATCAGAACAATAATTTCCACCACATAGAATCGATGAAAATATAAAATCAAAGTTTTTTACGAAAAACAATAAAATTGAATTCCGTCCATGAAACTTTTACATGTGATAGCACATGAGCTGGAGTAAATTGTTGCACATTACTTACAAGTATACCAGGTGCCATTAAGAAAAACATGTGAAAGTATATGTGGATTAAGACAAGTTTCTTCATTCCAATCAGATACTATAGGTTAAACTTTGGATATGAAACTTTATTTTCAGACCAATCGTAATCGGGTTGGTAACTGACAGTGTACTTTTTTAATATTGCACTTAGGGACCTCCAGAAAATAGGGAGAACGTGAATTGTAAAACTGGAGATATATTCAACTGAGTCATCAATTGACAACCACAATGTTCCGCTCTGGTCATGGACGGATATACTGGGGTAATAGTCCATCATTTTACTTAGTATTCCATTTATACCCTTATAATAAGTGTTATGAGGAAAATAATTTCCACCACATAGAATCGTGAAATTTTAAAATCAATGTTTTTTATGAAGTAAAAATATAATTGAATTCCATCCATGAAACTTTTTAAAGCGATAGCACATGAGCTGGAGTAAATTGTGGCACACTACTTACAAGTATACCGGGTGCCATTCAGAAAAACTTGTGATAGTATATGTGGATTAAGACAAGTTTCATTATTACAATATGATACTATAAGTTAAACTTTGGATCTGAAACTTTATTTTCAGACCAATCGTAATCGGGTTAGTGACTGACAGTGTACTTTATTAATATTTCACATAGGGACCTCCGAAAAATAGGGAGAATTTTAATTGTAAAACTCAAGATATATTGAACCGAGTCATCAATTGACGACCACAATGTTCCGCTATGGTCGTGGATGGATATACTGGGGTAATAGTGTATTCTTTTACTTGGTATTCCATTTACACCCTTGCGATAAGTGTTATAAGAACAATAACTTCCACTACATAGAATCGATTAAATTTTGAAATCAAAGTTTTTTATGAAATAAAAATATAATTGAATTCCGTCCATGAAACTTTTTAAAGCGATAGCACATGAGCTGGAGGAAATTGCTGCACATTACTTACAAGTAAACCAGGTGCCATTAAGAAAACCTTTTGAAAGAATATGTGGATTAAGACGAGTTTCTTCATTATAGTCTGATACTATAAGTTAAACATTGGATCTGAAACTCTATTCTCAGACAAATCGTAATTGGGTTGGTAACTGACAGCGTACTTTTTTAATATTTCACATAGGGACCGCCGAAAAATTGGGAGAATTTGAATTGTAAAACTCAAGATATATTCAACTGAGTCAATAATTGATGACCACAATGTTCCGCTATGGTTATGGATGGATATACTGGGGTAATAATCCATCATTTTATTTATTATTCCCTTTATAGCCTTATGGTAAGTGTTATGAGAACAATAATTTCCACCACATAGAATCGATGAAATTATAAAGTCAAAGTTTTTTGTGTAATAAAAATATAATTGAATTCCGTCATCATTTTACATAGTATTCAATTTATACCCTTACGATAAGGGTTATGAGAACAATAATTTCCACCACATAGAATCGTGAAATTTTAAAATCAAAGTTTTTTATGAAATAAAAATATAATTGAATTCCATCCATGAAACTTTTTAAAGTGATAGCACATGAGCTGGACTAAATTGTTGTCACTACTGCAAGTATACCGGGTGCCATTCAGAAAAACTTGTGATGGTATATGAGGATTAAGACGAGTTTCTTCATTGCAATATAATACTATAAGTTAAACTTTGGATCTGAAACTTTATTTTCAGACCAATCGTAATCGGGTTGGTGAATGACAGTGTACTTTTTTAATATTGCACTTAGGGACCTCTGGAAAATAGCAAGAACATGAATTGTAAAACAGAAGATATATTCAATTGAGTCATCAATTGACGACCACATTATTCCGCTATGGTCATGGACTGATATACCGGGGTAATAGTCAATCATTTTACATAGTATTCCATTTATACCCTTATGATAAGTGTTATGAGAACAATAATTTCCACCACATAGAATCGATGAAAATTTTAAATTAATGTATTTTATGAAATAAAAATATAATTTAATTCCGTCCGTTAAACTTTTTAAAGCGATAGCAAATGAACTGAACTAAATTGTTGCACGTTACTTTCAAATATACCAGGTGCCATTAAGAAAAACATGTGAAAGTATATGTGGATTAAGACGAGTTTCTTCGTTACAATCAGATACTATAAGTAAAACTTTGGATCTGAAACTTTATTTTCAGACCAATCGTAATCGGGTTGGTGACTGACAGCGTACTTATTTAATATTTCACATAGGGACCTCCAAAAAATAGGGAGAATTTGAATTGTAAAACTCAAGATATATTCAACTGAGTCAACAATTGATGACCACAATGTACCGCTGTGGTCATGGATGGATATACTGGGGTAATAGTCCACCATTTACTTAGTATTCCATTTATACCCTTATGATAAGTGTTATCAGAACAATAATTTCCACCACATAGAATCGATGAAAATATAAAATCAAAGTTTTTTACGTAAAAACAATAAAATTGAATTCCGTCCACGAAACTTTTACATGTGATAGCACATGAGCGGGAGTAAATTGTTGCACATTACTTACAAGAATACCAGGTGCCACTAAGAAAAACATGTGAAAGTATATGTGGATTAAGACAAGTTTCTTCATTCCAATCAGATACTATAAGTTAAACTTTGGATATGAAACTTTATTTTCAGACTAATCGTAATCGGGTTTGTAACTTACAGTGTACTTTTTAATATTGCACTTAGGGACCTCTAGAAAATAGGGAGAACGTGAATTGTAAAACTGGAGATATGTTCAACTGAGTCATCAATTGACAACCACAATGTTCCGCTCTGGTCATGGACGGATATACTGGGGTAATAGTCCATCATTTTACTTAGTATTCCATTTATACCCTTATAATAAGTGTTATGAGGACAATAATTTCCACCACATAGAATCGTGAAATTTTAAAATCAATGTTTTTTATGAAGTAAAAATATAATTGAATTCAATCCATGAAACTTTTTAAAGCGATAGCACATGAGCTGGAGTAAATTGTTGCACACTACTTACAAGTATACCGGGTGCCATTTAGAAAAACTTGTGATAGTATATGTGGATTTAGACGAGTTTCTTTATTACAATATGATACTATAAGTTAAACTTTGGATCTGAAACTTTACTTTCAGACCAATCGTAATCGGGTTGGTGACTGACAGTGTACTTTATTAATATTTCACATAGGGACCTCCGAAAAATAGGGCGAATTATAATTGTAAAACTCAAGATATATTGAACCGAGTCATCAATTGACGACCACAATGTTCCGCTATGGTCGTGGATTGATATACCGGGGTAATAGTCCATCCTTTTACTTGGTATTCCATTTACACCCTTGCGATAAGTGTTATGAGAACAATAGCTTCCACCACGTAGAATCGATTAAATTTTGAAATCAAAGTTTTTTATGAAATAAAAATATAATTGAATTTCGACCATGAAACTTTTTAAAGCGATAGCACATGAGCTGGAGGAAATTGCTGTACATTACTTACAAGTATACCCAGGTGCCATTAAGAAAAACTTTCGAAAGAATATGTGGATTAAGACGAGTTTCTTCATTATAGTCTGATACTATAAGTTAAACTTTGGATCTGAAACTTTATTTTCCGACCAATCGTAATCGGGTTGGTAACTGACAGTGTACTTTTTTTTATATTTCACATAGGGTCCTCCGAAAAATACGGAGAATTTGAATTGTAAAACTCAAGATATATTCAACTTAGTCAACAATTGACGACCACAATGTTCCGCTATGGTCATGGATGGATATACTGGGGTAATAATCCATCATTTTATTTATTATTCCCTTTATGGTAAGTGTTATGAGAACAATAATTTTCACCACATAGAATCGATGAAATTATAAAGTCAAAGTTTTTTGTGTAATAAAAATATAATTGAATTCCGTCATCATTTTACATAGTATTCAATTTATATCCTTACGATAAGGGTTATGAGAACAATAATTTCGACCACATAGAATCGTGAAATTTTAGAATCAAAGTTTTTTATGAAATAAAAATATAATTGAATTCCATCCATGAAACTTTTTAAAGTGATAGCACATGAGCTGGACTAAATTGTTGTCATTACTTACATGTATACCGGGTGCCATTCAGAAAAACATGTGAAAGTATATGTGGATTAAGACAAGTTTCTTCATTACAATATAATACTATAAGTTAAACTTTGGATCTGAAACTTTATTTTCAGACCAATCGTAATCGGGTTGGTGAATTGCAGTGTACTTTTTTAATATTGCACTTAGGGACCTCTGGAAATAGCAAGAACATGAATTGTAAAATAGAAGATATATTCAAATGAGTCATCAATTGACAACCACATTATTCCGCTATGGTCATGGATGGATATACCGGGGTAATAGTCCATCATTTTACATAGTATTCCATTTATACCCTTATGATAAGTGTTATGAGAACAATAATTTCCACCACATAGAATCGATGAAAATTTTAAATTAATGTATTTTATGAAATAAAAATATAATTTAATTCCGTCCATTAAACTTTTTAAAGTGATAGCACATGAACTGGACTAAATTGTTGCACGTTACTTACAAGTATACCAGGTGCCATTAAGAAAAACATGTGAAAGTATATGTGGATTAAGACGAGTTTCTTCGTTACAATCAGACACTATAAGTAAAACTTTGGATCTGAAACTTTATTTTCAGACCAATCGTAATCGGGTTGGTGACTGACAGCGTACTTTTTTAATATTTCACATAGGGACCTCCAAAAAATAGGGAGAATTTGAATTGTAAAACTCAACATATATTCAACTGAGTCAACAATTGACGACCACAATGTTCCGCTATGGTCATGGATGGATATACTGGGGTAATGATCCATCATTTTATTTATTATTCCCTCTATGGTAAGTGTTATGAGAACAATAATTTTCACCACATAGAATCGATGAAATTATAAAGTCAAAGTTTTTTGTGTAATAAAAATATAATTGAATTCCGTCATCATTTTACATAGTATTCAATTTATACCCTTACGATAAGGGTTATGAGAACAATAATTTCGACCACATAGAATCGTGAAATTTAAAAATCAAAGTTTTTTATGAAATAAAAATATAATTGAATTCCATCCATGAAACTTTTTAAAGTGATAGCACATGAGCTAGACTAAATTGTTGTCATTACTTACAAGTATACCGGGTGCCATTCAGAAAAACATGTGAAAGTATATGTGGATTAAGACAAGTTTGTTCATTACAATATAATACTATAAGTTAAACTTTGGATCTGAAACTTTATTTTCAGACCAATCGTAATCGGGTTGGTGAATTACAGTGTACTTTTTTAATATTGCACTTAGGGACCTCTGGAAATAGCAAGATCATGAATTGTAAAATAGAAGATATATTCAAATGAGTCATCAATTGACGACCACATTATTCCGCTATGGTCATGGACGGATATACCGGGGTAATAGTCCATCATTTTACATAGTATTCCATTTATACCCTTATGATAAGTGTTATGAGAACAATAATTTCCACCACATAGAATCGATGAAAATTTTAAATTAATGTATTTTATGAAATAAAAATATAATTTAATTCCGTCCATTAAAATTTTTAAAGCGATAGCACATGAACTGGACTAAATTGTTGCACGTTACTTATAAGTATACCAGGTGCCATTAAGAAAAACATGTGAAAGTATATGTGGATTAAGACGAGTTTCTTCGTTACAATCAGATACTATAAGTAAAACTTTGGATCTGAAACTTTATTTTCAGACCAATCGTAATCGGGTTGGTGACTGACAGCGTACTTTTTTAATATTTCACATAGGGACCTCCAAAAAATAGGGAGAATTTGAATTGTAAAACTCAAGATATATTCAACTGATTCAACAATTGTTGACCACAATGTTCCGCTGTGGTCATGGATGGATATACTGGGGTAATAATCCATCATTTTATTTATTATTCCCTTTATGGTAAGTGTTATGAGAACAATAATTTTCACCACATAGAATCGATGAAATTATAAAGTCAAAGTTTTTTGTGTAATAAAAATATAATTGAATTCCGTCATCATTTTACATAGTATTCAATTTATACCCTTACGATAAGTGTTATGAGAACAATAATTTCAACCACATAGAATCGTGAAATTTTAAAATCAAAGTTTTTTATGAAATAAAAATATAATTGAATTCCATCCATGAAACGTTTTAAAGTGATAGCATATGAGCTGGACTAAATTGTTGTCATTACTTACAAGTATACCGGGTGCCATTCAGAAAAACATGTGAAAGTATATGTGGATTAAGACAAGTTTCTTCATTACAATATAATACTATAAGTTAAACTTTGGATCTGAAACTTTATTTTCAGACCAATCGTAATCGGGTTGGTGAATGACAGTGTACTTTTTTAATATTGCACTTAGGGACCTCTGGAAAATAGCAAGAACATGAATTGTAAAACAGAAGATATATTCAATTGAGTCATCAATTGACGACCACATTATTCCGCTATGGTCATGGACGGATATACCGGGGTAATAGTCCATCATTTTACGTAGTATTCCATTTATACCCTTATGATAAGTGTTATGAGAAGAATAATTTCCACCACATAGAATCGATGAAAATTTTAAATTAATGTATTTTATGAAATAAAAATATAATTTAATTCCGTCCATTAAACATTTTAAAGCGATAGCACATGAACTGGACTAAATTGTTGCACGTTACTTACAAGTATACCAGGTGCCATTAAGAAAAACATATGAAAGTATATGTGGATTAAGACGAGTTTCTTCGTTACAATCAGATACTATAAGTAAAACTTTGGATCTGAAACTTTATTTTCTGACCAATCGTAATCGGGTTGGTGACTGACAACGTCCTTTTTTAATATTTCACATAGGGACCTCCAAAAAATAGGGATAATTTGAATTGTAGAAATCAAGATATATTCAACTGAGTCAACAATTGACGACCACAATGTACCGCTGTGGTCATGGATGGAAATACTAGGGTAATAGTTCATCATTTTACTTAGTATTCCATTTATACCCTTATGATAAGTGTTATGAGAACAATAATTTCCACCACATAGAATCGATGAAAATATAAAATCAGAGTTTTTTACGAAAAAACAATGAAATTGAATTCCGTCAATGAAACTTTTACATGTGATAGCACATGAGCTGGAGTAAGTTGTTGCACATTACTTACAAGTATACCAGGTGCCATTAAGAAAAACATGTGAAAGTATATGTGGATTAAGACAAGTTTCTTCATTCCAATCAGATACTATAAGTTAAACTTTGGATATGAAACTTTATTTTCAGACCAATCGTAATCGGGACCTCTGGAAAATAGGGAGAACGTAAATTGTAAAACTGAATATATATTCAACTGAGTCATCAATTGACGACCACAATGTTCCGCTCTGTTCATGGACGGATATACCGGGGTAATGGTCTATCATTTTACGTAGTATTCAATTTATACCCTTACGATAAGGGTTATGAGAACAGTAATTTCCACCGCATAGAATCGTGAAATTTTAAAATCAAAGTTTTTTATGAAATAAAAATATAATTGAATTCCATCCATGAAACCTTTTAAAGTGATAGCACATGAGCTGGACTAAATTGTTGTCATTACTGCAAGTATATCGGGTGCCATTCAGAAAAACTTGTGATAGTATATGTGGATTAATAGGAGTTTCTTCATTACAATATAATATTATAAGTTAAACTTTGGATCTGAAACTTTACTTTCAGACCAATCGTAATCGGGTTGGTTAATGGCAGTGTACTTTTTTAATATTGCACTTAGGGACCTCTGGAAAATAGCAAGAACATGAATTGTAAAACAGAAGATATATTCAATTGAGTCATCAATTGACGACCACATCATTCCGCTATGGCCATGGGCGGATATACCGGGATAATAGTCCATCATTTTACTTAGTATTCCATTTATACCCTTATGATAAGTGTTATGAGAACAATAATTTCCACCACATAGAATCGTTGAAAATTTTAAATTAATGTATTTTATGAAATAAAAATATAATTTAATTTCATCCATTAATCCTTTTAAAGCGATAGCACATGAGCTAGAGTAAATTGTTGCACGTTACTTACAAGTATACCAGCTGCCATTAAGAAAAACATGTGAAAGTATATGTGGATTAAGACAAATTTCTTCCTTACAATCAGATACTATAAGTAAAACTTTGGATCTGAAACTTTATTTTCAGACCAATCGTAATTGGGTAGGTGACTGACAGCGTACGTTTTTAATATTTCACATAAGGACCTCCAAAAAATAGGGAGAATTTGAATTGTAAAACTCAAGATATATTCAACTGAGTCAACAATTGACGACCACAATGTACCGTTGTGGTAATGGATGGATATACTGGGGTAATAGTGCATCATTTTACTTAGTATTCCATTCATACCCTTATGGTAAGTGTTATGAGAACAATAATTTCCACCACATAGAATCAATGAAAATGAAAAAAAAAGTTTTTTACGTAATAAAAATATAATTGAATTTCGTCCATGAAACTTTTACATGTGATAGCACATGAGCTGGAGTAAATTGTTGCACATTACTTACAAGTATACTAGGTGCCATTAAGAAAAACATGTGAAAGTATATGTGGATTAAGACAAGTTTCTTCATTTCAATCAGATACTATAAGTTAAACTTTGGATATGAAACTTTATTTTCAGGCCAATCATAATCGGGTTGGTAACTGACAGTGTACTTTTTTAATATTGCACTGAGGGACCTCTGGACAATAGGGAGAACATGAATTGTAAAACTGAAGATATATTCAACTGAGTCATCAATTAACGACCACAATGTTCCGCTCTGGTCATGGACGGATATACCGGGCTAATTGTCCATCATTTTACTTAGTGTTCCATTCATACCCTTATAATAAGTGTTATGAGAACAATAATTTCCACCACATAGAATCAAAAAAATTATAAAATCAAATTTTTTTGTGTAATAAAAATATAATTGAATTCCGTCCATGAATCTTTTTAAAGCGATAGCACATGAGTTGGAGTAAATTTTTGCACATTACTTACAAGTATACCTGGTGAGATTAAGAAAAACTTGTGAAAGAATATGTGGATTAAGACGAGTTTCTTCATTACAATCTGATACTATAATTTAAACTTTGGATCTGAAACTTTATTTTCAGACCAATTGTAATCGGGTTGGTAATTGATAGCGTACTTTTTTAATATTTCACATAGGGACCTCTGAAAAATAGGGAGAATTTGAATTGTAAAACTCAAGATATATTCAACTAAGTTAACAATTGACGACCACAATGTTCCGCTATGGTCATGGATGGATATACCGGGGTAATAGTCCATCATTTTACTTAGTATTCCATTTATACCCTTATGATGAGTGTTATGAGAACAATAATTTCGACCACATAGAATCGATGAAATTATAAAATCAAAGTTTTTTATGTAAAAAAAATATAATTGAATTCCGTCCTTCAATCTTTTCAAAGCGATAGCACATGAGTTGGAGTAAATTGTTGTACATTACTTACAAGTATACCAGGTGCCATTAAGAAAACCTTGTGAAAGAATATGTGGATTAAGCCGAGTTTTTTCATTACAATCTGATACTATAAGTTAAACTTTGGATCTGAAACTTTATTTTCAGACAAATCGTAATCGGGTTAGTGACCGACAACATACTTTTTTAATATTTCACATACGGACCTCTGAAAAATAGGGAGAATTTGAATTGTAAAACTCAATATATATTGAACCGAGTCATCAATTGACGACCACAATGTTCCGCTATGGTCGTGGATGGATATACCGGGGTAATAGTCCATCATTTTACTTGGTATTCCATTTACACCCTTACGATAAGTGTTATGAGAACAATAATTTTCAACCCATAGAATCGATGAAATTTTAAAATAAAATATTTTTATGTAATAAAAATATAATTGAATTCCATCCTTAATTCCTTTTAAAGCAATAGCACATGAGTTGGAGTAAACTGTTGCACATTACTTACAAGTATACTAGGTGCCATTAAGAAAAGCTCGTAAAATAATATGTGGATTAAGACGAGTTTCTTCGTTACAATCTGATACTATAAGTTAAACTTTGGATCTTAAACTTTATTTTCAGACCAATCGTAATCGGGTTGGTGACTGGCAGCGTACTTTTTTTAATATTTCACATGGGGACATCCGAAAAATAGGGAGAATTTGAATTCTAAAACTCAAGATATATTCAACTGAGTCAACAATTGACGACCACAATGTTCCGCTATGGTCATGGATGGATATACCGGGGTAATAGTCCATCATTTTACTTAGTATTCCATTCATACCCTTATGATGAGTGTTATGAGAACTATAATTTCGACCACATAGAATCGATGAAATTATAAAATCAAACTTTTTTATGTAAATAAAATATAATTGAATTCCGTCCTTGAAAATTTTTAAAGCGATAGCACATGAGTTGGAGTAAATTGTTGCACATTACTTACAAGTATACCGGGTGCCATTAAGAAAAACTTGTGAAAGAATATTTGGATTAAGACGAGTTTCTTAATTACAATCTGATACTATAAGTTAAACTTTGGATCTGAAACTTTATTTTCAGACCAATCGTAATCGGGTTGGTGACTGACAGTGTACTTTATTAATATTTCACATAGGGACCTCCAAAAAATAGGGAGAATTTGAATTGTAAAACTAGAGATATATTCAACCAAGTCATCCATTGAAGACCACAATGTTCCGCTATGGTCGTGGATGGATATACCGGGGTAATAGTCCATCCTTTTACTCAGTATTCCATTTACACCCTTACGATAAGTGTTATGAGAACCATATCTTCCACCACGTAGAATCGATGAAATTTTGAAATCAAAGTTTTTTAATGAAATAAAAATATAATTGAATTCCGTCCATGAAACTCTTTAAAGCGATAGCACATGAGCTAGAGGAAATTGCTGCACATTACTTTCAAGTATACCAGGTGCCATTAAGAAAAACTTTTGAAAGAATATGTGGATTAAGACGAGTTTCTTCATTACAGTCTGATACTATAAGTTAAACTTTGGATCAGAAACTTTATTTTCAGACCAATCGTAATCAGGTTGGTAACTGATAGCGTACTTTTTTAATATTTCACATAGGGACCTCCGAAAAATAGGGAGAATTTGAATTGTAAAACTCAAGATATATTCAACTAAGTTAACAATTGACGACCACAATGTTCCACTATGGTCATGGATGGATATACCGGGGTAATAGTCCATCATTTTACTTAGTATTCCATTTATACCCTTATGATGAGTGTTATGAGAACAATAATTTTGACCACATAGAATCGATGAAATTATAAAATCAAAGTTTTTTATGTAAAAAAAATATAATTGAATTCCGTCCTTCAATCTTTTCAAACGATAGCACATGAGCTGGACTAAATTGTTGCACATTACTTACAAGTATACCTGGTGCCATTCAGAAAAACTTGTGATAGTATATGTGGATTAGGACAGGTGTTCTTCATTACAATCTGATACTATAAGTTAAACTTTGGATCTGAAACTTTATTTTCAGACAAATCGTAATCGGGTTAGTGACCGACAACATACTTTTTTAATATTTCACATACGGACCTCCAAAAAATAAGGAGAATTTGAATTGTAAAACTCAAGATATATTCAACCGAGTCATCAATTGACGACCACAATGTTCCGCTGTGGTCATGGATGCATATACTGGGGTAATTGTCCATCATTTTACTTAGTATTCCATTTATACCCTTATGATAAGTTTTATGAGAACAATAATTTCCACCACATAGAATCGATGAAATTATATAATCAAATTTTTTTATGTAATAAAAATATAATTGAATTCCGTCCTTGAATCTTTTTAAAGCGATAGCACATGAGTTGGAGTAAATTGTTGCACATTACTTACAAGCATACCGGGTGCCATTGAGAAGAACTTGTGAAAGAATATTTGGATTAAGACGAGTTTCTTCATTACAATCTGATTCTATAAGTTAAACTTTGGATATGAAACTTTAATTTCAAACAAATCGTAATCGGGTTAGTGACCGACGGCATACTTTTTTAATATTTCACATACGGACCTCCAAAAAATAAGGATAATTTGAATTGTAAAACTTGAGATATATTCAACCGAGTAATCAATTGATGACTACAATGTTCCGCTATGGTCATGGATGCATATACCGGGGTAATAGTCCATCATTTTACTTAGTATTAAATTTATACCCTTATGGTAAGTGTTACGAGAACAATAATTTCCACCCCATAGAATCGATGAAATTATAAAATCAAAAATTTTTATGTAATAAAAATATAATTGAATTCTAGCCTTGAATCTTTTTAAAGCGATAGCACATGAGTTGGAGTTGCAGAAACGACCCCATAGGCTTTCGCTTTCGCGTCTCTCTAAAATTGCAGTCATGGTAAAATCTTGGTTTATCTAATTATTTAATGATCAGGATCATTTTACTTAGTATTAAATTTATACCCTTATGATAAGTGTTACGAGAACAATAATTTCCACCCCATAGAATCGATGAAATTTTAAAATCAATGTTTTTTAAGAAATAAAAATATAATTGAATTCCGTTCAGGAAACTTTTTAAAGCGATAGCACATGAGCTGGAGCAAATTGCTGCACATTACTTACAAGTATACCAGGTGCCATTAAGAAAATCTTGTGAAAGAATATGTTGATTAAGACGAGTATCTTCATTACAATCTGATACTATAAGTTAAACTTTGGACCTGAAACTTTATTTTTAGACCAAACGTAATCAGGTTGGTGGGTGACAGTGTACTTTTTTAATATTGCACTTAGGGACCTCTGGTTGGTGGGTGACGGGGTACTTTTTCAAACCAATCGTAATCGGGTTGGTAACTGACAGTATACTTTATTGATATTTTACGTAGGGACCTCCAAAAAATTGGGAGAATTTGAATTGTAAAACTCAAGATATATTCAACTGAGTCATCAATTGATGACCACAATGTTCCGCTATGGTCGTGGATGGATATACCGGGGTAATAGTCCATCCTTTTACTTGGTATTCAATTTACACCCTTACCATAGGTGTTATGAGAAAAATAACTTCCACCACGTAGAATCGATGAAATTTTGAAATCAAACTTTTTTAAGAAATAAAAATATAATTGAATTCCGTCCATAAACCTTTTTAAAGTGATAGCACATGAGCTGGAGGAAATTGCTACACATTACTTACAAGTATACCAGGTGCCATTAAGAAAAACTTTTGAAAGAATATGTGGATTAAGATGAGTTTCTTCATTACAGTCTGATACTATAAGTTAAACTTTGGATTTGAAACTTTATTTTCAGACCAATCGTAATCGCGATGGTAACTGACAGCGTACTTTTTTAATATTTCACATAGGGACCTCCGAAAAATAGGGAGATTTTGAATTGTAAAACTCAAGACATATTCAACTGAGTCATCAATTGACGACCACAATGTTCCGCTATGGTCATGGATGGATATACTGGGGTAATAGTCCATCATTTTAATTAGTATTCCATTTATTCCCATATGATGAGTGTTATGAGAACAATAATTTCGACCATATAGAATCGATGAAATTATAAAATCAATGTTTTTTATTTTAAAAAATATATAATTGAATTCCATCCTCGAATCTTTTTAAAGTGATAGCACATGAGTTGGAGTAAATTGTTGCACATTACTTACAAGTATATCAGTTGCCATTAAGAAAAACTTGTGAAAGAATATGTGGATTAAGCCCAGTTTCTTCATTACAATCTAATACTATAAGTTAAGCTTTGGATCTGAAACTTTATTTTCAGACCAATCGTAATCGGGTTGGTGACTGACAGTGTACTTTATTAATATTTCACATAGGGACCTCTGAAAAATAGGGATAATTTGAATTGTAAAACTCAAGATATATTAAACCAAGTCATCAATTGACGACCACAATGTTCCGCTATGGTCATGGATGGATATACCGGGGTAATAGTCCATCATTTTAATTAGTATTCCATTTATACCCATATGATGAGTGTTATGAGAACAATAATTTCGACCACATAGAATCGATGAAATTATAAAATCAAAGTTTTTTATTTAAAAAAAATATAATTGAATTCCATCCTCGAATCTTTTTAAAGCGATAGCACATGAGTTGGAGTAAATTGTGGCACATTACTTACAAGTATATCAGTTGCCATTAAGAAAAACTTGTGAAAGAATATGTGGATTAAGCCGAGTTTCTTCATTACAATCTGATACTATAAGTAAAACTTTGGATCTGAAACTTTATTTTCAGACCAATCGTAATCGGGTTGGTGACTGACAGTGTACTTTATTAATATTTCACATAGGGACCTCTGAAAAATAGGGATAATTTGAATTGTAAAACTCAAGATATATTCAACCAAGTCATCAATTGACAACCACAATGTTCTGCTATAGTCATGGATGGATATACTGGGGTAATAATCCATCATTTTACTTGGTATTCCATTTACACCCTTACGATAAGTGTTATGAGAACAATAATTTCCACCCCATAGAATCGATGAAATTTTAAAATCAATGTTTTTTAAGAAATAAAAATATAATTGAATTCCGTTCATGAAACTTTTTAAAGCGATAGCACATGAGCTGGAGCAAATTGCTGCACATTACTTACAAGTATACCAGGTGCCATTAAGAAAAACTTGTGAAAGAATATGTGGATTAAGACGAGTATCTTCATTACAATCTGATACTATAAGTTAAACTTTGGACCTGAAACTTTATTTTTAGACCAAACGTAATCAGGTTGGTGGGTGACAGTGTACTTTTTTAATATTGCACTTAGGGACCTCAGGTTGGTGGGTGACGGGGTACTTTTTCAAACCAATCGTAATCGGGTTGGTAACTGACAGTATACTTTATTGATATTTTACGTAGGGACCTCCAAAAAATAGGGAGAATTTGAATTGTAAAACTCAAGATATATTCAACTGAGTCATCAATTGATGACCACAATGTTCCGCTATGGTCGTGGATGGATATACAGGGGTAATAGTCCATCCTTTTACTTGGTATTCAATTTACACCCTTACCATAGGTGTTATGAGAAAAATAACTTCCACCACGTAGAATCGATGAAATTTTGAAATCAAACTTTTTTAAGAAATAAAAATATAATTGAATTCCGTCCATAAACCTTTTTAAAGTGATAGCACATGAGCTGGAGGAAATTGCTACACATTACTTACAAGTATACCAGGTGCAATTAAGAAAAACTTTTGAAAGAATATGTGGATTAAGATGAGTTTCTTCATTACAGTCTGATACTATAAGTTAAACTTTGGATTTGAAACTTTATTTTCAGACCAATCGTAATCGCGATGGTAACTGACAGCGTACTTTTTTAATATTTCACATAGGGACCTCCGAAAAATAGGGAGATTTTGAATTGTAAAACTCAAGACATATTCAACTGAGTCATCAATTGACGACCACAATGTTCCGCTATGGTCATGGATGGATATACTGGGGTAATAGTCCATCATTTTAATTAGTATTCCATTTATTCCCATATGATGAGTGTTATGAGAACAATAATTTCGACCATATAGAATCGATGAAATTATAAAATCAATGTTTTTTATTTTAAAAAATATATAATTGAATTCCATCCTCGAATCTTTTTAAAGTGATAGCACATGAGTTGGAGTAAATTGTTGCACATTACTTACAAGTATATCAGTTGCCATTAAGAAAAACTTGTGAAAGAATATGTGGATTAAGCCCAGTTTCTTCATTACAATCTAATACTATAAGTTAAGCTTTGGATCTGAAACTTTATTTTCAGACCAATCGTAATCGGGTTGGTGACTGACAGTGTACTTTATTAATATTTCACATAGGGACCTCTGAAAAATAGGGATAATTTGAATTGTAAAACTCAAGATATATTAAACCAAGTCATCAATTGACGACCACAATGTTCCGCTATGGTCATGGATGGATATACCGGGGTAATAGTCCATCATTTTAATTAGTATTCCATTTATACCCATATGATGAGTGTTATGAGAACAATAATTTCGACCACATAGAATCGATGAAATTATAAAATCAAAGTTTTTTATTTAAAAAAAATATAATTGAATTCCATCCTCGAATCTTTTTAAAGCGATAGCACATGAGTTGGAGTAAATTGTGGCACATTACTTACAAGTATATCAGTTGCCATTAAGAAAAACTTGTGAAAGAATATGTGGATTAAGCCGAGTTTCTTCATTACAATCTGATACTATAAGTAAAACTTTGGATCTGAAACTTTATTTTCAGACCAATCGTAATCAGGTTGGTGACTGACAGTGTACTTTATTAATATTTCACATAGGGACCTCTGAAAAATAGGGATAATTTGAATTGTAAAACTCAAGATATATTCAACCAAGTCATCAATTGACAACCACAATGTTCTGCTATAGTCATGGATGGATATACTGGGGTAATAATCCATCATTTTACTTGGTATTCCATTTACACCCTTACGATAAGTGTTATGAGAACAATAATTTCCACCCCATAGAATCGATGAAATTTTAAAATCAATGTTTTTTAAGAAATAAAAATATAATTGAATTCCGTTCATGAAACTTTTTAAAGCGATAGCACATGAGCTGGAGCAAATTGCTGCACATTACTTACAAGTATACCAGGTGCCATTAAGAAAAACTTGTGAAAGAATATGTGGATTAAGACGAGTATCTTCATTACAATCTGATACCATAAGTTAAACTTTGGATCTGAAACTATATTTTCAAACCAATCGTAATCGGGTTGGTAACTGACAGTGTACATTATTGATATTTAACATAGGGACCTCCAAAAAATAGGGAGAATTTGAATTGTAAAACTCAAGATGTATTCAACCGAGTCATCAATTGACGACCACAATGTTCCGCTATGGTCGTGGATGGATATACCGGGGTAATAGTCCATCCTTTTACTTGGTATTCCATTTAAACCCTTATGAAAAGTGTTACTAGCACAATATATTTCACCACATAGAATCAATTAAATTATAAAATCAATGTTTTTTATGTAATAAAAATATAATTGAATTCCGTCCATGAATCTTTTTAAAGCGATAGCACATGAGTTTGAGTAAATTGTTGCACGTTACTTACAAGTATACCAGGTGCCATTAAGAAATTCTTGTGAAAGAATATGTAGATTAAGACAAGTTTGTTCATTACAATCTGATGCTATAAGTTAAACTTTGGATCAGAAACTTTATTTTCAGACCAATCGTAATCGGGTTGGTAACTGACAGCGTACTTTTTTAATATTTCACATAGGGACCTCCGAAAAATAGGGAGATTTTGAATTGTAAAACTCAAGACATATTCAACTGAGTCATCAATTGACGACCACAATGTTCCGCTATGGTCATGGATGGATATACCGGGGTAATAGTCCATCATTTTAATTAGTATTCCATTTATTCCCATATGATGAGTGTTATGAGAACAATAATTTCGACCATATAGAATCGATGAAATTATAAAATCAATGTTTTTTATTTTAAAAAATATATAATTGAATTCCATCCTCGAATCTTTTTAAAGTGATAGCACATGAGTTGGAGTAAATTGTTGCACATTACTTACAAGTATATCAGTTGCCATTAAGAAAAACTTGTGAAAGAATATGTGGATTAAGCCCAGTTTCTTCATTACAATCTAATACTATAAGTTAAGCTTTGGATCTGAAACTTTATTTTCAGACCAATCGTAATCGGGTTGGTGACTGACAGTGTACTTTATTAATATTTCACATAGGGACCTCTGAAAAATAGGGATAATTTGAATTGTAAAACTCAAGATATATTAAACCAAGTCATCAATTGACGACCACAATGTTCCGCTATGGTCATGGATGGATATACCGGGGTAATAGTCCATCATTTTAATTAGTATTCCATTTATACCCATATGATGAGTGTTATGAGAACAATAATTTCGACCACATAGAATCGATGAAATTATAAAATCAAAGTTTTTTATTTAAAAAAAATATAATTGAATTCCATCCTCGAATCTTTTTAAAGCGATAGCACATGAGTTGGAGTAAATTGTGGCACATTACTTACAAGTATATCAGTTGCCATTAAGAAAAACTTGTGAAAGAATATGTGGATTAAGCCGAGTTTCTTCATTACAATCTGATACTATAAGTAAAACTTTGGATCTGAAACTTTATTTTCAGACCAATCGTAATCGGGTTGGTGACTGACAGTGTACTTTATTAATATTTCACATAGGGACCTCTGAAAAATAGGGATAATTTGAATTGTAAAACTCAAGATATATTCAACCAAGTCATCAATTGACAACCACAATGTTCTGCTATAGTCATGGATGGATATACTGGGGTAATAATCCATAATTTTACTTGGTATTCCATTTACACCCTTACGATAAGTGTTATGAGAACAATAATTTCCACCCCATAGAATCGATGAAATTTTAAAATCAATGTTTTTTAAGAAATTAAAATATAATTGAATTCCGTTCATGAAACTTTTTAAAGCGATAGCACATGAGCTGGAGCAAATTGCTGCACATTACTTACAAGTATACCAGGTGCCATTAAGAAAAACTTGTGAAAGAATATGTGGATTAAGACGAGTATCTTCATTACAATCTGATACCATAAGTTAAACTTTGGATCTGAAACTATATTTTCAAACCAATCGTAATCGGGTTGGTAACTGACAGTGTACATTATTGATATTTAACATAGGGACCTCCAAAAAATAGGGAGAATTTGAATTGTAAAACTCAAGATGTATTCAACCGAGTCATCAATTGACGACCACAATGTTCCGCTATGGTCGTGGATGGATATACCGGGGTAATAGTCCATCCTTTTACTTGGTATTCCATTTAAACCCTTATGAAAAGTGTTACTAGCACAATATATTTCACCACATAGAATCAATTAAATTATAAAATCAAAGTTTTTTATGTAATAAAAATATAATTGAATTCCGTCCATGAATCTTTTTAAAGCGATAGCACATGAGTTTGAGTAAATTGTTGCACGTTACTTACAAGTATACCAGGTGCCATTAAGAAATTCTTGTGAAAGAATATGTAGATTAAGACAAGTTTGTTCATTACAATCTGATGCTATAAGTTAAACTTTGGATCAGAAACTTTATTTTCAGACCAATCGTAATCGGGTTGGTAACTGACAGCGTACTTTTTTAATATTTCACATAGGGACCTCCGAAAAATAGCGACAATTTGAATTGTAAAACTCAAGATATATTCAACCGAGTCATCAATTGATGACCACAATGTTCCGCTATAGTCGTGGTTGGATATACCGGGGTAATAGTCCATCCTTTTACTTGGTATTCAATTTACACCCTTACCATAGGTGTTATGAGAAAAATAACTTCCACCACGTAGAATCGATGAAATTTTGAAATCAAACTTTTTTATGAAATGAAAATATAATTGAATTCCTTCCATGAACCTTTTTAAAGCGATAGCACATGAGCTAGAGGAAATTGCTACACATTACTTACAAGTATACCAGGTGCCATTAAGAAAAACTTTTGAAAGAATATGCGGATTAAGATGAGTTTCTTCATTACAGTCTGATACTATAAGTTAAACTTTGGATCTGAAACTTTATTTTTAGACCAATCATAATCGGGATGGTACCTGACAGCGTACTTTTTTAATATTTCACATAGGGACCTCCGAAAAATAGGGAGATTTTGAATTGTAAAACTCAAGACATATTCAACTGAGTCATCAATTGACGACCACAATGTTCCGCTATGGTCATGGATAGATATACCGGGGTAATAGTCCATCATTTTACTTAGTATTCCATTTATACTCATATGATGAGTGTTATGAGAACAATAATTTCAACCACATAGAATCGATGAAATTATAAAATCAATGTTTTTTATTTTAAAAAAATATAATTGAATTCCATCCTTGAATCTTTTTAAAGCGATAGCACATGAGTTGGAGTAAATTGTTGCACATTACTTACAATTATATCAGTTGCCATTAAGAAAAACTTGTGAAAGAATATGTGGATTAAGCCGAGTTTCTTCATTACAATCTGATACTATAAGTTAAACTTTAGATCTAAAACTTTATTTTCAGACCAATCGCAATCGGGTTGGTGACCAACACCGTACTTTTTTAATATTTCACATACGGACCTCCAAAAAATAAGGAGAATTTGAATTGCAAAACTCAGGATATATTCAACCGTGTCATCAATTGACGACCACAATGTTCCGCTATGGTCATGGTACATATACCGGGGTAATAGTCCATCATTTTACTTAGTATTCCATTTATACTCTTATGATAATTGTTATGAGAAGAATAATTTTCACCACATAGATTCGATGAAATTTTAAAGTCAATGTTTTTTATGAAATAAAAATATAATTGAATTCCATCCATGAAACTTTTTAAAGCGATAGCACATGAGTTGGAGTAAATTGTTTTCACATTACTTACAAGTAAACCAGGTGCCATTAAGAAAAACTTGTGAAAGAATATGTGGATTAAGAAGAGTTTCTTCATTACAATCTGATACTACAAGTTAAACTTTGGATCTGAAACTTTATTTTCAAACCAATTGTAATCAGGTTGGTGAGTGACAGTGTACTTTTTTAATATTGCACATAGGGACCTCAGGAAAATTGGGAGAACAAGAATTGTAAAAATGAAGAAATATTTAATTGAGTCATTAATTGACGACCACAAAGTTCGGATATGGTCATGGACGGATATACCGGGGTAATAATCCATCATTTTACTTACTATTCAATATACACCCTTACGATAAGTGTTATGAGAACAATAATTTGCACCACAAAGAATCAATGAAAATTCAAAATTAAATTATTTTATGAAATAAAAATATAAGCGACTCTCGTCCACGAAACTTTTTAAAACGATAGCACATGAGCTCGAGTAAATTGTTGCACATTATTTACAAGTATACCAGGTGCCATTTAGAAAAACTTGTGAAAGTATATGTGGATTAAGACGAGTTTCTTCATTACAATCTGATACTATAAGTTAAACTTCTGATCTGAAACTTTATTTTAAGACCAATCGTAATCGGGTTGGTGACTCACAGTGTACTTTTTAAATATTGCACTAAGGGTCCTCCGAAAAATAGGGAGAACTTGAATTGTAAAGCCGAAGTTACATTCAACCTAGTCATCAATTGATGAACACAATGTTCCGCTGTGGTCATGGACGGATATACCAGGGTAATAGTCCATCATTTTTTTAAGTATTCCATTTATAACCTTATAATAAGTGTTATGATAACAATAATTTCCACCACATAGAATCGATGAAATTTTAAAATCAAAGTTTTTTACGAAATAAAAATAGAATTGAATTCCATCCATGAAACTTTTTAAAGCGATTGCACATGTGCTGGACTAAATTGTTTCACATTACTTACAAGTATACCAGGTGCCATTCAGAAAAACTTGTGATAGTATATGTGGATTAAGACGAGTTTCTTCATTACAATCTGATACTATAAGTTAAACTTTGGATCTGAAACTTTATTTTCAGACCAATCATAATTGCGTTGGTGACCGACAGTGAACTTTTTTAATATTGCACTAAGGGATCTCGGGAAAATAGGGAGAACTTTAATTGTAAAACTGAAGATATATTCAATTGAGTCATCAATTGACGACCACAATGTTCCGCTATGTTCATGGATGGATATACCAGGGTAGTAGTTCATCATTTTACTTAGTATTCCATTTATACCCTTACGATAAGTGTTATGAGAATAATAATTTCCATTTTAAATTCCGTCCATGAAACTTTTTAAAGCGATAACACATGAGCTGGAGTAAAGTGTTGCACATTATTTACAAGTATACCAGGTGCCATTCAGAAAAACTTGTGATAGTATATGTGGATTAAGACGAGTTTCTTCATCACAATATGATACTATAAATTAAACTTTGGATCTGAATTTAATGAAATAAAAATATAATTGAATTCCGTCCACGAAACTTTTTAAAGCGATAGCACATGAGCTGGAGTACATTGTTGCACATTATTTACATGTATACCAGGTTCCAAAATAGGGAGAACTTAAATTGTAAAACTCAAGATATATTTAACAGAGTCATCAATTGACGACCACAATGTTCCACTATGGTCATGGATGGATATACTAGGGTAATAGTCCATCATATTACTTAGTATTCCATTTTTACCCTTATGATAAGTTTTATGAGAACAATAATTTCCACCACATAGAATCGATGATATTTTAGAATCAAAGTTTTTTATGAAATAAAAATATAATTGAATTCCATCCATGAAAGTTTTTAAAGCGATAGCACATGAGTTGGAGTAAATTGTTGCACATTACTTACAAGTATACCAGGTGCCACTAAAAAAAACTTGTGAAAGAATATGTGGATTAAGAGGAGTTTCTTCAATACAATCTGATACTATAAGTTCAACTTTGGAGCTGAAACTTTATTTTCAGACCAACAGTAATCGGGTTGGTGACTGACAGTGTACTTTTTTAATATTGCACTAAGGGAACTCCGGAAAATAGATTGAACTTGAATTATAAAACTGAAGATATATTCAACTGAGTCATCAATTGACTACCACAATGTTTTGCTATTGTCATGGAAGGATATACCGGGGTAATAGTCCATCATTTTATTTAGTATTCCATTTATACCCTTACGATAAGTGTTATGAGAACAATAATTTCCACAACATAGAATCGATGAAATTTTAAAATCAAATTTTTTTATGAATTAAAAATATAATTGAATTCCATCCATGGAACTTTTTAAAGCGATAGCACATGAGCTGGAGTAAATTGTTGTACATTACTTACAAGTATACTAGGTGCCATTCAGAAAAACTTGTGAAAGAATATGTGGATAAAAACGAGTTTCTTCTTTACAATATGATACAATAAGTTAAACTTTGGATCTAAAACTTTATTTTCCGACCCATCGTAATTGGGTTTGTAACTGACAGCGTACTTTTTTAATGTTTCACTTAGGGAACTCTGAAAAATAGGGTGAACTTGAATTATAAAACTGAAGATATATACAACTGAGTCATCAATTGACGACCACAATGTTCCGCTATGGTCATGGACGGATATACCGGGGTAATAGTCCATCATTTTACTTAGTATTCCATTTATGCCCTTACAATAAGTATTATGTGAACAATAATTTCCGCCTAAAGGAATCGATCAAATTTTAAAATTAAAGTATGTTATGAAATAAAAATATATTTGAATTCCGTCCACGAAACATTTTAAAGCGATAGCACATGAGCTAGAGTAAATTGTTGCACGTTACTTACAAGTATACCTGGTGTCATTAAGAAAAACTTGTGAAAGTATATGTGGATTAAGACGAGTTTCTTCAATACAATCTGATACTATAAGTTAAACTTTGGATCTAACACTTTATTTTCAGACCAATCGTAATCGGGTTGGTGACAGACAGTGTACTTTTTTAAAATTGCACTAGGGGACCTCCGGAAAATAAGGAGAACTTGAATTGTAAAACTTAATATATATTCAATTAGTCATGAATTGATGACTACAATGTTCCGCTTTGGTCATGGATGGATATACCGGGGGTAATAATCCATCATTTTACTTATTATTCCATTTATACCCTTACGATAAGTGTTATGAGAACAATATTTTCCACCATATAGAATCTATGAAATTTGAAAATTAAAGTATTTTATGAAATAAAAATATATTTGAATTCCGTCCATGAAACTTTTTAAAGCAATAGCACATGAGCTAGTGTAAATTGTTGCTCATTACTTACATGTATACTAGGTGCTATTAAGAAAACTTTTTGAGAGTATATGTGGATTAAGACGAGTTTCTTCATTACAATATGATACTATGAGTTAAACTTTGGATATGAAACTTTATTTTCAGACCAATCATAATCAGTTTGGTGACTAACAGTGTAATTTTTTTAATATTGCACTTAGGGACCTCCAGAAAATAGGGAGAACTTGAATTGTACAACTGAAGATGTATTTAAATTAGTCATGAATTGACGACCACAATGTTCCGCTATGGTCTTGGATGGATATACCGGGGTAATAGTCCATCATTTTACTTAGTATTCCATTTATACCCTTACGATATGTGTTATGAAAACAATAATTTCCACCACATAGAATAGATGAAATTTAAAAATCAAAGTTTTTTTATGAAATAAAAATATAATTGAATTCCGTCCATGAAACGTTTTAAAGTGATAGCACATGAGCTGGAGTAAATTGTTGCACATTACTTACAAGTATACCAGGTGCCATTAAGAATACTTGTGAAAGTATATGTGGATTAAGACGAGTTTCTTCAATACAATATGATACTATAAGTTAAACTTTGGATCTGAAACTTTATTTTCCGACCAATCGTAATCGGGTTGGTGACTGACGGTGTACTTTTTTAATATTGCACTAAGGGACCTCCGGAAAATAAGGAAACCTTGAAATGTAAAGCTGAAGATATATTCAACAGAGTCATCAATTGACGACCATAATGTTCTGCTACGGTCATGGACGGATATACCGGGGTAATAGTCCATCATGTTACTTTGTATTTCATTTATACCCTTACGACATGTGTTACGAGAACAATAATTTCCACCCCGTAGAATCGATGAAATTTTAAAATCAAAGTTTTTATGAATTAAAAATATAATTGAATTCCATCCATGAAACTTTTTACAGCGATAGCACATGAGATGGAGTAAATTGTTGCACATTACTTACAAGTATACCAGGTGCCATTAAGAAAAACTTGTGAAAGAATATGTGGATTAAGATGAGTTTCTTCATTACATTATGATACTATAAGTTAAACTTTGGATTTGAAACTTTATTTTAAGACCAATCGTAATCGGGTTGGTGACTGACAGCATACTTTTTCAATATTTCACTTAGGGACCTCAAAATAATAGGGAGAACTTGAATTGTAAAACTAAAGATATATTCAACTGAGTCATCAATTGATAACCACAATGTTCCGCTATGGTCATGGATGGATATACTGGGGTAATAGTCCATCATTTTACTTAGTATTCCATTTATACCCTTACGATAAGTATTATGAGAACAATAATTTCCACCACATAGATTTGGTGAAATTTTAAAATGAATACTTTTTATGAAATAAAAATATAATTGAATACCATTCATGAAACATTTAAAAGCAAAGCACATGAGCCGGAGTTAATTGTTGCACATTACTTACAAGTATTCCAGGTGCCATTCAGAAAAACTTGTGAAAGTATATGTCCATTAAGACGAGTTTCTTCATTACAATCTGATACTATAAGTTGAACTTTGGATCTGAAAATTTCTCTTCGGACCAATCGTAATCGGGTTGAATAATGACAGTGTATTTTTTTATTATTGCACTTAGGGACCTCCGGAAAATAGGGAGAATTTGAATTGTAAAACTGAAGATATATTCAACTGAGACATCAATTGATGACCACAATGTTCCGCTATGGTCAAGGACGGATATACCGGGGTGATAGTCCATCATTTTACCTAATATTCCATTTACACATTTACGATAAATGTTATGAGAACAATAACGTCCACCACATAGAAACGATAAAATTTTAAAATGAATGTTTTTTATGAAATAAAATTATAAATGAATACTATTCTTGAAACATTTTATACGGATAGCACATTAGCTGGAGTAAATGGTTGCACATTACTTACAAGTATACCAGTTGCTATTCAGAGAAACTTGTGAAAGTATATGTGGATTAAGACGAGTTTCTTCATTACAATCTGATACTATAAGTTAAACTTTGAATCTGAAACTTTATTTTCAGAACAATCGTAATCGGATTAGTGATAGACAATGTACTTTTTTAATATGGCACTTTGGGACCTCCGGAAAATAGGAAGAACTTGAATTGTAAAACTGAAGATATATTCAACTGAGTCATCAATTTATGACCACAATATTTAGCTATGGTCATGGACGGATATACCGGGGTAATAGTCCATTATTTTACTTAGTATTCCATTTATACCCTTACGATAAATGTTATGAGAACAATAATTTCCACCACATACAATCGATAAAATTTTAAAATAAAAGTTTTTTATGAAATAAAAATATAATTGGATTTCATCCATGAAACTTTTTTAAGTGATAGCACATGAGCTGGAGTAAATTTTTGCACATTACTTACAAGTATACCAGGTGCCATTCAGAAAAACTTGTGATATTATACGTGGATTAAGACGAGTTTCTTCCTTACAATCTGATAGTATAAGTTAAACTTTGGATCTGAAACTTTATTTTCAAACCAATCATAATCGGGTTGGTGACTAACAGTGTACTTTTTTAATATTTCACTTAGGGACCTCCAAAAAATTGGGAGAACTTGAATTGTAAAACTGAAGATATATTCAACTGAGTCATCAATTGACGACTACAATGTTCCGCTATGGTAATGGATGGATATACCAGGGTAATAGTCCATGATTTTACTTAGTATTCTATTAATACCCTCACGATAAGTGTTATGACAACAATAATTTCAACCACGTAGAATCGGTTAAATTTTAAAATGAATGTTTTGTATGATATAAAAATATAATTGAATACTGTTCATGAAACATTTTAAAACGATAGCACAGGAGTTGGAGTAAATTGTTGCACATTACTTACAAGTATTCCAGGTGCCATTCAGAAAAACATCTGAAAGTATATGTGGATTAAGAAAAGTTTCTTCATTACAATGTGATACTATAAGTTAAACTTTGGATCTGAAAGTTTCTTTTCGGACCAATCGTAATTGGGTTGTTGACTGACAGTGTTTTTTTATTATTGCACTTAGGGGCCTCTGGAAAATAAGGAGAACTTGAATTGTAAAACTAAAGACATATTCAACTGAGTCATTAATTGGCGACCACAATGTTCCGCTCTGGTCATGGACGGATATACCGGGGTAATGGTCCATCATTTTACTTAGTATTCCATTTATACCCTTACGATATGTGTTATAAGAACAATAATTTACGCCACATAGAATCGGTGAAATTTTAAAATGAATGTTTTTCACGAAATAACAATATAATTGAATACCGTTCATGAAACATTTTAAAGCGATAGCACATGAGCTGGAGTAAATTGTTCCACATTACTTACAAGTATACCAGTTGCCATTAAGAAAAACTTGTGAAAGTATATGTGCATTATGACGAGTTTCTTCATTACAATCTGATACTATAAGTTAAAATTTGGATCTGAAACTTTATTTTTAGACCAATCGTAATCGAGTTGGTGACTGATAGTGTACTTTTTTTAACTCAAAACACTCATCGTCGATGAGCGGGGGTTTTCATATTAAGGGATCCCACACCCTAATGAAGAGCAAAAAATTTTTAATTTACAAGACAGGGGAAGCAAGATCCTATATCAATATATGAAGCTCCTGGTGTTTGAATGAAAACTCTTGACTGTATTTCCTTCTATAAGCTCTCCACCCCTGTGTTAAGCTCATGAAGGCCAGGCAATCAAGAGATTTCAAACAAGGAGTATCCAATGAAGAGCCTAGCTAAATTAGTCGTGTTTCCATCTGAATTGAGGGAACAAGGTTTCCCTACGGTTTAGAAACAAGAATCTCCATGATGTTTGAATCTCTTCGAACTGTGTGGTGTATCCTCTTCTAACTGTAAGTTTTGCTAGTAAGTCAGGGGTTTGGTTTCCTTCTCTCTTAATATGGCTGAAGATGACAGTGATGCTAATTTGATCCTATCCCAAAGTTTCTTCAGAGGCCATGGGCAAAGCTGACCGTGAAAGATTTGTATCGCCGCAGCACAATCCGATTCAATTTGAACATGATCAGTCCTTCCCCTTGCAGCTTCTAATCCTATGAAGATAGACATCATTTTAGCCTTTAAAACTATTAGATGAGGCAGTAAAGGGGTATTATCTATTCGCATACAGCATGATTCAGCACGTAAGGCCTGTTTATCAGTATCCCTTAAGACACACCCTAGACCTAGCTTATTCCCTTCTAGCATCACAGTTAACCTTAAGGCCAATATCTGGAGGCTCCCATTTTATTAGGTTCAGCCTTTTTATCCTTTTCCTTTTATAGGGTGGAATTAATCCCTTGGAAACCAGGTTACATTGTGTATGGCAACTAGCTCTAGGATGAACTGAGGAGATCATGAAACAAAGATTAGAAATGTTTTTCCATTGAGCATGAACACATCTCTTCTTATTGTCATGAATCATTTTATTTATGGTTTTCCATAACTCCCAGCATATTAAACAAGGAAGAACAATCATTATGGAGAAGTGATCAAATGAAGAAGGTTTAAGAGACCAGTAATATTCCACTCTATCCCTGATGTTGTTGAAAGATCTAGCTGGTAAATTCAGAGCTTCATGCAATTTATTCCATAAAACCAAAGCTGAGGCACATGAATTAAAGTAATGTGATAGAGAATCTATATTTTCACAATCTGTACATTTGGAAGGTAAGTGAAGACCAGTTTTCATGAGAATATCAGCAAAAGGTAAAGCACGCAGTAGCATTTTCCACATAAAGAAGCTGACTTTTTTTGGCAAAACCTGGTTCCAAACGCTTGTAAAAATGGCCAGTTCAGGTTTTTTAGGTCTGAAAACTTGATAAGCTTATTTAATAGTAAAAGAACCATAAGTATCAGGTTTCCATATGATATAATCCTTCTGTTCTGTGAGAGTTATATCCTTCAAAAGCTCCAAGTTTATGGAAGAGTTAAATAAATATGAGAGTTGAGGGATGTAAATACCTTTGTTTAGTTGAAATTCAGTTACTGTAAGAAATGGAAAGGGGACTTGTACCTGGGTGCCTTCCACCTGATTAATAAGAGAGCCTGAGCCTAGCCAATTAGCTATCCAAAAATTAGAAGATCCCTTTTCTATGATCACCTGAGAGTTTGATTCTGCCCTGTTATTAACTTTTCTGAACCTAGCCCAGGTTTCAGATTTCCTGGCATAGGGGGGTAGTGACCACATAAATTTAGACCAAGTTGACTGTCCTAGGTTTCCACCAGATTTTGCCTGAGAATGAGTTGATTATTGATTGAATATGCCTTATACCTAGACCTTGTTCTTTCTGTGGATATGATATTCTATCCTAGGATATCTAGTGCTTGTTTTGTCCATGTTCTTTTTTTCCCCACATGAAATTACTAAAGATGGATTTTAGTTTATGAATTGTGTGCTTAGTTGGTGCTGTGACAGCCCATGAGTGTTGAGGTATAAAGGTTAAAACATGGTTTATCAAGATAATTTTACCCCCTCCTGAAAGCCATTGATTTTTCCAGTTAGATATTTTGCTATTGACCGAGTCTATTAATGTTTTGAAATGAAGATTTAGTTTCCTTCCTTTAAAAACTGTGACACCTAGGTAGGAGAAAGGTAGTGTTCCTTGGGTCATGTTGGTTAAGTCTTTAGTTTTTTTTTCTTATTGCCACTTAACTTCCCTGAGTAATATGCACTTTTCTTAAAATTTACTTTCTGACCTGTAGCTTTTTGATAAATTTCCAGGAAGGTCATTATGTTTTTAGGGATTTTTTTGTCCCCTTTAGAAACACCACAGTGTCATCAACAAAGGACAGCTGATTTATTATGTTTGCTGATCCTGGAGTTTGGAATTGTTTAATGTTTCCATTTAAGAATTGAATCCTAAGGTTTCTAGTTAGAAGTTCTGTCAAGATGTTAAAGAGGAAGGGTGATAGTTGATCACCTTGTTTAAAACCTCTAGTAGGTTTAAAAAAACCACACGGTGATCCATTTATCAGAACTGAAAACCAGGTTGAGTTTATGTTATTCATTATGATTTTTACTATATGACCATGAAATCCCAAATGTAGTAGAATAGTGTTGATGGTTGACCAGGAAACACGGTCAAATGCCTTCATCATGTCTAATTTAAGAATTAGATTTAAGGATTCATTTTTCTTATCAAGCATCCTAACTGCCTCCTTTATCATAAGAATATTATCCGCAATGTCCCTACCCTTTAAAAATGCTGACTGCTCCTCTAGAATTAGGGAGCTTATGAATGGTTTGATTCTTTCTACCATGATTTTAGACATCAGTTTATTGATGAAGTTGGAGAGACTTATGGGTCTGAATTCACTAAAGGCTTTGGGAGTTTTTATTTTTGGTATTAATGCAATCAGTGTGCTTGCAACTGATTTTGGTATGGGAATACCAGCTTGGTATTCCAGCATTGAAGTTAAAACATCATTTTTGATTATCTCCCATGACTTTCTGTAAAAGATTCCTGGAAGCCATCTGGTCCAGGGGCTGCAGATGGGGATAATTCAAAGACTGCTGATTTGATTTCATCCATGGTTATAGGTTTTAACAATTGGATTTTGTCGTGATCAGAGATAGAAGGATGGATTTCCTTCATTAGGAATGAAAGACATTGGCCCGGTGGATCATCATTTCCATCGGATAGAAGTGTTTTGAAAAAGTTTACTGCTGCATCACCTATTTGTGACTGAGAGTTCAACCAGGTACCCTCCTGATCTTGTATTTTCATGATTGCTAATCTTGCATGGTTTTCAGTGATAGACTTATGAAAGTATTTAGAATTTAAATCCCCATCTTTAAGCCACTTCATCTTAGTCTTTTGTGTTAGGAAGATGTTTTGTTCAACCAAATGTCTAGTTAATCTAGCCTTAGCCCCATTCAAATTAGTCCTGTCAGTAGCTGAGTGTGATATGTCATAAAGGGTCTCCAAGTTAGCAACTTCGGTTTCTAATGTTGTTATGTTATCATAAACATTACCAAAGACCAGTTTGTTCCATGTTTTTATTTCGTTTTAAAGTCTTTTCAGTTTTGTGGAGAAGCCAACTAGACCCTGTTCCTGGATGAGTTGGGACCAACTATTGGAGATTAGGTCCATAAATTCCTTTCTATTAAACCACATTTCCTGAAACCTGAATGGTTTAGGGGATGTGATGTCTGAGTTTGAAATGTCTAGTAGCATGGGAGAGTGATCCGATGATGTTCTACTTAGGATTTGGACAGAGGAGTGGTTGAATGAGTTAAAAAAATTGTTATTTCCCATTAGCCTATCTAGTCTCTTGGAGGTGGGGTTTACAGCTCTGTGATTGCTCCATGTTAGGTGGTTTCCTACTGTGTTTAAATCTGATATTTGAACTTCATTAATAAAGGAATCAAAATCAGTAACAGAGTTCAGATTTGGAGAACTAGGACCAGAGTATTCATCCATTGACCTTATGACATTAAAATCACCTCCAATCAGGGTTGGGAAAGTAACAAATCTAGTAGTCAAATCATTGTAAACCTGAAGTCTATCCTCCCTATTGTGTGGAGCATAAATGAAGAAGGCCTTAATTGTCTTATCCATAATTTTTATGTTTATTTCCACTTGTATGTAATGATTATGGGTTTCTATAAGATTTAGATCAATCCAATCAGAGTACATGATCCATATCTTATTATGAACCAGACCTAAGTGATGTCGAAAACAAAACATCTTTTTATACATGTCAAGCTGGTTTAATTTACCTTTAGGTTCAATAATAACTAATAAGTCCATTTTATGTTTCTTGGACAAATGCTTTAGCCTAACTTGAGAAGTTGATAAACCTCTAACATTCCAAATTATGCATTTAACTGTCATTAGAAACTTTATTTTTTAAAGCTAACCTGGAACTCCTTTTGGGGAGATTAACCTGAGTTGATGTTTGTAGATCAGGTGACTCAGATGATGTGACCATGGGATTTTGCTCTTACTGTATAGCATTAATGTTAGCATCCTTGATGTCCCTGAGAGTGTTGATGTGTATATGCTTCTCCTTAACCTGTGGAGAGTCAATATCTGAAATAATGTCCTTATTAGGGGTCCAGGAAAACTGATTAGAGAGGAAGATATCTGAATTTATGGGAGTTTTGACTTTATCACATAAAGTGTAAACATTGAAAGATGTTAAAAGGATATTCTTCTTCAGTGGAGATGATGGAGTTGTGTTGTAGCCTCTGGATTCATATCCTTCCTCTAAGTGATCTTCGACTGAGTTGGTATCCGAGGTATTTTCTACAGTATCTATGGTTTGCTGGTTATGGAACCATTCTTGTGATGACTGAATGTTCCCTTCTGAGTGATCCACTTGTAAGTGAACTGTATTTTCTACCCTCAGGGGTTTGGAGTTAGAGGCTTTGAGCTGGGAATCACTATTCTCTGTATCCGTAGCCTTGCCATTTTTATTAGAATTATTTTGTTGTGCATTATGGTTTGTCTGTAAAGCTTGAGCATGCTGACCATCAGATTTTATTTCCTCTAGGATAGCAAATCTATTTCCAGAGGTGGAGGCAGTGTATTCAACACTTTGAGGGGGAGCCACAGGGAGTGGGGTGGAAGTTTTCTGCTGAACTTGGTTAGGCTTGGGTTGGTAGACCTTAGTGATGGCTTGGTGTTTTTCCTTGGAATTATTTGTTAAGTTTCTGATTTCCCATGACTTATCTGCCATAGGATGTTTAGGATCAGAAACCTTCTTTATGTTTTGAACTTTAGAACCATTGGTTTCCATATGGTTAACATTAGTCACCACTTGATCCTTTTTACAGTAGAATTCACTATGACCAAGCTTAAGACAGTATTGTGGGAAATCCTCATAGGTTATAGCATACGATTTGTTATGAGCTAACGAGCCTAACCAAATCTTATTGGGTCTAGGCTTAGAAACATCCATTTCTACACACAAGCGAATTGTGGATGGCCTAGTTAAGTTCCTAGTGGGAGCATCAGCAAACAAGAGTTCTCCTAAGGAATTCCCCAAATCAGTAATAGACAGTGTACTTTTTTATTATTTCACTTAGACCTCCAAAAAATAGGGAGAACTTGAATTGTAAAACTGAAGATATATTCAACTGAGTCATCAATTGACGACCAAAATGATCCGCTATGGTCATGGATGGATATACCTGGGTAATATTTCATCATTTTACTTAGTATTCCATTTACACCCTTACGATAAGTGTTATGAGAACAATAATGTCCACCACATATAATTGATAAAATTTTTAAATGAATTTTTTTTATGAAATAAAAATATAATTGAATACCGTTCATGAAACATTTTAAAGCGATAGCACATGAGCTAGAGTAAATTGGTGCACATTACATACAAGTATTCCAGGTGCCATTCAGAAAAACATCTGAAAGTATACGTGGATTAAGAAAAGTTTCTTCATTACAATATAATACTATAAATTAAACTTTGGATCTGAAACTTTCTTTTCGTACCAACCGTAATCGGGTTGGTGACTGATAGTGATTTGTTTTAATATTGCACTTAGGGGCCTCTAGAAAATAGGGAGAACTTGAATTGTAAAACTGATAAAATATTCAACTGAGTCATCAATTGACGACCACAATGTTCCGCTATGGTCATGGACGTATATACCGGGGTAATAGTCCATCATTTTACTTAGTATTCCATTAATACCCTTACAATAAGTGTTATGAGAACAATAATTTCCACCACATAGAATCGGTGAAACTTTAAAATGAATGTTTTTCATGAAATAACAATATAATTGAATACCGTTCATGAAACATTTTAAAGCGATAGCACATGAGCTAGAGTAAATTGTTCCACATTATTTACAAATATTCCAGGTGCCATTCAGAAAAACTTCTGAAAGTATATGTGGATTAAGACAAGTTTCTCCATTACAATATGGTACTATAAGTTAAACTTTATATCTGAAACTTTCTTTTCGGACCAATCGTAATCGGGTTGGTGAATGACAATGTTTTTTTTATTATTGCACTTTGGGACCTCCAGAAAATAGGAAGAACTTGAATTGTAAAACTGAAGATATATTCAACTGAGTCATCAATTGATGACCACAATATTCAGCTATGGTCATGGACGGATATACCGGGGTAATAGGCCATCATTTTACTTAGTATTCAACTTATACCCTTACGATAAATGTTATGAGAACAATAATTTCCACCACATAGAATCGATGAAATTTTTAAATAAAAGTTTTTTATGAAATAAAAATATAATTGAATTCCGTCCATGAAACTTTTTAAAGGGATAGCACATAAGCTGGAGTAAATTGTTGCACATTACTTACAAGTATAACAGGTGCCATTAAGAAAAACTTGTGAAAGTATATGTCCATTAAGACGAGTTTCTTCATTACAATATGATCCTAAAAGTTAAACTTTGGATCTGAAACTTTATTTTCAGACCATCGTATTCGGGTTGGTGACTGATAGTGTACGTTTTTAATATTTCACTTAGGGACCTCCGAAAAATAGGGAGAACTTGAATTGTAAAACTGAAGATATATTTAACCGAGTCATTAATTGACGACCACAATGTTCCGCTATGGTCATGGACGTATATACCGGGGTAATAGTCCATCATTTTACTTAGTATTCCATTAATACCCTTACAATAAGTGTTATGAGAACAATAATTTCCACCACATAGAATCGGTGAAATTTTAAATTGAATGTTTTTCATGAAATAACAATATAATTGAATACTGTTCATGAAACATTTTAAAGCGATAGCACATGAGCTGGAGTAAATTGTTGCACATTATTTACAAGTATTCCAGGTGCCATTCAGAAAAACTTCTGAAAGTATATGTGGATTAAGACAAGTTTCTTCATTACAATATGATACTATAAGTTAAACTTTGTGTCTGAAACTTTCTTTTCGGACCAATCGTTATCGGGTTGGTGACTGACAGTGTTTTTTTTATTATTGCACTTTGGGACCTCCGGAAAATAGGAAGAACTTGAATTGTAAAACTGAAGATATATTCAACTGAGTCATCAATTGATGACCACAATATTCAGCTATGGTCATGGACAGATATACCAGGGTAATAGGCCATCATTTTACTTAGTATTCAACTTATACCCTTACGATAAATGTTATGAGAACAATAATTTCCACCACATAGAATCGATGAAATTTTTAAATAAAAGTTTTTTATGAAATAAAAATATAATTGAATTCCGTCCATGAAACTTTTTAAAGGGATAGCACATAAGCTGGAGTAAATTGTTGCACATTACTTACAAGTATAACAGGTGCCATTAAGAAAAACTTGTGAAAGTATATGTCCATTAAGACGAGTTTCTTCATTACAATATGATCCTAAAAGTTAAACTTTGGATCTGAAACTTTATTTTCAGACCATCGTATTCGGGTTGGTGACTGATAGTGTACGTTTTTAATATTTCACTTAGGGACCTCCGAAAAATAGGGAGAACTTGAATTGTAAAACTGAAGATATATTTAACCGAGTCATTAATTGACGACCACAATGTTCCGCTATGGTCATGGACGTATATACCGGGGTAATAGTCCATCATTTTACTTAGTATTCCATTAATACCCTTACAATAAGTGTTATGAGAACAATAATTTCCACCACATAGAATCGGTGAAATTTTAAATTGAATGTTTTTCATGAAATAACAATATAATTGAATACTGTTCATGAAACATTTTAAAGCGATAGCACATGAGCTGGAGTAAATTGTTGCACATTATTTACAAGTATTCCAGGTGCCATTCAGAAAAACTTCTGAAAGTATATGTGGATTAAGACAAGTTTCTTCATTACAATATGATACTATAAGTTAAACTTTGTGTCTGAAACTTTCTTTTCGGACCAATCGTTATCGGGTTGGTGACTGACAGTGTTTTTTTTATTATTGCACTTTGGGACCTCCGGAAAATAGGAAGAACTTGAATTGTAAAACTGAAGATATATTCAACTGAGTCATCAATTGATGACCACAATATTCAGCTATGGTCATGGACAGATATACCAGGGTAATAGGCCATCATTTTACTTAGTATTCAACTTATACCCTTACGATAAATGTTATGAGAACAATAATTTCCACCACATAGAATCGATGAAATTTTTAAATAAAAGTTTTTTATGAAATAAAAATATAATTGAATTCCGTCCATGAAACTTTTTAAAGGGATAGCACATAAGCTGGAGTAAATTGTTGCACATTACTTACAAGTATAACAGGTGCCATTAAGAAAAACTTGTGAAAGTATATGTCCATTAAGACGAGTTTCTTCATTACAATATGATCCTAAAAGTTAAACTTTGGATCTGAAACTTTCTTTTCAGACCATCGTATTCGGATTGGTAGTGTACTTTTTTATTATTTCACTTAGGGACCTCCGAAAAATAGGGAGAACTTGAATTGTAAAACTGAAGATATATTCAACCGAGTCATCAATTGACGACCATAATGTTCCACACATGGATGGATATACCGGGGTAATAGTCCATCATTTTACTTAGTATTCCATTTATACCCTTACGATACTTGTTATGAGAACAATAATTTCCACCACATAGAATCGGTGAAATTTTAAATTGAATGTTTTTTATGAAATAACAATATAATTGAATACCGTTCATGAAACATTTTAAAGTGATAGCACATGAGCTGGAGTAAATTGTTGCGCATTACTTACAAGTATTCCAGGTGCCATTCAGAAAAACTTCTGAAAGTATATGTGGATTAAGACAAGTTTCTTCATTACAATATGATACTATAAGTTAAACTTTGTGTCTGAAACTTTCTTTTCGGACCAATCGTTATCGGGTTGGTGACTGACAGTGTTTTTTTTATTATTGCACTTTGGGACCTCCGGAAAATAGGAAGAACTTGAATTGTAAAACTGAAGATATATTCAACTGAGTCATCAATTGATGACCACAATATTCAGCTATGGTCATGGACAGATATACCAGGGTAATAGGCCATCATTTTACTTAGTATTCAACTTATACCCTTACGATAAATGTTATGAGAACAATAATTTCCACCACATAGAATCGATGAAATTTTTAAATAAAAGTTTTTTATGAAATAAAAATATAATTGAATTCCGTCCATGAAACTTTTTAAAGGGATAGCACATAAGCTGGAGTAAATTGTTGCACATTACTTACAAGTATAACAGGTGCCATTAAGAAAAACTTGTGAAAGTATATGTCCATTAAGACGAGTTTCTTCATTACAATATGATCCTAAAAGTTAAACTTTGGATCTGAAACTTTATTTTCAGACCATCGTATTCGGGTTGGTGACTGATAGTGTACGTTTTTAATATTTCACTTAGGGACCTCCGAAAAATAGGGAGAACTTGAATTGTAAAACTGAAGATATATTTAACCGAGTCATTAATTGACGACCACAATGTTCCGCTATGGTCATGGACGTATATACCGGGGTAATAGTCCATCATTTTACTTAGTATTCCATTAATACCCTTACAATAAGTGTTATGAGAACAATAATTTCCACCACATAGAATCGGTGAAATTTTAAATTGAATGTTTTTCATGAAATAACAATATAATTGAATACTGTTCATGAAACATTTTAAAGCGATAGCACATGAGCTGGAGTAAATTGTTGCACATTATTTACAAGTATTCCAGGTGCCATTCAGAAAAACTTCTGAAAGTATATGTGGATTAAGACAAGTTTCTTCATTACAATATGATACTATAAGTTAAACTTTGTGTCTGAAACTTTCTTTTCGGACCAATCGTTATCGGGTTGGTGACTGACAGTGCTTTTTTTATTATTGCACTTTGGGACCTCCGGAAAATAGGAAGAACTTGAATTGTAAAACTGAAGATATATTCAACTGAGTCATCAATTGATGACCACAATATTCAGCTATGGTCATGGACAGATATACCAGGGTAATAGGCCATCATTTTACTTAGTATTCAACTTATACCCTTACGATAAATGTTATGAGAACAATAATTTCCACCACATAGAATCGATGAAATTTTTAAATAAAACTTTTTTTATGAAATAAAAATATAATTGAATTCCGTCCATGAAACTTTTTAAAGGGATAGCACATAAGCTGGAGTAAATTGTTGCACATTACTTACAAGTATAACAGGTGCCATTAAGAAAAACTTGTGAAAGTATATGTCCATTAAGACGAGTTTCTTCATTACAATATGATCCTAAAAGTTAAACTTTGGATCTGAAACTTTCTTTTCAGACCATCGTATTCGGATTGGTAGTGTACTTTTTTATTATTTCACTTAGGGACCTCCGAAAAATAGGGAGAACTTGAATTGTAAAACTGAAGATATATTCAACCGAGTCATCAATTGACGACCATAATGTTCCACACATGGATGGATATACCGGGGTAATAGTCCATCATTTTACTTAGTATTCCATTTATACCCTTACGATACTTGTTATGAGAACAATAATTTCCACCACATAGAATCGGTGAAATTTTAAATTGAATGTTTTTTATGAAATAACAATATAATTGAATACCGTTCATGAAACATTTTAAAGTGATAGCACATGAGCTGGAGTAAATTGTTGCGCATTACTTACAAGTATTCCAGGTGCCATTCAGAAAAACTTCTGAAAGTATATGTGGATTAAGACAAGTTTCTTCATTACAATATGATACTGTAAGTTAAACTTTGGATCTGAAAATTTCTTTTCGGACCAATTGTAATTGGGTTGGTGACTGACTGTGTTTTTTTATTATTGCACTTAGGGGCCTCCGGAAAATAGGGAGAACTTGAATTTTAAAACTGAAGATATATCCAACAGAGTCATCAATTGAAGACCACAATGTTCCGCTATGGTCATTAACGGATATACCGGGGTAATAGTCCATTATTTTACTTAGTATTCCATTTATACCCTTATGATAAGTGTTATGAGAACAATAATTTCCACCACATAGTATCGATGAAATTTTAAAATCAAAGTTTTTATGAATTAAAAATATAATTGAATTCCATCTGTGAAACCTTTTAAAGCGATAGCAAATGAGCTGGAATAAATTGTTGCACGTTACTTACAAGTATTCCAGGTGCCATTCAGAAACACTTGTGAAAGTATATGTGGATTAAGACGAGTTTCTTCATTACTATCTGATACTATAAGTTAAACTTTGAATCTGAAACTTTATTTTCAGACCAATCGTAATCTGGTATGTGACTGACTGTGTACTTTTTCAATATTGCACTTTGGAACCTCCAGAAAATATGGAGTACTTGAATTGTAAAACTGAAGATATATTGAACAGAGCCATCAATTAATGACCACAATATTTAGCTATGGTCATGGACAGATATACCGGGGTAATAGTCCATCATTTCACTTCGCATTCCATATATACCCTTACGATAAATGTTATGAGAACAATAATTTCCACCACATAGAATTGATGAAATTTTAAAATCAAAGTTTTTTAGGAAATAAAAATATAATTGAATTCCGTCCACGAAACATTTTAAAGTGATAGCACGTGAGCTGGAGTAAATTGTTGCACATTACTTACAAGTATACTAGGTGCCATTAAGAAAAACTTGTGAAAGTATATGTGGATTAAGACGAGTTTCTTCATCACAATCTGATACCATAAGTTAAACTTTGGATCTGAAACTGTATTTTCGGACTAATCGTAATCGGGTTGGTGATTGACATTGTACTTTTTTAATATTTCAATTAGGGACCCCCGAAAAATAGGGAGAACTTGAATTGTAAAACTGAAGATATATTCAGCTGAGTCATCAATTGATGACCACAATGTTCCGCTCTGGTCATGGACGGATATACCGGGGTAATAGTCCATCATTTTACTTAGTATTCCATTCATACCCTTACGATAAGTGTTTTGAGATCAATAATTTCCACCACATAGAATCGGTGAAATTTTAAAATGAATGTTTTTCACGAAATAACAATATAATTGAATACTATTCATGAAACATTTTAAAGCAATAGCAGATGAGCTGGAGTAAATTGTAGCACATTACTTACAAGTATACCAGTTGCATTAAGAAAAACTTGTGAAAGTATATGTGCATTATGACGAGTTTCTTCATTACAATCTGATACTATAAGTTAAACTTTGGATCTGAAACTTTATTTCCAGACCAATCGTAATCGGGTTGGTGACTGACAGTGTACTTGTTTAATATTGCACTTTGAGACCTCCGGAAAATAGGGAGAACTTGAATTGTAAAACTGAAGATATATTCAACAGAGCCATCAATTAATGACCACAATATTTAGCTATGGTCATGGACGGATATACAGGGGTAGTAGTCCATCATTTTACTTAGTATTCCATTTGTACCCTTACGATAAGTGTTATGAGAACAATAATTTCCACCACATAGAATCGATGAAATTTTAAAGTCAAAATTTTTTATGAATTAAAAATATAATTGAATTCCATCCCTGAAACTTTTTAAAGCGATCATAAATGAGCTGGAGTAAATTGTTGCACATTACTTACAAGTATTCCAGGTGCCATTCAGAAAAACTTGTGCAAGTATATGTGGATTAAGATGAGTTTCTTCATTACAATCTGATACTATAAGTTAAACTTTGAATCTGAAACTTTATTTTCAGACTAATCGTAATCGGGATGGTGACTGACAGTGTACTTTTTTAGTATTGCACTATGGGACCTCCGGAAAATAGGGAGAACTTGAATTGTAAAACTAAAGATATATTCAACAGAGCCATCAATTAATGACCACAATATTCAGCTATGGTCATGGACGGATACACCGTGGTAATAGTCCATCATTTTACTTAGTATTCCATTTATACCCTTACGATAAATGTTATGAGATAAATAATTTCCACCACATAGAATCGATAAAATTTTAAAATTAAATTTTTTAGGAAATAAAAATATAATTGAATTCCGTCCATGAAACTTTTTAAAGCAATAGCACATGAGCTGGAGTAAATTGTTGCACATTACTTACAAGTGTACTATGTGCCATTAAGAAAAACTTGTGAAAGTATATGTGGATTAAGACAAGTTTCTTAATTACATTCAGATACTATAAGTTAAACTTTGGGTCTGAAACTTTATTTTCATGCCAATCGTAATCGGGTTGGTGACTAACAGTGTACTTTTTTAATATTGCATGAAAGGACCTCTGGAAAATAGGGAGAACTTGAATTGTAAAACTAAAGATATATTCAACTGAGTCATCAATTGATGACCACAATATTCAGCTATGGTCATGGACGGATATACCGGGGTAATAGTCCATCATTTTACTTAGTATTCCATTCATACCCTTACGATAAGTGTTATGAGAACAATAATTTCCACCACATAGAATCGGTGAAATTTTAAAATGAATGTTTTTTATGAAATAATAATATAATTGAATACCGTTCGTGAAACATTTTAAAGCGATAGCACATGAGCTGGAGTAAATTGTTGCACATTACTTACAAGTATACCAGTTGCCGGGTTAATTATCAATCATTAAACTTTGGATCTGAAACATTCTTTTTAGACCAATTATAATCGGGTTTGTGACTGACAGTGTACTTTTTTAGAATTGCATTTCGGGATCTCTGACAAATTGGTAGAACATGAATTTTAAAACTTAAGAAATACGCAACTGAACCATTATTTGATGACCACAATGTTCCGCTATGGTCATTGACGGATATACCGGGATAATAGTCCATCATTTTTCTTAGTATTCTATTTATACCCTTACAATAAGTCTTATGAGAACAATAATTTCCACCTTATGTAATCAATGAAATTTTCAAATCAATTTTTTTTATGAAATAAAAATATAATTGAATTATGTCCATGAAACTTTTTAAAATGATAGCACATGACCCGGAGTAAATTGTTGCACATTACTTACAAGTATACCTGGTGCCATTCAGAAAAACATGTGAAAGTATGTATGGATTAAGACGAGTTTCATTATTTCAATCATTTACTAGAAGTAAAACTTTGGATCTGAAACATTCTTTCCGGACCAATCGTAATCTGGTTTGTGACAAATAGTGCACTTTTTTAAAATTCCACTTGGGGACCTCCGACAAATTGGGAGAACTTGAATTGTAAAACTAGAGATATACTCAACTGAATCATCAATTGATGACCAAAATGTTCCGCTATGGTCAAGGACATTTATACCGGGGTAATATTCCATCATTTTTCTTAGTATTCCATTTATTCCCTCACGATAAGTTTTATGAGAGCAATAATTTCCACCACTTAGAATCGATGAAATTTTAAAATCAAGGTTTTTTATGCAATTAAAATATAATATAATTCTGTCCATGAAACATTTTAAAGCGATAGCACATGACCTGGAGTAAATTGTTGCACATTACTTACAAGTATACCATGTGCCATTCAGAAAAACTTGTGAAAGTATATGTAGATTAAGACGAGTTTCTTTACTACAATCTGAAACTTTCTTTTTGGACTAATCGTAATCGGGTTTGTGACTTACAGTGTACATTTTCAAATTTCACTTAAGGACCTCTGAAAAATTGGTAGGACTTGAATTGTAAAACTAAGGATACACGCAAGTGAATCATCAATTGATGACCACAATGTTCCACAATGGTCATGGATGGATATGCCGGGGTAATAGTCCATTATATTTCTTAGTATTCCATTTATACCCTTACGATAAGTGTTATGAGAACAATAATTTCCACCACATGGAATCGTTAAAATTAAGGTTTTTTATGAAAAAAATGTATAATTAAATTCTTTCCATGAAACGTTTTTAAGTGATAGCACATGACAAGGATTAAATTGTTGCATATTTCTTACAAATATACCATGTGCCATAAAGAAAAAAATGTGAAAGTATATGTAGATTAAGACGAGTTTCTTTACTACAATCGGATAATATAAGTTAAATTTTGGATCCGAAACTTTCTTTTCGGACTAATCGTAATCAGGTTTGTAACTGACAGTGTACTTTTTTAAAATTGCACTTAGGGACCTCCAACAAATTGGTAGAACTTGAATTGTAAAACTGAAGATATACGCAACCGAATCATCAATTGATCACCACAATATTCCTCTATGGTCATGGATGGATATACCGGGATAATAGTCCATCATTTATTTTAATATTCCATATATACCCTTACGATAAGGTTATGGGAACATTAATTTCCACCACATGGAACCGATGAATTTTTAAATTCAAGGCTTTTTATGAAATAAAAATATAATTAAATTCTGTCCACGAAACTTTTTAAGCGATAGCACAAGACCTGGAGTAAATTGTTGCACATTACATACAAGTATACCATGTGCCATATAGAAACAAATGTGAAAGTATATGTAGATTAAGACGAGTTTCTTTACTACAATCTGATACTATAAGTTAAATTTTGGATCTGAAACTTTCTTTTCCGACTAACTGTGTACTATTTAAAAATTGCACTTAGGGACCTCTGACAAATCTGTAGAACATGAATTGTAAAACTGAAGATACCCACAACTGAATCATCAATTGATGACCACAATGTTCCGCTATGGTCATGGACGGATATACCGGGATAATAGTCCATCATTTTTCTTAGTATTCAATTTATACCCTTACGATAAGTGTTATGAGAACAATAATTTCCACCTTATGGAATTGACGAAATTTTAAAATCAAAGTTTTTTAAGAAATAAAAATGTAATTGAATTATGTCCACGAAACATTTCAAAATGATAACTCATGGCCTGGAGTAAATTGTTGCACATTACTTAAAATTATACCCGGTGCCATTCAGAAAAACTTGTGAAAGTATGTGTGGATTAAGACGATTTTCTTTATTTCAATCATATACCAGAAGTAAAACTTTGGATCTGAAACATTCTTTTCAGACCAATCGTAATCTGGTTTGTGACTGAGAGTGTACTTTTTTAAAATTGCATTTAGGGACGTCCGACAAATTGGGAGAACTTGCATTGTAAAACTAAAGATATACTCAACTGAATCATCAATTGACGACCAAAATGTTCCGCTATGGTCATGGCCATTTATACTGGGGTAATATTCCATCATTTTTCTTAGTATTCCTTTTATTCCCTTACGATAGGTGTTAAGAGAACAATAATTTACCACCACATAGAATCGACAAAAAATTGAAATCAAGGTTTTTTATGAAATAAAAATATAATTGAATTACATCAATGAAACATTATAAAGTGATAGCACATAACCTGGAGTAAATTGTTGCACATTACTTACAAGTATACCATGGGCCATTAAGATAAACTTGTGAAAGTATAAGTAGATTAAGACGAGTTTCTTTACTACAATATGATACTATAAGTTAAACTTTGGATCTGAAACTTTCTTTTGGGAATAATCGTAATCGTGTTTCTGACTGACTGAGTACTTTTTAAAATTGCACTTAGGGACCTCCGACAAATTGGTAGAACTTGAATTGTAAAATTGAATATGTACGCAACTGAATCATCAATTAATTAACCACAATGTTTTGCTACGGTCATAGATGGATATACCGGGATAACAGTTCATCATTATTCTTAGTATTCCATTTATTCCATAACGATAAGTGTTATAAGAACAATAATTTCCACCACATAAAATCGTTGAAATTTTAAAATTAAGGATTTCTATAAAATAAAAATATAATGGAATTCTGTCCATGAAACTTTTTAAAAGCGATACCACATGACCATGAGTAAATTGTTGCACACTACTTACAAGTATACCAGGTGTCATTCAGAAAAACTTGTGAAAGTATATGTGGATTAAGACGAGTTTATTTATTTCAATCATATATTATAAGTTAAACTTTGGATCTGAAACATTCTTTTCGGACCAATAGTAATTGGATTTGTGACCGACAGTGTACTTAGGGACCTCTAACAAATTGGGAGAACTTGAATTGTAAAACTAAAGATACACTCAATGGAATCATCAATTGTCAACCAAAATGTTCCACCATGGTCATGGACATTTATACCGGGGTAATATTCCACATTTTTATCTGTATCAAATTTATTCCCTTATGATAAGTGTTATCAGAACAATAATTTCCACCACATAGAATCCATGAAATTTTAAAATCAAGGTTTTTTATGAAATAAAAATATAATTGAATTCTGTGCATGAAACATTTTAAAGCGATAGTACATCGCCCGGATTAATTGTTGCAAATTACTTACAAGTACACCATGTGCCATTCACAAAAGCTTTTGAAAGTATATGTAGATTATGACAAGTTTCTTTATTACAATCTGATACTATAAGTTACACTTTGGATCTGAATCTTTCTTTCTGGACTAATCGTAATCGGGTTTGTGAATTACAGTGTACTTTTTTAAAATTGCACTTAGGGACCTCCGACAAATTGGTAGAACTTGAATTGTAAAATTGAAGATATACGCAACTGAATCATTAATTGATGACCATAATGTACCGCTATGGTCATGGACGGATATACCGGGATAACAGTCTAACATTTTTCTTATTATTCCATTTATACCCTAATGTAAGTGTTATGAGAACAATAATTTCCACCACCTGGAATCGACGAAATTTTAAAATCAAATATTTTTATGAAATAAAAATATAATTGAATTATGTCCATGAAACATTTTTAAAGTGATAGCACATGACCTGGAGTAAATTGTTGCACACTACTTACAATTTTACGAAGTGCCATTAAGAAAAACTTGTCAAAGTATATTTGGTTTAAGAGGAGTTTCTTCATCTCAATCATATATTATAAGTTAAACTTTGGATCTGAAACATTCTTTTCGGACCAATTGTAATTGGGTTTGTGACTGACAGTGTACTTATTTAAAATTGCACTTAGGGACCTCCGACAAATTGGGAGAACTTGTATTGTAAAACTAAAGATACACGCAACTGAATCATCAAATGACGACCAAAATGTTCGTCTATGGTCACGGACATTTATACCGGGGTAATGTTCCATCATTTTTCTTAGTATTCCATTATTCCCTTACGATAAGTGATATGAGAACAATAATTTCCACCACATAGAATCTAGGAAATTTCAAAATCAAAGTTTTTTGGAAATAAAAATATAATTGAATTATGTCCATCAAACATTTTAAAATGATAGCACATGACCTGGAGTAAATTAGTGCACATTACTTACAAGTATACCATGTGTCATTCAGAAAAAACTTGTGAAAGTATAAGTAGATTAAGATGAGTTTCTTTACTACAATCTAACACTATAAGTTAAACTTTTGATCTGAAACTTTCATTTTGGATAAAAAGTAATCGGGTTTGTGACTTACAGTGTGCTTTTTAAAAATTGCACTAAGGGACCTCTGACAAATTGGTAGAACTTGAATTGTAAAACTGAAGATACACGTAACTGAATCATCAATTGGCGACCACAATGTTCCGCTATGGTCATGGACAGATATACTGGAGTAATAGTCCATCATATTTCTTAGTATTCCATTTATACCCATACGATAAGTTTTATGGGAACAATAATTTCCACCACATGGAATCGATGAAATTTCAAAAATCGAGGTTTTTTATTTCAATCATATACTATAAGTTTAACATTGGATCTGAAACATTCTTTTCGGACCAATCGTAATCTGGTTTGTGACTGACAATGTACTTATTTAAAATTGCAATTAGGGATCTCCGACAAATTGGTGGAACTTGAATTTTAAAACTTAAGATATACGAAACCTAATCATCAATTGATTACCACAATGTTCCGCTATGGTCATGGACGGATATACCGGGATAATAGTCCATCATTTTTCTTAGTTTTCCATTTATACCTTTACGAAAAGTGTTATGAGAAAAATAATTTCCACCTTATGTATTCGATGAAATTTTGAAATCAAAGTTTTTATGAAATAAAAATATAATTGAATTATGTCCATGAAACTTTTTAAAATGATAGCATATGACATGGAGTAAATTATTGCACATTACTTACAAGTATACCAGGTGCCATTCAGAAAAACATGTGAAAGTATGTGTGGATTAAGACGAGTTTCTTTATTTTAATCATTTACTAGAAGTAAAACTTTGCATCTGAAACATTACTTTAGGACTAATCGTAATCTGGTTCGTGACAGACAGTTCACTTTTTAAAAATTGCACTTACGGAACTCCAACAAATTGGGAGAACTTGAATTCTAAAACTAAAGATATACTCAACTGAATCATCAATTGATGAACAAAATGTTCCGCTATGGTCATGGACATTTATACCGGGGTAATATTCCATCTTTTTTCTTACTATTCAATTTATTCCCTTACGATAGGTGTTATGAGAGCAATAATTTCCACCAAAAAGAATCAATGAAATTTCAAAATCAAGGTTTTGTATGAAATTAAAATATAATACAATTCTGTCCACGAAACATTTTAAAGCGATAGCACATAACCTAGAGTAAATTGTTGCACATTAATTACAAGTATACCATGTGCCATTTAGAAAAACTTGTGAAAGTATATGTAGATTAAGATGAGTTTCTTTACTACAATCTGAAACTTTCTTTTTGGACTAATCGGAATCGGCTTTGTGAATTACAGTGTACGTTTTTCAAATTGCACGTATGGACCTCTGACAAATTGGTAGAACTTGAATTGTAAAATTGAAGATATACGCAACTGAATCATCAATTGATGACTACAATGTTCCTCTATGGTTGTGGACGGATATACCGGGATAATAGTCCATCATTTATCTTAGTATTCCATATATAGCCTTACTATAAGTGTTATGAGAACATTAATATCCAACACATGGAATCGATGAAATTTTAAATTTAAGGGATTTTATGAACTAAAAATATAATTAAATTCTTTCAATGAAACTTTTTAAAGCGATAGCACATGACCTGGAGTAAATCATTGCACATTACATACAAGTACACCATGTGCCATACAGTACAAATGTGAAAGTATATGTAGATTAAGAAAAGTTTCTTTACTACAATCTGATACAATAAGTTAAATTTTGGATTTGACACTTTCTTTTCTGACGGACAGTGTACTTTTTTAAAATTGCACTTAGGGACCTCTGACAAATCGGTAGAACATGAATTGTAAAACTGAAGATACCAGCAACTGAATCATCATCTAATGACCACAATGTTTCGCTATGGTCAAGGATGGATATACCGGGATAATAGTCCATCATTTTTTTAGTATTCTATTTATACCCTTACGATAAGTGTTATGAGAACAATAAATTCCACCACATGGAATCGATGAAATTTTAAAATCAATGTTTTTAAAGAAATAAAAATATAATTGAATTATGTCCATGAAACGTTTAAAAATGATAGAACATGACCTGGAGTAAATTGCTGCACATTACTTAAAAGTATACCAGGTGCCATTCAGAAAAACTTGTGTAAGTATGTGTGGATTAATACGAGTTTCTTTATTTCAATCATATACTAGAAGTAAAGTTTTGGATCCGAAAGATTCATTTCGGACCAATCGTAATCTGATTTGTGACTGACGGTTTACTTTTTAAAATTGGACTTAGGGACCTCCGAAAAATGGGGAGAACTTGAATTGTAAAACTAAAGATATACTCAACTGAATCATCAATTGACGACCAAAATGTTTCGATATGGCCATGGGCATTTACACCAGGGTAATATTCCATCTTTTTTCTTAGTATTTTATTTATTACCTTACAATAAGTGTTATGAGAACAATAATTTCCACCACATAGAATCGATGCAATTTTAAAATCAAGGTTTTTATGAAATAAAAATATAATTGAATTCTGTCAATGAAACATTTTAAAGTGATAGCAAATGACCTGGAGTAAATTGTTGCACATTCCTTACAAGTATACCTTGTGCCATTCAGAAAAACATGTGAAAGTATAAGTAGATTAAGACGAGTTTCTTTACTAAAATCTGATACTTTAAGTTAAACTTTGGATTTGAAACTTTTTTTTTACTAATCCTAATCAGGTTTGTGACTGACAGTGTGCTTTTTTTAAATTGCACTTAGAGACCTCTGACAAATTGGTAGAACTTGAATTGTAAAACTGAAGATACCCGCAACTGAATCATCAATTGATGGCCACAATGTTCCACTATCGTCATGGACGGATATACCGGGGTAATAGTCCATGAAATATCTTTATATTCCATTTATACCCTTACGAAAAGTGTTATAAGAAGGAAAATTTCCACCACATGAAATCGACGAAATTTTAAAATTAAAGATTTTTTTGAAATAAAAATATAATTGAATTTTGTCCATGAAACATTTTAAATCGATTGCACATGACCTGGAGTAAATAGTTGCACATTACTTAAAAGTATACCATTTGCCATTCAGAAAAACTTGTGAAAGTATGTGTGGACTAAGATGAGTTTCGTTACTACAATCTGTTACTATAAGTTAAACTTTGGATGCGAAACATTCTTTCTGGACTAATCGTAATCAGATTTGTGACTGACAGTGTACTTTTTTAAAATTGCACTTAGGGACCATTGAAATATTGGTAGAACTTGAATTATAAACTGAGGGTACACGCAACTCAATCATCAATTGATGGCCACAATGTTCCCCATATGGTTATGAACGATATACCAGGATAATAGTCTATCATTTTTCTTAGTATTCCATTTATACCATTATGATAAGTGTTATGGGAACAATAATTTGCACCTTATGGAATTCGATGATATTTTCAAATCAAAGTTTTTTAAGAAATAAAAATATAATCTAATTATGACCATGAAACGTTTTAAAATGATAGCACATGCCCTGGAGTAAATTGTTGCACATTACTTACAGGTATACCAGGTGCCCTTGAGAAAAACATGTAAAAGTATGTGTGGATTAAGACAAGTTTCTTTATTTCAATTATATACTAGAAGTAAAACTTTGGATCTGAAACATTCTTTTCGGACCAATCGTAATCTGATTTGTGACAGACAGTGCACTTATTTAAAATTGTACTTAGGGACCTTCGACAAATTGGGAGAACTTGAATTGTAAAACTAAAGATATACTCAACTGAATCATCAATTGACGACGAAAATGTTCCACTATGGTTGTGGACTTTTATACCGGGTTAATATTCCATCATTTTTCTCAGTATTCCATTTATTCCCTTACAATAAGTGTCATTAGAACAATAATTTCCACCTTATGGAATCGATGAAATTTATTTTCAAATTTTTTTATGTAATAAAATATAATTGAATTATGTCCATGAAACTTTTTAAAATGATAGCACATGGCCTGGAGTAAATTGTTGCACATTACTTACAAGTATACCAGGTGCCATTCAGCAAAACTTGTGAAAGTATGTGTGGATTAAGACGAGTGTCTTTATTTCAATCATATACTAGAATTAAAACTTTGGATCTAAAACATTCTTTTCGGACCAATCGTAATTTGGTTTGTGACTGATAGTGTACTTTTTTAAAATTGCACTTAGGGACCTCCGACAAATTGGGAGAACTTGAATTGTAAAACTAAAGATATACTCAACTGAATCATCAATTGACGACGAAAATGTTCCACTATGGTCGTGGACTTTTATACCGGGTTAATATTCCATCATTTTTCTCAGTATTCCATTTATTCCCTTACAATAAGTGTCATTAGAACAATAATTTCCACCTTATGGAATCGATGAAATTTATTTTCAAATTTTTTTATGTAATAAAATATAATTGAATTATGTCCATGAAAAATTTTAAAATGATAGCACATGGCCTGGAGTAAATTGTTGCACATTACTTACAAGTATACCAGGTACCATTCAGCAAAACTTGTGACAGTATGTGTGGATTAAGACGAGTGTCTTTATTTCAATCATATACTAGAATTAAAAATTTGGATCTAAAACATTCTTTTCGGACCAATCGTAATTTGGTTTGTGACTGATAGTGTACTTTTTTAAAATTGCACTTAGGGACCTCCGACAAATTGGGAGAACTTGAATTGTAAAACTAAAGATATACTCAACTGAATAATCAATTAACGACCAAAATGTTCCGCTATGGTCATGGACATTTATACGGGGTAATATTCCATCATTTTTCTTAGTGTTCAATTTATTTCCTTACGAAAAGTGTTATGAGAACAATAATTTCCACCAAATAGAATCGATGAAATTTTCAAATCAAGGTTTATTATAAAATAAAAATATAATTGAATTCTGTCAATGAAACATTTTAAAGCAATAGCCTGTGACCTGGAGTAAATTCTTGCACATTAATTACAAGTATTCCAAGTGCCATTCTGAAAAACATGTGACTTTACTACAATCTGATACTATATGTTAAACTTTTGATTTGAATCTTTCTTTTTGGACTAATCGTAATGGGGTTTGTGACTTACACTGTACTTTTTTTAAATTGCACTTAGGGACCTCTGACAAATTAGTAGAACATGAATTGTAAAACTCAAGATACCAGCAACTGAATCATTAATTGATGACCACAATATTTTCCTATGGTCATGGAGGGATATACCGGGGTAATAGTCCATCAAATTTCTTAGTATTCCATTTATACCGTTACGATAAGTGTTATAAGAACAAAACTTTCCACCACATGAAATCGACAAAATTTTAAAATAAAGGTTTATTATGAAACAGAAATATGATTGAATTCTATCCATGAAACATTTTAAAGCGATAGCACATGAACAGGAGTAAATTGTTGCACATTACTTACAAGTATACCATGGGCCATTAAGAAAAACTTCTGAAAGTATATGTAGATTAAGACGAGTTTCTTTACTACAATCTGATACTATAAGTTAAACTTTGGATCTGAATCATTCTTTTCGGACTAATTGTAATCGTGTTTCGGACTGACAGTGTACTTTTTAAAATTGCACTTAGGGACACACAACTGAATCATCAATTCTTGACCACGATGTTCCGCTATAGTCTTGGACGGATATACCGAGATAACAGTCCATAATTTTTCTTAGTATTCCATTTATTCCATTACGATAAGTGTTATGAGAACATTAATTTCCATCACATAGAATGTATGAAATTTTAATATCAAGGTTTTTTATGAAATAAAAATATAATTGAATATTTTCCATGAAACTTTTTAAAAGCTACAGCTCAAGACCTGGTGTAAATTGTTGCACATTACTTACAAGTATACCAGGTGCCATTAGGAAATCTTGTGAAAGTATATGTGGATTAAGACGAGTTTCATAATTTCAATCATGTACTATAAGTTAAACTTTGGATTTTAACCATTCTTTTCGGACTAATCGTAATCTGGTTTGTGACTGACTGTGTACTTTTTTTAATTTTCACTTAGGGACCTCCGACGAATTGGGAGAACGTGAATTGTAAAACTAAAGATATACACAATTAAATCTTCAATTGACGACCAAAATGTTCCGTTGTGGTCAGGGACATTTATTCTGGGGTAATATTCCATCATTTTTCTTAGTATTCCTTTTTTCCCTTACAATAAGTGTTATGAGAAAAATAATTTCCACCACATAGAATCGACAAAAATTTAAAATCTAGATTTTTTATGAAATAAGATTATAATTGAATTATGTCAATGAATTATTTTAAAGTGATAGCACATGACCTGGAGTAAATTATTGCACATTACTTACAAGTATACCATGGCCCATTAAGAATAACTTGTGAAAGTATATGTTGATTAAGATGGGTTTCTTCACTACAATTTGATACTATAAGTTAAACTTTGAATCTAACAATTTCTTTTTGGACTAATCGTAATCGTGTTTCTGACAGACAGAGTACTTTTTAAAATTTCACTTAGGGACCTCCGACAAATTGGTAGAACTTGAATTGAAAAACTGAAGATATACACAACTGAATCATCAATTGATGACCACAATGTTCCGCTATGGTCATAGACGGATATACCGGGGTAACAGTCCATCATTTTTCTTAGTATTCCATTTATTCCATTATGATAAGTGTTATAAGAACAATAATTTCCATCACATAAAGTCGACGAAATTTTAAAATCAAGGTTTTTTTGAAATAAAAATATAATTGAATTCTGTCCATTTAACTTTTTAAAAGTGATAGCACATGACCTTTAGTAAATTGTTGCACGCTACTTACAAGTATACCAGATGCCATTGAGAAAAACTTGTGACAGTATATGTGGATTAAGCCGTGTTAATTTATTTCAATCATATACTATAAGTTAAACATTGGATCTGAAATATTCTTTTCAGACCAATCGTAATCTGGTTTGTGACTGACAGTGTACTTTTTTTAAATTGCAATTAGGGAACTTCAACAAATTGGGAGAACTTGAAATGTAAAACTAAAGATACACTCAACTAAATCATCAATTGACGACCAAAATGTTCCGCTCTGGTCACGGACATTTATACCGGGATAATATTCCATCATTTTTCTTAGTATTCCATTTATTCCCTTACAATAAGTGTCATGAGAACAATAATTTCCACCCCCTAGAATCGATGAAATTTTAAAATCAAGGTTTTTTATGAAATAAAAATATAATTTAATTCTGTCCATGAAACTTTTTAAAGCGATAGAACATGACCTGGAGTAAATTTTTAGACATTACTTACATGAATACCATGGGCCATTAAGAAAAACTTGTGAAAGTATATGTATATTAAGACGAGTTTTTTTACTATAATTTGATACTATAAGTTAAACTTTGGCTCTGAAACATTCTTTTTGGACTAACCGTAATCGGGTTTGTGACTTACAGTGTACTTATTTAAAATTGCACTTAGGGTTCTCTAACAAATCGGTAGAACTTGAATTGTAAAACATAAGTTACACGCAACTGAATCATCAATTGATGACCACAATGGTCCGCTATAGTCATGGATGGATATACCGGGATAACAGTCTATCAAACTGCTTAGTATTCCATTTATTCCATTACGATAAGTGTTATGAGAACAATAATTTCCACCACATAAAATCGATGAAATTTTAAAATCAAGGTTTTTTATGAAATAAAAATATAATTGAATTCTGTCCGTGAAATGTTTTTAAAGCGATAACATATGACCTGGAGTAAATTGTTGCACATTACATACAAGTATCCCAGGTGCCATTCAGAAAAAATTGTGAAAGTATATGTGGATTAAGACGAGTTTATTTATTTCAATCATATACTATAAGTTAAACTTTGAATCTGAAAAATTCTTTTCAGACCAATCGTAATTTGGTTTGTGACTGACAGTGTACTTTTCTTAAATTGCACTTAGGGACCTTCAACAAATTGGAAAACTTGAATTGTAAAACTAAAGATACACTCAATTGAATCATCATTTGACAACCAAAATGTTCCGATATGGTTATGGACATTTATACCGGGGTAATATTCCATCATTTTTCTTAGTATTCCATTTATTCCATTACGAAAAGTGTTATGAGAACAATAGTTTCCACCACCTAAAATCGATGAAATTTTAAAACCAAGGTTTTTTATGAAATTAAAATATAATTGAAAATTGTCAATGAAACTTTTTAAAGCGATAGCACGAGACCTGGAGAAAATGTTTGCACATTACATACAAGTGTAGCATGTTCCATTAAAAAAACTTGTGAAAGTCTATGTATATTAAGACGAGTTTTTTTTACTATAATCTAATACTATAAGTTAAATTTTGGATCTAAAACTTTCTTTTTGGACTAATCGTAATCTGGTTTTTTACTTATAGTGTACTTATTTAAAATTGCACTAAGGGGCCTCTGACAAATCGGTAAAACTTGAATTGTAAAACTGAAGATACACACAACTGAATCATCAATTGATGACCACAATGTTCCGCTATGGTAATGGACGGATATACCGGGATAACAGTCCATCATTTTTCTTATTATTCCATTTATACCCTTAGGATAAGTGTTATAAGAACAAAAGTTTCCACAACATGAAATCGATGAAATTTTAAAATAAATGTTTATTATGAAATAAAAATATAATTGAATTCTATCCACTTTACATTTTAAAACGATAGCATATGACCTAGAGTAAATTGTTGCACATTACTTACAAGTATACCTTGTGCCATTAAGAAAAAAATGTGAAAGTATATGTAGATTAAGACGAGTTTCTTTACAACAATATGATATTATAAGTTAAACTTTGGTTCTGAAACATACTTTTTGGACTAATCGTAATCGTGGTTGTGACTGACAGTGTACTTTTCTTAAATTGCACTTAGGGTCTCCTACAAATTGGTAGAACTTGAATTGTAAAACTGAAGATATACACAACTTAATCATCAATTGATGACCACCATGTTCCGCTATGGTCATGGACAAATATACCGGGATAGTAAACCAACATTTTTCTTATTATTCCATTTATACCCTTATGATAAGTGTTATGAGAACAATAATTTCCACCACATGGAATCGATGAAATTTTAAAATCAATTTTTTTTATGAAATAAAAATATAATTGAATTATGTCCATGAAACTTTTTAAAAGTGATAGCACATGACCTAGAGTAAATTGTTGCACACTACTTACAAGTATACCTGGTGCCATTCAGAAAAACTTGTGAAAGTATATGTGGATTAAGACGAGTTTATTTATTTCAATCTTATACTATAAGTTAAACTTTGGATCTAAATAATTCTTTTCGGACCAATCGCAATATGGTTTGTGACTGACAGTGTACTTTTTCAAAATTGCACTTAGGAACCCTCAACAAATTGGGAGAACTTGAATTGTAAAACTAAAGATACACTTAACGGAATCATCAATTGATGACCAAAACGTTCCGCTATGGTCATGGTCATTTATACCGGGGTAATATTCCATCATTTATCTTAGTATTCCATTTATTCCCTTTCGATAAGTGTTATGAGAACAATAATTTCCATCACCTAGAATCGATGAAATTTTAAAATCACGGTTTTTAATGAAAAAAAATATAATTGAATTATGTGAATAAAACTTTTTAAAGTGATAGCACATAACCTGGAGTAAATTTTTGCACATTACATACAAGTATACAATGTTCCATTCAAAAATCATGTGAAAGTATATGTATATTCAGACGTGTTGTTTTACTATAATCTGATACTATAAGTTAAACTTTGGATCTGAAACTTTCTTTTTGGACTAATCGTAATCGGGTTTGTGACTTACAGTGTACTTATTTAAAATTTCACTTAGGGTTCTCTAACAAATCAGTAGAACTTGAATTGTAAAACTAAAGATACACGCAACTGAATCATCAATTGATGACCACAATGGTCCGCTATGGTCATGGACGGATATACCGAGATAATAGTCCATCAAATTTCTTAGTATTCCATTGCGATAAGTGTTATAAGAACAATAATTTCCACCACATAAAATTGATGAAATTTTAAAATCAAGGTTTTTTATGAAATAAAAATATAATTGAATTCTGTCCATGAAACTTTTTTAAAGCGATAACGCATGACCTGGAGTAAATTGTTGCACATTACTTACAAGTATACCAGGTGCCATTCATAAAAACTTGTGACAGTATATGTGGATTAAGACGAGTTTATTTATTTCAATCATATACTATAAGTTAAACTTTGGATCTGAAACATTCTTTTCAAACCAATCGCAATCTGGTTTGTCACTGATAGTGTACTTTTTCAAAATTGCATTTAGGGACCTTCAACAAATTTGGAAAACTTGAATTGTAAAACTAATTATACACTAAACTGAATCATCATTTGACGACCAAATTGTTCCACTATGGTTATGGACAATTATACCGGGGTAATATTCCATCATTTTTCTTAGTATTCCATTTATTCAATTACGAAAAGTGTTATGAGAACAATAATTTCCACCACCTACAATCGATAAAATTTTAAAATCAAGGTTTTTTATGAAATAAAAATATAATTGAATTATGTCCATGAAACTTTTTAAAGCGATAGCACATGACCTGGAAAAAAAGTTTGCACATTAGATACAAGTATACCATGTTCCATTCAAAAAACATGTGAAAGTCTATGTATATTAAGACAAGTTTTTTTACTATAATCTGATACTGTAAGTTAAACTTTGGATCTAAAACATTCTTTTTGGACTAATCGTAATTGGGATTGTGACTTATAGTGTACTTATTTAAAATTACACTTAGGGACCTCTGACAAATCGGTAAAACTTGAATTGTAAAACTGAAGATACATGCAACTAAATCATCAATTGATGACCACAATGTTCCACTATGGTAATGGATGGATATACCTGGGTAATAATCCATCAAATTTCTTAGTATTCCATTTATACCCATACGATAAGTGTCATAAGAGCAATAGTTTCCACCAGATGAAATCGATGAAATTTTAAAATAAAGGTTTATTATGAAATAAAAATATAATTTAATTCTATCCATGATACATTTTAAAGCGATAGCACATGACCTGGAGTAAATTGTTCCACATGATATACAAGTATACCATGTGCCATTAAGAAAAACTTGTGAAAGTATACGTAGATTAAGACGAGTTTCATTACTACAATCTGATATTATAAGTTAAACATTGGTTCTGAAACATTCTCTTTGGACTAATCGTAATCGTGTTTGTGACTGACAGTGTACTCTTTAAAATTGCACTTAGGGTCTCAAACAAATTGGTAGAACTTGAATTGTAAAACTGAAGATATACACAACTGAATCATCAATTGATGACCACAATGTTCCGCTATAGTCATGGACGAATATATCGGGATAATAGTCCAACATTTTTCTTACTATTCCATTTATACCCTTGCGATAAGTGTTATGAGAACAATAATTTCCACCACATGCAATCGATGAAATTTTAAAATCAAAATTTTTTATGAAATAAAAATATAATTGAATTGTGTCCATAAAACTTTTTAAAAGCGATAGCACATGACCTAGAGTAAATTGTTGCACACTACTTACAAGTATACCAGGTGCCATTTAGAAAAACTTGTGAAAGTATATGTGGATTAAGACGTGTTTATTTATTTCAATCATATACTATAAGTTAAACTTTGGATCTAAAACATTCTTTTTGGACCAATCGTAATATGGTTTGTGACTGACAGTGTACTTTTTTTAAATTGCACTTAGGAATCTTCAACAAATTGGGAGAACTTGAATTGTAAAACTAAAGATACACTCAACTGAATCATCAATTGGCGCCAAAACGTTCCGCTATGGTAATGGTCATTTATACCAGGGTAATATTCCAACATTTATCTTAGTATTCCATTTATTCCTTACGATAAGTGTTATGAGAACAATAATTTCCATCATCTAGAATCGATGAAAGTTTAAAATCATGGTTTTTTATGAAATAAAAAATATAATTGAATTATGTCCATAAAACCTTTTAAAGTGATAGCACATGACCAGGAGTAAATTTTTTCACATTACATACAAGTATACCATGTTTCATTCAAAACACATGTAAACGTTTATGTATATTCAGAAAAGTTGTTTTACTATAATCTGATACTATAAGTTAAACTTTGGATCTGAAACTTTCTTTTTGGACTAATCATAATCGGGTTTGTGACTTACAGTGTACTTATTTCAAATTGCACTTAGGGACCTCTGATAAATCGGTAGAACTTGAATTGTAAAACTGAAGATACACGCAACTGAATCATCAATTGATGACCACAATGTTCCGCTATGGTCATGGATGGATATACCAGGATAACAGTCCATCATTTTTCTTAGTATTCCATTTATTCCCTTACGATAAGTGTTATAAGAACAATAATTTCCACCACATAAAATCGATGAAATTTTAAAATCAAAGTTTTTTATGAAATAAAAATATAATTGAATTCCGTCCATGAAACATTTTAAAGCGATAGCACATGACCTGGAGTAAATTGTTGCACATTACTTACAAGTATACTAGGTGCCACTCAGAAAAACTTGTGAAAGTATATGTGGATTAAGACGAGTTTATTTATTTCAATCATACACTATAAGTTAAACTTTGGATCTAAAATATTCTTTTCGGACCAATCGTAATCTGATTTGTGACTGACAGTGTACTTTTTTTAAATTACAGTTAGGGACCTTCAATAAATTGGGAGAACTTGAATTGTAAAACTAAAGATACACTCAACTGTATCATCAATTAATGACCAAAATGTTCCGCTATGGTCATGAACATTTAAACCGGGGTAATATTCCATCATTTTTCTTAGTATTCTATTTATTCCCTTACGATAAGTGTTATGAGAACGATAATTTCCACCACGTAGAATCGATGAAATTTTAAAATCAAGGGTTTTTATGAAATAAAAATATAATTGAATTCTGTCCATGAAACTTTTTAAAGCCATAGCACATGACCTGGAGTAAATTTTTTGCGCATTACATACAAGTATACCATGTTCCATTCAAAACACATGTGAAAGTATATATATTTAGACTAGTTTTTTTTACCATAATCAGATACTATAAGATAAACTTTGGATCTTAAACTTTCTTATTGGACTAATCGTAATAGGGTTTGTTACTTACAAGGAAAAATCGGTAGAACTTGAATTGTAAAACTGAAGATACACTTAACTAAATCATCATTTGATGACCACAATGTTCCGCTATGGTCATGGATGGATATACCGGGGTAATAGTCCATTAAACCTTTTAGTATTCCATTTATACCCTTACGATAAGTGTGATAAGAACAATAATTTCCACCACATGAATTCGACAAAATTTTAAAATCAAGGTTAACTATGAAATAAAAATATAATTGAATTATGTCCATGAAACATTTTTGAATCGGTAGCACATGACCTGGACTAAATTGTTGCACATTACTTATAAGTATACCATGTGCCATTAAGAAAAACTTGTGAAAGTATATGTAGATTAAGAGGTGTTTCTTTACTACAATTTTATACTATTTGTTTTGGTTAAACTTACTCACGTAAGTGCGAGGGGGTATATTTGGCTCTCCAAGCCATTCAAATGTTCAATCCGTGTAATACATTAGTGGAAGCTAATTACAAACTAATGTTTACCCAAAACCTTCATCTAAACACCCAATCTCAATGAAAGAATTGGCCCTATATCCCGTTCGAGGACTAACTATGGCCTTACACTTTCTTGCCTCCACACCCCAGCGTCGACAAGAAGAGGTGACCTTCCATAGTGTCCCCTTGCAATTATCTTCCCCCGAAGATAATTACTTAACTTTGTAGATTGTGTGCAGCAGCTGCTCTTTTCTGCACCTTGCATTTGGTCTTCAGCATTCCTCTCTTCTCCATTTGGAAAGAAAATTGCAGCCAGCAGTAAATAGTTCGAGATGATAGCCTAACTCAAATCATTTTTTTCTGATGTTACATAATGAAACAGAATGTTCCAGTGGCATCAGCATACATCAGGATTATATGTTAATAAAATCATCTAAATTCTTCTGATGGAAGGTAAACCCTGTTTATCAGCAATTATTATAGCTTTCACCTCTCTCGGTAATTGAGCAAAGGAATTGTAGGTATTTACCTGATTTGAACTAGGCATTTTGGCTAGAAAATCTGCTGCTCCATTTGCTTCTCTATAAATATGATTCATAGTGACTGTAATCTGTTTCATTAGATCCCAGATTATTACAATTTTATACTATAAGTTAAACTTTAGATCTGAAACTTGGTTTTTGGACCAATCGTTTGTGAGTGACAGTGTACTTTTTAAAATTGCACTTAGGGTTTCCAACAAATTGGAAGAACTTGAATTGGAAAACTGAAGATAACGCAACTGAATCATCAATTGATGACCACAATGTTCCGCTATGTTCATGGACGGATATGCCGGGATAATATTCCAACATTTTTCTTATTATTCAATTTATACCCTTACGATAAGTGTTATGAGAACAATAATTTCCACCACATGGAATCGATGAAATTTTAAAATAAAATTTTCTAATGAAATAAAAATATAATTGAATTCTATCCATGAAACTTTTTTTAACGCGATAGCACATGACCTGGAGTAAATTGTTGCACATTACTTACAAGTATACGAGGTGCCATTCAGAATAACTTGTGAAAGTATATGTGGATTAAGACGAATTTCTTAATTTCAATCATATACTATAAGTTAAACTTTGGATCCGAAACATTCTTTTCGGACCAATCGTAATTGGGTTTGTGATTGACAGTGTTCTTTTTTAAAATTACACTTAGGGACCTGCAACAAATTGGGAGAACTTGAAGTGTAAAACTAAAGATACACTCAACTGAATCATCAATTGACGACCAAAGTGTTCCCCTATGGTCATGGACATTTATACCGGGGTAATATTCCATCATTTTTCTTAGTATTCCATTTTTCCCTTACAATAAAGGTTATGGGAACAATAATATCCACCACATAGAATTGACGAAATTTTAAAATCAAGGTTTTTTATGAAATAAAAATATAATTGAATTATGTCCATAAAACTTTTTAAAGCGATAGCACATGACCTGGAGTAAATTGTTGCACATTACATACAAGTATACCATGTGCCATACATAAACAAATGTGAAAGTATATGTAGATTAAGACGAGTTTCTTTACTACAATCTGATACTATAAGTTAAATTTTGGATCTGAAACTTTCTTTTCGGACTGACAGTGTACTTTTTTTAAATTGCACTTAGAGAAATCTAACAAATTGGTAGAACATGAATTGTAAAATTGAATATACCCGCAACTGAATCATCAATTGATGACCACAATGTTCCGCTATGGTCATTGACGGATATACCGGGATAATAGTCCATTATTTTTCTAAGTATTCCATTTATACCCTTACAATAAGTGTTATGGGAACAATAATTTCCACCTTATGGAATCGATGAAATTTCAAAATCAAGGTTTTTTAAGAAATAAAAATATAATTGAATTATGTCCTTGAAACGTTTTAAAATGATAGCGCATGACCTGGAGTAAATTGTTGCACATTATTAACAAGTATACTATGTGCCATTAAGAAAACATTCTGAAAGTATATGAAGATTAAGACGAGTTTCTTTATTACAATCTGTTACTATAAGTTAAACTTTGGATCTGAAACTTTCTTTTCGGACTTATAGTAATCGGGTTTGTGACTGACAGTGTACTTTTTAAAATTGCCCTTAGGGACCTTCAAAAAATTGGTAGAACATGAATTTTAAAAGTGAAGATATACGAAACCGAATCATCAATTGATGACCACAATGTTCCGCTATGGTAATGGACATTTATACCGGGGTGATATTCCATCATTTTTCTTAGTACTCCATTTATTCCCTTACGATAATGTTATGAGAACATTAATTTCCAGAACATAGAATCGATGAAATTTTAAAATCAAGGTTTTTTATGGAATAAAAATATAATTGAATTCTGTCAATCAAACATTTTAAAGCGATAGCACATGACTTGGAGTAAATTCTTGCACATTATTTACAAGTATACCATGTGCCATTCAGAAAAACATGTGAAAGTATAAGTATATTAAGACGAGTTCCTTTCCTACAATCTGATACTATAAGTTAAACTTTGGATTTGAAACTTTATTTTTGGATTATTCGTAATCTGGTTTGTGACTGTTAGTGTACTTTTTTAAAATTGCACTTAGAGACCTCTTACAAATTGGTAAAACTTGAATTTTAAAACTGAAGATACCCGCAACTTAATCATCAATTGATGGCCACAATGTAGCGCTATGGTCATGGACGGATATACCGGGGTAATAGTCCATCAAATTTCTTAGTATTCCATTTACACCATTATAGTAAGTGTTATAAGAACAATATTTTCCACCACATGAAATCGACGAAATTTTAAAATCAAGGTTTTTTATGAAATAAAAATATAACTGAATTTTGTCCATGCAACTTTTTAAATCGACAGCACATGACCTAGAGTAAATTGTTGCACATTATTAACAAGTATACTATGTGCCATTAAGAAAAAGTTCTGAAAGTATATGTAGATTAAGACGAGTTTCTTTACTACAATCGTTTACTATAAGTTAAACTTTGGATTTGAAACTTTCTTTTCGGACTAATCGTAATTGGGTTTGTGACTGATAGTGTACTTTTTAAAATTGCACTTAGGGACCTTCAAAAAATTAGTAGAACTTGAATTTTAAAACTGAACATATAAGCAACAGAATCATCGATTGAGGACCACCGTGTTCGCTATTGTCATGGACGGATATACCGGGATAATAGTCCATCATTTTTCTTAGTATACCATTTATACCCTTACGATAAGTGTTATGAGAACAATAATTTCCACCTTATGGAATCGATGAAATTTTAAAATCAAAATTTTTTATGTAATAAAAATATAATTGAATTTTGTCCATGAAACTTTTTAAAATGATAGCACATGACCTGAAGTAAATTGTTGCACATTACTTACAAGTATACCAGGAACCATTCAGAAAAACTTGTGAAAGTATGTGTGGATTAAGACGAGTGTCTTTATTTATATCATATACTAGAAGTAAAACTTTGGATCGAAAAAATTCTTTTCGGACCAATCGTAATCTGGTTTGTGACTTACAATGTACTTTTTTTAAATTTCACTTAGGGACCTCCGACAAATTGGGAAAACTTGAATTGTAAAACTAAAGATATACTCAACAAAATCATTAATTAACGACCAAAATGTTCCGCTGTAGTCATGGACATTTATGCCTGGGTAATATTCCATCATTTTTGTTAGTATTACATTTTTCCCTCACGATAAGTGTTATGAGAACAATAATTTCCAACACATAGAATGGATGAAATTTTAAAATCAAGGTTTTTTATGAAATAAAAATATAATTGAATTTTGTCAATGAAATATTTTAAAGCGATAGCTCATGACCTGAGTAAATTGTTGCACATTACTTACAAGTATACCATGTACCATTAAGAAAAACATGTGAAAGTATAAGTAGATTAAGACGAGTTCCTTTACTATAATCTAATACTATAAGTTAAACTTTGGATTTTAAACTTTCTTTTTGGACTAATCGTAATCTGGTTTGTGACTATTAGTGCACTTTTATAAAATTCCACTTAGGGACCTCTGACAAATTGGTAGAACTTGAATTTTAAAACTGAAGATACCCTCAACTTAATCATCAATTGATGACCACAATGTTCCGCTATGGTCATGGATGGATATACCGGGGTAATAGTCCATCAAATTTCTTAGTATTCCATTTATACCCTTACAATAAGTGTTATAAGAAAAATAATTTCCACCACATGAAATCGATGAAATTTTAAAATCAAGGTTTTTTATGAAATAAAAATATAATTGAATTTTGTCCATGAAACTTTTTAAATCGATAGCACATGACCTAGAGTAAATTGTTTCACATTATTAACAAGTATACTATGTACCATTAAGAAAAACTTTTGAAAGTATATGTAGATTAAGACGAGTTTCTTTACTACAATCATTTACTATAAGTTAAACATTGGATATGAAACTTTCTTTACAGACTAATCAAAATTGGGTTTGTGACTTACAGTGTACTTTTTTTAAATTGCACTTAGGGACCTTCGAAAAATTGGTAGAACTTGAATTTTAAAACTGAAGATATACGCAACTGAATAATCAATTGATGACCATAATGTTCCGCTATGGTCATGGACAGATATACCGGGATAATAGTCCATCATTTTTCTTAGTATACCATTTATACCCTTACGATAAGTGTTATGAGAACAATAATTTCCACCTTATGAAATCGATGAAATTTTAAAATCATAGTTTTTTATGTAATAAAAATATAATTGAATTTTGTCCATGAAATATTTTTAAATGATAGCACATGACATGGAGTAAATTGTTGCACATTACTTACAAGTATACCAGGTACCATTCAGAAAAACTTGTGAAAGCATGTGTGGATTAAGAAGAGTGTCTTTATTTCAATCATATACTAGAACTAGAACTTTGGATCGAAAACATTCTTTTCGGACCAATCGTAATCTGGTTTGTGACTGACAGTGTACTTTTTTAAAATTGCACTTAGGGACCTTTAACAAATTGGGAGAACTTGAATTGTAAAACCAAAGATATACTCTACTGAATCATCAATTGACGACCAAAATGTTCTGCTATGGTCATGGACATTTATACCGGGGTAATATTCCATCATTTTTCTTAGTATTACATTTATTCCCTTACAATAAGTGTTATGAGAACAATAATTTCCACCACATAGAATCGATGAAATTTTAATGAAACATTTTAAAGCGATAGCACATGACCTGGAGTAAATTGTTGCACATTACTTACAAGTATACCATGTGCCACTAAGAAAAATAGGTGAATGTATATGTAGATTAAGACGTGTTTCTTTACTACAACCTGATTCTATAAGTTAAACTTTGGATTTGAAACTTTCTTTTTGGACTAATCGTAATCGGGTTTGTGACTGACGGTGTACTTTTTTAAAATTGCACATAGGGACCTCCAAAAAATTGGTAGAACTTGAATTGTAAAACTGAAGATATACGCAACTGAATCATCAATTGATGACCAAAATGTTCCGCTATGGTCATGGACAGATACACCGGTTTAACAGTCTATCATTTTTCTTAGTATTCCATTTATTCCATTACAATAAGTGTTATGTGAACAATAATTTCCACCTCATAAAATCGATGAAATTTTAAAATCAAGGTATTTTATCAAATAAAAATAAAATTGAATTCCATCCATTAAACATTTTACAGCGATAGCACATGACCTGGAGTAAATTGTTGCACATTACATACAAGTATACCGGGAGCCATTCAGAAAAACTTTTGAAAGTATTTGTGAATTAAGACGTGTTTATTTATTTCAATCATATACTATTAGTCAAACATTGGATCTGAAACATTCTTTTCGGACCAATCGTAATCTAGTTTGTGACTGGTAGTGTACTTATTTTAAAATTGCACTTAGGGACCTCTGACAAATTGGTAGAACTTGAATTGTAAAACTGTAGATACACGCAACTGAATCATTAATTGATGACTACAATGTTCCACTATGGTCATGGATGGATATACCGGGGTAATAGTCCATGACATTTCTTAGTATTCCATTTATATCCTTACAATAAATATTATGAGAACAATAGTTTCGCCACATAGAATCAATTAAATTTTAAAATCAAGGTTTTCAATGAAATAAAAATATAATTTAATTCTGTCCATGAAACATTTAAAGAGATAGCACATGACCTGGAGTAAATTGTTGCACATTACTTACAAGTATACCATGTGCCATTCAGAAAAACATGTGAAAGTATATATAGATTAAGACGAGTTTCTTTACTACAATCTGACACTATAAGTTAAATTTTGAATCTGAAACTTTCTTTTTGGACTAATCGTAATCGGGTTTGTGGTTGACAGTGCACTTTTTTAAAATTTCACTTAGGGACCTCCAAAAAATTGTTAGAACTTCAATTGTACCCTTACGATAAGTGTTATGAAAACAATAATTTCCACCACATAGAATCCATGAAATTTTAAAATCAATGTTTTTTATGGAATAAAAATAAAATTGAATTGTGTCCATGAAACTATTTTAAAGCGATAGCACATGACCTGGAGAAAATTGTTGCACATTCAGAAAAGCTTGTGAAAGTATATGTGGCTTAAGACGAGTTTGTTTATTACAATCTGATACTAAAAGTTAAACTTTGGATTATAAAACTTTCTTTTCGGACCAATCGTAATCGAGTTTGTGACTGAAAGTGTACTTTTTTAAGATTTCACTTAGGGACCTTCGACAAATTGAGAGAACTTGAATTGTAAAACTGAAGATACACTCAACTAAATCATCAATTAACGACCACAATGTTCCGCTATGCTCATGGATAGATACTTTGAGGTAATATTCCATCATTTTTCTTAGCATTCTATTTATACCCTTACGATAAGTGTTATGATAAAAATAATTTCCACCCTAAAGAATCGATGAAATTTTAAAATCAAGGAATTATATGAAATAAAAATATTATTGAATTATGTCCTTGAAACTTTTTAGAGCGATAGCGCATGACCTAGAGTAAATTGTTGCACATTACTTAGAAATATACCATGTGCCATTCATAAACAAATGTGAAAGTATATGTAGATTAAGATGAGTTTCTCTACAACATTCTAATAAAAAAAGTTAATTTTTTTATCTGACTGTTTACCTTATTAATATTTTACTTAGGGACCTCCGCCAAATTGGGGGAACTTGAATTGTAAAACTGGAGATACAATCAACGAATCATAAATTGACGACCAAAATATTCCGCTATGGTCATGGACGGATATACCAGGGTAATTGTCAATCATTTTAATTAGAAATCCATTCATATCCTTACGATAAGTGTTATGAAAACAATAATTTCCACCACATAGAATCCATGAAATTTTAAAATCAATGTTTTTTATGGAATAAAAATAAAATTGAATTATGTCCATGAAACTATTTTAAAACGATAGCACATGACCTGGAGAAAATTGTTGCACATTCAGAAAAACTTGTGAAAGTATATATGGCTTAAGACGAGTTTGTTTATTACAATTTGATGCTAAAAGTTAAACTTTGGATTTTAAAATTTTCTTTTCAGACCAATTGTAATCAAGTTTGTGACTGACAGTGTACTTTTTTAAGATTTCACTTAGGGACCTTCGACAAATTGAGAGAACTTGAATTGTAAAACTGAAGATACACTCAACTGAATCATCAATTAACGACCACAATGCTCCGCTATGCTCATCGATAGATATTTTGAGGTAATATTCCATCATTTTTCTTAGTATTCTATTTATACCCTTACGATAAGTGTTATGAGAACAATAATTTCCACCACATAGAATCGATGAAATTTTAAAATCAAGGATTTTTATGAAATAAAATTATTATTGAATTATGTACTTGAAACTTTTTAGAGCGATAGCACATGACCTGGAGTAAATTGTTGCACATTACTTATAAATATACCATGTGCCATTCAGAAACAAATGTGAAAGTATATGTAGATTAAGACGAGTTTCTCTACTACATTCTAAAAATAAAAGTTAAATTTTTGATCTGACTGTTTACCTTATTAATATTTTACTTAGGGACCTCTGACGAATTGGGAGAACTTGAATTGTAAAATTGGAGATACAATCAACCGAATCAAAAATTGAGGACCACAATTTTCCGCCATGGTCATGGACAGATATACCAGGGTAATAGTCCATCATTTTAATTAGAAATCCATTTATACCCTTACGATAAGTGTTATGAAAACAATAATTTCCACCACATAGAATCCATGAAATTTTAAAATCAATGTTTTTTATGGAATAAAAATAAAATTGAATTATGTCCATGAAACTATTTTAAAGCAATAGCACATGACCTGGAGAAAATTGTTGCACATTCAGAAAAACTTGTGAAAGTATATGTGGCTTAAGACGAGTTTGTTTATTACAATCTGATACTAAAAGTTAAACTTTGGATTATAAAACTTTCTTTTCGGACCAATCGTAATCGAGTTTGTGACTGAAAGTGTACTTTTTTAAGATTTCACTTAGGGACCTTCGACAAATTGAGAGAACTTGAATTGTAAAACTGAAGATACACTCAACTAAATCATCAATTAACGACCACAATGTTCCGCTATGCTCATGGATAGATACTTTGAGGTAATATTCCATCATTTTTCTTAGCATTCTATTTATACCCTTACGATAAGTGTTATGATAAAAATAATTTCCACCCTAAAGAATCGATGAAATTTTAAAATCAAGGAATTATATGAAATAAAAATATTATTGAATTATGTCCTTGAAACTTTTTAGAGCGATAGCGCATGACCTAGAGTAAATTGTTGCACATTACTTAGAAATATACCATGTGCCATTCATAAACAAATGTGAAAGTATATGTAGATTAAGATGAGTTTCTCTACAACATTCTAATAAAAAAAGTTAATTTTTTTATCTGACTGTTTACCTTATTAATATTTTACTTAGGGACCTCCGCCAAATTGGGGGAACTTGAATTGTAAAACTGGAGATACAATCAACGAATCATAAATTGACGACCAAAATATTCCGCTATGGTCATGGACGGATATACCAGGGTAATTGTCCATCATTTTAATTAGAAATCCATTCATATCCTTACGATAAGTGTTATGAAAACAATAATTTCCACCACATAGAATCCATGAAATTTTAAAATCAATGTTTTTTATGGAATAAAAATAAAATTGAATTATGTCCATGAAACTATTTTAAAACGATAGCACATGACCTGGAGAAAATTGTTGCACATTCAGAAAAACTTGTGAAAGTATATATGGCTTAAGACGAGTTTGTTTATTACAATTTGATACTAAAAGTTAAACTTTGGATTTTAAAATTTTCTTTTCAGACCAATTGTAATCAAGTTTGTGACTGACAGTGTACTTTTTTAAGATTTCACTTAGGGACCTTCGACAAATTGAGAGAACTTGAATTGTAAAACTGAAGATACACTCAACTGAATCATCAATTAACGACCACAATGCTCCGCTATGCTCATCGATAGATATTTTGAGGTAATATTCCATCATTTTTCTTAGTATTCTATTTATACCCTTACGATAAGTGTTATGAGAACAATAATTTCCACCACATAGAATCGATGAAATTTTAAAATCAAGGATTTTTATGAAATAAAATTATTATTGAATTATGTACTTGAAACTTTTTAGAGCGATAGCACATGACCTGGAGTAAATTGTTGCACATTACTTATAAATATACCATGTGCCATTCAGAAACAAATGTGAAAGTATATGTAGATTAAGACGAGTTTCTCTACTACATTCTAAAAATAAAAGTTAAATTTTTGATCTGACTGTTTACCTTATTAATATTTTACTTAGGGACCTCCGACGAATTGGGAGAACTTGAATTGTAAAATTGGAGATACAATCAACCGAATCAAAAATTGAGGACCACAATTTTCCGCCATGGTCATGGACAGATATACCAGGGTAATAGTCCATCATTTTAATTAGAAATCCATTTATACCCTTACGATAAGTGTTATGAAAACAATAATTTCCACCACATAGAATCCATGAAATTTTAAAATCAATGTTTTTTATGGAATAAAAATAAAATTGAATTATGTCCATGAAACTATTTTAAAGCAATAGCACATGACCTGGAGAAAATTGTTGCACATTCAGAAAAACTTGTGAAAGTATATGTGGCTTAAGACGAGTTTGTTTATTACAATCTGATACTAAAAGTTAAACTTTGGATTATAAAACTTTCTTTTCGGACCAATCGTAATCGAGTTTGTGACTGAAAGTGTACTTTTTTAAGATTTCACTTAGGGACCTTCGACAAATTGAGAGAACTTGAATTGTAAAACTGAAGATACACTCAACTAAATCATCAATTAACGACCACAATGTTCCGCTATGCTCATGGATAGATACTTTGAGGTAATATTCCATCATTTTTCTTAGCATTCTATTTATACCCTTACGATAAGTGTTATGATAAAAATAATTTCCACCCTAAAGAATCGATGAAATTTTAAAATCAAGGAATTATATGAAATAAAAATATTATTGAATTATGTCCTTGAAACTTTTTAGAGCGATAGCGCATGACCTAGAGTAAATTGTTGCACATTACTTAGAAATATACCATGTGCCATTCATAAACAAATGTGAAAGTATATGTAGATTAAGATGAGTTTCTCTACAACATTCTAATAAAAAAAGTTAATTTTTTTATCTGACTGTTTACCTTATTAATATTTTACTTAGGGACCTCCGCCAAATTGGGGGAACTTGAATTGTAAAACTGGAGATACAATCAACGAATCATAAATTGACGACCAAAATATTCCGCTATGGTCATGGACGGATATACCAGGGTAATTGTCAATCATTTTAATTAGAAATCCATTCATATCCTTACGATAAGTGTTATGAAAACAATAATTTCCACCACATAGAATCCATGAAATTTTAAAATCAATGTTTTTTATGGAATAAAAATAAAATTGAATTATGTCCATGAAACTATTTTAAAACGATAGCACATGACCTGGAGAAAATTGTTGCACATTCAGAAAAACTTGTGAAAGTATATATGGCTTAAGACGAGTTTGTTTATTACAATTTGATACTAAAAGTTAAACTTTGGATTTTAAAATTTTCTTTTCAGACCAATTGTAATCAAGTTTGTGACTGACAGTGTACTTTTTTAAGATTTCACTTAGGGACCTTCGACAAATTGAGAGAACTTGAATTGTAAAACTGAAGATACACTCAACTGAATCATCAATTAACGACCACAATGCTCCGCTATGCTCATCGATAGATATTTTGAGGTAATATTCCATCATTTTTCTTAGTATTCTATTTATACCCTTACGATAAGTGTTATGAGAACAATAATTTCCACCACATAGAATCGATGAAATTTTAAAATCAAGGATTTTTATGAAATAAAATTATTATTGAATTATGTACTTGAAACTTTTTAGAGCGATAGCACATGACCTGGAGTAAATTGTTGCACATTACTTATAAATATACCATGTGCCATTCAGAAACAAATGTGAAAGTATATGTAGATTAAGACGAGTTTCTCTACTACATTCTAAAAATAAAAGTTAAATTTTTGATCTGACTGTTTACCTTATTAATATTTTACTTAGGGACCTCCGACGAATTGGGAGAACTTGAATTGTAAAATTGGAGATACAATCAACCGAATCAAAAATTGAGGACCACAATTTTCCGCCATGGTCATGGACAGATATACCAGGGTAATAGTCCATCATTTTAATTAGAAATCCATTTATACCCTTACGATAAGTGTTATGAAAACAATAATTTCCACCACATAGAATCCATGAAATTTTAAAATCAATGTTTTTTATGGAATAAAAATAAAATTGAATTATGTCCATGAAACTATTTTAAAGCAATAGCACATGACCTGGAGAAAATTGTTGCACATTCAGAAAAACTTGTGAAAGTATATGTGGCTTAAGACGAGTTTGTTTATTACAATCTGATACTAAAAGTTAAACTTTGGATTATAAAACTTTCTTTTCGGACCAATCGTAATCGAGTTTGTGACTGAAAGTGTACTTTTTTAAGATTTCACTTAGGGACCTTCGACAAATTGAGAGAACTTGAATTGTAAAACTGAAGATACACTCAACTAAATCATCAATTAACGACCACAATGTTCCGCTATGCTCATGGATAGATACTTTGAGGTAATATTCCATCATTTTTCTTAGCATTCTATTTATACCCTTACGATAAGTGTTATGATAAAAATAATTTCCACCCTAAAGAATCGATGAAATTTTAAAATCAAGGAATTATATGAAATAAAAATATTATTGAATTATGTCCTTGAAACTTTTTAGAGCGATAGCGCATGACCTAGAGTAAATTGTTGCACATTACTTAGAAATATACCATGTGCCATTCATAAACAAATGTGAAAGTATATGTAGATTAAGATGAGTTTCTCTACAACATTCTAATAAAAAAAGTTAATTTTTTTATCTGACTGTTTACCTTATTAATATTTTACTTAGGGACCTCCGCCAAATTGGGGGAACTTGAATTGTAAAACTGGAGATACAATCAACGAATCATAAATTGACGACCAAAATATTCCGCTATGGTCATGGACGGATATACCAGGGTAATTGTCAATCATTTTAATTAGAAATCCATTCATATCCTTACGATAAGTGTTATGAAAACAATAATTTCCACCACATAGAATCCATGAAATTTTAAAATCAATGTTTTTTATGGAATAAAAATAAAATTGAATTATGTCCATGAAACTATTTTAAAACGATAGCACATGACCTGGAGAAAATTGTTGCACATTCAGAAAAACTTGTGAAAGTATATATGGCTTAAGACGAGTTTGTTTATTACAATTTGATACTAAAAGTTAAACTTTGGATTTTAAAATTTTCTTTTCAGACCAATTGTAATCAAGTTTGTGACTGACAGTGTACTTTTTTAAGATTTCACTTAGGGACCTTCGACAAATTGAGAGAACTTGAATTGTAAAACTGAAGATACACTCAACTGAATCATCAATTAACGACCACAATGCTCCGCTATGCTCATCGATAGATATTTTGAGGTAATATTCCATCATTTTTCTTAGTATTCTATTTATACCCTTACGATAAGTGTTATGAGAACAATAATTTCCACCACATAGAATCGATGAAATTTTAAAATCAAGGATTTTTATGAAATAAAATTATTATTGAATTATGTACTTGAAACTTTTTAGAGCGATAGCACATGACCTGGAGTAAATTGTTGCACATTACTTATAAATATACCATGTGCCATTCAGAAACAAATGTGAAAGTATATGTAGATTAAGACGAGTTTCTCTACTACATTCTAAAAATAAAAGTTAAATTTTTGATCTGACTGTTTACCTTATTAATATTTTACTTAGGGACCTCCGACGAATTGGGAGAACTTGAATTGTAAAATTGGAGATACAATCAACCGAATCATAAATTGAGGACCACAATTTTCCGCCATGGTCATGGACAGATATACCAGGGTAATAGTCCATCATTTTAATTAGAAATCCATTTATACCCTTACGATAAGTGTTATGAAAACAATAATTTCCACCACATAGAATCCATGAAATTTTAAAATCAATGTTTTTTATGGAATAAAAATAAAATTGAATTATGTCCATGAAACTATTTTAAAGCAATAGCACATGACCTGGAGAAAATTGTTGCACATTCAGAAAAACTTGTGAAAGTATATGTGGCTTAAGACGAGTTTGTTTATTACAATCTGATACTAAAAGTTAAACTTTGGATTATAAAACTTTCTTTTCGGACCAATCGTAATCGAGTTTGTGACTGAAAGTGTACTTTTTTAAGATTTCACTTAGGGACCTTCGACAAATTGAGAGAACTTGAATTGTAAAACTGAAGATACACTCAACTAAATCATCAATTAACGACCACAATGTTCCGCTATGCTCATGGATAGATACTTTGAGGTAATATTCCATCATTTTTCTTAGCATTCTATTTATACCCTTACGATAAGTGTTATGATAAAAATAATTTCCACCCTAAAGAATCGATGAAATTTTAAAATCAAGGAATTATATGAAATAAAAATATTATTGAATTATGTCCTTGAAACTTTTTAGAGCGATAGCGCATGACCTAGAGTAAATTGTTGCACATTACTTAGAAATACACCATGTGCCATTCATAAACAAATGTGAAAGTATATGTAGATTAAGATGAGTTTCTCTACAACATTCTAATAAAAAAAGTTAATTTTTTTATCTGACTGTTTACCTTATTAATATTTTACTTAGGGACCTCCGCCAAATTGGGGGAACTTGAATTGTAAAACTGGAGATACAATCAACGAATCATAAATTGACGACCAAAATATTCCGCTATGGTCATGGACGGATATACCAGGGTAATTGTCAATCATTTTAATTAGAAATCCATTCATATCCTTACGATAAGTGTTATGAAAACAATAATTTCCACCACATAGAATCCATGAAATTTTAAAATCAATGTTTTTTATGGAATAAAAATAAAATTGAATTATGTCCATGAAACTATTTTAAAACGATAGCACATGACCTGGAGAAAATTGTTGCACATTCAGAAAAACTTGTGAAAGTATATATGGCTTAAGACGAGTTTGTTTATTACAATTTGATACTAAAAGTTAAACTTTGGATTTTAAAATTTTCTTTTCAGACCAATTGTAATCAAGTTTGTGACTGACAGTGTACTTTTTTAAGATTTCACTTAGGGACCTTCGACAAATTGAGAGAACTTGAATTGTAAAACTGAAGATACACTCAACTGAATCATCAATTAACGACCACAATGCTCCGCTATGCTCATCGATAGATATTTTGAGGTAATATTCCATCATTTTTCTTAGTATTCTATTTATACCCTTACGATAAGTGTTATGAGAACAATAATTTCCACCACATAGAATCGATGAAATTTTAAAATCAAGGATTTTTATGAAATAAAATTATTATTGAATTATGTACTTGAAACTTTTTAGAGCGATAGCACATGACCTGGAGTAAATTGTTGCACATTACTTATAAATATATCATGTGCCATTCAGAAACAAATGTGAAAGTATATGTAGATTAAGACGAGTTTCTCTACTACATTCTAAAAATAAAAGTTAAATTTTTGATCTGACTGTTTACCTTATTAATATTTTACTTAGGGACCTCCGACGAATTGGGAGAACTTGAATTGTAAAACTGGAGATAAAATCAACCGAATCATAAATTGAGGACCACAATTTTCCGCCATGGTCATGGACAGATATACCAGGGTAATAGTCCATCATTTTAATTAGAAATCCATTTATACCCTTACGATAAGTGTTATGAAAACAATAATTTCCACCACATAGAATCCATGAAATTTTAAAATCAATGTTTTTTATGGAATAAAAATAAAACTGAATTATGTCCATGAAACTATTTTAAAGCAATAGCACATGACCTGGAGAAAATTGTTGCACATTCAGAAAAACTTGTGAAAGTATATGTGGCTTAAGACGAGTTTGTTTATTACAATCTGATACTAAAAAGTTAAACTTCGGATTTTAAAACTTTCTTTTCGGACCAATCGTAATCGAGTTTGTGACTAACAGTGTACTTTTTTAAGATTTCACTTAGGGACCTTCGACAAATTGAGAGAACTCGAATTGTAAAACTGAAGATACACTCAACTGAATCATCAATTAACGACCACAATGTTCCGCTATGCTCATGAATAGATATTCTGAGGTAATATTCCATTAATTTTCTTAGTATTCTATTTATACCCTTACGATAAGTGTTATTAGAACAATAATTTCCACCACATAGAATCGATGAAATTTTAAAATGAAGGATTTTTATGAAATAAAATTATAATTGAATTCTATCCATGAAAATTTTTAAAGTGATAACACATGACTTGGAGTAAATTGTTGCACATTACTTGCAAGTATACAATGTGCCATTCAGAAAAACTTGTGAAAGTGTATGTGGATTAAGACGAGTATCTTTATTACAATCTGTTACTACAAGTTAAACTTTGGATCTGAAACTTTCTTTTTTGGACCAATCGTAATCGGGTTTGTGACTGACAGTGAACTTTTTTAATATTGCACTTAGGGTCCTCCGACAAATTGGGAGAACATGAATTGTAAAACTGGAGATACAATCAGCCGAATCATAAATTGACGACCACAATATTAAGCTATGATTATGGACGGATATACCGGGGTAATAGTCCATCATTTTACTTAGTATTCCATTCATACCCTTACGATAAGTATTATGTAACAATAATTCACAACACATAGAATCGATTAAATTTTAAAATATAGGATTTTGGGGAATTAAAATATAATTTAATTCTGGTCATGAAACATTTTTAAGCGATAGCACATGACTTGGAGTAAATTGTTGCCCATTACTTACAAGTATACTATGTGCCATTCAGAAAAACATGTGAAAGTATATATAGATTAAGACGAGTTTCTTTACTACAATCTGACACTATAAGTTAAATTTTGGATCTGAAACATTCTTTTCGGACTAACCGTCATCGGGTTTGTGACTGACAGTGTACTTTTTTAAAATTGCACTTAGGGACCTCCAAACAATTGGTAGAACTTGGATTGTAAAACTTAAGATATACGGAATTGAATCATTAATTGATGACTACAATGTTCCGCTACAGTCATGGACGGATATACCGGGATAATAGTCTATCATTTTTATTTTTATTCCATTCATACCCTTACGATAAGTGTTATGAGAACAATAATTTCCATCACATGGAATCGATGAAATTTTAAAAACACGGTATTTATGGAATAAAAATATAATTGAATTTTGTCCATGAAACTTTTTCAAATGATAGCACATGACCTGGAGTAAATTGTTGTACATTAGTTACAAGTATACCAGGTGCCATTCAAAAACAATATGTGAAAGTATGTGTGGATTAAGACGACTTTCTGTATTTCAATCATATACTATTAGTAAAACTTTGGATATGATACATTATTTTTGGACCAATCGTAATCTAGATTGTGACTGACATTGTACTTTATTAACATTGCACTTAGGGACCTTCGACAAATTGGGAGATATTAAATTTTACAACTGAAGATACACACAAATGAATCATCAATTGACGACCACAATGTTCCGCTACGGTCATGGACGGATGTACTGGTGTAATAGTCCATCATTTTTCTTAGTATTCCACTTATACCCTTACGATAAGTGTTATGATAATAATAATTTCCACCACAAAGAATCGATGAAATTTTAAAATCAAGGATTTATATGAAATAAAAATATTATTGAATTATGTCCTTGAAAGTTTTTAGAGCAATAGCACATGACCTGGAGTAAATTGTTGCACATTACTTAGAAATATACCATGTGCCATTCAGAAACAAATGTGAAAGTATATGAAGATTCAGACGAGTTTCTCTACTACATTCTAATACAGAAAGTTAAATTTTGGATCTGACTGTTTACCTTATTAATATTTTACTTAGGGACCTCCGACAAATTGGGAGAACTTGAATTGTAAAACTGGAGATAGAATCAACCGAATCATAATATGATGACCACAATATTCTGTTATGGTCATGGACGGATATACCAGGGTAATAGTCCATCGTTTAATTAGAAATCCATTTATACCCTTACGATAAGTGTTATGAAAACAATATTTCCAACACATAAAATCCATGAAATTTTAAAATCAATGTTTTTTATGAAATAAAAATAAAATTGAATTATGTCCATGAAACTATTTTAAAGCGATAGCACATGACCTTGAGAAAATTGTTGCACATTCAGAAAAACTTGTGAAAGTATATGTGGCTTAAGACGAGTTTGTTTATTACAATCTTATACTAAAAGTTAAACTTTGGATTTTAAAACTTTCTTTTCGGACCAATCGTAATCGAGTTTGTGACTAACAGTGTACTTTTTTAAGATTTCACTTAGGGACCTTCGACAAATTGAGAGAACTTGAATTGTAAAACTGAAGATACACTCAACTGAATCATCAATTAACGACCACAATGTTCCGCTATGCTCATGGATAGATATTTTGGGGTAATATTCCATCATTTTTCTTAGTATTCTATTTATACCCTTACGATAAGTGTTATGAGAACAATAATTTTCACCACATAGAATCGATGAAATTTTAAAATCAAGGATTTTTATGAAATATAATTGAATTCTATCCATCAAACTTTTTAAAGTGATAACACATGACTTGGAGTAAATTGTTGCACATTACTTGCAAGTATACAATGTGCCATTCAGAAAAACTTGTGAAAGTGTATGTGGATTAAGACGAGTATCTTTATTACAATCTGTTACTATAAGTTAAACTTTGGATCTGAAACTTTCTTTTTCGGACCAATCGTAATCGGGTTTGTGACTGACAACTTTTTTAATATTGCACTTAGGGTCCTCCGACAAATTGGGAGAACATGAATTGTAAAACTGGAGATACAATCAACCGAATCATAAATTGACGACCACAATATTACGCTATGATTATGGACGGATATACCGGGGTGATAGTCCATCATTTTACTTAGTATTCCATTTATACCCTTATGATAAGTATTATGTAACAATAATTCCCAACACATAGAATCGATCAAATTTTAAAAATATAGGATTTTGTGGAATTAAAATATAATTTAATTCTGGTCATGAAACATTTTTAAGCGATAGCACATGACTTGGAGTAAATTGTTGCCCATTACTTACAAGTATACCATGTGCCATTCAGAAAAACACGTGAAAGTATATATAGATTAAGACGAGTTTCTTTACTACAATCTGACACTATAAGTTAAATTTTGGATCTGAAACTTTCTTTTCGGACTAATCGTAATCGGGTTTGTGACTGACAGTGTACATTTTTTTAAAATTGCACTTAGGGACCTCTGACAAATTGGTAGAACTTGAATTGTAAAACTGTAGATACACACAACTGAATCATTAATTGATGACTACAATGTTCCACTATGGTCATGGATGGATATACCGGGGTAATAGTCCATCACATTTCTTAGTATTCCATTTATACCCTTACGATAAATGTTATGAGAACAATAATTTCCACCACATGGAATCGATTAAATTTTAAAATCAAGGTTTTTAATGAAATAAAAATATAATTTAATTCTGTCCATGAAACATTTAAGGAGATAGCACATGACCTGGAGTAAATTGTTGCACATTACTTACAAGTATACCATGTGGCATTCAGAAAAACATGTGAAAGTATATCTAGATTAAGACGAGTTTCTTTACTACAATCTGACACTATCAGTTAAATTTTGGATCTGAAACTTTCTTTTTGGACTAATCGTAATCGGGTTTGTGACTGACAGTGTACTTTTTTAAAATTGCACTTAGGGATCTCCAAAAAATTGGTAGAACTTGAATTGTAAAACTGAAGATATACGGAACTGAATCATCAATTGATGACTACAATGTTCTGCTATGGTCATGGACGGATATACCGGGATAATAGTCTATCATTTTTCTTTTGATTCCATTCATACCCTTATGATAAGTGTTATGAGAACAATAATTTCCATCACATGGAATCGATGAAATTTTAAAAACACGGTATTTATGGATTAAAAATATAATTGAATTTTGTCCATGAAACTTTTTAAAATGATAGCACATGACCTGGACTAAATTATTGCACAATAGTTACAAGTATAACAGGTGCCATTCAAAAACAATATGTGAAAGTATGTGTGCATTAAGACGAGTTTCTGTATTTCAATCATATACTATTAGAAAAACTTTGGATCTGATACATTATTTTTGGACCAATCATAATCTGGATTGTGACTGACAGTGTACTTTTTTAACATTGCACTTAGGGACCTTCGACAAATTAGGAGAAATTAAATTTTACAATTGAAGATACACACAAATGAATGATAAATTGAAATCCACAATGTTTCGCTACGGTCATGGACGGATGTACTGGGGTAATAGTCGATCATTTTTCTTAGTATTCCACTTATACCCTTACGATAAGTGGTATGATAACAACAATTTCCACCCCGGAGAATCGATGAAATTTTAAAATCAAGGATTTATATGAAATAAAAATATTATTAAATTATGTCCTTGAAACTTTTTAGAGCAATAGCACATGACCTGGAGTAAATTGTTGCACATTACTTAGAAATATACCATCTGCCATTCCGAAACAAATGTGAAAGTATATGTAGATTAAGACGAGTTTCTCTACTACATTCTAATAATAATAGTTAAATTTTTGATCTGACTGTTTACCTTATTAATATTTTTACTTAGGGACCTCCGACGAATTGGGAGAACTTGAATTGTAAAACTGGAGATACAATCAACCGAATCATAAATTGATGACCACTATATTTCGCTATGGTCATGGACGGATATACCAGGGTAATAGTCCATCATTTTAATTAGAAATCCATTTATACACTTACGATAAGTGTTATGAAAACAATAATTTCCACCACATAGAATCCATGAAATTTTAAAATCCATGTTTTTTATGGAATAAAAATAAAATTGAATTGTGTCCATGAAACTATTTTAAAGCGATAGCACATGACCTGGAGAAAATTGTTGCACATTCAGAAAAACTTGTGAAAGTATATGTGGCTTAAGACGAGTTTGTTTATTACAATCTGATACTAAAAGTTAAACTTTGGACTATAAAACATTCTTTTCGGACCAATCGTAATCGAGTTTGTGACTGACAGTGTACTTTTTTAAGATTTCACTTAGGGACCTTCGACAAATTGAGAGAACTTGAATTGTAAAACTGAAGATACACTCAACTAAATCATCAATTAACGACCACAATGTCCCGCTATGCTCATGGATAGATATTTTGGGGTAATATTCCATCATTTTTCTTAGTATTCCACTTCTACCCTTACGATAAGTGTTATGATAACAATAATTTCCACCCCGAAGGATCGATGAAATTTTAAAATCACGGATTTACATGAAATAAAAATATTATTGTATTATGTCCTTGAAACTTTTTAGAGCGATAGCACATGACCTGGAGTAAATTGTTGCACATTACCTAGAAATATACCATGTGCCATTCAGAAACAAATGTGAAAGTATATGTAGATTAAGACGAGTTTCTCTACTACATTCTAATAATGAAAGATAAATTTTTGATCTGACTGTTTACCTTATTAATATTTTACTTAGGGACCTCCGACGAATTGGGTGAACTTGAATTGTAAAACTGGATATACAATCAACCGAATCATAATATGACGACCACAATATTCCGCTCTGGTCATGGACAGATATACCAGGGTAATAGTCCATCATTTAATTAGAAATCCATTTATACCCTTACGATAAGTGTTATGAAAACAATAATTTCCAACACATAAAAATCCATGAAATTCTAAAATCAATGTTTTTTATGAAATAAAAATAAAATTGAATTATGTCCATGAAACTATTTTAAAGCGATAGCACATGACTTGGAGAAAATTGTTGCACATTCGGAAAAACTTTTGAAAGTATATGTGGCTTAAGACGAGTTTGTCTATTACAATCTTATACTAAAAGTTAAACTTTGGATTTTAAAACTTTCTTTTCGGACCAATCGTAATCGAGTTTGTGACTGACAGTGTACTTTTTTAAGATTTCACTTAGGGACCTTCGACAAATTGAGAGAACTTGAATTGTAAAACTAAAGATACACTCAACTGAATCATCAATTAACGACCACAATGTTCCGCTATGCTCATGGATAGATATTTTGAGGTAATATTCCATCATTTTTCTTAGTATTCTATTTATACCCTTACGATAAGTGTTATTAGAACAATAATTTCCACCACATAGAATCGATGAAATTTTAAAATCAAGGATTTTTATGAAATAAAATTGAATTCTATCCATGAAACTTTTTAAAGTGATAACACATGAATTGGAGTAAATTGTTGCACATTACTTGCAAGTATACAATGTGCCATTCAGAAAAAATTGTGAAAGTGTATGTGGATTAAGACGAGTATCTTTATTACAATCTGTTACCATAAGTTAAACTTTAACTTTCTTTTTCGGACCAATTGTAATCGGGTTTGTGACTGACAGTGAACTTTTTTAATATTGCAGGGTCCTCCGACAAATTGGGAGAACATGAATTGTAAAACTGGAGATACAATCAACCGAATCATAAATTGACGACCACAATATTACGCTATGATTATGGATGGATATACCGGGGTAATAGTCCATCATTTTACTTAGTATTCCATTTATACCCTTACGATAAGTATTATGTAACAATAATTCCCAACACATAGAATCGATCAAATTTTAAAATATAGGATTTTGTGGAATTAAAATATAATTTAATTCTGCTCATGAAACATTTTTAAGCGATAGCACATGACTTGGAGTAAATTGTTGCCCATTGCTTACAAGTATACTGTGTGCACATTCAGAAAAACTTGTGAAAGTATATGTAGATTAAGATTAGTTTCTTTAATACAATATGATACTATAAGTTACACTTCGGATCAGAAAATTTATTTTTGGACTAATCGTAATCGGGTTTGTGACTGACAGTGTACTTTTTTTAAATTGCACTTAGGGACCTCCAAAAAATTGGTAGAACTTGATTTGTAAAACTGAAGATATACAGAAGTGAATCATCAATTGAGGACTACAATGTTCCGCTATAGTCATTGATGGATATACCGGGATAATAGTCTATCATTTTTCTTTTTATTCCATTCATACCCTTACGATAAGTGTTATGAGAACAATAATTTCCATCACATGGAATCGATGAAATTTTAAAACACGGTATTTCTGGAATAAAAATATAATTGAATTTTGTCCATGAAACTTTTCAAAATGATAGCACATGACCTGGAGTAAATTGTTGCACATTAGTTACAAGTATACCAGGTGCCATTCAAAAACAATATGTGAATGTATGTGTGGATTAAGATGAGTTTCTATATTTCAATCATATACTATTAGTAAAACTTTGGATCTGATACATTATTTTTGGACCAATCGTAATCTAGATTGTGACTTACAGTGTACTTTTTTAACATTGCACTTAGGGACCTTCGACAAATTGGGAGAAATTAAATTTTACAACTGAATATACACACAAATGAATCATCAATTGACGACCACAATGTTCCGCTACGGTCATGGACGGATGCACTGGGGTAATAGTCCATCATTTTTCTTAGTATTCCACTTATACCCCTACGATAAGTGTTATGATAACAATAATTTCCACCCCAAAGAATCGATGAAATTTTAAAATCAAGGATTCATATGAAATAAAAATATTATTGAATTATGTCCTTGAAAGTTTTTAGAGCAATAGCACATGACCTGGAGTAAATTGTTGCACATTACTTACAAATATACCATGTGCCATTCAGAAACAAATGGGAAAGTATATGAAGATTAAGACGAGTTTCTCTACTACATTCTAATACTGAAATTTAAATTTTGGATCTGACTGTTTACCTTTTTAATATTTTACTTAGGGACCACCGACGAATTGGGAGAACTTGAATTGTAAAACTGGAGATACAATCAACCGAATCATAAATTGACGACCACAATATTCCGCTATGGTCATGGACGGATATTCCAGGGTAATAGTCCATCATTTTAATTAGAAATCCATTTATACCCTTACGATAGGTGTTATGAAAACAATAATTTCCACCACATTGAATCCATGAAATTTTAAAATCAATGTTTTTTATGAAATAAAAATAAAATTGAATTATGTCCGTGAAACTATTTTAAAGCTATGGCACATGACCTGGAGAAAATTGTTGCACATTCAGAAAAACTTGTGAAAGTATATGTGGCTTAAGAAGAATTCGTATATTACAAACTGATACTATAACTTAAACTTTGGATTTTAAAATTTTCTTTTCGGACCAATCGTAATCGAGTTTGTGACTGACAGTGTACTTTTTTAAGATTTCACTTAGGGACTTTCAACAAATTGAGAGAACTTGAATTGTAAAACTGAAGATACACTCAACTGAATCATCAATTAACGACCACAATGTTCCGCTATGCTCATGGATAGATATTTTGGGGTTATATTCCATCATTTTTCTTAGTATTCAACTTATTCCCTTACGATAAGTGTTACGATAACAATAATTTCCACTCAAAAGAATCGATGAAATTTTAAAATCAAGGATTTATCTGAAATGAAAATATTATTGAATTATGTCCTTGAAACTTCTTAGAGCGATAGCACATGACATGGAGTAAATTGTTGCACATTACTTAGAAATATACCATGTGTCATTCGGAAACAAATGTGAAAGTATATGTAGATTAAGATGAGTTTCTCTACTACATCTGAATAATAAAAGTTAAATTTTTTATCTGACTGTATACCTTATTAATATTTTACTTAGGAACCTTAGACGAATTGGGAGAACTTGAATTGTAAAACTGGAGATACAATCAACCGAATCATAAATTGACGACCACAATATTCTGCTATGGTTATGGACGGATATACCAGGGTAATAGTCCATCATTTTAATTAGAAATCCATTTATTCCCTTACGATAAGTGTTATGAAAACAATAATTTCCACCACATAGAATCCATGAAATTTCAAAATCAATGTTTTTTATGAAATAAAAATAAAATTGAATTATGTCCATGAAACTATTTTACAGCGATAGCACATGACCTGGAGAAAATTGTTGCACATTCAGAAAAACTTGTGAAAGTATATGTGGCTTAAGACGAGTTCGTATATCACAAACCGATACTATAAGTTAAACTTTGGATTTTAAATTTTTCTTTTCGAACCAATCGTAATCGAGTTTGTGACTGACAGTGTACTTTTTTAAGATTTCACTTAGGGACCTTCGACAAATTGAGAGAACTTGAATTGTAAAACTGAAGATACACTCAACTGAATCATCAATTAACGACCACAATGTTCTGCTATGCTCATGGATAGATATTTTGGGGTAATATTCCATCATTTTTTTTGTATTCCATTTATATCCTTACGATAAGTGTTATGAGAACAATAATTTCCACCACATAGAATCGATGAAATTTTAAAATCAAGGATTTTTATGAAATAAAAATATAATTTAATTCTGTCCATGAAACATTTAAAGAGATAGGACATGACCTGGAGTAAATTTTTGCACATTACTTACAATTATACCATGTGCCATTCAGAAAAACATGTGAAAATATATATAGATTAAGACGAGTTTCTTTACTACAATCTGACACTATAAGTTAAATTTTGGATCTGAAACTTTCTTTACGGACTAATCGTAATCGGGTTTGTGACTGACAGTGTACTTTTTTAAAATTCCACTTAGGGACCTCCAAAAAATTGGTAGAACTTGAATTGTAAAACGGAAGATATATGGAACTGAATCATCCATTGATGACTACAATGTTCCGCTATGGTCAAGGACGGATATACCGGGATAATAGTCTATCATTTTTCTTTTTATTCCATTCGGACCCTTACGATAAGTGTTATGAGAACAATAATTTCCATCACATGGAATCGATGAAATTTTAAAAACACAGTATTTATGGAATAAAAATATAATTGAATTTTGTCCGTGAAACTTTTTTAAATGACAGCACATGACCTGGAGTAAATTGTTGCACATTAGTTACAAGTATACCAGGTGCCATTCAAAAAAATATGTGAAAGTATGTGTGGATTAAGACGAGTTTCTGTATTTCAATCATATACTATTAGTAAAACTTTGGATCTGATACATTATTTTTGGACCAATCGTAATCTAGATTGTGACTGACGGTGTACTTTTTTAACATTGCACTTAGGGACCTTCGACAAATTGTGAGAAATTAAATTTTACAACTGAAGATACACACAAATGAATCATCAATTGACGACCACAATGTTGCTACGGTCATGGACGGATGTACTGGGGTAATAGTCCATCATTTTTCTTAGTATTCCACTTATACCCTTATGATAAGTGTTATGATAAGATTAATTTCCACCCCAAAGAATCGATGAAATTTTAATATCAAGGATTTGTAAGAAATAAAAATATTAATGAATTATGTCCTTGAAAGTTTTTAGAGCAATCGCAAATGACCTGGAGTAAATTGTTGCACATTACTTAGAAATATACCATGTGCCATTCCTAAACAAATGTGAAAGTATATGTAGATTAAGACGAGTTTCTCTACTACATTCTAATACTAAAAGTTAAATTTTGTATCTGACTGTTTACCTTTTCAATATTTTACTTAGGGACCTCCGACAAATTGGGAGAACTTGAATTGTAAAACTGGAGATACAATCAACCGAATCATAAATTGACAACCACAATATTCCGCTATGGTCATGGACGGATATACCAGGGTAATAGTCCATCATTTTAATTAGATATCCATTTATACCCTTACGATAAGTGTTATGAAAACAATAATTTCCACCACATAGAATCCATGAAATTTCAAAATCAATGTTTTTTATGAAATAAAAATAAAATTGAATTATGTCCATGAAACTATTTTAAAGCGATAGCACATGACCTAGAGAAAATTGTTGCACATTCAGAAAAACTTGTGAAAGTATATGTGGCTTAAGACGAGTTCGTATATCACAAACAGATACTAAAGTTAAACTTTGGATTTTAAAATTTTCTTTTCGAACCAATCGTAATCTAGTTTGTGACTGACAGTGTACTTTTTTAAGATTTCACTTAGGGACCTTTGACAAATTCAGAGAACTTGAATTGTAAAACTGAAGATACACTCAACTGAATCATCAATTAATTACCACAATGTTCCGCTACGGTGATGGACAGATGTACGGGGGTAATAGTCCATCGTTTTTCTTAATATTCCACTTATACCCTTACGATAAGTGTTCGAGAACAATAATTTCTACCACATAGAATCGAGGAAATTTTAAAATCAAGGATTTATATGAAATAAAATTATTATTGAATTATGTCCTTGAAACTTTTTAGAGCGGTAGCACATGACCTGGAGTAAATTGTTGCACATTACTTAGAAATATACCATGTGCCATTCAGACACAAAAGTGAAAGTATATGTAGATTAAGACGAATTTCTCTACTACATTCTAATAATAAAAGTTAAGTTTTTTATCTGACTGTTTACCTTATTAATATTTTACTTGGGGACCTCCGACGAATTGGGAGAACTTGAATTGTAAAACTGGAGATACAATCAGCCGAATCATAGATTGACGACCACAATATTCTGCTAAGGTCATGGACGGATATACCAGGGTAATAGTCCATCATTTTAATTAGAAACCCATTTATACCCTTACGATAAGTGTTATGAAAACAATAATTTCCACCACATAGAATCCATGAAATTTTAAAATCAATTTTTTTTATGAAATAAAAATAAAATTGAATTATGTCCATGAAACTATTTTAAAGCGATAGCACATGACCTAGAGAAAATTGTTGCACATTCAGAAAAACTTGTGAAAGTATATGTGGCTTAAGACGAGTTTGTTTATTACAATCTGATACTAAAAGTTAAACTTTGGATTTTAAAACTTTCTTTTCAGACCAATCGTAATCGAGTTTGTGACTGACAGTGTACTTTTTTGAGATTTCACTTAGGGACCTTCGACAAATTGAGAGAACTTGAATTGTAAAACTGAAGATACACTCAACTGAATCATCAATTAACGACCACAATGTTCCGCTATGCTCATGGATAGATATTTTGGGGTAATATTCCATCATTTTTCATAGTATTCTATTTATACTCTTACAATAAGTGTTATGAGAACAATAATTTCCACCACATAGAATCGATGAAATTTTAAAATCAAGGATTTTTATGAAATATAATTGAATTCTATCCATGAAACTTTTTAAAGTGATAGCACATGACTTGGATTAAATTGTTGCACATTACTTGCAAGTATACAATGTGCCATTTAGAAAAACTTGTGAAAGTGTATGTGGATTAAGACGAGTATCTTTATTACAATCTATCACTATAAGTTAAACTTTGGATCTGAAACATTCTTTTTCGGACCAATCGTAATCGGGTTTGTGACTGACTGTGAACTTTTTTAATATTGCACTTAGGGTCCTCTGACAAATTGGGAGAACATGAATTGTAAAACTGTAGATACAATCAACCGAATCATAAATTGACGACCACAATTTTCCGCTATGATTATGGACGGATATACCAGGGTAATAGTCCATCATTTTACTTAGTATTCCATTTATACCCTTACGATAAGTATTATGTAACAATAATTCCCAACACATAGAATTGATCAAATTTTAAAATATAGAATTTTGTGGAATTAAAATATAATTTAATTCTGGTCATGAAACATTTTTAAGCGATAGCACATGACTTGGAGTAAATTGTTGCCCATTACTTACAAGTATACTATGTGTCATTCAGAAAAACATGTGAAAGTATATATAGATTAAGACGAGTTTCTTTACTACAATCTGACACTATAAGTTAAATTTTGGATCTGAAACATTCTTTTCGGACTAACCGTCATCGGGTTTGTGACTGACAGTGTACTTTTTTAAAATTGCACTTAGGGACCTCCAAAAAATTGGTAGAACTTGATTTGTAAAACAGAAGATATACGAAACTGAATCATTAATTGATGACTACAATGTTCCGCTATGGTCATGGACGGATATACCGGGATAATAGTCTATCATTTTTCTTTTTATTCCATTCATACCCTTAAGATAAGTGTTATGAGAACAATAATTTCCATCACATGGAATCGATGAAATTTTAAAGACACGGTATTTATGGAATAAAAACTTAATTGAATTTTGTGCATGAAACTTTTTAAAATGCTAGCACATGACCTAGAGTAAATTGTTGCACATTAGTTACAAGTATACCAGGTACCATTCAAAAACAATATGTGAAAGTATGTGTGTATTAAGACGAGTTTCTGTATTTCAATCATATACTATTAGTAAAACTTTGGATCTGATACATTATTTTTGGACCAATCGTAATCTGGATTGTGACTGACAGTGTACTTTTTTAACATTGCACTTAGGAACCTTCGACAAATTGGGAGAAATTAAATTTTACAACTGAAGATACACACAAATGAATCATCAATTGATGACCACAATGTTCCGCTACGGTCATGGAAGGATGTACTGGGGTAATAGTCCATCATTTTTCTTAGTATTCCACTTATACCCTTACGATAAGTGTTATGATAACAATAATTTCCACCCCAAATAATCGATGAAATTTTAAAATCAAGGATTTATCTGAAATAAAAATATTATTGAATTATGTCCTTGAAAGTTTTTAGAGCGATAGAACATGACCTGGAGTAAATTGTTTCACATTACTTAGAAATATACCATGTTCCAATCAGAAACAAATGTGAAAGTATATGTAGATTAAGACGAGTTTCTCTACTACATTCTAATAATAAAAGTTAAATTTTTGATCTGACTGTTTACCTTATTAACATTTTACTTAGGGACCTCCGACGGATTGGGAGAACTTGAATTATAAAACTGGAGATACAATCAACCGAATCATAAATTGACGACCACAATATTTCGCTATGGTCATGGACGGATATACCAAGGTAATAGTCCATCATTTTAATTAGAAATCCATTTATACCCTTACAATAAGTGTTATGAAAACAATAATTTCCACCACATAGAATCCATGAAATTTTAAAATCAATATTTTTTATGAAATAAAAATAAAATTGAATTATGTCCATGAAACTATTTTAAAGTGATAGCACATGACCTGGAGAAAATTGTTGCACATTCAGAAAAACTTGTGAAAGTATATGTGGCTTAAGACGAGTTTGTTTATTACAATCTGATACTAAAAGTTTAACTTTGGATTTTAAAACTTTCTTTTCGGACCAATCGTAATCGAGTTTGTGACTGACAGCGTACTATTTTAAGATTTTACTTAGGGACCTTCGACAAATTGAGAGAAATTGAATTGTAAACTGAAGATACACTCTACTATATCATCAATTAACGACCACAATGTTCCGCTATGCTCATGGATAGATATTTTGGGGTAATATTCCAAATTTTTTCTTAGTATTCCATTTATACCCTTACGATAAGTGTTATGAGAACAATAATTTCCACCACATAGAATCAATGAAATTTTAAAATCAAGGATTTTTATGAAATATAATTGAATTCTATCCATGAAACTTTTTAAAGTGATAGCACATGACTTGGAGTAAATTGTTGCACATTACTTGCAAGTATACAATGTGCTATTCAGAAAAACTTGTGAAAGTGTATGTGGACGAGTATCTTTATTACAATCTATTACTATAAGTTAAACTTTGGATCTGAAACTTTATTTTTCGGACCAATCGTAATCGGGTTTGTGACTGACAGTGAACTTTTTTAATATTGCACTTAGGGTCCTCCGACAAATTGGTTGAACATGAATTGTAAAACTGGAGATACAATCAACCGAATCATAAATTGACGATTACAATATTCCACTAAGATTATGGACGGATATACCAGGGTAATAGTCTATCATTTTACTTAGTATTCCATTTATACCCTTACGACAACTATTATGTAACAATAATTCCCAACACATAGAATCGATCAAATTTTAAAATATAGGATTTTGTGGAATTAAAATATAATTTAATTCTGGTCATCAAACATTTTTAAGCGATAGCACATGACCTGGAGTAAATTGTTGCACATTACTTACAAGTATACCATGTGCCATTCAGAAAAACTTGTGAAAGTATATGTAGATTAAGACGAGTTTCTTTACTACAATATGATACTATAAGTTACACTTTGGATCTGAAAATTTATTTTTGGACTAATCGTAATCGGGTTTGTGATTGACAATTTACTTTTTTAGAATTAGACTTAGCGACCTCCGACAAATTGGTAGAAATTAAATTGTAAACCTGAAGATACACACAATTGAATCATCAATTGAGGACCACAATGTTCCGCTATAGTCATGGACGGATATACCGGGGTAATAGTCCATAATTTTTCTTAGTATTCCATTTATACCCTTACGATAATTGTTATGGGAACAATAATTTCCACCACATAGAATCGATGAAAATGTTCAAATCAAGGATTTTTATGAAATAAAAATATAAATGAATTCTGTCCATGAAACTTTTTAAAGCGATAGCACATGTCTTGGAGTAAATTTTTGCACATTACTTACAAGTATACCAGGTGCCATTCAGAAAAACTTGTGAAAGTATATGTGGATCAAGACGAGTTTCTTTATTACAATCTGATGCTACAAGTTAAACTTTGGATCTGAAACTTTCTTTTCGGACCAATCATAATTGGGTTTGTGACTGACAATGTACTTTTTCAATATTGCACTTACGGACCTTCGACAAATAAGGAGAAATTGAATTTTAAAACAGGAGATACAATCAACTGAATCATAAATTGACGACCACAATATTCCGCTATGGTTATGGATGGATATACTAGTGTAATAGTCCATCATTTTGTTCAGTAGTCCATTTATACCCTTGCAATAAGTGTTACGAGAACAATAATTTCCACCACATAAAATCGATGAAATTTTAAAATCAAGGTATTTTATGAAATAAAAATACAATTTTATTTTGTCCATGAAACATTTTTTAAAACGATAGCACATGACCGGGAGTAAATTGTTGCACATTACTTACAAGTATACCAGGTGCCATTCAGAAAAACTTGTGAAATTATATGTGGATTAAGACGAGTTTCTTTATTACAATCTGATACTATAAGTTAAACTTTGGATTTCAAACTTTCTATTCGGACCAATCATAATCGAGTTTGTGACTGACAGTGTACTTATTAAAAATTGCACTTAGGGACCTTTGATAAATTGAGAGAACTTGAATTGTTAAACTGACGATACACTCAACTGAATCATCAATTGAGGACCACCGTGTTCGCTATGGTCATGGACGGATATACCGTGATAATAGTCCATCATTTTTCTTATTATTCCATTTATACCCTTATGATAAATGTTATGAGAACAATAATTTCCATCACAGAGAATCGATGAAATTGTAAAATCAAGGATTTTTATGAAATAAAAATATAATTGAATTCGGTCCATAAAACTTTTTAATGCGATAGCACATGTCCTGGAGTAAATTATTGCGCATTACTTACTAGTATACCATGTCCTATTGAGAAAAACTTTTGAAAGTTAAAGTAGATTATTACGGGTTTCTTTACCACAATCTGATACTATTACTTAAACATTGGATCTAAAACATTCTTTTCGGACTAATGGTAATCGGGTTTGTTCCTGACAGTGTATTTTTTAAAAAATGCACTCAGAAACCTCCGACAAATTAGTAGAACTTGAATTGTGAAACTGAAGATATACACAACTGAATGATTAATTGACGACCACAATATTCCGCTATGGTTATGGACGGATATACCAGGGTAATAGTCCATCATTTTACTTTGTATTCCATTTATACCCTTGCGATAAGTGTTCTGAGAAAACAATTTCCACCACATAGAATCGATGAAATTTTAAAATCAAAGTTTTTTATGAAATAAAAATATAATTGAATTCTGTCCATGAAACTTTTTAATGCGATAGCACATGACTTGGAGAAAACTGTTGCACATTACTTACAAGTATACCAGGTGCCATTCAAAAAAACTTGTGAAAGTATATTTGGATTAAGACGAGTTTCTTTTTTACAATCTAATACTATAAGTTAAACTTTGGATCTGAAACTTTCTTTTTGGACCAATCGTAATTGGGTTTGTGACAGATAGTGTACTTTTTAAATATTGCACTTAGTGACCTCTGACAAATTGGGAGAACTTGAATTGTAAAACTGGAGATACAATCAAATGAATCATATATTGATGACCACAATATTACTCTATGGTCATGGACGGATATACAAGGGTAATAGTCAATCAATTTACTTAGTATTACATGTATACCCTTGCCATAAGTGTTATGAGAACAATAATTTCCACCACATAGAATCGATAAAATTTTGAAATAAAGGTGTTTTATGAAATAAAAATATAATTGAATTATGTCCATGAAACCTTTTTAAAGCAATAGCACAGGACCTGGAGTAAATTGTTGCACATTACTTACAAGTATACCAGGTGCCATTCAGAAAAACTTGTGAAAGTATATATGGATTAAGACGAGTTTCTTTATTTCAATCGTATACTATAAGTTAAACTTTGGATCTGAAATATTCTTTTCGGACCATTCGTGAACGGGTTTGTGACTGATACTGTACTTTTTAAAATTGCACTTAGGGGCCTCCAACAAATTGGGAGAACTTGAATTGTAAAATACAAGATACACTCAACTGAATCATCAATTGAGGACCAAAATGTTCCGCTATGGTCATGGGCAGATACACTAGGGTAATATTCCATCATTTTTCTTTGTATTCCATTTATTCCCTTATGATAAGTGTTATGAGACAACTATAATTTCCACCACATAGAATCGATGAAATTTTAAAATCAAGGTTTTTTATGAAAACAAAATAATATTGAATTATGTCCATGAAACCTTAGCGATAGCACATGACCTGGAGTAAATTGTTGCACATTACTTACAAGTATACTAGGTGCCATTCAAAAAAACTTGTGAAAGTATATGTGGATTAAGACTAGTTTCTTTATTACAAACTAATACTATAAGTTAAACTTTGGATCTGAAACTTTCTTTTTGGTCCAATCGTAATCAAGATTCTGACTGATAGTGTACTTTTTTTAATATTGCACTTAGGGACCTCCAGCAAATTGGGAGAACTTGAATTGTAAAACTGGAGATACAATCAAATGAATCATAAAATAATGACCACAATATTCCGCAATGGCCATGGACGAATATACCAGGGTAATAGTCAATCATTTTACTTGGTATTACATTTATACCCTTGCGATAAGTGTTATGAGAACAATAATTTCCACCACATAGAATTGATGAAATTTTAAAATCATGGTTTTTTTATGAAATAAAAATATATGTGAATTATGTCTATGAAACTTTTTTAAAGCGATAGCACATGACCTGGAGTAAATTGTTGCACATTACTTACAAGCATACCAGGTGCCATTCAAAAAAACTTGTGAAAGTATATGTGGATTAAGACGAGTTTCTTTATTTCAATCATATACTATAAGTTAAACTTTGGATCGAAAACATTCTTTTCGGACCAATCGTAATCGGGGTTTGTGACCGATAATGTACTTTTTTAAAATTTCACTTAGGGACCTCCGACAAATTGGGAGAACCTAAATTGTAAAACATAAGATACACTCAACTGAATCATCAATTGTTGACCAAAATGTTCCGCTATGGTCATGGACAGATATACCAGGGTAATATGCCATCATTTTTATTAGTATTCCATTTATTCCCTTACGATAAGTGTTATGAGACAACAATAATTTCCACCACATAGAATCGATGAAATTTTAAAATCAATGTTTTTTATGAAATAAAAATATTATTGAATTTTTCCATGAAACCTTTTATAGCAATAGCACATGACCTGGAGTAAATTGTTGCCCATTACTTACAAATATACTAGGTGCCATTCAAAAAAACATGTGAAAGTAGATGTGGATTAAGATGAGATTCTTTATTACAATCTAATACTATAAGTTAAACTTTGGTTCTGAAACTTTCTTTTCGGACCAATCATAATCAGGTTTGTGACTAATAGTGTACATTTTAAATATTGCACATAGAATCGATAAAATTTTAAAATGAAGGGTTTTTAAGAAATAAAAATATAATTGAATTATGTCCATGAAACTTTTTAAAAGCGATAGCACATAACCTAGAGTAAATTGTTGCACATTACTTACAAATATACCAGGTGCCATTCTATTAAAACTTGTGAAAATATATGTGTATAAGACGAGTTTCTTTATTTCAATCATATAATATAAGTTAAACTTTGGATCTGAAACATTCTTTTCGGACCAATTGTAATCGGGTTTGTGACTGATAGTGTACTTTTTAAAAATTTCACTAGGGGACCTTCGACAAATTAGGAGAACTTGAAATGTAAAACATAAGATACACTCAACTAAATCATCAATTGATGACCAAAATGTTCTGCTATGGTCAGGGAAAGAAATACCAGGGTAATATTCCATCATTTTTCTTAGTATTCCATTTGTTCCCTTACGATAAGTGTTATGAGACAACAATAATTTCCACCACATAGAATCGATGAAATTTCAAAATCAAGGTTTTTTATGAAATAAAAATACTATTGAATTCTTTCCATGAAACGTTTTATAGCGATAGCACATGACCTGGAGTAAATTGTTGCACATTACTTACAAGTATACCAGGTGCCATTAAGAAAAACTTGTGAAAGTATATGTGGATTAAGACGAGCTTCTTTATTTCAATCATATACCATAACGTAAACTTTGGATCTGAAACAATCTTTTCGGGTCAATCGGTCGAGTTTGTTACTGTTAGCGCACTTTTTTAAAATTACAGTTAGGGACCTCCGACAATTTGGGAGAACTTGAATTGTAAAACATAAGATACACTGAACTGAATTATCAATTAACGACCAAAATGTTCCGCTATGGTCATGGACAGATATACCAGGGTAATATTCCATCATTTTTCTTAGTATTCCATTTATTCCCTTATGATGAGTGTTATGAGACAACAATAATTTCCACCACATAGAATCATTGAAATTTTAAAATCAAGGTTTTTTATGAAATAAAAATATTATTGAATTCTGTCCATGAAACCTTTTATAGCGATAGCACATGACCTGGAGTAAATTGTTGAACATTTCTTACAAGTATACCAGGTGCCATTCAAAAAAACTTGTGAAAGTATATGTGGATTATGAGGAGTTTTTTTTATTACAATCTAGTACTCTAAGTTAAACTTTGTACTGAAACTTTATTTTTGGACCAATCGTAATCGAGTTTGTAACTGATAGTGTACTTTTTTAATATTGCACTTAAGGACCTCCACCAAATTTGGAGAAATTGAACTGTAAATCATGAGATACAATCAAATGATCATAAATTGACGACCACAGTATTCTGCTATAGTCATGGACGGATATACCAGGGTAATAGTCAATCATTTTACTTAGTATTACATTTATACCCTAGCGATATGTGTTATGAGAACAATAATTTCCACCACATAGAATCAATGAAAATTTTAAATCAAGGTTTTTTATGAAATAAAAATATAATTGAATTATGTCCATAAAACTCTTTTAAAGCAAAAGCACATGACCTGTAGTAAATTGTTACACATTGCATACAAGTATACCAGGTGCCATTCAGAAAATTTTGTTAAAGTATATGTGGATTAGGACGAGTTTCTTTATTACAATCTGATACTATAAGTAATACTTTGGATTTGAAACTTTCTTTTAGGACCAATCGCAATCGAGTTTGTGACTGACAGTGTATTTTTTTTAATTGCACTTAGGGACCACCGACAAATTGGTAGAACTTGAATTGTAAAAATGAAGATACACGCAACTGAATCATCAATTGATAACCACAATGTTCCGCTATGGTCATGGACGGATATACTGGGGTAATAGTCCATCATTTTTCTAAGTATTCCATTTTTACCCTTATGATAAGTGTTACGAGAACAATAATTTCCACCACATGATATCAATGAAATTTTAAAATCAAGGTTTTTTACAAAAAAAATATATAATTGAATATTGTCCACGGAACGTTTTAAAATGATAGCACATGACCTGGAGTAAATTGTTGCACATTACTTATAAGTATACCATGTGCCATTCAGGAAAAACTTGTGAAAGTATATGTGGATTAAGACGAGTTTCTTTATTTCAATCATATACTATAAGTTACACTTTGAATCTGAAACATTCTTTTTGGACCAATCATAATTGGGATTGTGACTGACAGTGTACTTTTTTAAAATTGCACTAAGGGACCTCCAAAAAATTGGAAGAACTTGAACTGAAAACTAAAGATACACTCAACTGAATTATTCATTGACGACCGAAATGTACCACTATGGTCATGGACAGATATACCAGGGTAATATTCCATCATTTTTCTTAGTATTCCATTTATTCCCTTACGATAAGTGTTATGAGAACAATAAATTCTACCACATAGAATCGAGGAAGTTTCAAAATCAAGGTTTTTTATGAAATAAAAATATAATTGTATTCTATCCATGAAAAATTTTAAAGTGATAACACATGACCTAGAGTAAATTGTTGCACATTACTTACAAGTATACCATGTGCCATTTAGAAAAACTTGTAAAAGTATATGTGGATTAAGACGAGTTTCTTTATTTCACTCATAAACTATAAGTTACACTTTGGATCTGAAACAATCTTTTCAGACCAATCGTAATCGGGATTGCGACTGAAAGAGTACTTTTTTAAAATTGTACTTATGGACCTCCGACAAATTGGGAGAACTTGAATTGTAAAACTAAACATACACTCAACTGCATTATCAATTGGCGACCAAAATGTTCCGCTATGGTCATGGACAGATTTACCGTGGTAATATTCCATCATTTTTCTCAGTATTCCATTTATTCCCTTACGATAAGTATTATGAGAACAATCATTTCCAGCACATAGAATCGATGAAATTTTAAAATCAAGGTTTTTTATGAAATAAAAATATAATTTAATTCTATCCTTGAAACTTTTTAAAGCAATAGCACATGACCTGGAGTATATTGTTGCACATTACTTACAAGTATACCATGGGCCATTCGGAAAAACTTGTGAAAGTATATGTGGATTAAGACGAGTTTCTTTATTACAATATGATACTATAAGTTAAACTTTCGATCTGAAGCTTTTTTTTCGGACCTACCGTAATCAGGTTTGGGACTGACAGAGTACTTTTTTAATATTGCATATAGGGACCTCCGAAAAATTGGGAGAACTTGAATTATAAAACTGGAGATACATGCAACTGAATCATCAATTGATGACCACAATGTTCCGCTATGGTAATGGATGGATATACCTAGGTCATAGTCCATCATTTTTCTTAGTATTCCATTTATTCCCTTATGATAAATGTTATGGGAAAAATAATTTCCACCACATGGAATCGATGAAATTTTAAAATCAATGTTTTTTATGAAATAAAAATATAATTGAATTTTATCCATGAAACTTTTTAAAACGATAATACATTACCTAAAGTAAATTGTTGCACATTACTTACAAGTATAACATGTGCCAATCAGAAAAACTTGTGAAAGTATATGTAGATTAAGGCGAGTTTCTTTACTACAATCTTATACCATAAGTTAAACTTTGGATTTGAAACTTTCTTTTTGGACTAATCAAAATCGAGTTTGTGACTGACAGTGTACTTTTTTAAAATTTCACTTAGGGTCCTCCGACATATTGGTAGAACTTGAATAGTAAAACTGAAGATACACAAAACTGAATCATCAATTGATAACCACAATGTTCCGCTATGGTCATGGACAGATATACCGGGGTAATAGTCCATCATTTTTCTTAGTATTCCATTTACACCCTTACGATAAGTGTTATAAGAACAACAATTTCTACCACACAGAATCGATGAAATTTTAAAATCAAGGTTTTTTATGAAATAAAAATATAATTGAATTTTGTCAATTAAACTTTTTAAAGAGTTATCACATGACTTGGAGTAAATTGTTGCACATTACTTACAAGTATACCAGGTGCCCTTCAGAAAAAATTGTGAAATTATATGTGGATTAAGACGAGTTTGTTTATTACAATCTGATACTATAAGTTACACTTTGGATTTGAAACTTTCTATTGGGACCAATCGTAATCGAGTTTGTGACTGACAGTGTACTTATTTAAAATTGCACTTAGGGACCTTCGATAAATTGAGAGAACTTGAATTGTAAAATTGACGATACACTCAACTGGGTAATGCACTTTATGATGTGAGTTGGCGAGATGAATCTAATTGCAACTAGAAGAAATTCTTGAATTTAATAGTGTGAATCGTGCGATTTCATACTCCCCAATATCAGTCCCTCATCGGATCCTAGATTGCTCACCCGGGAAGAATATCATGTCAGGACATCGATACCTTTTAGGCTGGAATATATCAATTCTTTCTCTACTTTTGAAAGTGTGTAACAAGAAGCGGGCAAATACACCTTGGACCCCCTCACCTCCAGGGCCAAATAAGGTCTACTTCCCATTTCAACCATATTTTTACTTGAATTCACTCCATATTTTTTCTTACCCAACATAGTCATCAAAGTACCAACCAAAATATCACACATATATATATTTTTAATATGCATCATGTCCAATTAGTGTGAGATGCCAAGGATCTCCGAATACGCTAGTTCAAAAAAATGGAGCGCCTCTTCCAACTACGGGAAACCTTAGGCTTCCTCTTCCTTTTGCCAAAGTTATTTCGTAACTCACGCAACATGTACGGGAATGACAAACCTATTAAATGTTAGGAGGGTGCACCAACTTCACCTTACCATTGAATTCAGCACACTGATTGCTCCGCTGGTGAGTTGTTAGAAGCCATCTTCGGTGCCCAAGATACATTGTCTTACTTCCATGCCCTAACTGATAATACTGTGTTCCTTCCAAATAAATAGGGCATGCCTTGTGACCTTTAACTGAATAGCAAGACAAGTTTTCATATACGGGGAAGTTATTCACGGTGCAGAACAACATGGCTTTAAAATCAGATGACTCATTCTGAAATCCACCATACATCCTCATTCCAGGATCCCACAGTATTTTAAGGTCATCCACCAAGAGTCTAGGTACACACCGATATCGTTTCCCCGTTTCTTCAGACCAGAGATCATTAGAGAAAACAAAATGTACTTCCTATTGATGCATAACCAAATGTGCAAGCTGTAAAACATTACCATCACTAGTCAAGAACTATGATTGTTGCTCATATTACAAAACGGGTTTATTCCATCCGTGCATAAACCAAGCCTCAAATTACGTGACCCATTCCCAAATCCAGGAAAGGCCACATCTATCTTTTTCCATTGATCACCATGGGCTGGATGGCTAATGACTTCAATATCAACCACAGCTTGATTTTGATGCCAACTCATATTCCTTGCATCCTCGAGATTATCGAAAGATCTTATCAGTTAAGGAATAATAAGTAGATACCAAACAACCTTCACAGGAACCTTCTTCGTCTGCCAATTTCCAATTTCTCCATCCCCATCCACCTCCTTTAATTTGAGCCTTGGAGCATTACATTTAGGCCATTATTTTGCATTTCAATTGATCTCCCATATACAAGATAAAATCGTTCCGAAAAGCATGTATATTTTCATAATCCATGCCCATCAGACATAGTACCTTCTTCTCCTTAGAGACCATTTCTGGTAGTCTATTGCTAACTGAAAGCATTTCTTTCAACACTTTCAACAAACTGGAGAACCCAACATCACTCTAGGAATACTTAGCTTTTATATTCATCAACTGCAACATAGCATTCAATACTATCATTCCTCCGGGGCAGCCATTGTATAAAAGTGTCTCATTATGTTTGTGCAAGGCTGAAAGCCTTTCTGATTTCCATAATAGTTATTCACAACTTCCCCAACCAACTCAACCAACCTATCATCCTTCTTGGCCTCTACGTCATTTCTAGTATGCTCATCCACATTCTCCCCATGCCAAAACCAAATTGTGTATGTTAGATCAAAACCGTGTATGAATAAGTCATCCTTCAAACCAGTTGCATATTCATGAATAGCGGTGTTCCGGCACTTCTTTCAAGGATAATATACATATAAAAAATTCTCTTTCGTGGCATTCATGAATGTATATTCAATGAAGTTAGCTACGATAGATTGATATTCCTCACTAGTTCGATCTTCATCAAAACAATGGGCCATAGGCATTCCTACCAGTATAATAATAAGTACACATTCTTTAGGGTCCTAATGCACATTAATTAGGGAAACATCTATACATATATGTCAATGAAACCTTAATTATCATTATCCCATACACATAAATCATCACTCATTCATATATTTATGCAATGCCAAAATTCAATCAACCCAGAGTTAAACATATCCTCTCATTTGAATTGAAAACTAACCTAAAACCCTAACTGAAGAAATGAAAATACAAATTTAGATATTGGAATACTTACTTTCTCATTGAGTGGCGAGTTAGCACAACCCAAAACCTTATTGCTCACCTTCAACAATGGGGATTTGGATTTTGTAGAGACCTCTTGGAATGTGGAAGAAAGTATTACGATTGAATTTGGTCAAACGACAAAAACTTACTAACTAAATCCCGATAGATGCGACGTCAACCCTTATCGTCGAGAGATTTTCGGTCAAACCGACCATTAGTGCAAAGTCCTCATCTCATGATTGAATGATATTGATAGGTCAAACACATGTTGGCGACGATGCACCTACGTCAGTTATACTTTTTACTTCGATTTTGAATATTATTTACATTGGTTTTCATGGAACCGAGGTAAAAAAACCCTGTTATTTACCTCGATTATTTTATAACCAAGGTAAATAATATTTTTTTCTTTGAAAAGAATAACTAAGGTAAAAGAAGTTTTATCTTCGATTATTTAACCTAAGACAAAAAACCGAGGTAAAAAGGCAAAGTAATATGTGTTGTTTCCTGTAGTGTCGATGCACTTCCTCCTGTCTACCTTCACTATATGATTTAACGAATGTAACTTACTTAGTTCTCATATTATGCTTAAGAGAATGATTTAACCATCAGGCAGCAACTCTATAACTCTGTCTGTTTCTTCTGTGTTAATGCTGATGTTGAATTTGGTCATGTGTTTGTATACTACTATTCGTTTTGCATATTAAAGGAGGAAGTTAAAGGGGTTGAGAATCTCGGGTTGCAAATGTATCCTTCAAAATAAAATTGTACCATCTGCATAGCTGATATGAGAAATAGATGTAACTGATGCATGCAGTTTGAAATATTTCACTTTGTTGTTCAGAAAACAGAAATGAAATATTCTAGAAAATGCTTCTGAAAAAATATTTAAAAGGAAAGGAGAAATTGGGTCTCCCTATTTAATCCCTCTTGTTGCTTTGAATAAACCTGCATGTTTGGAGTTAATGATCTCAGAGAAGAAAGTTGAAGATAAATTAGAGATAATGAGGTCCATAAAATGGTCAAAAAACCCAAACTTGTTTAGGACAACATTTAAGAAAGACTGTTTAACTCTATCAAATGTCTTTTCCTAGTCTAATATCATAATACAATTAGGTGCCCCAGATTTATTTTTTTTAAATATTGTCATCTTTTTAAGGTAAATGACATTGTCAGCCATTTCTTTACCTTCTAAAGCTGGCTGATTTTTGAGATTAGGGCTGGCATAAAATTAAAAATTCTTTGAACTAAAAGTTTAAAGAAAATCTTGTTAGTAAAGTTAGAGAGTGAGATTAATCTATTGCTTGAGATGGAAGTTGGGATTATTTCTTTGGATTTAAGAATGTACAAGTGCTTAATAGTCTAGGTGGAATGGGGTTTCCATTCATGAAACCCATGGAAAATTCAATGAGATTAGGGCTATTATATCCACGTGATTTCTAAAAAAGGCTTATGTATATCCATCTGGTCCTGGGAACCATTGTGATTTAAAGAAAACACAATGGTTTTTAAGCCCATTTAGTGTGTAAGGATCAGTTAGCTTTTGATTGTCCTAAGGGGTTATGATCCTTGGGATTTGACTCATGAAATGAGATATGTAGAAATCATATTGTGTGTTATTTTCATCAATTAGGAGTGTTTGATACAATTTAATTTCTTCAGATTCAAACACCTGTGAATCCTCAATCCAATTCCAATCAGATTTTCTAATCTTGGCTATATTTTGTTTTAATCTTTTTTGTTTAACTGAGGCATCAAAATACTTGTATTTAAATCCCCTCTTTTAGCCATTTCAGATTGACTTTCAGTTTACATAAGAATTTTTCCACAGTTAGAGCTTTTAACATTTGTACATTTTTATGGTTAAGCTCAATTAAGTCGGTTGAGAGTTTGTGGTTTTATATGTCTTATAATATCATAGCTTCTTCTAAATTTTTAATGTGAGCTTTGATGTCTCCAAAAATATCTTTTTTACATTTAATTTTTAGCCTTTTAAATTTGAGGAAGAATATAATCACACCTCTCTAATTGAGTTGTTGTGACCAGTTAGACTGGATTATCCATTGTAGATCAGACCTAGTCAACCACACATCAAGAAACCTGAATGATTTTGGGGCTGGAGGTAATTTACGGAATATGGTGAGCAATTGGGGGCAATGATCTGATGTGTTCTTATTTAAGATATGAACAGAACTTTTAGGGTAATTATCTATCCATTGACTATTTGCTAAAGCCCTATCAAGCCTCTCTATCATGGGAGGTTTCTAAAAATTTGTCCATGTAAAGGTGTTTCCTACTATTGTAATGTGTGGGAGCTAGCTTTTACATATGAATTCATTGAAATATCTAATGCTATTTCTATTGGGGAAAGTGGGACCTTTGTATTCCTATATAGTTCGCATAGCATTGAAATCGCCTATTAGTTTTTTGTTATCATTGTGTGGTAACAGTTCATCTAATAGAACTCTCCTTGTCTTCCTCAAAGTAGAAGCATAGACAAAATAAGAACACATATCACACTGAATGAGTTAGAAATAAAGTCTTGGTGTAATGATCAGTTTCAGATAAAAATATGTGTGTTTAAAATGGAGTCAACATTAACCATATATTATTTTTTACAGAGCTGTGATAGTAGTCAATTTTTAACAAATTATGTAAGTTAAGCATAATCATGTTAATGCCTTGGTTCAAAGATACTTGCATTTTGTGTATTCTAAATTTTTTTGTTTAAGCCTATTCATAGATGTATCTAGACCTCTAAAATTCCATACTAATATCTTATTGCTTATGGTTTTATCTATCTTGAGAACTAACAAGATTTGCTTTTAGAAGAGGGTCTTCAATTAATTTTATTCAGTTTGTTAAAAGTTTCCTCTTCCTTGTGGCTGCAGGTTCCGTGATTTTAGTTTGGGGAATAGGTTTACTTACATGTTCCAGCTGTAGCTCTCTAGTAATTGATTCACAGTTATCTCTTGTATCTGAGTCTTTTTCATCTCTTGGCAACATGGACCTATTTGAGCTTTGAGGGCTAGACCTGCATGATTGTGTGAAAAGCACATTATTATCCAGATCTAAGACATGGGAGTTTAGAGTGATGCCTGTTAGATCATCTTTGGCATGTTCCATTGGTTTTGTTGAGCTTTTTGGTGTCGAGATCCTTTGTATATTGGTTTTTTTGGCCTAATCCTCAGTGAGGGGTAGCCTTGGCAAGAAGATAGGATCCCGATCTTTGTTGATAGGACTTTGAGAGGTACTTTTCACCTGTTCCTATGCAGTTTAACTAGGGCTTTGGTATGGTAGGTCAGTAATTGTGTTGATATGAATCCCTAGAGTTAGAGTTTTGTGGCTAGGGTTCGGTGGGTTAACAGTGGCTTTGGAGAGTCAGTTTTATCACCTTTTTGTACATTCCTAGCTATATTTTGGGTGTCACACTCCTTTTCCTTCTCATCTATAGTACTACCTAAATCATGTCCATCTCTACCTACAGATTTCCATTTATCTTGGTCTTTGTTTGTGCTTCTACATTCAGTACTAGGTTTAACAGTTAACTCTGGGTCCTTATTCTTCATTTCTCAATAGGGTGTCCTATTTTCTTATAGTAAGAACAATATGAAGAGAGATTATCATATTCAATGGAATATTTATCATTTTTTATGGTTGAACATATCCTAATATGATTGAAGAGCTAGGCTTGCAGGTTAACTTAAACGCAGGTTTTCAGAGCCGATGGTTTTGTAAGCGTCTTAGTTGCTACATCCATCTTGATATACTTTCTGATTTGATTCCCTATGGCTTCAATGGTCAGAACATTGTAGTAATACAATAGAACATTCCTGATGGTGAGCCACACTGGAACAATGGATGACTCATTGTTTGGTTTAAACTCTGGGGTCTAGCGTAGAACTCTCATTGAAATTCGAGTGAAGGACCAAATCCCCTTGATCCAATATATCTAGAAATTCTCTTTCTCTTGAAAGAGGATTAGGATGTTTTTGAAATCCACCGCTCGTAGTTGGTATCAGCCAGAGAACCCCACTGTTTTAAAATCGCCTTCAATTGTTCCATAGCAGGCCTTTCCTTTGGGAAATTTCCGATGAGGGCGTTGGTGTAGTGGCTTGAGAGTTCCTAGATCTCATCTAGAGTGAATAGTACTTATGATTATCCCTTAAATTGTAGAGTTGGATTGAAGTTAAGCATGATTGGAAGTGATGAGGTGATTGGAGGACTTTTTTATTGAAGCACCTGGGCGAAGCTTCGAGTTGCCTGAGCCGCCGTAGCCGCAGAATAGTTTGAGGTCGGGCTGGTATTGTATTTTGGGTTGGTTATTCCAGTGAGAATAGTGGCGGCAATAGAGCCGTTGTAGGTGGTAAGCATGAAAGTACGGTGGCAATTAGAAAGAGAGGGAGATAGAGCGAATGTGAAAATGTATTAAGTGATTCTCATGTGCCACTTCATATTATCTTTATGTGATATATATTAATAATTTGTTTTCAAATAATAATATTATTAATAATTTAAATTCTATTCATAGTTTTTATATTTCTTTTCACACGATCGAACTCTCCTATTTCATTGACAAAGTTAATTTTAAGAAAAAATAAAAATATTTAATATTTAAGAACAAACACAATACAATCATGTATGTGTAATATCATGTTCTTGTTATAAAAAAAAAATCTATAATTCTTTGCTTAATCCTTGAACAATCATTTGGAATTGTTTTCTTGGTATATATCATCTATCTTTTTTCAATTGCTGAATTGTACTTCTTATTTCAAGTGTATTTGTGTCTTATGATTTTTTTTCATAAGAATATTAACTTTAAAAAATATTATATTTTCATTTAACTTTTTGAAGCTAATGTCATATTTTATATGAGTGACATGTGATTACAATGATCCCTTTTAATATATAATATTGGTAAGACACTCTAAAGAGAATAAATTAATTTACTAAATGTACAAGAGTCCGTCTCCTGCGAGACCGTCTTACCGTAAGACCAAAGACTAGAGTGACAATAGGTAAAGAACAAATTAAATTCGGGGATTAAATTATAACTACTTTCTTTCGGTGCCAGAATGAAAACACACAAAAAGATGGAGGACCAAACAGCAAAACACCCAAAAAAATGCTCTGCCTTGCCTACTCCGCCGTCAACTCCATTACCTTCTTCTCGCCGGCTCCGCCATTGGCTCATTTTCTCTCCGCCTTCGCCACCACGCCTCTCCGTTGTGTCCGCCTCGCCGTCTCCACTGTCGTCATTACCTTCTCCGCCATTGATCTGGCACCTCGCTTTCTCCATCGTGTGAAACCTCTTAAATCGGGGACCTCGCCTCTCTGTCGTCGCCTGCCTCTCCATCTCCACTTTGTGAAGCCTTCGATTGCGACGTTCATGCTTCGATTTGTAGAACGCCAGTGAGGAATGTCGATGACGATTTGTAGAAAGGCAGTGTTTGTTAGATTTGCGTTCGTCAGCGTTCGGCGGCATTTGGCGGCGGAAAGGCGGTGGTTAGGGTTTGAGTTAGGTTGATCTGGGTCGGGTAGGGAAGGGTTTGAAATTGGGATAATTTGGGCTGAAATTATGTTTGTGGTTGGGCTAAAAGGTGATTGGGTTTAATGCCATTAACTTTACAACTAACTAATAAAACATCAAACTAAAAATGTATAAAATCAAATAAAAAATCCATATCATCAAATTATAAAGTAACAAGACATACATCAAATTGAAATAGTTTAACATCAAGTTAAATAGTTAAACATCAAATGAGAATATTAAAATACACTAAATAAAAATGAAATAATAAATGTCAAACATCAAAAGGAAAATCTAAAATATGCAATTAAATTAAGATATTCAAACATCAAATATAAAGCATCAAATTAAATTATTTAAGTATCATACAAAAATATTTAAAAAATTAAATAATTAAAATTAATTGAAAATCACATAAATGTTTTATAAAACGAATTCAATATCAAATTAAAATATTTAAACATAAAAAATCAAATATAAAGCATCAAATTAAATTATTAAAATATCATAAAAAATAATAAAAAAATCAAACTAGTGTTGAAAATATATATTCCACAGTTGTAGCATTTGAAAAACCTATTTTGACGTTCCACCTTTATCCACTGATCTTATTATATTTTACATGATAATTTACAAATGTAAAATGATACGTATAACTTTATGTATATTACTGATGAACAAGATATTAAACACCATACACTGACAATTCAAAATCGAAGAAATTCATTGAATCATCACTGGCACTACAAATACATATAAAAATGTCAATCGCCATAACTAACTAACCATGAAACATCATTCTGTACAAAAGGAATCAAATTTCCTAAAAATCACAAACATAAAAATTGAAAAAATCCAAAGCAAGCTAAAACATTAACAACAATCTAGTGTCTCGGCTCTAACAATTAAACCAATATTATAAAAAATCATTCTCACACAATACATCCCAAACAACCAAATTCTATTTTCCCCTGACTTGTTTTCCTTAGTTGCTCACTTATTCACATCTCTCCTGCTAGTTTTGAAGAAGATGACTTTTCTACTCCATCAACGCAATGATCAAAGATCGATTTTCGGTCCTCTATTCAAGGGAACACCTTTGGGATAATGATTCCTTGTAGCATTTTTTAATATATCATCAATGATATCGTAGATCTCTACCTTCGAAAGTATTCTCTTGAAATAATATAAAGCATCACATACTATAATTAAAACATCAATATCTGTAATTAAAACATCACAATATCACAGGTAACATCACCGACTACATTGAGAAAAATCAAATACATTACTTAAAACATCAATCTCAAAATTTAAAACATCAAACAGTACACACTAAAATGCCAAAAGAACAAAACTTAAAATCAGTTGTATACTTAAATATGAAAACACCACAAGCATCAAACACTGAAATTAAAAATATTACACCAACACACATAACAATACTTAGAGCTTAAACATGAAAGCTCAAAGATAGAACCTGGAATATCAACAACAGTATTTAAAACACCATAGCTAAAAAAAGAAAACTTACAGTTCCTACTTCATTCTCAAATGCAACAACAGTGGGCAAGTGCTCTTAGACATCTAAGAAACAATGACAACAACACAAAAATTAGCACACATAGTAACAAAACCGTAAGATTTCACACACACAATCAAAACAACAAAATTGAACATCAATTGCACACTTAAAACACTACAAGCATCAAATACTAAAATTAAATCATCACACCAATACAGACAACAGTACTTAAAACCTAAATATGAAAGATCAAACATAAAACTTGAAGCATCAGCAACAGTATTTAAAATATCACATCTGCGAAATACCAAAAATTAAATCTCCTCTTTCCTTCTTGATTGAAGCAACGGAGGGCAAGCATTCTTAGACATCTAAGAAACAACAACAACATAAAAATTAGCACAAGTCGTAACAAAACACTAAGATATCACACACAATCAAAACTGAACATAAACTGCACACTTAAACATGAAAACAACACAAGTATCAAATGCTGAAATTAAAACATCACACCAATGTAGATAACAGTACTTAAAAGCCTAAAACATGAAACATCAAACTGAAAATGAGAAACATCAATACATGTACCTCAAACATCACTGCTAAAAATTAAGAAAACTTACAAATCCTTCTTCCTTCTCGATTGCAGCAGTAGTGATATAAATTTTCTTAAACATCTAAGAAACAGCAGCAGCAACACAAATATTAGCACAAGTTTGTAATGACAACTAACAAAACAAAAAAATAAAGAAATCCCCAAATACTAACACAGTGAACAACATAAACCCTAGAAAATTGCATGAACCAAAAAAAGCAAACAAAACTCGAAAAAATAACAAAATATGCACAAAAAAATCAGAGCAAAGACAATCCCTTCGAAGATAAACACGAAAGGAAGGTTGTATTGTGTTCGGCCGCTAGAATATTCGCCAGAAAATGAAGCGCATCTTCTCTGCTTCATCGCAAATCACTGTTTGCGTTCATCTAGTCCCTGCGTTCTTCCCTGTGCAAGAAATATTAAAGAAAATGGAGAAAATAATTGGTTGAATTGAAGGAAAATAGAAGAGAAATAGAGAGGAGAGAGAAGAAGGAGGCTGTTGTGATAGAGAAGAAAGGAGAGGAGAAAGAAAGCGTGAGAAAATAAAGAGAGAGAAGAGGAAAAATTGATATTTATACCTAGATTTAAATGTAAATTAATGAAATTACACATCCAACTGCTGAACTTTTAAAACTTCAATTTGAAACTCATGCTACATTTTTAAAATTTTAATCCCTGATCTCGCCGTGAGAACATATCGCACAAGACTTTGTCAATGTACAGATACATTTCAAATAAATAACCATTCACTCTCATCCATGGAGCAGAAAACTAAGCATCAAAAAATGTTTCTTCCATAGCACACGCTTTTGGTGAATTGTAGACGGTTTTTCAGGAAGAAACTTTTGTAATTGGGAAAACCCTATTTCTAGAAGTTTTTAGAATGGATAAACCAAATAAAACGAGTAAAACATGGGATAACATCACAAATACAGGTAATTCCTCCCTTCGTACGTAAATAATGGTTGAGGAACATGAATATTTTGTGAATATTACTTCTGTATAGATTAGAATTATTTTTCTTTTATGACTTTGTATAGGTCTCTTGTATCTCTTATAAATTGTAACCCCAATGATGAATACACTCACAATTTTACTTTTTTCATGGTATTAGAGTCTAAATTCTTGAAACTTTTGAAATTTCAAAAACTAACTTTTTGGTGTAGTTCTCTTCCCTGAGACCGGCCACCACCAACCGCTCCTCATCAATGACCGGAAGTGTCACCGCCACCGTGCTTGTTGCATTGCCAATCGCTAATTCTCATCCATCCAGAATGACCACGCGCCTCCGTGTCAACTACGTGTGTTGCTGTCATCTGATTGACCACACGATGCCGCTTAACGCCAATCACATATGTTGCCATAGCTTCAGACCCCCGCTCTTATGTCGACCTCTGATTTTGATTCATGTGATGTCGAGGCCACTTGCTTTACCCCCAAAGTCGAGGCTAAATTGTCTCGTGATGTTTCCGCTCGCGATGCACTTGTCGCTCTCCTTGGTTATTTGTTGGTACACGCTAGTGGCTCGCAGTCAACACCGACAAGCCGCCCAATCAACTATCAATACTAATTCCACCCTTCTTATCACCCTTGATTTGTGACCAGTCTCATGATATTTGAAGGAGAAAACCACTGAGAATCTACCACTGTCATCCGCAGTACGTTTCTTGCTAAGGAGAAGCTTGACAAAACCGGTACCCAACCCCCGATTGATGATCCTGATTATAGCATGGGGAAGTCTAATGTCTAGCTCTAACTCATAATTTGATGGTTTCCCCTTCAGTATTGGGTAGTGGGTTACTTGATTAGCGCAAGCGAAATCAATTAACCTACTGCTAGTTGTTACTTATAATTTGACAGTTGCGCGATTTGCCTGGCCTTCACTGTATAGTGTAAAATGGCATTTGGCTATCAATTTTCCTAAACTGGAAAGGATGGTTACCAAACTGTTACGGGGGGTGTGCATGGTAGAAGTCACGTCCAGTATCTTCATCACCGGGAGGTCTATCTGTGGGACACCTGGTAGCACTATCGACTATGGTCAAACTTGCTCCCAGCCCCATAGAGAAAACCTAAGTTTTCACACAGAGATCGTTATTGAAGGCCAATAACACCCTTTTATCTTCATCTTAGGCGTATACATGGTAGAAGCTACTGATCACTTCACTTCACATGAAGGCTGAATCTGAATTCGGTTGCTAGGAGCTGGAGTCTACAAGCAGATTCAAAGGGCTTGTTCACTCACTAGTTGGTTATTAGATGGAAGCGCCATTCTTTAAGCCCTGGACGCCGAGTCCACATGCATCGGCTGGCATGATATTTTCCGGACTACCACATGTTCGGTTGCATTAAAGGCATTGTCTGTATGAGGTAGCACCATTATTACAATTTTAGAGTGGTCTAGTGAGTTTGTTCTCACAATCATCCAGCTTCAGTAGTATACCTTTGTCACATGTCTTCACGAGGGTGTTAGTATTTTGGTCCTTTGGCATAAGAACTTTTTAGCCAAGGGATATGCGTTGTGATTTTCTTTATAAATGGGTTTGTGGAAATGTGCACATTCCCATTGACACTCAGGGTTTCTTTTTATTTACCTATACTTTAGACGATAGACCGACAACTCTATTTCACCATCTTCGTTTGATTTATGGCATGGTATTCTGGACATCTTTCTTCAACAGTGTAGTCTTATGTTCCTACTCTTGCTTGTAGCAGAAAGAATAATGTCGTTCCTTGCTATATGTGTCATTGAGCAAAGCAGACTAGAAATAGTTTTCCTTTGAATTCATCTAAAGCCAATACTTTGTTTGAATTAGTGAATTGTGATATTTGAGAGCCTTATAGCTCACCATCTACTAGTGGAGAATTTTATTTTTTAACTATTTTAATTTATTTTTATCAAGTTGTTTGGGTTTATTTACTAGTTGCTAAGTCTAAGGTAGCTTCTAGACTTAAGAAATTTTGTGCTTTAATTAACACTATCACAGGAACACACCCCCCCCCCCCTCTAGCACTAGTTTTTTCTTTTTCTACCACCAATTATTTTGTAAGAAAAAACCGGTGCCTAAGTACCCGGTGAAATAGTTTCACCAGTTTTTAAAAAATTGGTGTTTATTATGCACTGATTTTTTTAGCACCAATTTTTAAAAACTAGTGCTAAAATTTTTAAGGGGATTTGAAAAGTACCCTTCCTCTATAAGCAGTTGCGGGCAGCTACCTTCAGAGGAAGGGAAACCTCTATAAGCAGCCTCGCGTAGCTGCTTTCAGAGGAAGGGAAAAAAGCCCAACATTAATAATTTAGTAGGGCATTAATTTAAAAATCATAATAATGGTGAAAAAAATAGTACAAATTATATTAAATAAAAAAAATTATGTTCTAACTCAGAAATATATGCTACAAGCTTATCGGGTTCCACTAAATCTACCTGAACTCAACTACAAACTTATCGGGCTTGACATCTTTCTCCGATGCTTCCATTTTCTCCATCCACTATGAATATACCAACTCCAAGAATGTCCTCCAGAATTATTGGTGGTATGATCCATGTAAAATATTGGACAGTAGTGCATGACATATAATCAACACTATTATCGCAATGTAACATTAATAGTAATAATCCAGAAGAAATGGATCATTGAGCATCATGCAATGAGGTAGCACATACATACTCTAGTTAACTATACATAAACACAATCACATGCAATTCTCCAGTTAACTTTAAATAAATAAAGTCTATTTTAGGTATGGCAACACCCAATGAAAGCTAATTCTTCTCTACTAAGCATGTAAACAGAACCTAACTAACCAAGAAGCATTGGGGAGTCCACAAATAACTGATAGTGTAGAAATACTCTAAAAAATATATCTACTAGGGAAACATGTTCAACTTATATAAATCACACCACTCAACTTAGAATAATAGCAGCTTGAATGATCACTAATCATTAAAATATTAACCATCACCTGCCAAATAAAATGACAATCTATCTTTTGAAGCATAATACAAACTACATTTTAAAGGAGCGAGACAAAGTCAAACATATTCGCCTCTTAATCACACCAAGTAAAATAACTTCAACATCGTATAATTTGAAACCACACCATTGAAACTAGGCATTTACGGTCATTATAATATGTGCAGCAATGTAAATAAGATTAAGCCCTCATCAATGTTCAGCAATGTTTGTGGACACTGCCCTCACCGCGTCCTTGATTCTCAGGCAAGAAAGGTCTCATTCTTCATATTCTCTATCTAGGTGGCTATGAAATTAGGGCTAGATTTTGTTTATTTAGGGATAGGATTTAACGATTGAGATTCAATGCTTAAAAGAAATTAATGGTTCAGATTAAAACAACACAACAAACCTTTATATTCAGTATTTTATTTTAAAACTATTCATTATTATCATATTATAAATTTATTTCTCATTTTCTCATTTAAATATTAATTCTCTTAAAAATTTAATAAATGCATTTGTGATGACATATAGTCCACTACATATATTTTTTTAAGTATACGTAATTTTAAAAATAATGAAAATTAAATAATAAAAATTTCAAGTTGTTAAATATCAATTACAAGTATCTAACAAAATCACCTCTAACATATTTATGGAAAATTATACTATAGTCCGAAAATTCATTACGAAACTATCCTTCTCTCCAAAATACACTATTTTTTGTTATTCTTGCATAAATCTAGAAATAGAAAATAAATAATATTATTTTGGTGAAATGTTGGAAAGCGCTAGTAAATGTTCTAGAGAAAATTCGAGTTGATTACTTAGAAGTAAGAAAGGGAAATCGAAAAGGATTACAAATATGTTCGTATGCCCAATTGTTGATAAACATCTCGTTATAGACTTGGAAAATACAATGCGGGTGTATAGGGTAACATAACGTTCAAGCGGATTTCAATTTGGAATTACAAGTAAATTTTTTTTTTTGCACTTAGATCTCTCTAAGAAAGTCGGAGTTGTCAAATAACAAAATTGGCGACACCAAAATGTAATTCATTAATGGTGAAAGTCAACATTGTTATTAATGTTTATATGTAAAGTCAATTAAGGTTGATTGTTGATAAGTAAAAGTCAACCTCTTTATAAGTGTATATGTAAAGACAATTAAGGGTTGACCGTTAATTAGTAAAAGTCAACTTTGTTATTAGTGTTTATATGTAAAGTCAATTAAAAGTTGACCGTTGATCAGTAATAGTCAACTCCGTTATTAGTGTGTATATGTAAATTCAAGTAAGTGTTGATTATTGATTAGTTAAAATCAACTTAGTTATTAGTGTTTATATGCAGAAATTCACTTAAAAGTTGACCGTTGATTAGTTAAAGTCACCTTTGTTATTAGTGTGTATATGTAAAGTCAAGTAAGGGTTGATTATTAATTAGTTAAACTCAACTTAGTTATTAGTGTTTATATGCAGAATATCAAGTAAAGGTTGACCGTTGATTAGTTAAAGTCAACTTTGTTATCAGTGTTCATATATATGAAGTTTAGTAAGTGTTGACCATTGATTAGTTAAAATTAACTTAGTTATTAATGTTTATAAGTACAAAGTCAAGTAAGGAGCCAGACATTATTTAGTTAAAGTCACTTTCATTATTAGAGTTTATATATATATAAAGCAAGTAAGGGTTGACCGTTAATTAGTTAAAGTCTACTTAGTTATTTGTGTTTACAAGTAGAAAGTCATGTAAGGGTTGACTTTTGATTAGTTAAATTCAACTTTGTTATTAGTGTTTATATGTAGAAATTCAAGTAAGGGTTGACCGTTAATTAGTTAAACTTAATTTCGTTATCAGTGTTCATATAAATAAAGTCAAATAAGGGTTGATCGTTGATTAGTTAAAATCAACATAGTTACTATTGTTTATAAGTACAAAGTCAAGTAAGGGTCGGTCATTAACTAGTTAAAGCAACTTTCATTATTAGTGTTTATATATATAAAGTCAAGTAAGGGTTAACCGTTGATCAGTTAAAGTCAACTTAGTTATTAGTGTTCATATATATACTAAATCAAGTAAGGATTGAAAGTTTATTAGTTAAAAGTCAACTTTCTTATTACTATTTGTACATAGAGTCAAATAAGGTTGAGCGTTTATTAGTTAAAGTCAATTTTTTTATTCGTATCTACTTATAATAATTCAAATAAGGTTTGACCGTGATTAGTTAAAGATAACTTAGTTATTAATGTGTATATATATAAAGTCAAGTAATTGTTAACCGCTGATTAGTTAAAGTGAAACATTTATATTCTTATTTATACATACTAAGTTAAGCAAGGGGTTCCCATTGATCAGTTAAAGTATTCTTAATTATTAGTGTTTACGTGTAGAAAGTCAAATAAGGGTTAACCTTTGATTAGTTAAAGTCAAACATTTTTATTTGTATTTATATATACTAAATCAATTAAGGGTTGAACGTTCATTAGTTAATGTCAAATATTTTTATTCTTATATATATATATATATACATGGTCAATAAAGGTTGATCGGTGATTAATTTAAGTCAACATAGTTATTAGTTAAAGTCAACAAAAGAAGTGAACAATTTTGAAAGTTAAGAAAAAAAAGAATTTAGCTTAGAGCAGCTGCTCCCAGCCCATGAAATTTCTGGCAACATTTTTTTAAAAAAATTTGGTAAATGTTTTTGAATTTTTTGCGAATTTTTGGAAATTTTTGGTATGTAGCCCCAAACATTTTTTTTAATTTAAAAAAAACGTTTGGAAATTTCATGGGCCAGGAGCAGCTGCGTGCACTCACTACCCATATCACATCTAGGTTTCCCTCCCTGAGGGGTATCAATAGATGCACCAACATGAATCTAGACTACGATGTGTGCCAATTTTAGTGTATCATTCATGCAATTCATAAGCAATTCAAGAACAAGCCAACATAATATCATAATACATAGGTAGATCTAATGAATCTCACAAAACATAAGTCAAATCATGAATATAGATATTATACCCAAGCTATTAAACTACTCCCTAAGCATTGAACCCAAGTATTTCATTGGATTCAATGCCTTTGGGAAAAACAAAAATAAAAAGATGAAAAGAAGAAATTCTAGAGAGAAGAAGAAGCTCATTTCTCTCTCTACCCTACTTCACAAATCCAAAATCTAAACATAAACCATAGTACACATAGGTCCATATATATAGTAATACGGAATTGGGTCTCAAAATAAGCCCAAAATGGGGGGTCAAAAGCCCTAGCAGCCGCAGTGGACACAACTAGTTAAACTGGCACAGTCCGTGCTGGCTAGGGTAATCTCGTGCTGGAGCGGCCTGAGCAGCTTGACATGGGCTGCTGGTCCATACTGGAGCAAGCCACCATTTCTGGCATAGACTGAGACCCTCATGGTGGCACAGGGCAGTCGGCCTAGCACGGGCCACCGGCTAGTCCTCCATTTTGATCATCTAATTTGCACGTCTTGTGTCGTCTGGTGCATATCGTCGATAGGAGGCTCGTTCAGTAAGTGATTTGGCGTAGGCCGTGTCATCCGCCGCACCCTGTGGGTTGGTATTCATATTTCATACTTGAAACGGTGCGGACTATGTGAAATGGTGCGGACTATGTGAAACGGCACAGCCCGTTCCCATACTTAGCCAATTTGGAGTGAAATAGGGTAAAGGACGCTGGCCGCTGAGACGAGCGCGGCCCGTGCTATGCGTTGTAGCACGGACCCCTCCCCCCCTCATTTTGTGAGATGTGCCTCAGTCCGTTCTAACTCCCCAGGCATGGGATGTGCTAGCTGGAGTTCGTGCTGGCACGGCTGAGATCTATGCAGGCTCATCTGGTCACGTGCCTGTCGGTCGCCTGGTTCACATGGTTGATGCATTCCTCCATTTTTGATATTTTTGAACTTCAATCCCGCCTTTTTGGGCTTAATTCTATCTACTACCACATTTTAAAGTTGTAGTCTTCATATCTACTACCACTTGCGAATGGCCTTCAAGTATCTTCTACTGTTCTTGCGAACGGCCTTCTATACAATGATAACAAAATGTTCCCATGCAACCTGCTAATGAGATCATAAATTAAGATCCAGGTGATTGTGATCATGTCCATTATTTCCAATTAAGTCTAAAAAACTCGGGATTTAGACACGAAAACCAAACATGGTCATCCAAACCCTTTGTCGTGTAAACCTAACTAAAAGTAGAAATCTAACAAGTAAAACATGCCAATTATTATGCCGAGTGCATTGGTTAACACTTGCAATAGGGTGCACATCAATCCCCCACAATTAAACCTTTACTCGTCCTTGAGTAAATAAAAACAAGAAAAGGTCTAACTGAAGTGTAGCATGCAAAGATAAGTTAGCCAATGCATTCACCTTATTCCCAAGCTACTCTAATTCCCCTAAAGAAGTAAAAATCTCACAACTCTCACACTCCCCGAAGATGATAAAGAAACCTAACCACCCAAAATATAGGGAAGAAAATGGTAAGAAAATGGTGAGTGTTGAACTAGCTTACTCCCCCAATAGTCCTCCAAAAACAATCCAGGAGTCGTTGCCAAAAAAAAACCACCAAGGAAATCCAACAGGTCCTCAACTTGGTTGTCACTAAGGAAAACTCTAGATTCTCAACTTAGTTACAACCAAGTATGATGCCAAAGAATTATCTACCTAGTTTCTGTTTTCTCTTAATTTCTCTCATTTTGCCTAGGAACCCTTTCGGCTTTTCATTCTAGGTTTAACACATGTTGAGCTTACATTCTCACCTTTTTCTACACGGCCTCTCATTTTTTCCTAGGTTCGTAAACCTATCTGGACCTAGCCTCTCATTTTTACCTAGGCCTTCGGCCTATCCAAACTTTTCCTATTGTTGCCTAAGTTGCCCTTTTCAGTTTCAACCTTCGCCGGGTATATATTTTTTTAATTTTTTAAATGTTTTTTGGTGTAGCACAAAATTCCCTAAAGGTGGGCTTCATACTACATGAAGATAGGAAAAATAAAAAAAATTACACCTTCAAAAAGTTTCCAAACCAACTTCCCCAAAACAAACTACCAAGAGTTCCAAACAAGTCATACCACCAATGTACATCCAAAACATCCCCAAAACAAATCATCATCACAAAAACAAAAACACAAAGGAATCTCAAGATGAAAAACTCCTAAGTGTTTCACTACTCCCTCCCCCACACTTGAACATTGCATTGTCCCCAATGCAATGAAAAATATGAATCATTGGTGAGAAAGAGAGAAGTAGTGAAAAATCACTCATGTGACCCCAAAGTGTCCTTCCTTAAGTGCCTTGTCTCGCGTCTTCTCCTCATTTCTTCACGTCGCATTTCTTGTCTCTCAATGGGAACAACATCACTAAAACCATCAAGCCTTGAGATGTGGAATCTCTCGATCAATTGATAAATGCACTCCTCTTGGACATCCGCCCTCTCATCCACAATAGCAAATTCTTCCTTCACTTTCCTCTCTACGGAGTCCAATCTAGACCCCCAATCTTGCATAGTGCCTTTCATAGAATCTAACCTATTGACAAACTCCTCCAATTGCAACTTCTTTCAACCTACCGCAAGACCGGCCTCTTGCACTAATTAGGTAGAACTCGCAAGTTGTTCCCCAAAAATACACAATTGATCAAAGAATTCCATGGGCAGGTGAGTGTTACTAGGTGGTGCTCTAAACGGAGCCTCACCATCCTTCTCATTAATGTCTATCTTTGGGCTTCATAAAATCCCATAGAAATATTTCTCAAACTGCGAATCGGGTTCTATAAACAATTTCTCCAATAGAGTGTCATGGTTAATAGCGGTGCACTCCGGTTGTGAACGAACCATGAAGTTGCAAATAGTGGTGCCTCCGTATAACCAAATGAATCGGTCATCTGAGGTGGTGGTAGCTATCATTGAAGCACAAGCTACCTTATCTATGGTGTAGCGTATCCTCGAATGACCAAAATTCGCCAATGAAAATTGAGTAGGAGCTTTATGGCCCAAGTGTTGAGCCAAGATCCCTACCATGTCTCCCATTTAGATCTTTCCATCTTTCTTGTTTCTCGTTGTCAAACACTCTTGCACAAAAGTTTCCACCATGTTGGGGTAAAAATTCCCCTCAGGAGTCATTGCCTAAAGGACATGAACATCCAAACTTGGGCATTGGAAAAGCTCCTTGTGACAAAATATGCCTATGGACAAAAGTCGCTACACATTACGCAATGTCGGGTGAACAATGGCAGTGCTTTTGCACATATGCTTCCTCTCCATGCCCAATAGGATTCTCTAAAAGTAGCCAAGTGAAAATGGAAGCCCTTGTTGGTTCTTCATTGGAACATCCTTCCCATACCTCCACCCTAAAGCTTGGGTAATATCCTGATGAGACATAGTGTATTCCTCGTCGTCCAAATGGAAGTGGATGACTCTTCTTCCTTCCGGCCACATCCGTCTCTTGCTCCAGTGCATCCAAGAATTCCAATGTCCACTGAATATACGTCTTGGAATGCTTGTCCAAGAAATCCTCTAGGCCTATCCAACTGAGTAGGTAACTGACTGGCTTAAGTAGACCTGGAGCTCTCAATGTCTCTTTGCAAGAAAACTTTGTCTCAAGAATGTTCCCCTTTGGACTATTTAGGTACCTCCACCTACACGCCACACTCCTAGAGATCTTGGTTAAACCTATGAATTCCTCAACAACGAATGAGGGATTAGGAAGGTGGGGACACGTTTGCTCCTTACTTCCAACCTTGGAAACTTCTTCCCATTGTCACCACGGGAAGTTGCTCCTTTCTCTGACCTATTCCTTTTCGAAGGCATCATATCACAACAAGGAGAACGTGATACTGCAATGATACACAAGGGCATGCATATAATATCATTCAAAAAGAACATTCTTCCTAAATAGCATATTCATTCCAAATCTTTTTTTCTAAACATAAAGGTTATTCAATCAAGAACCATACTCTTTGAACAATGAACTCATGGAAAATCATAACAACCCATTAGAAAGATCACAATACATAATCATTCTTCCTAAATCACCACAACCAATGAAGATCATATCATCAAAGCACAAAAGGACATCAATCCACCAATACTTACTTCAACACAAGATCATTCAGATAACTCAAACAACTTCTCAAAAATATACTCACTTCCAAGATTCAAGCTTCACATAACATCAATACAATGCTAAACAAACAAAGTAAACATGAAGTTCAAAGGATTGCCCGGAATTTGAAGCTAAGAGCCAAGATTCACACAAGAAGAAGCAAAAATGCTATTTTTTTTAATAGAAAAGCTCCAATTTTTTTAGTTTAACCAGAGAGTGTGTGAGTGTTTTTGAAAAGCTTGAATGTGCTAAATGATTCAAATAGGTGGGAGAATGTACCAAGAATCTTTTAGGAAAAAGAGTGATTTCAGGAGAGATACAATTGAGATAAGAATGACATTTTTGAAAATTGCAAAATTTAGGGGATAAAAGTACCAATTAATTAGTTCCCGACCTTTTTTTTGAAAAACGGTGTCACCCAAACAAGCCATATTTCCTTCCAATAAAATCATGAGACTAAAGCTCAAATTTACCAATCAACAAGAGTTTCATCTTAAAATCGTCATCACACAAAAAAACATGCAAAATTTTTCCACGAAAAATCATGAAAACACAAACAAAAAGAGACACTGTATTTTTATTGTCTTTCTCACGACTTATTTCTTTTTCATGCATTTCAATTGAAAGAACCTACCGTTGGGTCTTCGGAGTTGCCATTGGCAACTCCACCCACGTTTACATCACTATAGAGAGATCTCCACAACGTTCCACCCTTACCTTTGAGTGCTTTGCCTGCCTTAGAGAGTGAATTCACATTTCTAGCCAATGTTGAGTCCTTAGCCATTTCCTTGGGCTTAGGAGGTGGTCGGGGGAGTTTTTTGTCCTCGTCACTCTCTCTTAAATTCTGCATATTAGTGAGAATAGAATAATATTCCGACACGGACATATCATCATTAGAATTATGCAATGTATAGGACTCATCATTGATGGCATCATTACCAAGGAATTCATCAAGGCATTCTTTTTCATTAGTCATGAAAAAAGTGTCAAATTGATGATGATCATCAATCAAGGTTACGCCTTTGAACACAAAAGATGAGTTAGATGAATCATGCCTAGACTTATAGATATTAAACCCCACCTCAGCAATCTCATCCTCAACGGTTTGCATTCCCAAGTGGACATCGATCTTCGTCCTTAACGTTTTGGGAAATGGTCTCCAAAATAGTATTAGAGGTTCACTTCCATCGTGCATCACATCAAGGAAATAAAAGTCCATTGGAAACACCAATTTGCCCACTCAAACCATCACGTCCTTTACTAACCCTCGAGGGCTAGTTTGGGAGTAATTGGCAATTTGGGCAATTGCCCAGTGTCCCTAAGTTCACCTATATCTAAGCGTTCATAAAGACTTTATGGAATCACATTAATAGATGCTCCTAAGTCGATCATGGAATTTTCAACTAACTTCCCACCTAAGGAGATAGGAATAGAAAACATCCTGGGGTCGTCGTATTTTTTAGGAAAATTCTTATAGTTCAATACGGTGACTCCCCTCCGCTTTCAAGTGTCCTACCTTCCTAGTTGGTTTAATTTTCTTTTTAGTGCATGCAACTTTCAAGAATTTAGCATATGATGGAGCATGTTCAATCAACTCTAGGATCGGAATGGTTACCTTAACCTTTTTGAAGACTTTACGGATGTTTGCATCATTTTCCGCCACCTTCAGATTCCCCCTAGGTACACTTGGAAATGGTGGTGGAAGGGTACTCTTTCCTCGGTTGGTGGGAGCTCTTTGGAGGGATTCTTCTCGACAGTGATCTCACGCTCCTCAAAATTGGTCTTGTTGGATTCCAAAATCCGATCATGTTCTTGCAATACTTTCTTCTCGGGTTCACTCACTTCCTTCCACTCCATAACTTTAAAGTGCGTACATTTCTTAGATTGACCTCCGATTAGGAAGGATGTTTTCCGAACTCCTTGGCCTCAAGTCGGATTGCCAAGGTTGTGAGTTTCCTGATATGAATTCTAGATTCTTGTTGCTCGAAAAGGCCCTAGTCCAAGATCTTCAATCTCACGCCTTGTTTGCTTCGTTAACACATCATAATTCTTTGCTAATTGGCCAATGGCATCCAAGATTTCTTCTCGATCTAACTTGTAGAGTGAAGTGTGATTGTTGGATGGCCCTTCACCCCTTGGATATGGTTGAGGTGGAGGTTGTCCGCCTCGGTACCCTTGAGCTTGATTTTCCTCCCACCAATGGAAGTTGGAATAGTCATGGTAATGTAGGGTTCTTTCCTTACATCTCCTTGGTTCCCTCAGAACCCTTATTGTTGTTGCCTCCTAATGAATTGTTACATATTCCCATTGTTGAAATCCAATGCTTTTGCCTCTTCCAAGTCTTGCGTCATTTGTGGACAAGCATGGGTGTGATGGTCAAGATTGCATAAGCCACAAACCATGACTTGGTGAACCTTCCCTTTCAAAAGTTCCTTTATCATTGAAGCAAGAGTTTGGACTTGCTCCTCTAGTTTGGGAGATTGAGTTAGTTCATCCAAAGTTTTCACCCTCGACCTCATACCAAATTGTCTCAGCCCATTACCATCTCTTCAAAAAGTGCCATAGCATCTTTTGGAACTTGTTGGAAATTGAGCCATTGCACGTGACATTCACCATCCTCATGTTCTCATTTCACAACCCCTCAAAGAAATAGTAAACCAAGTTCCCTTCCTTGAACGGGTGATAAGGACAGCTAGTCAGCAGTCTTTTGAATATGTCCAGTACTCGTACAAGGACTCGTTGGCATTCTTAGTGATGTTCGACAACTGCTTCTTCAATCCCGCAGACTTGGAGGCTGGAAAGTACTTCTAGAGAAATCGCCTTTTCATGTCCATTAATGAGGTGATACATCTTAGAGGGAGGTAATACAACCAATCTTTTGCGGTGTCTTGAAGTGAGAAAGGGAATGCCCACAAGTTGTAGTCGTCCTTTGAGACTCCATGAGGCTTCATGTTCATGCACAAATGAGGAAATTCTAAAAGGTGCTTGTTCGGGTCCTCCTCGGATGACCCATGGAAAGTTGGGAGATAGTGTATCATCCCACTCTTCAGCTCACAGTTGACATTCGGTGGCAACGGGGGAAAGGTGATGCAAAGAGGCTGGTTCTCTAGATTTGAAGCCATAAGCTCCCTCAACATGCAGTTGTCTTCCGCCATCTCAACTAGTTCCTGTACTACTAAAGTCCATTCAGGTGGAATCCCGAGTCTAGTTCTCCTTCTCCTCCTTCTCCTACTATCATCATACTCTGTTAGATAATGTAAAGTTCCTAAGTTTATGGCACGGGTTTGTACCATAAACTAGGAGCAAAACAATACCCAATAAAAAATGACACTAGCAAAAAGATTAGAAGTACCAAGATCACTATCACAAAGGCTCAACAACAAAAACCAACAAAACAAAAATAAAGACAAATAACACTAACTACTCAACTAACGTCCTATGAAAGTTAACAATTAAACTTTTAACCTAGCATCCCCGGTAACGGTGCTAAAATTTGACTCACCTCCACTTGGGGTAGTTAAGTTGTAGATAAATAACTCTAGTGGAAAGCGTTCAAAGATAAAGATTTGTATTCTACTCCCAAACTCACTACCAAGCTGCCTATGTGGTAGTTAGTTGCAAGACCTGGTTTGTCTATATAGATGCTAGGTATTTAATAGCCAACTACACACAACCACGTATGGGTTGTCAATCCGTCTATGTACTATGAATAGCTAAGTATTGCAAAATGGGGGTTTTGGGGGGTTTTAATTAAAAACTACGAGCATAAGAAATAATACAAGGGAAAACTGTATATGCAAGTACTTAGGGGATATTTGCATAACATGGTTGACTAAATATTTTGATCCTTGATTCCATCACATACAAGACATCAAAACCTATTCTAGTTTGCACAACACGTGGTCTGGTCGATGGTCAACACTTCTCCATACGAGTCACATAGGGTGCTCTTTCAATCTTCCATCGGCACGCCTCTGTAATTAGGGAAGTGCAACATTGGCCCTGCTATTGTGCAGATCTGTTTCTCCCCTATATGATTACATCTCGGGCACTACACCATGAATGCTCTATCCTTAGGCCTACATAGGCAAAGGATATTTCAAAGGCTCTAGGGTTTCTAAACCCTATTTAGCTACCAAACGTTATCTCTACCCATTACCCTTCAGGCCAACTTGTCGGCTAAGACTAGTGTGCTACCATTGTAGCGGAAAAACTAAGAAAAGACCTACATGCACACACCCACATGGACCTAGACCCTGCTACCCATATCACATCTAGGTTTCCCTCCTCGGGGGGTATCAAAGATGCACCAACATGAATGTAAACTATGGTGTGTGCCAATCTTAGTGTATCATTGGGAGGCCATTGCCGTACCTCTCAAAGTTAATATTTATAAGCCCTAAATGCTTACTATCTACAACTAAGTAGATAGCGGCAAGTCCGGGTTGTCCATGAAGAAGAGGGATCTTCCTAAGCGTTTAGGCACAAAAGGTTGATATTAGGCTAGAAGTAGATATATGTACACATATAAAAGTGAGTAAAAAAGGGGGTTTTGGTTGTTTGGTGGTCCTAAGTTATGAAATTAAAAAGATAAGATAACTAGCAAGGTTAAGTAACTAGGCTAATCATCAAACAAAACTAAGAAAAAGGGGTTTAAAACTACAAAGATAAAGCCTTGGGGGCAATTGATATCCACTTCCAAACCTAATGTAGATCATTGAACCATTCACTCATTCTATCACATTCATTACTTGACTTAACATTAACATACTTATCTAGCAAGAATCACAACACGTTATGCACAAGAAGTTCTAAGTTCATGTTCATAGATTTTCATGCAAAGGAGCTAAGGAATTCGTCACTTTCCTAACACCCGAACACTTCAATCATAAAAACACTTCCTATTCTCAAACAACCCATGGCATAAATGAAGTGAAACATAGCATCAAGAATACATAAATGCTGAATAATAAAGGCTTCAAGAACGAGTGAAACAATCTATTCACTATTTCAACTACTTGTTGTGAAGATAAATCTTCTATCCTTCTTAGATAGTAGTTTGCAAGAGTGAATTCGACATCTCTTGTCAAACCTCACCAATGACTCCCTTAGGACTAAGAGTATCCCATTGGTGGCATTTAGCACGAAGAATCAACAAGCTTGGCAACACTTATAAATACTACACCGTATCTAAGCATTAAACCAATTCATGCATTTACACAAGATTAGTCAAGAACGATCGACATTCATAGACTTCTCTCATTTGCTACCTAAAACAAACATGGCAACGATTTCGACATCATCACATTCATCTAGCAATTATCAACACACCAACATCATTTAAGAAGCTCTAACTCATGCTCTTGGGTTCCACATTAAAAGAGGGAAGAATTAGTTACTTTCTCCCAACCCTAACAAGTAATCACACAAGCAATTCATATACTCAAGCTTCCAACAACATCAATGCAATTAGCAATTCACATTCAAAGCTCAATAAATGCACAATAGCAAAAACACCAAATAGATAGATATAATGGTTCTTACTACATAGAAAGGGAAGCTTCAATCCTTTGCTCCCAATATAAAACTAAGCTAGAGAACTAAAAGACATAATTACACTACAAAAAATAATAAAAGAAAGAGGAGAAAACCTAGGGTTTCTAAGCCCAAAAACGCAGAAGAAGGAGCTGGGCAAAAGCTGCTGAAGAGGGGAAGATAAGGGGAGTATTTATAGCACAAAAATCAAGAAGAAATTCAGACCACTCGTCCGTCGCGAGTTGCAACGTGCTCGCGATGGCCTCGCAACGAACCATCGCGAGTCACGACGGTATCGCGACAAACGCAAATTTCAGCATTGTCTCTTCTTTCTCTTTTATATCTCATATCCTTCTCTTCTCTTCATTTCTTCAATTCTTCATATCTTCAAAAAGCTCAAATCCAAGTCTTCAAATCTTCAAAGATATTCTTCAAAGTCTTCAAACAAATTACCTTGTGACACAAAATTCTCTAAAAAGTGATAAAAATGCAAAAGTCGCTTTTAGCCCTCCTTAGATAATTTCAAGGCAAAATGTCACATTTAGAGCACAAAAGTGTACAAAAGTTAATCCCAAATCCCTAATATAACCGTATAAAATGGGCACATCAATCATTCATGTAATTCATAAGTAATTCAAGAACAAACCAACATAATATCATAAACACATAGAAATAGGTAGAAATAATGAATCTCACAAAACATAAGTCAAATCATGAATACAAATATTTTCCCCAGGCTATTAAACTACTCCCTAAGCATTGAACTCAAGAATTTCATTGGATTCAATGCCTTTGGGTGAAGCAAAAATGAAAAGATGAAAAGAAAAAATTCTAAAGAGAATGTGGAGCTCTTTTCTCTCTCTACCTAACTTGAGAAATCTAAAATATGAACATAAAACATAAACCCTAGTACACATAGGTCCATATATATAGTATTAGGAAATAGAGCCTAAAAATAGGCCCAAAATGGGGTCAAAAACCCTAGCAGCTGCAGAAGACACAACTAGAGTACACCGGCACGGTCCGTGCCAGCTAGGGTAGCCTTGTGCTAGTATGGCCTGCGTGACTTGGCATGGGCCGCTGGTACGTGCATGTGTGGGTCGCCATGTTTGGCACAAACCGAGGCCCTCGTGCTGGAATGAGATGCTTGGCCTGGCATGGGACACCAGTTGGTCATCCATTTTGATCTTCTGACTTGCACATCTCGTGTCGTTAAGCGCAACCTATTGGCTAGAGGCTAGTTTTGATCAGTAATTTAGCGTAGGTCGTGTCATCCGTCGCACCCCATTGGCTGGTGTTCACATTTTATACTTGTAACAGCGTGTACTATTTGAAATGGCATGGTCCATTCCCATACATAACCAATTTGGAGTGAAACGGAGTAAAAAGGACGCTAGCCGCTGAAACGGGCACTGTCTGTGCTATGCGCTGTGGCATGAACCCCCACCCCCCTCCCCTCGTGAAGTTGGCTATGGAACTATCTATGCTAGCTCCCCAGGCATAGGTTGTGCTAGTTGGAGTCCATGTTGACGCGACAGAGATTCGTGTCGGTGCATCTTGTCTCGTGCTGGCGCGTCTAGTCACGTTATTGCTGGTCGGCTGGTTCACCCGGTTGACGCCTTCCTCCATTTTTCACCTTTTTGAAATTCAATCTTTCCTTTCTTTCCTCAATTACATCTACTACCACATTTCAAATCCGTGACCTACATATCTACTACCATTCTTGCAAATGGCCTTCAAGTATCTTCAACTGTTCTTGTGAACGACCTTCTATACACTGATGATGAAATCCACGAACAACCTACTAATGAGGTCATAAATTAAGATCTAGGTGCTCATGAACACAATGTGTGCTTTAGTTCCAATTAAGTCTACAAAACTTGGGATTTAGACATGAAAACCAAACATGGTCGTCTAAACCCTTTGTCGTGTAAACCTAACTAAAATTAGCAATCCAACAAGTAAAATTGTCAATTATTATGCCAAATGTATTGGTCCATGCATGCAATATGGTGCACATCATTGAGCTCACGCATTGAAATATACTAAATGTTGCTCATGCCTTGCGTTCCAGGTTAATTTTTCGGTTGAATTTTGTGAAAAATGTGTTCTTACTGTTGTATTTTTTTATCAATCAGACTTCAACTCCTCAAATTAATGGTCTCACGCCACTCCAAGTCATTCATGGTCGTGCTCTAAATTACTGAATGCTTCATTTCCTTGGTTACCTGTGTTATGCCTCTCGCATTCCTAGACACTGTGAAAAGCTAGCTCTAAGAAACCGCAAATGTATCTTTATTGGTTATACTGCTGGCAAGAAAGGTATTGTATGTATGACTTGGAATCATGCAATTTCTTTAATAGTTTAGATGTTGAATTGGATGTTGATCAAATTTTTGTCCGATGCGCCACCTACTGTACCCAACAATTCTTCTTCACCAACTCCTGTTGAACCAGTGCCATCGAGCTCCAACGCTGCACCACCACAGCCAGACAATGATGCCGCACCTACTCTGCCACACATCGGAGTCCCACTACTAGCTCATGACAATGCACTGTTGGCCGTAGAGGTTGCGCCTCCTACCTCAGCCGTTATGCCAATACACGCGCCACCTCGGGAGCTGCTTGAGCCACCTACTATGCAGCATGTGCCTGCTTATCTATTTGATTCATGGTCTTCTGAGCTCCCTATTCACCAAACTACCCGTGAGCATCACACCTCGACTTATCTGAATTGCTATGTCTGCTTCCTGTCTTCTTCTGAAACCCCCCCCCCTGCTTCATTCACTTTTTCATTATCACTATCCTCCGATGTAATCCATCTTTTAACTAATCACGTAAATTGCAATAAATTTCTAGCTTCACATGCTAGATTTTTTGGGGCAGTAACTTCCAGCAAAAATCCTACCACTTATTCTAAGGCTTCCAAGGATGTGTATTGTGTGAAGTCATGCAGGCGAACTCAATGCCCTTGAACGAAATCATAGATGGACCATGGTTTCACTTCCTCCAGACAAGACTGATATTGGTTGTAACTGGGTTTTCTATACAACCTATAAGTTTGATAGTACGATTAAACGTCACAAGGCTCATATCATGGTTCTTGAAAATCACTAGATTGAAGTACTAATTATATAGAAACCTTTGCTCTTGTTCCTAAGATAAGCTCAGTCCGGATATTTTTGTCTGTTGTAGTCATCCGTTGTTGGGAGCTTCATTAGGTGGTTATTTAAATGCTTTTCTACAAGGGTGATCTTGATAAGGAATTCTATATGTGGCCTCCCTTTGGCTCTTCTGCACCTCTCGGGCTCACTGTAAACTTCAGAAATCTCTTTACAGCTTATGACAGGCACGTCAAAATTGGTTTTCTAAGTGGGTTGTTGCTCTTCGTGTTTTTGGTTTCGGAAAGAGTAAGGAAGATAACTCTTTTTTTCCTACCTACGAGTTTCAGTTTCCTTACATGTTCTTGTTAATATGGATGATTTAGTGATTATTACTAGTTCTTTGTTGCTTTTTATCTGAGTTCAAGGAATACTTGAGCTCCTATTTTCACATTAAGGATCTTGGTCATCTCAAGTATTTCTTGGATTAAAATTGCTTGGTGACCGAATGAGATGATTATGTCTCAACGGATATATGTCTTTGATATTATATCCAATGTTTGTTTATTGGCTATCAAACCAGTTGATTTTCCGATAGAGCAACAACACGACCTTGCGAACATGGAGGGTCCCCTTTACCATAATCCTGAATAGTAGCGTCATCTTGTTGGTCGGCTGATTTATCTCACCATTATCCATCCTAAACTCAGCTACTATGTTCATACTGTGCTCAGTTTATGCAGTCTCCTTATGTCCCTCACTGGCATGCTGCTTTGCAGGTGTTAAATTACTTAAAAAGTCACCCAGGTCAGGGCCTATTTCTCCCTTCTCGTTATTCTTTATAATGGACTGCTTATTGTGATTTCGACTGGACCACATATCCCATTTCCCGACACTCTCTTTCTGGATATTTGTGATGCTTGGTGATTCTCTGGTTTCATGGAAGACAAAGAAACAACCTATGGTTTCTCGTTCTTCTACTGAAACTGAGTATCGTGCTATATTTTTGACTTGTTGTGAGCTGCTTTGGCTTAAATCTATTCATCGAGATTTTGGTGTTGGATATTTGATGCACATGCATCTTTTTTTGCGATACTTAATCATCCTTGCATAATGCTGCTAATCTTGTCTCTCATGAACGTGTTAAGTATATTGTGGTAGATTGTCATTTAGTATGTGTTGTGTAGTCCAGTGATATTGTTACACATCATATTCGCACTATTGATCAACTAGTGGATTTATTTACCAAAGATCATGGGTGGAATCAATTTCAGGCATTACTTGGCAAGCTGGACATTATCAATCTACATAGTCCAATTTGAGGAGTGTTAAGAAATAGCAATATTTTGTGAATATTACTTCTGTATATATTAGAATTATTTTCCTTTTATAGTTCTGTATGTGTCACTTATATGTCCAATAAATCGTAACCCCAATGACGAATACAATGACAACTTTATTTTGTACAATAATCATCAACCAGTTAAAGGGAGAATTTCTCCAAAAACAAAAACTACATAGAGGGAGAAAGCATTTAATGTTGTTAAAAAGTGGATTATTTCCCTTTAAAAAAAAAGAAGAATTCGTTAAAAAGTAACGTCATGAATTGAACTAACCAATTGTCTTAAACCAAAAAATGGTTGGAGGGAAGTGACCAACCATCACCATAAACAACTCTAGCAACTCTTGCATTCGGTAGCAGATACTTTATTGCATTTTCCTGTTTATATATTTCAATTTTCTTAGAAAAATATATTTAAAATTGATTGTAAGCTGGTGGATTTTTCAAATTTGTGTTATCGGTTGAATCAATGTTTCAAATTTGTGTAACATGGATTTTTCAAATTGATTGTAAGGGCCATATTCCTATTTATCATGCTCAAAGGTTCAGCATTCAACCCAAAGATGACCAAACCCTATAACTATGAAATGAGGAAAAAGTCATCAGAAAAGGTAAGTTTTCTACAGCCTCGTGGCACTGTAGCATCACCATCTTTACACTCCTTTGATCAGATCTGACTAGGACATTGGGGCGGGCGCGGCAACGCACCGCCCTGAGTGACCTGTGCTCTTTTACAAGTACCTATCTACGTCAGTATCATCCCGGAAGAAGGCCAGAACAGAGGTCATATCAGAGCTCTCATAACAGTTCTGACAAGCTCAGGATAGCCAGCTACAAACAAGCCCATAAGAATTTTTGGCATTAACATTGATGCTGGGGATCCAACATCAAGGCCCTCACACAGCTCGAACAGATACTGGTCTAACAATGTATTTCCACAACTAAGCAAATATTTGCTCATACAATCAATTGTTTTCATTTTTAAAGGGGAAGAATACACCCATTCTCCATACCCAAATGTTCACCTTTTTTTAGAAAAGAAAAAAAAGGGCAGCACAGCGACTCAACAGAATGGAAAAGAGGGGAGAGTCGACTCAGCAAGTAAGGAAGAAGAGCAGACCCGGTCTAGCCATCGATTCAACTCAGCTGGTGTCTGAAAGTAAGCTGGCCCAGTCAGTCAAGCGAGTCAACTCAACTCAGCAAGCCGACTCGGCCTAACCCAGCAAGTTGACTCAGTGACCAAGTCAAGTGAGTTGACCTGTTAAGGAATTAGAATATAACTTGTAATTGTATTTATATTCTATTACCTTTTCCTAGCTTGTATAGGTATCATGTACTACTATATAATGTATCCTGAGTTCATGAATAAACACACATTATTACCCTTATTTTCTACATGGTATCAGAGCCTAAATTTCTGAAACCTTAAAATAAAATTCTGCTGCCATTTTCCCGATCCGGACTACCTTTCAAAAAAAATCTCTTTACCGCCGTCGATTCCATCCGCCACCGCTTCTGCTGCTGATCTGAGATTACGCCTCCGTCTCCGGTAGCGCCTCAGTAGCCTCTGTCTCCAGTGGCACCATCCTCTGTCTCCGCCGACGTCTCCAGCAAACCGATTTTATCTCTGTCGTCGGTCTTTACCCGTCGCCATCCTCGTCGCCTCTGTCTCTGCCTTCGATCTCTGCCAGGCCGTCGATACCATCATTTTCCATTGCCGTTCTGGTCACGCTTGTTGCAGATCGGTCGCAGATCGGTGTCTCTGCTGACGTTTCAAGCCAGGAAGAAAGGCGCGCGTGAGATTCACTCGTGTGACTATCATAAGCGCGTGAACTCACGCGCGGTTGAACCACACGCGGCCACCCTCCAGCGGCATGTGTTTCCACGCGCAGTACATGGAAGTGAGCTGCCTTGTTGTTCCTGCAGCTTGCTTGATTGCTTTATCCTTTTGACTGATATTTACTTGGACACTATTTATTTTGTTTATTGATCAAAATAAATTGTGTTATGGCTATTTTCGCCGGCATAGTGACGTCACTGCATGGGTTTGTGGTGGCCGCCTCCTCTGGCTTACCTACACGATCTGATTTTGGTCCTGCTCTGTCTGATGACCAATGGAGTGAGACCATACATTTATTTAATCAGTTTGATTCGTTATCTGACCATGGGTCAGGTAAGCCTACTTTACCTTGGATTCTTAATTCAGGAGCCTCATATCACATGACTGGTAACAAAGGTTCTCTTACTGATATTACTACTGCTACCAATACTGTAAATGTCATACTGCCTGATAGATCTGTGTCGTCTGCTACACAATATGGGTCTATTTGTTTTGGTGATGTGACCCTTACTCATGTGCTCTACATACCAACTTTGCGATGCAATTTATTATCATGTTCTAGATTGTTATCTGCCTTAAAATGTCTAGCTTTGTTTACTGAAAATTATTGCATTTTACAGAAAATCAGTACGGGGATTGTGATTGGCGTGGGTGAACAGAAAGGGGGGTTTATTAGCTTAGTCTGTTGGATACTCGCATTCATCCTCATATCCTGCAATCTATTCCGACAGTTGCTTTGGTTTCTTCATCTGATTTATGGCATCAGCGTTTTGGTCATCCATCATCTACGGTGTTGTCTTCTATTCCTACTCTTGATTTTAGCACCAATAATACTACTATACCTTGCTCTGTATGTTATAGAGCAAAACAGACTAGACAAAGTTTTTCATTGAGTTCTACAAATGCTACTGCATTATTTCAATCAGTACATTGTGATGTTTGGGGACCTTATCGAACTTCATCCTCTAGTGGTGCATTTTATTTTTTGACAATCGTAGATGATTATTCCTGAGTTGTTTGGGATTATTTGTTAGTAGCTAAATCTGAAGTAGCTTCTAGATTTTTAGAATTTAGTGCCTTAGTCAAGAACCAGTGGGGAAGAACAATTCAACGAGTTCGGGCTGATAACGGCACTGAATTTTTGCCGCTCCAGTCTCACTTTACTGCATCTGGGATCATTTTTGAGACATCTATGGTTGATACTCCGCAACAGAATGGTCGAGTTGAAAGAAAGCATCGTTATTTACTAAATGTGGCGCGTGCTTTACATTTTCAAGCCAATCTTCCTATTGAATTTTGGGGAGAATGTGTTCTTACTGCTGCCTACCTGATCAACCGAACCCTGACTCTGCTTCTCAACGGTCGTACTCCCTTTGAGTTACTCTATAGCCAGGCACCCAATTACTCTTCTCTACGGGTTTTTGGATGCTTGTGTTTTGCTGCCCGTGTTCCCAGATACCGTGACAAGTTTGCACCAAGAAGTCGGCGGTGTTTGTTCCTTGGTTATCCTGCCGGAAAAAAGTTTATCGTCTTCTCGACTTGGAATCTCGAGTGATGTTTAATACCCGGGATGCTGATTTCTTTGAAGACCAGTTCCCGTACTCTGCTTCATCCGATGAACCTGGCGACACCACCACAACATTGTTGGAATCCTCCTCCTTCTCACCCGAGCCGCACGAATTTTTCGATCCACCTTCTAAAGCTGATCAACCATAGCCGATCAACGTCGGCTTTCCGATTCCGGCAGCTGTTTTACCGATCACCGCCGGCCATTCACCGTCGGTCGATGCCGACCAATCAACGTCGGTGGGTCAATACGGGTCAACATCGATGGGTCAATGCCAGTCAACATCGATCAATGCCATCGATTCTCTAATAACAGTCACCGACCAACTCCCAGTGGTCATCTCTGACATCACGACACCGGCATCCATCGGCCGTGCTCTGCCGCCCGACGCCGATTCATCTTTACCAGCCGCCGCTGGTCTACCTACACCGTCCGTCGCCGGTACTTCTCCGCCAGTTACCGTCGATCCACCTTCTACCAGACAGAGTGTTCGATCTCGTCGTCCAGCGTCGTATTTGGCAGATTATGATTGTGATGATTATGCTTGTGCTCTTACTACTGAAGACCCCCCCCCCCCCTTTCGACTACGTTCCCTCATGCGTCATCACTTTCCTCAGGTGTTCTCTACCCTCTTACTGATTATGTAAATTGTGATAATTTTTCTAGTATGCATTCTAGATTTTTGGGTGTTGTAACTTCTAGTGCAGATCCCACAACTTACTCTGAGGCTCCCGTCATTCTCATTGGCGAGATGCTATGGTTGAGGAACTTACTGCACTGGAGCGAAATCAGACATGGACTTTGTCTCCTTTGCCTGCGCACAAGAAGGCTATTGGATGCAAATGGGTTTACCGGACAAAGTTTCGGTCAGATGGTACTATTGAACGTCATAAGGCGTGCCTAGTGGTTCTTAGGAATCGCCAGGTTGAAGGAATTGATTACACTGAGACTTTTGCTCCGGTTGCGAAGATGAGTTCTGTTCGTTTGTTTCTGTCAGTTGCAGTCATTCGTGGTTAGGAACTACATCAGATGGATGTTCATAATACCTTCCTTCATGGTGATTTGCATGAGGAAGTGTTCATGCGTCCTCCACCTGGCTACGCTGTACTGCCTGGTCAGGTCTGTCGCCTTCAGGAATCTCTTTATGGTCTTTGACAGGCTCCTAGAAATTGGTTTGCTAAACTGGCTCAGGCTTTTCGAGCATTTGGATTTGTTCAGAGTAAGGCCGATTACTCTTTGTTTGTCTTTTCTCGTGGATTAGTTTTTTTACATGTTCTAGTTTACGTGGATGATTTGGTTATTGCTGGTAGTTCTTCTTCGCACATCTCTGAGTTCAAGAAATACGTAGGTTCTTGTTTCCATATGAAGGATCTTGGTCTGCTTAAGTATTTTTTGGGCATAGAGATTGCTAGAAGACCGGAGGGGATATTCCTTTCGCAAAGGAAATATGCTTTGGACATTTTATCAGATACCGGTTTATCTTCCTCTAAGCCAACTGACTTTCTGATGAAGCAACAACATGATTTGGCACGTGTTGAAGGTCCAGCCTACCATGACCCGGAGCAGTATCGATGCCTGGTTGGGTGCTTGATCTACCTGACTATTACTCGTCCTGAACTGAGTTATTCAGTCCACACTCTTGCGTAATTCATGAAGTTCCCTTGTGTTCCTCACTGGAAAGCTGTTGTTTGTGTGTTGCACTACCTGAAGAGTCATCCTGGTCAAGGTTTATTTCTCTCTTCTCGTAGTACATCACAGTTGAGTGCTTACTGTGATTCTGATTGGGCTACTTGCCCTATTACCCGGTGTTCTCTTTCCGGTTACTTTGTGATGATTGGTGATTCTCCAGTTTCTTGGAAGACTAAGAAGCAACCTACAGTTTATCGGTCTTCTGCTGAAGCGGAGTATCGTGCTATGGCTATTACCTGTTGTGAGTTATTATGGCTTAGGTCTTTACTGAAAGACTTAGGGGTTGCGCAAACTGCTCCTATGCGTTTGTTTTGTGATAGTCAATCTACTCTTCATATTGCAGCAAATCCAGTGTTCCATGAACGTACGAAGCATATTGAAGTTGATTGTCATTTTGTCTGGGATCTTGTGCAGTCTGGTGCTATAGTTACTCATCATATCAGCACTATAGATCAACCTGCAGATTTATTTACCAAAGCTCTCAGACGTAACCAGTTTCATTCATTACTTGGCAAGTTGGGCATTTCTGATCCCTATGCTCCAACTTGAGGGAGGGTGTTAAGGAATTAGAATATTACTTGTAATTGTATTTATATTCTATAACATTTTCCTAGCTTGTATAGGTATCATGTACTACTATATAATGTATCCTGAGTTCATGAATAAACACACATTATTACCCTTATTTTCTACATGACCCAATCAACCCGCAAACTCCGTCGAGTCTGATCAAGAATCTCACCGACAATGGGCGTCCGAGTCAACGATCCAAGAATCTCACCACCAACCATCCAACACTTTTTCATCACCGACGAGTGACTGGTCACCACCTTCCCCGGAGTTCATCCAAGATGGGAGCTTTCCCCCATCAACGGAAATGTAACCCAGTTGGCATCCTCCGGTGACGGAAAGAGTTTGGCGAGCAAGTAGACCTATCGGTGGATATGGCAGAAGAGTAGACGAAGAAGCTTTTCCCAGTACGGTGAATTGGCAAAGAAGCTGTTTACTGGTGCGGCGACTCAGGGCGCTTAAGATGGGTCACGAAACAAGAGGTCTTCCCCCAACAAGGTCTTTTCCCAGCGAGGAAGATTTTCACTGTAAAGCTGACGCAGTGAGGCAACACCCGAGCCCATTCCCGCCAACACCTGAGCCCCTCCCAGCCACCGCCACCTGAAAAAGGAAAAGAGAGAAAGAAGAAAAATAAAAGAAAATTCCTTTCTCAAAAAAATGGAGGAGAAGGAGTAATAATATTCATTACTCTACTTTAATTTATTCTCCCCAATTTTAGATAAGGTACCAAGAGCTAATATTTGGTGCAGCATCAAGACTCGACAGAGTTCGGAGTAAGCATAGTTTAGGGCAGCTTCAAAGCTTGGCGCAACACAAAGTAGACATGACTCTAAGCAAGCACTAAGAGTCAACATCAAATTTTAGTGCACCAATAGGACTCGACAGAGCCTAACCAGTATAGCCAAGAGGAAGCACTGTTTAGGGCAGAACGCTGCCTTAATGCTACAACGCAAAGCACAACCACACGGTGGAGCACCCAGAGAATGAGGCTGGCTGCACCATTAGCCACCAAGGTTAGGAATATACAATTGTTCACTTACAAGATAACCTTGGTATAGATCTCTGTAGAAACATATACAATTTTTTTTTTGAGTAAAATCACATAACACCATGAAAATAATTATTCGCTTAGTACTACCAAATATGTTATGTGTACATGCTAGTAAGCAAATTAATTCAAGAAATTATGTATGTGATTGTCATGTTGAAATCCAAAACTAAAGACACTATGCATGATTACTTAAATATAAAAAAGATTCGTTCAAGTGCCAGTTATGTTCTACATGCCTTTGTCATTTAAAATTATGCATGAGCATGATTAATAAAGTTTGACTCTCATAGTGATTGTTTAAAGAAAAACTGTAGATAAAGAGTTGATACATTATACCATCTTTCGAATTGATGCATGCTAGCGTGGTCTATTTAAATTGAGACACGTTAGCATGAAATGCTTAGTTGTCCAGGTTTGGCAGTAAAATAACAGGCAAAATACCCCTAGCCACATGTGTGCAGGGAGATGCAAGAAAACTTAGCCATCAGCATGTCAGATATGGTGCAGATCAAACCTCAGCCTATTCAAGCAGAGCAAGGATCATCCCTCAGCCTGTACAAATAGGGTAATGCTTTGATGGGTTATCGATAGATAAAACTTAACCCTTTTACTTGTTCAGGCAGGGCCAAGGCGTGACATCCTCAAGAAAAGGTGGTATGATCGTACATATTATTTATGAAGTTATGCATATGAATGCTACTTTCATTTGCATACCTTATGTGAGCAAACAATAACACTCATTGTAAAATTGAATAACGGGTGTATTATGTTGATCCTTAGACTGATGCATGTTAGCAATTCCCGCCAAGGCGGCACGTGTTAGCATGAAATGATTGATTATGTAGGCCTGACAGTAAAAGCGATAAGCAAGGCACCCTCAGCCCCATGAAAGGTACGGTTATGATATGATACGTCGCAACAAAGAAAGTTCAGTCTTCAGCCTGTTCAGTCAACGATTAACCCTTAGCTTGTTTGGACAGGGCAACGACAACCGCTCAGCCTATTCAGGCAAGGGCATGAAATAACCTCCTAAAATAAAAAGAGGATAAGAAAGTAAAGGAACGGTATTGCTATATATGTCGCTTATATTCACCTCGAGATATATATGCAAGAAAAGTTTTATGTTTACATGCCTTTATCATTTATTTAATACATTTTGAATATTATGGCCAAGAGTTGATGTATTACATTGTCATCTACAGTAACACATGTTGGTGTTATTCAAGTAAACATAAAATATATAGTTTACAGGTCCGACAACACAGCATCCAGCAGCTCCGACTCCATGATAAGCACTAAGCAATGAGCCTGACCTAGGCCAAAATTGTAATCCTGGCTCTAACAGCCAACATATTGCTGGCTGGGTCCAAATAAGCCAAGGAAAAGAGCTCAGGCCACAACCATAGCCGTCAAGCAACGAGCCTGACCCAGGCCAAAATTGCAATCCCGGCTCCAACAGTCAGTAGATTGCAAACCAAGTCCAAATAGCAAAAGAAAAAAAAGCTCAGGAAACAACCATAGCCATCAAACAACGAACCTAACCTAGGCCAAAATTGCAATCCTTGCTCCAGCAGCCTACGGATTGCAGGCCGGGTCCAAATAGGCAAAGGAAAAGAGCTCATGCTATAACTATAGCCGTTGAGCAACGAGCCTGACCCAAGCCAAAATTGCAATCCTGACTCTAATAGCTAGCAGATAGCAGGCTGGGTCTAAATAGGCAAAGAAGAAAGAGCTCAGGCCACAACCATAGTCGTCGAACAACGAGCTTGACCTAGGCCAAAATTGCAATCCTGGCTCCAACAGTCAAGAGATTGCAGGTCAGATCCAAATAGGCAATGAAAAGAACTCCAGACACAACCATAGCCGTTAAGTAATGAGCCTGACCCAGGCCAAAATTGTAATTGTGGTTCCAACAACAAGCAGATAGCAGGCCAGGTCCAAACAGCGATCGAGTAATTAGCCTGACCCGGGCCAAAATTGCAATCCTGGCTCCAACAGCCAGTAGATTGTAGGTCGGGTCCAAAATGATAAAGAAAACAACTCTGGCCACAACCATAGTCGTTGAGTAATGAGCCTGACCTCGGCCAAAATTGCAATTCTGGCTCCAACAACCAGTATATTTTAGGGTGGGTCCAAACAGGAAAGAAAAGAACTCCGGTCACAACCATAGGCGTCGAGCAATGCGTCTGACCCAGGCCAAAATTGTAACCTTGGCTCCAACAGCTAGCAAATTGCAGGCCAGGTCTAGATAAGTAAATAAACAAGTTCAAGCAATATTCATAGCTGACGAGCAGCGAGCCAGACCTAGGCCAAAATTGCAATCCTGGTTCTAATAGCCAGGAGATTGTAGGCCGGGTTCACATAGGAAAAGAAAATAGCTCCAGCCACAACCATAGCCGTAGAACGCCATGCCAGATGTCCAGCTTGCAATAAGCAACTCTGGCTCACGATAGCCAGCGAACTGCAGGCAGGATGCTAAATGCCCAAAATTAACAACTCCGGCATAACCATAGTCGCAGAGCGCCAAGCCAGATTTCTAGGCCGCAATAAATAGATCTGCCTCCCAACAACCAATGAACTGCATCGCGGATTACGATGTTGCAGCACAACGAGAATGCAAAGCACAGGCACACGATGAAATAGCTACGTGGCAAGGGAGGCTGCATCATCAGCACCAAGGTTAGAAACATACAATTGTTCACTTGTGTGACACGACCGTAAATTTCATGTGTGTACTAGTGGGAAAATAAATTTGGGCTAACACATACGCAATCATCGTCATGAAATCCAAAAAGAAAGGCACTACATTTGATTGCACGAAAGAAGAATTCATACAAGTGTCTATTACATTTACATGCCTTTTGTCACTTAAATTGATGCATGAAAGCATGGTAGATATATTGACACAGGAAAAGAAATTTTAGCCACGACATGTTCTAATAGTTAGCTCATCAACTCTCCAACATAAATGGCAAGGCAATAATCACCCCTCATCATGTTCACGCATGGCATTGATCAACCTTTTGCCTATTCAGGGGAGAGAGAGAGAGAGAGTTATTGTATTATTAGCTAAGAATTGATGCATTGTGATGTCATCTAAACTAACACATGTTAGTGTTATCCACCAAGTTGGAACACGATAGTATGAATGTTGTGTCTTACAAGGCAACCTCATAAGGCCTAAGTATAGCCCGCCCACGCAGGCAGGGATATGCAAAAAAGTACACCCGGCCCACACAGGCAGGGAGATGCAGGATAGCACACCTGACCCACACAGGTAGGAAAATACAAAAGGCACACCTTGGCCCACGCAGGCAAAGAGATGCAAATCAAGCCCCACGGGCCAGGGTAAGTAGCATCGGTTTCTAACAGCCAGAGGCCCGCGAGCTAGAACTAACAGGCCAAAATAAGCATCTCTAGCATACGAAAGGCAGAGAGGTACAAGTCTTGGTAAGATTCTCCAGATAGAACCATGCAGAGCTGCCATATAGAGTCTAGGATGACACAGCGGGCATCAAATATTGTTCTGCCTGAAGAATCAATACCTAGGCATAATTTTACTGAGCTACCATGCATAGTCCAGTTGACGCTCCATGCATTAAAATATGGTTCTGCTTTAAGAATTATTGAGGTTGAATCAAGAGAGTTCGATCATGATTTAGAAGGCTTGGACACATAGCCCGGGTCGATGCCAAAAGGGTTGTCATGAACGACCAATGTAGAATTTTATGGAGTTGCCATGCAAAGTCCAGGTTGACGTAGCAGGCAGAAAAATATGGTTCTTCCTAAAGAAATTAATGAGGCCAAAGCAAGAGAGTTTGGTCATGATTTAGAAGGCCCAGATGCAGAGCCCATGTCGGTGCCAGAAGGGTCGCCACGCACGGCCCAAGAAGAATTAGATGGTGTTGCGATGGAGAGTCCGTGTTGACGCAGCAGGTGGTAAATTATGGTTCCACCTGAAGAATGAATGAGGCTGAAGTGAGAGAATTTGGCCATGACTTAGAAGGCCCAAACGTAGAGCCCATACCGATGCCAGAAGGGTCGCCACACACGGCCCAGGTAGAATTTGAAGGAGATGCGATGCAGAGTCTTTGTTGAAGTGGCAGGCAATGAAATATGGTTATTCCTAAGAAATGAATGAGGGTAAAATGAAAGGATTCGGTTGTGATTTAAAAGGCCCAGACGCAGAGCACAGACTGATGCTAGAAGGGTCATCACGCATAACCCAGGTAGAATTTGATGGAGATGCGACGTAGAGTCCGTGTTCATGCAACAGGCAGCGAAATATGGTTTAGCCTGAAGAATGAATGAAACTGAAATAAGAGAGTTCAATTTTGATTTAAAAGGCCTGGATGCATAGCCCAGGCTGATGCCAGAAGGGTTGCCATACATGACCCAAGCAGAATTTTATGGAGCTCCATGTAGAGTTCAGATTGATGCTGCAGGCAGCAAAATATAGTTCTGCCTGAAAAATTAACGAGGCCGAAGCAAGAGAGTTAAGCCATGATTTAAAAGGCCCGCACAAATAGCCCAGGCCGACTCCAAAAGGGTCGCCGTGCACGACCCCGATTGAATTTTATGGAGCTGCTATGCAGAGTCTATGTTGACGCAATAGGAAGCAAAATATAGCTCTGCCTAAAGAATTAATGAGGAAAAAATGAGAGAGTTCGGTCATGATTTAGAAAGCCCGAATGCAAAGCCCAGGCTAACGTCAATAGGGCCGTGAAGTGCGACCGTGGAAGAAAATTTATGGAGTCGCAAGGAAGAATCCAAGCTGAAAGCAGCAGGGCTGCGACACATATCAATGAGAGATAAAATAAAGATGCAGAGTTCCACCTTGATGAACAGGGCATCCGCTAGCAACAACATTCCAACGAGCGTCCTCGGCGTTCAGACATGTATTATCCTCGCGCTATTTAGCAACGCAGCATAGGGCTAGGGGGACTTCATAATGTATGAGTTTAAGGCTCATATTCATATTTACGAGGCCAAAGTCCCATCATCGAACCCTATAACTATAAAATGAGGAAAAATCCATCATAAAGGGTAAGTTTTCTACAGCCCCCATGAAACTGTAGCATCATCATCTTCACACTCCTTTTAGCATATCTGACTTGAGCACCGGAGAGGATGCGGCCACGCGCCGCTCTCCACTGAGTGATCCGTGTTCTTTTATAGATACCCATCTAAGCTGGAATCTTGCCAGAAAAAGGCCCGGATAGAGGTCATATCAGAGCTCTCATAATAGCTCCAACATACCCAGGACAGCCAGCTCCAGGCCAAGCCCGTGACAAATTTTGGAAACATACAGCATATACAGAATCATAAATGGAAAAGGATTCTTACTAGGGTACAATAATATTACAGAAGATATTCAAAAAATATCTCCTACACTCCCTCCTCATGTTGGAGCATGTGGATCTCGAATGCCCAACTTGCTAAACCAAGTCTGAAATGTCTGTCGTACAAGCGCCTTTTCGTAAACAAATTTGTTGGCTGACTAGCAGTGCGAATATGATAAGTAACCACATGACCAAACTGAATCAAATCATGAACAAAATGACAGTCAATCTCAATGTGCTTCATCCTCTCATGAAACACTGGATTGGCTGCAATATGAAGAGCTGCTTAACTATCACAATACAAATGCATCAGAGTAGGATATGTGACTCTCAAGGAACGAAGAAAGGACTTGAGCCACAGCAACTCACAACACGTGACTAACATAGCTCGATATTTTGTAAATATATTCTACAAATATTCAATACTTCTAATTTACCAAAATAAGGGTTTTGTCCCAGCTCCCAACTTAGTTTTGAGCCCAAATCTCAAACTAGTTGACTTAAAAACTGCGTACTTCTCTACTCCAAAATTTTGTACCCCTGATTTCCTCCCTACACTCGCTCTAAAATATTTTACCAAAAACTTATTTTACTTCAAACTTAGCGTAATTTACCATAAAATGCAATTGATATAAAAGCAAAAGTGATGATAGATACAGTAAATAAATAATGAAATAATATAGTGAATGACTCCTATAAACTAAGACAAATTTAATACTTGAAATAGTGTTTTAAATACCAAAAATGTTTAAGTTTGACATATTGAAACACTTTTGCAAATATTATATTAGGTAATGTTGCATTAGATCTAACGAACACTTATCAAATTTTGGATATAATTTTTCAAAAGTCTAAACAACACTTTATACGTTATTGTAACACGATAATAAATGTAAGAAAAGTTTTACTGTAAAATATAATTGGGTGATTGTATTTATCATAGAAGGCCCCCTATATATAGGGAAAATGCAAAGTTCAAAGTCCAACAGGAAAAGGTAACTAATTACATATGGAAAGGGATTCTATTCTAAGCATATTTACCTAAAGCTAATAGGAAAAGAATATTGCAGAATATAATTAGAAAATTTACAAAATATCCTTAATACTCCACCCCAAGTTGGAGCGTGTAAGTCCAAAATGCCAACTTGCGAAGTAGTAATTGAAACTGATGACGACTAAGCGCTTTAGTGAAGATATCTGCTGGTTGACTTGAGACGCCGATATGATAAGTGACAACCTCACCTAAATAAACAAGATCTCTAACAAAAGGACAATCAATTTCAACATGCCTTGTTTGCTAATGAAAAACAAGATTAGCATCAATATGAAGGCAGCCTGATCGTTACAAAATAAGCTCATAGGAGAAGAACAATCAACACCCAACGAATGAAGAAGAGACTTAATCCATATTCATTCACAACAAACCACAACCACAACAAGGTATTCTACTTTTGCCGAGGAGCGAGAAACCTTAGGTTATTTATTAGTCTTCCAAGAACCAGAAGATACACCAATTATCACAAAATATCCAGACAAATATCAATGAGTAATAGGACATATTGTTTAGTATGAATCACAGTAAGCAGTTAAATGTAAATAACTCTTAGTAGAAAGAAACATTCCCTGACCTGAACGATTCTTTAAGTAATGAAGAACATGCAATGGTGCATACTAGTGTGCCACATGCGGCTCTTGCATAAACTATGCAAGAGTTTGAACTGAAGAATTTAACTTAGGTTAAGAGATAGTGAGATAAATCAGTCTCCCAATCAATCGATGGTAGCGCGCAGGATCCTCAAACCGGGGAACAGTTGCGCGGGCATGATCCTATCATTGTTCCATAAAAAATCAGTTGGCTTAGTAGCTAATAAACTAGTATCAGATAAATGTCAAGAACATATTTCTTTTGAGAAAGAAATATCACATTCGAACTCCGAGAAATCTCAATTCCAAGAGAGTACTTAGACCAAGATCCTTCATACAAAAACATGAACTTAAGTATATCTTAAATTCATTAATAAGAGTAGGAAATGCACCAACAATAATCAAATCATCAATGAAAACTAGAACACATAACTCCTGGGAATCGTGAAAAATATAGAGAATAATATGTCTTACTATGTACAAATCCAAATAACTCAAGGGCCTCGGTCAATTTAGCAAACCAATTGTGAGGAGCCTGGTGAAGACCATATAAAGATTTCTGAAGCTTGCAAACAAGACCAACAGAAAGTACCTTACAACCTAGAGAGCAGCACATAAATACCTCTTCTTCAAGATCACCATGTAGAAAATAATTATGAATATCCCTTTGATGAATGTCCCAACCCTTTTACCACAATAGCTACAAATATAAAAACAAAACTTAAATTGGCAACAGGAGCAAAAGTTTCAGTAAATTCAATCCCTTCAATCTAACGATTACCAAAATAATACAGCGAGCTTTGTAACGCTCAATAGAACCATCAAAGTTGTATTTAGGATGGAAAACTCACTTATAGCCAATAAGAGACTTCGGGTGGGAGATGAGACATAACCCAAGTATGGTTACGTTCATGCGCATCAATTTCCTCCTCCATTGCTACTTGCCACTGCACGAAGCGAAGTAATTCGGCATAATAACAAGGATTTGTACTATTAATAATTGCACCCACAAATCTAGAATGCAAAACCAAAAACTTATCACGGGAAAAATAATAAGTAATGAGATAAGTAATACCAAAGGAGAGTGTCGAAGGTAGAGAAGGCGAAGCAGCATTGGGGGGTTCTTAGAGATGGCTGAGCAAACATAGTCTTGAATATGAGCAAGCGGACGACAAATGCGCAAGCTATATCGAGTAGGTCTCGGTGTGAGCTCCAACTCGGGTTCATAAACCACTCGTCAGAGGTAGCAGGATCCAGCAGATCAACCTCAAAGGAGGCCAAGCCTAGGAGCTCGACAAATAATGTGGCATGGAAGTCAGTGGTGGGTAAGATGAACGGATCTGCAACAACAAAGTTAGCAGGTGGCGGCAGGTCTGGCGAGAAGAAGGGAGCGACATGCAGCAATTGAGATAGGAGCGAAGACTGGTTGGGTAGCAATTGACGGTATCAATTTCTGATCGATGAGGCTGTAACGGAAGATGGCCGATGGATCAGTAGAGATGATGACTTCAGCGGCAACGTCAGGCGGCATAAGAATTATATCGTCAGATTGCTGAAAATAGGTCTACTTCGGAACTCAAAATCTAAATCAGAAACTTGAGCATAAGGGAACTAATCTTCATAGTAGACAACATCACGAGTGTCGAATAAATTCCAAGAGTCAACCTAGAAAAATGCATTGGCGACTCCGAGATGCAAATTTATCGCGGTGGTGTGGCACTTGAGAAAAAAAGCATAGATATTCAAAAATATGGAGAAGAGCAAAAATTATTTCTCGTATGTGTAGAAACAAGTAAGGAGTCTTCCCATCTAGAAAATGTGTTAGAGTACGGTTAATCAAGTAAGCCACTATTAAGACACATTCTCCCCAAAAATCAATAGGTGGATGATCTTGAAGGGGGAAGAGCACACACAACATTTAGAATATGTCGATGATTACATTCCACACGTCCATTCTGCTGAGGTAGTTTAACAGAAGAATTCTAAAATAAAATTCATGTTTAAGCAAAGTATGACCATAGTGGTAAGAATTTTGTGCCATTATCCGCACGAACCCTGCAGATGTGGTGCCAAAACTATCTCAAAATGAGAGCACAAAAATTCTTAAATCTGGCAGCAACCTCTGATTTTGACGCAAGTAGATGAACCCAAACGGCCTGAGAGTAGTCATCAACTATAGTTAACAAATGAAAGGCTCCACTAGTGGAGAGGGATTATAATGTCCCTAAATATTACAATTAAAAAAATCAAAAGGATGAGTAGTTTCAGTCAAACTTAATGGAAAACTATTTCTACATTATATCGCTAGATGGAAAATTGAGCAAGGAGAAATGGTATTAAAATCCAAATGATTATCTTTAATTAAAGAAACATAAGACAATATTAAAGTGGAAGGATGACTAAATCATTGATGTCAAAGAAACAGAGGACCTGGAGATAGCGGAGACTATTGGTGAACGTGTTGGGGAGGAATATTCTTCAAACGTCTGCATCCAATAAACACCACCAAACTGTTCACCCACGTGAATCACTGTCCTCGAGTTGACATCTTGTAATATGCATACATTTTTGGTAAACACAATTAGATAATTAAAGGTAGCAAGCAACTTATCAAAAGATGATAAGTTGCAAAACAATTCAGGGATAAGCAAAACATATGGGAGAATGATATTTCCAAGACGTAAAGTTCCTTGGTAAAAAACAGTAGATATGGTTCCATCAGGAAGAATAACATCGATGGATTCAACAAGGATAATATTATCAAGAATATTCTTGTTACCAATCATATGATAAGAAGCACAAAAATAATTAACCCAAGGTGAAAAATACTTACCTCACTTATTGTCAGTGGTATTTAAATTAGAAATCACATTTAAAATTGAATTCCATTAGGCATCTAATAAATCAGGTCCCACAACCTAACGATTAAGGGGGATCAGTGAAAATGCCGAAGAGGCAGCAGTGGCATCTTAAGCGGTGGCAGCGTGCCAGTTCAATTCCGACCGGTGACTGCGATGCTCTAGTTTCTGTGTTGCTGCTACTTTGGGCAAAGAGAAGCGGCTAATTCACGATAACTATCCCCTTTCAAAATATCCTGAGAAATCAGTAGAGTCGGGTTATCTAAAACATGAAGAAAAAACTAAGATGTAGGTAATGGCGTAGGAGCATTGAAGTTAACGCTGAATTTTCTGGCGGTGTCGGTTTTTACCCTTAGTCGAGCAGCAGCGGCGTGGAGGTTTGTGACGGAAAGATTGATGGTGACTTGAGTGGCGGAGACATCCTCAATGGCCTTCACGACGGTAAGATTGATGGCGACTTGAGTAGCAGAGACATCCTCAGCGGCCTTCACGATAGCCTGGAGATAGGCAATGATGCTGCCTTCTTGTGGGGATTTGATCATAATGGATAAATCAGTGTCGGCCAGTGGTCGGCGGAAGCGGAATGAAGATGATTTTTGGTGTTTTTAGTATGTCAATTTTTTTCAGGATTTTAGCTCTAATACCATGTAAAATATAATTGGGTTATTGTATTCGTCATAGAAGGCCTTATTTATAGGAAAAAAATACAAAGACCAAAGGCCAACAGAAAAAGGTAACTAACTAATTACCTATGGAAAAAAGATTCTATTCCAACCATATTTACCTAAAGCTAATAGGAAATGAATATTACAGAATTTAATTAGAATATTTACAAAATATCCTTAATAGCTACTAGTGTATACCTAACCCAAATACTAAGAAGCAAGCTAGAAACCACAAACGGGCCTGAGGCTAACCAGCGACGCAAACCGGGCCAAAAAGACGTAGGACAAGTTGAGTTAACCCACGAACCATAATAGTGGGAACCATAATCAGCTGCAGCCACAAATCGTGTTTCTTGGTCCCACAATCCGACACACGATGGCAAGCCCAGATAACATAAAGCCCCATTTGTGATACACTATAAAAGGAAGAAGGAGGGTACAAATCAAGGTAAGTGTAACTAACTTGAGAAATTCCAATTCTTAGAAGAGAACACTGACTTGATCATCAGAATTATTTTTCCCGAATCACTTCCGGGATTGGTTTTTCAGGTAAAGAAGTTCAAGGAGTGAACAACAAATGGTTTTCCTAAATGGACCACTACATCATTTTGCATCAACAGTGGGGACCAAATTTTATTTTTTGTTTCAAAGTCATTCAGGTGAACAATAGTGTTCACCAGAAGTGAGAAGAGCCATAACTACCAAACAGAGGAGAAAACACCTGGACGTAATAGAAACATGAATCCTCCCCAGGATCAGGACTACATCTCCAATAGAGAAAGAGAGCGTAGTAAATAGGAAACGGATGAGGGGGAAGAAGTAGAATCCCCCAAAATGAACAAAGAAAAAGAAAGGAGGGCGTTCACATCATTTTTAGAAGTGAACAGAGAAAATTTATACAACCAGTTCTTGACAACGCTTAAACCAAACAATCCAAGAATAGAAAAAAGGTTAAGTCGGGAACATGAAAATATCAAGTACGAAAGGAGTTGCGAGACATCATTGCAGAAGATGATGCAGACAAATCACCCCTAGCACCACATCTCCGGGGTTTTAAAATGCCAAAGGACTTAAAACTTCTTTAACATTTTAAAATCTATGATGGGAAAATAGATCCGAAAGAGTTCCTATATTCATACAGAAACAGCATGAGGTTTCATAAAGCCAACCTCAAATTACTGTTCAAGGTGTTCCTCATCTTCTTGTCAGGAACAACGATCACCTGGTACGAGGATCTCCTGAGTGGAAGCATCAAATCATGGGCACAGTTATTTGATTTATTCCTAGGTTGGTTCTATCAGAAGAAAATATTCAAAAAAATGATTGCATACCTTAATTACATAGCCCAACGAAGTGAAGAAAGTCTGGCGAAGTATCATAGTAGGTTCGTGATGGAAAGTTTGCAGGTTTGCGCCTTGTCATTCCAATCGTCATTGTGAGAATTTAAATGAGGCATACGATCCGGAGAGTTCTACAAGTAACTAACAAAGAATATGCCCGAAAACCTGAGACAGCTACAAAAGATGACTGAACAGCATGTGTGAACAGAAGATGAGAACAACCGTAAGATAAAAAAGGGAATGAGGCGAGAATAAAATTATGGAGGATTCGTAGAAGGGTGGTTTTACGAAGAAAGTCAAAGGAAACGTCACTTTCAAACAAGGAGAATCCGGATCGCAAGGCGCATCATTCCAAGATACGTCTCTGACTAGATCAAGGAAGGAGATATGGCAAGTGAACAAGGATCTATTTCAAGAACCAGTACCTATGCTAGAACAACCAGAAAAGAGATCTAGGGAGTATTATTGTGCCTTCCACAAGAACCAAGGTTATGAAATTGAGTATTGCAGAGACCTGAGAAGACAAATTGAAGAAAACTTTAGGAATGGCTACTTAAGCAGATATAGGAAGGAAGGAGCAAGCCAGTATGGGGACACTATTAAAATAGTAAACCCATCTCCAAGAAACCAAGGTACAACGATCACAATGGTAAAGAATCAAAAAATGACTGAGGCTGTGGATTGCAATGATGATGTGGGAAATGAAGTACCAGACACGTATCAACAAAGTCATTGTCCAACAATGCTTGGAAGGCCAAACCAAGATACTCTCCCCCGTAAGAGCCATTGATAAAAGGCTTCGTTCGAATGAAACGATCACCTTTGGCGAGGAATATGCAGTACCTAACATTTTGCCTCACAACAATCCCATGGTCATCATAGCAAAAATTAGGAATGCAACCGTTCATAGTGTGTTTGTAGACGACGAAAGCGCAGTTGAGATACTATTTGTAGACTACTTCGACAGGCTAGGTTTCAGGAGAGCTGACCTAAAAAAAGTTCATGTCCTCGCTAGTAGGATTCACGGGACGACCGGAAATGCCTCTGGGGAATATACAGTTGCTTGTCACTATTAGAGAAAGGGGGAGAAATTGCACCATCATGTGTGATTTCGTGGTCATGGATGCATCAAGTACATTTAATGCCATCATTAGAAGGCAATGGATGAACAGTGCTAAAGCAATATGGTCCCTTTACCACTTAGTAAAGAAATTCCCAAATCCAGCGGGTATCGCAACCATTAGATGAAACAAACAAATGGCCAGGCAATGCATAGTCATAGCAATGAAGGCGGGAAAGGTTGGAGAAAAGGCAAGATGATTAGTACAATCTCAGGCAGTAGTTTACTAGAGCACCCAGAATCAACAGCATACTTGCGAGAAGAAACAGAGCTGGTTAGCCTGGATAGCGAAGATAGTTTAAAGTGCGTGAAGATAGGAAAACACCTTCCAGGAAATGAGAAAATAAAGGTTGTAGAAATCCTACAAAGACACATTTGTGTGGAGCTTCCAGAACATGGGAGGGGTAGACCCAGGCATCGCTACTCATTCCTTAAATATCAGCGACTCAGTCAAACCGGTTAAACAAAATCAACGTTGCTTCACTAGCGATAGACAAAAAAAAACAATCGAAGAGGAAGTTACAGCACTGCTTCAGGCCGATACAATAAAAGAGGTCATATACCCAAAGTGGCTAGCGAACCCAGTTATGGTGAAGAAATTAGACTTAGGTTGGAGAATGTGCATTGACTTCACGGATTTAAATAAAGCATTCCCAAAGAACTACTACCCTCTATCAAAAATCGATCAACTAGTTAAAGTAATTTCAGGATATGAAGCCCTTTCATTTTTAGATTCGTATAAGGGATACCACCAAATATTGATGAATCTGAAAGATGTAGAGAAAACGGCCTTAATCACAAGCTTTGGGACGTTTTGTTATGTAAAGATGTTGTTTGGGTAAAAAATGTCGTGGCAACACACCAGAGAGTAGTCGATCACGTATTTCATGATCAGATATGATGAAATGTCAAGGCATATGTTGATGACATGGTTATCAAGAATAGGAATATGGGTAGCTTCGCTGCAGATTTAAAAGAAACTTTAGACACATTACAAGCCATAGGGACGAAGCTCAACCCTAAGAAATGTGTAATTAGAGTAGGCACAGGAAAGTTCATAGGATACAAGGTATCCTTAAAAAAGGTATCATAGCTAACCTAAAGAGAATCCAAGCTATAGTAAATCTTCCCCAACCGAGAACAGTCAAAGAGGTGAAAATACTAATGGGATCGCTAGCCGCACTTAGCGGTTTTATCTCAAAACCGATGGAGAAACATTTCCCACTCTTTGAAATCTTAAGAAAGGCCAAAAATTTTAGTTGAAGTGAAGATTGTTAGAAAGCATATGATGGTTTTGAGAAGTACATTCAATCGTTGCCCACGTTAAATTCACCTTACCCTGGAGAAACATTATACTTATACTTGGCGATCTCGCAGAATATTGTTAGCTCAGTTTTGGTTCGTCTAGAAGGACATAAATAGTTTCTAGTTTTTTATATCAGCAGAATATTGCAAAACGCAGAGAAGGCGTACATGCCAGTTGAGAAGTTAACCCTAGCCTCAATATACTAGGCACAAAGGTTGCGAATGTATTTCCATAATCACTGCATAGTGGTTTACACGGGTTTCCCAATCAAGAATATTCTTAAGAAGCCTGAATCTTCAGGCAGACTAATGAAATGGGTTTTGGATAATTTGAAATCCAATTCCAACCAAGAACAGCGATAAAAGCCCAGGCATTGGCAGATTTCATTGCAAAAATGACAAGAGAAGATGCACAAATAGTGAACATGCACCAAAATATGAGAATTGACAAAGGAAAATCAAAGTGGAAAGAAATTGCATGGATATTATTTGTTGATGGTGCAACCAGCAGGGAAGGTTGCAGGGCAGGATTACTACTGGTAAATCTAGATTGAGGTGAACACAGATACTCACTCCGCTTCAAGTTTCCACTCATCAACCACGAAGCAGAATATGAAGCTTTGATATGTGGATTGGACCTTATCGTCAAAATGAAAGTGAAGAGCATTCAGGTATCTAGTTATTCACTAATTGTAGTCCAGCAAGTGTGAGGAGACTACGAAGTCCAAGAAGAACAGATGATGAAGTATTTAAAGAAGTTCAGCAACTAATAGCCCAGTTCGAGTATTTTAATATTCAGCACGTACAAAGAATATAAAAAAATACAAAAGCAGATGCACTAAGTAAGCTAGCGACATTTGGATTCGAATCTCTCAGTGAACATGGAGACGTGGTACTAGAAGTTGTTCCAATCAGAAGCACAGTATCAACTACTGTGTCAACAGTCCAAATGGAGGGTGTAATTTGGATGATGCCACTAGTAGAGTAATTTGCAAAGGGAAAATTTCCAGAAAATAATGTGCAAGCCAGAAAGTTGAAGTTACGCTCTAAGAACTACACTTCATCAAGAAGACTAGCATAAGGCTATGGCATGGCCCATGCCAGATGTCACAGGCCACAAGCACAAGACTAAGTCCCACTCCACACGGCTAAGTATAGGCATGGAATGTCCCGTTTGGGACGTCCTGTGCCATTCCAAGTCTAAAATACTAAGGCCAGCCTTCAGGGTGTAAGAAATCACACAGTCAATGACAAAGTTCTGAGCGAAGCACCCTTCCTGACCACAGCCCACGCCACTGGCCATGGACACTGATCAAAAGTCCCAATTTTAGTACTCTGATGGTGCCCCATGCCAGATGACATGGCTCATGCCAAAGAGATGTCATGACTGCGCTAGGCTCCGCATCCCGCGCCACTTGGAGATTCACGACATGCACCAGAACGAGTGCCCCGCACCACACGAAAGGGCACAGCCTACACCAGATTTTGCGCTCGCGCCAAGGAAATGCCACGGGCCACATCATCCATGATAGCCCATGCTGGGCGGTAGCTGAGCTAGGATTTACCCTAATTTGGCCTATTTTGGGCCAATTTTTAGGCCCAGTCTCATACTAGTATTAATATAGCCTTAGTCTACCGGGTTGGATCTTATCTTTGAGTTGGATCATTTTGTAATTCGGAAAGCAACTCTAGAGAGTGAAAAACTCTATCCTTTTCTTTTCTTTCTTTTGCTTTGATCCGAAGATGTGAAATTCAAATCATTATTTGAATTCCATATCTAAGGAGTCGTTTCTATAGCCTGGGGATAAATTGTAGGAGCATGGTTTAATTTAATCATTTTGTGAGATTCTATAGTTCATCTTAATTTTGTGTTCATGATATTATTGTGATAGTTCATGATTATTTGAATTGCAGGAATAGTACACGAGGGATTTGAGTATGCTCTGAGTTATTTGTCGTCGCACCAGTCTTAGATGACTTCGTAAAGTTTTCCAAGAGGTTCCGGGTAGAGATAACGAATATTATAAAGCTGGGGTGTGAGAGGCCTTAGATCATAGATAAGGTGCCAGCGACCCTTGGGCCTAATTGATAGGACCATTAGAAAGTAGTGCATTAATGGCAGAAGCCTGGGATGTAATCGCACGGGGGAGAAACAGAACTACAACAATGGTTGGACCTTGTTGTACTCCTCTAATTACGATGGCGGTGTCAATGGAGGGTTGCAAGTTCACCCGCCATGATAGGTTGGACCTTGTTGTACTCCTCTTATCTTTTTACCACGCCATCTTCTTGGGTGAATTAGCTACGCTTAACAACCCCAGGGGGAAATAGGTCAAAATTTAGTGCCGCTGCCGGGGATGCTATTCGGTATAAGTGCCAGTTAGGCATAACGTGTTAGTAGAGTACTTAGTATTAGCTTTTATTTTTGTTTATTTATCTTTTTGATTCTTGGTTTGAGCTTTTTTTATAGTTATTTTGTTTCCTTTTGATATGTTTGCTAGTGTTGTATTCGGAAGGGTATTGTTGGCCCTATTTTATTGTACACACATGTACCACTAGTCTAGGCATCTAACACTACCTGACTGAGAACATAGGCGGTTAGAAGAGAAGGAGGTGAAGAACTAAGGATTGTTTCAACCGAGGCCGGAAGTGTTAGTAGAAGAATTGCTAGCAATGGGGAAAAAATCATACCTTACGGGAGCTCATAGCACCTAACTTGGAGAATCAGCCGCTATACATTACCTTCCCGCCATTACCCACCAATGTGAGCTTTGAGCTAAAAAGTGGCATGATCAATTGCCTACCTACATTCCATGGATTGGCGGGGGAACCCAAACAAACATCTATCAAAGTTCCATTCGCTGTGCACAAACATGAAGCCCCTATGAGTGTCCAAAGATGACTACAACCTAAGAGCCTTCTCATTTTCCCTTCAAAGTAGGGCTAAGGATTGGCCCTACTACTTGCAACCAGGATGTGTTGGTTCTTAGATGGACATGAAGTGGAGTTTCTTGGAGAAGTATTTTTTTGGCATCTAAGTCGGTCGGGTTAAAGAAGCAATTATCAAACATCACCCAAGGTGCTATCGAGAGTATGTATGATTATTGGGAATGCTTCAAGAGACTGCTAGCTAGTTTCCCCTACCATCCCTTCAAGAAGGGGGATTTAGTGTATTATTTCTTCGAGGGGCTATGTGATGAAGATATGCGGATGGTGAACGCCGCTTGTAATGATTCGATAGGGAAAAAGATCCCCAGGGAAGCAATTTCCCTCTTTGAAGAAATGGCATATTGTATGCGAGAATTTGGCACTAGGTCAAGGGTTAAGGTCTTGGATGAACCCACGCACTTACCTGAGTTGGAGGAACAAGTCCAAGCTCTTGCTTCCATGATGAAGGAGCTTTTATAAGGAAAGGTGCACCAAGTCCAAGTGTGTGGAGTTTACAACCTTAGCCACAACTCCGAAGTGTGTCCCAAAGTCATAGATAATTTACAAGAGGTGAATGCAATTGACTACAAAAACCATGAAAGGCCACAATTTGCAAGGCCAGGCCCCTATGCAAACTCATTCAACCTGAGGTATCGAGATTATCCTAATTTCTAATGGAGAGAGGATAACCAACCTCAAGGATAACCAACCTCAAGGATACCGGGGTGGAAAAGCTCCACCTCAATAATATCCTAGAGGTGAAGGCCCTTCCAAAAACCATGCTTCACTCTAAAAGTTAGAATGGGATGAGATCTCAGAGGCCATCGGTCAATTGGGGAAGAAACATGAAGTCTTCGTAGAGAGGACAAGGTGAGAGATCGAAGACCTTGGTAACATATCTTTCTCAAGTATAAAAAAATCTGAAGTTCAAGTTGGGCAACTTGCCACCTCGATAAGCCGACCTGAAGCCAAGGAGCCTGAAAAACTACCTTCCCAAACAGAGATCATTCCAAGGAACATGAGTGCTCTTAAGTTGACAAGTGGGAAGGAAGTTCATAAGACCGAGAAGAAGATGATGCAAGAGGATAATAGGATGACGAAATTGCTTCCCAATACTTTTGGGGAGGCCTTTTCTTAAGACGTCTGGGACTAATACCAATGTCCACTTGGGAACCTTAACTCTAGAAGATGACATGGATAAAGTGGAATTTGATATATATAAATCTAGGCATGATTCGACAAAGTTTTCTTTTATGTGCAAAGGTGTAATCCTATGTGATGAGCATGATGACTCATCTTCTTGTATTACCAATGAGTATGAATGTTTGAATGAATCCCATGTTAATGATATTGATGATGAGTCTGATAAATTGCATGATGCGATGGATAATATGTCTGTGCTAGATTATTTTTCCATGCTAACCAACTTGCAATAGGAAAGGGAGATGATTGAGAGTTTAAAACAACCTCAACCTCCCCCTAACCTCAAAGTAACATTCACAGACTCAATGTTAGTGAGACACGAGGATTCATTTCTTATAACGGACAAGAGGTCCGAAGATAAGGATGGCTCATTGTGGAGACCTCTCCACAATGATGTCATCGTGGGTGGAGGCGCCGATGGTGATTCCGAATACCCCATAGGTTAGTGGTTCTAACTAGATTTCTTGAAAAAAGGGAAATAAGTTGTGAGGATGACAATAAATATACGGTGTTTCTTTTTGCTTTCGTGTTTTTGGTAGTGATTAGATAGTTTTTCCATGTTCTTGTTTTGCTATGTGGATTTTCTAAATGAAAATCTTGTTAAGATTGAAATTTTGAGTTTGAGACTAGTGATTTCATTTTAATGGAATTAGATTTGATGGGTGATGTAGCTTTTCGAAAGAAAGAGGGAAAAACTAAGGATTAGGGAAATTTTGGGTCGATGCCTCATGCCAGGATGCTTGGCGTGAGGGGATACCTCATACCAAGGAGGTTGTCTCGAGGCTTTGTTTCGTGCTAAAATGGTTGGCGCGAGGCTTTGTTTCAAGCCAAAAGTTTGGCACAAGGCTCTGCTTTGTGACAGAATGTTTGGCGCGAGCCTATGGTTCTTGCCAAGCACGTTTTGCGCGTAAAACCAATTTTCCAATTTTTATTTGTTCCAACAATGCAAATTTTCAAAAATTCTAACTTTCAAACTCAAAAATGCATTTTTGTTTCAAGAATTTTGGAATTCCATAATTCCTTAGAATTTTTCAAAATACTTCCAATATCCCTTGGAATTAATTGATTTGTACTACTGTCCCCTAAATTGAGCATTTTCAAATTCCATTCTTATCCTAATTGTACCTCCCTCCCTACTCACCTAGGATAAATTTCTAATCTCATGGTACATTTCTCCACCTAATTCTATCATTTTACATATTCTTCCTTCTCAAGAAACACTCCCTCTCACACACACTCTTGGTGAAACTCAAAAAAATTGAAGCTTTCTTCCAAAAAAATAGCAATTTTTGCTTCTTCTTGTGTGGGTGTTACAAATCCTAGCTTCAAATTATGGGTAACCCATTGAATTCTTTGTTTATATGCTTTATTAACATTGTGGTGGTGTAATGAAAAGCATGATTCTTTAAAGAGTGTATGTTTTTGAAAGATGTGTCTGGATTTGTATGCATGCCTTGTGTTGAAGAAAGTGTTGGGTGGATTGATGTGCTATTATGCATGAATGATGTGATCTTCATGTGTTGGGTGATTTAGGAGAGAGTGAATCTTGATTGCATGATATTATTGATGGGTTGGTGAGAACTTAAATAGGTTTGTTGTTTGATGAGTAATGTTCTTGTTTAAATAGCCTACATGCTTAGATTATCATGTTTTGAATGGTTGGGCTCTTTGGTAGAATGCCAACTTATTGAATTATAGGCCATACCTTGCTTATGATCATATCACCACTCTTGTCTTCACTTTTATAGGATGCCACCTAAGAAGAATGTTTCGGAGAAGGGCAAGTCTACTCGGGGTGAGAAGAGGAAGAACCAAGCGAAGATTGCAAACCCAAAGCCAATGACTTCCATTCTTTGCTACCCCACGTTTGTGACCTAAGAGTTTATGGGGTTATCCAACATCTCTGGAACTGCAGACCGGAGGTGGAGGAACTTAAGAGAGCCTAAGAGGAGTATTTTTGGACACTAGATTTTCATGCAAGGACACCTTGGCAGCTATAGGCTTACTTCAGCCTGTCACTTACCTATTAGGATGGGTATGTCTGAAGGGATTTCTCAAGAGACACTCGAAGATGTATGTCAGGTGGGCCCTAGAATTTCTAGCTACTCTATGGCTGGTCGTAGATGACTATGGACACAAGACAATCAAATTCAACATGGATGATAAGGAATACAAGATGACCCACTAGGAGGTAGCAAATGCCTTTAGGTGGAGGTGTGGCAAGGAGATCTAGAAAACACATTGACAGGGGGTACCATTCTCTCTTGAATGATTTTGTGTGCAACTGACTGGCACCGATCGGAAGAACTTGTGCAACAGAACCACCCTGGTTCACCCGACGTTCCGTTATGTTCACTGACTATTGGCTATGGGGTTTTTTGCCATAGTGAACTGATGAATGCCCGAGTTTGGATGTTTATTACCTTTGAGCAATGACACCCAAGGGTAACTTTTACCCAAACTTGGTGAGATCTTTTGTGCATAAATGTTTAGCAATAGGGGACAGAAAGAGTGGAAAGATATCTATGGGTGGTATGGTAGGCCTGCTGGCACAAAACTTAGGCCATCCCGTCACACAGAGAGCGTTGGCTAACTTGGGACAATTGGGTACAAGGTATAACATAGATAAGTTAGCCAAAGTATCCATGGTGGGACCTATGACATTTCAGGGTGTAGATATGTATGGCTATATGGCAGAGCGATCACTTATAGTTTCATGGTACTTCTACAGCCGAAGTGCACCGCCATCGACCATGACACATGCTTTGATGACCTATTTATTGAACCGGACCGATAATTTGAGAGATATTTCTACAGAGTTTTAGCCAAATCAGAGATAGATGTTGAGGAGGTCAAGGGTGAGACCACTCCGAGAGCACCTCCTAGTCATTCTCGCGTATCAATAAGTAATGTGGAAAAATTACAATCTCTTGGGGAAAATTTTTCAAACTCTACCCGAGTTTTGCAAAAGGTTGTCCAAGCGATAGGAGGAATGCACAAGCAATTGGATGATTTTAGTTTGAGGATGGATAGCATCAAGGCCATGCTTCAAGATATGGCATACATTGAAAGGAGTTTCACGAGTTACAAGGATGAAGGCCCTCCAGGGCCACGAGAGTGAGTATCACCATCTATCCCTACCTCACTTATGGTTTGACATAATTTTTTTGCATTGGAGACTATGCTTCGGTTAAGTGTGGGGAGGAAGTAGTGAGCACTTAGGAAGTCTTCATTCTTAGATTTCCTCGGTGAATTTCATGATTTGTATTGGTAGTTGTTTTTCTTGTTTGATTGGTGATTTATTGTTGAGGGATGATTTTGAATGGACATTTGGTGGCATGAGATTCTATACTAGGGTTCCCAGTTTGCAAGGGGCGGATTGTTTTAGGATTTAGTGGTGTATTTTTTTTTGTGTTTCATCTTATCTTTTGTAGCATGAATCCCACTTTTGGGGAAATTTTGTGCTACACCAAAAAAATTGGAAAACTTGAAAAAATGAAATATTATAAAAGCTTGGACAAGTCAAAAACCCAAAAGGGCGACTTGGGTAACACTAGGAAAACCTTGGATAGGTCGAAAGGCCTAGGTAAAAATGAGAGGTTAGGCCCAGCTAAGCTTATGAGACTAGACAAAAATGCGGGGTCGTGTGGGAAAATGTGAGAATTGAGTACCCTTTGTGTGTTAAAGCTAGGATGAAAACCCAAAAGGGCTCCTAAGAAAAATAATAGAAATTGGGAGAAAACAAAAAAAAACTAGGTTGATGATGCATGCTTCCGCGGTTAATTATTTTTTAAGATGACTCTTTGATTGCTTTGGGATCATTTTGGGAAAAGTGAGCTAGCTTAACACTTATCTTTTTGGCTTACCTTTTTCCACATTTTATCTTTTGGGTTGTTAGATAGGTTTTGTTTTTCGGGGAGTGTGAGAGTTGTGAGATTCTTACTCTTTTGGGGAAAACAGGGTAATCTAGAAAAAGTTGAATGTCTCGGTTAACTTATGCATGCACGCTACATTTTGCTTGATTCTTTGTCTTGTCTTTGTTTAATCGAGTATGAGTAAAGGGTTAAGTGTTGGGAGACTGATCTGCTTCATTATGCGTACGTTAATCGTTGCATTTGGCACAGTTTTTAGCTAGTTTTATTTGGTGGATTTCTAGTATTAGTTGAGTTTACGTGACAAGGGGTTTAGATGGCCATGTTTGGTTTTCTAGTCTAAATCCCACATTTTGTAGATTTAATTGGTACTAATGGACATCTTGTATCCATGGGCTCCTTGATCTTCCTTGTGATAATCTTCATTAGGTCGCATGTGGTTACTTTTTGTTTACATTCTATGTGAAGGCCTTTCGCAAGGACGGTAGAAGAGACGAAAGCCATTCACACTAGAATGGTAGTAGATAAAGGGTGTGAGCATCAATGCGGGGTAGAAGGAGATTGAAGTCAAAGATAGGTGGCAACGGAGTTCAAAGTGACCAACGAAGAAACGGTGAATCATGGTCCAATGAGTTGTGCTTAAGTATGAGAATGATCCAAGATGAATTAGCCTTCAAGGCTTTCTCCAATTGGATTTGTCTTCTCACGCATTACAAATTCAATTACTAAAATTCTCAAATCAGAATAACGATTCACCCGTACCAAAGGAAACAAGTTCAGCTAGCCGAGGCACAAACGGGTTGGCGTGGGCAATTCATAATTGGTACCAACAGCCCATGCCAAAGGAGTATCCCCATGCTAAGAACACCAACCCGAGGCTATGGTGCGGCCCGTGCAAGATGTTACGGTCTACAAGAACGAGACTATGTCCCATTCCACACAGCTAAGTATGGGAACAGGACATCCCATTTTTTACGTCCCACATCATTCCAAGTCCAAAATACTAAGACCAATTGTCGGGGTGTGGGAAGTTACATGACCCGTATCAAAGTTCTGAGTGGAGTACCCTTCCTGACCAAGGCTCCCACCACCAGCCACGAGTGCTGATCAAAAGACCAATTTCAGCACTCGGATGGCACCTCGAGCTAGACGATGCTGCCCACGTAAGAGAGACACTGCGACCCGCACCACACTCCCCCTACCCCCCCCCCCCGGAACTTGAAAATCTGCACCACATACTAAAATGGGAGCCTCGTGTAATACAAAGGGGTGCGGTCAGTGCCAGATCTTGTACCCCGGGCCAAGGACACGCCACGGGCTGCACCATCTGTGATGGGCCCACGCCGGGCGGCAGTTAGCTAGGGTTTACCCTAATTTGGCCTATTTTAGGTCTATGTTTAGGTCCAATCTCCTACTACTATAAATATAGCCTTAGTGTACTAGGGTTGGATCTTATCTTTGAGTTGGATCATTTTGTAATTAGGAGAGCAACTTTAGGGAGAGAAAAACTCTCTCCTTTTCTTTTCTTTCTTTTGCTTTGATCCTAAGATGTGGAATTCAAATATTTATTTGAATTCTGTATCTATGGAATCGTTTCTATAGCTTGGGGATAAATTGTAGGAGCATGGTTTAATTTAATCGTTTTATGAGATTCTATAGTTCATCTTAATTTTGTGTTCATGATATTATTGTGATAGTTCATGATTATTTATGAACTATCACACTTTGAGCTATGAACTACACCACATATAAGCACACACTTTGAGCTATATTTATGTATGGTGAAAATATTGATGCTCCATTGGCAAGAGAAACTTGGATGTTAGAATGGGTAAGAGACAACGTGTCCTATGCTCTGACTTATTTGCATTCGCACTAGTCTTAGCTGACTTTGTAAAATTGTCCAAGGGGTTTTGAGTAGAGCTAACAAATAGTAGAAAGCTAGGGTGGGAGAGGCCTTAGATCATAGATAAGGTGCCAATGACCCGTGGCCTAATTAATAGTACCAATGGGAAGTTGTGCATTTGTGGTAGAAGTCCGGGACGTAATCGCATAGGGGAGAAATAGTCCTACAAAAATGGTTGAACCTTTTTGTACTCCTGTAAATACAATGGCGGTGTCGATGGAGGGTTGTGAGTCACCCACTGTGATAGGGATGAGGAAGTGTATGACATCGGCCCCACCACATGTTGTGATTACTCTATTAGGTTTGCCTAAATTTCTATATCAATGAATCGAGGATTGAAATATTAAATTAACCATGTTGCTCAATGACCCCCCAAGTTCTTAGTTAAATAGTTTACTTTTCTTTTTAAATTTTATGCTCAGTAGTTGTTAGTTTGAACCACCCCCCCCCCCTTGCATGTTTTCTTTACTAGTTATTCCTTTCACTTGTATGGATTGATGACCCATACGAGACTGTGTTTTCGTTGACATTTAGGCCTAGCATCTCTGTTGACAAACCCAGGGCTTACCTCTAACTACCCCATAGGTAGCGTAGCATTGAGAATAGGTGTTGAACTATAAATTTCTTTTCTTTTGACCACGTCCTCCGCTCGGGTTAATTAGCTACAGTTAATGACCTCGGAGGAGGCAGGTCACTATGTAAGACTAGTTTTCCATGCTAACCAACTTGCAGTGAGAAAGGCAGAGTGTCGAGAGTTTAAAACCTTCTTGACCTTCTCCAAACCCCAAAGTGACATTCATGGACTCAATGCTTGCGAGACACGGAGATTCATTTCCTATGACGGATAAGAGGTATGAAGGTAAGGATGGATAGTTGTGGAGACCTCTCCACAACAATGGCATCATGGGTGAAGTCACCGATGGCTATTCCGGAGACCCACAAGTAGATTTTTCTAACTAGACTTGCATGAAAAAGAAATAAATCATGAGGAAGACAATAAATATACGGTATTTCTTTTCGCTTTTGTATTTTTAGTAGTGATTAGATGGATTTTGCATGTTTTGAAATGAGGATTTTTGAGATAAAACTCATGTTGGGTTGAAATTTTGAATTTGAGACTCATGATTGTGTTTGGATGGAATTAAACTTTATGGGTGACATGGTCTTTCGAAAAAAGAGAGAAAAACTAAGGATTAGGTCAAAATTTTGGCAATATCATGCCAAGATCTGACACGGTCCACGCCAAGGGCCTAGGTCCATGCCAGGAAAATTGGTGCGGGGGGATGCCTCGTGCTAAGGTGTATGGCGCGAGGGGTTGATTCGTGCCAAGAGCTTCGGCGCGAGGCTTTGGTCCGCTAAACATCTTCTGCGCTGATTTTTTTACTTTCCATTGCCAAATTGTTCCAATAAATGCAAATGTTTTTAAAAAAATCTAAATTACTAACTCAAAAATGCATTTTTGGTTCAAATTTTTTGAAATTTCCTAATTCCTTAGGATTTTTTAAGCAAATATTACTTCCTATATCCCTACGAATTAATTGATTTGTACTATTGTTCCCTAATTTGCAATTTGTAAATTCCATTCTTATCATAATTGTGCCCCTCTCTCCTATCACCTATGCTGAATTTGTAAGTCCACAGTACACTTTTCCACATAATTTCATCATTTGACACATTCTTCCTTCTCAAGAAACACTCACTCACACACACTCTTAGTAAAACTCAAAAAATTGAAGCTTTTCTTCCAAAATTTAGTAATATTTGCTCTTCTCGTGTGGATCTTACAACTCCTAGCTTAAATTTCTGGGTAATCCATTGAACTCTTTGTTTATATGCTTGATTGATATTGTGGTGGTGTTATAAAAATCATAATTCTTTAATGAGTGTGTATTTTTTAGATAAATGTTTGGGTTTGTATGTAGGATATTATGTTGAACAAAGTTGGGTGGTTTGATGTGCTATTATGCTTGAATGATGTGACTGTTCATGTGTTGGGTGATTTAGAAGAGAATGGATCTTGTTTTTATGATCTTATTGATGGGTTGGTGAAAACTTACATGGGTTGTTGTTTGATGAGGAATGTTCTTGTTTAAATAGCCTACATGCTTACATTATCATATTTTAAATGGTTGGGCCATTTGGGAGAATGTTGTCTTATTGAATTATAGGACATGCCTTGCTTATGATCATATCACCACTCTTGTCTTCAATTTGATAGGATGCCTCCTAAAAACAATGTATCGGAGAAGGGCAAGTCCACTCGGGGTGAGAAGAGGAAGAAACCGACGAAGGGTGCAAACCCCGAGCCGGAAACTTTCATTCTTTGCAACCCCACATTTGTGAGCGAAGAATTTATGGGGTTATCCAACATCTCTGGAACTGTAGTCAGGAGGTGGAGAAACTTGAGAGGGCCGAAGAGGAGTATTTTGGAGACTAGATTTGCATGCAAGAACACCTTGGCGGCTCTAGGCCTACTCAAGCCCATCACTTACCTATTGGGCTAAGTAAGTATAGATGGGTTTCTCGAGAGACACTCGAACACGTATGTCAGGTGCACCCTAGAGTTCCTAGCTACTCTGTGGCCGGTCATGGACGATGATGGACACAAAGCAATCAAATTCAACTTGGACGATAAGGAGTACAAGATGACCCACCGAGCGGTAGTGCGTGCCTTTGGGTGGAGATATGGAAAGGAGATCCATAAAACACACTGTCATGGGGTTCCCTTTTCTCTCTGACATTTTTGGGTGCAGCTAACATGCACAGGTCAGAAGAACCTATGCAACAGCATTGCCCTAGCTTACCCGACGTTCTGTTATGTTCACCGATTGTTGGCTATGGGGGTTTTCTACCACGGTTAACTAATGCACCCGGGTTCAGATATTAATTGCCATTGGGCAATGACACCCGAGGGTAACTTTTACCTGAACTTGGTGGGGTTGTTTGTGTAGGAATGTTTAGCAATGGGGGACAGAAAGAGTGGCAAGATATCTTTGGGCAGTATGGTAGGCCTACTGGTACAACACTTAGGGAATCCGGTCACATAGAGAGCGTTGGCTAACTTGAGACAATTGGGTATAAGGTATAACATCAAGAAGTTAGCCAAAGCATCCATGGTGGGACCTACAACATCAGAGGGTAGATATGTATGTCTTCATCGCAGAGCGAGCACTTGTAGTTTCATGGTACTTCCACAGCCGAAGTGCACTGCCATCGACCATGACACATGCTTGGACGACCTATTTATTGAGCCGGCCTGTCGATTTGAGAGAGATTCTACAAAGTTTTTACCACCCCGAAGATAGATGTTGAGAAGGTCGAGGGTGAGAGCACCTCCTAATCATTCTCGCATATCCACGGGCATTATGGACCAATTGTGATCTCTTGGTGAAAAGTTTTCGAACTCTACCCAAGTTTTGCAAGAGGTCGTCAAAGAAATTGGTGGAATTCAATCACAATTGGAAGAGATGTGCGCGAGAATGGACTCCATGGAGGCAATGCTTCAAGCAACAGGATACAATGAGAGGAGCTTCACGAGCCACGAGGATGAAGGCCCTTCAGGGCCACGAGAGTGAGTATCACTATTTCTCCCAACCTCACTTATTTTTTTACATGATTTTTGTTGAATTGGAGACTATGCAACGATTAAGTGTGAGGAAGGCAGTAGTGAGCACTTAGGGAGTTTCATTCTTGGATTTCCTTGGTGCATTTTCATGCTTTTATTAGTAGTTTTTCTTAATTATTGGTGATTTTGGGTTTTATTGTTGAGGTATGTTTTTCGATGGATATTTGGTGGCATGACATGCTATGCTAGAGTTTCTAGTTTGCATAGGGTAGGTTGTTTTCGGATAATGGTGGTGTATTTTTTGTGATTGATCTTATCTTTGTAGTATGAAGGCCACTATTGGGGTGATTTGTGACAAAAAAATTGGAAAAAATTGAAAAATGAAAAAAATATATAAAACATGGACAAGTTGAAAACCCGAAAGGGCAATTTGGGTAACATTAGTAAAAGTCTGGATAGGTTGAAAGACCTAGTAAAAAAAGAGAGGCTAGGCCCGGCTAGGCTTACCAGCCTAGGAAAAAATGAGAGGCCGTGTGGAAAAAGTTGAAAAGTGAGTACCCTTTGTGTGATAAAGCTAGGATGAAAACCCGAAAGGGCTCCTAGGAAAAATGAGAGAAATTGAGAGAGAGAAAAACTAGGTTGACGATACATTTGACTCCTTGGTGGATTGTTTTTTGGGAGAAGACTCTTGGATTTCTTTTAGGGATCATTTTGGGGGAATTAATCTAGCTTTACACTTATCTTATTAGCTTACCTTTTTCCACATTTTACTTTTGTGAGATTCTTACTCATTTTGGGGGAAACAAGGTAATCTAAAAATAAGTTGGATGCCTCGATTAACTTCTACTTGCACACTACATTTCGCTTAATTCTTTGGCGTGTCTTTATTTGCTCGAGGACAAGTAAAGGGTTAAGTGTGGAGAGTGTGATATTCTTCATTTTGCCTGTGTTAATCGTCGCATCCGGCATAGTTTTAGGTTGTTTGGCTTGGCAGATTGCTAGTATTAGTTGAGTTTACATGACATGGGGTTTAGACGGACATGTTTGGTTTTCTCGTTTAAATCCCGTATTTTGTAGACTTAATTAATACTAATGGACATCTTGTATCCACGGGCTCCTAGATTATCCATTTGATCATCTTTAGTGGGTCGCCCGTGGGTACTTTTTTGTTACATTCTATGTGAAGGTCATTCGCAAGGGCGGTAGAAGATATTAAAAGCCATTCGCAGGAATGGTAGAAGAGATCGAAGGTCATTCACCTCTAGAATGGTAGTAGATGAAGGCCACGAACACCAATGCATAGTAGAAGGAGATCGGAATCAAAGATAGGTGGCAACGGAGATCAAAGCAGCTAATGAAGAAATGGGGAATCGTGGTCCGATAAGTTGTGCCAAAGTCTGAGAATGATCCGAGAAGAATAAGCCTTCAAGGCTGATTCCATTTGATTTGTCTTCTCAAGCACTACAAAACTGACAACTAGAACTAAAAAATTGGACTAACAGTTCATCCGTAGCAAAGGAAACAAGTTCAGCCGACCAAGGTACAATGGGTCCGCACGGGCCGTTTATGGTCAAGCACCAACGGTCCACGCCAGAGGAGGTGTCATGCGCCAACAGTTCCAGCATGAGGCTATGGCGCAACCCTCGGCTTATCCCATGGCACGCGCAGCGCGAGTTTGAGACTTCGCTCGAAAATGGCTAAGTATGGGCACAGACCGTCCCATTCACGATAACCCACACCATTCTAAGTTCAAAATGCCAAGACCAACCTACGGCCTGCACCAAAGTCTAGTCATCTTGCCAAACTTCTAAGCGGAACAATTCTCCTGACTACAGCCCACGCCAAAGGCTGAGCCCCTCACCAAGTTTCTGAGCTGACCGAGTAAACTGATGACAGCCCGCGCTAAGACCCATGCCCTACGGTTCAGAAAGTTCAAATCCAACTCGCTGACGGTGGCCCACATCAAAGGCCTCAAGACCCACCCTAGATGATGCAATGCGGGCCACGCCAGATCCAGCACCTCGCGCTAGATTAAGAGGCACAACTCGCGCCAAGATCCAGCGCCCCGCTCCAGATGAACGAGCACGGCGTATGCCAGACCCTGCAGCCTGTGACAAGGACATGGCACGGACTGCGCCATCCACGACGACCCACACCGGATGGTGGCTTAGCTAGGGTTTTAGCATTCTTGGCCCATTTTGGGCCTATTTTTAGGCCCAACCCCCTTTTCCTATAAATATGACCTTAGTCTACTATGTTAAACATGTACAAAGTAGATTAGTTCATTCGAAGAGCAGTTTTAGAGAGAGAAACACTCTCTCCTTTTCTTTTCTTTCCTTTTATTTTTGTGTTCATCCTAGATGTGAAATTCCAATCCATATTTCAATTCCATATCTATGGAGTAGTTTCCATAATTGTAGCGCATGTTTTAACTTATGTTTTAGATTTATCCTATTATTTGTGTTCATTATATTACTATGATTGTTCTTGAATATTTTAAATGCATGAATAGTACACCACATTGGCACACACTTTTGGCTATATTCATGTATGGTGCAAATATAGATGCCCCATTGGGAAGATAAACATGGATGTTAGAATGGGTAAGGGAGTACGTTGCGTCTGCGTGAGTGTGTGCACGGGAGACCCGAGTATTACTCTGACTTATTTGCCACTGCACCAGTCTTAGCTGATTATGTAAAGTTTTCTGATAGGTTGTGGGTAGAGATAGTGAAAAGTAGAAAGCTAGGGTTGTAAGAGGCCTTAGTATCATAGATAAGGTGTCAACGACCCTTGGGCCTAATTGATAAGACCCGGGGGAAGTAGTGCATTCGTGGTGGAAGCCCGAGATATAATCGCACGAGGGAAAAATAGAACTATAACAATGGTTGGAACTTGTTGTACTTCCGTAATTACGATGGTGGCATCGATAGAGGGTTGCTAGCGCACCCGACGTGACAGGGAGCTTATGATGTCTACCTGGCTCAAATACTAAGCAGCAAGCCCAAAACCACAAATGGGCCTGAGGCTAACCAGCGACGCGAACCAGGCCAAACAGACTCAGGCCAAGTGAAGTCAACCCACGAATCGAAAATAGCGGGGACCTTGATCAGCTGTCAGCTATGAACTGTATTTCTCGGTCCCACTATTAGGCCACGATGGCAAGCCCGAATAATTTGGAACCTCGTTCATGATACACTATAAAAGGAATAAGGAGGATACAAATCCAGGTAACCGTAACTAACTTGAGAAATTCTAATTCTAAGAAGAGAAGACTAATTTGATCGTCGGTTCTTTTCTCCCGGAATCACTTCCGAGATTGGTTTTTCAGGTGAAGAAGTTCAAGGAGTAAACAACAAGCGGTTTGCCTGAACAGACCACCACATCAGCTGCTATAGCTCTAATTTGTAGCAGTGGGTGGAATTCAGTAAAAGACTAAATCGCTAATCACTTTTCTTCAAACAACTAACCATGAAAAATTTATATTTTCATCAATGCCACATTAGTGTTTGTGTGTGTGCGTGTGCGCGTGCGTGCGTGCGTGCGTGCGTACGTGCGTGTGTGTGTGGGATGTTTAATCAACCATTTTATGGCCCCCTTTGACCAACCATTTTTTCATGGCATGTTTAATCATTCATAACTTCTGTTGTATACAATAATGAACATTATGTGAGATGTCTTTGGATTCTCTGTAACATGTAGTTTTTGAAAAGTTTAATTTTATAATCTATTACCGTACGTAATGAAAGTTATCGGTGGTCAAACATGCGTTAAAAAATGTCATCAAAAAGGAGGACATAAATAGAGGACCATAGGAAGTAGTTATCTCCTAAGTCGTGGATCAGGGGTTTGACCCTAGTATCTGCTGTGATTTACCTCCTCAATGATATTTATGTTTTCGGCGCAGTTGAGGCACTGAGATCGAGGGCATTGCCTAGAGGAAGTAGTTAGATGGTATAAGAGCGCTAGAGTTTTTCAGAAAATCTCCAACGAGATTTTTCAGATATTCTTTTTGTTTTTGGTTTTATTTTTTTTTATCCGATGGCTTCTATCCCTCTGCCAGAAGCCTCGGCCTCTCCTACACTACACAAAATCCGCATCCATGTCAACTTTGGCACCTTCTCATTCTCCAGTGCATGATTTCTCTCGATCAACGTTGGCAACTCCAATTCACTGTTTATGCGTGCGAAAAAGGTGCAATATTGTGTGAGAAACTTTTAGTTTTCTTTCTTTCTCCTATCTCTCCCCCTTATCTGCCTGATAACGGTCACAAAAGGTGGAATTGGCCGCCGGCCATGGCGACGCCACCGCCAAAACCCTTAACAGAAAACCCCTCCACCAATTGCAAAAGCTTCCTCCAAGCTCTGAATGCTAAACCCTCTCCACTATTCACGTTTTTACCCGACACGCCTAATCTTCACCCTATCACTGAATATAAGGGCAAAAAATTTTTTATCCTCCCACAGGAGGAAGGCGAGATATTGGCGTCGCACTATCAGAATGCGTTGGTTGGAAAGTTCAATAGAGGAAAGCCATCAATGGAAACTCTTCACTCCGCTTTCAAGTCTATAGGTTTCAAATCAAAGTTCCAGTTGGGATCAATGGATTACCACCATGTGCTTATCAGATTTCAAGAGAGTGAGGATTATCAGAGATCCTGGATGAAGGGACAGTGGATGATTCAAGGCTCGTTAATGAAAGTCCAGAAATGGTCTCCGAACTTCTCCCCCGTATCAGAATCATCTGTTGTTCCAGCTTGGGTAATAATCCATAAACTTCCTATTCATTTCTATAATACATCTGCTATTATAGGTATGAGTAATCAGATTGGTAGATTCCTTAAAATGGATGCTGCAACTAGTGCACTGACTAGGCCCTCTGCAATCAAAGTGTGTGTTGAGATTGACCTTCTGTCTCAGTTGTCATCAACCATTGTGGTTGGAATAGGTAGCAAGGTAGCTGAGTACCTAATTGAATATGATGAACTGCCTTCGTATTGTACTCAGTGTGGGATATTGGGTCATAGTCAAGCTACTTGTAATTTCCTGCACCCAGAACTGAGGAAGAAGCAAAATCTCACAATAAATGGAAAAAAGGTAAACAAAGCCACAGATCAGGTAGAACCTTTTAATGCCTTAGACTCCCAGCCTACACTGGAATTAGAAGTTGCAGAATCCTCAGGTCTAACTGACAATCAAAAGGATGTAGGGTGTCAGTTACAACAAAGTAAGACAGAACTTCAACTGAAAAATAGTATTGTACAAAACTTCCCTGGTATACATAAGAAAATAATTGTTTCCTTTTATTCACTGGATGACATCTCTAAGCCAATCACCACCACCTTTTGGAGAAAGAAAAAACACCAGAGTGAGTTAACACCCAGCCAGGACCTCCAAAGAACAGAAAATACTGTTAGGATTTCAAATGTCTTTCAGACCTTAGAAGCTCTAAATGAGGGTGATGAAGAGGAGGAAGCAGTAGAAATATTCCATGAAACATTGGAATCTCAAGAAGGAGTAGTACCCCATATAACTACAGACACAACACAAATTCACACCATTGAAGAAATCAGCCCACATGTTAGACACACAGATCCCCCCCCCCTTTTCCTTGGCAACAAATACACCTGTCACCCCAGAGGCTAGCAACAATCCACCGAGCATCATAGGTGCTGGGCTGACACAAGAACCGAAGCTGCAATCTCAGCCAGTGCTTATAGAGGTAAAGAAGGGAACTCAAGCTTTAACTGATCAGAGCACAAAGGAAGATCACAGCTCACGGTCACAGGTTAGCACACACAAACCCATACCTATCTTACCATCGGATAAAATTGATAAGAATCAGGAAAAGCAATCAATTAACAGTAAAGCCTTTGCTGTTAAATCAAGAAACCTTAGATCTTCACAAAAAGCAACCACTTCATGTTTTAAATGATTAAATACAACATAATAGGAAACATGCTAGTTTGGAATGTTAGAGGCTACGGAACATCTTTGGATAGAATAAAATCACTTTTGCTGTCTCACAAGATTGCTATTCTTTGTTTGATAGAGCCTTGGCATGAAAAAAAGAAAATATTCACTCTGATGCATGATCTAGGCTTAAAAAATGCTTACCCTGCAGAAAATGCTAAAATATGGATCTTATGGAACCATGCTTTTAATATTATCAGTTTAAAAGAGGCAGATCAATTTGTGCAGGCAAGAATCACAGATATTCACTCATCTTCCAGTTGGAATTGTTATTTTATATATGCTAGTGTAAATAGACAATTGAGGGAAGCTCTTTGTAATAATTTAGAAAACCCCCCTCCGGAACCTTCTATTTACATTGGAGACTTTAATACTGTGGTCTCAGCATCGGAGTATAAAGGAAGGAAATCCCCACCCACAAGAAGCATGAAAGATTTCAATGCCTTCATTAATAAACTGGACTTGCATGACATCCCCACTGTTGGTAATTCCTTTACATGGTCTAATAATAGATTCAAGAACAAATGTAAAGACCTTCTGTTCCAGAGATTAGACAGGGGCCTATGCAACTTGAACTGGTTAGAACTATTTCCAAACAGCTCAATTCAGGTTCTTAATATACTGACTTCTGGTCACTCTCCATTAACGTTGTCCATTCAATCTGCTGAAAAAATGGCACCTAGGCCTTTTAGATTCCAAGAAATGTGGTCTAATAGACAAGACTTTCAAAATCTAGTGGAAAAAAACTGGAATTTACCGTCCTCCGCTACTGGTATGTGCAGATTAGTGCATAAGCTTAAGAGACTTAAGATTGACATTAAAGCATGGAACATAAACACTTTTGGAAATGTCAATCAAAACCTGGTTAAAGCTGAAGCAGAGGTCAGTGAGCTAGAAATAAAAATTTCAACAATCCAAAGCAGAGTCTGATTTAGCTGAACTTAACAAGTCCAAAGCTTTACTTCTTAGATCCCAAAAAGAAAAAAACATCTTCTTAAAACAGAAGGCAAGGCTAAATTGGCTAAAACACGGAGATGCAAACACCAGCTATTTTCATTATACCATCAGGGAAAGGAGAGCTAAATCAAAAATCAGTAAAATTAAATACGGAAATGGTAATTGGATTTCTGACCCACAGCTGATTAAAGATGAAGGAGTTAGTTTTTTTAAGGGACTCCTTAATGAGGACGCCCCTCAAAAAATAGGTACTTACCTGAAATATTTTTTAGCTGAAATTCCTTCTCTGGTTACTGAGCAGCAAAACCAACTCCTGCTAGAACCTTTCAATATCCAGGAACTGAAAGTTGCTGTCTTTGATCTAAATAAATCAAGTGCTCCGGGATCTGATAGTTTCTCTAGGTATTTTTTCACATCCTTCTGGGAAACTATTAAAGAAGATTTTTTGGAAGCAGCAAATGATTTTATAAGTGGTGGCCTTATCCCTAAGGCCATCACAAGCACCTGGCTCACTTTAATCCCCAAAAAACCAATTCCAGTCTTTTTCTCAGACTTCAGACCGATCAGTCTGTCAAATTTTGTCAATAAAGTCTTTTCAAAAATGCTTATGGAAAGGATTAAACTACTTATGCATATCCTAATCTCTCCTGAGCAGAGTGCTTTCATTAAAGGCAGGGAAATCACAGACAATATACTTCAAATGCAAGAGATGACCAGGCTTCTGTCTAGAAAATCTAAAGTCCCTAATTTAATAGTGAAACTAGATATGCAAAAGGCTTTTGATAGAGTCTCATGGTCATTCCTGAATTCCATTCTTCTTCACTTTGGCTTTCACGGGAAATTTGTTAAACTCATTATGCATAACATATCTGCTGCAAATTTTTCGGTTTTAATCAATGGAGTTACTTCAGGTTTCTTCGCATCCTCTAGGGGTATAAAACAGGGAGATCCTCTTTCTCCTTTCCTTTACAATTTGCTCTCGGAAGCCTTTTCTAGAGGGTTAAAGAAACTTTTTAGCATAGGGTACCTTCAGAATTTCAGTCTACCTAAGAGCTGTGCTCCAGTTTCACATTTAATGTATGCTGATGACACGGTAGTAGTTTTGAATACCAACCCTAGAAACATGAAGAGGTTCAAAAAGTTTCTTAAAGCATATGAACAAACCACAGGCCAAAAGGTCAATTTCTCAAAATCAGAATTATTTGTATCTCATAGGACAAATTCTTCTACAGTTAACTCTGTAAAAAGGATCCTGGGAATGGAAAAAGGAGTTGTCCCATTCAAATACCTGGGAGTGCCTATATTTTTTGGTAGAAATTTGCAGGTACACTACCAGCCATTATTGGAAAGAATGGATAAATCAATCCATAATTGGAAGAACAGATGGCTCTCCACCGCAGGTAAAATTGTTCTAATTAATCACTGTCTTCTCTCTATCCCAACTCATACCTTTTCAGTTTTGAGTCCACCAAAAATAGTTTTGAAAAAAATGGAGAAAATGGCTTCTAGCATGTTCTGGGGATATTATGATCATGTTGAGAAAAAAAATGGAGATCCTGGAAAAACATGAGTGTACCTGTAGAAGAAAATGGAATAGGTTTTAGAGATTTAAAAGCCATTGTAGATGCTTTTTCATGTAAACTGTGATAGAAACTGCAACTCAATTCCACGCAATGAACCTCTCTATTATGGTCTCTCCCGAAGTCTTACTAAAGATCTCATACATGGTCTAGAATCTGTAAAATTACTGAAAAAGCAAATAGCAACTCCAGAATAATACATGGTATCGGTGATTGCTCCTTCTGGAACGCTAACTGGATGGGCGAGGGAGCTTTGTATTATAAATGGCTTCAAGATAGAGATATCCCCTTTGCGGACATCTCACTAAGGTCATTTATTAACAACAAAGCATCAATCCTCCCACAACTAGAGCCATTTTTGGCGACCAATTTGTACTCAATTTTGCAGGAGGCTAAAGTGGAATATACTCATGAAGATAGACTCATCTGGATGCCAGCCACAAATGGAATCTTCTCCATCAAATCAGCATACAAAATTTTCAGACAGAGAAAGCTGAAGATCCTCCATTTTCAAAAGGTATGGTTACCTTTATTCCTAAAAAGATGTCTGTGCTTTTATGGAGAGCTCTGAATGGTTTACTTCCTTTTGACAACATTTTAAGAAAGATAGGGTTCCATTTAGCATCCAAATGTCCCCTGTGCCAGACTTACAGTGACTCTTTAGATCATTTTTCCAACTCTTGCCCCACATCCATTTCTGTCTGGAACTGTGTAAATGATTTTTTAAAGATTCAGCAAAAATCTTTCCCAAATTTGAAGAGCAGAGTTGAATTTTACCTTTCTTTTAATGTAGAATCTAAAATTCAGTCTAATATCACCATCGCTGCCCTTCTTGTAACAATCTAGACTCTTTGGATTAAAAGGAATAATATCCTGTTTGACAACGTCTCCTTCTCCAATGATGCTTGTATGCATGAAATAAAAGACATGATATATCAAATTTTCTCAGTGAATCATTTGATAGGTAACTTAGGCAAGCATAAATATTGGACACGGGCTAACATTATTCCTCACATTACACAAAAGAAAAGGAAAACTTTTAATGTTGTGACATGGCAGAAACTCCTAACTGGATACAAGATTAATACAGATGTAACATGGATCAGGGGGGGTTTTTCAGCTCTAGCAGTGATAGTTAGGAATTGTAAGGGGAAGGTGGTTAAAATGAGGGCAAAATCTTTTCACTCCCCGTCACCATTACATGCAGAATTGATAGCTATCCAATGTGGATATGAACTATGTTCATAGCTGGTTTTAAATAGATGTGAGGTTGAATCCGATTGTTTAATTGCAGTACAGGGTATTCAAAATCCAAACACCTCACCATGGAGGAATTATTCCATTTTCCAATCTCTAAATTTGAAACAACATATCCACCCAATCCGGCATACTCCTAGAGAGACTAATATTGCAGCTGATTTCCTGGCAAAATTTTCTTTAGAAAATAACTTTGATGGTGATTTAGAACTGAATTTAGCACCTCCTTTTCTTAAGGGACTCCTTCATCTGGATAGATGTGGAATTCCTTGGATTCAAAATGAGTCTCAAGAGCATGCTGTATAAGATGTAATAATCGGTAACATATTTTTCTGGCTGGACTTATGAACTTATTATTATAGGATAGATACTGCTGAAAATTTTCGTGTTCAATACAGGTTCTATTCTGCTACACAATTTTATCCTCGGCCGATTATACATATAAACATCCCCTCTTCAAATTGGTATGATGAACGACGGTAATGCATTTCAAGTGTGCAATTGAGCACTTGAGCCTGCAGTTATGGAGCCCTCGAGCCTAGAGTCATCAAGCCTTGGAGTCATCGAACCTTTGGAGCCTCAAGCCAAGGAACCATAGAGACATGGTGTCCAGGGGCACTCGAGCCTTGAGACATGGAGTCCTCGTACCCTGGAGCACTCGAGACATGGAGCCCTCGAGACATGGAGCCCTCGAGACATGGAGCCCTCGAGACATGGAGCCCTCGAGACATGGAGCCCTCGAGACATGGAGCCCTCGAGACATTGAGCCCTCGAGACATTGAGCCCTCGAGACATGGAGCCCTCGAGACATGGATCCCTCGAGACATGGAGCCCTCGATACATGGAGCCCTCGAGACATGGAGCCCTCGAGACATGGAGCCATCGCGAAATAGGAACTCTCGAACACATGGAGCCTAGGCGACCTCGACCACTTGATCCTACACTCAACCCCCCAACTGAGCTTTCGAACTTTCGAAGCTCTAAGCTTTCGAGCACTCAATCCGTGAAGACTCTACCCTTACAGACCTCGACCTACCAAACAATTTTATTTAACATCTCATCCACTAGTCCATGACTACCATTAGACCATTCTTTTGAAGGCAACGAGGTTACCTTACCGATGTAATATTCATAACATTATTGTACACCTTTTGGTGCTTCATAGGTTTGGGGAGCCTAATAAATATCCCCCACCTTAGGGTGTTTTAAAAAAAACACCAATTCGCTCGAATGTCTCTTCCCTGGCGATGCTAAGAGCATCTCCAATGTAGAGAGAGTTGTCCGTAAATATCGTTTACATGTGTCAATTTTTGAGTGGAACTTCGATGTGACGTAGATATAACTCTTTTGACGATGACTCTCGTTAGAACTTTGATCTCCAATGATAACTAGTTTAATAAAAATTGTATATGACGTGTCAATAGAATTTTGGTCTCCAATATTAACTAGTTAAATCAAACTTGTACATGGTGTGTCAACTATTATTTTCATAACATCTGAAAATAAATATTATTAAAATAATAATTAATAATTATACAATTCAAATTAAATTATATCAAAATTTTAAGAGATCAAATACATTTCTACTACACATTAAATTTATAATCATATAATATTTATAAAAATATGATACTTACAATAATAAACTATGTATTTATAAAATACAATTCGATTTTATGTTTAAAATCATAAATTCCTCTGTTTTCAATATTTTCATTTTAAAATTTTAAATATTCAAAAAATAAATATTCAAAAAAAATTAATTACTACATTTGTTTCATGGCACCATAACCTTAGATACTTGGATTTAGATGAATAAAATGAGTGGATGAAATTGAACTTAGAAAGGAAAAAGTAGAATGAATGAATGAAATTGAAGGAATATTTCCATACAAAGAATGTGTGCCAAATTCACAAAAATAACCAAAAAAGGAATGTGTGACATCCAACGAGCCAGAGGAAGTAACATACAATATAGTATAATATTTATTTTACATGACACCTAAACTATCAATTTCTTAAGGTAAATAATATTTGATAAATTCAATCTCACATTTGTGTATCTTTTTGTGGTTTAGTCCATATATTTATGATTTATAGATGATTAATTTTAATTTTTGGAAGTTATTTGTACTGTAAAAAGTAGATTTACAATTTTTTAATGAGTTTTATCATGTTGAATCATGTTTTCAAAAATAATGTGGTTATGGAATTTTTGGTGGTTGTGTGTATATATATTTGCAATTTATTCTAATGGAATGTGCAATAAATTTTTTAATACAAAGATTTACCGTCATGTATAAAAAAAATTTAACCGTATGCTGATTTGGTAAATAGCGAGCCTCAAATTGATAGTCTGAATACATAAGGTCACATTGACAATGTCGATTGAATTTTCATCCACGTCATTGCGACTCCTTTATTTGACCCTTGGATTGGAGAGTAAATTTAGATTTGAGAGTCCATTGCTCTTACTTGGTAAGAGAAGTTTACTATATTGAATGCAACATTGGAGATGCTCTAAGATTGGAGTCAAACCAACTCAAACCTCATAGACGTTCAGTAGCCAGACTGCGAGCTCCACAACTCCATGGCCAGGTGGTCTCCTCCTCTCCTTACAGGTATCTGGTTGAAAAATTCCCACCAAGATTTGGTGGTCAACACGCACGGGGCAACCATGATTTTCCCAATTTCCTCCTTACTTCGACGTCGTTCTTGGATCAATTCCCACCATTTCAGCAGCCGACTTTAGCGCCACCTTTTCCGGCAACCTTTTTAGCCACTGGGAACTCAATGCAGCATCAGTGAACCCTCAATTATTATATTCCACCGATGACCGAACAAATTTGACAGAATTTTTCAACGACCTCCTTCATCGATGGTTTCCCTCATGTCATCCATTACCACTTCTCTGGAGGGTTCTCTTAGGGTGTCCAAAACCAGTCCACACGCAGGGTCCTTCAGCTTAATGCCCTTGTTCCGCGTCTGATTCAAGGTCGTGTGTCGGCACTGCCTCCTGTTCCACCCTCAGACCTCAGTATTCAGCATGCCCATTTATCGGCTCCAAACTCATTCAATCTGGTCACCATTCAGTTGTCATCGCTAGAGTATTACTTGCTGAAAACTCAAATTCGACTTTTTGTCTAATCAATTTTTGGGTCTTGTTGATGGCACAATTATTCTTCCTAATCCTATGATTTATGATGCTTGATCCGCACTTCGCGAGGTCGTTCGGAACCTTGCGAGAGAACTTAACCCACGGGATTTGTTTCGAAGATAAGATTTTATAATGTTTCTCCTGTACTCAATGCTAACTACAATAAAGTAGCTATTTGCAAGTCTGGGGTCGTCCACGGAGAAACTAGAATTCAAAAGTTTGCTTTACTCAACCCATAACCGGTGTCATTTTGATTGTGTGTCGGGAATAGCTAATGCTTTAAACAGGTGATGGGCATTGTGTATAACAAACTACTGAGCATGCAAGCAAAGAGATCAAAACTATGATTAACTAGTCTTGGGGGTATTTGCGTAACATGACCGATTAATGAATTTGATCATATATTCTATCACATGACACCATATAGACCTTTTCTCATGCCTATGTCACTTAGTGTGGAGATGGCCGGGAATCCCAATGTCTTTCACACAAAGGTTCGTCTCCTCTCAAGAGCCATCTCACCACCTTCGTAATTAGGGAATGTGCATCGATCCCTTTCGATACTGCAATTCATTCCCTGTCATCTGACTCCTGATACTAATACCCCCCCCCACCCCCTCTCTTAAAGGAACCCTGCCTTGTGTAAGTTGCTACTATTAGATACGAAAGTAAAGGCAATACGTCTCGGGCACTCCACTATGGAATTGCCATCTCGTGATGACTCTAGGGTTTCCATGACCCGAATCGCTAAAAACTAGAATGATCATCTATCGGAGTAAGCTAAGGGTTTCCCTTTGTAAGGAATTAGTCTAGCCATGCAATCCCTCACACAACTAGCCAATTAGAATTAGAGTCTAACGATCGGGTCGGTACTCTTAAGGTAGCATGAATGCACTCATCTCTCTAGTACTCTCGAGCATACAATAGCCCTAATCTAACACTCCCAAGATAATTGTTTAGCCTAGCATGATATTATACTATGCATAGAATTATGGATGCATCATAAAGAATGACATGGCATAAATCATACATGACTAAGAAATACAAATTATACACAATTATTCATAGGACATAGAAAATAGGATAATCGTAAAACTCACAAAATCATAATCTAGTCATGAATACAAATACAACCCCGATATAATAACTACTCTAGAGACATTAAATCCAAAGCAATCATTGGATTTAATGCCATAAGGTTAGAACTAGAGAAATAAATGAAGAGAAGAGAAAACCTCATTCTTCCTACCTACTATGATAGATTTACAATAAGGGAATGTGCAATGGTAGTTTTTAAATTTTAAAAACTCGCTCTAGAAACTGAAAACAACCACAGTAGTAGTTTTTAAACCAGTCTCTTAACAATTTGTTGCCATGATGGGACCCGGTTAAGAAATCGGATGTGGCAGCTTTGTCAGCCGTGTCACATGGCCTGCTGCGGCAAAAACAATTTTTAAGCATGTGGGACACGTGTCACCCATGCATTGGGCCATTGGTCCCGCATGCATGATTTTAATTTTTTTGTTTAACAGCCTCTGACACGTGGCACCATCTGGTTGGGCCACGTGTCAAGCGGAAAAAAAAACCGTTACATTCATGGCTGCAAAATTTAATGGCTGCAAAACTTTAATTCCAGTCAAGCGGCAAAAAAATTTTAATTTTTTTTTCATGGCTGTAAATTTAATTCCAACGGTTACATTCCCATCATTATTTATATTTTCAATTTGTGATAATTGGTCGGACTAGATTAACTATTTTTTTATTTAAGTATTTATTGTAATTTATCTTCTCGATATAATTGGTCTTTCTAATGCCGTGTTTTTTATTTATTTTTATAAAATCAATATATCTTATTCTTTATTATAGATAACAAAATATTTAACAATTTCATGACAAGAAAAAAGAAATTTCATTTCATTTTGGCAAAGTCTTGAGAAAGACGGTCTTTCCATATGCTTATGGAAAGACGGGGTTTAATTCGAATAATAAAAGGTAAAAGGTCTTAGTTGCAACATTAAAAATTTAGTATGCAACATGTAGTAGTTATAAAATTTATAACCCGGTTCATGCAACCCGAAAGTTTTATTTTAATTTCTTCTAATTTACACTTTAAACCTTGGTCTTTCCATGACTTATGGAAAGACCGTCTTTCAAGAGACGCACTCTTTCATTTTTTAATAAAAAACACAAAAATTATTTTTAAAAAGTGAATTATTTTATACTTTTTAAAAATGAAACGAAATTATATTAATAAAAATTATAATGTATTATTAAACTTCACATTCAACTTATTTTAGGTGAAAAATTAAATTAAATTAAATGTTAATGGTAAAATTAATTAGTAGGATAGAGAAAATCAAGTGGGGTCAATGAATAGTTAAAAGTGGTTTCTTACCATTGTGTGAATGAAAAATAGTGGTTTCTTAAGATTAGGTGGAAGAGAGAGTGAGAGAAATAATATATTTAATTGGTAAAAAACCGGTAGCGGTTTCTACCACTGCACTTGGTTTAAGAGCATATGCAATGGTTGAAACCGCTACCGATTTCTTACCAATTAAATATATTATTTTTCTCATTCTCTCTCTTCCACCTCACTTTAAGAAACCACTAAAGAAACCACACATTTTCTTCTCCACAATGGTAAGAAACTACTTTTTACTATTCATGTACCCCACTTGATTTTCTCTATCCTACTCATTAATTTTATTATTAACATTTAATTTAAATAAATTTATCTACCAAAAATAAGTTGAACGTGAAATTTAATGATACATTATAAATTTTAAAATTGAATTTTATTTTTCTCAATAATTTTTCCAGATTTTTTCAATAATTTTCTCAAAAATTATTCCAAATTTTTATTCCAAATCATTCCAAATTTTAATCAAAAATCATTCAATATTTTTAATTTAAAAAAGTTTTAAAATTAAATTTTACAAATAAAAAAATTCAATTTTTTAAAAAAAAATTAAAAACAAAGATAAGAACACGTGGCCCAACCAGATGGTGTCACGTGTCCCTCTATTTACAAAATCAATATATGCAGCATTTGAGTGGGACGCGTGGTCTAATGTATGGGTGACACGTGTACCACTCAGCCAAAAATAATTGGGCCGCATCAGGCGGCCCTGTGCCATGTGCACATGCCTGACATGCGCTGACATAACCGATTTCTTAACCGGTTCCCTAGTTGGCAATTATGGGCCGATTTCTTAAAAAGAAACCGACCTAGAAACCACCACTGTGAGTATTTTCAAATTTTAGAGCGATTTTTAAAATTTAAGAAACCTCCACTACACTTGCCCTAACCCTCTGGATCCTTTGCGATCAGAAAGGCTTGTGACCCTGTGATAAACAAAAATGACGTCGTATTATGTCATTCTTTTATTTCATTTTTATATTTCTTTACTTCTTTGGCTCTGCCTCTTTCTTGTCCCTATCTCCACCAGCGTTCGAGCTCATCAGCCAAACAGACATCTTGTTAAACTCGTTTCATGAAGCTTGAAAACCCAAAAACAGAACTTCAATTAAAAATAAAAACCCAGGAGCCCAGGTTCATCAACTTTTCTACCCAAAATTGAACAAATGGTCATTAAGAAATATAATAGTAGTCCAAGAACTTCAATGGAAGGCTACAGCATAGTTATCCAACTAAATACTGTTGGACATATATTGATTATATCATGCAAAAAATCAAATAACAAAAATTGATCGAGCAATTAACATATGTAAGAATAATAAAATTTTATTAATTATTCAAACATACAATCGAAAAACTTAAATTACAAATAATCAAAGCAAAAATCATGTTTCAAGTAATCACAAGGTTGTTAACAATACTGACAGAGCCCATATAACCAATACTCAATCTCAGGAGAGTCCAGAAAACTCTAACTCTATCTCCAGGCTACTCAATGAGACAGCAATATCTAAACCAACTTTACTGACATATGCTAAAGATGATATTCAAATTGGAACTTTCTCCCTCCCTTTGTATAGCCCAAATCACAACACTGCACTTTCCCAGCCTGGAAAGATGGCAAACATATTTTCTGTTTTGCAGGTAATGGATAATTGCTCTATGGAAATTGAGGACCTGGCAAGGGATCTCACTGAGCCAAGATCAAAGAAGGAGGCCAGCTCCAGCCATCAAAATCTCGATGCTTTATCTCTTACAGGTAATCAGCAAGGTAAGTACAAACCTAAGAAAAACAACTATCTAGCCCAATTAAACAAGATGATGCTTAGATCAGCCACAAAAAGTAATAGATCAAGTGAACAATGATAGTTAACTGTAACACAAACTTCTTAGTGTGGAATCTTAGAGGCATGAACACTTCAATGCTAAGGCTTATAAATTTATGCAAACTCAAGAAAATACAGCTACTGTGTATTATTGAACCGATGCATGACAATTCTTCCTGTCAAGCCTACAGGGATAAACTATCCTTTGCCCATAGTTTAACTCTGTATAATGGAAAAATCTGGTTAATGTGGTCTAATTCTTTACCTATCCCTTTGTTATCCAGTCATGAACAATTCATGCATGTTTCTATTTCACATCATCAATTTAACTGGCACATGGAAGCAGTGTTCATCTATGCTCTTAGGAATCGAAAGGGTAGACAGGCCTTATGGAATGACTTACAGCCAATCTCCAAAGGCAACACCATTTTTATTGGAGACTTTAACTCTATTACCTCCCTGCCTGAATACAGAGGTCCTAGTTCACCTGGATTAGGTAGCATCGGGGATTTTAACTCTTGGATTAATTTAAATGGTATACAAGGAATCAATACGGTGGGTAACCTCTACACATGGTGCAATTCTAGGCTTAGGAACCCTACTTCGAAAAGACTAGACAGGGGACTTAGTACTGTTTCATGGAATTCCAAATTCCCAGCTTCCTCGATCCAAATACTCAATAGGCAGACATCAGACCATGCTCCACTACTCCTCCAAGTCTCCACTGTGACCTCCTCCAGTCCTAAGCCTTTTAGATTCATTCATGCCTGGTTTCAAAGGGATGGGTTTATGGGAATAATTGATGATAGCTGGAACCTTCCTATTGCTGGAAACGGTATGCTCAGATTCTACCTTAAACTAATCAGGCTTAAGAAAACTCTTAAAAACTGGAATAGAGACTATTTTGGTAACATAGACCAAAATGTTAAAAATGCGGAGGAAGCTTTAAGAACACAGGAAATTAAGTTTGATCTCCTTCCCTCGGCCACTGAGCGTGTTAAATTGAATGAGAAAAATGCTTTATTGCTAAAATCTTTAAAAGAAAAAGAAAAATATTGGAAGCAAAAAGCTAGACTCAAATGGCACAAATTAGGAGACAACAACACCTCCTTCTTTCATAAAGTGGTGCAGGAAAGAAACTGCAAATTGCAGATTACAAAAATAAAATATGGGCCTGGTCAATGGATTAACTCTCAGTTAGAAATTCAAAAAGAAGCAATTGCTTATTTTTCTGAACTGCTAACTGAACCTTCCCTGACCAATGATGAAACTTACTACCCTCAATTCCTAGGTCAAATACCTGAGATCATTAAGCATGGGGATAACCAAAAGTTAGCCTCCATGGTCTCTGAATCTGAACTATTTAAGGTGATCAAAGGTTTGAAAAAAAATAGTAGCCCGGGGCCTGATGGATTCTCTCCAAAATTTTACACTAAATGTTGGCCTATTGTAAAACTTGATCTGATGTCTGCAGTTAATGATTTTATAGCTGGTTCTGAAATGCCTAGGGGTATTTCCAGCACATGGATTACCCTGATACCAAAAAAGCCTACACCATGTTCTTTTGATGAATTTAGGCCAATTAGCCTCTCCAATGTGTTAAATAAAATCTGCTCTAAAGTGCTAACGGAAAGGTTAAAACCCTACATGGATAATCTGATCTCTCCTAACCAATCAGCATTCATGAAAAATAGAGATATCTCAGATAATATCCTCTACTTACAGGAAATGATTAGATTTCTTGATAAAAAAAATAGGACACCAAACTGCATTCTAAAGCTGGATCTAAGAAAGGCTTTTGATAGAATTAACTGGAATTTTCTTAGACAAATCTTATTGAAGTTTGGTTTTAATGGGAAGTTTCTGAATGCTGTAATGAATAACTTGTCCCAAGCTTATTTCTCTATACTTGTTAATGGTAATCCTGTAGGCTTTTTTAGGGCTACAAGGGGAATTAAACAAGGTGATCCTCTTTCTCCCTTCCTTTTTAACATATTTTCTGAAGCTTTCTCCAGGAGTCTTTCATTTATATTCTTCAATCATAGCCTGGCTAGTTATCATATCCCGGCCTCAATTCCAGCTGTTTCCCATCTTATGTATGCGGATGATACGATTATTTTTATGCAAGCACCCAGGCCAAACCTTACTAAGATCAAAGTCTTTCTTGAAATATTTGAATATACCTCTGGACAAAAGTTTAACTTTGACAAATCTGAGTTTTTTCTAAGTAAAAAGGCTACACCAGCTAGACTTAACCAGGTCAAAGCTATCCTAAAAATGAAGAAAGGAACATTTCCTTTTACATATTTAGGTTGTCCAATTTTTAGAGGCATGACTTTAAAGAGATACTTTCACCCACTGTTGGCCAGTGTTGACCAAAAGCTTCAAAACTGGAAAAATAAATGACTTAGTGGAGGTGGGAAAATGATCTTAATCAAATCGTGTTTATACTCTATTCCTCAACATATTTGGTCAGTCACTAACCCCCCTAAAGGTATAACAAAACTATTTGAGAAAAAAATGTCTCACTTTTTCTGGGGAAGAACTGAAGATAAAAATAATAGAGTCTGGAAAAGATGGGCTGAAATTGCAAAACCTACTCACCTGAATAGTTTAGGTTTCAGATCTCTTACAACAATTATAGACTCCTGTTCAGTTAAACTGTGGTGGAAGAGCCAACTAGGCACCTCCTTGTGGGCAACATTATTATGGGCTCTTCCACCATCACATAGGAAATCAGTGACTTGGAAAAGAATTTGTGCTATAAATTCATTTGCTGAAAATAATTCTTTTATCACCCATGGCAAAGGAAGTTGTAATTTATGGTCGGCTAATTGGTGTCCAAATGGACCTCTAATTAACTATGTTCCAGATACTATTACCTCAGTCTGGACTAATATCTCAGTGGCTGACTTCATCAGTAACAGAGACCCTATTTTAGACCTGATTTCACCCTTTTTGGAACATGATACATTTTCTTTTTTGCAGGGTGCTCAACTAACACTAGACAAAGACGACAGACTGGTCTGGAAACCGGAGCTTTCGGGTAATTTCTCCTTTAAGTCAGCCTATAAGGCCCTGACTTTAACACCAGGTAATTTCCCGGCAAATAAATCTCTTTGGAAAATTCCCCTGCAAAAAAAGATTACTATCTTTACATGGAAACTGCTACACTCTTTGCTCCCCTTTGATGATGTGTTGATCACTTGTGGTTTTAGTTTAGCTTCTAAATGCTTGTTTTGCTGTCATTCGGATTCAATCCAGCATTTTTTCATTTCATGTCCATTAGCTCATGCTGTCTAGTCAAATCTGACCTCTGTACTATAGTTTAACTTACAAGCTCAGCATTTCATTCCACATAGATTTCACATTTTCTGGACCTGTACTGATCTCCCTAAGTTTCAGCAAACCTACTGTGCAATTCTGCCTTCTCTTGTGTGTTGGTCTCTCTGGAAAGCTAGGAATAGTTTTCTATTTGACAACAAGCCTTTTTCTGTTCAGCTGATCTGTAATGAGATTCAAGAACTATTGGAATTAACTTTACATGCTTGCCCCCCAAAATTGTTATCTTCTGCAAAAATCCCTGCAGCATTTAGGCATCTAGCACCTTTGCTTAGACCTCCCTCTAAGCCAAATATATCGACAGTCCAGTGGGAAAAGCCTGGGTATGGATTCATAAAAATCAATGTGGATGCATCCTGAACCCTTAACAAAGCCTCTGTTGGTCGAATTGCTAGGAATACCTCCGGTTGCCCAATTCTGATCAGCTCGGCATAATCCTCTGCTAAGTCCCCTCTACATGCTGAAATTGAAGCCATTCTATTTGCCTGTCAGATTTTTCCTCATCTAGATCATACCTGCATAATTGAATCTGACTCTAGACTTGCGATTAATATGATACATGGCCCATATTCTGCTCACTGGAAAAATTTTGATATGGCCTTCAAAGTGAAATCACTGCTCCATGGAGCTGAACTCAATCATGTCTTCAGGGAGAGTAACTGTGTGGCGGATGCGATTGCAAAACACCATCTTAACTTTAATCATGGCCTGCACACATCTAACATCCCTGAGCACATTAGAGGACTAATTACTCTGGACAAATATCTTATACCACACATCCGGGTTTCCAACAACCCCTGATTGTTTTTCTCTTGAATAGCACTGCTGGTGGATCTTATTTTTTCCCCACAGGCACTTCTGATACACCCTCTTTCGAACTTAGTTCGGCGGCATGTGGAACGTTTCGGAGGATGATTATACTACCTGCTGCACGGACTCCCGTTGCTGGAGTCTCATCTCTTCCCTATAACACATCAAAGGACTCTTCTCGCTGCTGCAAATACTGACCTCTGTGTTGGCAATACTAAATACTGGTCAAACTTCTTCGACTTGGAACAGTACAGTCTCAATTTCTATACTACAGTATCTTTGAAGTTGCCTGGCCAAAGGAGAGAATTAACACAAGGGGTGGAGATTCTCTCCTTTGGATTGCAACCTCAATCTGTTCATACACCCTTTATATATTGATAGCTTTTAGGACTTTTGGGGGCAACCATGTTGCTCCACTGCTCTTGAAAAACTGGTTTCTTACCCGATGTCATTACTACATTTGTTATGCAAAGGTTTGGGGAACCTAATACATATCTCCCCCACCTTCGAGTGTTCTTATTTAAAAAAAATAATATGTGCTAGCCAAAAAAAAAGTAATCACAAGGTGATGGAGTCCCGAGTAACACTCGCTGCCCCTGATACAAATGAGTCTCGTCATGGACATCGTTCCCTAGGATAAAACCATCGCAGATAACAATTAACATTTAAGAGTTACCTGGGATTCACATAAGGCCCGAAGGACTATCACCGACAGAGAAAGGAAAGAGTGAGACTCAAGTTTAGAATAAATGAAGAACTTGAGAATGGCGCAAAATTTTCTGACTGACTTAGAGACTCTATTTATACTGCTCTAAGAGACCTTAATCATGGAAACGTGATATTCTGATTTTCTGTAATTAGAGAAGAATATTCTTCAATCACCAACTCACCAAATCCGAGACATTTCATGAATACTCGAATCAAATCTGCTGGAAAAGGAAGAAATATTTGCACAAATATTCTTCATTGTATTAAACATGGTAAACCGCATATTTATTTAAGACTAAATATCTCACAAAATATGGAAGCATATTGTTCTTATCTCTTAAGAATTATACACAAGCAATTCCATATATTCTATGCGGTTAGGTCTTCCAAAAACTTCCACGCGGTCCAAACGCATTTTGGACAGTCCAGAGAAAAATTAATCTGGGCCAATTTCCGCCTAATTTTTCTCTTTCAAGAATGGCATTTCAAACATCCATATCTCATTCACCCTTGATCCGTTTTGAGAGTTTAAATAGTCGATTTTATAGTACTCGCGGAGGAGAACCCAAAAATGACATCCACTGACCCAAATTCTGTTTGGGTCCCACTCAAAACAATGCCCAAAAGTTGACAAATTTCAACCTTTTAACCACCATTTCCAACAAATCCCACATGAATAGATATTGATGTAGGAATCAGAAAAATCACATCAGACACGGAGTTTGACTTGGTGATAGATTCATTTCGATGGCATAGATGCTGCATAGGATGAGTAGGTGTCACCCTTTGAACTTTCCCTTGAGAGAGTACACTTAGTCCACTGGTTAGAAAGTAGACGCGATGTCCTTGAACTTCCCCTACCGCTTGTGTGAACGACAATGCACTTCCCACAGACATCTTTCCTAGCCCTTGCGCTTTCCTCGATTGTGTCCATTAATCAGGCCATGGCACACGCCTAGTTCTGTAAGGTTTCTAAAGAATTGCTTCCCAACAATTCCCTTTCGAAGCACCATTTCTTCTTTCTCCATTTTGTTTCATATCCTCCTCTTCTCTTAACTTCTTCAATTATTCAAATCTTTAGAACCTCAAATACAAGTCTTCAAATCTTCAAAGGTATTCTTCAAAGTCTTCAAACAAATTACTGTCACACAAAATTTTCTAAAAAAGTAATAAAAGCGTAAAAGTCTCTTTTAACCCTCCTTAGAGAACTTCAAGGCAAAATGTCACATTCGGAGCACAAAAGTGTACAAAAGTGAATCCTAAAAGTCCTAATATAACCGTATAAAATGGGTAATCAAACCTCCTCGCACTTAAACCTTACTCGCCCTCGAGTAAAAAAAGACTCAAGCACACGAAGGAATTCATATGTCCATATCCTAAACTAATATTCCCCCAAACAAAACTTCACAAAATCTCTCAATATCATAAATCTCAAAATCAAAGCTCAAATAAGAATTTTTTACACACACCACCTCAATTCCTAAATCTAACCAAACCTACCACTTATCAATTCACTACCCATAAAAATGCTTCAAAGTCACAAATTGATAATCCCAAAGTCCAATGATATAAAATGAAGTTAAAACCATAAGAAAGGTTCAAGCACATACTTCACTTCATACCAATATATCAACCAAAATCCAATGACACAAAATATTTTCAAAACCATAGAGGATGTTTGAACACATACTTTACCCAATGCCAATATATCAACCAAAATGAAGTATAAAATAATCGAGAATTTTGTACACACACTTCGTTTTTCAACCCACTAAGTTACCCAATCCCAAGAGATCTAAAGATGTTGAGCTACCCGATCCATCCATATGACAAATGCAACCTTATGACTCCAACGCCGGCAAATGAGTGAAATCATAGCATTTTTTCTTTTTTTTCATTTTTCCTAGCAGCCTTTTCGGGTTTTCATCCTAGCCACACATCATGTTTCTTTGGCTCGCATCTCACCTTTTTCTGCACATTTTGGCCTCTCATTTTTGCCTAGGTTGCCCTCTCGGGTTTTCGACATATCCGGGCCCCCAATGTTGCCTAAGTTGCCCTCTCGGGTTTTCTTTTCTTTCTATTTTTTTCATTTTCTTTTTTTTCAAAGTTTTCAATTTTTTCCTTTCCTTTTCTCATGTTTTTCCAATCAAAAGTAGCAAAAAGCATTCCAAATGAAGCTAGCATGTATGTGAGTCCTCTAACCCATCCCTGCACTCAAAACATTACATTGCCCTCAATGTAAACATGTAAGGCAAGAATTATAAAACTCAAGGTAAGAGGTAGAGTGACACCCGTTTCTCCACATAGTCCCCGGTGATATAGCGCAATCCAATGTATTTGTATAGAATCGGTCCCGAAATTAATTTCAAAGCCGGAAGGGGGAGCAAAAGTATCGTAGAAGAACTCACCCCTCGAGTAAAACGTTGTCTCCTTGGCACCGTTTGATCAAGACTAACACTACAAAGAACAACATCAAACTCATAAGTACATAAGGATTTGTAATACTAGGTTTAGCATCAAGAGTTAATAACCATAGTATTATCAAAGAACAACCAATCCATCATGAAATCACCACTTATAAGATTTTCAAATAAAAATATCCAACATATCGACACATATCCAAGAATCATTATAGAATATAGCAATTAAAGACTCAATGGTGTAGTCAGCATACTACAATCAACAAAGATACTATAAAGATGCAAGAATTTTCATAAGTCAATGTATGTGAGAGAAGGTGGGGGAATGAGTGGATATGTAGTGGTTCTTGGGAGTATTTGGTGGAGAAGAAGAAAGGTTTATGCAGTGTTTAAGCTCAGCTAAAAAGTTGGATTTCTAATCGCGACTCGCGATAGCATTGTTTGCGACTCGCGATGCATCATCTCGAGTCGAGGGCTTTTGGTCCCGAGCACTCGAGATCTTGAGGGATTTTGGCCTCGAGGACCTGATGATTCAAGGGTATGATGCACTTATAGGTTCAACTCGAATCGAGGTCTTGTGGCATCGAGGACATGAGGTCTCGAGGACTTCAGCTCGATTCGAGGGATTGCAACCTCAAGGACCCGAGGTCTTGAGGGCTTCAGCATGAGTCAAATTGTAGCCTCGAGGACCCGAGGTCTCAAGGACTTCTACTCAAATCAAGGGCGTGTGGCCTCAAGAACCTGAGGTCTCAAGGGGCTGATGGATCGAGGGCTTCGGTTCGACTCGAGGAATGATAGTCTCAAGGAATAATAGTCTTTCAGGTTCAGCTCAAGCGAAGGAGGCCTCGAGGTCTCAAGGGGATGATATCTCAAGGGCTGGTCTTAAGAACTGGTCTCGAGAGGGTGATGGACTATCAAGTTCTGCTTGAGTCGAGGGCTTGCTACCTCGAGGTCTCGAGGGGATGATGTCTCGAGGACCTGAGGTCTCGAGGGCTGATGGACTTTCAAGTTCTGCTCGAGTCGAATGCTTGCTGCCTTGAGGTCTCGAAGGGATGAAGTCTCGAGGGTTGGTCTCGAGGGCTGATGAACTTTCAAGTTCTACTCGAGTTGAGGCCTTGCTGCCTCGAGGTCTCGAAGGGATGATGTCTCGAGGGTTGGTCTTGAGGGCTGATGGACTTTCAAGTTTTGGTCGAGTCGTGACCTTGCTTCCTTGGAGACCTGAGGTCTCGAGTGCTTCAACTTGACTCGAAGGATTGCAGTCTTGAGGACTTGAGGTCTCGAGGGAATGATGTCTCAAAGGTTTCAGCTCGATTCGTGGGCCTGCAGCCTTAAGTACTAATAGCTTTTCGGATTGAGCTCGACTCGAGGTCTCGAGGGGATGCTATCTCGAGGACCTGTTGGCCGCGACTCATGGCGGATCATCACGACTCACAGAAAGTGGTGGCTGGGAGGTTAATTTTAGCACAAAACCTCTGATCACATTGCGACTCGCGGTGGTCCTTCACGAGGTCATCGTGACTCGCGATATCAAGGCCTCCCAGCACTTAGAAAGAATTCAATCTTTTCTTACAAACATTCCAATATTTCTTCCCTTTCTCATTGATCTTATTCCTTCATCTCCTCCAATGCAATGCACTTCACTTTGCCACAAAATCACAAAAAAACACACCGTAAAAAGAACAAGACAAAATAACAAAAACTAAGCAATAAAAACCAAAATAAAAGGTTGAGTTTATTTACATCACCGGCATGACAAAGCTCTGTATATTTAAGGTCGTTGGCAAAACCCTAATGTTATCCATATGGTGAAGGCTTGAACCCCTTCAACATGAGTATCCAAAAGTAGAGAAGTAGGGGTACAAAACTTTCAAGAGGAAGGTCTTGTTGAGGTGGAGATGGTTTAAAGGGAGTTGGGTGGTTAGGAGGCTTGGGTATTCTTTTGGCTCCTCTCTTATCTCCCTCAAAACTTCCAAAAATAGTAGCGTTGATTCAATAGGTAGGGGTAGGGGTGACGATGCTAATGAATTTAGCACAATCACCTCTTCCTCCTTTTTATCATCCTCAACAACCAACTCCCCATCCCCTTCGAACCCAAGATCATTTCCCATGGTGACCTCACTCACCAAATCCTCGAGTTCGATTTGGAATGGTGTATTTTTGGAATTACGAGCTTCCATTCGGGCTAACGCTTCTAATATACTCCTCACATGCCCCTCAATAGCCTTAACACTAAAGAAGAGCCGAGTGTCCGATTCTTCACTAGTAAGGTTGTTCAAGTTTGCTATTGTATTCATGACTTTCTCACGTGTCAAACTTGAACTTCCTTCTTGGGCTTGGTTTTGGGGTATGGTATAAGGTGGTGATGGCCAACTGTTTTGCTCGTATTGTTGGTTTTCCGGCTCATTCTCATACCACCAATCCGAACTACCACTCCATTCCGGATTGTAAGAATTGTGGTATGGATACCATTCTTGAGCTTCTTGCCCTTGAAAACCAACATCTCCTACCTCTTGGTAGCACTCTTCATAATACCCTTGGTTTTGGAAATCAAGGGTTCTTTCCCTTTCATAGTGCTCCTCCCACAACAAATAACAATACTCGGTAGCATGGTCGGAATGACACATCCTACAAAACCTTGCTTGTTGAGCCTCTCTTCCCATCATAAGTTCCCTCAAGGTGAGATGCTCCATTATTTTTTAAAAAAAATTATTTTCAAAAGTCCAAAATCATATTGCAAGGATTCTTGATAAAAATTTACCAAGAACTCAAGCAATACCTACTCTGAACAAAAACAACCACCAAGGAGTGGAAAATAAAAAAACTACTAGCCAATATGCAACCAAATACACCTAAACACTTAAAAATAAACGTCTCTTCCCCGGCAGCGGTGCCAAAATTTGGGAGGTCATCGTCGTGCCTCTCAAAGTTAATATTTATAAGCCCTTTTTGCTTACTATCTACAACTAAGTAGATAGCGGCAAGTTGGGGTCGTCCACGAAGAAGGGGGGTTTTCTCAAGCGTTTAAGCACAAATGGTTGCTATTAGGCCAAAAGTAGATATATATATATATATATATATATATATATATATATATATATATACATATAAAAGCATGTAAATAGGGGGGTTTGGTTGTTTGGTGGTCCTAAGTTATGAAAGTTAAAAGACAAGACAACTAGCAAAGTCAAGCAACTATGCTAAATCATCAAAAGAAACTAAGAAAAAGGGACTACAAAAGATAAACCCTTGAGGGCAATCGATATCCACTTCCAAATCTAATGTAGATCATTGAACCATTCACTCATCCTATCACAATTATTATCTATGGGGAATGCCAATGGAAGATCAACATGCATTCCTTCTTAAGAGTAATTTGCAAAGACAAACAACAACCATTTGCAAACCTCATTTATGATCACCCTAGAAAAACAACGGCCATAGGGGTATTTCATCAATGGAATTATACACGAAGGACCACAGATTTGACAACGACAAGCCTTCTACCAAAGACATAGCCGTTTAGCCAAACATAGCATTCATTAGGCTAAACCTAGAACAAGCCACATTCAAGGTTTAACCGTTCATTGCTTCTATAGGATAAATATGAGAACAATCCACATTAACATACTTATGTAGCAAGAATCACAACACATTATGCACAAGAAGTTCTAAGTTCATGTTTCTAGATTTTCATGCAAAGAAGCTCAGGAATTCGTCACTCTCCTAACTTCCTAACACTTAAATCATATAAACACTTCCTATTCTCAAACAACACATGGCATAAATGAAGTAAAACATGGCATTAAGAACACATGAATGCTAAATAACAAAGGCTTCGAGAATGAGCAAAACAACCTATTCACTACTTGAACTATTTGTTGTGAAGATAAATCTTCCATCCTTCTTAGATAGTAGTTTGCAAGAGTGAATTCGACATCTCCTGTCAAACATCACCAATAACTCTACTAAGAGTATCCCATTGATGGCATTTAGCATGAAGAATCAACAAGCTTGGCAACACTTATAAACACTACTCCATGTCCAAGCATTTAACCAATTCGTGCATTTACACAAGATTAGTCAAGAACAGTCGACATTCATAAACTTCTCTCATTTGCTACCTAAAACAAACATGACAACGAGTTCGACATCATCACATTCATCAAGAAATTATCAACACACCAACATCATTTAAGAAGCTCTAATTCATGCTCTTGGATTCCACATTAAAAGAGGGGAGAATTAGCTACTTTCTCCCAACCCTAACAAGTAATCATACAAGCAATTCATATACTCAAGCTTCCAACAACATCAATGCAACTAACAATCACATTCAAAGCTCAATAAATGCACAATAGTAAAAGCACCAAATAGATATATAGATCTATATATGTGTGTGTGTGTGTATGGTTCTTACTACATAGAAATGAAAGCTTCAATCCATTGCTCCCAAGATAAAACAAAGCTAAACAATTAAAAGACATGATTAACCTACAAAAACTAAGAAAAGAAAGAAAGAAAAACTAGAAAATGCAAGAAGAAGAGAGTAGGTCATGTTCTTGAAGAGGAGAGGATAAGGTGAGTATTTAATAGTACAAAAAGCAAGAAGAATTTCTGACCACTCGTCCGTCGCGAGTCGCGACGGGCTCCAAGTCAAGCACAATTTCTTCTTTCTCCTTTTTGTTTCATATCCTCCCCTTCTCTTCACTTCTTCAATTCTTCAAATCTTCAAAAGCTCAAATACATGTCTTTAAATCTTCAAATCTTCAAAGATATTCTTCAAAGTCTTCAAACAAATTACCTTGTCACACAAAATTTTCTAGAAAAGTAATAAAAGCGTAAAAGTCGCTTTTAACCCTCCTTAGAGAACTTCAAGGCAAAATTTCACATTTAGAGCACAAAAGTGTACAAACATGAATCATAAAAGTCCTAATATAACCGTATAAAATGGGCACATCACACCCCCACATTCGCAAGTACGTAAAGGACGGCTTCGTGCCTTTCCACAACTCATGGGGAATTCTTTCTCATCCTTACGAGGTATCTTATTCAAAATATAGTTGGCCGTCAAAATAGCCTCCCCCCACATGCTCTGTGGAAACCCAGAACTTATCAACATCGCATTCATGATCTCTTTAAGAGTGCAATTTTTACGTTCAGCCACACCATTAGATTGAGGCGTGTAGGGTAGTGACCACGTGAATAATGCAATGTTCAGAACAATAGTCCCTAAATGGCTCTACATATTCACCTCCACGGTCACTTCTAATCACCTTGTTCTTCTTATCAAGTTGATTTTCAACTTCCATTTTGTAGAGAACAAACTTCGCAATTGCCTCCTCTTTGCTTTTCAGCAAGTACACATGATAGTATTTCGTGCAATCATCCACGAAGGTGATGAAATCCTTGTTACCTCCTCTTGTTTGCATGAACTTGAGATCACAGATATCAGTATGTATCAACTCAAGAAGTTTCGTGTTTCTTTTAACTTGTTTGAAAGATGTTCAAGTCATCTTAGCTTCAACACAAGTTTCACACTTATGATTTGCATCAATTTCCATGTTAGGTTTGTTCTCCATTTTAATTAATCTTCGTATCAATTTATAATTAATGTGTCCTAGTCTACTATGCCATAAATTGGAAGACTCAATCATGTAAGCAGAAGAAGAAGCATTAATTTCATCTTTCCTAGGAGGTACAACTATGGTGTTCAACTTGAACATACCATCTAGCTCATAACCTTTGCCTACAAACATACCTTGCTTTGATAAGACTAACTTATCATACTCAAACACTAGCCTAAAGTCATGCTTGATCAACACGGAACCGGACACAAGGTTCTTGCGAATGTCTGGCACATACAAAAAAATCTTCAAAGTCAACTCCTTCCCAGGCATCATCTTCAGCATCACAGTGCCCCGACATTTCACCATGGAAGTTGTAGAGCTGCCCATGTAGATGGTCTCTCCATATTCAATTGCCTTGAATTTTGAGAACACTTCCTTGATAAAGAAAATGTGCTCAGTAGCACCAGTGTCAATCCACTATTCCTTTGGATTGGAGTCCACCATGTTGACTTTAGAAATCATAGCACACAGATCGATGTTGTTCACATCTCGAGCAAGATTTTCAACCATGTTGGCCTCATTCTTGCCATTCTTTGGCTTCTTAAACTTGGAGGACTTGTGGCCAACGAGGTTGCAGTTGTAGCACATGCCAGTGAACTTCAACTTCTTTGAAACTCCACCCTTAGCTCCCAACTTGAATCTCTTCGTTGCCTTGGGCTTCTTCGACTTGGAGCTCCCACCAACCTCCACGAGATTGGCCCTTGCCACAGGCACAGATCCATTCATCCTCTTTTCAGAGATGCAGTTATCCTCCTCAACACGAAGCTTTTGGATCAAATCCCCCATGGTCATCACCTTTCGCTTGTGTTTCAGATAACTCTTGAAGTCCTTCCAACTTGGAGGTAGCTTCTCGATGATGCAATAGACTTGGAGAGTCTCGCACATTGTCATCTTCTCGGCTATCAGCTCATTGATCATCATTTGAAGCTCCTGAGCTTGACTGACCACAGACTTGGCATCAACCATCTTGTAGTCGAGGAACTTGCCGACGACCCACTTCTTGGATCCAACTTCCTCACCCATGTACTCTTGGTCAAGAGTTTCCCACAACACCTTAAAAGGCTCATTCACCTAATACACATTCCAAATGGCGTCGTGAAGGCTATTCAAAATGAGGTTGCGACAGATGTACTCCTTAGAGTTCCATTCCACCACAGCATCTTGAACTTCCTTAGTGCTTTTCTCATCCACAACGGGACGATCTTCGTGAACGTAATGTTCCAAACCCATAGTGGATAAGTAGAAGAGCGTCTTCTGTTGCCACATCTTGAAGTTCATATCATTATTGAACTTCTCGGGTTTCTCAGCATGAGGAACAACCACAAGAGGCGTCGCCCCAGGGGTAGTCTTCGCAGTGTCATTGCTCAACATGGTTATAGGATTCATCATTTTGTACATACAAAATTATTCATCATTAAATATAAGTACACATCAAATATCGTAGTATAATATTTTAAATAATTATATATAACACATTGCTCAATATGATTTTGTTGTAAATAACCAAAACCATTAGCATGCATATTTTTGCAAACATACAATTTCCATAAAACATACAATCATATATATATTTACGCAGACTTGTAAAACCATATGCATATTAGTAGTATGCATATCTTCCCAAACATACAATTTCCATAAAGCATGCAATCCGAATTTGGAATATATTAACCATGAAATTCAGCATGCAAATTATTATGCCGCACAACTGCCATTCAATATGAATTACGTACATGGCATATAAGTTCACAAGATAATGCAATATATATGGTAAGCATAATTTCGTTTGCAAATTCGGTTTGCAATTTTTGAATCAATATAATTCAACAAATTTCATTTGTTTCAAAACTGTTGGACATATATTGATTATATCATGCAAAAAATTAAATAACAAAAATTGACCGAGCAATTAACATATGCAAGAAGAATAAACTTTTATTGATTATTCAAGCATACAATCGAAAAACTTAAATTACAAATAATCAAAGCATAAATCATGTTTCAAGTAATCACAAAGTGATGGAGTCACGAGTAACACTCGTTGCCCATGAAATGAATGAGTCTCATCGTGGACATCGTTCCCTAGGATAAAACCATCGCAGATAACAATTAACATCTAAGAGTTAACTGGGATTCACGCAAGGCCCGAAGGACTATCACCGACAGAGAAAGGAAGAAGTGAGACTCAAGTTTAGAATAAATGAGGAACTTGAGAATGGTGCAAAAATTTCTGACTGACTTAGAGGCTCTATTTATACTGCTCTAAGAGACTCTAATCATGGAAACGTGATATTCTAATTTTCTGTGATTAGAGAAGAATATTCTCTAATCACCAGCTCACAAAATCCGAGACATTCCATGAATACTCGAATCCAATCTGCTGGAAAAGGAAGAAATATTTGCACAAATATTCTTCATCGTATTAAACATGGTAAACCGCATTTTTTTAAGACAATATATCTCACAAAATATGGAAGTATTGTGTTCTTATCTCTTAAGAATTACACACAAGCAATTCCATATATACGATGCGGTTGGGCCTTCCAGGGACTTCCACGCGGTCTAAAATATTTTGGACAGTCCAGAGAAAAATTAATCTGGGTCAATTTCCGCCTAACTTTTCTCTTTCAATAGTGACATTTCAAACATCCATATCTCATTCACCCTTGATCTGTTTTGAGAGTTTAAATAGTCGATTTTATAGTACTCACGGAGGAACCCAGAAATGACATCCACCGACCCAAAATCCGTTCGGGTCCCACTCAAAATGATGCCCAAAAGTTGACTAATTTCAACCTTTTAACCATCATTTTCCAACAAATACAATGTTGTATTTGTAATAATAAAAATCAATTCAATTTCAAACTGAATTAATTCTAGAGCAGTTACAAAAGAAAGAAGCGTGGATTTTTTTTCTTCAAAAAAAGGTTCAAATATTACATTGCATCCATGTCAAACTTTGTTTTCTCCTTTGCATTAAGAGCATGTATATTCATCCAGCAAACACATTTGCCGCTCCAATTTGAAAATTGTGTGGACTATTGACTGGGCTTCCTGGGCTTCATGAACTTGGTTACGGGTTTTTGTTAATAATTGTGACACAGTTATTTATCTTCTTCAATTCCATTATGTCACCGAAAAACAGAAAGAATTACGTGAAGACATGCTCGTTAGCCTCGATTGAACACCAAAGGAGCCAGAGATGAATGTTGGAAAGATAAAAAAAAGGTAAGGCGTAGCTAAGGGGAAGAAACGTTATCAAACAATGTTGTTTTTCGTTGAGGTCACAAGGTCACGAGCTTTTTTGGTCACAGAGGACCCGGACTGCTACAATAATGAAGTGGGTGTTCCTACATGTTAAACCCTAGAAGACTAGGATAGCATATATAGTAGCTCATTTTTGGGCCTTCAATGGCCCAAAAGATGGAGAAACCCCTAGCAGCTCTGCATGCCATATTGGAATGCCTAGTGCTATATTGCACGTGTCAGCCAACACGGCATGTGCAAAAAAGCAAAGGGCGCGGACTGGAGGGACGTCCAACACCCTTCTGATGGCATGGCCTATGCCAAAGCACACTGCCCGTCATCTGGAGCTTCCCTTCTCGACTTTTGATGGCACAAGTCGTGCAAAAGTGCACACACCGTCGTATGGAGAGTCGCTTCTCAGATTCTGATGGCACGGGTCTCGCCAAAGTGCACGACCCATTGTCTAGATGTAGGTTCCTTCGTCTTTTGATAGCATAGGCCATGTTGTTTTACACGGCCCTCTTCCTTGGCCTCATTACAACGGCGCAAGCTATGGTACGTGCGTGTCATTCTTCGACTTTTTTGAAACTCACTCATTTCTTCGCCCCAACTATCTACTACCACATTTTTACTCGTGGCCTTCAGTATTCTACCATCCTTGCGAATGGCCTTATAAAAGCATTTTGAAGTGCTTATGAGCAATCTACAAATTAAGCTCGCAAAAAGGATCTAGATGCTCGTAAGGACCAAAATCCATTAGACCTAAAGTAGCCTACAAAATTAAGAATTTAGATACGACGATTGGGAATGGTCATATAAACCCTTCACAATTTAAACATACCTAAATCTCAAAATCCACAAAAACAAAGGATAAAAGAGATGTTGAATGTGACCCACCTCCACTCGGGGTCGTTAAAAGAAATGAGCAGTAGCTGACCCGAGCGAATGGCGTTTAAAAGAGATCAAATTTAAATTTTATATTTTGATCCCAAACATACTACTAAGCTACATATGGGGCAGATAGTGGCAAGACCGGGATTGTCCACAAAGATGCTAGATGTCTAAAACTTAACTACTCACAGCCACGTACGAGCATATGATATTATACGATATTAAACTATGTACACTAGCACCTGGGGAATACTTGCGTAACATAATTGGTTAAATGTTTTGATCCTCGAGTCCATCACATATAAGAAATTAACACGTAGTATTTTCGATGATCAACACTTTCCTATACATGTCACGTAGGGTGCTCTTGTAATCTTCCATCGGCACCACCTTCGTAATTAGGGGAGTGCAACAACGGCTTTGCTAATGTGCATATACGTTTCTCCCCCGTACGATTACGCACCGGGAACTACACCATGAATGTTCTATTCCTAGGACTACATAGGCAAAGGAAAATAGGCACTTTATTGATGGCTCTAGGGTTGCTAAACCCTAGTTTGCAACCAAATGTTATTTCTACTTGTAACCCTTTGGGCCAACTCGCCTGCTAAGACTAGTGAGCTGTCATCGTAATGGTAAAACTTTAAAAAGACCTGTGTCCACACACCCATGTGGTCCCGAACCCCGCTACTCATACCACATATAGGTTTCACTCTCCGGAGGGTATTAATATATGCACCAACATAAATGTAGACTAGCGTGTGTGCCAATCTTAGTGTACCATTCATGCAATTAATAAGAAAATGAAGAAAAAGCCAACATAATATCATTAAAACATAGAAATAGGTAGATCTAAGGAATCTCACAAAACATATACCAAAACATAAATACAAATATAATCCCCAAGCAAAGTAACTACTCCCTAAGCATTGAACCCAAGTATTTCATTGGACGCAATGCCTTTGGGCAAAGGAAAAATAAAGAGAAAAAAAGAAAAGATTCCTGAGAGAATGAAGAGATTCTCTCTCTCTCTACACTACTCTTGAAGTCTAAAAATGAGCATAAAATTTAACCCTGTAAGTCCATATAAATAGTAGTAGGGAATTAGGCCTTGAAATAGGCCCAAAATAGGCCTAAAAGCCCTAGCAGCCGCAACGGACACGACTAGTGGAAAATAGCACGGTCCGGGCTAGCGCAGCTTGCTCAGTCTTGCACAAGCCATGTGCCTCATGTTGGAGCAGCCCACCCGGTCTGGCATAGTTCGTGTGCCTCGTGCTAGCGTAAGTCGTGTCACCCGGTATGAACCACCGGCTGGAACCTCGTGTTGGCAGTTCTGATTGCACGCCTAGTGTCACCCAGCGCAGGCCGTCAGGTGGAGCCTCATTTTGCTCAGTAAAATGGTGCGAGCCTAGCATCCTTCAAATCTCATGGGTTGTTCTTCACATTTGGGACTTGAAACGATGCGGACCATGTGAAACAGCATGATCCCCACCCATACTTAGCCAATTTTGGAGTGATCTTAGAGCAAAGGGACATGGGCAGCAGAGGTTGGCATGGTATGTGTTGAGGCTTTTAGCACAAGTTGTGTTCTATGCACAAGTTGTGTTCTATGCACGAGCCGTGCTATCAACCCCTAGCACAGGCCATGCTACGCTGGCCTCGTGTTAACGTGCTGGTCTCATGCCAGTTGGTGGGCCAACCGACTGATTCGGCCATGTGAAGCCACCTTCCATTCTCGACCTCTTTGAACTTCAATTCCTCATTTCCTGGCTCAATTCCATCTACTATCACACTTTAAGTCAGTGGCCTTCATATCTACTACCTTTCTTGTGAATGGCCTTCAAGTATCTTCTACCATTCTTGCGAATGGCCTTCTACAAAATGATGTCAAAATAATCATGAGCAGCCTACTAATAAGATTATAAATGAAGATCTAGGTGCCCGTGAACACAACGTGTCCATTAGGTTCAATTAATTCAACGGAACTTGGGATTGAGAAAAGAAAACCAATAATAGTCGTCTAAACCCTTTGTCGTCTATACCTAGCTAAACCTAGCAATAAACCAAGTAAAACATAGTAAAAATAGTGTCAAATGCAATGGTTAATGCATGCAATATGGTGCACATCATTCCCCTCACATTTAAACTTTTACTCATTCTCAAGTAAACAAAAATGAGAAAAGATCTAAGCATAATATAGCATGCAAAAATAAGTTAGCCAATGCATTCAACTTATTCCCAAGCTACCCTAGTTCCCCAAAAGAAGTAAGAATCTCACAACTCTCAGACTCCCTATACTTGTTAAAGTAACCCAACTACCAAAAATCTTGTGAAGAATAAGGTAAACAAAGAATGATACGTGTTGAACTAGCTTACTCCAGCGAATAGCCTGCCAAAATAAATCCAAGAGTTGTTTCCAAAAAACCACCAAGGATCATCCAAAAAATCCTCAACTTGTTTGTAACTAAGGATAATTCAAGATTCTCAACTTAGTTACAACTAAGGATAATGCCAAAGGATCCTCAACTTAGTTTCCGTGTTCTCTCAATTACTCTAATTTTGCCTAGAAGCTCTTTCAGGTTTCAATCATATATTTTCACACATGTTGAGCTCACTTCTCACCTTTTTTCATACGACTTCTCATTTTTTTTCCCAGGTTTTTCAACATATCAGGACCTAGCCTCTCATTTTTACCTAGGCCTTTCGACCTATCCCGGCTTTTCCCATTGTTTCCTAAGTTGCTATTTCGGGTTTCCAACTTAGCCGGGAATATATATTTTCATTTTTTCAAATTTTTTAAAAAGATTTGGTGTAGCATAAAATGCCCCAAAGATGGGCTTCATACTACATAAAGATAAGAAAAAAAAATTACACCACCAAAAGTTTCCAAACACATACCCCAAAAAAATACAAAGAGATAGTAACCTAAAGATCAAAACACACCACCAAAATGCATCCAAAACAATCCCAAAACAAATCAGCACCAAAAACACAAAGGAATCTCGAGATAAAAAATGCCTAAGTGTTTCACTACTCTCTCTCCCACACTTGAACTTTGCATTTTCCCCAATGCAATGAACCAATATGAATTATAATTATGAAAGAGAGAAGTAGTGGAAATCAATCATGTGACCCCGAAAGGTCCTTCCCCAAGCTCCTTGTCTCACGTTTCCACCTTCTTTCTTCATGTTGCATTTCTTGTCTCTCGATGGGTATAACATCCCAAAAACCATTAAGCCTTGAGATGTGGAATCTCTTGATCAATTGCTCGATGGCCTCTTGGACATCCTCCATCGCATCCACAATAGCGAACTCTTCCTTTATTTCCAGCTCTATGGAGTCTAGTCTAGACCCTCAAACATGCATAGTGCCCTTCATAGAGTCTAGCCTAGTACCAAACTCCTCTAATTTCAAACTAAGACCTCCTACCGCAAAACTGACCTCTTGCACAATTTTGGTAGAACTCGCAAGTTGTTCCCCAAAAATGCGTAATTGGTCAAGGAAGTCTGCAGGTGGGTGGTGCTCTAGATGGAATCTCACCATTCTCATCGTCGATTTACATCTCTGGGCTTGATAGGACCCTGTAGAAATCTTTCTCAAACAACAGATTGGGTGCTAGAAACAAGTTCTCCAATAGAATGTTATGGTTGATAGTAGTACGCTCCAGTTGTGGAAAAATCATGAAGTTACAAATTGTAGTGCTTTCATATAACCATATGAATTGATTTTCTGAGGTGGTGGTAGCGATCATTGAAGCACGTGCTAACTTGTCTATGGTGTATCGCATCCCCGAACGACCAAATTTTACCAATGAGAATGGAGTAGGAACCGGATGACCTAAGTGCTGAGCTAAGAGTCCAACCATGCCTCCCATTGAAATCTTTCCGCCTTTCTCTTCTCCCGTAACCAAACATTGTTGCAAAAGTGCCCACCATGATGGGGTAGAAGTTCCTCTCCGGAGTCATTGCCCAAAGGACATGGAAATCTAAACCGGGCCACTATGAAAGCTCCCTGTATCAGAATATCCCCATGGACAAGAGTCATTGAACATATCACAATGCCACATGAAATATGGCAGTGCTTTTGCATAGATGCTTCTTCTCCGAGCCCGATAGAATTCTCCAAAAGTTTCTCAACGAGAATGGAAGCCCTTGGTGGTGCGTCCTCGGAACATCTTTCCCATACTTCCATCCGAGTGCCTGGGAAATAACCCAATGCAACATATTTGTAATCCTCATCCCCCAAATGGAAGTAGATGACTCTCTCTCCCTTTGTGTCCATTGCCTACTCAAATGTTGCCAAGAACTCCAAAGTCCACCTAATGTAACTCTTGGAATGCTTATCTAAGAAACCCTCTAGGCCTATTCAACTAAGTAGATAAGTGACAAGTTCGAGTAGACCTAGAGCTCCCAATGTTTCTTTGCAAGCAAACTTTGTCTCAAGAATGTTCCACTTTGAGCTATTGAGGTACCTCTACCTACGGGCCACACTCCTGGAGATTTTGGCTAACCCCATGAATTCTTCAACAACATATGTGGGATTAGGGAGGAGAGTAGTAGTAAGCTCCTTTCTCCCAACCTTGGCCAACTTCCTCCCTTTGTCACCTGGGGAAGTTGTTCCTTTTTTCGAGATTTTTTTAGGCGCCCTATCACAACAAGGAGAAGGTGGTAATGCAATGATAAATAAGGGCATGAATTGAATATCATTCAAAAAGAGCGCTCTTCCCAAATATCTTGTACATTCCAAATCATGCTTTCTCAATATAAAGGCTACTCAATCAAGAATCATTCTCTCTAAATAATAAACTCATGGAAAATCATAGCAACCCATCAACAAGATCATGCAATCAGGAATCATTCCTCCTAAACCATCATAAAAAATGAAGATCATATCATTAAAGCACAAGATCACAAACTTTTCCCACACTTTGTTCAATACAAGATCACTCATATAACCCAAATAATTCCTCAAAAAAACATCCACTTTCAAGATTCAAACTTTACATCACATCAACATATTGCAAAATAAAGCAAGTAAACTTAAAGTTCAAAGGATTACCCGGAATATGAAGCTAAGAATTAAAAGATCCGCACAAGAAGAAGCAAAAATGCTAATTTTTGAGAGAAAAAGCTCCAATTTTTCAAGTTTCACCAAGAAGGACTGAGAATGAGTGTTTTTAAAGAACTTGAATGAGATAAATGATTCACATGGGTGAAAGAATATACAATAAGTCTCTCTTTTTAGCAAAGAAGGTGATTTAGATGGGAGGTACAAATGAGATAAGGATGGTATTTTTGAAATCACAAAATCGAGGGGACAAAAGTACTAATCAATTTGTACACAAGAGAGGTTTTGAAGAACTATTAATATCAAGAAACCTAAGGAATAAGGGTGCTGAATTTATGAGCCAAATATACATTTTTTTAGCATGAATTCTCAAATTTTCAAAAATCTGCATTTTGGGCCAAATTTACAGCTCACACAAGGTGCTAACACGTATAGCCTCGTGCTAAGGGTGATTGACACGAGGCTTCCCTCGTGCTGAGAGCACCTGACACAAAGCTACCTTTGTGCCGAGGGCTATGGCACCGACCTGTTGATGTCACGGATTGTGCTAGCGACCCCTAGGATGAGGTTGCCAGTGAACATGCCCATTTTTCCTTAGTTCCTCCTTTTTTCCAAAAAACTTTTTCATGGAACAAGCCCTATTTCCTTTCAATCAATCAACGTTTATGAGACTTGAACTCAAATTTATCAATCAACTAGATTTTCATCTCACGATCCTTTATCACACACAAAACATGCAAAATGTATCTACTAAAAATCTTGAAAAACCAAACAAGAAAGGACACCGTATTTTTATCATCGTCCTCACGACTTATTTCTTTTTCATGCATTTCAATTGAAAGAACCTACCGTTGGGTCTCTGGAGTTGCCATCGGAAACTCCACCCATGATGACATCTTTGTGGAGAGGTTTTCACAAGGTGCCATCCTTACCTTTGAGCGCTTTGCTTGCCATAGAGAATGAATCTCCGTACTTAGCCAATGACGAGTCCTTAGCCATTTCCTTGGGTTTTGGAGGTGGTTGGGGGAGTTTTACGTTCTCGCCACTCTCTCCTAACTGTGGCATGTTAGTAATCATGGAAAAATATTCCGAGACGAACATATCACAACTAAAATCATGTATAGCATAGAGTTCATCATCAGTGTCATCACTATCAAACAACTCATCTAGGCATTATTTTTCATTCGCATGCAAGATTTGTTAAATTGATCATGTTCATCAAACAAGGTAATGCCTTTGCACACAAAGGATGTGTTAGATGGATCGTGCTCAGATTTGTAAATATCAAACCCCACCTTAAAAATGTTATTCTCTGGGGTTAATGTTCCCAAGTTGACATCGATCTTTTTCCTTGACGTTTTAATAAATGGTCCCCCGATAGGATTGGGTGTGCACTTCCATTTTGTGTTATGTCAAGGACATAGAGGTCTGCCTGAAACACTAACTTTCCTACTCGCACCATTATGTCCTTCACTAACCCTCGGGGCTAGCTTGGGAGTGATCGGTGAGTTGGACGATCAACCTAGTGTCCCTAAGCTCACCTATGTCTAGGCTTTCATAAAGACTATATGGAATCATATTAAGAGATGCTCCTAAGTCAATCATGGAATTTTCAACTAACTTTCCACCTAAGGAGACAGGTATTGAAAAGATCCCGGAGTCGTCGCATTTCTTAGACCAATTCCTATGATTAAAGCAGTGACTTCCCCTATTTTCAAATACCTTACATTCTTAATTAGTTTGTTCCGCATTTTAGTGCATGCAACTTTCAAAATTTTAGCATAAGTGGGAACATGCTCAATCAACTCTAAGTTAGGAACGGTTACCTCAACCTATTCAAAGATTCTCCAGATGTGAGCATCATTTGTCGCCACCTTCAGCTTCCCCCTATGTGCACTTGGAAATGGTGGTGGAAGGGTCACTCTTCCCTCGGTGGGTTGAAGCTCTTTGGAAGGCTCCTTCTTGATAATGATCTCACGCTCCTCGAAATTGGTCTTGTTGGCTTCCATAATCTGGTCATGTTCTTGCACTATGTCCTTCTCGGGCTCACGCACTTCCTTCCTGCTCATTAGCTTCAATGCGCTCACATTCCTTGGATTCAACTCAGGTTGGAAAGGTAGCTTTCCGGACTCCTTGACCTCAAGTCGGCTTATAGAGGTGGCATGTTCCCCGACTTGGACTTTAAGGTTCTTGATGCTTGAGAATGCCCTAGGGCCAAGTTCAGCAATTTCTCTTCTTGTCTGCTTTGCGAACACATAATGCTTCTTTGTCTGGCCAATAGCATCCAATATTTATTTTTTACCCGACTTGTACAAGGCAACATTGTTATTGGAAGGCCCTTCTTCCCTTTGATATGGCTGAGGTGGAGCTTGTCCACCTCGGTTGTACCCTTGACCTTGATTCTTCTCGCGCCAACGAAGGTTGGGATGATCACGATACCTAGGGTTGAAGGTATTTGCGTAGGGGTCTTTCCTTGCATCTCCTTGGTTTCCCCAGAACCCTTGTTATTGTTTCCCTCTACCAAATTGTTTCCTATTGCCGCCGCTAAAATTAAACGCTTTCATCTCTTTCAAGTCTTCAACCACTTGTGGACAAGAATCGGTGTGATAGTCAAAACTACATATGCCGCAAACCTTGACTTGGTGAACTCTCCCCTTCATAAATTCCTTCATTATCAAAGCAAGAGCTTGGACTTTTTATTCTAATTTGAGGGATTGAGCCGGTTCATCCAATGTCTTCACCCTCGACCTAGTATCAAATTGTCTCGTCCCATTGGCCATCTCTTTAAAAAGTGCCATAGCATCCTTCAGGCTCTTGTTGGCAATCGAACATTGCACGATGCGTTCACCATTCTCATGTCATCATCTCACAACCCTTCAAAGAAATAGTTGACCAAGTTGCCTTCCTTGAACGGAGGTTAAGGATGACTATCCAACAATCTTTTGAACCTTTCCCAGTATTCATACAATGACCCATTTGCATTCTGAGATATGTTGGACAATTGCTTCTTCAACCCCACGGACTTTGAAGCTGGGAAGTAATTTTCAAGGAAGCGTCTTTTTATGTTCATCCATGTGTGATACATCCCAGTGGAAGGTAATAAAACTAGTCCTTTGCAGTGTCTTGAAGTGAGAAAGGAAACATACGTAAGTTGTAGTCATTTTCTGAGACTCTCTGAGGCTTCATATTTGTGCACACAAGATGAAATTCTGAAAGGTGCTTGTTCGAATCCTCCTCGGTCATCCCATGGAAAGCTGGGAGTTATTGAATCATCTCACTCTTCAGCTCGCAATCGACATTGGGTGGCAACGAGGGAAAAGTGATGCAGAGGGGTTGATTCTCCAAATATGGAGCCATTAACTCCCTCATAGTGCGGTTGTCCTACTCCATTTCTACTTGTGTTTCTACCACTAAAGTCAGCTCTTGTGGAACCCTCACTCTAGTTCTCCTCTTCCTTCTTCTCTGACTACCTTCGTACTCTGTTAGATAGTATAAAGTCCCTAAGTTCGTGGCACTGGCGTGTACCATAAACTAGGAACCCAATCTCCAACTATAAGAAACACTAGCAAAAGGATTAGAAGTAGACGAATCACTATCACAAAGGCTCAACCGAAAAAACCAACAAAACAAAAATAAAAACAACATTAACTACTCCACTAACGTGCTATGTAGGTTAACAATTAAAATTTAGACTAGAATCCCCGGTATCGGCACCAAAATTAGACACGCATCCACACGGCAATGAGTAGTAGCTAACCCGAGCGGAGGGCGTTCAAAAGAGATCAAATTTAAAATTTATATTCTGCTCCCAAACTTACTTCTAAGTTACCTATGGGTAGATAGTGGCAAGACCAGGTCCGTCCACATAGATGCTAGATGTCTAAAAATTAACTACTTGCGGCCACGTACGGGTCGTCAATCCGTCTTTGTGTTAGGAATAGCTAAATATTGCAAAACAAGTTTTTGGGGAGTGTTTCAACTAACTACAAATATATGAGATCACACGAGATTAAAATATATAGACTAGCACTTGGGGAATACTTGTGTAACATTATATATTAAATGTTTCGATCCATGATTCCATCACATATAAGACATTAGACCTATTCTAGTGTTTATAGCATGTGGTGTGGTCGATGGTCAACATTTCTCCATACCTCTCATGTAGGGTGCTCTTGTAATCATCCATTGGCACCACCTTCATAATTAGGGGAGCGTAACAACGACCCCGCTGCTACGCAGATCTGTTTCTCCCCCGTACGATTACATCATGGGAACTACACCACAAATTCTCTATTCCTGGGCCTACGAAGGCAAAGGAAAATAGGCACCTTATCGATGGCTCTAGGGTTGCTAAACCCTAGTTTCTACCAAATGTTATCTCTACCCGTAACCCTTTGGGCAAACTTTCCAACTAAGACTAGTGCGTTGTCATTGTAACGGTAAAACTTGAACAAGGCCTACATTCACACACCCACATGGACCCGGCTGCTACCCATACCACATCTAGGTTTCACTCATCGGGGGGTATCAATAAATGCACCAAATGAATGTAGACTACATTGTGTTCCAATCTTAGTGTATCATTCATGCAATTAATAAGAATATGAAGAAAAGCCAACATAATATCATAAACACATAGAAATCGGTATATCTAAGGAATCTCACAAAAAATATACCAAATCATGAATACAAATATAATCCCCAAGAAAATTAAATACTCCCTAAGTATTGAACCCAAGTATTTCATTCGATTCAATGCCTTTGGGCAAAGAAAAAATAAAGAAAAGAAAAGATTGTAGAGAGAATGAAGAGCTCCTTTCTCTCTCTACCCTACTCTTAAAGTCTAAAATTGAGCATAAATTGTAACCCCAATAGATATAAGTCCAAATATATAGTAGTAGGGAATCGAGCCTTGAAATAGGCCCAAATTGGGCCTAGAAGCCCTAGCAGCCACAACGGACATGGCCAGTGAAAAATGGCACAGTCCGTGCTAGCCTATGTGCTGGAGTGGCCCACTTGGGCTGGAATAAACTATGTGCCTCGTGCAAGCATGGCCTCCCTGGTCTTGCACAGGTTAAGTGCCTCGTATTGGCGCTGCCCGTGCCACCCAATGAAAACTGTCGACTGGAACCTCGTGTGACTCTTATGATCACATGCCTTGTGTCACCCGGCATGAGACGCCGGCTAGAGCCTCATTTTTCTCAGTAAAATGGTGCGGACCGTGTCATCCTTCACATCTCGTGGGCTGGTCATCACATTTGCAACTTGAAACAGCGTGGACCGTGTGAAATGGCATGGTCATTGCCCATACTTAGCCAATTTTGGAGTGATCTTGGAGCAAAGGAACACATACAGCAGAGGTTGGCAAGGTCCGTGCTGAGGCTTCTGGCACGAGCCGTGCTCTCGGCCCTTAGCATGGACCATGATATGTTGGTCTCGTGCCATTCAGTATGGCTTTGTGCCAGTTGGTCGGCCGGCCGGCTGATTCGTCCGGTTAATGCTACCTTCCATTTTTTTACCTCTTTGAATTTCAATTCCGCCTTTCCCGACTCAATTCCATCTACTACCACAATTTAAGTTTGTGGCCTTCATATTTACTGCCATTCTTCTGAATGACCTTCAAGTATCTTCTACCATTCTTGCAAATGGTCTTCTACAAAATGATGTCAAAATATCCACTAGCAACCTACTAATAAGATCATAAATCAAGATCTAGGTGCCCGTGAATACAATGTGTCCATTTGCTTCAATTAAGTCTACAAAACTCTGGATTTAGACAAGAAAACCATTAATGGTCATCCAAACTCTTTGTCATGTAAACCTAAATAAAACTAACAATCAACCAAATAAAACATAGTAAAAATAGTGTCGAATGCATTGGTTAACGTATGCAATACGGTGCACATCAAAAATGCTTCGAAAAATACATGCATTTGACCTCTCACTATGCTTTTGGTAATTCGATTCCAAATTCACAATTTTATTAACATCTTTGTATTGATCAGCAAGTTAAGACTTGGAATATTTTTTAGGGATTTTTACACTTCTAACCCTAACTTTAGGCTGAAAGTGCCAATATAACCCTGCAAATTAAGAATGTGCCAAAATAACCCTAACTTTAAGCTGAATTGTGTCGTTATAACATTTTCACACTATTCTGAATTGTGTTGACCATACTTGAAATGACAAAAAATACCCTTGCGTAAGAAACTAAATTTTTTGTTTCCATTTTACTCTTTCCTTCTTTTTCTTCAAACCCCACCCCCTAATTCGGTTGCCATTGCTGCTCCGCCATCCGTCATCGCTGCTCCGGAAATCTCAAGCACAGAGCTTGTTGCCAATCTCCAACTCTGATGAACGTCAATCTTCAACACTCAGCGCTGACCTCCACCACCCGCCAAGCCCATCGCCATTCTCTAGCGTTGGCGGACACCAATCTCCACCCCTCATTACCAATCTCCAGTGTCCGCAGACAGAAATCTCCACCAATCGCGGAGCCCATCGCCAATCTCTAGCGACCCACAGATGCAACCGCCAACCCACACACCACCGCCAACCCACACACACCACCACCCGAGTCAATCGCCAATACACAACCGGCGACCTTACCCAAGCCCACCGCCAATCTTCACCCGGATCTGAAAGATGAGATGGTTGGGGATCAAAAAGCTCGGTGAGAAGTGGGTCTCCTATGGTGGCTTTGCTCTGGTAATAGTGTTGCGGCATCAGGCGGCGGAATAAGTCTGGCGGCGTTGCTGTACCGAAAGAGAGAACACCTGGAAGAAGAGGAAGAAATATGTGAATATATTATATGTGGAACAAATTAAAAATGTGTATTAACATATTATTTCCTTTTTTGTTTTTATTTTTTCATGGGGCAAAAAGGTCATTTCCTTATATTTCGGCCAAAATTGTTGTTGAAAATTGAAGTCAACGGCGTCCAGGGGTAGATTGACACATACATCATGAACTTATAATTATTTTGGCACTTTCTGATTTTGCAGGGTTATATTGGCAATTTCAGTCTAGAGTTAGGGTCATTTTAGCAATTGACTCACGGAATGTCTTTGTTGATGTTCATGAATTCCCACTTCTCATGATATTTGGACTAGTTTACAGTCTCGTTTGATGCATGCTAGTCTAGCTAGATCTATGGAGTTAAAGCATAGATTATCTAAACTTAACAAGAGTGGATATTAATCTAGGGATGGATATTTAAGTGATATTAGGGTCGTAGTGGATTCTCTAGTTGCGATTAAATGTTAGTTCTCAAATTAAGAATTGGTGCAGTAGTATACATTGTTTGGTTTGGATTGGGATCTAATTATGGCCATCTTGTCACTACATTGATTCAGTATCTTATGGAACTCACCTTTGATGACTTGCATCCTAAGCTACGCCTTCCTGGTTGCGATTAAATTTATGCTCTCTAATTATGACTTGGTGCATAATACATTGTTTGGTCTGCATGGGAATCCTGATTATCGACATCTTGTCACTACATTAATGTAGTATCCTATGGAACTGAAATTTGATGGCTTGCGTCCCAAGTTACTCCTTCATGAGCAAAGAATTATGCTTTGTACATAATTATGGATGCCTCTCCGCTTCATGCGATGGTATCGGGTCAGACCTCGAGCCCTTCTCCAATGGTTGCTAACAAGAATGACGATGCTGAGAAAAATAAGGCTGGAATATTTCTAACAAAGGTTGCTACAATGACAAAAAAATTGCAATTCTGAAGGCCAATCCAAAGAACGCTTTCCATCATCAAGTGGAGGGGATGGCATGGCTCACAACAATAGGAATCGTAACAATGGTATATGTAATATATCTGACATGTCAATTTACTTATTCCTTCCACCAACTATTTTACTAATTGAATGTGCTGACCTACATATGCGGGGTCTTTCTAATTTAGCGGAGCTTACTCACGAGTTCTTTGGGGTTAAAGATAACTTCTGACCTTACTCTTAACTACAATAAATGTAGATACTGGAAAGTTTGAGGTTATACATAGAGATATTAGTGTCCAAAAGTTAGCCAAACACAATTAACAGGCGTCACCCCCAATCGTGTGTTAGGAATAGCTAGTAGTAACAAAGGGGAGGGGAGGGGTTTGTGTTTGAATCTTTAACTACTAATCATGCAATTAAAACAAGATAAACTATGAATTAACTAATCTTGGAGATTATTTACATCACATGATTGACGTAAATGTTTGATCCTAGACTCTAATTCACATAAGTAGCTATCAACCTATTTTCCTGTTATATCACATAGTTTGGATATGTTAATTCATTGAGAACTCCCACTATCTGTCACTTGGCTGGTTTTGCCCCCTTCTTAACATCTCGCCTCCTCTGTAACTTTCTAGGGGTGCTCTTCTCTGCTGACCCCCCTCGTAACTCACTCTCGGGGCTAACTGGCCCTCGCTTAAATGAATTATGCCTTCCGTAGGTCACAACAATTAGATGCAGGAGTGAACCTAATCACAGAACTGGGACCTCCACTATGAGCACCCATCCTAGACCTCAAAGAGGACATTATTACCTCGTGATAACTCTAAATTGTATGCCACCCTAGTCACTACAAACTAAAAATGCTTAATTATCGGGGTAAGCCCAAGTTTTCCCTGTTAGGATTTTAATAACATCAACACGGTAGGTCTGATGCACCTAACAAGCAATTCCTCACACGACTATCCAATTAAGATTATTTCCTATTACCATCTCAACATTCACAAGGGGGATCTAACGTACATATCCTCTTGGTACTCATAAGACTACCATAGCGCTAATAATCAAACACTCCCAAACTAGCATTTAAAGCCTAGCACGATATCATGCAATAAATAAATCGTGTGTGCATCGTAACATACTTAATAGCATAAATCACAATAAGATAGTGAACCACAATTTAAGCACGATATTTATAACATGGAAAATCGGATGAATCTAACAAGTTTACAAATCATGTCAAATAATACTTACAAATAACTACCCCCAAGAAATAAACTACTCTACTAACATTATATCCATGGCAATCATTGGATAAATACCATGAATCTAAGTACTAAATGAAGAGCGAAAACCCTAGAGAGAATTCTCCTAGCAACCTATCCTACCTAACACACCAAATGAAAACTAACTGACTACTTCCTAAACCCAAGGGGGCTGAAAGCCATACATATAGTGTAGGATAAATGGGCCTTAAAAATCCTAAGTTGGAAAACCCTAGTGTTGGCATGGCACGAGCCGTGCAGGATTGCACAGCATGGCTAACACGGCCTGTGCAATATTGCACGGGGTGTTTTCTAGAAGCTCATTTTTTTGTAACTGAACAGATGGATCCTATTCGCCCAGCTTCTGGGTGCATGGGATAAGCATATTTGCACGTCCCATCGATAAAGTATTATTCATCTTCAATTCCTCGTGCACAGGCCGTGCAGATTTGCTTGGCCTATCATCTAGGACCCCCTTCTTGGCATGAACTGATGGCATGAGCCGTGCCATTTTACAAAGCTTGTGCACTTTTTTCAAAAAATTTAACTTGCCTTCGTTTCTTCAATCCTTCTATCTTCTTCCACGTTTTGACTCGTGGCCTTCAGTCTTCTACAAAATTTTCAATTAGCCTTCACTAACCTACTCTAAAGTGCTTACGAGCAATCTACAAATAAGATCTCAAAACAAGATCTAGACGCTCATCTAGGCACAAATTCATAAGGCTCATATTAGGCTACAAAATTAAGGATTTACATAGGAAAACCAAAATGGCTATCTAAACCCGTTATGATGTAAGTCTACCTAAACCTAGTAATCTATCCACAAAAAAATAGTGAAATAGATGTTAAATGCCTCAAGAAAGACATGCATTTGACGTCTCATCGTATGCTCAGCAGGAAATAACACATCTAGTGACAATTTTAGCTCTACCCCTTCTTTTGATTCTTGTCGTGTTTGTTGAAATCCTGCTCACCAAGCAACATATTGACCTCACAATTTAAATTCAAATTTTAGGCCATCAATTCAAAAGAGTGCCACTCGTACTCTTGTTGCCCTGTCTCTTGGTGGTGAAGAAAATGACTGTCTGGTATTCAGATTCGGGAGCCACTTAGCACATGACCCATCAAGATGGTGAGTTCTCTATTAAGCTTCCTTATCATGGCTCAAGTTATGTTTTTATCAGTGATGGTATCTCTATCGCTATTAAAAATACTTGGAAAGTGAATATTAAGACTGCTAGTCATCCCCCTAAATTGTTCTCAGTCTATCATGTCCCTAAATTTAAACATAGTTTATTGTTAGTCAATAAGTTGTAATGAAAATAATTGTATTTTTTTATGATTATTCTATTTGGGTAAAGGATAAGACCATGTAGGAAGTACTACTTCGAGGTTCTGGTAAGTATGGTTTTTATCTTATTCATCCTTCCATAGTTATTCCTTAGTTATTGGTACTTGCAATTCTAGCCAGTAAGGATTTGATAAATATTTGCATGCTCATCTTAGTCACACTTCTTCTAGATGTATAGGGTCTTTAGTTTTAAATAAAATTATTTCATGTACTTCTAAATTTCATGACAACTGTGTTTGTTGCAAATTATGCAAAGTTCATCACTTTCCTTTTCAACCACCTCAATATTTTGGTATGTATCCTTTGTAAATGATTTGTAATGACCTTTGGTTGTCCCCAATTATATCAAATCAAGTCTTTTTTTAATATTTTTTATGACTTTTCACTTTTCTCGTGGATTTATCCATTGCGTCAAAAATTAGAATTTTATTCACAAAATTTGAAGTTTCAAAACATTGTTGAAAATCTTTTCAATTGCAAAATTTTTTTAAAAAATCAAATTGATGGTGGGAGAGAATTTGATAATCCTATTCTTACTCAACATTTTCAAAATTCAAGTACCATTTTTCAAAAATCTTGACCAGCCACCTAGGTGCAAAATGGTGTTTTTAAGGTGTAAACATAGGCACATATTTGAAATGGCTCGAACTATGCTACTTCAATCTGATTTTCCCTCTCAGTTTTGGGTTGATGCTACTTTCAACCGATATTATCTATCAATCGCCTACCGAGCTCAGTTTTGGGGGTGTTTTACCTCTAAGAAAATTGTTTCATCGTGCACCTTCTTATGGTTTTCGAAAATTTTTGGTTGTGTATGCATTTCACATTTAATGGTCCAAAGATCAACAAGTTACATTCTAAATCGAAACAATGTGATTTTAATGGATATGCATCTAATTTTAAGCAATATAGGTGTCTTAATCCTCTAAAGGGTCGTGTCTACATCAGTTGGCATGTTATTTTTCACGAGAAACAATTTCCCTATCATGGTTCTCATCTACCAAGTTGACCTTACCATTTTATTCCCCTCTTATTTTAAATAGAGTTGGTCTCCATCAGAAGTCTCAGCGATCTTAGGATCGTTATCGATTGTCGTAGGATTAGTCTATCTGCCTATCATTGTTGTGGTAGCATCTCCACCCTCCACTGTGGCTGGTGAATTTCCATCTACTCTCACACCTGTCTCGGCCAAGCTTGTTCAAGCTCTCTCATCTCCCTCGGCAGTGGAGCAACCTTCAAATGTTGACGTGTTACAACCTAATGCATCCCATCTCCGGTTTCTTTGTCACCGAAGGTGGTTTCTTTGAGTTCATTGCGCGTTTTGCCTCAACCTTCCTGCTGACTCTAACCAGCTATCTATTTTATCGCATATTCCAAAAATCATCCTATGGTTAGTCATCATAGAATGGTATTTCTAAGCCACATCCAACTAGTAGATAACTTTACCTTATAATAATCATCACATCACAAGTGCCCTCTCCGGAAAACCTCAAGTTTCCTGCATCAAGCAAAAAACCAGATCTGGGAAATAAATGGAAAAGCATAAAAAAGAGGTTAAAAAAGATCTAGAAACAAAAATCATCAAAAAACACAGATCGAAGATAAACAAAATATCAAACAAAAAAAAACTTCTCCGCAGTGGTGGGGGTTGCGGTGGTGAAGGGCCAAAGTGGTGACGGGAAGCAGTGATGGAGGTGAGGTAACACGGTGCGATGCGCCGAAGCGAGGACGACGTGGTGCTGGATGCTTGATGAGACGCAAGAAGTATATGTATCCTAATGCATTTGGCACATCTTTTAGTATCTTTTGTATAGGGGATTTCTAGGTTTGAATGGTGTTACATTACAAGGGGTTTAGATGGCCATTGTTGGTTTTCTTACCTAAATTCCTCGTTATGTGACTTATTTAGATCTAATCGATCATTTGTCCTTACGAGCATCTAGATTCTAATTTGTGAGCTTATTTGTAGATTGCTCGTAAGAACTTTGGAGTAATAGATAGTAAAAGGTCATTTGCAAGGATGGTAGAAAATTAAAGGTCACAAGTTAAAACGTGGTAAAAGATAGAAGGGTCTAAGAAGGATGACAAAGAAGTGGATGAATTGAGATATAGGAGTTAAACCAAATTCTGGGAACGATCCGAGAAGAATCAGCCTCTGGGGGTGGCACTGTTGGATTCTTCTTCTCAATCGCTATAAAATTGATTACAAGAACTTCCAAATTGGATCAGCGGTTCACATGTAGCAGCACATACAAGTCGAAAGAAAAAGGCAAGTTTTAAAAGAGTCGAAGATTGGCACGGCCTGTGCATATTTACATGGCCCGTGCCAAGACTAGCATAGTTTGTGCCAACCCAAGTACTAAAGATACTAAATGCGAGTGCAGGGCGCGTTCTTTTGAGCAGCCTGTGCGATTAGTGAAGGAAAAACCAATGCTCCAGTCGGTGACCACGCTCTTTTGCATGCACCACATGCTTGGTTTTCCTAAGAAAGGACCTCCATTCCACAACCTGAATGCTTTTGAGCGAATCATGTGCTTTTACATAGCTGATGCTGATGTGGCACAAGGTGCGGCACCAATCTCAGCACTAGGAGTGGCCCCAAGGTTTAACTAGGTTTTTTTAGAGCTTGGTCCTTTAGAGGCCCATTTATCTTTTCTTATATTATGAGCCTTTAATCTCCTGGGGTTTAGTAAGTAGGCATAATGTAGATTTTACTTTTGGTAGGTAGGAAGGAAGAATAGAATTCTTTATATCTCTCTAGAGTTCTTCTTCTCTTTTCCTTCTCTTAGTTCTTAGATCAATTGCATTTAATCCTATCTTGGTCGGCTCATTGTGTAATAATGTTCATGTTAGAGAAAGCATTGCCCCTAACGAGGGTGCGAGGAACCCTCGGTGTACCCCGATAGGATAAAGCATGATAGTTTGTAGCAACTAGGGTTGTCGTGCAGTGATCATCATCATTTCAACCCTAGAGTTATCGTGAGATGCCTATGCATTTTCCTTTGTAGGCCTAGGGAGAAGAATCCCTAATGCGGGATGTATTTTCCTTACTCTCATACCTAAAGGTTGCAACACCCGCAAGGCGACTGCTAAGGCACTTGATCATTTACACGGGGGCGCATTAGCATTGGGAGTGAGTTTTATAGGGAAAGAAGAGCGCTTCTCGAATCCTATAATCGCTAATGCATTATCCCTAATTACGGGGCGGTGTTGATAAGTAAAAATGGGCTTAGATACCTTTGTATGATAGACATTGGGAAGTATCGACAATTACCTACATTATGTGACATAGACATGAGATAGGTTTATATGTCTTATATGCGATAGAATCTAGGATCAAAATCATTCACTGTTCATGTTATGCAAAATATACCCAAGGCTTGTTTAATATAGTTTGATCTTCTGTGTTTGCATAATTAGTAGTTTGTAGGGAAAAAACCCCCATGGTGTATATGTAGCCTAGCGGTTATGAGACTGCCGGCCTCTAGGCCCAGCCCAATCTCATTCCATAGCAAGATGAAGTCATTTCATCCCAAGGTGCATATCAGCCAGGCGTGGAACTATGTAGTCATGGCATAGAGCGTGGGCCGAGAAACGCGGAGCGAACAATGAACACGAAGCCATTGATAGAGAACATAGTGATCGTGGTATGACCCATGATCTCAACTCCTAAAAACAAGGAACCACAACTACAATGGCCCATAAATACAACAAGCTCAGAACGAGCTAAGGCAAGCGTGACTATACTAAGAAATTCCAGACTTGAATAGAGAGAGTGACTTGATTGTCGGAGCTTTTCTCCCGGAATCACTTCCTGGATTTGTTTTACAAGAGAGGAGATTCAAGGAGTGAGCAATGAATGGTTTTCCTGACCAAGGTACCATATCATTTGGCACCGACTATGGGGAACAAAAAAATTCATTTCAAAATCCTTTAGGTAAACAATGGTGTTCACCAGAAGTAAGAAGAGTCATAATCACCGGACACAATAACAAACACCTAGATGCAATAGAAGCATATATCCCAACCAGGACCAGTATTACATCCCCAATGGAGAAAAAGAGCGTAGTAAGGAAGAAACAAAGAAGGAAGGGGAGTAAGCAGAATCCCTCAACACGAACCAAGAAAAAGGGCATTTGCAGCATTCTTAGAATCGAACAGGGAAAGTTTGTACAACCAATTTCCGGTGACACCCAAGCGAAACCCTCCAAGACTAGAAAAAAGATTAAGTCAGGAGCATGAGAATCTCAGGTACGAAGAAGAGTTGCAAGACATAGTTGCAGATGAGAATACGGACAAATCACCCAAGCCCCACATCTGTGGGATTTTAAGATGCCAAAGAACTTCAAACTTCCTTTACATGTTAAAATCTACGATGGGACCACAGATCCGAAAGAGTTCCTACACTCATACAGAAATAGCATGAGATTTCATGATGTGAGCATCAAATTAATATGCAAGGTGTTCCCCATTTTCTAGTCAGGGACAACAATCACGTGGTACGAGAACCTTCCAAATGGAAGTATCAAATCTTGGGTGCAATTGTCACATCTTTGTTTGGGCCACCTTTATCAGAAGCAAAAAAATCACAAAAATGATCGTAGATCTCAACAACATAGCCCAGTGAAGTGATGAAAGTCTGACGGAGTATCATAATAAATTTGTCACGAAGAGTTTGCAGGTTTACGACTTGTCATTCCAGTCTTCATTGGGAGCATTCACAGGAGGCATCCGATTGGGAAAGTTCTACAAAGAACTAACAAAGAACATGCCTAAAAAACCAAGAGAGCTACAAAAGATGATTGAGCAGCATGTACGAACAGAAGAGGCAAACAACCACAAGATAGAGTGGGAATGAGGCAAAAAGCAAACAATGGAGGATTTGCAAAAGGGGTTTATGAAGAAAGGAAAGGGAACCATCCCTTTCAAGGGAAGAAAACCAGGGTCGTAATGTGCACCATTCCAAGATAAGCCTCTGATAAAATCAAGGAAAGAGATATGGAAAGTGAACAAAGATCTATTTTGCAAGTCGGCACCTATGTTAGCACTGCTAGAAAAAGAGGTCCAGGGAGTATTACTATGCCTTCCACAAGGACTGTGGTCATGACATTGTGTATTGTAAAGACTTGAGAAGACAAATTGAAGAAAACTTGAATAATGGCTACTTAAGTCAAAATTGAAAGGAAAGAGGAAGACAGTATGGCGATGCTAACAATACAGGGAACCCCCCGGAAAGAAACCAAGGGACGGCGACTACATGGGCAAAGAATCAAAAAATGACTGCGGCAGTGGATTACAATGATGGTGCAGGAGATAAAGTACCAGAAAAAGTTATCTTGTCCATACATGGATCCACGGAGTCATTGTCAAACGATGATTGGAAGGTTAAAGCAAGATATTCTCCCTCACTAGAGTCTGACAAAAGACTTCATTCAAACAAGCGATCACATTTAGCGAGGAAGATGCAATAACTAACGCTTTGCCTCGCAATGATCCCATGGTCATTATAGCTAAAATTAGAAATGCAATAGTTTCAGAGTATTCATGGACGATGGAAGTGCAGTCGAGATACTATTCATGGATTGTTTCGACATGTTAGGTTGCAAGCGAACAGATCTAAAAACGTTTACGTCCTTATTTGTAGGATTCACGGGGAGAGCGGAAATTCCTTTGGCGAATATACAGCTGCTTGTCACCATTGGAGAAAGTTGAAGAAATTGTACCATCATGTGTGACTTTGTGGTCATGGATGTTCCAATCACATTTAATGCCATCATTAAAAGGCCCTGGATGAACACAGCAAAAGCGATGTAGTACCCTTACCACCTAGTAATGAAATTCCCAACTCCAGCTGAAATCACGACTATAAGAGTAAACTAACAAACGGTGAGGCAGTGCATGGTTATTGTGATGAACGCATGGAAAGTTGTGGAAAAGGCGAAGATGGTCAGCACGGTCTCAGACGGTGGGTTACTAGAGCAGCCAGAATCAGTAGTAGACTTGGGGGAAGAAACAGAGCTGGTAAGCTTAGATGACGAGGACAATTCCAAGTGCGTAAAGATACAAAAACATCTTTCATGTATGGAAAAGAAGAGAATCATAGAAATCCTACGAAGCCACGGAGATACTTTGGCATGGAGTGCCCAGAACATGGGAGGAGTCAACCCAAGCATCGCTACCCATTCTTTGAATATCAGCGACTCGGTCAAACCAGTTAAAAAAAAGCAACACTGCTTCGCTAGTGACAGATAAAAATAATCAAAGAGAAAGTTACAGCGCTTCCCCAAGCCGGTATATTGAAAGAGGTCATATACCCAAAGTGGCTAGCGAACCCAGTCGTGGTGAAAATATCATATGCAGGGGTGGAGAATGTATATTGACTTCGCAGATCTGAATAAGGCATGCCCAAAGGACTTCCATCATTTGCCAAAAATTTATCAACTAATCGAAGCAATTTCAGGGTATAAAGTCCTGACATTTTTATATGCACATAAGGGATACCACCAAATCTTGATGAATCTGGAGGATGCAGAGCAAATGGCCTTTATAACAAGCTTTGGAACGTTTTGTTATGTAAAAATGCCATTCGGGTTTTAAAATGTGGGGGCAACATACCAGAGAGTGGTCGATAATACATTTTGTAATCAAACATGGTGAAATATTGAGGCATGTGTTGATGACATATTTATCAAGAACATGGAGGTGGGTGACTTTGTTGTAGATCTAAAAGAAACTTTGGACACACTACATAGCATCGTGATGAAGCTTAACCCTAAAAATGCGAAATTGGAGTAGGCACAGGAAATTTCTGAGGATACAAGGTATACTCAAAAGGAATTGAAGCCAGCCCACAAAAAATCCATGTTATAGTAGATCTTCCCAAGCCAGGAACAGTCAAAGAGGTGCAAATATTGATGGGGTCACTGGAAGCACTTAGCTGGTTTATCTCAAAAGCAACGGAGAAGCATTTCCCACTCTTAAAATTCCTAAGGAGGCCAAAAATTTCAGCTAGAGCGAAGATTGTTAGAAATCATACGACTATTTGAAGGAACAATTTCAAGCATTGCTAACGTTGAAGTTGCCTGTTTTTGGAGAAACCCTAATTTTTATTTGGCAATCTGACAGAATGAAGTCAGCTCTATTTTAGTGCACTAAGAAGGCCAAAAAAAAGTGTCAATTTACTATATCAGTAGAATATTGCAAAATGCAGAGAAGGCATACATGCTGGTTGAGAAGTTAACCCTGCCTTTGATATACTCAACAAGAAGGTTGAGAACATATTTTCATAGTCATCACATCGTGGTCTACACTAATTTCCCAATCAAGAACATCCTTAGTAAGCCTGAATCATCTGGCAGAATTACGAAGTGGGCTTTGGAACGGGTCAATTAGAGATCTAATTCCAACCAAGAACAACAATTAAGGCTCAGGCATTAGCAGACTTCATCGTATAAATGACCAGAAAATAAGCACCAGGATCTAGGAATCGATAAAGGGAAATTGAAGTGGGAAGAGATTGTATGGAAATTGTTCATTGATGGCATTTCCTGCAGAGAGGGTTGCGGTGCAGGAATACTCTTGGTTAACCTGAAAGGAGGTGAACACAGATGCTCACTTTGCTTTAACTTCCCGCTCACTAACAACAAAGCAGAGTTTGAAGCTTTGATATGTGGACGTGACCTTACCATCAGAATGAAGGTCAAAAGCATTTGGGTATTCAGTGATTCACTTATCGTAGTCCAACAGGTGTGAGAAGACTACGAAGTACGAGAAGGGCAGTTGGTGAAGTATTTAGAGAGGGTCCAGTAGCTCATATCCCAGCTCGAGTACTTCAATATCCAGCATGTACCAAGAATGAAAACACAAAGGCAGATGCACTAAGAAAGCTAGAAACGGCTGGATTTGAATCTTTAAGCAAACATAGAGACATGGAAGTAGAGGTTATTCCAGTCAGAAGCACAGTATCAACTAGTGTGTCAACAATCCAAAGGGAAGGTGTAAACTGGATGACACCACTAATAGAGTACTTTGCAAAGAGAACATTGCTAGAAGATAAGATGCAAGCCCAAAAGTTGGAGTTACGTTCTAACAACTACACTTATGAAGAAGGAACCTTGTACAAGAAAGGTTTTCTATCACCATGGATAATATGCGTAGAACCAGCACAGGCAAGTGAAATTCTAAGAGAAGTGCACGAAGGGTTGTGTGGAATGCATCAGGGAGCTAGGACAGTGGCAAAAAAAATCATCCAAGAAGGATACTACTTGCCGACTATGATTAACGACACACAAAACTTTGAGCTCAAATGTAAGAGTTTCCAAATCAATGATTTGCTGTCGCATAAGCCACAGACTGCTTTCTAAGGGTTTAAACCCTTTTCCTTAGTTTTTTTTATGATTAGCATAGTTACTTGGATTTGATAGTTGTTTGTCTTTTACTTTCATAACTTAGGGCCAAAACCAACCAACCAACCCCCTCCCCCATTTATGTGCTTTTATATATCTATATATATCTACTTCTATTCTAATATCAACCTTATATGTTTAAACCCTTAGAAAGATCTCTCTTCTTCGTGGATGACCCCGACTTGCCATTATCTACTTAGTTGTAGATAGAAAGTATTTAGGGCTTATAAATTTAACTTTGGGAGGTACGGTGATGACCTCCCAAATTTTAGCACTGCTGTCGGGGAAGAGGCGTTTATTTTTAAGTGTTTGGCCATATTTGGTTGCATATTAGCTAGTTATTTTTATTTTCCACTTCGTGGTGGTTTTTTTTGTTCGGAGTAGGGATTTCTTGAGTTCTTGGTGAATTTTTATCGAGAATCCTTGAAATATGATTTCAAACTTTTGAAAACAAAATTGAGCATCTCACCTGGAGGGAACTCACGATGAGAAGAGAGGCTCAACAAGCAAGGTTTTGTAGGATGTGTCATTCCGACCATCCTACCGAGTCTTGCTATATGTTGAGAGAGGAGCACTATGAGGGGGAAAGAACCCTTGGTTTCCAAAACCAATGGTATTATGAGGAGTGCTACCAAGAGGTATAAGATGTTGGTTTTCAAGGGCAAGAAGCCCAAGAATGGTATCCATACCACAATTCTTAAAATCCGGAGTGGAGTGGTAATCCGGATTAGTGGTATGAGAATGAGCTGAAAAACCAACAATACGAGCAAAATAGTTGGCCTTCACTATCTTATACCATGCCCCAAAACCTAGCCCACCAAGAAATTTCAAGGTTGACACGTGAGGAAGTCATGAATGCAATAGTAAACTTGAACAAATTGGCCAAGACTAGTGAGGAACCGGACACTCGGTTCTCCTCTAGTGTTGAGGTTATTGAGGGGCATGTGAGGAATATATTGGAAGCGGTGGCCCAAATGGAAGCTCGTGATTCTAAAAATACACCATCCCAAGTCAAACTCGAAGATTCGGTGAGTGAGTTCAACATGATGAATGAGTTTGAGTTCGAAGGGTGAGGAGTTGGTTGTGGAACACAACAAAGTGGAGGAAGAGGTGATTTTGCTACATTCGTTATTCTTACCATCATCACCTCTACCCCTACCAAATGAACCAACTCCACCATTTTCAAAAGTTTTAAAGGAGATAAGAGAGGAGCCAAAAGACTATCCCAAGCCTCCTAACCACCCCACTCCTTTAAAACTAACCCCACCCACCTCTCTACTTTTGAATACTCATGGTGAAGGAGTTCAAGCCTTCACCATATGGATAACATTAGGGTTGTGCCGATGACCTTAAACATGCGTAGCTATGTTGTGCCGACAACGTAAATAAATTTAAATTTTATTTTGGTTTTTGTTGATTATCTTTTGTTGCTTTGTCTTGTTCTTTTTACGTTGTGATTTTCTGTGATTTTGTAGCAAACTGAAGCTCATTGCATTGGAGGAGATGAAGGAATGAGATCCATGAGAAAGGGAAGAAAGTTTGGAAAGTTGGTAAGAAAAAATTTTCTAAGTGCTGGGAAACCTTGTCGGTCGTGAGTCGCGAAGGATATGTTGCAAGTCACGACAAACAAGGGAGAAAAAATGAACTCCCAGCACCATCTTGTCGCAAGTCACGACATAGGCATCGCAAGTCGCGATGGAATCAGAAAAAATTTCTGAAAGAAGTGAGCTTACAGGTTCAACTTATCGCGAGTCACGAAGGCTTTGTCGCGAGTCACAAAAAAGAGAGCGGCTTTTCAACTGTGCTGAAACACTGCATAATCTTTTCTTCTTCTCCACCAAATACTCCCAAGAACCACCACACCTACACTAATTCCTCCACCATCTTACATATGTAGACATGAATATTCTTGCATCTTTATAATGTCTTCTTTAATCGTAGTATGTTGACTACATCATTGTGTTTTTTATTGCTATATTCTATAATGATGCTTGAATATTTGTTGATATATGTTAGATATTTTTATTGGATAATTTCATAGTGGTGATTGCAGGATAGATTGGTTGTTCTTTGAGAATACCATGGTTATTAATTTTGTATGCTAAACCTGGTATTACAAATTCTAATGTACTTGTGACTTTGATGTTGTTCTCTGTGGTGTTAGTCTTAATCAAACGGTGCCAAGGAGACAACATTTTTCTCTAGGGTTGAGTTCTTCTACGGAACTTTTGCTCCCCCCCTCCTCCGGCTCTGAAATCAATTTTGGGACTGATTCTATACAAATACATGGGATTGCACTGTATCACCGGTGACTATGCATAGAAACGGGAGTCACTCTACCTCTTACCTCAAGTTTTTATTGTTCTTGCCTTATATGTTTACATTGAGGGCAATGTAATATTTCAAGTGCGAGGAGGGGTTAGAGGACTCACATGCATGCAAGCTTGATTTGGAATGCTTTCTGCTACTTTTGATTGGAAACACATGAGAAAAAGGAAGAAAAAATTGAAAATTTTGAAAAAAAATAGAAAATGGAAAAGGAAAAAAATAAAAAGAAAACCCGCTAAATTGAAAATCAGAGAGGGCAACTTAGGAAACATTGGAGGCCCGGATAGGTCAAAAACCCTAAAGGGCGGCCTAGGTAAAAATGAGAGGCTAAATGTGGGTGAGATGTGAGCCAAAAGAAATATGATGTGTGGCTAGAATAAAAACCCGAAGGGGCTCCTAAGCAAAATGAGAGAAAGAGAGAAGATAAAAGAAAAAGGAAAATTTGTTATTTTTCTACTCATTTACCGGCATTGGAGTCATAAGGTTGCGGTTGACATATGGATGGATCGGGTAGCCTAGCAAAATAGGACTTCTTGGGATTGGGTAACTTAGCGGGTTGAAAACGAAGTATAGTTATGAAATTTTTTATTCTTGGTATGCTTCGTCTTCAGGTAAATATATCGATATAGAATGAAGTATGAGTTTGAACCTCATATATAGTTTTGACTTCATTTTTGTGTCATTGGATTTTGGTTGATATATTGGTATAGAGTGAAGTATGTGATTAAACCTTTGATATTGTTTTAACTTTATTTTGTGTCATTGGACTTTGGGACTATCGATTTGAGACTTTGAAACATCTTTATGGGTAGTGAATTGATAAGTGGTAGGTTTGGTTAGATTTAGGAATTAGGGTTATGTGTGTGAAAAACAAATCTCATTTGAGCTTTGATTTTGGGATTTATGATATTGAGAGTTTTTGTGAGGCTTTGATTGGGGTAATATTAGTTTAGGATGTAGAAATATGAATTCCTTTGTGTGCTTTCACCACCCTGGCAAAATAACCATATAAAATGGGCACATGAAACCTCCCTGCACTTAAACCTTGCTCGAGGGCGAGCAAGGTTTAAGTGCAGGGAGGTTTCATGTGCCCATTTTATATGGTTATTTTGACAGGGTGGTGACAACAGATTCTCTCCGAAAATTCAACCTAAACCACATGTTTTTTGGAGGGAAGGCTTAGCTATAATTTGGGGGTTGTACTTCACAAATTTAGAAATTAAAAAATGAAAGCACTCAATACTCAATGTCATTCAGGCCACAATAGCACAAAAAGTAACATATGCCATAATATGTGTGCCCTCTGGTCGATGCCAATATTTGGAGACCAGAGGGAGTATGTTCCTTGTATTATCAATGATGAAATTAAGAGTGCGTACTAACTTGACAAAGAAAGCCCGTTTTGAGTACAAAACTCAATAAATCTACTTAAAACACCCTACCTTAAAATCAATATGGGTGAAGTAATAGGAAAAAAAACTTGCGACTACAAACAACACAAAATGCTTTAACAAACCTTCCTAGAGTGATCTTAATGTGATACCTTTAGTAAAGGTATATAAAATTAGTAAGGTATCATCACTCAACATTTGTGTAGCAGCATAGATGTTTCGGATTTCAGTCAAGAGGCGGAATTATCTAAGAAAAGATTATGATCCACGTTATAGGTTCACTCTTTACTCTGACAGATAACCGATCAAAGACATAGCTCTGTATGATTGGTTTCAAGCACTCTCCCTTCATACCCGATAATCAACCAAACTCACAACTTTGTATGACAGAGCCATGATTGGTTTCAAGCACTCTCTAACATTTCCGTTTATTAGTTGAAATTAGAACTTATAAAATGCAAGTTCCTATCTCCTGAACCATTTAGAATTCACATAATTAGGCTAAAACGACATCAACTTGTATAGTTAGTCAAATAAAGTGGGATTTTTTCGTTTGAAAAGGTGAAATAAAACTAGAGCAATCAAATTCAAAGTCGAATAATGAATGATGAAATTAAGAGTGCATTTTTACTAAATGAAAAGAGCTGATCCAGGGATTATTACTAAATAGCCTCAAACAATATGTACAAAACAAATAAGTGAACATCAAACAAAGCTAAATCAATAGTGTCATGTGGGAATAGGTTGAAATGGGTACCAATGGCGGAGGCCAAAATTTACCACCGGATGGGGTTCTTGTATTCGTGCAGCGTCGAAATGCAGTATACCAGACGATCGTGGGGAAACGACTGCTTCTGGCCCTCACACGGAGTGTACTCTCTGCACTTCACGTCGCACGCTAGAAATGCCTTCACCGCCTCCTCTGCCATTGCCACCGTTGCAACACCCTCCATTGTGTTGCCATACTTCAATGAAGTAAGACAATGGTGCAAATGTGAAGTCGGCAGTGCCAACGTGAAGGAGAATTAGTTAGGGTTCTTTGGAGATGGGGAAATATGGAATGGGTGTGGGTGTGGGTGTGGGTAAATTTGACGTTTCACATTTTTATGCATTTTTATTTATGTATTTTTTATTTGAAGGGCATTTCGATCATTTTCATGTAATCCAACCAAAATTGTTGTTGACAAAAAAAGGTCAGACGGATACAGAGTTAGCTTGGCATTTTCATACAACTAGGAATCATTTTGGCACTTTCATGCAAAATATAGGATTATTTTAGCAATTCAGTCTCTAATTAGGCTATTGATTTGAGGATACCCTTCACTCCGCTCTACCCCTTCCTCCTAGGGGTGGGCATTTATTTTTATTTGAATGGCATGTCGATCACTTTCAGGTAATCCAACCAAAATTGTTGTTGACAAAAAAAAGTCAAACGGATACAGAGTTAGTTTGGCATTTTCATACAACTAGGAATTATTTTGGCACTTTCATGCAAAATATAGGATTATTTTAGAAATTCAGTCTCTAATTAGGCTATTGATTTGAGGATTCCTTTCACTCCGTTCTACCTCTTCCTCCTAGGGGTGGCCATTTATTTTTATTTGAAGGGCATTTCGATCATTTTCAAGTAATCCAACCAAAATTGTTGTTGACAAAAAAAAAGTCAGACGGATACAGAGTTAGCTTGGCATTTTCATACAACTAGGAATTATTTTGGCACTTTCATGCAATATATAGGACTATTTCAGCAATTCGGTCTCTAATTAGGCTATTGATTTGAGGATACCTTTCATTCCGCTCTACCCCTTCCTCTTAGGGGTGGGCATCGGTTTGGTTTTCAAATGTTTTGGTTTATTCGGTTTGGTTTAATCAGATTGACCTTTTTCACCCAAAATCAAAAATCGAACCATGTTTGGAAAAAAAAAGCAAATTCAATTTATTCATTTTTTTTGGTTTTCGGTTCAAATTCAAATAAGCATATATGAATAAACCAAATCGAAAAATAAATGAGAACTATCATCATGCTAAAACTAAACGCGAAAGCACTTTAAATTCAATACCTTTACTTGAACATCTAATTTCAAATAATGTCACAACCAAAATGTTAAGTAATTTTCAATCATCAAGATTATAGGTATAGGCTCAACAGTAATTTTTTCAATCATCGAGGTAAAAAGGTACATGCCCAATTCAATATGCCAAATTCATATCTTCAATAGTTTATTGGGTTTAGTCAAAATACCATACATAAAAAATAAAAAAGAATAAATTTATAGAAGAAATAGTAAACAAGAACATAAAATCCAATAATTTCATATTTGTTTGTAACAAAAATGTGGTAGAAGTCAAAATTTCCTAGACTTGATTTTCAATAAAATTAACGAAATGAACATAGGTTCAATTCTATTAGTTTAGCCTTATACCTTATGCCATGGACAGTGGTAAGAAATCATTCTTATTTTCTTATAATTAATACATTATTACTCTCAATCTCTCTCTCTTCCACCTTAGCTTAAAAAATCACTAAGAAACCACTCCATTTTTCATCCACGATGGTAGAAACCACTCTTTCTACTATTCATGGACCCCACTTAATTTTCTTTATCCTATTCATTAATTTAAATAAATATTCCAACCTAAAATAAACTGAATGCGAAATATAATAATACATTTTTATTTTTAAAATTTACTTTTGTTTTTTTCAAAAAATATTAAATAATTTGTGAATTGAAATTATTAAAGATTTTTTAAAGGCATGGACATATGGCTCTATCAGGAGGTGTCGAATGTCCCCGCTGAGGATAAAAAAAAGGGCACACCTATCAAACGGGCCCCACCTACTGGTTGCATGTGCGGTTGCTTTGTAAGAAATCAGCCCACGATTTTTTATTTAAAAAATACACAAAATCATCATTGTGAGCTTTTGTGGTTTCTTACCATTAAGTAACCACTTATACCTTATCACTCTCTCATTGATCTTGATGTTTTGTTGTTGCGTGTTCACCTTTTTGTTAGGTGATGACTGATTAAGTCGAAGAAGAAGAAAATTTGGTGATTCGGAATTTTATAAACTAATCACATGTTTAATTAGTAGTTTGGGATTAGGATATACAAAAATAAGTTAATTTAATTTTTTTTTGTAAGAATCCCTTTTGTTTTCTTCATTTCTATGAAAATTTTCATTTTAAAGTATTTGAGTAAAATTAGTTTATATTTTATTGACATATACTATATATATATATATATATATATATATATATCTTTGTAATTCAATTTTTTTGGGTCGCTTTTTTATTTGTGTTTAGATACCGAAAATCAAACCATAAATCATATTCATAATTCGATTTTAGATGTGTTTGGCGGGATTTATAAGTGTTTTCCTTGTAATCTATGCACATTTCTACTGTTTGGTAAACTCTTAAATAAAAAATTCTTATTAAAGAAGCATAAACTATTTTTAAGGGAAAAGTAGAAGTTTGTCTCCCGTACTTTCAAAATAAGTCAAAACAAGTCAGTTTTGTTTATAAGCACAACTCTCTCAAATACACCCTTAATCGGTTCAAATATTTGAATATTTGAATATTTGAATACTAAATTTAGTTTAATTTATTCAATATTGATTTTTTATTTTGGCAAAGTCTTGGGAAATACCGTTTTCTCATAAGCTTATGGAAAGAAAGAATTTAATTAGAATAATAAATGGTAAAAGGTTTTAGTTGCAATATTAAAATTTGACAAAGTCTTGTGCGAGACGGTCTCGCAGCGAGACCAGGGATTAAATTGTTAAGAATGTAGCATGGGATTTCTAATTAAAGTTTTTAAAAGTCTAGGGGTTGGATGTGAAATTTTACTATTTTACATTTAAGTCCAGGTATAAATAACAATCTTTCCCCTTCTTCTCCCATTAATTTCTCACGCATTCTCTCTCCTCTCCTTCTTCTCTCCTGCGCAACTGCTCCTTCTTCTCTTCCTCTACATTTCTCTTCCATTTTCCTTCAATTCAACCGCTATTTTTCTCCATTTTCTTCCATGTTTCTTGCGCAGGGGAAGAACGCAATGATTCAAGAAAGATTCGTTTCATTCTTCAGTGAATTTTCCACGAATTTTCTGGTTAAAGCTTCGATTTTAGCGGCCAAACACAATACAACTTTCCTTTCGTGTTTATCTTCAAAGGTAATGTCTTTGCTCAGATTTACTATGCATATTTTGTTTTTTTTTACTTTTTGTTTTCTTTTTTGGTTCATGTAATTTTCTAGGGTTTATGTTGTTCAGTATGGTAATTTTTGGGGATTTCTCAATTTTTTTGTGTTTTGTGAGTTGTTCTTACGAATTTGTGCTAATATTTGTGTTGATGCTGCTGTTTGTTAGATTTCGAAGGAGATTTGCATCATTGTTACTGCAATCGAGGAGGAAGAATCATTTGTAAGTTTCTGAGTTTTCGGTCATGATGTTTTAGCTACGGGTATTGATCTTTCATGTTTTCAATTTAATGTTTCAGGTTAGCTCGTCAAACAGATCGGGTCACCCTTTGGATAACCGTTATCCATATACTATTTTCACTTATTGGATAAGACTTATTGGATAATGACTCATTGGGTCAATGGATATAATTGGGTTGTAGTTATTGGATTTAGTTGGGTTGGATAATGGGTTACCCGTTGGATAATTTTTTGTGGGTTGAGTTGGGTTGGGTAATGGGTGACCCGTGGATAATTTCATATCACAAGATAACTAAATTTTCACAAGTTTGATAACTAATGATTTAATTTTTTCCTAATATATAGTCCTTTATTATATTATGTAATATAATATTATGTACTTTATATTATATTTAATAAAAATAAAAAATATAATATGTTGGCTTTGTAAACACGACGAAATTAACGAACAATATTAGTTGGGATCGAGCTCGAGCTCAAATACTATACGAACTCAAATATTGTACGAACTCGAATATTGTACGAGATTGAGCTCGAATACTATACGAACTCGAATATTGTATGAGATTGAGCTCGAATACTGTACGAGATTGAACTCGAATATTGTACGAACTCAAAAACTGTATGAGATTCCGTGCAAATTTTGTACGAACTCGAATATTGTACGAGATTGAATTCGAATACTGTACGAGTTCGAATACTGTACGAACTCAAATATTGTACGAGATTGAACTCGAATCATTTGTAAATTATAATTTGTGAATTATACTGAATATTTATGTTAAATATTACACATGCATTTAATTGGGTAATTTTATATATTTATTGGGTATTTGTTATGTTCCCATTGAATTAACATAATATGAGACCCACTGAGATCAAAATTTTCCACTAACGTAATTATTCTCATCCCTCTCAATCCCAAAAACTAATGAGCATTTAATACCTGTTCACATTGGATAATGACAACTTGTAACTCAAATCAGAAGAAAATATTGAATAATAACTTATTGGGTTTGTTACATAATGACTTATTGGATAATGACTTATTGGATAATATATTTTAACCCATTGGATCATATGCATTATCTCATGAGTTACCCAATGAGTTATTCATTTAATGACCCAACTCATTTATGATCCAACCCATTATGACTCATTAATAAATGAGTTAATTGGATGAAGATCCATTGGATAATTGGTTAATTAGGTTTGGATAATAGGTTGATCCAATTAACCCATTTGATAGGCCTAGTTTCAGATTTCAGACTTTAAGTACCGTTATTAGTGTTGCTTTGATGTTTTAATTTCAACGCTTGATACTTGTAGTGTTTTTATGCTTAAGTGTGCAATTGATGTTCATTTTTATTGTGTGTGATATGTTAGAGTTTTGTTACGATCTGTGCTAATTTTGTTGTTGTTGTTGATCTTCCTTAGATGTCTAAGAATGCTTTTGCCACTGTTGCTGCAATTGAGAAGGAAATATGATCTGTAAATTTTGTTATTTTGCATATGTGACCTTTTAAATACTATTGTTGACCTTCAAGTTTTTGTTTCATCTTTCATGTTTAGGTTTAAAGTACTGTCAATATTTGATGCTTGTAGTGTTTTAAGTGTGCAATTGATGTTGAGTTTTATTTTTTTTATTGTGTGTGTGATATCTTAGGGTTTTGTTGCGATTTGTGCTAAGTTTTGTGTTGCTGCTATTTTTTAGCTGTGTAAGAATTCATGCCCACTGTTCCTGCAATCGAGAAGGAAAGAAGATCTGTAAATTTTGTTATTTTGCATATTTGACCTTTTAAATACAGTTGTTGACCTTCCAGGTTTTATGTTTCATCTTTCATGTTTAGGTTTAAAGTACTGTTTATCTATGTTGTTGTGATGATTTAATTTTAGTATTTGATGTTTGTAGTATTTTAAGTGTGCAATTGATGTTCAGTTTTGTTGCTTTGATTGTGGGTGAGATATCATAGGGTTTTGTTACGATTTGTGCTTTTTTTTGTTGTGTTTCTTAGATGTGTAAGAATGCTTGCCCTCTTTTGCTGCAATTGAGAAGAAAAGAGGATTTGTACATTTTGTTCTTTTTCCCTCAGATGTGATGTTTTTAATATTATTGTTGATGTTTCAGGTTTTATGTTTGATCTTTCATGTTTAGGTTTTAAGTACTACTAGTTGTGTTAGTGTGATGATTTAATTTCAATATTTGATGCTTGTAGTGTTTTAAGTGTGCAATTGATGTTCAGTTTTGTTGTTTTGATTGTGTGCATGAATTCTTAGGGTTTTGTTACCATTTGTGCTAACTTTTGTGTTGTTGTCGATGTTTCTTAGATGTCTAAGAGCACTTGCCCATTCTTGTTGCATTCGAGAATGAAGTAGGAACTGTAAGGTTTTTTAAGCTCTGATGTTTTAGATACTGTTGTTGATATTTCTAGTTTCATCTTTGAGTTTTCAAGTTTAAGCTCTAAGTATTGTTCTGTGTGTTGGTGTAATGTTTTTAATTTCAGTGTTTGATGCTTGTGATGTTTTCATACTTAAGCATGCAACTGATGTCCAGTTTTGTTCTTTGGATATTTTAGTGTGTACTGTTTGATGTTTTTAAATTTTGAGATTGATATTTTAAATACTGTATTTGATTTTTCTCAATGTAGTTGGCAATGATGTTATTTGTGCTATTGTGATGTTTTAAATACAAATATTGACGTTTTAATTACTGTATGTGATGTTTTATATTATTTCACATGAGTACTTTCCAAGACAGGGCTCTATGATATCATTGATGAGATATTAAAAAAATGCTACGAGGAATCATGCTCCCGAAGGTGTTCCCTTGAACAGCGGACTGGAAATTGACCTTTGATCATTGCGTTGATGGAGTAGAAGAGCCATCATTTTTTAAACTAGCAGGAGAGAAAGCAAGTCTGTGAATAAGCGAGCAACGAAGGAAATTAAGCCCGGGGAAATAAAATTTGGTTGTTTGAGACGCATTGTTTTACATTGATTTTTAAGTTATGATGGTTGATTGTTAGTGTTAGTGTTGAGGCGCTTGATTGTTATTGATGTTTCAGCTTGATTTAAAAAAATTGATTTGTAGGTTAGTGATTTTTTAGGGCATTTGAACCCTTTTGTAATGAATGGTGTTTGATGGTTCGATAATTATGGCGATTGACATTTTTACATGTTAATGTAAAACTTCAAATGAAAGTTTGCAACTTTTATATGCTAATTTTATATGTATTTTTAATGTCAGTGAGGATTCAATGAATTCCTTTGGTTTTGAGTTGTCATTGTATGATGTTTTATGTCTTCTTATCTGCAATATACGTAAATTGGTATATATCATTCTATATCTGTAAATTATCATGTAAAAAAATAATAAGATCGGTGGATAGAAGTGGAACGTCTAAATAGTTTTTTCAAATGCTACAACAGTGGAATGTATATTTTCAACTTATTTTAATCAGGTGTTTTACAATGTTAGTTTGATATTTTAATTTTCTAATTTGATGTTTAGTAATTTTTATATGATGTTAAACTATTTTAGTATAATTATTTAATTTGATGGTTTAGAATTTTTAGTTGATGTTATTTATTTTAAATTTGATATTTTATCACTTATATGTGAATTCTAGTCTTAAGGCCCAAACATCAGTTGTATGTATATTCGCGCATGCTCCCAAACATCAGGCAGCAAATGCGTTCGCGCAAGAAAAGGCGATTTACAAAATATTTGCAGGATGTGTCTAGCTGATGTCTGATCACTTTTGTATATATTGTAAACTATTGACAAATATAGATATGCACAAGCAGAAAGATAGGATCCTTCTGTTGCACATTTTGAACCATTCTCCATGTTGCCGGCAATCTGAACAGTGGTTGTAGTAGTACTGAATAGCCAAATGCAATACTGCAAAGACTTGGTATTTAGTTTTTCTCCATGCTCCTGATGAACTTCTACCAGTCTCTCAACATTTTCAATGCCTAATTCCATGTTATGAACCTGAGCATCCTCTGAATCCTTCTCCGTTGATAAACATGCTAAGCATTTCTACAATGGCATACTCGTTTTGTTTGAAAATGTACGCAAAAGCAACAACCCGAATGAACATTACTTTTCGTGCTTCGTTGTTGACTAGGGAAGCTTTAAAGTCACTCACACCTCTCAGGAAACAGATGCTTAACTCTAGTAAAAATATGTGGCTCCCTTGCATCATATGGAACATTGCTCCATCAAATTCTATTTCATTTTTCCAATACAATTGTGTCTCTTTGAGCTTAGTAGCTACAATGCTTTTTTTGACTGATTAATACTAATATAGACCTCCAAGTATTGAAACAACAACTTTAACAACATCATCAACTGCAGGCTCATTACCTCTACGTTTGGACCGTGTTACCGATCTTCCCAAATCAGAATGCCAATCATCTACATGAATCTGGAGTTCTACCTGATGATGCCGGCGTTCTGCAAATCTCACCGGAAGATTTCAATGCGAATCTGGCGTTATGCAAATCGTGAATCTGACGTCGGCGTCCTTGCGTCCGATGATTTCAACGAACGAAGGTTGGAATTTAGCGATTGATTTTAGCGAGTATAGTTAGGTTTTCGACAATCGATTTGGGGATCGTTTCAGAGGTAGGTTTCCGGCAATCAGGGGATGAACGTAGCAAATATACGTCGGATCTACGCCGGAGAAGGCGAGGCGATGGCAGAGAAGGCGAGGCAACGGGGGAGAAGGTGAGGCAGCGACTGCGGAGCAAGGACGATGAAGAAGAAAAACGTGTTATGTGTTGATTTTTGTTTATCTGTTGTTTGGTCCTCCATTTTTTTCGTGTTTTTCATTTTGGTGCCGAAAATAAATTATTTATAATTTGACCCCCGAATTTCATTTGTCATTTTCCTATTTTCACTCTATTCCTTGGTCTTACGGTAAGACGGTCTCGCAGGAGACGAACTCTTAAAATTTTATTATGCAGCATGTAGTAGTTATAAAGTTTATAACTCAATCATGTAATTAAAAAATTTTATCTTCATTTCTTCTAATTTACAATTTAAAATTGAGTCCGTCTCTTGAAAGACGGTCTTTCCATAAGCTATGGAAAGACCAAGGACTATATTGCAATTTTAGGAAATTGCAATGAAATTTGCGAGTCGGTTCACGCGCCTTTATTCCCAAACGGGTTCACGCTAAAACCCATCCTTCATCCCCAAAACCCATCCTTTCTTCTGCTCTGTTTTTTTCCCAAACCCATCTGCTCTGCTCGCCTGAATTCATCGCCGCCGGAAACGGAAACGTTGCTGATATCACCCTAAAACCTAAACGTTGCAGACATCTCGCCGACTTGCCTCATGAATTCAAGCAATTTGCCGATTCCAACAACGTTGCCGATCTGCCTCATGAATTCTGGCGAGGTAATTGTACAAATATTTATGACCAGAATTGTGTGATTTTTATTTGCGATTTAAGTTTTGAAGAGCAATATAATCGTAATGTTTTATTAATTTGATTTAATCCTGTTCTTCAGATGATCGAAACTGAAGAAGAAATTGAAGAACATCTTGTTGTTGCTGATGTTATGCCTACTGAGTGTATGTCTCCCTTGTAATCTATACAGAATTAGATTCATTAAAACTGAATGCTGCACATACACAGTGATGCCTTTTAAGTCATAAGTAGTATGTTTTTGTTGAACAAATCTGAATCTCTTCTGTTCATGAAATCGAACAATATCTTGTTGTTGCTGCTGTTATGCCTACTGAGTGTATGTCTCCCTTGTAATCTATACAGAATTAGATTCATTAAATACTGAATGTTGCACATACACAGTGATGCATTTTAAGTCATAAGTAGTATGTTTTTGTTGAACAAATCTGAATATCTTCTGTTCATGAAATCGAACAATATCTTGTTGTTGCTGCTGTTATGCCTACTGAATGTATGCCTCCCTTGTAATCTAGAATTATATTCATTAAAAACTGAACGTTGCACATACACAGTGATGCCTTTTAAGTCATAAGTAGTATGTTTTTTTAACAAATCTGAATCTCTTCTGTTCATGAAATCTTCTTGTTGCTGCTAACATTGTTGCTGCAAACATATTGTTGTTAGTTGTGCCCTAGTTTCATTATTGTTTTAACACTTAAAGTTCAAGTTTCAATATAAAGATTTAGTGTTTATACTGAACATATTTAATAGTCTTGGATCAGAGAAGAAAAACCAAAAAGAACTGAACTGAACATATTTAATAGTCAAGTGTTTCAGTTTTTCAGTGTTTCAGTATTTCAGTGTTTCAGTAATATATAAAACCTATATGATTTAAATTATATATGAAGTGTTTCAGTCTAAAACTCTAATGTTCTATATGAAATTACTGCAGTGTATGGCCATCTACCAAGCTTAGCTGAAATTGACGTGACTGAATGCTTTGATGGGATTCAAGCAAGAACGCTGCAAGAATTAGAGGACCTCTACAAACGGCATGCTAACAAATTAGGATTCAGCTACAAAAGAACCACACAAAGGAAGAACAATGAAGGAGTCATTACTGAAAAGTACTTTTCATGCTCATGTCAAGGGATAACTCGAGAGAAAAAAGCAACATCAACCCCACCAATGCCAATCTGTGATGGATCAAACTAATCAACCTCGAAAAGGAGAAAGACAAAGGAATTTTCTATAACTAGAACAGGTTGTAAGGCTGAAATACGAATCAAGTTGGTGGACAACCTTTATAAAGTGATGCACCATATCTTGCAGCACAACCATGGCTTTACAAGACCAGCTTGGCAATATCTACAACGTAGTGAGAGAAAAATCACAGCAGAGAAGGCCAAGATCATAGAAGGGATGGAAGCCGCTGGATTAAAGCCATCAATTGGCTTCAATTACTTGGTCCATGAAACTGGAGGTGAAGAGAATTTAGGGCATACCATGAGGGACCATATAAACTACATTGGAAGGCTGAGAATGAAGGTGATTGAAGGTGGGGATGCACAAACTGTTATAGAGCAGCTTCAACAAAAGAATGAAGAAGATGCAGATTTTTTCTTTCGAGTGAAGATGGATGATGAAAGCAGGTTATCAGCCTTATTTTGGAGAGACTCGATGATGAAGGAGGTTTACACATTGTTTGGAGATGTGTTGGTGTTCGACACAACCTTTAGAACAAACAAATACAACCTAATATGTGCTCCATTTGTGGGCATCAACAACCATTGGAAGAACGTCATGTTTGCTTGTGCTTTCATATCCGATGAAAAGGCACCAACGTTTGAATGGTTGCTTGAAACCTTCATAAAATGCATGGGAGGGAAAAAACCCATAACCATATTCACTGATCAAGACCAAGCAATGGCGACTGCAATAGAAAAGGTACTGTTTACCTTACAAATCCTGTTTACCTTACCAATCATAAACAATTGAGGTTTCTTCATAAAATATTGAGGTTTCTATATAAACAATTACTGTTTTAGTATATGACTCATATGTTTCAACATTAAACACTGGAACAGGTTTTACCAACAACAAGACACCGACTATGCATATGGCACCTTCAGCAAAATGCTTGTACGCACTATGGAGAATTGAAGAAAGACGGTCCATTCAAAAAGGCATTTGATCGTTGCTTAACAGGGTGTGTTAATCATGAAGAATTTGAAGATAGTTGGCAGACCATGATCAAGACATATGGCTTGGAAGACCACACTTGGTTTCAACGTCTATATAATATCCGCAATAAATGGTGCCCAGCTTTGAACAAGGATTTTTTCTCAGCCGGAATTCTAGCATCACAAAGGAGTGAGAGTACCAACAGTGCCATCATGTTCAATGCTAGTAAAACAACATCTCTCACTCAATTCTTGAAGATATTTGAGAAAACTGTCAAGAAATGGAGAAGCATAGAAAGCACAGCCGAACACAACTGCGCTCGTTCCATACCAAAATCAGCACATGATAGTCATGCTGGGCTTCTAAAATATGCAGGCGAGGTCTACACTCTGAAGCTATATAATGACTTCAAGAAGGAATTCGACATCGCAATGGCAACAACAATAGCGGAAAGCTACAACGGTGGCAATTTCAAACTATTTGAAGTAAGTTGGGAGAAGCACCCAACAGTAATAGAATCAGTAATGTTCAATAAAACACAAGCATCAATTGAGCTCAACTGTTCTTGCAAGGCCTTTGAAGAAACAGGTATGTAGTTGGTAAAAAATTCTGCTTATAAACAATTACGGTTTTAGTACAAACAATTACTGTTTTAACATAATTTGTACACCCTTCACTGCTTGAAACAGGTATGTTGTGCTTTCATTGCATTCGAGTTTTGCACCTCCATTCCATCTCCAGAATACCCCCACAGTACATTTCTACAAGATGGACAAAGAATGTGAAGAAACAGGTCTGGGATAAATACCTCAAGCAAGACATAGACCCGACAACAAAGAAATTGAAGGACACCATTCCATGGCGTCATGAAATGGCAAGGAAATTCTACAACCTGATCTTGAAGAGTGAAGACAGTGTAAATGCTAGAGGAGTTCTTGAAGATGCACTAGGTAAACAAACAATTGAAATTCAGCAAATCTTGTCTACAGAATCAAGTGCCACCGAACAAAATGAGGCTATCAGCACATCAAGTTCAGTCACAACAAACATACTCGATCCAAAGTATGCAAAGACAAAAGGAAGGCGTGCAAGAATTAAGTCGGCATTAGAGAAAGGCAAACGATCTACAAATGAGTTTGGTACCAAAACACCAAAACAGCATATCATTTGAGTGTAATTCAGAACCCGAAGGTTCTTTTTAAGTCACATTATAGACCATTCATTACAAAGTTTATTCTAAAGTATTAATGTTTTTTGATCAAACCTTCATTACAACCGTAGAATCGACATTATACTGTATTAAAAAATCATATCAATTATACATTTCGTAATGAACATCTATCACTATAAAGTCTCAATGTTTTAACCCAAATATCAAGTCTGACACTAACATTTTAAAGTGAGCATGTATCACAGTAAACCGTCACTGTTTTAACATAAAATATCCACCCTGTCATGCTTAAAGTCAGAGAACCCATAAACTTCTGTAAATAAACTTCTGACACTAACATTTTAAAGTGAGCATGTATCACAGTAAACCGTCACAGTTTTAACATAAAACATCCACCCTGTCATGCTTAAAGTCAGAGAGCCTATAAACTTCTGAAAATAAACTTCTGACATTAACATTTTAAAGTGAGCATGTATCACAGTAAAACGTCACTGTTTTAACATAAACATCTACCCTGTCATGCTTAAAGTCAGAGAACCTGTCATCCATGCTTAAAGTGAGCATGTATCACAGTACCCAACAACTAAATCCACCCCAGCCTATTACAAAAAATTTTCAAACAATGTAAATGTCAATCATCAATATGAAGGTCAAAACTAGGCATCGAATCAGCAACTTTCTTCTTGAAACCATCACACAACTCATCAATTTGTTTCAATATGGCAGGATCTTCAAAAAAGTCTTGAGAGCTAAGCTGATGGTCAGAATCCGTGTCAGGATCATCCTGAGGGGCTGGTTGTGCTGCTTTCAACAAACGTTCAGATAGTTTAGCACTAACTACCTCCATATCCCTCCGAAATAAGGCAAATGCCTCACTAGCAGCCTGTAAAACAACAAATAATTTAACTAAAATACAATTAAACCAATATAAAACAAAACACAAATGAAACACCTTACTCACATTCATTTTTAGGGCTGCAATATCTAAATCTGTTGGAACCCCAATAGGAATATCGAAATGCAGAACTCGACTATCAGAAGCAGCAACATTGTGAACGCGACTCGTACTACCTTTTGACCCACTAGCTCTCAATTTACCACACTCGGTCAAAGGATATACTTCCTTCAGTAGTACAGCTCGCTCATAACCACTTTTTTCAGCCACTCACACCTTTTTTTCATCTTTTCATCCGTCCAATGCTTAAGAAGGGGAAGATCCAAAGAATCCTTCATACCATGATAAGGCACACGCTGCAAAAATTGAATTAAGAGAAAGTACACGCAGCCACTCACTGCCTTATATGAAGGAACCTTCTTAAATCTCTGCACACCCTCACACAATTTCTGAAGAACATACCCACACCAGTTCGGCTTTTTAATCCTACTGACATCTTCAACAGCTCTTAAGAGCTTCATATCAATACCCTTGCTCCTACAAGGAGCAAGGAAGTGCCCAACACAGTACAGGATAAAGCAACGCTGAAAATCCTCACCTCCATCCCTCAACCCCATCATATAATCAAAAACCAGATCTAATGGAATCTCATCTCTCTCTCCAAGTTTAAACATGTCCTTCCATCGCCCCCTTAATTCTAAATCTAGCTTTTGACCCTTGCCCGCATGACTGATTTCCACCACTTTCTCATCAGATATAGGCAATCCAAGAACATCAAATACATCATCCGGGGAAAGGGTATACTTGTCAGCACCAATATATTGGACACAAAAGCCCGGATCAAAATTTTGCACTAGAAAGGGAACGATTTTTAGGGGTAACTTACGGATATTAATCTCCAATAAGCTACCAAAACCTAAAGAGAGGACATCAGCCATTTGACACTCGGACAATAAGCCTCTCAACTCTTTAATCAAGTCCGGTCTACAAGAGGACTTGTAGACCTTCTCAACCCTACAATTACAAATAACAACACATCAATAACATGATATATTATAATTTTGTTTTCATCCATTAAACTAAACTATGACACGTATTCATAAAACTACATCAGGAACTGTTCCAATGCAAAAAATACATGTTTCACCATAAAAGAATCATGTTGAAAATTACCTATAGGTTAGGTTCTTCAATAATATGACACACATTCATAAAACTAAAACGGGAACTGTTCCAAGGCAAAAAATCACATGTTTCACCATAAAAACATCATGTTGAAAAATACCTATAGGTTAGGTTCTTCAATAATATGACACATATTCATAAAACTAAAACAGGAACTGTTCCAAGGCAAAAAATACATGTTTCACCATAAAAACATCATGTTGAAAAATACCTATAGGTTAGGTTCTTCAATAATATGACACGCATTCATAGAACTAAAACAGGAACTATTCAAGGCAAAAAATACATGTTTCACCATAAAAACATCATGTTGAAAAATACCTATAGGTTAGGTTCTTCAATAATATGACACGCATTCATAGAACTAAAACAGGAACTATTCAAGGCAAAAAATACATGTTTCACCATAAAAGCATCATGTTGAAAATTACCTATAGGTTAGGTTCTTCAATAATATGACACGCATTCATAGAACTAAAACATGAACTATTCAATGCAAAAAATACATGTTTCACCATAAAAGCATCATGTTGAAAATTACGTATAGGTTAGGTTCTTCAATAATATGACACGCATTCATAGAACTAAAACAAGAACTGTTCAAGGCAAAAATCACATGTTTCACCATAAAAACATCATGTTGAAAAATACGTATAAGTTAGGTTCTTCAATAATATAACACGAATTTATAAAACTAAAACAGAAACTGTTTCAAGGCAAAAATCACATGTTTCACCATAAAAGCATCATGTTAAAAAATGAAAAAGTTACTTTGCTCCATCACTGCCCACTAGCGTCACAACTTGTTGAACCTCCCGATCTCTCTTCTTGACTCCTGCATCACCATCAGTCTTCTTTTTCGTTGCCTTCTCAACAACCTTCTTCTTCTTCTCAGCTTCAACTCCCGCCTTCTTCTTCTTCTCAGCTTCAACTCCCGCCTTCTTCTTCTCAGCTTCAAATGCTGCCTTCTTCTTCTCAGCTTCAATAGCTGCCTTCTTCTCAGCTTCAATTGCAGCCTTTTTCTTCTCAGCTTCAATTGCTGCCTTTTTCTTCTCAGCTTTAATTGTTTCCTTCTTCTTCTCAGCTTCAATTGCCGTATGGTCTTTCTCAGCTTGAAGTGCCTTCTCAGATTGAAGAGCCTTCTCAGCTTCAATTAATTTCCTCTTCTCAGTTATTTCTGCTAGCTTTCCACTACCCACTCTTTTCCTAACACCCAACTTGACCTTCTTAGGTCTCTCACTAAGCACAATATCCTCGACAAAATCAGAATCATCAGCATTCTTCCTGATGCGCGATGATTTGCGCAATCCTATTTGTACAAAACCAAACTAGTCAGTAATAATAATAAAACAGTAACATCACAGATATAATAATGAACCTTATAATATTAACTGATAATGTAACATACTAATATAACATATTAAAATACAAAAACCCAAGCCTCATATGAATTTAAACACTAAAAAGAAAACAGAAACCTAAGTCAGTTCTTAGTCTTAAAATCAAACAAATGCAAATCTTGAATCAACTTCAGAAGATTCCAATGAAAACCAGGGACTACATTGCATCAGCAACCTTTACAAAAATAATGTAAACACCAAAACAAGCATCCAACATTAAGGGAAGACAGTAACATTCATGAAAAGAGAAACAACATAGAAGCCATGAGTACATTATACAAGCCAAATGATTTGAAAAGGCAAGCAATGCAGTCAACCAACATGGACTTTAAATATAAAACTCTGTTCAATAAGAGCAAATAGTTTTAATACAATAAAGCTTCACAACTGAAAGTTGAAACATTCATTATGCATTTTTTATACTTTCAGACTTTCAGTCCTTATGTACATTGTGCACTATCAGTGAGGAAGGAATTCATTTAGTAGCAGAAAATCCATATTCTCAGAATTTACTTATCACTCGTAAAGGGGAAATACAGAGAATGCTCAGGAAAAGTTGCCCAAAACCAAGAAGTATGCACAAAGCAAGAAGACAAGCTCAAATGTACACATTGCAACTCAACCAACTATACAGTGCAAATGTATACTCTGAGTACATACATTGATCGATCTAGTGACCATTAGCTAGGTAACAAACCAAGTTTCCATGTTTCACAAGATTTAGTCAAAATTGCATGATGCTGCTTCTGTTTAAATAAGAATTTATTTCAATCACTCATTTGAAAAAGCCAAAATGCCAAGGAAGGCAACAATACGAGTAGCTAAGCCAGTGAATGAGAATAGTTATGCAAAGTATAGCATCATGCACACTATGAAGGGATACTTTTCAACAAAATTGCAGTAACCTTTACAAATTCATGTAAACACCAAAGCTATTAACAGATCTTGTAATAGTAAAAACCAAAACTATGAACAAATTTTGTAAACCCTAAACCTAGTAAATTGGGGAAAACATGTAAAAAATACAAAAATCATCTCACAAATAAATAAAAAAAAACCGGTTAAAAGGCAACATAAAGCAAAGCATTCAACATTTGACAACAAAAACATACAATAAGAGCAAAAATAGAAAAATAAACATCACCTTCATCATTATGAACACAATCAACCGAAACTTCCTTCCTCTTAACCATTACGCTGCAATAACACACAAAATATATCAGATCCAAAACAAAAACCCTAAACTATGAACTTAAAAACCTAAAACGAAGCCAAAAATCAGCTCAAAAGTAGAATATAACCTGTGGCGAACTAAAAGAAACACTGATTCGGAAAAAACTACGGTGAATTCCGATGAAAAATGCGATCGAAAACCTAAAACGAAGCAAAAAATCAGCTGCGAACATAAAAACCTAAAACGAAGCAAAAAAATTAGCTCAAAAGTATCATATAACCTGTGGCGAACAAAATGAAACACCGATTCGGCAAAAGCTACGGTGAATTCCAATGGAAATCGGGATGGGAAACAAAGACGGAGAAGAAGGATATGGACGAAGGAGAAGAGAGAGAATTTCGGGAATTAAAATGAAAATGGACGAAGCAAAAAAACGTCCGCATATATATACGGCGCGTGAGTTTCAATTTCCAGATATTTGGTACTTAACCCCTGACTTTCTATATTTATAATTAAACCCCGTCTTTCCATAAGTCTATGGAAAGACGGTCTTTCCCAAGACTTTGTCTTTAAAATTTAATTTTTTTATATCTTATGAAAATATCGTCTTTTAAGGGACAGACTCTTTTATTTTTTTTGGGACCCCTACTTCCTCCTAATTCGAAAGAAAATAAAAGAAGGAAATTGATACAAATGGGAAACTGGAAACCCGAATCCAAGGCTTGTTGAAAATAGTGCCTACTGCAATTTGGTATTGTATAATTGTACTCAAATCCGTGACCCCTCCGCACCCCACCATCGCCTATAGCCCCACTCTTTCACGTTAAAGTTTCTGACATTTCTTAATTACCGCTCTTTTCTCCCATTTTCACACTCTTTCCCATTCCCTCCCTTAAATATTATGCCCAATTTCAACTTTCAAGTCCCAGTAATTACCCCAATAAAACGCATACTCCTTTCATTTTTTATTTGTGTCATGGTAGGTTCAACGGCTTTAATTTAAGTAAAGAAAATGAACGTAAAAAATAAAAAATTAAATGAGTAAATGAAATTTTAAAAATCTTGTCAAAAATAAAAATTGTGCTGAATTAAAAAAAATATTTATATTAAGTGTGTCATGAATAAAAAAATAAAGGGAGTAGATGATTTTTTTAATACTATATAGCTCCCAACTAGTCAATCTCACTTAATTAATCTTATTTGAGATTCGATCTACTGTAATTTCATTTTTACACCATCTCAACGCCCACTTCCGAGCAGATCCTCCAATTTTATTCTCCCACATATAAACAAAAGAAAAATGATTCCTCTTCACATGTACAAAAACATTCAGTAGGGTCCCCTACCCTACAAAAAATTATTGTACTGTATAATACCCCAGTCCATGGGGCAGTAGTGTCCCACTTCCCAATCTAGCTAGAAGATCCATGACCCTATTGTCCTTACGGTGGGGCCCCCTACCCCAGCCCTGTGTTTATCTACAAGCCCAGTTCTGTACATTTCAAGGTCCGAGGGAGCAGTCTAGTGTGGCCTTAAAAGTATCTCCAATGTAGGATTTAATATGATAAATTTCTCTTATCATATAAGAGTAATGGACTCTCAAACTATCAATTGCAAATATATATACACAACAATCCAAAATTTCATAACCACATTATTTTTAAACACATGATTCAACATGATAAAACTCATTAAAAAATTATAAATCTACTTTTACAGTACAAATAACTTCCAAAAAGTAAAATTAATCATCTATAAATCATAAATATATAGACTAAACCACAAAAAGATATATAAATATGAGATTGAATTTATCAAATATTATTTACCTTGAGAAATTGATATTTTAGGTGTCATGTAAAATAAATATTATACTATATTGTATGTTACTTCCTCTGGTTCGTTGGATGTGGCACACATTCCTTTTTTTAGTTATTGTTGTGAATTTGGCACACATTCTTTGTATGGAAATATTCCTTCAATTTCATCCATTCATTCTACTTTTTCCTTTCTAAGTTCAATTTCATCCACTCATTTTATTCATCTAAATCCAAGTATCTAAGTTTATGGTGCCATGAAACAAAGGCAGTAGTTAATTTTTTTGAATATTTATTTTTAAAATATTTAAAATTTCAAAATGAAAATATTGAAAATAGAGTAATTTATGATTTTATCGAATTGTATTTTTTATAAATACATAGTTTATTATTGCAAGTATCATATTTTTATAAATATTACATGATTATAAATTTAATGTGCAGTAGAAATGTATTCGATCTCTTAAAATTTTGATATAATTTAATTTGAATTGTATAATTATTAAATATTATTTTAATAATATTTATTTTTAGATATTATGAAAATAATAGTTGATACCGTACAAGTTTGATTTAACTAGTTAATATTGGAGACCAAAATTCTATTTACACGTCATATACCATTTTTATTAAATTAGTTATCATTGGAGATCAAAATTCTAACGGTCATCGTCAAAACAGTTATATCTACGTCATATCAAAGTTCCACTAAAAAATTGATACATGTAAACAATATTTACAGAGAACTCTCTCTTGGAGATGCTCTTAGCTGTCACCCACAATCCCCATCCTCCCATTCCAGCTCACAAAGCACATGTCTTAGCTGGCGCTGACGTGGCCTCGCCTAGTCCCCCCACCTTCCACGTGTGCCTCCATCATTCGCTTGAAGCCATCGCTGCCCTCCTGTGGGAATTGTAGAGCATGCCAGATAGGGCGTCCAGCACCTGCCACGTGGCGTCCCCCTCCTCCGGCGGGTCGTTGAACAGCAGGGCCCTCCCAACAGCCGGGTCCCGGAGGTTCTTCTGTATGGCGGTTAAGTTGGTGGCGACGACGTGTTCCAGAATCTGGCCTAGCTTCGCGACGTCCCTCTCCGCCACCGTGAGGGATATCTCCGCCCACGGCACTGCGGCGGGGAACGGCAGCCGGATGCCGTCGGCGATGATCACCGGGACGCAACCCAGCGCTACGGATTCCACCAGCCTCGGGCTCCACGGGGCCCACCCCAGCGGACACAGACAGAACTTCGATCGCACGATTTCTGACTGGTAACCGGCGAACCGGTGCCTCTTCAGGTAAAACCGCCGGTCGCTGCCGTACTTGCGCAGTATCTCCGTCCTCACCCGCTTGCCGTAAAACCGGCCGCTAACATTCTTCGGATGCACCTCCATTTTACCCCGGAAAAACGCGAAAATGCCCCTCCGGCCGTCGACGGGCCACTTTTCAAGCGTCTTCCGCACGCTCCCCGTCGAAATGTACGGGGGAATGATCACACTATCAACATTCTGACATGGGTGATCGTAAAGAACCCCAAAAGTTTGCAAAATCACAGACCTCTGCATAAACTCCGGGATGCCTTCCGCCTTCGCTCTATCCTCCTAAAACAACACAAACAAATTCAGAACACATACTTCAAAACAAAAATCAAAACATTTCTATACGCTTAAATATACCAAACATACCATGGCATGAAAGCAAGCTCCGTAATCATGGGACGCAACAAAAACGTGGTCGGAGCCGAGGCTGCGGTTCCAGAAGGGAAACTCCGCTGAAACTTTTTCGACCGCGGCACTCAAGAGACTCCGTGCATGACCTAGTGCAGGGAAGCCATTAATTTTGCTGAAATTGCAGGAGACGTAGACAGGTACGAAGAAGAAATCAGCTTCTAAAGGATTAAGCGTCCGGACATCACTCTTCAACAAGGCCTTGTGAATTGCAACCTCGGACGCAAACAAATGGTTGCTGCACCTCTCATCTTGTAACCAATCGGAGTTGTACCCCGAGGGCAAGTCGTATACGTAAACCTTCATTCCCCTAAACAAAGCTTGATTACGGGAATTCACAGACTCGGAGAGCGCGCGAGACGCTTTCGAATGAGGAAGAAAGGTTAGTTTGGAGAGAGACGTGTTCGGTTTATCATCATCATTGTGTGTGATTAAAAAAGACGAAAGAAAGTACAGAGAAAGAGAGACCCAAAGAACCCATTTGAAATATCTATACCAAGAAGAAACTTTTCCATGTTTTTGGTGGCTGTTGTTCAAAATCCTCATCCTAACATAAAAGCCTCTCCTTTTGCTGGGTTTTTTCTGGGAATAAGAATCATAAGATGATAGCTCCAGCATTTTCCCCTCGAATATACTAATATACCGATGAATTCAACCCCTCAAAGAAGAAACTGAGGGGCTGGATTTTCAGATGAAATGGAGTTTTCGTTTCTGGTGCGTTTCAAAGTGTGTGGAAGAAGAGACGGATATGAGTTCGGTGAGGATTTGATTTTGCTTCAAATTAAAGAATCGAAGTGAACAAGAACGGGAAAAAATAAATAATTGTTTTATATGCACCAGAAAAGATAAATCATCAACAAATAACTTGCAGATTTTTTACGCTGTTCTCGAGAAAAAAATTTAATCATGGAGGTTGAAATGAAAACAGAGAAAAGAAGAAGAGGAGAGAGAGAGAAAGCGTTTGAGGAGAAAAAGGTCACGTTGTTATTATTATGGTGGTGGAGCAGAATGACCGGAGGCATTGGTCTCGGGAGGTGTTCTTTCATCGCTGTATAAATTGACAAGAGTATCCCTGCGTCTCAGTTTCACGTTTGTTTATCCATTGCGTAAAATTGTCATTGTGCGACTTTATTCTATAGGGGTAGATTTGTTTTTGACTTTTTTTAAACTCGATGGTCGGAAAGTTTTCCTGTGAGTTGGATTTACATTAAATGGTGTATTTATTAGTTACACCTGGCTTAGCTGGCGATGAAGTAAAAACCACTATGGAGTATTAATCGAGAATTTGAGACGATACAAGTGGTACTCCTTGGGTCCCCCTTATTTTATACAATATTGGATAGTTAAAGTTATATTACTTTGATCATATATTTAAATATATATATATGTGAATAATAATATTAATTTATGAGATATTAATAAATTTATCGTATCATATAATTTATAAATATTAATTTTTATACTACCATTATTATCCATAATTATATATTTATAATTAAATATATTTTATAAATACCGTAAAAAAATTCTATGTAAATTGATATGTGATGGAGGGAGTGATTTTTTGTTCTCTTTTGATTCGTTTCCCCTCATTAGTCTCTGGAATTAAATACTAGAAGAAAAGTAGAATAACATTTTAAACCATTTGATGCACTTGTTCGTTCTTTAAAATCAGGTAAACTATTTGATATTTCATTAAGCATGATATTTTCACAACTAAACGTATACTCCCTCCGTTTTTATTGGAAGTCACACATTAGTTTTAGTCTCTTGGATGAATGTGAGGAAAATAAGTGATTGAAATTTAGTGTAGAAAATAAAAAGTAGAATGAGTGGATGAGATTGTAGGAATCTTGCCAAAAATAGAAAATGTGTCATTTAAAAAAAACATGGGCAAAATACTGATATGACCCTATGTTTTGTGGTTTGTGCTAATATGACCATCCGAAGTTGAAAATTGCTATTGTAACCTTGTCTTTTGCATCAGAAGTGTCGATATAATCTTTTGACACTATTCTGACGTTGACTTTGTATTTTCCAGTATTGACCAAATACAAAATGACTAAAATACCCCTAACCTTCAAATTACAAATCTAAAAACTAAAATACCCTAGGTTCTTCTTCTCCATAACCATAACCACTGCCACCTTCGCCGCCGCTCAGCCACCGACGACAACCGGAACCTGGAAACGAGCCACCAACGCCAGTGTCATTGCTAGAAACGATAGCACAGCCAACAACGACTTCACGCCAGAAATGAGACCACAACCAATAATGACTTCAACGCCACCGTCGGAATCTGAAAACGAGACCAAGGCCAACAACGACTTCACGCCACAGCCAGAAACGAGCCACCAACGCCACCGCCAAAAACGAGCCACCAACGCCACCACCAGAAACGAGCCACCAACGCCACCGCCAGAAACGAGCCACCAACGCCACCGCTAGAAACAAGCCACCAACGCCACCGCTAGAAACGAGTCCTCGCCACCATCCCAACACCATCGCCAGAAACGAGGCAGGAGCTAATTGACTCCACCCCGACGCCACCGCCACCATCGAATCCACTAGCGCCACCACCACCATAGAATCCACCAACGCCACCACCACCATCAAATACATCTGTCGCCACCCCCACCTGACCTACGCCATCGCCCCACGCCACCTGTCCCAAGCCATCGCCCCACCATTTTTCAGTGCCGCTTAGCCAAGCGCCAGAAAGGGCTGATGTGCTCGATCCAATTACGCAAGCCCATCGATTAGTTTTCCAATGATTGGAGAAGCGATTATGCTAAAGTAATACGTCATGTTGTTGACAATGCATCCATTTTCCACTTCTCTGGCTTCGTACGCACACCACAGACCAAATCTTCAAATATTTTCTTCTTTTTTTGTACAGCTTAGAACATTCAGACCTAAGTACTTGTCCTGGATACCAGTTCTTGCAATGTTTAAAACCAGTTGCACCCAATGTTGTAGACCCTGAGGGAGTGGAGAGACTAAAGAATATAAAGGATTTGCTGAAATTGATTAATTGTATTTCAACCTCATATATGAGATTATTCTATTTTATATATGCACTATTATTTATTTGCCTCTAATCTTATCATAAGACGGTTTCAATTTTATACGCTAGTGGAGAAATCTCTATTAAAGGCACCAAAAGACGGTTCCTTAAAGGAATCGTCTTTAATTGAGGCCCGGCAACATTTCCGAGTTCAAAAAAGGCACATTTTTTAGTTTGGAAATTGTTTCCTGGGTCACCATTTCATTTTGGCTACCCTTCTTCTCTATTTTCATTCTTCAGCCAGAAACTCCTCTCTATTTTCATTCTTCAGCCTAACCCCTATTTTCCTCTCTATTTCGTTCTCTCCTTATCATCGCCTCCTCTTTCCACAACACACCCCACCAGCAATGCCTCCACCACTTCGCCGCCTCACCCTCCCTTTGCCGATGAGCCCCCGCCTCACGCCACCGCGCCGAATCGATTCCAATGCCTCCACCACCGCACTAGATCGAGCTCCAGCGCCTCCACCACCGCCACATCTCTTCTTTCTCCCACTACAGGACCTCCACCACAGTATGGTCGCCTATCTTCTCTCTCCCCCTCAAGTGCCTCAATCACCATCGCTGGCTCGTCCTTCATCCTCGTCTCCATCGTCGGCTCATCCTCCGCCTCCGTTTCCACCGCTGATTGCTTGTCCTCGGCCTTTGACCGCCAGCCGGATCTTGGATCTGTTGATGTTTTTTGTTGTGTTACTCGTTTGACGTTGGTGTTGTGTACGTTAGTGCTCTGTGCTGTGTAACAGATATGTTGTGTTCTTAATTTGTTTTTGTTGTGTCAATGATCTCCTGGTGCTGTATTTTGGTGTGTTCTTAATTTGTTTTTTCAGATCTGTTACTCGTTTGGCAGCTCTTTTTTTTTAAAGGTAAGATATATTTTCCGAGTTCGGAAACTATTTCTGGTCCTATTAAAGGCGATTATATCATCAGATTAGAGGTGGTTTTTAACCGCCTTTAAATTAAAGTTGAATATATCATCAAATTAGAGGAGGTTTTTAACTGCCTTTAATTGCAATTTTTAAAAGCGGTTCCTTGAAACACCTTATTTTCTGATTGATTAAAGGCGGAGCCACTAAAGGCACTTAGAAAGTGCCTTTAAATTGCCGATATAACCGCATTTAATAGATCTCTCTTACACTAGTGATTTGAGATTGACCTTTTAGTATATCTACACTAGACGACACAAATAAATAAATAAAAATTGTAAACTAGTGGAGTAATATCGCGCGTTGCGCGGTATCATTAATTTAAGTATTGAGATTAAATTTTAGGGATAAGTGTCAATATAACCCTATTTACTTGAGTAAGTGTTAATATAACCCTATGATCATTTTTAGTGCAAACATAACCCTAACTAGTTAATGAAAGTGCCAACATAACCCTCATACCCCATTTCTGGAATTGACCTCAATTTTCCGGCGTTGACTCTATGTAAATTAACCAAAATACCCTTTGGGCTAACTCTAAAATTAGGTGGACAATTTTACCCTCATGGTTCGGACTTCCGCCGGAACATGTAGGGTTATATCACCACATTATGAAATCTTATTAGGTTATCTCAGCACATTATTAATGTTTGTAGGGTTATATGAACACATTTTTAATGTTTGTAGGGTTATATCTGCACATTCTTAAAACTTATAGGGTTATATCAGCACATATTATAAATATTAAGTGTGTGGTACTCGGCTGGCCTTAACGGGTGACCACATCATCATATACACCATTATAACATCATAACAATATCTTATACAATATAAAATCTGACATCATGACACCATCATTAATATTAAACACCATTATCACATATCATAGCTTCATTTCAAAACTTATCAACATTAAAAACCCAAGGTCAGCTCTATTTCTAGTTATTCCGAAGGCAAAACTTTATTAAAAAATATATGTGTTAATTGTGTGTGCAATCCAAAGTGCGAAATACGCACCTCCCCTTTTCCTTTTTCTCTTTCTCCGTCTGATAACGGTCATAAACGGTTGATTTGGCCGCAGTCCATGGCGGTGCCACAGCCCAATCTCATGGCAGAAACACCGCTCATTGCTAGTAAGAGCTTTCTCCAAGCCCTGAATGCTAAACCCTCTCCGCTCTTCACTTCTTTACCCGATACGCCTAATCTACACCCCATCACAGAATACAAGGGCAAGATAGCATTTATTCTCCCACCGGAGGAAGGCGAGTTACTGGCGTCTCACTACCAGAATGCGTTTGTCGGGAGGTTCAACAGAGGAAAGCCATCAATGGAGACTCTTCAATCAGCCTTTAAGTCTATAGGATTTAAATCGAAGTTTCAACTGGGATCTCTGGATTACCGCCACGTACTAATCAGATTTCAGGATAGTGATGATTATCAGTGATGCTGGATGAAGGGACAGTGGATGATTCAAGGCTCAATCATGAAAGTCCAAAAATGGTCACCAGATTTCTCCCCAGTATCAGAATCTTCAGTTGTTCCATCCTGGGTAACACTTCACAAACTTCCTATTCATTTCTATAATACCTCTGTAATCATAGGAATGAGTAGTCAGATTGGTAGATACCTAAAAATGGATGCAGCAACTAGTTCACTGACTAGGCCATCTGCCATCAAAGTGTGCGTAGAGGTTGATCTTATGTCTCAGCTTCCCTCTACCATAGTGGTTGGAATAGGTAGCAAAGTAGCAGAGTATCCTATAGAATATGATGAGCTGCCCTTATATTGCACTCATTGTAGGATAATTGGTCATAATCATGCTACTTGTAACTTTCTGCACCCAGAGCGGAGGAAAAAACACCTTTCTAGACCCCCAATAAATGAAAAAAGGATAACAAAGTGCCAGATTAGGTTGAACCCCTGCAAGCTCTAGATTCTCATCCTACATTGGCTTTAGATGTTGCTGGATCCTCAGTTTTATCTGCCTCACAGAAGGAAGCTGGGTTTCAAACTCAACAAATTAAGACAGGCATTCATCAGAAAAATACCACAAGTATTGTGCAAGCTTTTCCTGGTATCCACAAGAAAAGAACTGGCTCTTTTTATTCACTGGATGACATTTCAAAGCTAATCACCGCCACCTTCTGGAGAAAGAAAAACCATCAGTATGATTTATTACCCATCCAAAAAATTTCAGCAATAGAAAATACTGTCAAGATATCCAATGCTTTCCAGACCTTAGAAGCCTTAAATGAGGGAGACGATGAGGAGGAAGCAGCAGAAATATTCCATGAAACATTGGAATCTCAAGAAGCAATGGTACTCCCTGATACACATGACAAGATTACAACCACAACAGAAATCTACCCCACTGAAGAAAACAGCCCCTCAGCTCGACACACAGAGCTTTCCATTACCTCAGTAACAAATACATCTGTCATCCCAGATGATGGTATCTACCATCTGTCATCCCAGATGATGGTATCTACCATCTGTCATCAGTCACCCCAGATGCTGGCCTGATACATGAGCTGAATCAGCCACCTCTGCCAGCTCATGCAGTTGAAAAGGGAGCACACTCCTTATTTGATAAGAACACAAAGGTAGCTCAAAGCTCAAAGTCTGAGGTTAGCACTCACAAACCAGTTTCTATCCCATCTTTGGTTAAACATGATAAGAATCAGAGTAAGCAATCTAATAACAGTAATGCTTCCGCTATTAAACCAAGAAATCTTAGATCCTCACAGAAAGCAACCCCCACCTGTTTTAAATGATTAAATACAACATAATAGGAAACATGTTAGTTTGGAATGTTAGAGGCTATGGAACATCTATGGATAGAATAAAATCTCTTCTGCTCTCTCACAAGATTGCTATTCTCTGTTTGATTGAGCCTTGGCATGATAAAAAGAATATAAACACCCTGATGCATGAACTTGGCTTCAAAAATGCTCACCCTGCTCAAAATGCTAAAATATGGATCTTATGGAACCATGTTTTTAATGTAATCAGTTGAAAAGAGTCAGATCAATTTCTGCAGGCTAGAATTACTGATTTTTCCTCATCTGTCAGTTGGAACTGTTTTTTTATATATGCTAGTGTCAATAGACAGTCGAGGGAAACTCTTTGGAATGATTTAAAAATCCCTACTCCAGATCCTTCTATATACATTGGGGACTTTAATACAGTCGTTTCAGTCTCTGAGTATAAAGGAAGAAAATCTCCCCCTACAAGAAGCATGAAAGATTTTAATGCTTTCATTAACAATCTGGACTTGCATGAAATACCCACTGTAGGGAACTCTTTTACATGGTGTAATAATAGATTCAGGAATAAATGCAAGGACCTTCTGCTTCAGAGATTAGACAGGGGCATAACTAATTTGGACTGGTTGAAACTTTTTCCAAATAGCTCAATTCAAGTGCTAAATAGATTGACCTCTGATCACTCCCCAATATTACTGTATATTCAATCTTCTGAAGAAATGGTACCTAGGCCTTTTAGATATCAAGAGATGTGGACAAATAGACCAGACTTCCAGAATTTAGTGGAAAAAAACTGGAATTTGCCATCTCCTTAAGAGGGATGTACATGATAGTGCATAAGCTTAAGAGAATTAAGTTTGACATTAAATTTTGGAACAAAAATACTTTTGGAAATGTCAATCAAAACCTGTTAGAAGCTGAGGCAAAAGTCAGTGACCTAGAAATAAAATTTCAACAGTCCCAAGCTGAAACTGACCTAGCTGAACTCAATAAGTCCAAAGCTCTACTTATTAGATCCCAGGAAGAAAAAAACATTTTTTTAAAACAGAAGGCAAGGTTAAATTGGCTTAAACAGGGGGATGCAAATACTAGCTATTTTCACCACTCCATCAGGGAAAAGAGAGCTAGGTCTAGAATTAGTAAAATCAAGGATGGAAATAGGAACTGGATTACTGACCCAAATCTGATTAAAGAAGAAGGAGTCAGATTTTTTAAGGAACTCCTTAATGAGGATGTTCCTAAAAAAACAGGAACTTATCTGAAAAAAAATTTAGTGTAGATCCCTTCTTTGATTACTGATCAGCAAAACCATCATCTGCTTCAACCTTTCAATATCCAGGAACTTGAATTTGCAGTCTTTGATTTAAACAAATCAAGTGCTCCTGGATCAGATGGTTTCTCTGGTGAATTTTTCACCATCTTCTGGGAAACCATTAAAGTAGACCTTCTTGAGGCAGCCAACGATTTTATTAGCGGTGGCAATATTCCAAAGGCTATCTCAAGCACCTGGCTTACTTTAATTCCCAAAAAACCTATCCCTATTTCTTTCCCAGACTTTAGACCTATTAGCTTATCCAATTTTGTCAATAAAGTCTTTTAAAAAATGCTCATGGAAATGATTAAGCCACTAATGCATAATCTAATCTCTCCTGAGCAGAGTGCTTTCATTAAAGGTAGGGATATCACTGATAATATCCTTCAAATGCAGGAGATGACCAGGATGTTGTCTAGAAAATCAAAATTTTCTAATTTGATAGTTAAACTAGATATGCAGAAGGCTTTTGTTAGAGTCTCATGGTCCTTTTTGAATTCCATTCTTCTTCAATTTGGCTTTAACGGGAAATTTGTCAAACTTATTATGCATAACATATCTGCTGCTCATTTTTCTGTTTTAATCAATGGAGCAATTTCAGGTTTTTTTTGCATCTTCTAGGGGCATTAAACAAGGCGATCCTCTTTCACCATTTCTTTATAATTTGCTTTCAGAAGCTTTTTCTAGAGGTTTAAAGAAACTTTTCAGCACAGGATACCTTCATAATTTGGTCTCCCTAATAACTGTGCCCCTGTTTCCCATTTAATGTATGCTGATGACCCAGCAGTTTTCCTGAACACTAACCCTAGAAACATGAAAAGGTTCAAAAAGTTTCTACTTGCATATGAACAAACCTCAGGACAACAGGTCAATTTTTCAAAATCTGAATTTTTCGTGTCCTATAGATCCTCTGATTCTACAGTTAACTCTGTAAAAAGGATTCTTGGAATGGAAAAAGGATCTTTTCCTTTTAAATATCTGGGAGTCCCTATTTTTCCTGGTAGAAATTTGCAGGTACACTACCAACCTTTACTGGAAAGAATGGATAAATTCATCAATAATTGGAAGAACAGATGGCTCTCTCCTGCAGGTAAAATCATCCTGATAAATCACTATTTTCTCTCTATTCCAACTCATATTTTTGCTGTTTTGAGTCCCCCAAAAATAGTCTTTAAAAAATGGAGAAAATGGCCTCTGGCCTGTTTTGGGGGTACTATGAAAATGTTGGTAAGAAAAAATGGAGGTCTTGGAAAAATATGAGTGCACTTGTCGAAGAAAATGGAATAGGTTTTAGGGATTTAAAGGCCATTGTTGATGCTTTTTCATGTAAATTGTGGTGGAAATTGCAACTCAATTCCACTCAATGGACTACTCTCTTATGGTCACTTCCTAAGTCTTATAAATCCTCTCATACATGGTCCAGAATCTGTTCTATTACAGCTAAAGCAAACAGCAATTCTAGAGTACTATACGGAAAAGGTGATTGCTCCTTTTAGAACGCTAACTGGACTGGAGATGGGGCTTTGTTTTTATAAATGGCCTCAAGAAAGAGACATCCCCTTTGAGGATATTTCACTTAGGTTATTTATTAACAACAAAGCCTCACTTCTTCCTCAACTGGAGCCATTTTTGGCGACCAATCTGTGTTACCTGTTGCAGGAAGCTAAATTGGAACACATTCATGAAGATAGGCTCATCTGGATGCCATCTACAAATGGAATTTTCTCCATCAAGTCAGCGTACAATATTTTCAGACAAAGAAAGCCAAAGATCCTACATTTTCATAAGGTTTGGTCCTCTTTTATTCCCAAAAAAATGTCTATTCTCTTGTGGAGGGCTCTAAATGGTTTATTTCCTTTTGATAACATTTTAAGGAGGTTAGGCTTCAAATTAGCTTCTAAATGTCCTCTTTGTCAGAATCACAGTGACTCACTAGATCATTTTTTCAACTCTTGCCCCTCATCTATTGCTATCTGGCACTGTGTCAATGATTTTTTAAGGCTCCAACAAAAATCCTTTGCAAATTTGAAGAGTAGAGTTGAATTTTATCTATCTTTTAAGGCAGAATCCAAAATTCACTCCAATGTTACCATTGCTGCTCTTCTTGTCACAATTTGGTTTCTTTGGATTAAGGAATAAAATTTTGTTTGAAAATGAGTCCTTCTCCCAAGCTGCTTGTATTCAAGGAATAAAATGCATGATATATCAAATTTTCTCAGTGAACAATTGATAGGCAATTTAGACAAGCATAGATACTGGACACAGGCCAATATTATTCCTCATATTTTACAAAAGACAAGGAAATCTTTTAGTGCAGTGAAATGACAGAGACCTCTTTCCGGATATAAGATTAATACAGATGCAACATGGATTAGAGGGGGTCTCTCTTCTCTGGCTGTGATAGTTAGGAACTGTGATGAGGATGTTGTTAAAATGAGGGCAAAATCTTTCCATTCTCCATCCCCTTTACAGGCAGAGATCAAAGCCATCCAATGTGGCTATGAGACTTGTTCAGAGCTGATTTTAAATAGATGTGTGGTGGAATCAGACTGTTTAATTGCAGTACAGGGTATTCAAAACCCCAATAATTCCCCATGGAGGATCTTCTCCATCTACAACACCTTGAACTTGAAACACCATATATACCCAATTCAACACACCCCTAGAGAAGGTAACAATGCAGCTGATTTTCTTGCAAAATTTTCTTTAGCAAATGATTTCTCTGGTGATCTAGACTTGCAGGCAGCCCCCCCTTTCCTTAAGGGACTTCTTTATCTAGACAGATGTGGAATCCCTGGGATTAGAGCTGATTCATGATATTGTGCTGTCAATGTTATATATTGGAAAATATTACTGCGCTAGTTTTCCTTCTGTGCAGGTTGGAAACAGCAAGCAATCCTGAGGTGCAAATCAGCCGCTCTTGCCCCTTTTTCTCAGTGAAGTTGTATTCTTATTCCACGTGGTAAAATGTCAGCTGTACTCTATTCCATGTTGTTTCCGTTGATCTTTAGGGTTAAAATAGGCCTATGTATCGTTTTCTAAGATCAACAGTTTGAACACTCTGAGGTACGGTTTTATTCATGTACCTTTTTCTTCATTAATAAACGGGTAGGGGTCTGCCAAACCCCCCACCATCACAGGTGGTTTTAATTAAAAAAAACCCAAGGTCGAATAACACAACAAAATAACAATCACACACAACACCAATCATCAATCCGGACTAAACACAACAAAATAAACTAAATACCATTAAACTCCTATATTCTATAATATGTTCTGATATGACCCTACATTTTTTACTAATGTGCTGATATAACCCTATAAATTTTAGGAATGTGCTGATTTAACCTACTAGTTTTCATAATGTGCTGATATAACTCTACCTAATCCGGCGGCGGCCCGACGGGCGGTCTAAGGGTAATTACGTCATTTCTTATTTTTAAGTATTTTTATTTTTTCATAAGGGCAAATAAGTAATTTTTTAAAATTCCGTCTAAAAGTTGCCGGAGAGTGTTATATTGGCACTTTTACTAACTGGATAGGGTTATATTGGCACTTTCAAATATTGAAACATTATATTATCACTTATGTCAACTTGGTAGGGTTATAAAAGCATTTTTTTCTAAATTTTATTTAAAATTTTAAAGCTTAGTCATCTAAGGAAAATTATGTTATGAAGTGAAATAATTAATTTAGTTAGAAACTGTTAAATATTGAATGTAATAAAAATTGATTTTTTTTATAATATTTTGTTCAAATTATTTAAAAAGTAATTATTCATATGTTGAGATTCATTTGTAAAGGTTATCATAACTATATGTATCTCATTGCAATAAATAAAAGTAAATACCAAATGATCTTATTAGTCTCAATAATTATAAAATGTTCTCATTTAACAATTAGTCGGTCTAAAACAAGACTTTGTCATACATTAATAAATAAATAATATGTACTCCCTCCGTTTCACTAAGAGTGATACACTTATTTTATTGAAAATTTTCTTTTTAAATAATATACTTTTCATTTTTGGCAAGATTTCTACAATCTCATTCACTTATTCTATTTTTTACTTTCTGCACTCAATTTCAACATCTTATTTTTTTTATATTAATCCAAAAATTTAAATTTAGTGTGTCACTCTCAATGAACGGAGGGCGCACCATAAATCTTGGGTGTGTAATTGGGTACTCCGTATGTTATGCGGTGGAAGCTGAGCAAGCAATCAAGCATGTATCATGGCTCCATGGTAATATACTAATGTACGTACCACCTAAAGTTTTGATTAAAGGTGCCATCTCTTTGCCCAAAAAGGCCCCTCAAATTTTTAGGAGTGCTAAAAAGGTCTGATATAGCTGTAATATTATGATTTGAAAACATGAAAAACCACCTGAAAAGCCACACTGGCTGTGCTAAAGTATCTCGCTCATGTTTGATAACTTTTAAAATTCCTCTAAAGCTAACCTTGATGCTTAGTGTCAAAGAAAACCTTAATGGGGAAGGAATTAAGGAAAGAAAAACTTTTGAGTTAAGTGCCCACATGTTCCTATGTTTTGGTTAAAATTATCAATATGATTATGTACTATTAGAAAATGCTATTTGATGGGGTTACTTTTACCATGTATTTTATGTTGTTATTGAGATGAATTATTGATTAAATCTTTGGATATTTATGTTATTTGAAATGTTATTGCAGTTTAGAGATTTAGATGTTGAATTGTCAAGTTGTTGCTTCATTCTGGAAACATGAAGGAAGTCACAATTTGTGCTTGGAGATTGAAGGGGAGAAAAATATGGAGATGTTGGAATTAATGGAGATTTTTTGTACTGAATTATACCAAGTCAAAATAAAGTTGGAGAAGAATTTAGATTGATTTGAAGACTCCTAAATGTTAAGAGAGAATATTGTGTTTATATCTTTGAATTCTAAATAGATAAGGAAAGACATATTTTATTCCTTGTCTATCTCTTGGATGTAGTAATGATTTTGGAGACTGGATTTCATAGGCACACACATAGACAATAAGCAGACTTAGACAATCATACGCACACACAGTCCATTATGCGCAGAAACATTAGTCACGTTTTGAGTTTTCCTAGTATTTCTATTCAGACAATTTTCATCATTGATTTTTATGCTTTTGATTGTTAATTCAATTATGTATTCTAGCTAAATTCTTCATTTCCGGTAAAGATCGAGGAAGTACTGGCGTTGATTCTCGTGAGATCTAATTAGCTTTTAATATTTTGATTGCATGCTATTATATGTTGTTCTTGATTATAATGTTTATGATTGCTTTCATGTTATTAAGTAGTGGCCAATATTTGATAGCATATTAGTTAATTTAATACCAATTGAACCAATAATCAATAATTGTGATTTCAGTTCAATCAGTTGTAGGAAATATCAGTCTTAATTTAACAATCTGACGTCCGAGTTTGCTGGTTATGAATTGGGTCTTTCTCGTTATTAATGCTGTTAGCATATTAAATCTATAGATTGTCTCTTGGGTTATATGTTAGTTAGAGAAATAGTTGGTGAGACGTCCTCCTGACTATCGACAAGGTAATGAAAGATTGGTTGCTTGCAACTATAACCAATTTGTGTACATGTATTTAAAGTCATCTTTGCATCAAGGATCGAGATAGAAAGCCAGTACGGAATTGATCGAAAACGGAATCTTCTCATCATGGTTGAATCTTTTTGCAATCTATAATAATTTCTCATTCTCGCTTTTACTTATTTTTTTAGTTTTTCTTATTCACTACCCTCATATGGTTATTTTGGTCACAAAGTCGCAGATTAAAGATTAAGGAAAAAGTCTCGCCAATCTCTTGGGAAACGAACTTGCTCGCAACTATACTGGTCGGTATGCCTATACCGACCACAGAATCTTGAATTGAAAATTCAGCTTAGAGCTTGATTTATTTTTGGTGTAAAATGACACCCCACTATTATAACCCTATGTTTGGTTGAAAGTGCTAATATAACCTTGGAGGTCAGAATTTGACCGGAAAAACCTGAAATGATAATTATACCCTCTATTTAAAAATAGAGAAACATAATAAGTGGAAGGACGTTTATACTCCCATTATCTCTACAAATTTAACCTCTTTATCCCTTCTTTTTCCCAACCAGAAGAGGTAAAACAAGAAAGTGTTCCAATTAGACTCGAATTCAAAACCAGAAGTATGTTTTTTTGTTTTCGTTCTTACCATATACTACTTTGAAATGGTGTCATTAGATTTCCCAACCATCGGAGTTTAGCACTGGAGGTGTGGTCTCACCGATTGTCGGAGCTAGCAGGTGCGGTAGTGGATTTTTTTGGAGAAAACAGAGGCGTTGGTGGTGGGCCAGGGCAGAGGTTAGGGTTTGGTGATCGGAGGAGGAGGTGGAGGTGGATGGTTGGTGGTCGTCCATGGAAAAGGTTAGGGTTTGTTAGTCGGAGGCGGGGCTGAGGTTGGCGGTGGTGTGCGGCGCACGACGGAGTGGCGGTGAGGCTTAGGGCTAGGGGTGGCAGGGAGGACTTAGGGTCAGGGGTGGCGGGAGGGGGGGGGCTTAGGGTCAGGGGTGACAGGGGTTAAGGTGGCGGCGCACGACAGCGGCCCTGTGTGCTTCATCGGAGATGGGGGTGACCGGTATGGAGCTCGCTAGAGGAAGGATTTAGCTTTGGTGGGATCCGAGACGTTAGACGGCCTGGGTCATTCGTTTATTTATGTTTGACCCGACCCGGTTCAGCTCTCTTCATCCAAGGCTTATTTCGAGGAGATGACCAGAAATAATGATACGGCATCATTTTCAACGGCGGTTTCAGTGGAGCAGATACGAAGCACGATAGAGCAGAAACGGCACACGGGTTAAGAGATGGTGGCGGTGGTGGTGTTGGGTGGCAGCGGTGGTGCTGGGCGAAGGTGGTGGATTGATGCTCTGTGAAATGGATGTTTGATACGTGTGGAATTTGGTTTGTTGTTTTTGAGATTGGTGGAATCTTGATATTTAGGAAAGGAAAAATATGGGATTTGTTGGATTTTGGGAGGGGCTTGTGGTTTGATTGTGAATGTGAGGTGAGATATAGGTTTTTAATATGGTGTTTATCTAGGGCTGTGGATGATGGAGTTTGCTAGTTTTTGTTGAAAGTTTGATGCTTTTTGTTTATGTTGTGATTATGTGTTTTTTTTGGAAATCCCAGGTTCTGTTAGTGAATCCCAGCTGCCGGCAGGCGGCAGTCGGCAGTGGCGGAAGTGGCGGAGCAATGGTGGGAGCAGCAGTGGTTATGGAGATGAAGAAGAAGAACTTAGAGATATTTTTGTCATTACATTTTATGTTTTAAGACTATGGATAGTTTAGTCTTTTTGTATTTGGTCAATGTCGAAAACTACCTAGTCAACATCGGAATAGTACCAAAAGGTTATATCGGCACTTCTAATGCAAAACATAGGGTTATAATAGCACTTTCTGATCTTAAATGGTTATATTGGCACTTATGACTAAAATATAGGGTCATATCTCTATTTTGCCCAAAACTTTTACTAGAAATATAAAAGACTAATCTTAATTGATAAAAGCTATTAAAAAACATAAGTTATGAATTTGAATGGCTAAATCATCGAGTCACGGTCAATGTTCACACAACTTTTTTATTGGATAGAAAAAAAATTGATTGATGAAAATAGATTTTGGGCAAAGTGCATTTATACCCCCAGTTTTTTGTTTAGGGCATGCTGTATATTGTTAGTTACAAAATGTATTTCTTACCAATCAAATGACAACAAGAAAATGAGGAGATAACAAAAGATGGATATATGTTAATGAATCTTCAAATCATGCACAATACACTTTCCTTGAGGGTTTTATTTGCTCCCTTTTATGTGCAAGTAAAAAAGAACAAATATCTTCTTAGGATAAGATGAAGTAAAAGTTGGAAAAGTTTGCACTAAGTTCCGAACACCAAAAACAACAAAATGAAGAGCAAGAACTTTAGTGTAGTGTAGTGTCTAGAATGACAAAGGAGAGCTCCTTTTATTCTTGTACAAGAGAGCTTGACATTGATGTCTTCTCTTTACTTTCATGAGTTGAAACTCTTCCATAAACTTTAAAGACAAACTTCATGAATTCATAGGATAGCACACTTTAAGAAAACACATACTTCAAGATCCTATCTTTGATCTTTAAACTTAAATCAATTACAAGAATTTACCACTTGTTTAATGTCAAGTAACTCATGCATTACATGTCTTTCAATTCTTGAAAATATCTAACAATCCCCCATCATTTTCAATAATTGAAAATATAGGTCGTAAAACTCCCGATAACATATGTGTTAATCACTGGCGGAGGCAGCCCAGGGCAACCCAGGGCAACTGCCCCACCATTTTCTATAAAAATTATTTTTAAAAATTAATTTAGTTAGTTAAAATATAAGTTTTAATTAGTGCCCTACTATAATTTTAATTTTGATTCTACCGTAATCCCATCTCATCTTTATTTTTTTTTTCAAAATTTAAAATTTTTTCAAATTTCAACATTATATTTGTTTAATATTAAATTTCACTACAAAAAAAATTCCAGTAGTGATACATATTTTGTAACAGGTAAGAAAATGTCTCAATATTTGCTCCACCGATAGGTGTCACTAATATCCGTGATATGTGCACATGTCACTAAAATGAATCTATGTCACAAAATTTAATGATATTTCTAAATTTATCTGTATCTTAAAGCGTCACAAAAAATATAATTATATTTCAATGCGTTACAATATTTTAGTAACATGCTGAATATGGGTATTTCACAAGGCGTCATTTTGAAGCGCCCCTATTAAGCGTGTCACTAAAATATGCGACGTGTTTAAGTATCATTATATTTTTTTTGTGACGCTTTAAGATGCAGTTCAATTTAGAAGTATCATTAAATTATGTGACATGGATTCAATTTAGTGACATGTGCACATCTCACAAATATTTAGTGACACCTGAAGGTGCAGCAAATATCATGACATTTCCTTACCTGTCACAAAATACGCGTTACTACTATTTTTTTTTACAGTTTGTGCCCCAGCAAATAAAAATTCCTAGATCCTCCCATGGTGTTAATGTAGGTTTCTTTTTATTGAACCAACACCATAGTGAGAGCTTCTTATAACAAATGAGAGCTTGACATCATGAGTTGAAACTCTTCCATAAACTTGAAAGATAGACTTCATGAATTCATAGGATAACACACTTTAAGATAACACTTCGTTCAAGATCCTATCTTTAATCTTTAAACTTGAATCAATCACAAGAATTTACCACTTGTTTAATGTCAAGTAACTCATGCATCACATGCCTTTCAATTCTCAAAAATATCTAACAACCCCCCATCATTTTCAATAATTGAAAATACAGATCCTAAAACTCATGTTAACATATGTGTTAATGTAGGCATTCAATTAAACCAACACCTTAGTGAGAGCTGCTTATAACCCGTCGACCATTTTAGTGAGCTAAGCCTTGAACCAAAGGTTTTGTAGCAGACCACATGAACTTCCACACTCATGTTCGTTTCTTTCTGATTGTAACAAAATAACACATATCATTCGATGTGTTACAATTCTATTCATGAATATTCAAAAGTTAAAGTCCAAAACTTTGATTGACACACTGTCTATATTCACATAGGTAAGTTTGTATGCCCCCGCCATACAAAGTATTCCCTAGCCCATGTAAACAACATGTGCATATGGTGCATTTGACATTTCTCGAACTTGTTAAGAACTCCAAAGTGCATCCTCAACCAACTAGCGGGTAAGAATACTAATTTCACAAATAGTATTCCAACTATGTAACAATGTACCTTTCCCAAATAGTGTTCCTTTCAGCCACACCGTGTTTTCCCCTTAAAATGTCAACCATTTCCCCCTCAAAATATCAATGAAAGCTGAACTTAATTAATGGTTTGATTAAACAGATGTGACATGACTTAATAATTATGTTATTTCAAGGACCAGGAGTATTAAATAATAAAATGACGAACCAAAGAAGAACAATGACAATAGTTTAGGGTCAATGAAATCTTTTGCCCTGTTATAAATCACAACTACACTATTACCAGCCGGAATTCAAACTTTGAACTAGTGCGAAGTGCTAACAAATATTTCACACCAAAAGTTGCAAAAATCTTCATACTTCTCTCTCTAGAAAAGAAAAAGCTCTCAACCACAAGCCCACCTCCCAAACCCGCTGGGGGCTTCGTCGCCGCAGCGGCGGTCATGCAACCCCACACCCATATGACTTTCTTGCTTTTACACTTCTTCGCCTTAGTTAGATCGGGGGTTTAGGAAGCCTTCGCCTATAATCCGTCGAGCAGCTCCAGTGACCAATTCCAGTGAGCTTTAGAGATCTATTCCCAACGTTTTGAACAACCAGAACCGACGAGAAGGAATGGACAGAGACAGAGTAACGCACTCCGACGGGCAAAGAGAAAACCAGGAGCGCGTGGTCGTCTGGAAAGTCTCTCAGAGCTCTAGCGTGTCCAGCGGAGCTTTGGCAAAGCCAGCGAAGTCCTAGATCTTTGGCAAAGCAAGTAAAGTCTCAGAGATTCTCAGACTTTGACAAAAATAGGGTGGAAAATTTTGGTGTTTTCTTTATTGGTGACCAGCGGAAACATCGCAGATGATGGTAACTAACCGTCGGTCAAACAAATCGGGTCATCCAATTTTGTGCTGAACACATGGGCAGGTTTTCCTTTACTTTGGTTGGGTCTAAGGTCATCAGCTTTCGGTGTGTTGGTCCATCTTCTTATGCCTCAGTTTTATGTTTAACTTTAATTTAGCTAATAGGAAGGTGAGCTCAAAATAGGTCTTTTGTCTAGAGCATTAGATTAAGAAGTCCCTGCCAACAAGGATTTCCCGCACGACCTTCAAATTGAAAATTTATCCTTGCTTTCGATCTAATCTCCAAAGAGTTTGGTAAGGAGAAATCTAAGTCAAAGTTATTTAGAAAACATACTTTTGGCTAAACCCTCTAAGGCTAAACAGTAGATCATTAGACTACGGTCAGTTTGGACACTTTAGGATACACCGACATATCTTGAACATCCAAACTGGTTTGGGTCAGAGTACTTCGTGATTATAATATAGAAATGTCAAGTCTAATGTGTGCTACTGTGACTGTTTGAGTCGGGACGCCGGCTTGAACTGTGACATCTGTCTAATGGGTTGAGGTCGACATTGACGGATGCAATCACGGTATAGGGGGGCCACTTCATTCTCAGAACACCTTCCATTTAGCCACTAAGGAAAGCATGTCATTCGTAATGGATCAGGTGCAACTTAGGTTCTTCCCCCTAAATAAATGATGGTCTTCAAGTTTGTATATGCCAGGTAGGTGTGGAGCAAGCTCCGATACACCATGTTGGTGTGGAGCTTAAGTGGGAGGTTCAACCGACTCTGTGTGAGCTAGCCATGTGGGAGTTTCGTCCTACTTTGTAATAAATAAGGTTCTATCGTTTTAGGTCTGGTGTTCCTCCTATAGTTTATCGATTCATCAGTTGTAATAGAAGATAGACTAGCACAGTACTAGTTATCGGCTTAATGTAGGATAGACTAACAATTGTGATTGTGCATACAATCAAACAAAATTGTAACCCATTCCTATATTAATAAGAAATAACCGACTTTTTGTTTTTTTTAAAAAAATTATATTTCACACCCGTGATTGTATTACTCCCTCCATCCTGGAATAAACTGCATACTTTCCATTTTTTGATGTCCCTAATTAAATTGCAATGAATGAATTTAATCAAATCAGCCTATTTGACCAATGGTGAAAAGACAAAAATGCCCCTGGACCTTAGCAAACTTACATGTTTTAAACCTGATTAATTAGGCATGTTGGCCCATTCCAGGATGAGTGTTGTCTTTATATGGAGGCATGTGTATCTGATTTTATATTTGGGTCAGATATCACATGCCTCGCTTTTGCTCTTACCAATCACCATTATTGTTCTCCCAATGCTCATTTTAGCTTCTCCATTACTCATGCACGCTCCACTTTACTCTCATTTCTCCCTTTTCTCTCTTCTATATCATAGTCTCTGTATCTCAACTCCCTCAAACCCAGAAAACCCTAGCCGTTTCCCATCTCATTTCTATCTGTTCCATGGTGTTTCTCTCTCATTTTTATGTTGCTTTCGATGCTCCTTTGTGATTAGATGCTCATGTTATTGTTTTATCACATCTTTTTGGGTTTCCAAACTAGGGTTTTTGTGGGTTGTTTGAGGGTTTTCAAAATTAACAAGATTTCTGCGATGTTAATGTTTATCACAGCATTTTGAGTCCCGATTTGTGTTATGCTCGCTGATTTGGTGGGTTTTGAACTCATTTTGTTGGTTTTTGAGTTGTGGGTTATGGATTCATTTTGTTTTGTGTGTTTAATCTGTTAAAATATACACAAATCTTGAATTTTGTAGTTGAAAACCGACTGCATGTGAAGATTTGTTGAGTTTTGGAATATTTAGACAAGAAATGCATGTTTATTTTGTGATTATTACTGGATTTCCCCTGTTTGTGGTGTTCTTGCTGTTCTGAGTTTTTTTAATGATTTGACTCGATCAGGGTTTCCCGTGTTAATTTTTAAACTTTTTTAAACACAAATGATCTAAAACCGCTTGCATATGATGTATATTTCTTTTTCTGATAATTTTCAATGCTCATTCATGAATAAGTTGTGAAGCTCTGTTGTTTTCTTCAATTTTGTATCCTGAACTGTGACTTAAATGCCCCCTTTTTATTTATGTTCTTTTTGTTCGAGTTTTTTAATTTTGACACTGGCCTCGATTAGGGTTTTCTGAAAAACTGTCTATGTGCATTCATGTTTATCTGTAACTTATAAGCTCTCGTTCTTGCTGTTCTTGATTTTTTTATGTTGTATCTGTGCCTGTTTGCATCTGAAACTCTGATACTATTTTGTTTCTCCCTTATGCTTGTTTGCATCTAAAACTCTAACCCCACCCCTAGTCATAGTGTTCTATTTTCCCCCTTGTGATTGTTTGCATCTAAAACCCTAGCCCCATCTACCGTGTGCACTCTTACTTGATGGATCATGGTGATAGGGTCATGGCTGGGCAGGGTAAGTTTTCCCCTTGCCAACCCTTGAGTGAATCCAAGTATAACTCTCAGTTTGAATAGATTTTTGATCCCACAGTATTTACTGGGCTTGAAGATATTGATTCACAACCTAAGCCCTGTAATGTTATCCCACCCCAGTACCATGTCCTTGATATTGACTCAATTGAATCTTAGGATACCCCTGTGGCTACATATTTTAGTCATGTACCTAATGCTGTCCTCTACCACTCAGATTCAGATCCTGATTCTGATATAACACAGCTACCCGATTCACATCAATCACAACCCCCTGATTCTGATGAAACACAGCTCCCTGATACTGATCAAACAAATCCTCTTAATTCAGATGAAACACAACCACCTGATTCTAATGAAACACCCCCCCTGATTTTGATGAAACTCAGCCCTCTGATTCAGATGAAACACTACTCCCTGATTCAGATGAATCTGATTCTGAATCTTGGTGTGATCCCTATCCTTCAGTGTACTTCAAGGGTAATAAATACCCTAAGTATGGTGAGCCAGGTTTCTGGGAAATCGGGGCTGTTCTATATCCTGGTAACTGGCCCAAATATGTGCCTAAAAGTGATTCAAATGCTGAAAAATAGTTTTATTACTCACAGATGTGTATTTCATGTCCTGTTTCAATTAAAATTTTTATTTTTTATTTTGAAATTAGTGAATACATACTAACTTTTTACCTTTTAATGCAGGTTTGTGTATAAAGTTTAACTTTTGTTACTTTTTATAGAAACTACTTGATTTTGTGTTCATTTGTGACAGCTTGTGTGCTACTTGTCTGTGATAGCCAGTGCGCTACTTGTCTGTGATAGCCTGTGTTCTACTTGTTTATACTGGGTATATAAATTTGTGTGTTTTTTATGTTAAAATGTGCAACCACTCAGATTTAGTTGAAACCTGGGAAACTCAGCGCCATTTTTCATTTGAATCTGAAGCTGAACCTGAGTCAGGCATGGCATGTTTCATATCAGGGCAATAATGGAGCAGTAAAGTGTGATGCATGTGTATGTGGTTATATATGCAGCCATGCAATGTTGTTAACTAAACTGCCTGATCTTGGCTGGGCATATAGTAACAACATTTTAGAATTGATATCATAACTTGTGAAATTGTATGTGATGGCATGTGTAGTTGCTGATTGAACCCATGATCAATGATGTAGCTGTGAGGAATGATTAAAACATGCATCCATGCTTATTAGTTATGGAACTGATTTGATCTTGGCAGGGCATGATGCGATTAAACCCAGCTCTAAAATTATTTGCCTACTTGACCCTGCATTAGTTGTTGGACACCTATGATGATAGGTTTTTTTCACATTTAGGCAGCAACCGTGTTTATTAAAAACATTAGGATGGTAGCCTTGTAGTGTTTGTTGCCTTGTTATTACTATGTGTGCCCTGTCATCCATTACATTCTGGGTTTATTTGTTTTTGCCTCAATTCTGAAACATGAATTTTAAAAAAACATGGTTTTTCTAAATTACTGCATACAAAAGGGAATTTAGCCCTCCCAGCTTTTGTAAGGTTTCCCTATAAACATTCCTTAACCAAACTTAACTGGTATGTTTACCTTAGACCTTAATATAGAAGCACAACCCTACAAAAAAAATCTCTTGCATGTCTAAACCAGATCCATACTGATCAACAGGTTTTGAATGTGCCTTGTTCTCCCAATGGCCACCATGTGTTCTAAACAGCCCCTTACCAGCTTAGGGTCCACAATTAAATTGTGAGGTACCATACCAAGTCTTCTTAGTCTGTCTTTTCCCATATGTGGCAGTATGAACTCATTCCCACCTCTGCATTTCATGATTTCCACCATGAAACATTGTAGACTTAGGAAAATCTTGTCAATAACCCTAGGATCATATCTCTCAAAAGTATCATACACAGCCTGCAGTAACTCATCTAGGTTTTTCCTAGGGTTTTTCTGCTGTAAACTTTGAATTGAGGCAAAAACTTCAAATCTAGAATGTTTAGATCATGTGATTTTGATGGTTGGCACACTAACTGTATATTAAACCCGTCTGTGGTGGCCGCGACTAGAAATTTAGGGTCATTTGCAAATATGTGGGTAGGGGTATTATCTTGCTGTATGAAAATGTTTTTGGTTGCCCAAACTGGCAATTTTGCCTTGATTGCTGGTATGAGCTCCCTAATCAGCTTGTGTCTTACTATATCTCTAGTTATGGATGATATGGATGTTAGCACCATAGTTCCCCTATGTCTATTTACTGTGGTGTACTTGGCCGCTATATACTCCACATATGGAAATGCCCCTATTTTCCCATCAAACAATACATTACCCTATATGTCAAGTAATTGTCTACACACATCACATAAAAACATGAGTTTTGGAATGTAATGCTTGCTTTGAGTGATTCTATACGGTTCAGGTTCATTGGAACCTAGGATATACCTTGTCGTTGCCTTTGTCATGTAGAACCACTTTTCATCGATGTGTATGACATATACCATTGGCTTGAACTGCGTGTTGCACTCCAGTTTGTTTAAGCACCATTCTAGCCTTGAGTCTTTGCATGCCACTGTTAGTTGTGGATGCACTGCATTAGTGTGGTTTTTGATCTCCTTGCTTGCTATAGTTCTTTGTATGGTGCTTTTTCCAACGTGTATTTGTGCAGCTGTGCTCTTCGCCGATACCTTAGTGGCACCTCCATTAAGGACTTTAGGTCGATTGGTTTCTTGATTATGCCACAATGCCATTGCCTATTTGAACAGGCACACACAGCCTCTCCATTTGGAAGTTGTTGCTTCATCCGCGCCCACATTCTAGAGATGGTCCGCACTGAACAAGACCATCTTTGTGATGCCTAGACTCTCTGCTTCCGCTCAATCCGCCCATTCTTGATGTGTTGAAGCAGAAGATGGGCTATTTCTTGCCTCTGATTATTTGTTAGGTTTGCCCCTACCATCACAGCCCCAATAGCTGGATGATGAAAAAGAAGTAAAGGAGGGATTAAGGTTTTATGTATCTGGCTGGTTCTTCAAGAACTGGCCAAAACTTTTTTCGGAAAGTTTTGTTTTGGTTTTGAATGGTATGGTTGAGTGCTGTAATAAATGACCCTAGTTATAGTTGTAAACGTGAATTTTTGAACTTTATGAACAGTGGCTCAAAATTGTAATTTTGGCTCCAAATCTAAAATTTTGGAGCCAAATGTTAGTTTTTGGAGGGAATAATTACTGTTCTCGTCAGGGATTATCACATTTTTCAGAGTTTCTGTACAATACTTTTTCTATCAAATCAGTGGACAATTTTCAATTTTTTCGGAGTGAAACCAATCAATTTTTTATTATTAAATTTTGCAACTATTTTTCTCTTTCTACAATTTATTTTGGGATAGAGAGAGTGTTTGATTTGGTCCATTTGGACGATGTGAAACAGTACAAAAGGATACGATCATTGAATTTTGCTTTCATTCATCTAATGGTTTCTGTGATATTTTAGTCAAATGTTTGAACTAGTATTAAGAGTTATTCCTTCTGGAGTAAATGTGCGGTTACAATGATGAGATTATTTATGCGTGTGACTAAGTGCACATATTGCATATACTCCATCTCCTCCTTCCAATCTTAAATTACAATATAATTATTGCACATTATATGTGTAATTTAAATAATGTGCAATAATTATATTGTAATTTATGGAGAGATACGGTATTTTCATAAGTTATGGAGAGATCAAGATTTAAAGTGTAAATTAAAAGAAATAAAGATAAAATTTTTGGGTTGCATGAACCGAGTTATAAATTTTATAACTACTATATGTTGCATACTATATTTTTAATATTGTAATTAAGATATTTTACCTTTTATTATTCTAATTAAACCCATCTTCCTATAAGCATATAGAAAGACCATCTCTCCCAAAACTTTGCCATCTTATCTGGCTAATATGTAAATTTGTGCTAATATGTTCAGATCTTTCATAAAGCATTACAAGTAATATCTTGTGATGTGTCTTGTATTTTCAGTTTGTTTTGTTCTGAAGTGATTCGTACTTGTGGATACTAAATCCAATGATCGAGGTCTTTAATCCAGGTCTTTATCTAAACAATCTTCACTTGGTATGCTTACTGGTCTTTAATCTAGGTCTTTTCATAGATGTTAAATGACCAACTTAGGTAGTGAATGACATTCTAAAATTGTCATGCAAAAATACACTTTTGAAATAACGTCGTTGGTTTTCCTGTAAAGGCTGTTTCACTTCACCCCCATAGTGTGAGTATAGTTTGTAAGATAACTGCACCTGTCACTTTTTCATTAATGAGATGGTGCAAGAATAACTTTCCAGATTTCGTTCTTGCTATGTCTTATAGCTAAACAGAGGAAAGTCTTAGCGATGTTCAAATTTTCAAAATAGAAAGGTTGTAGAGGGGTATCCACTTCGTTTATGTCACTACTTTCGTTAACTGAATCTCAATAGAAGCCAATGTCAATATAATTGCAATTCCATGATCATTGTTTTGAGGGATATATAGTACTCCCTCCGTCCCAACTATTTCTGCAGATTTTGACATTTTCAGATTGACCAAAACTAATTTCGGCCATTAATATCTTTAATTGTGTATATTTAAAAAGGATGAAAAAATAATATTATAAAAATAGATGTTAACATGATTCTAATGATATCACATATGATGATATATTATTTTATGCATTACATGAAATTTACTTTTCTAAGTAACAAAGTTTGGTTAAATGAATAGTGGCAAGTGCAAAAATAGCTGGGACGGAGGGAATACTGAATATGTTCTGTCTAGCATATTTTTCTTGAGTTTAATTACCTTGTATGTAAATATTCAGGGTACTTTCCACATCCATGGTCTATGGTGCTACGAAGGGATGATTAAAACTCATACCCATGTATTAAAATTGCTGGCTTCTTCACGATCATGTATTACTTCAATAAGCATTATAGTTGTGAAGTGTACATTGTTTTGAAGTTACAATTTTTTGTAGACTGAGTAGGCAAAATCAAAAGGTGTTTTTTGTTGTGACAATATGTATGTTAATCATGTGGTTCATTGTATGTGGGTTTCACTTTTGTTACTATGTACCGTTATTACGTAGTTAGCTGTTGTTTCTGAAAGCGATGTGGAATTAGTGAGATTTCTATGTTGAGTGAGGGTTGTTTGCTTGGAATAACAAAAAAGCAATGGAGTTTTATATTTCATATTACTATTGATTCTCTGTTTATCAAAGTTGCAGCAGCAACAACAGCTAAAGGTAGAACTCCACACTCATGCTAATGTTCATATCTGGTTTGATTGTCAATGGACCTTACTGTTTATTACAACATTAGTGGCTACTAATGTTGGAATGCAAAGTGTGATACACGGGAATTCCCATACTTCAATAAATACCCCAAACATCAAGGATAATCTTGCTATAATTAAGCCAATGTTTCTGCTATAATTAATGGCACTAGCACTATTGGAGCAACCATTGTTCATCTTCATGCTGGATAAATATCGACTAGAGAATGGAATAGTGTGTTTTTTATGCTCATTGTATTGAATCTCACGGCAAGCATTCCACCGATTCATCTTGTGAAGAATGAGATTAAAGGAAAAGTAGATTTAGGGAAATGGATCTGGCTCACATTGATTATGACACACAGATTTATTCATAATATATCATATCAGAAGTGTGGTTTAATGTTGTGATAGGAGAAATCATATGGTTTGTTGTAATCAGCGAAAGATGTGATCTATTTTTTGTTATAATTATTGGTAAATAAATGGTGTTAAGATACAAATTGTATTTTTTGTGCCTATTTTTTTTAATAAGAAGATCAAGTGACATGATTAAAAACCATGGAGGAAAAAGTGAGACGAATTTTTTTTATACTAAAGTAAAGCCTTAACTTAAGACACAAAAAATAATATAAAATTTAATCTCAATTTTATAATTAAAAATACCATACAATGTGCGGTGGAATCAACATTTCAGCAGATTTAAACATATACCAAATTAGGAATACATGCCACTGTGACTGTTTTGAATAAAAGACTATTTCTTAATGGAAAAAAGAAAAGTTACAATTTTGCATTACTGATCCGGAGTGTTTCTTTTCACGACAACCATATGCAATCCTCATAGTATTAATTTTGCAATACTGTGAAATATTGTCTTGTTTGTTTTTTTAATTCTCATATTAGATCAGAAGGTAATGTTATGAAGGTGGTGTATATGGTTCTTTAAATATGAAACATAAATATTACATTTAATTAAACAAAGATATTAAAATAAAAAATACCGCACAACGCGTGGTAGGACTCAAACTAGTCTTAAGAATTGCGTAACATTTTATTTTAATAACTGCAAATTTTGTTTTATATTTAATAAACTGACCAAAACATCTTCTAAACAATCTCATAAACAATCTCATAAACAATCTCATACATGTTCAATTTTTTAATATATTTTCAGTTACCCCAATCTAGACGATATGTGTATCAGTGTATGTGTATTTTTTGCTTTTGTTTTTCTTCAGTTCTTAATTCTTAGTAATAGTGGTTATGTCACGCATTACAGGCATGCTTATGGACACAATTTGTGAACCAACCACATGCATTTAGTCTTGCTGTGTCATTAGGTTCTTGAACTGAATATACTTATATGAGTATTGAGTCATTGTTAGTTTTAAAAAAAAATTAACGCTACATATCTTATGATTGACGATAAATTAATAAATTGATCATAGTCTTAATAAAAATACTTCCCTCTCAGGATGGAGTCAGAGATTCACAGGTAGCTAAGGTTATTTATTTAATTTTTAAAATAATTATATTAAACTTTAGAATTAATAAAGTTTTGATGTGGATTTTATTCAAAAGTTTTAAAAAACTTAAATTTGTTTAAGCATGCGTTGAAATTAATTTTTCTGACATTGTCAGTTTAAACTAAAAAATGATTATATGTGTATAAAGACTTCGTATCATTTCACTTGTCACTAAATAATTTAAAGATGAAAGTTCAAGATCTCTTGAAATTTAACAAGGTATTCTATTAAGTTATATTTTTTTTCTTCTATTTATTGTTTTTTTACCTTTAATGCAAATATTTTATCGTCTAGCTGTCTCTAACCCCTTGTCCAAAACCCGTGCCAAGACCTACAAGAAACCCACAGAAGGTTAGACAGGCAAGCTTTCAGCCGTACCTGCTCCGACGATCAAGTTAGATCAGAGATTCCTGTATAGTATTGGGAACGTGTTTTGGAAGTAAGAAATCAGAGTCTAACCTTTTTTCCTCCTCCTTTCCCTTGTTGTATGGTATGTTTGGTATGGATGGGACAACTCATGTCCCATCCATCATTCACGTTGCTACTTGCCTGTTCAAATAAGAATTTGGGTCTTTCCTCAATTGTTGGGCCTGTGTGGACAAAGTGGGCTTCCAGGCCCATATCTTATCAAGGTCCCCCCAGCCCAAGGTCCTGCGACTACTAGGCGCAGATCGCGTGGCTAGATCAACCGGGGACTGAAAATTTATCGTACTTTGCATTTTTGTGAGGGAAAATGTTTTACCTTCCCATTTTTGAAAAGTTGTAAGTCTCAGAATTTCCGAACCTGCGTTCTGAGCAGTTACGTTGCCTGTCATAATTACCTTCACTCGTCCTTCATCTCAATACCTACCGTGTTAGTTGCCTCAAAAGTCGCTCCCTTTCCAGGCACCGTTTATTCATTTTGGCGACTCTCATGCTTCCAATGCATCTTTTGGACATGTTGACCTTCCTCTTTATTTAAAATTTCTCGCTTGCTTTCTCATTTTCCTTTCTCGTCTTCCTCTTTCATTTCTTCTTCTCCGATTACTTCCACTCTCTGCGTTTAGTCCTCGCGTCCTCCCAGGTACCTTTTCTACTCTTTTTCTTACCTTTCTCTTTCTTTTCATTATGGTTTGCAACATGGGATCCCCAAAGAGGAGTCTTTCTGTAGCGTTTTGTCAAGGGAAATTAATTACGTCCGTCGGTTGTGCGAGATGATGTTCTATAACAATGGCGTGGAGTTTGGTGATCTCAGCGACCGTATAGTCCTTCCGGGGAAAAAGGAAACGGTCTTAGATGTTCCCAGACATGGTTGTTGTATACATAGAAACCCAAAGTGTTGGTATGCCTTGAATACCGCTTCTGCGACCCTGGCCTGGAATACAACTACATCTACAATTATGATAAGAATATAATTCCAATTTGGACTGATGTTGATTTGGGCCGAATTGTGTTTTGTTCCAATCCCAGTTTGTTAGGGTTTAGTGGAGACAATATATAAAGTGTCTCTCTTCTCTCTGTAAACATTAATTCTGTTCTGCACTTAGATAGGTAGAAATCTGGCCAATTTCTTGGCGTCTGTAACCTGCTACCTATTATAGTGAATCCGTCTCCCGTGGATGTAGCCAAATTGGTGAACCACGTAAATCTTGTGTCTTGTTATTTTCGTTCATATTTTCTGTTCTTTCTCCATTCCGCACAACAAACTGGTATCAGAGCGATTTCTTTTTCCGGCGATATCCGTAGTGGGTATATCAGATTCTGGGCTCATCAGATCGGAGCTGATCGGGGAGAAAGATGTCTGGGTTGAACGTGAAGATCGACAAGTTTACCGGGAGAAACAGTTTCAGTTTATGGCAGATCAAGATGCGAGCTTTGCTGAAACAGCAAGGTTTGTGGACTCCACTGACGAAGGATTTCGCGAGCAGTTCTGGCGATGTTGTGAGTCTGGAAGAAAAGGCACACTCGACGATTATGTTGTGTCTCGCGGACGAAATCATCACCGAGGTCTCAGATCAGGAGACTGCTGCACAACTGTGGCTGAAGTTGGAGAGTTTGTATATGACGAAATCTCTAACCAACAAGTTGCTTCTGAAACAATGCCTCTTCGTTCTCCGAATGCAGGAAGGTACACAACTCAGAGACCATCTAGAGCAATTGAATACTTTGTTATTAGAATTGCGAAATATAGATGTGAAAATTGAAGATGAAGATGAAGATGCTGCTTTGATTTTGCTAGTTTCTTTACCACTTTCGTATGAGAATTTTGTTCAGTCATTTATTGTTGGTAAAGATTCTGTGTCTCTGGAGGAAGTAAGATCCTCTCTCCATAGTAGAGAGTTGCGACATAAGGCAAACAATACAGGTACAGAAAGTCAGGCCACTGGCTTGTTTGCTAGTGACGGAAACACAAAAGGTAAGGAAACCAGCAATAAGAAGAAGGGCAAGAAGTCATCTTCAAAGGATCCTAAGGACAATGATGTTTGTAACTACTGTAAGGAGAAGGGGCATTGGAAAAAGGAGTGTCCGAAGAAGGCTAGTAAATCTGGGAGTACATCTGGTACTGCTGCTGTGGCTGAAGGGGATTTCAGTTCTGAAGATGATTTTGCTCTAGCTGTTACTGGGCAAAATAATCATTTTAATGCGTGGTTTCTTGATTCTGGGACATCTTACCATGCATGCCCAAGGAGAGATTATTTCTCAACTTATGAGCAAGCTGAGGGCATCATTACTACAGCAAATGGTGTTGCGTGCAAGGTAGTTGGGATTGGTTCAATCAAGATCAGGACGCATGATGGTAGTTTCTGTACTTTGAACGATGTCAGGCATGTTCCATCGATGACAAAGAATCTGATTTCTCTTCCTACGTTGGATAGAAAGGGTTTCGTCTACTCAGGGAATGATGGAGTTCTGTGTGTCTGCAAAGGTTCTAGGCTGGTTCTGAAAGGTGTTCTGCATGGTACCTTGTATTTTCTACAAGGTTCCACGGTTATAGATTCTGTTAATGTTGCATCTTCGGAGGTTCACCAGGATGATATGACTAAGTTATGGCATATGAGGCTTGGTCACATGGGTGAAAGAGGGATGCAGATTCTGTCGAAGTATGATCTTCTTGGTGGCCACAAGATCAAGAGCTTGGACTTCTGTGAGCATTGCATTTTTGGGAAGCATCACCGCAGCAAGTTTCCTAAGGCAATTCATAGAACAAAGGGCACATTGGATTACATCCATTCTGATTGTTGGGGACCTTCCCGAGTTGAGTCACTGGGAGGTCACAGGTACTTTGTTTCTCTGATTGATGATTACTCAAGGATGACTTGGGTTATCTTGATGAAACATAAGAATGAAGCTTTCTCGAAGTTCAAGGAGTGGAAAGCTTTGGTGGAGAATCAGACCGGGAAGAAGATCAAGAGGCTTCGAACTGATAATGGGATGGAATTCTGCTCGTCTGAGTTTGATCAGTTCTGTAGGGATGAAGGGATTGCTCGTCATCATACAGTCAGGAATACGCCACAGCAGAATGGTGTAGCTGAGCGGATGAATCAGACATTGCTGGCGAGAGCGAGGTGCATGCTCTCTAATGCTGGTTTGGAAACGAGATTCTGGGCAGAGGCGGTGATTACAGCTTGTTACCTGATCAACCGCGGGCCTCACACGGGTATAGAGTGCAAAATACCTATGGAGTTGTGGTCAGGTAAAGTTGTTGATTACTCCAAGTTAAAAGTTTTTGGTTGTACATCTTATTATCATGTTAGTGATGGTAAGTTAGAGCCCCGAGCCAAGAAGGGTGTCTTTGTGGGTTATGGAGATGGAGTTAAAGGCTCTAGGATATGGTCTCCATCTGAGAAGAGGGTTATTCTGAGCAGGGACGTTATCTTTGATGAAAATTCTTTGCTTAGATCTATGGTGAAGCCCACAGTTGTGCCAGAAACTAGTGGAGTTGATAAACAGGTGGAGCTTGAAGTCACTCAAGGTGAAAATAGATTGGAACAATTTGAGGTGGATCAAGAGCCACAGACAGAATCTGAGATACCGGAATCTCCACCACCAGATCCCCAACCATCAGGAGCTACAGTCTATAGTTTAGCTCAGGACCGACCCAGGAGGGTTGGAGTTGGGGCGCCCAAGAGATATGGGTTTGAGGATATGGTGGGTTATGCACTAAAGGTTGCTGAGGAGGTGGATACTCATGAGCCATCCACCTACAGAGAAGCTGTTTCAGGTACTGATGCTGACAAATGGCTTGCTGCAATGGGAGACGAGATGGAGTCTCTTCAGAAGAATCAGACATTGGAATTGGTCAAACAGCCTCAAGGGAGAAAGGTAATCAGTTGCAAATGGGTTTTCAAGAAGAAGGAAGGAATATCACCTGCAGAGGGAGTCAAGTACAAGGCAAGAGTTGTTGCAAGAGGTTTCAATCAAAGGGAGGGGGTAGACTATAATGAGATTTTCTCACCAGTGGTCAGACACACTTCCATCAGAGTGTTGCTAGCTTTGGTAACACATCAGGATTTGGAGCTCGAGCAACTTGATGTGAAGACCGCTTTTCTACATGGAGAGTTGGAGGAAGAGTATGTTTGCAAGTTGAAGAAGTCTTTGTATGGACTTAAGCAGTCTCCGAGGCAGTGGTACAAGAAGTTTGATAGTTACATGCTTCAGCTGGGATATACGAGGTGTGCTTATGACTGTTGTGTCTACTACAGCAGGTTGAGAGATGGGTCATTCATCTATCTGGTGCTTTATATAGATGACATGCTGGTAGCCGCAAAGAGTAAGCACGAGGTTCAGAAGTTGAAAGGACTTCTTAGTGCTGAGTTTGAGATGAAGGATCTGGGTGCAGCTCGGAAGATACTAGGAATGGAGATTCTTAGGGATCGAAGTTAGCGGAAGCTTTTCTTGTCACAGAAAGGCTACATTCAGAAAGTGTTGGCTAGGTTTGGCATGTCTACAGCCAAGCCTATAGACACTCCTAGTGCTGCAAATATTCATCTCACCACTATGTTTGCTCCTCAGTCAGACGAGGAGAAGGAGTATATGTCTCGGGTTCCTTATGCCAGCGCGGTAGGGAGTTTGATGTATGCTATGGTTTGCACGAGGCCAGATTTAGCACAGGCAGTCAGTGTTGTGAGCAGGTTCATGGGGCAACCGGGAAAGGAACATTGGCAAGCTGTGAAGAGGATCTTCAGGTATCTTAGAGGTACGTCTGATGTGGGTCTCATTTATGGAGGTGATACCGAGTGCTTAGTTACAGGCTACTCGGATTCTGATTATGCTGGTGATGTTGACACGAGTAGATCGATGACTGGTTATGTATTCACTTTGGGAGGTTCTGTGGTTAGTTGGAAGGCGACTTTGCAACCTACAGTGACGTTGTCTACTACGGAAGCAGAGTACATGGCTTTGACAGAGGCTGCAAAGGAGGGAATATGGCTGAAAGGACTGGTTAGTGATCTTGGTCTACATCATGATCAGGCTACTGTGTATTGTGACAGTTTGAGTGCAATCTGCATAGCCAAGGATCAGGTCCATCATGAGAGGACCAAGCATATTGATGTCAGATATCATTTCCTGAGGAGTGAGAGGAGAATCAGGGTGAAGAAAGTGGGAACTGCTGACAACCCCGCTGATATGTTCACCAAACCTGTTCCACATAGCAAGTTTCAACATTGTTTGGACTTGCTGAACATCAGAGCTGATTAGGTGCTCTATGGGCAGTCCCGGGAGTGGAGGGATAGGTCTGCTCATCTGGCACTGTAATGGTGCGTCTGGAGTTTCTGCTTTGAGGATTCAAGTCAAGGTGGAGATTTGTTGGTATGCCTTGAATACTGTAATAGCTGCTTCTGCGACCCTGGCCTGGAATACAACTACATCTACAAATATGATAAGAATATAATTCCAATTCTAATTTGGACTGATGTTGATTTGGGCCGAATTGTGTTTTGTTCCAATCCCAGTTTGTTAGGGTTTAGTGGAGACAATATATAAAGTGTCTCTCTTCTCTCTGTAAACATTAATTATGTTCTGCACTTAGATAGGTAGAAATCTAGCCAATTTCTTGGCGTCTGTAACCTGCTACCTATTATAGTGAATCCGTCTCCCGTGGATGTAGCCAAATTGGTGAACCACGTAAATCTCGTGTCTTGTTATTTTCGTTCATATTTTCTGTTCTTTCTCCATTCCGCACAACACAAAGGAATTGTGGTTTGCATCTGCCTCTGTCCACTTTCTTCCTGTCTGTGCTGGGATATTATGAACTTGGTCTTACTGATCTCTCCCCAAAATCTGTACGCATTCTACTAGGTTTTGAGGTGCTCTGTCTAGGTTTTGAAGTGCCCCTGTATGAGCTTCTCTCCCCAAAACCATCCCATTGTTTAGAATCTTCTATCACCCTGCCGCCAATCCACCTAGCTGGATGCATTTGAAGTTCCGACAGGGAAGCCCTAAGATGATAACCAACCTTCCGACCCAGGTAGAGTAAATTTGTTTTCGTGGATAGGGTCTTGGTTTTGGGGAGAGAATCTCATACAGGGGATTTTCCGGCTGGCCCTGTTAGGCCTTAGGGTGCGTGTCCTGGTGTAGGAGAGATGTCCTTGTTAAGTCAGTTTTCCTCCGTGTTAGGGGAGTTGTCTATGAGGCGAGATTTAGATCTTCGAGACCCTATTCTATGTGTCGTTAGCCTCCCCTATCTTCCCGTCAGCGTGGTGCCTTGGGGGAGCCCTGGTGACCTCCAGGGTATATGACTTACTTTGTTCACTGTTTTGTTTAATCTTGATATTCGCTCTTAGGTTCTAGTTATTGACATTGCATGTGTTTTCTTTATTTTCAGGGATGTCTGTTGTTAGCCTCATCGGGGACCTATCACGCATATCCCATCGTCCTACTCCGTTCGACCGCCCGCATCTGCGTGCCGACGACACTGATAGGGAGATGAACCTACCGACCCTACCCTTGAACAGACTTACAGGCTGGTCCGCAAACATCGTTGTACCTTAGTGAAGAGAGAGGCAGATACTGATTTAGAGGTCGTCCCTGAGACTCCCCCTCCTGCTATTGCTGCTCTGCCTCACGTAATCCCTAGCTCCATGGCCCTCGTTGCTTTGACTCCTGCGACCCGCTCTCAAGCTCGGGTCATTCATCCGATCAGCTTAGTTCCTGTCGAGGCCTCTAGCTCTCACTCTGTTCAGTGTCCTGGGCCGATTCGTGGTCCTTTTGCCCATGCTGCCTTCTTGTCAAGATTTGTCCCTCTAGAGCACTACAATACTTGGCTTACTAACCGCGCCCTAAACATGGACTGCTTCACTGATATCACTGACCGTAGCACCGTTGCGGCCCTCAAGGTTTGTCGCTTTTGCCTCTCTTTTCTATCCTTTTTGCTCGTGCTTTGGTAATTTCTCTTAGGCATCTTTTTCTTCTTACTCAATGCTGCTATCGTGTTTTTCTATTTAGCACCTTTGTGATGTCTTCACTGCACAGTTGGAGATGGGAGAGGCATGGAGTGAACTGGTCACTTCTCGCCAAAAGGTGAGTAGGCTCCGGCAGCGCGTCCAGGAGCTCACCATGGACTCAAATAATCTTCGCCAGCAGTTTGTAACTGCCGAGGGTGATCTGAAGCTGGAGCGCAGTGTCGCTGGGCTGCAGCTCATCGTTGGTGTTAACTGTATATATTTACTGTTGATTTAGTTACTGTAAGAATTAGTCTAGACAATTATAATCCTGATTGTGTAGTTACGTAGAATCAACAGAATTAGTCAACATAATCCCTATCACTGTGGGATCTAGTTACAGACTTGTACACTATATATACTGTACTCAACGGATGAATACAATTAACACTTTCAATCGCTATTTACCTTCCTTATCTTATTTACATGGTATCCGCCTAAATTCGATCGTATGGCTTCTAATCCAAATTCCTCCATCGGTTCAACCAATACTTTTGTTATTTCCAATTCCGATTCTTCATCAAATCTCAACTTTAATTTTCCCAATTTAGCTATGAAACTTGACCGGTCAAACTATTCCTTATGGAGAAGTAATATCAGATTAGCCCTTGAAGCTTTTAGACTTCATTCCTTCCTCTTTGTGTCATGCCACCTCCAGCCAAGGTCACCATTCTTGTCGTTCCATCGACAACTCCGGACGATCCCTGCATCGGAACTCCAGAACGAGTGGAGCTCAAACTGGCGCTGGCCGCGTGGCTGAGGAAGGACCGTCTGGTTCTCCTATGGATCAGGTTCACACTGACAACGCCGATGCTCGGCATCATTGCCCGTGCATCCTCCACCGCCGAGGCATGGGCTATTCTTGGCCAGACTTTACAGGCCCACACTGGAACACGCCAGATGTACCTCCAATAGCAGCTCCAATCACTGCCGAAAGGTTCTATGTTCGTGATGGAATACTTTGAAAAAAAGAAAGCCATCATTGATTCCTTGTCTGATTGTCTCTGTGTTGTCCCCGATGAAGAATTCATCAGTTGCTTACTCTATGGCTTAGGTGCCCAGTACTTTGCCCTTCGATCTGCGATTTTAATTCGTCCTGATCTGGTCACATCCGATGAGCTTCTTGGCATTTTGCTTCAGAAGGAAGAGCGTCAAGAGGAGGAGACCTCCACCTTCCATTCACCGAGGGCAAACGCTGCTCACAGAGCTTCTGGCCGCCGGACAACTCCAGCGCTGTCGCCGGTCAACGTTGCTGGCGCTGGCCGTGAACAACCTTCCTCAGATCAGCGCCCGTCCTGCCAAATTTGTCTCAAACCTGGGCTAAGGTTCAACCTCAAACTGTTCTATGCCACCAATCCTCAGGCTATGGCTCGGTTCCGAGGCATCCACGGTGTGTTTGTTGCAACTGCTTCTAGTTCTTCAGATATTGGTAATTCTTGGTACGTTGACTCTGGTGCCAGTCATCATGTGACAGCTGATTTGGGCAACCTCACTCTTCAGAACCACTACAATGGTAATGATCAACTCACCGTTGGGGATGGTACAATTCTATCTTACTGCTCAGCATGCTGCTCAACCTTTAAAACTGAATGATATTCTCTATGTTCCAAAAATCACAAAATCTTTACTTAGTGTTTTGAAATTGACTCGTGACAATAATGTTTTTGTTGAATTTCACTTAGACCACTGTGTTGTTAAGACCTTGCAGGGCCAGATACTGCTAAGGGGAATCGTTGAAAATGACCTCTATCGCCTTCCGCACTCCCCCACTCTATCACAGCCACCCACCTCTCCCACTGCATTTCTCACGGAGCGCACCTTGCTTCAATGTTGGCATCACCGTCTGGCCCACACACACGAATCCATCATTCGTTGTCTTATTTCCAGTTATAGTCTTCATATTTCTTGTAATAAATTGGACTCGGTTAGTGGCTCATGTCAGCTTGGAAAAAGTCACCGTTTACCTTTGTCTACTCGAACCAGTCCTTCATTAAAGCCTTCTGATTTAATTCACTCTAATGTGTGGGGCCCATCCTATGATTTATCTACCTCTGGTTGTCGATATTATGTAAGTTTTGTTGATGACTGTACCAAATACACCTGGCTATATTTTCTATCCACCAAATCCCAAGTATACTCCATTGTTGAACTCTTTCTCAAACTCGTCCAAACCCTGTTCTCAACCAATGTCAAAGCTTTTCAGTCCGACCAGGGCTGTGAATACCGAAACGTCTCTACACTCCTTGCCTCTAATGGAATTCGCCACCAAATCTCTTGCCCTTATACCCCTGAGCAAAATGGTTCCGCTGAACACCGCAATCGCATGATAGTCGATAAGATCTAGCTCTCCTTGCTCACTCCCGACTTCCTACTATATTTTGGGAGCAAGCCTTTCATATCGCTTTCTATCTCATCAACCGCACCATCACACCCACCCTTTTCCATAAATCCCCATACCAATGTCTCTACCACAAGATCCTGAACTACAGCCTCCTTCGCTCATTTAGGTGCTTATGCTACCCTTTCATTTGCCCACACACCGCCAACAAACTTGAATATCGTTCTCTTCCGTGCATCTTTCTTGGCTATAGTTCCAAGCACAAGGGATACCAATGTCTTCACTTACCCACTTCTCGCACGTACATCTCTCGCTTTGTTGTCTTTGTTGAGACTATTTTTCCCTATCCAGACATGTCCTCGATCAGCCCTCCCTCCTCCGCACTCTCTTCATGCCTGGTCCCACTAACATCTCTCAGTCAGGCCGCTGCCATTGCACCTACTGTGTCTCCACCGGTCACCCCCTGTATACCGCCACCGCCACCTCCACCTAATTCCCCCCCACCTTCTCCACCACCACTCCCATCCCTACCATTGTTATCCTTTGAACCTGATTTGTCCTTATCCTTTTCCAGTCCACCTCTGGAAGATGCACCACTTTTCCCTAATGCTCCTACATATTTTTGTCCATCTAAGCAGTCAACACATCCCATGACCACTAGCTCCACCACTCCCTCCCTAAAACCTAAAGCTCACTTATCTACCAAATATCCTCTTCCCACTGCCCTCACCACTATCCTTGAACCCAAAATTTTTCACCAAGCCTCAAAAGACCCAAACTGGTAGCATGCTATGCAAGCTGAATATGATGCTTTAATGTCTAATAGGACATGATACCTAGTCCCTCGTCCCTCGAATGCTAATGTTGTTGGCTGTAAGTGGGTTTACAGGGTCAAGAGGAACTCTAATGGCTCCAATGAGCGCTACAAAGCGTGACTTTACGCTGAAAGATCTTGGCCCCCTTCACTATTTTCTAGGCATTGAAGTGTCTCGCCAAGGTTCCACACTTCATCTCTGATCCGTCCCTTTATCACAACATTGTTGGTGCTCTACAGTATGCTACCATTTCTTGGCCAGAAATCTCTTATGCTGTCAACCGAGTATCCAGTTCATGCATTCCCCTATGGAGGACAACTGGTGTGCATTCAAATGCATTCTTCGGTATCTCAAAGGCACCATCTCTTCTAGCATAGTTCTGCAAAAGGCCCGTGACTCTCTACTAGTAGCCTTTTCTGATGCAGGTTGGGATATAGTTACTGGAAGACTTAGTCTAGACAGTTATTATGCTGATTGTGTAGTTACGTAGAATCAACAGAATTAGTCAACATAATTAGTCAACATAATCCCTATCACTGTGGGATCTAATTACGGACTTGTACTCTATATATACTGTACTCAATCGATGAATACAATTAACACTTTCCATCATATTTACCTTCCTTATCTTATTTACAGTTGGCAAGCTGGAGACGGAGGTTGCTGAGCTTCAAACTTTTTACGAGTTGGCCTTTACTCAGGGTTTCCCGTGTATATACTCTAAGGTCGTGCAGAGTCAGAAGGCTTCATAGTTTCTGGCGGATGCCTTGTTCAAGGCCTTTGATGCTATTAGTGAGATCAGTGACCCTGATGTGCTCCGCATGGCTGTAGGGGAAGTTTATGTCCCGTTCAGGAAGAACACCTTCTCACAGTATTTTATGCTCTTATGCCCTCATATGAATATTGCTGACCTCGAGCCTTAAAACTTAGATGTGGTTGTTTTGGAAGTTTTCGAGTCTTCTAATTTGGCGGGAGTTACTGGAAGCGGGGGAGTAAGATGCCACACATGAGGAGACAACGCAGGGTGATGGTGTAGGTAATTTGAAAGCTTGAATGTTTTTTCTTTCTTTTATGTTTTTGGCTATGTGAAAGTACCCTCATGGGGCAAAAAAATCTGCAACTTTAGTTATTTTTTTCTTTCTTTGAGTGTCCATTTCCCCCTTTAAGTTTATAGGAAGTCCCCTTGATGATGAGGCAAGACAATCTGGGGTGCCTTGTTTCCCCCTTTTCTATTTTAAAAAATGGGAAGGTGGCTGCTCATTTTCCCCTTTTAAGAAATAGAGTTCTGCTATCTCTCTCTCTCTCTCTCTCTCTCTTTCTCTCTCTCAAGTTGTAGTTTTAATTCAACTTGTTAGTTTTTTTTGCTTTTATTTGCTTCATTTTGTCATGACCAAATCGCATCTCCCTGCTTGAAAAGACTAGGTGTGCATTTTCCTGGAAGTCGCTAAGGCGCATCTCCCCGCCTGAAAAGGCCAGGTGTGCATTTTCTTGAAAAACATTAAGGCACATCTCCCTGCATAAAAAGGCCATGTGTGCATTATCCTGAAAATGTTAAAGCGCATCTCCCCACCTGAAAAGGCCAGGTATGAATTTTCCTGAAAAACGTTAAGGTTCATCTCCTTGCCTAAAAAGGCCAGGTGTGCATTTGCCTCTTGGTTTGTAAACCTTTGATCAGATTTTCTGCTAGCAGACTTTCATATATTTCCAGTGCATCTTCCAGCCTGTAAAGATTGCCTGGAAAGTTTGGATCCTTCTTAAAGATACCACCGGCGGGGACATTCTGCAAATTTCCTTGGGATCATGCCCCTTATGGGTTCACAAAAGATTTGATCCCTTAAGGAATTCCATCTCACCCGCACAAAATAAATAATGCCACATGCACAGTCATACTACATATTACATTTTTCATTGCAACATTGTTTCTTAGCAGGGTGTAAACTGGTACCTTACTTAAGCGTAATACTTCCTAAGATTGGATATGGTCCATGTGCGAGGGATCGGGCGGCCTTCAATGGTTTCCAGCCTGTATGTTCCCCTTACTAGCACCACTGCCACTTTATAAGGACCTTCCCACACAGCATCCAACTTCTTTTCTCCCTGGGCTCTACTCGCTCCGTTCTTGCGCAGGCCGTGTCAACTTCCCCGAGGGCTCTATATCTCACCCTATTGTTGTAGTGTTACTCTAGCCATGACTTGTAAGATGCTTCTTTTAGTGCAACTTTCTCCCTTAGCTCCACAATTTCCAAGCTCTCCTTGATGGCTTCGCTGTTGTCGTCATTAGTCGTGGGCTCTGCTACCCTTCTGTTGGGCACCGCTATTTTAGGTGGGATAATCGCCTCACTTCTGAAGCATAACCTGTAGGGCAACTCTCCAGAGACCGTTCTTGGAGTCTTCCCATACCCATAAAACACTGACCAGCTCCTCTTCCCACTCATTCTTTGCCCGTCCCAGCCTCCGCTTCAGTCCTTAAATAATGGTTCTATTTGTCACTTTCGTCTGTCCATTGGCCTGGGGGTGAGCCACCGACGTGAACTGCTGATTTATCTTCAGGCTCGTACACCAGGACTGGAATGGTTCTCCTGTAAACTGTTTGCCATTGTCGTTGACAATAGTATAGGGAATTTTGAATAAAAAAACAATGTTTTTCCATGCAAAGTTCGTAATCCTCTTCCCTGTAATGGTTGTTAGGGTCTCTGCTTCCACCCACTTAGTGAAGTAGTCTATAGCTACCACCAAAAACTTCTTTCTCCGTGCAGTTTCAGGGAACAGCCCGACAATGTCCATTCCCTATTTAGCGAATGGCCAGGGTGATCTGATGTTTGTCATCCACTCTGTGGGTAGTTGTTGGAACCTTGCATGTTCCTGGCACTGATGACATCCCTTGATTATCTCTTCAGCGTCCGCTGTCATCGTTGACCAGTAATACTCTGCTCGGACAACACATGGCCACCATCTTGGGACCTTGGTGACTACCACATCATCCTTCATGTATCTCCCCCAGGACCTCTGTTACCATGTTTAGGTCTGCGCATCTAATCCAGGGTTCACTATGCTCACACTTGTACAACAAGACATTCCTCATTGCGTATAGCACGTTTCTCTTGACTATCCCTGCTGCCTTTTCATATTCAGGCGAGGTTCCTTTCTCCAGGTACTCCTTGATTTATGTTATCCAAGTAAGGGATGTGTTCATTATCACCCCAACTATCTTTGCGTCTGTCAATCTTCTTTCCATCTTCTCCATCAGGACAAACTTGGTTAAGTGCGCATGTGCTTAGGAGGCTAATTTGCTCAGGGTATCAGCTCTCGTGTTCTCAGATCTCGGCACTCAAGTGATGTTGAACTTCTTAAATCCGGCCGCCAAGCTTCTGACCTTATCTCTGTATTTCATCATTGTTGGCTCTTTGGCTGCATAGTATCCATTGTACTGGTTTGCCACCAGCATGGAGTCTCTATAGGCTTGCAGCTTCTTGGCCCCCAGCTCTTTGCTATTTCCATCCCTGCTATCAGGGCTTCGTATTCTGCTTTGTTGTTGGAAGTGGGAAACTTGAAATGGAGGGTATAGGTTACCTTAACTCCTTAGGGTCTGAGATCACCAAATCGGCGCCCGCTCCTTGTACTTTGGAGGCTCCGCCACATGTAAAATCCACACATGTGACCCTGTCAAGTGATCTTCTCCTGCCAACTTCATTGCCTCCTTTGCCTTGGCTGCTGCTTTTTTCCTTCGGCATTTCAGCTAGGAAATCTGCTATTACCTGTCCCTTGATTTCCTTAAAGGGCGCATACTTGATGTCATTTTTGTCTCACTCCACCGCCCACTTGACCAACCTTCCTGATGCCCCTGGTCGGGTTATGATTAATCTTAAAGGGTGGTTCGATAGGACCATAATTGGGTGAGCTTGAAAGTATTGCCTCAACCTTCTGGCTGCATTCATCAATGCCAATGCCAGCTTCACCTGTCTCGTGCCTGCGCTCAGGGCCTCGCAAAGACCTGCTCACATAGTATACAAGTTACTCAATCTTGTTTTCTTCTCTGGCCAGAGCCGCGTTGATGGCTTCATCTTCCGCTGCCATGTACACGTACAGGGTTTCACCTATTTGCAGGCTGGTAACGTTGGGAGGACTTTCAAATGCTTCTTCAATTCTCTGAATGCTTTCTCCTCCAGTTCTCCCTATAACACATTTCCTTTGCTATCAACACTTCCCTTCAATGTTTTGAAAAATGAGAGTGCCTTTTTGCTACATTGGACAGGAAACGATTCATTGCTGTTTGCTTCCCATTCATGCTTTAGACCTCCTTGACTGTTCCTGGGGCGGCATCTCTAGGATTTCTTTGACTTTTTTTTTGATTCACTCTCAGCCCCTCATTTGACACCATGTGCCCTAGGAATATTCTGGCTCCCACTCCAAACACACATTTCTCTGGGTTCAGCTTCATTCCTGTTTCCTCAAGGCATGTTAGAGTCTCCTCGACATCAGCTACAAAGGTCTCGAACTGGGTGCTTTTGATGACTATATCGTCCACGTATATTTCCCGGATCTTTCCTATATGTTCCCTGAATATTTTTTCTACCACCCGCTGGTAGGCGGCCCCCGCATTTCTCAGGCTAAAGGGCATCATTCGGTATCCGAATGTTCCTTTCTCAATTATGAATGTTTTTTTCCATGCGTGTCTCCGCCATGGGAATTTGGTGATAGTCCTTATAAGCATAAAGAAAACACATAACCGGGTAATTGGTCGAAGCATCTACCTTTTGGTCTGTGACAGGCAAATGGTAGCAGTCTTTGGGGCAGGCCTTGTTCAGGTTCGTATAATCCATGTATATCCCCATAGCCATCCCCATTTTTTTTTACCATGACCGGATTGGCCAGCCAAGTTAGGTACGGAACCTCCCTGAGTATTCTTGCTGCTACAAGCTGCTCCACTTGTTTATTCACCACTTCATTCCTTTCCTTCACAACATTCTACTTTTTTGTTTGACATTTTATGCGTGGACTCCACTCTCAGCTCGTGGCATCTAACTTCCTTAGGTGCTCCTATCATGTCTTCTGGCCTCTAGTCAAAGACGGTTACATGATCCTTCAATACCTTCAGTAGACTCAACCTTACATCTGGAGGAAGGGATGCGCCAACCTACACTTTCCATCCCTCTCCTACAGAGCTTCCCGTGTTTTTGCCCCCGGATCCCTTAGGTCAATTGGGTTGATCACCATCCTCACTGCTCAGGTTCCCCTAGCCTGCCGGCCTGGGGTTGGCTCCTGCATCTCTCTTTTTCTCTTACTCAAAGTGATCCTGTAACACTCCCTTGCTTTCTACTGGTCCACTCTGACCGTTGCTATGCCCTCTGTCGTAAGTAATTTTAGCAGCTGGTGCAAAGTTGACACTATTCCTTTCAGCATGACCAACGCCGGTCTGCTCAATATCAGGTTATATAGGCCGTTTACTTATACTACAATAAACTCCATGTCCACCATCTTGGTTCTATTTTCTTCTCCCACCATTACTGACAGGGTAATTATTCCCCCTGGTCATACAGTTCTATCTGCGAAGTCCACCAGCGGGACATCCGTTGGTTCCAACTTCCTCTTTGTATTCTCGTCCAGCTTTTTGAAACAATGCCAGTACATTACCTCCGTTGATCTCACACTGTCCACGCATACCCTGTGGATCCTCCTTTCCATCACTTTCACCGTGATGACCACGACATCCCCGCTTACTGGTTTGTCTAGAACATGGTTCTCTAGGCCAAAGGAAATTGTTTCATTTAGCCCTAGTCTCCTGTCCGCTGGGGTTACTTGGGGCATGAGTCTGCAGTGTGCCTTTCTTTGGGATTCCATCCTATCGCCTGTGCTCCCCCCGATTATAGCGTAGATATCCATAACTTCTAGTTCTGAGTCATCCTCCCTGCTTCTTTTGTTGCCTCCCCTTGATTCTTCTTTCTCCTCCACTTTGGCCACTTGCTTCCCTTTGCTTGGGTCTCTTCTCCTCTCCGGGAATCTCTCCCTGCCACATCATTCCTGTGCTTTATACCCTCCACCTGCACGGTTACCTTGTGACTTCCCCTAGCCTTGGTATGTCGCCCTATTTTGGTGTCTCGCACTTTTTCCAGGTGTGCGAGGGTCTCGTTCCTGATGCAGGTCTCAATGGCTTGCTTTAGGTGTATGCACTCATCCATGTCATGACCATGGTCATCGTGGTAGTCGCAGAAGAGTAACTTGTCCCTCTTCTCAGGTGGGAAATTTATCTTTCTGGAAGGCTCCATGATTCCCGTCCCTGCCACCAGGACATATATCTCCCTGGGGGTCTTGATCATGGGGGTGAACTTCCTGTCATATATTAACTTTCCGCGCTCCTTGGGCTCACCTTTCTTCTTATACTTACCTTCTCCTGCTTCACTTCTTCGCTGCCTTGGTCCTCCCAGGGCCTCTCTCCTTTGCTTGTCTGCGAGATCCACTCTGCTGAAATTGCCGACCCTCTTCCTCAGCTCCTCTATATGTTTGTGAGGATTTAGGGTGCAATCTCTTAGTAGCAGCTCATGCCTCAGGCCATTTATGAAAGTGTCTACGAGGAACTGATTGCTTATTTCTTCTACCTGATTTACTTCAGCATTAAACCTCTCCCAGTACCCTGCCAGTGTCTCAGTCGGTTTCTGTTTGACTGCTAGGAGCTCATACCTCGTCTTCGTGAACTTCCTCCTTTGTATGAAACTCGCTAAGAACTTCTCCTGTAGCTGCTTGAAATAGTCCATATTTTTGGCTTTTGTCTTTCTTTCTGAAGGTGCTCGGCTATCCTTGTCTTTGGTGGCACTACGATTGGTCCCCTCGCCTATCCCCTTGTGTAGGGAGTTGACCTCCCGCTCGTCGTGTTCGTGGAACAGCTTTGTCGACTTCATGACGTGCCTCTTCTTCCTCAGGCCGTCTCTTTCTCTATATTTCTCTCTTTCCTCCATCTCCTTCATCTTTCTCATCACTTCTCTCTGCAAGGTGACAATTTTCTGTATGATGTCTGAGTTGCCTACCAGTTCCTCCACCGTTTTGAGCCTGTGCCGCTCTCCTGTTGGCGTCAGTGTAACCTCCCCCTCCTGATGCGTCATGTCCTCAATGAACACTTGGTTGAGCAAGTGTCCGACCGGTGGTGGTTCTTCCATGGTGTGTGAGCTGCGTGGATGCTAAAGATTGAGCGATCCCCACAGAAGGCACCAATGTTAATGCAAATATTTAATGTCTAACTGGTCACTGATCCCTGTCCGAAGCCCGTGCCAAGACCTATAAGAAACCCACAGAAGGTCAGACAAGCAGGCTTTCAGCCGTACCAGCTCCGACAATCAAATTAGATTAGAGATTTTTGTATAGCATTGGGAACGTGTTTTGGAAGTAAGAAATCATAGTCTTAACTTTTTTGTCCTCCTCCCTTCCCTTGTTATGTGGTATGTTTTGTGTGGATCAGACATCTCACGTCCCATCCATTATTCTCGTTGCTACTTGCCCGTTCAGATGAGAATTTGGGCCTCTCCTCAATTGTTGGGTCTGTGTGGTCTAAGTGAGCTTCCAAGCCCATATCTTATCACTCACTAATGGTGACGGACGGGTGAATATATTATATAAAGGTTAGGGATTTTTTTTGTTAATAATAGAAAAAAGAGAGTAGGAAAGGAGAAAAAGATGTGATAATTAAGCGATCTTAATCACCAAAATTATAAAAGCAGAAGTATCCAAATACATGGCAGCTAACCGCAACCACCTAATGAGCCAGTAAGGCAGTATCCGAGTTAGGAGTAAGCTTAAGAAACAAAACGAAACAAAACGAAACAAAACGAAACAAAACAATAAGATGACAAAATTATTCAAAAGAATTATTGTTATGTAGGGTTTATAAGTTGGAGTTGAGATGTTTGTTGGAATATTGCTACCCCGACAAGAAATATCCACCAAACCAGTGCCCAGTAGTATGTGGCTAAAAAAAAAGAACTAGTGGTAGGTTCTAGGAAATTTAATTAAAGCAATAATTTTAATTAAAACTAGTGGTATGTTCTAGGAATTTTAGTTAAATTCATAATTTCGAACTATAATTTTGTCTATATTTATCTCATTTTTAGTTACGTTATACTTTTTTTTATTTTGAAAAAAGTTTCATTCCTTCTCATAATTCACTTCTTCATATAGATAAAGACTCATAAGAGACTGGAGACTTAAGTAATTTAAAATTTTTTTTTTACAGAAAATACCTAATATCACCTCTCATTTAAAAAAAATTATACTTAAATTATTTGTATATATATATATATATATATATATATCTAAATGTATGTATATATTTCTCTCATAGATTCACATTTTCCGTAATCACCATATCCATTTGGTGTATCACTAGTGGATAATGGACGATCAAAGGCGATTATATCGAACCAAAGAAGTCACTTTATAGGTGACTTCTCTAGAGACTTTGATCGTCATCGACCCAGCAAAAGCGGTTATTTTCCACCTTTGTACATCTTCCTGGAACCGTCTTTTTGTGACTTCCGAGTTCGTAACTCAAGTTCTGAAAGGTATTGTCTATCGGAACTTTCACAATTGTTCCAAGTCTGGAACTGTGTATAGGTTCCGGATACAGGTCCCATTTTAGAAATTTGTTACACGTTACTAATTCGGTTGGCAAATCTGTTCCCGTACTGTATTTGGACGTGTTTAATCAATTTTTTGCTTATGATTCAGTCCTGATGTTCCGGACTCAAAACTTATGATTTGGCTCAGTTGTAAAAGGTAACTTTAACATGTGAAACTAGTTCCGGACTCGGAAGTGTGTCTGAAATTGAGGTATAGAATATAATAATCACACACACACACACACACACACACACACACACACACACACACACACACACACATATATATATATATATATATATATATATTTCTCCGCTTGAAGAAAAGCCTCATACAACCGATTCGATTCATACAATCATCTATAGAATACACTAGCTAAGCATCATTCTATAGATATGAATAGAAATATCTCCAATTCTATTCCACAAAATAATGACATGATCATCGTATGTAACAAAAATCTATAGACTAGGCTAACAAACCAACAATCTATAGATAGGAGTAGATATCTAACAAATTCTATTCCACCAATTTCATGTCTTCCATATCTATAAACTAGAAAATCTACTCCACACAATACAAAACCTCCATAGGATTTCATATAGATGTCGATCGGGAGAACACTAAATACCCTGCCAAGCAATTTCTTGCGCTATTGATATCATCTAGTGAATATGGCTAGTGGTTGGATTTGAATATATGTGTGTATGATATTTTGAGAAATATTGAAATTGGACGATAAATTAATTGATAAAGGACAAAACATGGTACTCAAAATATACTTTATGGATTTCAAGGTTATTCACCTGTAATTGTTGAACGCACTCGGCAGTGTATACCATTACGTAGTGCCTGCATTCCCCAGTTTTCTCTTGCTTCTTGTACTGAGTAAAGTGTATGTAAGTAATAAGTAAAAATGAATGATATTTAATGATTAACTTAATGAAGGGAACATAGCCGTATTACTTGGATCGAATGGATCATTGATGCAGGCCGCCATAATTTTGAAAAACGTCTCCGATGGTTGGAAGTGTAGTGGATCCATCTAAAAAATACGCCTCTTCTCTGACACAATAAAACTTAATCTCAAATGATCCCTACAACATAATAACAATATAAAAACGAAGCCAAAATAAAAATGATGTAATTGAAATGAGTATCTAACCATCACCATTCAATATATGGTGAAACACATTTTTTCTTCTCCGTCCGTCCAAGACATTTGCAGAGGTAGTCAACCCTTTTTTGGAATGTGCAACCAATTTCTTGAGTCATCAAGGGGCACAAATATCCTACCCAACTATTGTCTTTTTGATTCGCCAAGTAATATGTATACCTCCAAAGCATAAGTGAGAACATTAATTGTATACAATATTTATACGTAGTAATTTAAAATTTTATATGGTTCAAATATATACTCACAATAGGTAGAGGGATATTAGTGTTTGGTTAACTTGCTCACACCTCCAAAGGTCTTCAAAATCTATCCATTATGCAACGATTTCCTGCCTTTGACCAAAAACACACTCATTTCCCGTAAAACAGTATGCTGAGTTTCTAGGGTGTCCGACAACAAAACCGCACAAGAACCTAACGAATTGTGGTGATTCCTTAATTACTTGGGCCCTAGTGACGACAGGTCTAACCTTTTTTGGTGTTTAGACAACCAGCTTAGGTGTTGTTATGAGCACGTCCTTCAAATGACGATCTGTTAAAGGGTCAGAATAAATTAGGCAATGTGGCCATATGAGAAACATCCCTCGGGAGGGTCCTACTTTCTTGTAATGGCCATCTGGAATTGGTAATGGGGCTTCGTGCACCACAGGCTTTTCCAACGATACTTGATTAAGATCTTTCGCAATTGGTACCGAGTGATGATGTCACGTCTTCGCATGCAAAATTACGTTGGCAACATGTAGTAGCCTACCTAGGTGCCTTGGTCAATGTATAGTCTGCGCAAATTTACCATCTAGATGGTGTTTGTGTTACCCCGACACCTAATTTTAGGCAGAGAATCACGTGTCGATTTGACACGGCATGTGACGTGACACATAACACGCGTAAAAATTTGGCTGAAGTGCCAATCGATCGACGAATTTAAATACAAATATTGGGATCGGAAGAAAGGGATACATATGACTTTGAAAGTTGTGAAAACTTATCCATTTATCTTTTTAATTAATTGATTTGTTTGTAGATTCTAGGTAATTAAGTCAAACTAATGAATCTAGACACAAAATACGTTCAAATTCATTAGTTAGACTTAATTACCTAAAATCTAAAAACAATCCCTGTATTGAAAGAAAAGATAAACGTCCAGTTTTCAATGTCGTTTGAAATATATAAGCTTACTTGGCTTCCATAACCACGTCAATATATACAAAACCAACAAAATAATAAAATATAGGCGTGTTGGAATATATCTTACAATACTTTATATGGCAGACGTGTCGAAAAAAATAGTCAAGACATTCAGTTGACCGAGTTGGCGTGTCGATTATTATATCAAATTTGAATGTCGCCGTATCCAATCCCTACTCGAACACGACACTTAATCCGAGTATGGGTAACATAGCATGGTGTTAAAAAACAACTGGTAATCAAATGTTAATATAATTTATAATGATCATGTTCATGTAAAATATTGTACCTTTTTGGGTGATGACGTGATTGCTTTGTTGAGGTCATTAACTTGATATTTTGTAGATAGAAGTTTTGGCTTGTGGTTAACCTCAACCTCCCTCGGTGAGTGTCGAGAACCTTTGGATAGTGGAGTCCAATTTGGCATCAAACTTTCCAAATCCTTTGAGATAGAACGCCCGATGTGTTGGATTAACTTTCGTATCAAAATGTCTTATTGCTCTATGCGCTTGTCTCCAATAAGGGCCTCCTTTTGCAAGATGCGCAACCTTGTTGGTTTTGCCTTATGGTAAGACCTTACAATCCCAAACACATCTTTTTGGGATAAATAGGCACTGTTCCCTCTCTTACGCCACGGGTGATCTAATTTACCCATTTCTTCGGTAAGTATATTTTTTTACCCGTCAGAATGAACTGGCCTTCCAATTGATCTTGTATCAACTCCGCCTACAATAATGTGGTTATATTCAAAATTGTTTATTCAATATCAACATTTACAACATGGAAAAAAATACAATTAAGTTGGGCTTAACACTCGTTCCGCAAGTTCTTTATCCAAAGGTTTATCGAATATGCCATACTTGTTTGGAGGGTTCTTAAGAATAGATCACATCTCTCAATGTCCTCCACATCCATTCACGTGAACGATGAACTTGCTTAATCCTCGGTCTTCCCCCTCACTTGCAAGTTGAACATCCTTCTCAAAATGTTCATTTAATAATTCTAGGGCCGCTATACCATAAACCCCCCAACTCTTTTGATGTGGATATTTATTTAGCTTAGAAACACACCTTTTTTTTGTCCCTTGTCCCCTAAATTAGAATGTCTTAAGGAATTTACGACTAAAGAAAAATTGCAATCTAAACACACACAAAAATTTAATTAGGAATATAAGACTAACATTTTTTTCATTTTCCAAAGCCCTTCTCTTGTGGATCTCCCAACTATCCGGTTGAATGTGTGTATAAATTAACCATAGACATTCTCCTCTCCTATTAGAGAAAATAAAATCCCAAGATAACGTGTACTTGTGCTTACTCCAACTCTTTGACAACATTCTCATTGTCGTCTTCTTCAAATCCTCCATTTTGGGAACATCTATCTCAAAGGGCCTCTACTAGTCATCCAATGGGCCACGTTGTCAATACTTAATACATAATATAAAGGTGTGAAAGGAAGGTGAGTTTGTGTTCATTATATAAAATTTATAATTGGTACCTTGCACTACATCCATAGGATGTCTTTAAACTCTTTTGGGATCTCGTGCCAATTATAGTACTTTATGTCTACCCTCGTTCGATCGACCGTCCCAGCCCAACTTGACCATTTGGCACGTTCCTCCAACAAACATTGGCCCAGTTTGTTAAAAACTAACAAAGTCATCTCTTTCCTAGCGATTCTCCGTTCTAATGCACAATGAGTTTTTTCTATGGCTACCTCTTACCTAAAGTACTATGATGCAGGCTGGTTTGAGCAAAAAAACTTGCGATTGGGTTTCGATAGCAAGTATGAGTATCGTGTTGTCCCAGGGGCCACCGGAAAGGCTGCAAAGAGAGGAAGGAAATCATCTATGCAAAGGGGCGAGACATTCTCATCCTGTAAGTTTAGCCGAAACATGCTTTATTTTTTATTTTACACAATTATTCATTCAATGTTACTATGTTAACACTTGCACTTTACGTTATGCTTTTGCACAAAAATGCGCCCATTAACTTTGATTTACAAAATAAGTTTCGAGCTCTAAACTTTAAATTTGGACCTTGGAAAATCCGGATACGATGATGTTCCTCATTTGGAAATTCAATTCAGCTTTTCAAATAAAAGGTTCGATGTTTGCACAAACTCGGAACTCAATTAAGTATATATAAAAAATCCTGGAAGCTTCAATTAAAATCCAAAAAATGTAAACCCTATGTCGTTGTTCTAGAGGTGGAACTATGAAAAATTACCCAATCTTCAATTCATTTATCTTCACCCACAAAATCCAACCAATGGCATCGTCAAATAGAGGTGGCACGAGCAGGGATCGCAGCTCGAAATCATCTTGGAGCTCTCACAATCCGGGGTACAAATCACTGAGGTTTGTATCACTTTCCGTCGAGAATAGATATAATGATTTAAGATCGGGTGCTAAGTTGTTATACTGTTATATTTTAGAATTGAATGTGTACCACTGTATAGGTTTAGCAGACCCCGTATTGAAATTCGATAGACAACATGTTTTACGTCTATTAACTTTGAATAAACCATCATACTTTGACGAGGTATGTCAATTTTATTCTAATCTTCGTGAAATTGAAGATGTGGTTTTTAAAACTAGGGTTAACAGTTTTGATGCATACTTAAACCCGTTGATTATTAATCATTTTTTAGAGTGCCCTTATAAGGGTCCGGACAATGTTTACCCGTTCAAGTTAGAAGACCCTTTAGATGATGTATATCATAGGGAGAAATGACCCATAGATACCAATCCCCCCAATGTTGACCCATTTGAGTGTAGCGTGAGGTATTTTCAAAGGAATTCCAATGATCTTTGAAGGCCCTAGTCTTTTGATATTTGCAACTCACTTTAGATCAAAGGATTGTTTATGAGATGATATCTAGATGCGTTGTCCCGGAACCCAGCCATATTACTGAACCCTCATATACTACTCTTATGATGTTTTACTATATCATTGAGGGTAAGATAATTAGTCCGGAGATGGAAATATTCAAACTCACGAAGAAGGTGATTAAGAGTCTCCCCTATGGAAACTTAATTACCTTATCTTTGAGGAGTGTGTAAGGGATGTCGTTCCTTGGGGAAGAGAAGCTGATTAAAGGGTTTGACAAGAAATACTTTGTCAAGAAGAAGTGGGTGCTCTTTGAGCACAAGTGGTGCCACAAGAGTCGTGTCACAACTGAGCATAGCAAGAGGCCTAGAATAGAAGAAGGTATATTTTTTGTTTTGCTAAATATTTAATTTTAGTGGTAAATTATAATCTAATTCCTGTTAATTATCAGTTTCAGGGGATTCGGACCCAGTGTTCATTAGAGGCTTCAAAACTTGCTACAAATGGATGCGCAGCAAAATTTTCCAATTAATGGAGCGCGTGTGGAGGTTGGAGAGTCGACAACGTGCATTCGAGCGTCAATTTGCATCTTCATTGCGTTCCCTCTCTTCAAGGGCCTCCCATGTCTGACAGTGCTATATGGGTTTATGTACATCGTAGAAGGGCTTCGTACTCAATTTCTTGAACACTTTGTAGGCTGTTAAGATGTTTTATTCTGATTCGAACTAAGTTTTATGATCTATGACAATTATAATGTATTTATCTGATGCAAACTAAATTTCATGTTGGAGGACGTTTAAGTTTCATTTTTGAAACTATTTCATCACTTCCAATTACATTGATTACCATGGAAAACAATTGAATCCATTATGGCTGTCAATATGTCAATACCTGGCCAAAAAACAATCCAAAAAAACATGATAACATCGACAACCGAATGAGTTCCAACTCGTAACTACCTTCCAACTTAATACAAAAATGAAAATGAAGGCATACGAGACACCTATTTCAACTTACCTTTCTTCCTTGTTTGTTTATTTTTCTTTCCCCTTCTCTTCTTCTTGATCTTCCCCCGTCCATCTACCCAAATACCTCCATCATGATCCATGCGACCTAAATAACTAGTCAAAGTTGAGTCATCCTCTTCTAGCACAATATCATTTTCAGAACTCCCCATTACACCATTATGCCAAAACCAACCAAATCTTCAAGTTAAATTTCCTCAAGGAATGCTCTTTTACCTTAAACAACAATATCCCATCTAGGGTCTATAGGATCTTTCACATAGAAAACTTGATGAGCTTGTGCAGCCAATATGAAATGATCAACACTCAAACCGATCCGACTTTGATCTACGAGTGTGAATCCCATTGGATCTGTTCTTTGCCCACCATTTATGTCAACCCATTGACATAAATGTACAGGAACTCATAGAGTCACGTAATCAAGTTCCCAAATTTCTAACATTACCAAAGCAGAAAGTGTTGGCATACATTGGACCGCTGTCGTTTGCATTAATAACATGTAATATCTCAAACACCAGGGTAACACCATTTTTCTGTGACACACCCTTATCATCCATCGATTTAGTGGAAAAAGTGAATCCATTGATGTCGTACGCACCATATGAAAGAACTGTACAAAGGGGTCTTCGTGATATCCACTTAACTATTTCTCGATGACTGCCCATCTCCACGTGACTTTGTAACCAAGTTGCGAACGTTGAAGTGTGTTGTTGTAAAACTTGTGCTTCATTGAGTGTCGGACTCGCTATTATTATTTCACCCACGTGGATCTCAATATAAGGGACAACATCCTTATGGTTCCACAAAACATAAATCTTCTACATTGGGGCTCGCTAGCTAACCTTGTCTTAACCCTTGACCTTCTTGCCTCCCCTTATCTTTGAATCTCGGAACACCCACATAATCTAAATCCTTCAAATAATCAGTACAAAACTCGATTACCTCCTCTACCACGTAACGTTGTACAATACTTGCATTAGGGTTGTACTAGTTCTTCACAAAATACTTATAGATTTTCATATACCGCTCAAATGGGTACATCCATCTAAAGAATACAGGACCGCATAGCTTGATCTACCGGACCACATAAATGATCAAATGAACAATTATGTCAAAGAATGATAGAGGAAAATACATCTCCATACGACACAAAACTTCCACAATCATCGCTTGCAAACATTCAAGTTTTGAAACACTAATTTATTTTGCACAAAAACTCTTGAAAAACAAACAAAGCTTTGTAATGCACAATCTTACATGGGGTAGCAGTGACGACCATCTGGAAATCACATTCAATTCTTGTATATAGTTGTGGCAATCATGGGATTTCAATCCGACCATCTTTAGCTCATTCAGAGATACACATGAAATAATGTTAGAAGAATAAGCTCCAGGAACCCTCACATTACTAACGGTCTCACAGTATACTTTTTTCTTGGACAAAGACATGGAATAACAAGCGCGTGGGGGGGGGGGGGAGGTAGATAACACTATTCACCATTTATCACATGACCAATCTCTCCTTAATTCCCATTTCGACCATATCAAGTTAAGCCTTTAAACCATCCTCGGTCTTACCAGGGGTATTTAAAAGAGTCTTAACTAAATGCATTACATCAAGACAATGTCTGACGTCCGATTCTTTAGGTAGTCAGAAAAAATAGAGCATTTCTTCCAACTTCCTTCACATGCCGACTTTTGTTTCCCCTTCCCAAACTCGTTGTCCAAATTTCTCACCCTTTCAAAAACCTTCTCACCAGATAATGGAATTGGCTTTCCTCTTTCCTCAGTTTCTTCGTTGAACCACTGCTTCGCGGATCGCCATGGGTAACCCGCGGGAAGAAACCGCCTATGCCCTTAGTAGACAGTTTTACATCCATGCTTCAGTTGAGAAAAACAAGTATCTTTCTCACACACATGACATGCATAGTGCCCTTTGACTGAGTACCCAAACAAATTCCCGTATGCGGGGAAATTATTTATTGTACAAAACAACATGGCCTTCAGAGTAAATACATTTTCAGAGTAAATACATCCTCCTTAACAACACCATAAGTGCAAACACCGTCTTTTAAGGAAGACAACAAATCATCAACATGAGGAGCAAGGTAAAAATCTATATTATTACCAGGTTGCTTAGGCCTTGGAATCATCAATGACAACAACACATACTTTCGTTTAATTATCAACCACGAAGGTAGATTGTAGATCACTAACATAACATGCCCAAAACTATGTGTTCTTCTCATATTACCAAAGGGTTTCATTCCATAAGTCGATAAACCTAACCTCAAATGTCGGGGATTGGCTCCAAACTTAGGGTAAATGGTATCAAGCTTCTTCCATTGCTCACCGTTTGAAGTATGTCTAATCACATCATCTTCCGGTCTAACTCTTTCTGAATGCGAACGTAAGAACTTGGCATCCTGCTTGCATGCTAAGAACTTCTTCAAACGTGATATGATAGGGAGATACCACAACACTTTAGCCGGTATCTTTTTCTTCGAACGAAATCCCACTTCTGCACCAACAATCTCACCTATTTTCATCTTGTAACGAGACTCACCACAAACCAAACATCTTTCTCATAATGCATCATGCTTTCCCCTATACAACATACAATCATTCGGGCATGCATAAAATGTTTCCAATTCCAAACCCATGGGACATAGAATCTATTTTGCTGCATAAGCTCTATGAGGCATAAGATTACCTTCAGGAAGCAGTTCCTTAATTACTTCAAGAGTCTCCGTCATGCCTTTACCCTTCCACCTAAATTTGGCCTTCAAGTTCATACTCTCAAAGTCGCACTCAAACCAAATGTTTAGAGTCCTCACACAATGCCATCCTTTTTGTCATTATGAAAGGCTTCTAGAACCTCAGGATTTTCATGAAATTCTCTAGCGACATCCTCTACTATCTCATCAAATACACCATGACCATCTAAATCAATGACTTCCGTTCTTTTATCAGCTTCAATGGTCCCAACCTCCCTGTGCCACACACAATTAGTGTAGGAAGTATCAAATCCACGCGTGACAAGATGTTCATGTAACTTCTTTCTCCCCAAAAAAACATCATTCTTACAAACCCTACATTGACATCGTGCATGCACAACGTCATTCTTCGATGCATGTTCGAGCACCAAAACAACAAATGATTCAATCAAAGAAATGTAATCGGGCGATTTCCTAAGACCCTTACTAATGAGTTCAATACAACCCATTACCACCCACCTAAATTCATATGTCATATATTAGTACAATTCAAGAAATTAGCCAAAAAGCAACATAACCCTACATGCACCATAAATTCAACATCGTTCAGCTACAACTAATATGCTCAATCAAGTAACGAACGAGTAAACAAACCTTCCCTATTAATACAACACATTATCCTAAATACACCCTAAACCTTAACCCATAAATTCATCACAAATCTACTATATATTAGTATGATCAATCAAGTAATGAATGTGGCACAATACATCCTCAATTAGTTCCTCATGAATCCCTAGATTTTGGTTCCTTTTCAAGTTCAAAATATTTTTGAAATCAAAACCCATTTGAACCCAACTTTGTAATGTTTATTGTTCTGCTGTTCCGAGTTTGGAACAAAATTTAATGTGGTAACCATATTCTCCGAGTAAGTTCCAATGTTGGAACGGAGTTCCGAACAAGTTGAGACTTCAGAACAACATTCGCGTGTTGAATGTTAGTCCAATCATACAGCTATGAACTCTGGACATGGTCGGATCTTGTGTTCCGAGTTTGAAACCCTGAGTGATCAAAGTCACCCAGGCATAAACACAGTTAAATTGATTATTCAAAGGCGGTTCTTGTTCGAACCGCCTTCTTCTCTAGTCAATTGAAGGCAGTTCAAAATAAACTGACTTCCAACTATTTTGAACCACCTTTGAAAATAGTAGGGGTCTGATTCTTGCCAATTCCAAGCTCAGAACAATTTTGCAAAGGCGGTTTTTAAAAAAGCAGATAAAATCACCTTTAATCAGGTGTATTTAATCGCCCATTTTCCACTAGTGTATATAGAGTCCAAGCGACAAGTCCAAACCCAAATCTTATACAACATCTCGAAAGACCGAACTTAGTTGGCTTCGAGATGGACAGAGGCTCCAAGTGAACATTCAACCTATAAAAAGTTCTACCTAGTTAATACACGTAATTAATGTTTTGTTTTAAGATTTATTTTTTGTTAGTCATTCGATAGTAGCTGTATCTTTTTGTTTATCATCTAGTACATCCCAAGAGATATGGTAGCACGCCTACCAAATCAAAAGACCCCCGTTGTGCTGAGGTGAAATGAATCCAATTAGCACATGAGTTACCCGAGGAACAGGAAGATAAAGGCCCTGTCCCCAAAGGGTTTTGGACACTTTCTTACTGACAACGACCTGTTTATTGGGGATGCGGTCTTCTTCAAGCTACTTGATGCTACAGTCGATTGCATAATATTCAAAGTTGTGATTATGTGTCGTTGCTGCTTCACCTTTTAAATTTCTTTAATGTTACTTCTTTAACCTTATGTTTTTTTTATCAACCGTTTGTTTTTTAAAAAATGTTTCATACTTCATTCATTCAAGCTGCCTCACACAAAAGGGGTGACGCTCCTTTGTGTCTCACACAAAGGTGGGGTGAGACTCCCACACGACTCACACGAAATGAGGTTCTACACCTAACAAAGTGTATACGGAGAGTTAAACTCCATAATAATGCAACTCCAGAGTAGGCATGTCAAATGAGTTGATTGGATCAACCCATTATCCAACCCAATTAACCAATTATCCAATGAGTCTTTATCCAATTAACTCATTTATTAATGAGTCATAATGTGTTGGATTATAAATGGGTTGAGTCATTAAATCGATAACCCGTTGGGTAACTCATGAGATGACTCATATGACCCAATGTGTTAAAATATATTATCCAATAAGTCATTATGTAATTAACCCAATAAGTTATCATTGAATATTTTCTTCTAATTTGGGTTACAAGTTGTTATTATCCAAAGGGATTGAGTATTAAATGCTCATTAGTTTTTGAGATTTGGCGGGATGAGAATAATTATGTTAATGGAAAATTTTGATCTCAATGGGTCCCATATTATGCTAATTCAATGGAAACCTAACAAATACCCAATAAATTTCCAAAATTATTCAATTAAATGCATGTGTAAAATTTAACATAAATATTAACTAGAATTCACAAATTATTCGAGTTCAATCTTGTTCAATATTTGAGTTCGTACAGTATTCGAGTTCGTACAAAATCCGCACTCAATCTCGTACAGTATTCAAGTTCGTACAATATTCGAATATAATCTCACACAGTATTCAAGCTCATATAGTATTCGAGCTCAATCTCGTACTGTATTCGAGTTCGTACAATATTCGAGTTCAATCTCGTACAGTATTCGAGTTCGTACAGTATTCGAGTTCGTACAGTATTCGAGCTCAATCTCGTACAGTATTCGAGTTCGTACAATATTCGAGCTTGTACAGTATTCGAGTTCGTACAATATTCGAGCTCGTACAGTATTCGAGCTCGAGCTCTCCTAACTAATATTGTTCGTTAATTTCATCGAGTTTACAAAGCCAACATATTATATTTTTTTATTAAATATAATATAATATAATGTACATAATATTACATTACATAATATAATAAATGATTATATATTAGGGAAAAAATAATCATTCGCAATCAAACATGTGAAAATTTAGTTATCTTGTGATATGAAATTATCCACGGGTCACCCATTACCCAACCGAACTCAACCCATCCAAAATTATCCAACGGGTAACCCATTATCCAGCCCAACTAAACCCAATAACTACAACGTAATTATATCCATTAACCCAATTAGTCATTATCCAATAAATCTTATCCAATAAATAAAAATAGTATATAAATAACGATTATCCAATGAGTGTCTCGATTCGTTTAACGGGCTTACTCCAGAGAGAAGGAGGAAATTGAATCTAAATCGCACCTAAGGGACACATGGTCCTGGCCACTTGGGCTATCCAAGTGGTTAACCTTTTGTTGAACTTCACATAAATGCTGGTCAGGTACTCATAGTGATGACAATCAACTTGTAAACTTGACTTTAATTTGCAATGGATTAGCCGACTCTTAATAAACAAAGAAAAGGGCGGTCAAAATAGAAAAAAACAAAAGAGGTCTTGCAATTTGCCCCTCACTTGGATTTGGACGTTGTTAAAATCGTTTCAATGGTGCTCTATCCGTTGATGATCCACGTGATGATATAGCCAAGTGTGTGGCCAATCAAGGGAGTGGTAGTTAAGTGTACGAAATCAAATCTATCAATCAAATTAATTGCAAGGTCATTAGCTTACAGCTAGTCATCACGCATAATTCATTAGTCCTCGGTCCCAACTGTATTTGTAGTTTTATTTTTTGAAAATATTCTTTATCAAAATTTAACCACATATTTAAATAGATATATGAATAATAATATTATCGTATATGATATTGTTCAAATCATCGTAACAAGTAGTTTTAAAATATAAAATTTTTATTTCCCATTATTATACATAAAGATATTAACGATCAAATGTATCTTGGACAACATATAAAAAGTAAAAGTGTAAAAACAGGTAGGACGGAGAGAGTAGATATGATCATTATCTCTTACAAGATGATAGGGATTATGAAGCTTGAACTTTAAGTACATTATGATTAATTCAATATTTTAAATCAGGGGATGGTACTCCACGGTTACACCTCATTATTATGTTATTAAAGAAATATATTTGAATGTTAATATGTTTATCAACGTATAATAACAACAAATAAAAAGTTGATATTTAGAAAATATTTGTTATCATGAATTTAATAATATTGTATACGATAATATTGTTATTTATATATCTGTTTAAATATATATTTAAAAGAAAGTAATATTCAAAAAGTAAGCGTACAATTTGAGTCAGAAGAGAGAGGAGGTAGTGAATTTCCACACTTGTTTTTATCCAACATTTGCACATTGAATTTTCAGCTGTATTCTTTATCCTTTTCTTTTCAAACAATGGGACTAATCTGATTAATTTGGATAAACGTATTACACTTAATATTGAGCGACCAAGTGAGTGTGTGTCATGATGCGTCTAAGACACGGTTGAAGCGCACCGTTGATGTTGACTTTTGATCCACAAGAACAAGCTTGAGGGGAGTTTTGAGGGAAAAATTAGAATGCTTAAGCTGGCAAGCGTGTGTTTGAATGAATAATGAATAGTGAAATCTCCTTTCAAGTGGGTTATACATGTCTATTTATATGGAGAGATTCGTGTGTGATCTCTATTGATTACCAAGGTGGTTTTAAGTGGTTTTAACCTCCCTTATTTTGCAAAACACTCGTAAACCCAACTAACCACCAACAAAAGCATACAAAAAGTAGTGCTAATTTTGCTAAGAAAATATGCAATTACCGTCTCATCAAATCCCGGCACTTAAATCTTTACTTATCCTCGAATAAGAACAAGCAAAGCTCTTAGGTGATGCCTAAGCCATGTTTTCACAAGAACAATCAACACATTATTCCTAGTAATACTCTAACCCAAAAAATAAGAGTTTCCCTTTCATATCTTGACCTAAGAAGTCCTATACCACAAAAATATGCCAATCATAAGAATGATCTATAAACATCCAAAGAGTACAAGTGAAAAGCCTACTCTACCACATTTTCTCTCTCAATTTTTCTCATTTGGCCTAGGATAAATATCGGGTTTTCATCATAACCACTTTTTTTCCTTCAAAGCTCACACCTCACCTTTTTCACACCTTTAAGGCTTGTCATTTTTGCATAGATCCCCCTTTTGGGTTTTCGACCTATTCGGCCCCCGATTATGCCTAAGTTTCCCTTTCGAGTTTTCGACTAAGTGAGGTCTTGCAAAGTATAAAATGCTCAAAGAGCTCCTTATTACGCAAAAATGAACAAGACATCAAACCTCATAAATCATACCAAATCAAACATCCTAGGTTTCCATAGACCTAAAACCATGAGTCAAAACAATAAACAATGAAAAAACAAGGTAAATGTCATCATCAGATCAAAATAAACTTCCACACACTTAGAGTATGAATCAAATCTCTAAATGGCCAAATGTGGGAAATGATTGGAAACACCCTCACTCATCACACCGAGTGGAAGCCTAACACGTCTCTCTGCTCTCCTCTTCTCCCGATGCCTGCAGTGCTCCTTATCAGCTTGGTCTCTGCCACCAATGATGGTAGCCTGCATCTTCACTATTATGCCTCATGGTCCTCGCCCTGATACTACCACTCCTAAAGCATATCTGGATACACGAAATGGACCATGACCTCGATGAATACAATTGTTGACCGAACTTATCCAACATATAGCCCATGTTGTCAACATGATGGCTCATGCCAAATAGCTCACCTCCAAACTTGTCAATAATGCTGAACATACCTCCATCTTCTCACCCTGAGTCCTCAACTGATGGCTAATGGTAAGTAGCATCCCATAATCCCGCGACTAACCCATGGCCGTAAACTGTGGTTATTGTTGCTGTTGTGGTGACATACTCCCGTAATGGGCTACACTGAGGAGCTAGAGAGAACTAATGCGGTGACGATGATGGTTAATAACCCTCATGGTAGGAACTTCGAGGAGAATATTATGGCTTCTGCGGGGAACTGAAGTAATAGTGGGGGAGAATGGTGCCTCGAGGACTCATCCTGATAAAACTGATCAGGGGACTGCTGTGGTGGTTGCTCCTCCATCAGCTCGGGACCTTGATGCTACTCATCACCCAAGCCATCCTGCTCACGTGATAAGCCCAAAGCATCGTAGAACTCACCATGTACTTGGGGCTAGGCTCGATCATTAAACTCTGAAAGGTGTAACCGCTCCCGTAAATGGTATCCCACTCATGCAGAATCCTCATAAAGCGGGTAACCTTCCCGTCATAAAGCTAAATTTCCATCATAATCATCTTTGCATTAGCCATGGCATCACAGGTATAGGTGTAGCTAGCACCCTCTACATCAACCTGATTAGTAGCGCTCACTTGGAGCTTCATCCTTAAGCCTAGGAGGGGGGTCATGCTTCCCATGAAAATACACCCAACATTTCTCATCGATGCCTTAAAGCATAAATTAACAATTGTCGCTACATAATAGGGACAACTCGTGCCACTATTCATGGACCAAAGTAGAAAACACTAATCTTGGCTACACTAAGTACCCTCTCCCTGGCAAAAAACAATCATCGAGGTACAACCAGGCTATGTTCCCCACAAAGAGAGGGACCAAGGTGAATAATCTTGCAACACGCTACATTTAGGGCCATATCAACCAACAACCTAACAATAACAACAAACAATACGACAATGTGGAAATAACAAAAATGTCCCAACCAAGTCACAATCTAAAAGAGTCCAAAACAGTTCAAACGGTCCAAGAAATCCAAAAATAATAAAAAATTATCTACTAGCATACAATCTCAACTATACCAATCCAAATAATCCACGCATTATGTATATTAAAAATCCACAGTAAATATCTCAAAAATCACAACCAAAACATATGATGATCTCTAATTAAGGTTCAGAATATGGCTAAGTACCTTGAGGAATTGGACGACGATGAAATCTGCAAATTGATCTGCGTGGAATGTGTAAAATTTCCCTTAGACCAAAAATCAATGTGCTAGAACACCCGATTGCCAAAGATTTGTCCAAAGTTTTGAGTTTTTTGGTGAAAAATATTGAAGGAAGATTCTTGTCAAATTTGGCTCAAATTGGAGTGTTTTTGGATGTGGATGGAATTGAGTTTTGTATGAGGGGTGTACATGGTAATATTAGGATCAAAATTGGAAGGATTTGGGCAAAATGTTGGGATTTGGATAATAAAGGCTTGATCGAAATAAAGAAGGAGAGAAATGAGGGGTTGCTATTGCTGAGCGTTGGTTCTTATGTTGAGTCCATGTGGCGGAGTGGTGGTTGCAATTCCTTCATCACAGACTGTGTAATTTGGCATGGTCTGTGATGGTTTATGTTATAACGGTCCGTACTGAGCCTCATTCATCTGGCATGGTCTGTGCCCTTCTGTCCAATCCTTGGCTGAAAATCCGAAATGAACTAACTTTTGGCCCAAATATATTACCTTAAACAAAATACCAACGTAGTTCTGTTTAAACACAAAATTTTTGATGAATTCATTCCCTTAAAACACACTAAAAAACATCAAAACAAACCTACTAACACAAAATCAAAGAAAAAAGAACACCTTATTTTTATTGTCGTTGTCACAAATTATTTCCAAATCCAATCAAGATTATTCCGAGCTTACTGTTATGTCTCTGGAGTCACCATCCATGAATTCACCCACAACAACATCCTTGTGGGTAGGTTTCCACATTTTTCTTGGCCTAACTTTCACATTTGGAGCTACAAACCAAGTATGTCCATTTATGACTATTGTCTAAAGTTTTGGGAGTGCCTTGAACTTAGGGGGTGAGGAAGGGGTTTTTAATTCCTTACCCCTTCCCTTAATCTGCTGCATGTTAGTATTTATAACAGTAGCACAAAGAACCTCACTAGTCATAGGCTTACTAACATCATGCTCAACATCCTTACTATCAACAACAATTTCATCAATTAAATCAAGAACATTCAAGGTTTCTATTGGCTCTTTAGGCTAAAAAAAATCACAAGTCATGCTCAAGTCATCAAATTCATACACACTTATACTATTGCAAGTAAAAGAGGAAATAGAAGCATGATTAGATTTATAAATGTCAAAACCTACTTTATCCTCATCATCCTGTAGGTTGTCCCATTATCAATATTTGTTTTGGTTCTTGCATTTTAAAGAAGCAGTTGCCCCAATATGATTGGGGGTGCACCTCCCTAGTGCGTAATGTGAAGAATATAGAAATCCTCCAGAAACACATATTTTTCCACCCTAACCAAAATATCTTTAACTACCTCATTAGGTTCACCTAGCTTTAGACTTTTATAAGGGGCTAATGATATAACATTTATGGACGCCCCTAAATCTAACATAGCCTCCTTTACAAAAGTACCACCCAAGGTAATAGGGATTGAAAATATCCTAGGATCACCACATTTTTTAGGCAAAGTGAATACTCCCCCTACTTTAACCTTTCCTACTTTCTTAAGTGGTTTTGTCTCTTCTTAGTTTATCGATTTTTCAAGAACTAGGCATAACTAGAAATTTTCTCTATGGAAATGGGATACTTACCTCGCACTTCTTAAAGATCTCACAAATGTTCTCGTTTTCCATGTCCACTTTCTTCATTTCCCTCAAGGCTGCCGGAAATGGTGGGGGAGGGGTGACTTTTTATAGCTTCTTCGTGGTAGACACTCATGGAGAATAAGTATATCTGGCCTCCAGTGTGTAATCTCTACATCATCGGTGCTTCCCTCAACTTGGGCTTCCTCTTTGCATCCTACCTTAGTGCCTTTCAAAAAATAATACTGCCCTTTCTTTATCTCTCCCCTGAAATCCTTCGCCTCTTTCCCACTTCGAAACGTGATGAAACTCACATCTTGCATTGGGTTAACCTCCAGTTGAGAGGAAATGTTTTTGGAACCTCTTGCCTCCAATCATCTCATAGATTGGCCAACTTGAATTTCCAAGTTCTTTATGCTCGAGAAGGCACTTGGGCCTAACTCCTTAATATCTCTTCTAATACGTGCCACAAAAATTTTTGTTGCCCTTTGTTACAAGAGCAGGGGCTTTCATGAGTTTTCCCTTTATAACTTGAATTTTCCACCTTGAGGATTTGAAGTTCCTTCGCCTCTTGGGTAAGGTTGTGGAGGCTCTGGGTTATAACCATGACTATTTCCATAGTTGGGCCATTTGTGTTTGCCATCCCTCCACCTAAAGTTTGGATAGTCTTTTACAACATGAGTTGAAGCTATTGGCATAGGGGCAATAGTTCTTGTCTATTCCTTGGTTTCGATGGAATCCTTGTCATTAACCTCCTTCAAAAGGCTTTTTTCCTCCACACCCTTGTCCTACATGATAGTTCACGTCGTTTACCTCTTTTTAACATACTCCTCTTGAATTTTTTGACAAGCGTTAGTTGGATGATCGAGTGAGCACTCCCCAAATTTCTTTACTTGTATCCTTCATGATTTCCTTCATCATGGAAGCACGTTCTTGCACATTTTCCTCTATTTTTGGGGAAGTAATGTTCACCTCATCACTCGTCTTTGATCTTGAACGGGCCCTAAAATTTTTTGAGTTTCATTCTCTATCTCTTAAAAAGGTTCATAGTGTCCTTCGTGCTTTTATTCACTATCGATCAATTTCAAGAGGTGTTGACCACTAGCATATCGTCATCCGATAAGCCCTCGAAGAAATAATAGACCAAATCCCCATATTTGAACGGATCATAAGGAAAACTCGCCAAAAGCCTCTTAATGTGCTCCCAATACTCGTAGCGTGTCTCGTTGGCATGTTGGGAAATATTTAGCAGTTGCTTCTTCAACCCGACAGTAAACTTCTCCAAAAAATTTTTTCATGTCCATCTAGCCAGTGATGCAACTGGGCAGAAGGTAATAGATCCAATCCTTTGTAGCGTCCCTTTGTGAGAATGGAAATAACCTTAAATTATAGTCTTCCTCCGAGAATCTCAATGGTTTCATGTTCGTGCAAATGAGGTGAAACTCAAACAAATGTTTGTTTAGGCCTTTTCTGCCCGTTCCATATCGAGTAGGGAGACATTGCATCATGTTAGATTTCAGCTCACATGTGACGTTGGCATGCAACGGGGATATAGTGAAACATAGGGATCGATTCTTCAGGTTTGGAGCCATAAAAAATCTTAGTATCTGGTTTCTCTCGGCCATCGTATTATTCTCTTCTACCTTAAACGGTTCTTGCAAAGCTTCCATGGTCAATATATGTCTCATTCTATGACTCTTATTGTTACCTGTGGTATCGGGCAATCATTTTAATTGTTATAAATTCGTGGTACGAGTTTGTACCATGAACAAGGGCCAAAACAATACTATGCCTTAGGCAAACAACAAAACAAAAAAACTTGATGGCAACAAAAAACAATCAACAATAGCTCAATCAACAACAAAAAACAAATTACTCTACCAGCTAATTATGCTAGCTATCTAATAAACACACCCTGGGTTCCTCACAGTGACACCAAAATTTGATGAGCCACAAGTGTCATCAAAATTGTTGCACCCTACTTAAATCCTAAACATTAAATAGTAGACAATGGTAAGATTGGGTGTTGTCACAGGGACCAAGAGGTTCTAGAGATAGTTTCATGTAATTAACACACGGGCATCACCAAAAGTGTGTGTGTTAGTAATAGAGAAAATGAGGATTTTTGTTTGAAATGATTTAAACTAACAGCTAAGGAGCATACATATATAAAATAAGAAGAAAAGATGATAATGAAGGCCTTGGGCATTTGAGATGCATGTTTAACGTTTGGATTTAATCCCCTGGCTCCTATTCACATATAAGATATATTTCCTATCTTATGCTCTATCACAAAATGTGGATAGATTTAATTCCCCGGGATCTCCCTCGGTCTGTCACACCTCGATTTTACCCCTTTTCAAACTCTCACCTCCCCTGGGTGTGGCTAGCAGTTCATTTTTACAACCACTTATATCCCTTACTCCAGGGGTTAATAAACCCGCAAACTTGAGCAGTAAAATAAACCCAGTAGTAGCATGGGTCATTGGGACATCCACCGTGAATACCCATACTAAGATCATCTTGTGCCACTTAGGACATTAATACTTTAACTTAGCAAGGGGCATCCGTCGCCTAGTTGCTAAAAACAAGGGACATAACCTTCGAGTATTATCCTACAACCCCAATAAGGTCAATAACATTATCGAACCATTTGCTGAGTAACCCCTGTATCATACGTAGAATAACCAAACATGAAATTACATCTAATTCAATCCAATACACATGTGTCAACGCTTTATGACCTTAGTATTTGATCTTCCACCAAACAAACATAAAGGCAAAATACTCCCGGTTCATTCCCGAGCCTAGCACTGAATCATGCAAAGACATTAATTATGTGTACATCATAATCTCAATCATAGAATACTCATAAGTGTAATCATTCAATAAAAAATTAATAATGATAGTATAAACATTTAATAAAAGGAAGCTAATAATGATTCTCTCTCTGAACGGTCCCCCACTTCCACCGCTAAACCTAACGGCTACATAGAGTCGCGCCGGCATCACCGTGATGCCGGAGCTACCAAACGCTCCTCCATTTTCTTATTCTCAGATGCTTAGCAAAACCCTCATTGACACGCTCTCAAATTCTGCAGGAACTCCATTCAATACAAAGGTGAGAATCGACCATCTCAGAGAACCCAACCTCCAATTCAGTGATGGGGAGTGCAAACGAATGGAAGCTTCTCTATGCTGGACACTGGTAGGCAAATTCTCAAGAGTACGACCAACCATAGAGAAATTGAGACATTATTTCCATACAGTGGGATTCAAAGGTCAGTCTGACATAAATATGTTAGACAACAAACATGTTTTAATTCACTTCTCCCTCCCTGGTGATTATTATAGATGTTGGATGCACAAAATATGGAACTTTGGTCCTTACTCCATTAGAATCACTAAATGGACACATAATTTTGACCCCAAATTTGATTCACCAATTATGCGTGTCTGGATCTGTTTATATGGGCTGATATAAAAATTCTTTGATCAATGGGCAATGATTTCTATAGGGAGTCTTATAGGATCATCAATTAAGGTAGATAAAGCCCCACTGAATATAACTAGACCATATGTTGCTAAAGTTTGTGTGGAAATAGACATAACTAAACCACTTAGAGAAAAAGCATGACTTGAATTTAGAGACTTAGGTTTTTGGCAATATATTGAGTATAAAAGTCTGCCTGTTTATTGATCAAAATGCCAAAGATGGGGTTATGTTTTCTCTACTTATAGAGCTGAACAAACTAAAAATACCCTTAATGCCAGGAGGTCTAAAGATACTCTCCCTTTGAACCAAACAAGATTGTGAATTCAAATCCTAACACTGTTGATCAAGGAAAGAAAACAACAAATGTTAACAAACCCTCAGCCTTAGGTGTTGGAACAAAGGAGAAAATATACATTCATGTCTTAAAGAACAAAGTTAACTCCAAAGAGCTCACAGAGAATGGCAAAACAAAGGGTAAAAAAAAATTAGTAGACTCTTAGATCTTGCATATGGTTCAAGCTAACTCTAAAAATAATGTCTTACAAAATGGTCCTGAAGTTATAGCTCCATAGAATCAAAGCTGAGTTAACTCTGATACAGCCCAATGTACTTCTAATCCTCATAATTTATCTAATCAAAACTCTCCACTGGTTAATTCACAACTGGTTGCTGAGAATCTACTATCTGAAAACACTTTTCAAGTGTTATATGTCGAGGACAGTATTGTTGAGCATAGCCTAAATCCTGTCTGCCAGTCATTTGAGGTAGTTAAACCCTCATAAATAGCCAATCATGCAACCCCTAATCCTGATAAGGAAATCATAAACCAGGCACAAAAAATAACTAACTCCTCAGAAAGTAACAATGAAGAAGCAAATCTTCATACCCAAAATACTCTAACTTAGAATGAAGAGTTCATAGAAATCAATGGTGGTGACTCACCTCTCCTAACTTCTGGTAAAAAAAAAACTTGGATTGGCTTAATACAGAAAGTTCAATCCACAGCTCTATCAATGAATCAAAATCAAACTTAATTTTGAGGAAATAAAAAATACCCTCCTGGAGTCCCAAAACAAACTCAATTATCTCATCAAAGACTCAGAAATGGAACACTCAGTTCTGGATCAGAATACCAAAATTAGAAAGTATAATAGGAAGTATTATACATTCATTCCTAAGACAATCCTATCAAGATCCAATTTGATTTCTTCTAGATCCACTCAATGATGGGACTACATATCTGTGCTTGGAATGCAAGAGGGATTGGAAACTCGGGCACTCAAATTAGAATAAAAGACATTAAGGAAAGACATAAAATCTAGTTGATAGGATTAATTGAACCAATGCTAGGGTCTAATTCAGTTCAGGACATAGCTAGTAAAATTGGTTTTAAAAGCTATTACTCAAATCCTGAGTGTAAAATATGGTTTTTTTGGGAAGAATCTTTAACCATTAATGTCATATAAGTAACCAGTCAACATATCCTGATAAGCTTTACTCACCAATCTTTAACAAAGGCCTGTAACTTAGCATTTGTTTATGCTAAGCATACCATTAAGGAAATATCTAAGCCATGGAAAACTATAAAAGACTCTAATATACAATCCTTATGCTTAATTGGTGACTTCAATGTCATTTCAACAAATGAAGAATACCTAGGGCCTTCATTTCCATCACAAAGCCACATAAGAAACTTTAACAGGTTCTTAGCTGATAACAACCTATCAAATATCCCAACATCTGGTAGTCTTTATACCTGGACTGGTATGAGACCCAAAGGTAGAGTTTGGAAAAGACTTGATAGAGGATTATCAACTACTCAATGGTGGGATGATTTTAACAACTCTAAGATAAGAACTTTAGAAAGAGATCAGTCTGATCACTCCCCCCTAGTTCTTCTTATTTCAGAAAATAATCCTCAACCTGGACCCAAATCATTAAAATTCCAGGAATGCTGGTTAAAACACCACACTTTCATAGATATTGTTGAAAAATCATGGAATATACAAATTTATTCAACTGGAATAACACGATTTGTTTTTAAACTGAAAAATCTTAAAATTGCTCTGAAATTCTGGAACAAAAACATTTTTGGAAACATCTTTGATAAAATCCAAACATGTGAAGATCAATTAATCAGAGCATAAGAAGATTTCAATAAACAGATAATTTAACAAATCAAATAGATATTAAGGAAGCCAAAGCTAATCTAACACAAGCACTTAAAAACCCAGACATGTACTGGAAACAAAAGTTAGATTAAAATGGCTTAAGAGGGAGATGCAAACACTCAATTATTCCATAAATTAGTGAAAGGAAAACACAAAAGGAAATTAATCTGAAACATCAAAGATAGAAATTGTCACTGGTTGCAAGACTTGAAGGAAATAGGCTCAGAGGCAGTAAGTTTCTATACTGAACTTCTTACAAAAGAAGATTCAGACCCAACTAGAATAAACACTGCTTTGCTCCTAGAGAATATACCTAATCTAATTAGTAATGAAATGAAATTAAAACTCATTAACCCAACAACAATGGAAGATCTTCACAAGATAGTCTCATCCATGGATCCACATTCAGCAGCAGGTTCTGATGGATTCACTAGAATATTTTTCAAAAAATGTTGGGAACTGATCAATGAAGATCTATTGGTAGTAGCTAATGACTTCCTAAACCCCTCAGAAATTTCAAAAGCAATCTCAGCTACTCTAATTGTTTTAATCCCAAAAAAGGATGTTTGTTCTACCTTCAAAGACTACAGACCTATTAGTTTTTGCAATTTCATTAAAAACTATTTTTTAAAATCATATCTGAAAGACTCAAACCATTAATGAATCAAGTAATCAGTCCATGGAAATCAAGTATTCTTGGCCCTTTGTTTTCTATTCACAACACACAATTCCTTAAGAAATTTAGCATATCTAGGAATTTGTTCAATGGCATTCAAGAGTGGAATGTTTACCTCACATCTATGAAAGACTTCGTAGATGTCCTTGTTGTCCTCCTTTTGTCTTTCAAGGCTTTCAGAAATGGGGGTTCCGGCACATATGGAGGTATCTCCACCATCTTTGCTCTTTTGTGTGGAGGAGATGAGGGTTCCGGGATGGAGGTTGACTTAGGTCTTGGTGGCAATGTCTCCAACTCGATTTCTTCTTCCTTGCCCTTGTTGGCTAACTCTTCGGTCTTCTTCTCATAGACTTCCTCCTTCTCAACTCCTTTTACAAACACGTCAATTCTCTTGGGCTCCTCTTCAAAAATTTCATTATCCGGTGAAGCACCGACCTCTCTACCACTTCTCAAAGCGATAGCACTTGCATTTTGCCTAGGATTGATTTCTGGTTGGGAGGGTAGTTTACCCTTTTCTCGGGCTTCCATCTGGTTCACCATTTGGGCTATTTGGCTCACTTGGGTTTCCAAGTTCTTGATGCTTGCTTTGGCCTCATCTTGGAATTTCTCGCTCTTTTCCGCGCTCATGCCCAACCGGTGAATGGCTTGCAACACCTCATCCTTGGACAGCCTCGAGCCCTCCCCTTGGCCTCGGGGTTTGTCTTGGAGCCTTTGGAATTGTTGTTGATGTGGCCTATATTGTTGTTGAGGATGCCGATATGGTTGAGAGTTTTGGCTTCCTTGAGGGTTTTCATTCCGGAGTTTCGGGTTATCACGATTCCCCAAATTGTATAGCCAGTTTTGGTACCCTTGGTTGCCTTGGTGACCTTGGTAGCCTTAACCACCTTGATACCCTTGGTTGCCTTGGTATCCTTGATTCCCGTGATACCCCATGACACTCACCTCTTCAATGTAGTTCTCCTGCAAAGTGTGGCAAGTGTCCGTAGGATGCGCCAAGTAGCAAATTTCACATGATTTAACATGTGGCGCATTTCCTCCGGGCTTTGTCATCAAAGTTTTCACTATGGATGTGAGGGCCGAGACTTGATCCTCTAGCTTCCCACTATTGGAAAAGTCACTTGCAGGCCTCGGGTTTCTCCTTCTCAAATCGGCCCTTGAGCTAAAGTTTCTCGACTCTTTCGCTAGCTCTTCATACAATTGCATAGCCTCAGAGGAAGTTTTGTTGCCGAGGGTGCCATCACAAGAACTTCTAACCAACCTTTGGTCCTCATCAAGAAGGCCATTATAGAAGTAATACACCAAATCTCCCTCCGAATAACCATGGTAGGGGTAACTTGCAAGAAGCTTCTTGAACCTTTCCCAATAGTCGAAGAGAGACACTTCGTGCCACTGAAGGATGTTGGTTATGTCCTTCTTCATGGTGGCGGACCTCGAGGCCGGGAAGTACTTGGCTAGAAACTTTGTTTTCATATCAAGCTAACTCTTGATGCTCTTGGGTGGTAGGTACTGGAGCCAATCTCTTGCACCATCCCTCAGTGTGAAAGGGAATGCCTTCAATTTATAAAAATCTCCATCCACTCCATGGGGGACCGTACCACCACACAAGAAGAGAAACTTGGTGAGGTGCTTGTTAGCATTCTCCCCTTGCCTACCAAGGAAGACGGGTAGCATGTTGATGAACCCGGTCTTTAGCTCAAAATGCCCATTTGGTCCAACCATGGGGTACTCGATACACATCGGTTGTTGATCGAGGTTGGGAGCCATGACGTCTCTTAACAAGGGTTGCCCCAAGGGGATCTCTCTTTGGGGGAAAAGAGGATGGCGAGGTTCCCCTCTCGGATGCTCATCTTCGTGCTCGATTTGATGTTTCATTGATGAAGATGTATCCGTAAACTGGTCACTAGGAGGGGTGTTATTCACACTTTCCAAAGAAAGCCTCCTAGCCCGTCTCAAATTCACTCCAACTCGGGGTCGTAGTGTAAGGGTTCTTGTGAAGAGGATCGCGTGCGAACCATACACTAAGAACTCAAACAATACGTCTCCAAGCCAAGCGAAAATGGAAAATCAACTAAGAAATCAAAATAAAACCAAACTAACAAATATTTACAAATAGCACATAATCACACATAATATGCCTAAGTACTTAAAAATAAACGCCTCTTCCCCGGCAGCGGCGCTAAAATTTGGGAGGTCGTTGCCGTACCTCTCAAAGTTAATATTTATAAGCCCTAAATGCTTACAATATACAACTAAGTAGATAGCGGCAAGTCGGGGTCATCCACAAAGAAGAGGGATTTTCCTAAGTGTTTAGACACAAAAGGTTGATATTAGGCTAGGAGTAGATATATATACATACATATAAAAGCATGTAAATGGGGGGTTTGGTTGTTTGGTGGTCATAAGTTATGAAAGTAAAAAGACAAGATAACTAGCAAAGTCGAGTAACTAGGCTAATCAACAAACAGAACTAAGAAAAAGGGGTTTAAGACTACAACGATAAAGCCTTGGGGCAATTGATATCCACTTCCAAACCGAATGTAGATCATTGAACCATTCACTCATTCTATCACATTCATTACTTGAATTAACATTAACATACTTATCTAGCAAGAATCACAACACATTATGCACAAGAAGTTCTAAGTTCATGTTCATATATTTTCATGCAAAGGAGCTAAGGAATTTGCCACTTTCCTAACACCCGAACACTTCAATCATAAAAACACTTCCTATTCTCAAACAACCCATGGCATAAATAAAGTGAAACATAGCATCAAGAATACATAAATGCTAAATAATAAAGGCTTCAAGAACGAGTGAAACAATCTATTCACTACTTCAACTACTTGTTGTGAAGATAAATCTTCCATCCTTCTTAGGCAGTAGTTTGCAAGAGTGAATTCGACATCTCTTGTCAAACCTCACCAATGACTCCCTTATTACTAAGAGTATCCCATTGATGGCATTTATCACAGAATCAACAAGCTTAGCAACACTTATAAACACTACACCGTGTCTAAGCATTTAACCACTTCATGCATTTACACAAGATTAGTCAAGAACGATCGACATTCATAGACCTCTCTCATTTGCTACCTAAAACAAACATGACAACGAGTTCGACATCATCACATTCATCTAGCAATTATTAACACACCAACATCATTTAAGAAGCTCTAACTCATGCTCTTGAATTCCACATTAAAAGATGGGAGATTTAGCTACTTTCTCCCAACCCTAACTAGTAATCATACAAGCAATTAATATACTCAAGCTTCCAACAACATCAATGCCATTAACAATTAACATTCAAAGCTCAATAAATGCACAATAGAAAAACACCAAATAGATAGATATAATGGTTCTTACTACATAGAAATGGAAGCTTCAATCCTTTGCTCCCAAGATAAAACTAAGCTAGATAGTCAAAACCCATAACATAGAACAAAGATTTACAAAGAAAAAAGAAGAAATGGAAGAAAATGGTGAAAAACTAGGGTTTTGGAGCCCCCAAGTCGGGCTTAGAGAGTTGGGGAAGAAGAGGGCTAAAAGCTATTTATAGTATAAGAAAAAAGGGAGTAAAATGCAAGTAGCAGGGCAGTATCGCGAGGCCGTCGCAACTCCGTCGCGAGTCGCGACCAGATCAGTACAATTTTGAGCTCTCAGGTCAACATTTCGCGAGTTGCGACACACTCGTCGCGACAAAAAAAAGTCCTGTTTTGTTTTGCTTCCTCCGGGTGAACCGTTGATCCGTTTTGGGAGTTCTTGTTGTCGATTTTATAATACTCGAGAAGAGGAATCCAATGGTACCACTCTTGGAGGCTGATTATTCTCGGAAAATTCTGAAAACTCTGCTTCAAAACATAGATCATTCTTCACCCTTTGCTTTGCTCTCCTTTCTTAACTTTATCTTCTACCACTTTGTGAGTGGCCTTCAATCTTCTACCATCCTTTCGAATGGCCTTAACTAAACCACTCCTAAGTGCTCATGAGAAATCTACAAATTAATCTTACAAAAAGGAATCTAGATGCTCATAAGGACCAAAAGTCCATTAGACTAAACATAGTTTACAAAATGAAGGATTTAGATATAAAAACCGAAATGACTATCTAAACCCCTTATCATGTAAACCTACCTAAATCTAACAATCTTACAACAAAAATGTGACAAAATATGTGTTAAATTCTTTGGAAAATACATGCATTTGAAGCCTTATCAAATCTCCCCACACTTAAACCTTACTCGTCCTCGAGTAAACAAGAACAAGCAACGATCAATGTGTAAACTAGCATATACAAATTTTCCCAAAACATCCAACATCATATTCCTAGACTACCCTAACCCCCAAGACATAAGAATCTTTCACACACTCACATCCCAAAGCCTAAGATAATCTAAACAACCAACAAAGCATAACAAAAGTGAGGTTTACATATAATGCCAAGCTATCTTACTCTACCGAAAAAGCCACCCAATAGACAAATCAAGAGAAGCTTAAAACTGTTCAATTTCTCTCATTTTCTCTCATTTTTCCTAGGAGCCCTAGCTTCACACATTTTTCTTTTTAAATACTTACCCTTACCTTTTTCCACACCATTTTGCCTCTCATTTTTGCATAGGTCGCCCTTTCGGGTTTTCAACCTATCCGGGCCTCCCACTTTTGCCTAAGTTGCCCTCTCGGGTTTTCAACTTAGCGGGAAATTTTTTTTCTTTTTATTTATTTTATTCTTTTTTTCCCAAACAAAACACATCAAAGTGGAGCATATGCACTCTACAATACAATACAATGAGATATATATTCCTCTTTACCTCCCCACACTTGAAACACACATTGTCCTAAATTTGAATAGGACAAGATAAAAAAATAAGGGAGAAAGAAAACAAATACTCACAACTAGGGCCTTGAAGATCCTTCCCGGTGATGGCAATGCTCAGTCCTCAATGAATGTTCTCTCCTCCATGTTCTTGAACACCGCCCAACATGAAACTTTTATCCATCCACTACGAAGCCACAACTATGCAAATCCCGATCAACACTCACAAAAAACAACAACTAGTAGTACTCCTAGATGGTGGTTTTGGTAGTGGTTTTTGGTGGTGGGTTGTGGTGGTATTCTTGTGGTTTTGGGTAAGGGTTTGAGGCCATAGTTGAGGATTTTCTTTTTTTCAAGAAAAGAAAAACACTAACCTAACTTAAAAGCCCGGGTACCTCCCGAGAAGCTCCGTATTTTTAAGGTCGTCGGCACGACCCTAATGTTATCCATATGGTGAAGGTTTGAACCCCTTCACCATAAGCATCCAAAAGTAGAGAGGTGGGGGTACAAAACTTTCAAGAGGAAAGTCTTGTGGAGGTGGAGATTGTTTGAAGGGAGTTGGGTGGTTAGAAGGCTTGGGATTGTCTTTTGGCTCCTCTCTTATCTCCCTCAAAACTTCCAAAAATGGTGGAGTTGGTTCACTAGGTGGGGGAAGGGGTGATGATGCTAATGAATGTAGCATAATCACTTCTTCCTCCATTTTTTTCATCCTCAACAACCAACTCCTCATCCTCTTCAAACTCAAACACATTTCCCATGGTGACCTCACTCACCGAATCCTCGAGTTCGATTTGGGATGGTATATTTTTGGAATCACGAGCTTCCATCTGGGCCAACACTTCTAATATACTCCTCGCATACCTCTCAATAGGCTCAACACTAGAGGAGAGCCGAGTGTCCGGCTCCTCACTAGTAAAGTTGTTCAAGTTTGCCATTGTATTCATGACTTCCTCATGTGTCAAACTTGAACTTCCTTGTTGGGCTTGGTTTTGGGGTATGGTATAAGGTGGTGATGGCCAACTATTTTTCTCGAAATGTTGATTTTCTGGCTCATTCAAATACCATGAATCCAGATTACCACTCCATTCCGGATTGTAAGAATTGTGGTTTGGATACCATTCCCGAGCTTCATGCCCTTGAAAACCAACATCTCCTACATCTTGGTAGAACTCTTCATAATACCATTGGTTTGGAAACCAAGGGTTCCTTCCTGCTCATAGTGCTCTTCCCACAACAAATAGCCAGACTCGGTAGGATGGTCGGAATGACACATCCTACAAAACCTTGCTTGTTGAGCCTCTCTTCTCGTCATAAGTTTCCCCAAGATGAGACACTCTATTTTTTTTCCCAAAAGTCCGAAATCATATCGCAAGGATTCTCGATAAAAATTCACCAAGAACTCAAGCAATACCTACTCTGAACAAAAAAAACCACCAAGGAGTGGAAAATAAAAACAACTAGCTAATATGCAACCAAATATACCTAAACACTTAAGAATAAACGCCTCATCCCCGGCAGCAGCGCCAAAATTTGGGAGGTCATCGCCGTACCTCTCAAAGTTAATACTTTTAAGACCTAAATGCTTCCTATCTACAATTAAGTAGATAATGGCAAGTCGGGGTCGTCCACGAGAAGAGGGATCTTTTCAAGTGTTTTAAACATATATAGGAGAAAACATACTAAGCATTTACATACATAGATACATATAAAAGCATGTAAACAAGGGGGGGGGGGTTGGTTGGTTTGATCCTAAGTTAACAAATTAAAGTACAACAACTAGCAAAGGAAGAGAACGATGCTAATCATGCAATACAATTAAAGATATGATGAAAATAACAATTTACAGAACCTTGGGCGCAATTGACTTCCACTTTCAAACCTCTTATCCATCATTGAACATGCAACTTATTTACTACTTTCACCACTTGTTGTGAAGACTAAACTTCTATCCTTCTTAGATAGTAGTTTGCAAGAGTGAATTCGACATCTCTTGTCAAACCTCACCAATGAATCCCATAGTCGAAACACGACTCAAGGTATCCCATTGATGGCATTTAGCACGAAGAATCAACAAGCTCGGCAACACTTATAAACACTACACCGTGTCTAAGCATTTAACCGATTTATGCATTTACACAAGATTGGTCAAGAACGATCAACATTCATAGACTTCTCTCATTTGCTACAAGCGACAAACATGACAAAGAGTTCAAAATTATCATATTCACCTAGAAATCATCAATCCATCAATACAATCAAAATCTCTAAATCATACTCATATATTCCTAACAAGAAAAGGGGGGAAATCAACCCACTTCCCCTAAACCTAGCAAGCAATTCATACAAGTATTTCATATACTCAAGTTTTCAACAACATTAATGATATCAACAAACATATTCAATGCTCCATAAATGCACAATAGTAAAAGCAATAACTAAGCTACAAAATGTTCTTAAGACATGGGCTTGGAAGCCTTAGTCAATTGCTCCCAAGAGATAGATTAGCTACAAGAGTTCATGCTAATCAATGCTAAACAACTAATCATAAAAACAAGAGAATTCAAGGATGAAAAATGGAAGAAAAAGGGTTTGAAACAGTACTGAAATCGCATCAGAAGAAAAGTATGAATGAGAGGAAAGAGAGTGGTGTTTATAGTACAAAGAAGATAAGGTGAAATTCTGGCCACCCGTCGGTCGCGACTCGCGATGGCTCGTCGCGACTCGCGACGGTCTCGCGACGAGGCCATCGCGACTTGCGACGGGTGCTAGAATTTTGCATTGTGTCTTTTTCTTCTTCTTGTGGCATGCAGTCATCTTCATAGTCATTCCTCTCAATCTTCAAGTCTTCAATGGCTCCAAAAATGGTCTTCAATGGCCTCTGGTCTTCATGTCTTCGAAGCAAGTCTTCAAAAGTCTTCGAAAGTGTAGTCTTCAATGGCCTCCGGTCTTCATTGCCTCCGTGTTCTTCCCTTGTCACACAAAATGCACTTAGAAGAGGTAAAAGAGCGTAAAGTTGCTCTTACCCCTCCTAAGAGAATTTCAAGGTAAAACACAAGCTCTCGATAATAAAAGAGTACAAAAGTGACCCTAAATAGTACTAAATTATGCATATAAAATGGACACATCAAGCCTCCCCACACTTGAACCTTACTCGCCCTCGAGTAAGACAAGATCCAAGCATACGAAGGAAATGATATATCCACATCCTAACAACTAATCCCCCAAATTAATACCTCACAAAACTCTCAATATCACACATCCCAATGTTAAAGTCAAATGAGAAGTTTCCCACAACCCCTATTCATAAATCTACCCAAATCATATCATCCCATCAATTCATTGATTTCCCTAAGACATCTCCAAATCCCAAATTGATAATCCCAAATCCAATGATAAAAGATGAAGCCAAAAGTATGTATAAAGTTCAAAACACATGCTCCACTTTACATCAATACATCAACCTAAAAACGAAGCATATTAATGATCAAGAATTTCATAACTTACTCCGTCTTTTCCCGCTAAATTTTCCATTCCCAAAAGGTCCTCAGATGTGAAGCTACCCGATCCATCCGTGTGGTCACCACAACCTTATGACTCCATCACCGGCAAATGAGTAAACACTTAATGTTTTTTTTCCAATTTCTCTCGCTTTCTCTCATTTTGCCTAGGAGCCCTTTCAAGTTTTCATCCTAGCCACACATCATGTTTCTCTGGCTCACATCTCACCTTTTTCCGTACATTTAGCCTCTCATTTTTTCCTAGGCCGCCCTTTTGGGTTTTCGACCTATTTGGGCCCCAAATATTGCCTAAGTTGCCCTCTCGGGTTTTCAACTTAGCGGGATTCTTTTTTTTTCTTCTTTTTCTTTTTCTCTTTTTTTCCAATTATTTTTCACGTGTCTCTAATCCAAAAAGTAGAAAATTGCTTTCCAAATGTGATGGTTAAGAAAAGTATCAAAACCAACATTATCCAAGTATATCAAAAGCAAAACATCCCAAAAAAAGGGAGAAAAATATCCAAAATAAAACAAAAGAGTTGTGCAAAAGTGTCTCCAACCCTAATCACCTAACAATAGTAGATACCCCTCCCCATACTTAGAACACTACATTGCCCTCAATGTAGACTAGGAAAAAACCGTACAAAGCAAAGTATGGAAAGGGTAAAAATGTGGTGCTCACACAATCAATGCTGTGATGAGGGCGGGCCACGGCCGAAGTATCGCTGCTGGTACTGTGCTAGCCACTCTGTGCTCCTCTGCCTCCTCGCTCTCCACCTCTCTGCTCTTGGATCGGGGCCTGATGCACCACCCGATTGGGACTGCAACTCATGGATGCGAGCTGACAAGTGGTTATTCTCCTCATCCATATCAATCAAAGCCTGGGAGACAAAGGCATTGTGCTCCAGAATCATGCTGTCCTCCTGCCGGTGGAAACCATCATGCATGGTCTGCATCATCCGCTCATAGAAGTTCGGTGGAGGCTGGAAGTAGGGAGGTGGAGCATCATCCTCCTGCATGGGATCCGTCTGTGGTGGATGCTGTGTAGAGTAGTGATGCTGATGCTGCTTCGAGGAAGGTAGGGTGCTATCGTCGCACTGGACAGGGGCTGGCCCAAGGTTGCGGAGCTTGTGCTGGAACTCAACTGTACATAAGGAGTCTGGGGAAATCGCCAAATCTCCCAGAGGTGTGTCGAACTCCAGGTTCGTCTTGCTCTGTTGAGGAAGTGCCATGAATGTGACCTTCCTCGCACCGTATAACCAATAAAAGAGCCCCGTGGTCCGTGTTACACTGAGCATCTCAAATAGAACTAGCCACTCAACGGTGATCAGATAAGACGTCTGCTTCCCTAAACGTGGAAAGTCGGCCGGAGGGACTAATCCCAAGTACTCTGCTAGAATGCCTATCATCCCTCCGACCATGATCGTCCCCTTGGCCTTTCCTGCCACTCCCACAATCCTCTTCATCCACAGCTCTACCAACAGCCCATATCCTGGCCCCTCAAGTGCCACAGGAAGTGAATGTCATTGTCTGGCACATTTGTCGGCTCCGTGTAGCAAAGGACTGTGCCAGCTAAGAGTCGGTGCACATAGCGGAGTGCGGGGTGGATGATGGCGCTACTCTTGTCATGGGAGTTCTTCGGCCTCATATTGATGACATTCCAAAACTGCATGTCATCCTCAATTGACCGCTCTTGGGCCTGTGGGTCCAGTCTATTCCGTATCTCGGTGGTGTCAAAACCAAAGGCCTCCTCAATCTGTGAGATGGTCAGTTTCCAAGATAGGTCATCTAGGTGAAAGGCAATGTACCTCTCACAGGGTTGATCACCCCTCATATTGTTCATACGGACTATGGACAAGAACTCCAACGTGTACCTCCGGTAAGAAGGCGCGCTCTTACTCATAAATCTTTCCATTCCCCCTTTGGCGAGGAGGCATCTCACAGGCAGCGTGAGACCGAGGACATCCAATGTAGGCACATCAACAAAACTGGTCTCTTTAAGCCGGCGCTTCTCTAGGGCCTCCCATCTCTCCGCATAGGACCCGGTGATCTAGGTCAAACCCATGTACCTATCCGTAGGGGAAGGTATAGGGCCCGATTCTGGAGTTGGGGAAGGAGATAGAAGTGGAGCGGTAGTGCGCTCGTCTCGCGGGGGAGCCCTAGATCTCTTCTTAGGGGCCATATCTATCAATCACAGCAAACAAGTCAAACGCAAAGGGATATATGTATATGCAATATGGAAAATCTATAACCAATCTTAAACTAGTTCATCATCACAGGCCAAATCAAAATCAACTCAACTAGTTCAAGTCTCACTCGCAATTGCATATACAATCTACATTATGTCCAACAAGCCCATATCATCAAATCCATGAAGTTCTCACATAGTTGAAATGAATATGCTATATTTCAAAATCACAGTTATGCATCAACTAGTTTAGCCATCATTAGTGCATTCACAATGTCAACATTTACGTCCATGGCCAAACTACTCTAAACAATATAACCTTGCAAAGCACAATAACACTTTATCCCAATAACAACTATGTTTAATCAAGGGCTAACATGCCTCAAATTCAGTATAAGTCACCATCTACTATCAGCTAAAGTAACACGAATGCACACATTCCAAAACCAAGCAGACATAATACAGTCAAAATCGCCCTGGAAAATATACAGTCTACACCGCACTAGAAAATATACAGTCTACACCGCAATTGCAAAATATGCACACAATACCCATCAAATAAAACTCTAAGCACAACATATTCACCACAATCAACTAAGATCCAATGATTTAATTTCCTAAGGCATAACACACAATCTACACAATATCCAATAAGTAGAATATACATTCATAATCACAATCAAGGATCAATAAAGTGAAGAAGTGTACCACTATGACGCTTAGGACGAAGAAAAATAGAAGCCCACTATCAATTTGGATTCGAATTGCCCAAAGCTACAAAACCCCCAAATGCTAGGGTTTGTGTTCTTCAAAATGGAAAGGGCAATTTTGTGGGTGGAGATTGGGAAGGAATGAAGTGAGTATTGGCGGCGGCAGCGAGCGGTACGGCGGCGGTGAGGGTGATGGCGGCAAGGGTAGAGGGAAGGGCGGATGGGAAAAGGAAAGAAATTTTAAAAGATTTGGGAAGAAAAATAGATTCAGCCTGCTATTTAAATCTGACGTACACGACCATCGCGAGGTCATCGCGACTCATGGAAAGTGGGATCCGAGGGCTAATTTTTTTTTCAAAAATTTTGAGCCCGTCGCGACTCGCAACGTGTTCATCGCGACTCGCGACGTTTTCTTCGCGACTCGCGACGAGGCCTCGCGATGTCATCACTACTCGCGATGTGTTAGTCGCGACTCGCGATGAGGCCTCACGATGTCATCGCGACACGTGGAAAGTTGGATTTGAGGGTCCAAGTTTTGACAAAAAATTTCTGAGCCCTTCGCGACTCGCGATGGTATGGTCGCGACTCATGACGGTATGGTCGCGACTCGCGACGGGCCACTTACCTGGTACTTAGAAAATTTTTCTGCTTCCTTCTCTTGTCCAAGTCCTTCCTTCTTGAATCCAAGTATTTCCCCCTTCCAAAGTCCAATGCCTTGGCTTCAAAATTGTTACAAAATCATGGGAAAAAAAACAACCTGTGAAAAGCATAAAGCAAAGCAATGAAGCTTAAGGATAAAAGATCAAAACTAAACAACATTAACAGAAAGTCATGAATGACGATCCGGATGATCAAAACCAAGTTTATTTAACATTGTCGGCATGACTCACTTGCCTCCTTGGAGCTTACTCACAAACCGGATCGAGCAGATCAATGTCCTCTCCTTTTTCAGGTACAAAAGTCTCGTGGTAAGGTTTCAAACGTTGTCCATTAACCTTGAAGGTATTGGACTTAGCTCGATCTAGAATCTCCACCGCACCATGCGGGAATACCTTAACCACCTCAAAAGGACCGATCCATCGGGACCTTAACTTACCTGGGAATAGGCGAAGGCAAGATTGAAATAGGAAGACCCTTTGACCAACGTCAAAGTCCTTCTTGATGATCATCTTGTTATGCCACGCCTTTGTCTTCTCTTTATAGATCTCGCCGTTCTCATAGGACTCCCTCCGGATCTCATCTAGTTCATCCAATTGTAACTTCCTATGCAAGCCGGCCTTATCTACATCGAGATTAAATTATTTGACCACCCAGTAAGCCTTGTGCTGAATTTCCACCAGTAGATGACAAGGCTTACCAAACACTAACCGGTATGGGGACATACCGATTGGTGTCTTGTACGCCATCCTATAAGCCCACAAGGCATCATTCAACCAAGAACTCCAATCCTTCTGGTTAGGGTTAACCATTTTTTGAAGGATGGACTTGATTTCCCGATTGGAAACTTCGGCTTGCCCATTGGTTTGTGGGTGATATGTGGTGGATGTCTTGTGAGTGATGCCATACTTATTCAAGAGTGCCGCTATGGTCTGATTGCAAAAATGGGTGCCACGGTCACTAATCAAGGCTAGGGTACCCCAAACCTAGAAAAGATGCTATCTTTCAAGAATTCTGCAACCACTTTAGAATCGTCAGTCCTAGTGGGTTTTGCTGCAACCACAAGATTTGCAAAAGGTGTATGCATGCTTATTCAACGTAGGCCAATAAAACCCCCTCTCTAAAACTATCATAGCGGTCCTCTTTGCTCCAAAATAACCGCCACATGCATGAGAATGACAAAATTCAAGAATTGAGTGTATTTCACTATCAGGGACACATCTCCTAACAATTTGATCCGCACAATGTCTTCACAAAAAGGAATCATCCCACACATAATACTTAGCATCACTCTTTACTTTATCCTTTTGGGCCTTAGAAAATTGAGGAGGGAATTTACCGGCAACAAGAAAATTTACAATGTCGGCATACCACGGTTGGAGATCCCTAATGGTGAACAATTGTTCATCAGGGAATTTTATTCTTGCTCCTTGGTGAGCTTACTCGAAATGATAACCGGAAGCATCTCTCCTTCCCCAAGAAATGCATACTTGAGGTCATTTGGCAAAGGTTTAAGGTCAAGCACCGGGGCTTTCACAAGTGAGGGGAGGAATTCCGGTTCCTCAGGTTCCTCTAAGAGTAGAGGAGGAGGTTTTGAGACACTCAGTCTCATTTCTTCAAGCAGGTTCAAATCCTCAAAGCTTTCCTTCAAGTTAGTGCTCATAGAGTATACATTGTGGGCATCATTAAAATCACATTGCAAAGCAACTAACAAAGAATCTTCACCACTTAGTTCAAAAACATCTTGCACAACTTCTTCAACAACATCTAGGGCATGGAAAGCATGTTTTTCACTAGGATAGTTCACAGAGTCATTTATGTTAAACTCTACTTTTATTCCATCAAACTCCATGATGAGGGTACCTTTATGTACATCAATCATTGTCCTAGATGTTTTCAAAAATGGCCTCCCCAACAAAATCGGGGTGGCATGTTTATCATGCTCCATGTCAAGGACATAAAAATCCGTGGGGAAAACTAAGGAATCCACCTTAACCAACACATCATCGACAATACCCTTAGGGTATGCACTAGAACGATCGGCCAATTGGATTACCACCCCGGTTTTGTGCAATGTACCCAAGTTGAGATTTTCATACAGAGAGTAAGGAATCACATTTATTGATTCACCTAAATCAAGCATAGCTTTTTCAAAATGCGTATTTCCTATTATGCACGGGATCGTGAACATGCCGGGATCACTACATTTAGGAGGTAGCTCTTTTTGACACAAGGAGGAAACATGCTCACTTTTCCATTTTTCAACTTATTCTTGGCCCTTTGTTTTCTATTCACAACACACAATTTCTTAAGAAATTTAGAATATCTAGGAATTTGTTCAATGGCATTCAAGAGTGGAATGTTTACCTCACATCTACGAAAGACTTCGTAGATGTCCTTATTGTCCTCCTTCCTCCTTTTGTCTTTCAAGGCTTCCGAAACGGGGGGTCCGGCACATATGGAGGTATCTCCACCATCTTTGCTCTTTTTTGTGGAGGAAATGAGGGTTCCGGGATGGAGGTTGACTTCGGTCTTGGTGGCAATGTCTCCAACTCGATTTCTTCTTCCTTGCCCTTGTTGGCTAACTCTTCGGTCTTCTTCTCATAGACTTCCTCCTTCTCAACTCCTTTTACAAACACCTCAATTCTCTTGGGCTCCTCTTCAACAATTTTATTATCGGGTGAAGCATCGACCTCTCTACCACTTCTCAAAGCGATAGCACTTGCATTTTGCCTAGGATTGATTTCCGGTTGGGAGGGTAGTTTACCCTTTTCCCGGGCTTCCATCCGGTTCACCATTTGGGCTATTTGGCTCACTTGGGTTTCCAAGTTCTTGATGCTTTCTTTGGCCTCATCTTGGAATTTCTTGCTCTTTTCCGCGCTCATGCCCAACCGGTGAATGACTTGCAATACCTCATCTTTGGACAGCCCCGAGCCCTCCCCTTGGCCTCGGGGTTTATCTTAGAGCCTTTGGAATCGTTGTTGATGTGGCCTATATTTTTGTTGAGGATGGCGGTATGGTTGAGAGTTTTGGCTTCCTTGAGGGTTTCCATTCCAGAGGTTCGGGTTATCACGATTCCCCAAATTGTATGGCCAGTTTTGGTACCCTTGGTAGCCTTGGTTACCATGGTAGCCTTGACCACCTTGATACCCTTGGTTGCCTTGGTATCCTTGATTCCTGTGATACCCCATGACACTCACCTCTTCAACGTAGTCCTCTTGCAACGTGGGGCAAGTGTGAGTAGGATGCGCCAAGTAGCGAATTTCACATGATTTAACATGTGGCGCATTTCCTCCGGGCTTTATCATCAAAGTTTTCACCATGGATGTGAGGGCCGAGACTTGATCCTCTAGCTTCCCACTATTGGAAAAGTCACTCGCGGGCCTCGGGTTTCTCCTTCTCAAATCGGCCCTTGAGCTAAAGTTTCTCGACTCTTCCGCTAGCTCTTCATACAATTGCATAGCCTCAGAGGAAGTTTTGTTGCCGAGGGTGCCACCACAAGAACTTCTAACCAACCTTTGGTCCTCATCAAGAAGGCCTTTATAGAAGTAATACACCAAATCTCCCTCCGAATAACCATGGTAGGGGCAACTTGCAAGAAGCTTCTTGAACCTCTCCCAATAGTCGAAGAGAGACTCTTCATGCCACTGAAGGATGTTGGGTATGTCCTTCATCAAGGCGGAGGACCTCGAGGCCAGGAAGTACTTGGCTTGAAACTTTGTTTTCGTATCAAGCTAACTCTTGATGCTCTTGGGCGGTAGGTAGTGCAGTCAATCTCTTGCACAATCCCTCAGTGTGAAAAGGAATGCCTTCAATTTATAAAAATCTTCATCCACTCCATGGGGGACCGTACCACCACACAATAAGTGAAACTCGGTGAGGTGCTTGTTAGCATTCTCCCCTTGCCGACCAAGGAAGACAGGTAGCATGTTGATGAACCCAGTCTTTAGCTCAAAATGCCCATTTGGTCCAACCACGGGGTACTCGATACACATCGGTTGTCGATCGTGGTTGGGAGCCATGCCGTCTCTCAACAAGGGTTGCCCCAAGAGGATCTCTCTTTGGGGGAAAGGAGGATGGCGAGGTTCCCCTCTCGGATGCTCATCTTTGTGCTCGATTTGATGTTCCCTTGATGAAGATGTATCCGTAAAATGGTCACTAGGAGGGGTGTTATTCACACTTTCCAAAGAAAGCCTCCTAGCCCATCTCAAATTCAACTCCAACTCGGGGTCGTAGTGTAAGGGTTCTTGTGAAGAGGATCGCGTGCGAACCATACACCAAGAACTTGAACAATACGTCTCCAAGCCAAGCGAAAATGGAAAATCAACTAAGAAATCAAAATAAAACCAAACTAACAAATATTTACAAATAGCACATAATCACACATAATATGCCTAAACACTTAAAAATAAACGCCTCTTCCTCGGCAGCGGCGCCAAAATTTGGGAGGTCGTCGCCGTACCTCTCAAAGTTAATATTTATAAGCCCTAAATGCTTACTATCTACAACTAAGTAGATAGCGGCAAGTCGGGGTCATCCACAAAGAAGAGGGATTTTCCTAAGTGTTTAGACACAAAAGGTTGATATTAGGCTAGGAGTAGATATATATACATACATATAAAAGCATGTAAATGGGGGGTTTGGTTGTTTGGTGGTCCTAAGTTACGAAAGTAAAGACAAGATAACTAGCAAAGTCGAGTAACTAGGCTAATCATCAAACAAAACTAAGAAAAAGGGGTTTAAGACTACAAAGATAAAGCCTTGGGGCAATTGATATCCACTTCCAAACCTAATGTAGATCATTGAACCATTCACTCATTCTATCACATTCGTTACTTGAATTAACATTAGCATACTTATCTAGCAAGAATCACAACACATTATGCACAAGAAGTTCTAAGTTCATGTTCATATATTTTCATGCAAAGGAGCTAAGGAATTTGCCACTTTCCTAACACCCGAACACTTCAATCATAAAAACACTTCCTATTCTCAAACAACCCATGGCATAAATAAAGTGAAACATAGCATCAAGAATACATAAATGCTAAATAATAAAGGCTTCAAGAACGAGTAAAACAATCTATTCACTACTTCAACTACTTGTTGTGAAGATAAATCTTCCATCCTTCTTAGGCAGTAGTTTGCAAGAGTGAATTCGACATCTCTTGTCAAACCTCACCAATGACTCCCTTATTACTAAGAGTATCCCATTGATGGAATTTAGCCCGAAGAATCAACAAGCTTAGCAACACTTATAAACACTACACCGTGTCTAAGCATTTAACCACTTCATGCATTTACACAAGATTAGTCAAGAACGATCGACATTCATAGACCTATCTCATTTTCTACCTAAAACAAACATGACAACGAGTTCGACATCATCACATTCATCTAGCAATTATTAACACACCAACATCATTTAAGAAACACTAACTCATGCTCTTGAATTCCACATTAAAAGATGGGAGAATTAGCTACTTTCTCCCAACCCTAACTAGTAATCATACAAGCAATTAATATACTCAATCTTCCAACAACATCAATGCCATTAACAATTAACATTCAAAGCTCAATAAATGTACAATAGCAAAAGCACCAAATAGATAGATATAATGGTTCTTACTACATAGAAATGGAAGCTTCAATCCTTTGCTCCTAAGATAAAACTAAGCTAGTTAATCAAAACCCATAACATAGAACAAAGATCTACAAAGAAAGAAGAAGAAATGGAAGAAAATGGTGAAAAACTAGGGTTTTGGAGCCCCCAAGTCGGGCTTAGAGACTTGGGGAAGAAGGGGTTAAAAGCTATTTATAGTACAAGAAAAAAGGAGTAAAACGCAAATTGCAGGGCAGTATCGCGAGGCCGTCACAACTCCGTCGCGAGTCGCGACCAGATCAGTACAATTTTGAGCTCTCAGGTCAACATTTCGCGAGTCGCGACACACTCGTCGCAATGAAAAAAAGTCCCATTTTGTTTTTCTTCCTCCGGGTTAACCGTTGATCTATTTTGGGAGTTCTTGTAGTCGATTTTATAATACTTGAGAAGAGGAATCCAATGGTACCACTCTTGGAGGCTGATTATTCTCAAAAAATTCTGAAAACTCTGCTTCAAAACATAGATCATTCTTCACCCTTTGCTTTGCTCTCCTTTCTTCACTTTATCTTCTTCCACTTTGTGAGTGCCCTTCAATTTTCTACCATCCTTTCGAATGGCCTTCTCTTAATCACTCCTAAGTGCTCATGAGCAATCTACAAATTAATCTTACAAAAAGGAATCTAGATGCTCATAAGGACCAAAAGTTCATTAGACTAAACATAGTTTACAAAATGAAGGATTTGGATATAAAAATTGAAAATGACTATCTAAACCCCTTATCATGTAAACCTACCTAAATATAACAATCTTACAACAAAAATGTGACAAAATATGTGTTAAATGCTTTGGAAAATACATGCATTTGAAGCCTTATCAGAAAGCATACACTAAGCTCTGCTATCCAGAAGAAGAGAATGGTCTAGGCTTTAAGAATTTGCATACAATGACTAAAGTCTTTTCCATAAAGTTATGGTGGAAACTCCAGATGGGCAACTCCCTTTGGACAAAATTCATTTGGTCTATGCCTGATCACCATAACACAACATGAACATGGAAGAAATTAAAAGAAATTAGTGACATTTCCTTGGCTAACACAAAAATAATCTTAGGGAAAGGTCAAATTTGTTTTTGGGAAGCAAATTGGAAAAACTTAGGTCCTTTTTCTTATCCTTGGGAATTTGACTTAGATCTCCCCTTTCCAGACATTTCAGTGTCTGATTTCTTGAAGGAATAAACATCCATCATTCAAACTTGAAGCTCAGGTCTCCCCCAATCCGTGATCCAAATTCTGAGTCAAATATACTTTCTGAATCCAAACTATGATGATATAGTGGTATGGAAACCTAATTCAAATGGAGAATTCAGTCAACTTATGAAACCATAAGACAAAACAAAAAGAGAAAGTTCATTCATTTAGACATCTCTGGTCATCAACATTCCACAAAGATTAACCTTTTTAGTTGGAGATTGCTAAATAAATTGATTGTACTTCCAGATGTTCTGGAAGATTTTTTTTTGTCTCCCATCAATCTACTGCTTCTGTAAACAAGACTCAGAATCAATACATCACATGTTTAACTCTTGTTACATAATCAAACAAATTTGGAGCATAGTTAACAAAGTTCTTAACATTTCTATAGTTCAGACTGAATTTCTTTAGGATAAGTTTTTCCAATACTAGAATAAACCTTCCAAAAACAAAGAAATAAGTCAAATAAGTTTTTTAATCAGAACTATACCAAATATTGTTACTTGGAATATCTGGAAAGCGAGAAACATATACATATTTGAGGAGATTAAGCCTTCCAGTGATTATATCTTTAGATGTATTTTGCTACTAATCAAGATATTATTCTATGTGTGAGATTACCTTGTATTCGGGACCCATCCTCTGCTCTAGGCCATAGATTATTAGTACACATGTTGAGATTACAAAAGCTAAGCAAAAAAGTATCTTGGACAAGATCACAACATTTCAAGCTCAACACTCATGGATCAACATTACAATCTAGAGCATCAGGGGCTGGATGTATTATTCGAGACAATCAAGGCCACAGTTATTGCAGCTATGAAGACTCTCGCATCTTCCAACTCTTTGCAAATAGAAACAAAATCCATGCTCTATGGATTTCGACTATACATTCAACACAAGATACATAGAATTCAGATTTAAAGTGATTCAGAGCTTCTAGTCGATGCCATCAAAAGGGGTTATAAATCCCCCATGGATGATATTACAGGAACATATCTGGATACTTGGTAAATCAAATGGATTACACAATCACACATGTCTACAGGGAACCAAATTAAGTTGCAGACTCCTTAGCTAAATCGGTGTGCTTAAATCTGGTAAATAACACTTTTGTTTTTACAGGATTACCAAGCAGTATTCAAAGCAAGATAATTCTTGATGCACTGTTTTCCCCCTATGTTTGATAGATGTTCCACGTTGTAATTTAGATTGATTGAACACTGTCTCATTGTAACACTTGTTTATTCTTTGATTGCTTTGGAAGTAGCTATGATTCTTCAGGTTAGTTTTATAGGTTATATGTATAGTTTGGAATCATAGCTACTACTTATCGTTGAGGTAAGATTTTACATCCTCCTCTTTCTTTGTACTTTTATTTTTATTCAATAAACAGGTAGGGGTCTGCCAAACCCCCGACCATCACATGTGGTATTCTCATAAAAAAAGAGTCTCAAAAATCAAGTGTTAAAACATTTGTACAAATGCTCCCAATGAATAAGCTAAGCCACCCTAATTAAACCACAACAAATTTGGGTTTAGACACATAAATTCTATGAAATAAATGAAGGAAGAAAGGAAAATGTGTTGAGAGTATGTTTAGATCCGCCTCCTCCCTCTTGTCCAATGGATAGGGTTTCTTCATATAATGGGAGGAGAGAGAAGTCTTTTACCCGCTGGTCAAAACTGTAGCCAACTTGCTTACACGGACTGTACCAAGGGTTTTGGTACGCACCCGTGTAAAATTACACGGTACGTTCTCTGGGATTCTGCTGTGGGCAAACTAAGCAGCACATATCATGTACAATTACATGGTGCATTTCTTGGGACACGTCTTCCAGAAAACTGATTTACACGGATCGTGCAAAATTGCACGATATGTTCCTTGGGACCTGAATTTGGACAAAATGATCGGCACAGTTCATGTTGGTTTGTACGGTCCGTGCCTGATGAACAGTCTGTGCCTGATGTTTGAAAACTTGCTCTTTTTGCTTCTTTCTTCTCCTGATCACTTCTATCTTCAATCATTCCATCGAATGGCTTTCAATTCTTCTACCAACCTTTTGATTGTCCATTTATCTAATACCATTCTTACGAATGACCTTCTCCAATGATGATTTTCATCTAAATTCACAAAACTACCAAAAGACCAACTCATGGAGGAAAATCTATTATGTTACAAATGCTTCACATAAAAGATGAATTAACACAAATAGCCAAACAAAGTAGTTTTAACCCCCTATTTTTCATAACACTCATAAACCTAACTAACCACCAACAAAAAACATACAAAGGTGGTGCTAATTGTGCTAAGAAAACATGTAATTACCATCTCATCCATTAGGATGTACAACTAATTTTTATTATTGCCATGATTTAGCGCTAGGTTCGGGAATTAACTCGGGGCGATTCCATCGTTTTGTTAGTTTTGTTAAAGGTCATGCAAAGTCGTGTTTAGGAGTGAAAACTATGTATGATTCTTGGTTCTTTTGTTAGATAAGGCTTGAATGCATTGATGATTTAATCTATATGCGATAGGTGTCTTATGGGCAATCGTGTTAGTAATATTTTATCACTTTGGGGTTATAGTTTAATCCCAACAGTCATATCCTGTGTTCGTAGCAAACTAGGTGGACAATTCCTCTAGGGGGTAATATATGAGGTGCTAATGTTAAGTGGCACATGATGGGCTTAGAATAAGTATTCACGGTGCGTCTCAGTGAGCCATGCTACTACCGAGTTTAATTTACTACACGTTGTCAGGTTTATTAACTTCTGGAGTGAGAGCTAGTGGTGGAATTGTATAGCGCACCGCACTAGTACAATTTTGGCCATTAACGGTGGAGTTGCGTGGTGTCTTTGAATTTCTTGCTTGGAACCGCTATCCTTCTATGTTCATATACCGGAACTTTGGATCAAGAGGATGTTTAATCGTTGCATGACTATGGAATTACATTGGACGACGGTTTGACTTTAACCGCCATCTACTCATGTAAAATTTTTGACATTAGAAATTAAACGACCGTATATTGTTAAGAAACACGGGGGTTAAATTAACATATAGACCTAATGCACATTTATGAAATCGGATATTCTATCAGACTCAGGTCGCAGACCTAGAACCAAGGGCGAAACTAGTGGTACGCGAGGTAGGGCTCCAGCCCTACCTGAATCGCCGACCGTAGGTAATAGTGGTAGAAGAAGGCCGCTTCCGGCGAGACGCGCGTCTTCCAGTGAGCTTCCGCATTTTCCGGCGAGATTGCTCGGAGATTTTTTTATTTTGCAAATGAACCGCTAAAACGACGTCGTTTTCACGTTAGTGAAACGACGTCGTTTCATTTGTTGTAAGGGAAAAAACAAAAATGAAAAATCACGCGTCCGCCTTTCTCTTTTCTCCAATTACGGGAAGAGAGGCAGCCAAATCTCAGCTCTTTCCAGGCTCCAGCCACGCCTCCGCCTCCTAACGCCAGATGCCGTCGCATCCCGCCGCAACCGACGCCGATGCCACGGTCCACCACTGTCCAGCCCTCCATTGTTCAGCCTCTCCTAACAAAATTTTCTGGTTCCGCTACCGCCTAGAACCCATGTCAAAAAGTTTGAAAAATGGGTTACGAGCACATAAAGACCTAGCGTGCAGTTATGAAAATGATTTTGAAGGGGTGCATTTCATTTTTCCATGTGAAATTTGTAACAAATCCTTTCAATCAGCATTACCATTCATTATTACACACACACAACTTTATGTGGCTCTAGAAGATGCTTTCAAACTTGCATAAGGATTAATCAACTTGCAGAAGGATATACATATAGTGCATAACTACTCTAATAAGCACCCTTGTTCAGAATGGGAGGATAATAATTCTTAAAATCACACCCGTTTCAGTTGCGTCTTAAAAAGTTTTTTTCCATTTCAACTGCCTGAAACCTCCCTTCAAATGATTAACCAACCAAATCTAAAATTTTGCAAGCTTTAAGTTGAGAACAAAAGGATAAACACCAGCACTGTCAATTTCAAGTTGTGAATTGTCCATTACTGTCATCAATCACTAGATTAGGCACTTGAAAATAGTAAGAAAATAGGTAGTATTGGTTCCAAATTTTCAATCATTGATAATGGTGTTTATGAGAATAAGTATAAAGTTGATGGTAATAATGAGTATAGGGCTGGTGTTTCTCACAATCTAAACAGGTATGGAATTGCTCTTTTTTTTCTTCTTCTTCTTTTTTTGGTCCGCAAATCATCTGGTTGCATGATACGACATAGAAGACCAGTCATAGAAAACGCGTCTACAACACAAGTAGAATCCAGTCGCTAATTCAAGATGACAATAACAGGAGTACAATTCTAAACAAACATGGTCAATTGACATCCAAAGTAGCACACACACATTAGTACGCAGCCTGCTCTAATACTACCCCGGTATTTCAATAACGATCAAAAGAGGATGCACGGCCTCCCCTCCTTGGCCGATCATACGGGCCTGCCCCATCCCTGTAGTTTCTTCCTCCTTCATAACGAGCTGCCGGCCCTCCAACTCCATACCTGTCACTACTACCTCTTGGGCCGCCTTCATACCTATCATAGCCTCCTCTGTCTTTCCCGTACCCATTTGGAGGTTACCTGTCAGAACCCACCTACAAATCGATCTCCAGGGGGAGGATACCTGTCGGGAACATATCGGCCTCGGCTTGCATAACGATCATCTCTGCTGTCAAAACGGTCCCTGTCTCCATTACGTCCTCTATCGTACCTACTATCATCCATGTAGCCGCCACGGTCGCCCATATAGCGATCCCCGCGACCACCGCCAATCCCACCAAACCGAGAACGAGGTGATATGGGTCGAGCACCACAAGGAATTGCTCATAATCATACTAGGAAACTAGTGCAGAATAAAGTTATTCATTTCAATAAAATTTTATGCAAAAATCATAAAGATAAAACAAGGAAGAAGAACCCAAAAGTACCCACGGTTGTTATCGGAGTGGCGATCAGTGTTCATGTAAGACGATCAAAATTGTTTTGACAATGCTGATGAGAGAAATGGGAACCCATATGAGTTGGATTAATGTTGGATTAAGGAGTGCGTAAGAATTAAGATAGTATTCATTGTTCAAGACTTCAGGTTGATGAAGAAGAGGAAGAGACTCAATCATTAATTAACAATTTTAAATTTAGTCTGAAGAAGATCAAAAGTTCAAGATCTCTTCCGCTCTTTTTTCTTGCTAATAAAATAAACTAAAACTAAATAGCTATTTTGACTATAGAATAATATTTAAAATTTTATTTAATACAGTTATTTCGGTACGGTACCGTAATGTTGTGCTATCCAAAAATAAATACCATTATCGTTCCAATAATAAATATGGTATGGTAATACCATACCAAGAAATTCGATAACCAACTTGTATGGTATTAGTTGTATTGGTTCGGTTAGTTTGATGGTTGGTAGGGTTTTTCGACTTAAAAATCTAGGCCTATTTATAGGTGCTATTAATATGTGCCTAAAAGCATGTGTTAACCAATGCATTTGGCACGTTTATTAGTATGTTTTGTTTGGTTGATTGCTAGGTTTTGTTATGTTTACATTACAAAGGTTTTAAATGGCCATTGTTGGTTTTCGTATCTGAATCCCTAGTTTTGTAGACTTAATTAGATCTAATGGACACTATGTCCTACCGAGCACCTAGATTATGTTTTTGTGAGTCTATTGGTAGGTTACCCATGATAACTTCAGCGTAGATTGTCGAAAGCCATCTGCAAGGGTGGTAGTAGATAGTAGAAGACCATTCACAAGAATGGTAGTGGACAGAAGACCACGAGTTAAAACGTGACCCTAGATGGAACCAAGCCGAGAAGAGAAGGAATCGAATATCAACAAGTGAAGAACTGGCATGGCCATGTGATACTACACGAGCCGTGCTTGCCGAAAAGGGTGGTGCCAAAGTGCCTTGGCATGGGCCTTAAAGATCGACATGGAATGTTCCGTTCAACAGAGCCTTGTGCGGCTAAGTATGGTCACGGGCCATGCCACATTCCATGGCCCGTGCTATCCAAAGTTCAATATCAGAAGACCAACCCACCTGTCGTGAATATTTGCATGCCCACGTCATCAGTTCCCTATACATTGACTCCCAGCCGGCGGCTCGCAATGTTATACATGGCCCACGCCGCTCAGAAGGTAAAATCAAGCTTCCAACCGGCAACCCTCAAGGTATTATACGACTTGTACAATTCAAACCCTCATAAAGCGTTCCGAGCCGGTGGCTCACAAAGATATGCACCACCGTGCGCTCAGAAAGCTGGAAACTCACTCCCAGCCGGTGGCCCGTTCCCTATTGTACGGACCGTGTGCTATTGTACAGTTCGTGCCTGACGGCAACTAGGGTTTTAATTGCCCTTTTTGGGCCTCTTTCAAGGCCCAATTCTTACTACCATATAAGAGGACCTATGTCTACTAAGGTTTTATGTTTGGATAGTTCTATTTTCATTCTCCTACTTTTTCCTAAGAGTAGGTAGAGAGAAAAAGGCTAAATCTTCTCTCTTATTTTAATTATTCTTGTTTTGCCCAAGGGCATTGAATCCAATGAATCAATTGGTTTCAATGCTTAGGGAGTAGTGATTTAGATTGGTAATTTATATTTGTATTCATGACTTGGTAGTTATTTTTTAAGATTCTAAGATCTAAGATCTCCCTATTCTTCAATGCTTATGAATATTATGTTGACTTGTGCCTTACATTCTTGTTAAATGCATGATTGATACTTCTATGTTGGCATAAACCTTATTTTGATTTCATGTATGCTGCATTATCGTTATCCCCTTAGGAGTGTCGCTAGGGTAATAGGGGGAGTGAGATTCCACGACTGTGTGAGTGAATGCATGTGGGTCGTGAGCATCACTCCGATGACCATACGCTAGTTTGAGCTGGACTGGAGCCCGATAGGTTTTCGATGACCTTGCATGCTTTCAGTTGATAGAGAACCCCCCTAAAAAATATTGTTTTACAACATTAGCTATTCCTGACATGTGATCGGATTGACGACCCAATTGCGGCTTTGCGTAGTTAACCTTTAAATTCCTAGCATCTCTGTGGACGACCCTGGTCTTGCCACCATTTACACCCCCTGGTAGTTTAGTAGTACGAAAGAGAGAAAAATCATTGATACTTTATCTTTGATCGTATCAGCGCTCTATGGGTTAAATTCTATCTCACGTAAGGTTGACAGTTTAACGACCCCGCGGAGTGCAGATCAACTATCAAGCTTATTGGTTGTTTGTGCATGATACCATTAATGAGATATCTTTAGGCATCGATAGCCCAAACGTTTTCATTAATAAGGTTTACAAATTATCGTTGAATGCTTTTGTAGATTACGCTTAAGAAGAATAGGATGTTTTTTTCAAAATGAAAGGTGTAATGTTCAGAATAGGTAATCAAGATGAAGAAAAAGTGATTTCTTCTATGATCTATAAGAGGCTTGGAAGTTTTAATCAATTGCGCCCAAGGTTTTGTAACTTTTGTTTAAATCTTATCTTTTAAGTTTGTTGCATGATTAGCATACTTTCACATGCTGTTGGCTTTTATAAACTCATAATAGATAAGATTTAAACAAAAGATAAGATTAGCATACTTATTAGCATATTAGCATCTTGATAAAAGAACTTATGACTTGTTAAAAGATAAGATTTAAACAAAAAAAACTTATGACATGTGAGCACCACGCATCTCTCCAACTTTCACATGTTGTGTTGTTGTATGATTCCCAAGGGGATGGATGAGGAGTTATACAAGTTGAAGGCATTTCCCCTCTTCTCAAGGGATGCCGCAAGAGATTTCTACACTACCTTCCATCTGTGAGAATAAATTCTTGCATAGATTTGAAGAGAAATTTTATTGCAAAATACTTCCAATCCTTCAAATCCACCACCTTGGAAAATGAGATAAGAAACATCCTCCAATGACATGAAGAGTCTTTGTATGACTATTGGGAGAGGTTCAAGAAGCTTCTTTTGAGTTGTCCCTACCGTGGCTACTCGGAAGAAGACTTGGGAAATATTACTTCTATAATGGTCTACTCTATGAGAAACAAAGATTAGTGAAGGGTGCTTGTGGTGGATCAATCAGAAACAAGACCTTGGGAGAGGCTATGGATTTATATGAAGAATTAGGTGAGGGGTCAAGAACCTTTAGCTCGAGCTCCAATCTTAAGAGGCAAACCCCAAACAACCCGAGCACAATTGCTAACAATGGGAAGCTAAAAGACAAAATGCTAGCCCTCACTTATAAGGTGAAGTTCTTGATGACAAATTTCCAAAAATGTGCCACATGTGAAGTCTTTTGAAATATGTTCATCGATGCATTCTACGAAAACTTTCCCTCATTTGCAAGATGACTATATCGAGGAGGTGAATGTTGTGAACTTTCGCCGAGACCAAGGATACCAATGAGTCCATGGCTATCAAGGTGGTAAAGGCTGCCAAAATAGGTCATCCCAACCTTCGGTATGGAAATGCTCAAAAATATCGCCCTCCTCAATAAAAATTTCAAAGACTCCAAGACAAACCTTATGATCAAGGTGAAATTTCGGGAATGTCAAAGGACAAAGTGATGCAAGCCTTGGGAATATTGAGCCTTAATGCGGAAAAAGCTGAGAGACAACAAGAAAAGGCCAAATACATCATTAAGAACTTGGAGACTCAAGTGAGTAAAATGGCATCCATTTTGAATCCGACGGAGTCAAGATATTAGGGCAAGCCCTCTCCAAAATATTAGTGCCATCTCAGCGAAGAGTTTAAAGAGGTGAAGAACCCCCAAGGACAAGGCATCGTTAGCGTGAGTTTGAGAAATAAAAAACTTTTGAGAAAGAGGTCGAGGAGTTGACCGGGGAGAATGTGATCAATGGGAAGGAGATTGCAGAAGAAGTCATGGTACCAAGATCGGTTTTAAACCCCGAGACATCATCCCCTCCTCACAAGAAAGCGAAGATGGCGGGGATTTCTTCCTATGTGCTAGAACTACCTTTTCTAGAAGCTTTGAAGGATTGGAGGAAGAAAGAGGACAACAAGGACATATACAAAGTCTTTCGTAGATGCGAGGTAAACATTTCACTCCTCAATGCTATGAATCAAATTCATAGATATGCTAAATTTCTTAAGGAATTATGTGTGGTTAATAGAAAGCAAAATATGAAAACTAAGCTTAAGAGTGGAAAGAGTGAGCATGTATCCACTTTGTTTAAAAATTAACTACCTCCTAAGTGTGATGATCTGGGAATGTTTACAATCCCTTTTATTATAGGAGAAAAACATGTTGGAAAGTATATTCTCGATCTAGGTACTTCGATAAATGTGATCCCATATTCTTTGTATGTAAAGTTAGAACTATGCACTTTGCACAAAACCGGGGTTGTCATCCAACTAGCCGATCAATCTAGCACATACCCAAAGGGTATAAGGTGAAGGTTGAATCCTTGATATTCCCGCCAATTTTTACATCCTTGACATGGAGAATGATGATTATGCCACACCTATTTTGCTAGCTAGGACATTTTTAAAAACTTCAAGGACACTAATCGATGTGCATAATGGGAAACTAACAATGGAATTTCAATGGGCGGAAGGTATAATTTGACATAATAATTCTATTGATTATCCTAGTAAATACCACTCTTACCATGCTATTGATGTTAAAAATGTAGCGCAGGATGTATTTGAGCTTAATTGTGGTCAGTCCCTGAAAGTTGCTTTACAAAATGATTTGAATAATGATTCTATGACATATGTTGTGAGTGCTAACTTGAAGGAAAGCAACGAGGATAGAAAATCTCTTAGGAGGCAAAATTCAACATCCCTAATATAACCGCAGTGGAACAAAAGAAATCGGGGTTCCCTCTTTCTCATGCGACGACTTTGGTAATCCAGTGAAAGCCACTACCAAGAGAGCATAATTATGAATCTCTTAGTCATGGAGAAAAATATTCGGTGGTCAATTTGAGAAAAATCACCATGGAGCAAAGAAGGGAATTGTTGGTTATGTTAAGGAACAACAAGGTGCCCCTTAATTCATGCGCTAAACTTTGTTGGGGGATGATGTGGATCCCGATTGTTTCATCCCGGAGAAGGGATAAGAAGCAAATATCCTCGGATTGTTTTGTGAATAAAATCTTCGAAAGGGAGTAAGTCATGTCGACGACGTTAAATATACTTGGTTTGGATCATCCGGATAGCCATTCGTGACATTCCGTCGATGTAATGTCAATTAAGTTTTATTGTTTTTTTCATTATTTTATTTCTATCACAATCTTGTTTTTCCATGACTTTTGAGCGAAACAAGTATATTGCGTGTACTCATTCCTAACTATGATAATGTAGCCAGTGGTAAGTCTAGGTGTCATCCATAGAGATAACAGTGTCTAAGGATTAGCCAAACACAACCCACAATCGGGACCCCAATTGTGTGTCGAGAATAACTAGTACTAATAAACAAGGTGAGGTTTGAATAAATAACAACTACGTGCATGCAAGTAAAGCAAAGTAAATTATTTATTAACTAGTCTTGGGGTTATTTTTGAAACATGACTGACATATGGATTTGATCCTGGATTCTATCACATAAAATTTATAAGCCTAACTTCATGTTATGTCACATAGTGTAGAGATGGTCGGGAATTCCCACTGTTTGTCACACAGTGGTTGGGCTCCTGTTGAACCATCTCACTTCCTCTGTAACTAGGAGTGCGCTCCAATCCTCTGACTCCGTATTTCACCCTCGTAATCTCACTTCTGGTGCTACCGAGTCTTTTATTAAAGAAACTAAGCCTTGTGTGGGCCACACTGCCAGATGCGAGAGTAAGCCTATTACATCACTAGGCTCTCCACTATGGAAACTGACACTAAGCCTAGAGTGGAAAAGGAACTAGTGCCTTGTGATGACTCTATGGTTAATCGCTACAAACTATAAATGCTCAATTATCGGGGTAAGCCATGGTTTCCCTTGTTAGAAATTTCTAAATAGCAACCCAAGGTCCACTGCACCTAACATGCAATTTCTCATACGACTATCCAATTAGATTAAAATCTAACAATCGTCCCAACACTCACAAGATTGATTTAATGCATACATCTCCCCGGTACTCACAAGACTACAATAGTGATAACCTAACACTCCCAAATTATCAGTTAAGCCTAGAACGATATTATGCAATGAATAAAATCATGTGTGCATCATAAAACATATTCTGATATAAATCATACAAGAATTCAATCTACAAATCATACACAATAATCATAACATAGACAATTATGGGAAACCAAGAATCTCACAAATTCAGGTCAAGTCATGAATACAAATACTATCCCAAGAAATAAAACTACTATACTAACATTAAATTCATGGCAATCATAGGAATAAATACCATTGATCTAAAGAGTAAATGAAGAGAGAAACCCAAGAGAGAGTTCCTAGCCTCCTCTTCCTACCAAATCAGACTGACTAATTGATTAAATCCTAGGAGACTAAAGGCATTATATAAAATGTTGGGTAAATGGGCTTCAAAAAGCCCAAGTGTGGAAACCCTATTGCCACGCTGGCACGGGACATGCCAGTTTGCACGGAACAGCTAGTACTTTCTGTGCAGGATTGCACGAGACGTTGTCTAGGTGCTTGAAATTCACAAACAGAGCCGACATGCCGTGAAGATTTCCACAACCCATCGTCTTGGTCTTCAACTTCGGTCTTTTGAGTGCACGTGACGTTCATATTTCTCCTGGGGGTTAGAACAAGGAGATATTTAGGTGCAAATATCACTTTTGGGGGGGGGGGTTATAAGATAAAAATGGGTCAGATTTCTCCTGGCCGGCCTCTTTTCCCTTTTATGCCCAACTAGATAATACTCGTGCTGATGCACAGATTTGTAAATGAAAATAAAAAATAATAATATTATAATATATTGAATAAAAAAATAATGATAGACAACGCATTTTATGTAGAAAAAAACTATCGCTCAAAGAATGCTCTGTAAACCCTCTCTGAGGTGATCTGTAAACCCTCTCTGAGGTGATCTGTAAACCCTCTGCACACACTCTTCCGGCGATGTCTTGATGGTGAAGCCGCCCCCTGATCCCAAACCTTCTTTCTCCTGAGCTCAAGCCCTCAGAAATGAACTTATGCACGCTCTTAGACATGAAACTTCCTCATCTAGAAATCCTTTCGATCCAAAACCACAAATTGACCACCTTGGAGAGCCAGGTTTGCATTTTTCTATTGAAGAATGTGAAAGGCTTGAAGCCCCTCTGAGATGTGCTTTGGTGGGAAAACTTCGCTCGAAGCAGACCCCAAATAGAAAGATTAAAGTAAGATTTTCAAACGTTAGGGTTGAAAGGTCAGACTAACATTCATTTTCTTCAACAGACATGTTCTAATATCATTTTCTTTATCTGATGATTATTATAGTTGCTGGTTACATAAAGTGTGGAACATCAGGTCTTATTCTCTTAGAATTACGAAATGGGAGCCAAATTTCAATCGTAATGCTGACTCACTTATAGTACCAGTTTGGGCTGCAATGTATGGTCTCCCTCAACATTTTTTTGATAACTGGGCAATGATGTCACTAGGGAATTAAATTGGAAATCCGATTAGGGTAGATAAGGCCACCCTAAATAGAACTAGACACCATGTTGCGAAAGTCTGTGTTGAAATAGATATAACAAAACCATTGGTAGAAAGAGTTTGGATTGATTATAGAAATATCGGTTTTTGGCAATATATAGAGTATGGGGGTATCCCAGATTACTGCACTAACTGCCTTAAGCTAAGCCATTTGACTTCTGCTTGCAAAATGATGGACCAAAATCCATAAAAAAAAAATTCCTGGAGGCCTATATATCATCCACCTAATCAGGTAAAGTGACGCATCCCCATAATGAACAGAGAAGAACCTCAGGTAACGGGATGTAGTCTTCATCAGGACTGACCTTAAATGAGCATGTACATGTCTTAACACATAAAACTAACCCAAACTCTCAGTTTGTGAAGTTATCATGTCCTCAGGTACTGGATAAATCCCTGGCTGATGCCAATTTTCAACCTAATGAGGCCAGAAAGAAAAATACACAATCACAGGTTCCATCTAATTCTAATATTGATATGATTGTGTCTGAGAAGCAAGCATTGGCTGATCCTGCAAATGCTTATGTTTCAGTTACTGATTCTGTGTCTAATGCTAATGTTGAAATGGTTGACCTTGTCAATAACTCAGTGTTTGATAATTCTAATAATACAGTGTGTGAGAATGCTATGTTTGATAATTATGTGTTGGCTTTACAGTCTAGTATTGTATTATGACTATGAAACAAGCAGTGGTTGTGCCCGCTAATGGTCATATGGCTCTAAGAAATCTGCAAATGAGTTTTTGAATAGAAAATAAGCTAAAGCTAATGTTGATGTTGGAATGGTTGACCTTGTCAATAACTCTGGTAATTCTGTGTTGGTTTTACAGTCTAGCAATGAGTTTTTACCTATGAAACAAGCAGTGGTTGTGCCAGCTAATGCTCATATGGCTCCTAAAGAATTTGAAACTGAATTTGTAAACACAAAAACAGCTCAATCAACCAATTAGCCATTGAATCAGGGAACTGCCACTAATCCTTCTAATAACCAAAAAGACTTACTTGAAAATATTTCAAGGATTAATTTAACTAACACTTTTCAGGTTATTAAAAACACTGATAATGGATGTGCTAACACATAACATGAAAAAATTTGTCTATGAAGCTTCTAAGACTGTCAAACCTGCTCAATCTTCATCCAACAAAAATGCTTATGATCTGGCTGATTTGTCTAACAAAATCACTAAAGAGAGAAAAAATGCTAATCAATTTGATTCTTTAACAAAGGAACAAACCAAATTGAATCCTCAACTGATGCATCAAGCGGCAGATACCAATAACACTCCAAATGAAGAGAAAATAAAAAATACAAAATCTGATGAACATTGAAATTTATGCTGGAGATTCTCCACTCCTAACATATGGAAAAAAGACAAATAAAAGATTGGATTAGCTTAATACTGAAACACCTAATAAAGAACCTACCAATCAAGAAACAGACAACAAACTGTCTGAAATAATTGCTGACCTTAAAGAATCTCAGGCTAAGTTTAACTTTCTGCTTAAGAATAATCCTGATGTGAACATAAAAGGAAAATTAAAAACCAGAAAATATAACTAAAAAGTCTACACCTCAACTCCAAAAACGGTAGTAACCTATTCCACATTGAACCAAACCAAAACTGATTAATGATAGGAATCAATATTTGTGTCTGGAACATTAGGGGAGTAGGAAACAATCCTTCTCAAATAAGATTAAAAGACACAGTTAAAAGACATAAGCTTGAAATTTTAACTCTAATTGAACTAATGCTTAAAGATGAGAACATACAAAGTATTGCCTTTAAATTAGGTTTCACACATTTCTTTAATAGACAAGGATGCAAGATCTGGCTATTTTGGAATGATACTATCACACCTGACATCATTTCAAATGAGGAACAACTCGTCTTAGCAAAGATCAAACATTATAACTTGATTAAAAAATGTCTACTAGGGTTTAATATATGCTAAACACAGTATCAAAGAGAGAAATAAACTTTGGGAGGCAATATATAACTTAAAGAATGAACCAATATGCTTAATTGGGGACTTCAATGTTATTGAAAAAGGAGAAGAATACATAGGACCTTCTACTCCTAACCCAAAGCATATCCAAAATGTTTAGATATTCTTATCCAAAACTAATATGAGCAGCATACCTACCGGAGGGTATGGAAAGGGTTAGACAGAGGCATCTCAAATAATAAATGGCGGAAAAATTTTCCCGATTCTAACATAAAACCTTGCCAAGGGAAGTCTCCGATCACACACCATTACAGATGTAAATATCTGATCAGCTAAATAGATCAGGCCTAAAAGTTTTAAATTTCTGAGTTGTTGGGTGAATCATCCAACATTTCAAGAGATGGTCTATAAAGCTTGGAACATTCAAACAAATACGACAAGAATGCAAAGATTGGCATTCAAACTCAGAAACCTTAAACCTGCTCTGAATTTTTGGAATAAGGAAATTTTTGGAAATATATTTGACAAAGTTTCTTAAACTGTAGAGACTTTAATCAAGGCTGAAAAAGACTTTCAAGAAGATGAAAATGAGAACACATTACACACTTTTAACTTAGCAAGAGCCACATACACACAAGCTCTTGCTAACCAAAATAGTTATTTGAAACAAAAGTCTATGTTAAAATGGTTAAATGAAGGAGATAAAAACTCCAAATTTTTACAACAATCATTTAAGGCTAAACATAGACATCGGAGAATAACAAACATTAAAAATGCAGATGGCATTTGGATTAACACCAGGAAGAAATCCAAAAAGATGCCACTCAGTTTTTTGAAAACTTGCTGAAAGAGGAAAACAATGATAATTCTAGTATAAATACAACAGTACTTCTAGAAAATATTCCTGAACTTTAATCTCATAGATGTAAAAATTGAAGAACTAACAGATATTCTTAAAAATATGGATGGAAATTCAGCACCATGGCCTAATGGTTTCCCTAGTTTCTTTTACAAGGAATGCTGGGAAATCATCAAAGATGATCTCCTCCTAGCTGTAAAATATTTTATGAACCAATCTCCAATTCCAAAATCCATATTCTTAACTCTTATAATCTTAATTCCCAAAAAATAAAGTAGTTCCTCATTTAAAGACTACAGACCAATTACTTTGTGTAATTTTATAAACAAGATTTTAACAAAACTAATTTCTATGAGGGTAAAACCAATATTAAATGAGATCATATCACCTGAATAAACAGACTTTGTATGAGGTAGGGAATTAGCAGATAATGTCCTATTAATGAAGGAACTAACAAACTTCTTACATAATAAAACTAAGGCTTATAACTTGATAATAAAACTTGGCATGATGAAAGCATTTGACAGAGTCTCTTGGGAATTTTTGTCCAAACTTTTAAATAAAATAGACTTTCCAGTTAAACTAAAAGACATCATACTAGAAAATATGAGAGCTGCATATTTTTCAGTATTAATTAATGGTATCCCCTGTGGATTCTTTAAGGCATCAAGGTATATAAAGCAAGGGGACCCTCTATCCCCTTTGCTTTTCATCCTTATGTATGCAGCTTTCATAAGAAATATCAATTTCCTATTTCAATATGCTGAAATAGGCTACTACAAATTACCAAAATCAATGCTTAATGTAACCCACTTATTATTTGTGGATGATACAGTAATCTTAATGAAATACTCTAAACAAGGAATTAAAAAACTAATGGATTTTCTTAAAATCTATGAACAGTTAAAAAGACAAACTTTGAAAAATCATCTTTCTTTTTGTCCAAAAAAGCTGAACCAAGAATCTCAACTATAATTAAATCTGAAGCTCAGATGATGGCTGGCTCTTTACCATTTAAATATCTTGGATGCAAAATTTTTACTGGCGGAAATTAAAAAAAAATTATACTGAGGGGTTTTGGACTCAATAACCCTCAGAATTAACTCTTGGATAAATAAATTTCTCTCTCATGCTGGCATATTAATCTTAATCAAACATGTCCCACCCACAATTCCAGTCAACATACTAACAGTAACTAAACCATCAGCAGGTACCATATAAAAGCTACACAAATTTTTAAATAAATTTCTATGGAATCCACCAAATCCAAACAATCAGAACAGAAGAACTTGGAAATTGTTTAAGAAATTAAGCTATCCAAAAGAAGAAAATGGGCTGGGGTTAACCAATCTTCACATAATGACTGATGCGTCTTCGATCACCGATTGGTTCGTGGGCCTGGGTTCTTATTGAACTAACCTGCAATTAAACTGTCCGTGGGATCCCAGGGGTTAGCACTGCGATGCCTAAGTTAGTTCAAGTGTCCAAAAATGATTAAGACCGAATGAATCATAAGTAAATGCGTACCTTGTATTTATACTCCATGTCCTAAATAACGTTCTCCTTAATTATCAACCTTAATTACCCATGAATGCGGTAATTAAGTTAGGGTACTAAATATTCCCCTAACTTAGCTGCCACACTTTCAGCTCAAATGGCCTTCTTGGTCCTATCCTCTATCAAGAGCCCCCAGAAAAGCAGGTTCTCAACCTCGAATGCATCAGACAATTCGAGAACTTTAAAGACTCGAAACGAACCATGCACTTCGTTACTCTTGCCTTCGAGGGAGATGGCCTGATTTTCTAATCAACTCGGTCGTCTAGGATTCCAAAAGGCGCACGCGTGTTATACAACCACACGTGGCATTGCTCCCCAAACAGAGCATTGTCAGAAGACAAAAAAAGCAACTACGTCTTTCCATATCTTTTTATATTTCCAAAGCATTAATAATAAATCGTCGTTTTAGCCCCCATAACTACCTCCTTTCCGCTCTTCCTTATTCACTTTTCTCGTTTGTAGGCATCTTCTTACAAGCATTCTTTCTGTACTTCTCTCTCGAGCGATCTAATTTTCATCACCTTTCCCAGAATATTAGTAAGTTACTTCATCCCTATTCTTGTTCTAATCTTTTTGTTTCCTCCCCTTACAATCATGCCCCGCTCTAATGAGAGTTTCACTTCCGAGAAATTCTCCAGTGAGATTTGGGTAGGTGGTACAGGGCCAGTGTGCTAGAGAGAGCTTTTAGCAATTCAAAATGTACCAATTCCAAAGAACTCCGGTACAATTCAGATGCTGGAGAAGGCGTATCTGATCAGGTTGCTAATAGTCCTGGGAGAGAGAGGGTTTTCCCCATAACTGATATGCCCCCTCGAGATGCCGTTGAGAACTGGCCATCAGGAATGGGCAAAGGCTACATAAGGAGGTCCCCTACGAGCAGCAAGATTAGTTTCTACCCCCCTCCGAATCCAGAGCTCGAACTAGAAATGGGGTCACATACATCGTTGGTCTGCAGGGAGACGCCTCTGGAAGCTATAGAGGAGGAGGAGAATGGGTCTCCTTTGATAGAGAGGATAATCCTCGAGGGGGAGAAAGCACCCTCGCAAAAGCCTCGGGTATATTCTTTGGCTAAACCCTCTCAAAAGAGGAAAAAAAGGAACTTATAGAAGGTTAAGGCTAAAGGACTTAGGGAGAGAGCCCCCTGTTCCAGCAATGGATACTTCTATTTCCAAAGTTTTAACCTCGATCCCTCCTGGCCAACGAATAGCCCTAGATGCTGACTTTCAATCCTTTTGAGAGGGAGATACCCCCTATAACCTTCCCAACAGAAGATCATTCATTTCTCTCAGACAACTTTGTTGCGGGCTCACATTTCACTTTCTGCCCCTTTTTTCAAAAATTCTTAGACAATTCCAAGTGAGCTCTGGGCAAGTTCATCCCAATGTCTTGGTGATCATCATGAGTTCGGTATCAAGCCCAGGTATAAGCTGCTTCACTCGCTATACTTCATGTCTTACAGTGGGCGGTCTATTGACATGATTGTCACTTTTATCGTCCAAGAGGCACATCATAAGGTTTTTTCTATTCCTGGTCATTCGGGTGACTGGAGAAGCTGGAAGAAAAAGGTATTTCATTTGATAGCAGGAGGTATCGAGTTCCTACGTGGAATTGGGGCATGCGAGTCAAATCTCCCAAACCTAGGGAATATATCTACCCAGATGCCCTTGAAAAGGATAGGCAAAAACTATTGTCCAGCTCCCTCGACTACTGCCTCTTCAACAACCCTAACTCCCGGATTGACGGCTTTCCGTTCTCGCCCAGAATCTATGAAGAATATGTGTATAAAGCACTCCGGAGGGATACCAGAAAAAGGAGAAAAAACCTTGAGGGCCCTAGAGATGACCCTCCCCTCAAGACCTTCGTTAGTGACTTTAGGCATTCGAGAGCCTCTGAAGGTGCCTTAATAGAGCAATACTTCTCCTGTTTGTTGTGTTATTTAGTTTATTGTTACTAACTGACTCTCTTTTTCATTTTTCAGTGGGTCTCGCTAAGGGCTTGAAGAAGCAGAAGCCTTCGAAGCAGGGTCAGGCTCCTTTTGTTAGATAAGATTTGAATGCATTGCTGATTTAATCTATATGTGATAGGTGAGTTATGGGCAATTGCGTTAGTAATCTTTTATCACTTTGGGATTATAGTTTAATCCCAACAGCCATATCCTGTTTTTGTATCAAAACTAGGTGGACAATTCCTCTAGGGGGTAATATATGAGGTACTAATGTTATAAGTGGCACGGGATGGGCTTAGAATAAGTATTCACGGTGCGCCTCAGTGAGTCATGCTACTACCGGTCAGGCTCCCCTTGATCCTTCCAAATATCCCGTAGATGAACAAATGAAAGACATCCAAAGGGCGGTTGGTATAAAGCTTGAAGAGCTCAAAGAGTTAGAGGCAAAAGTGAAGGGGCTAGGAAAACCTATCTCCCCTGATGATTTGTTTCAGGTGGGATTTCCTCCCACTAGATAAATACGTTGTAGTTGTTAGTATAAAAAATAGTGTACTCCTTACGATTGATGAAGTTTGAATAAATAGCCTATTTCCTCTCTATCTCTAATATTTTATCTCTCGAATATGAGCGTCATGCGCAACTTCTGAAGGCAGAGCAAAGTATGAATATGTTTTGTAAGTAAAAATTTTAAAAAAATAGAGACACAAGCATTTTACCCAGGTTTCGTGTTTCCACCTACATCTTGCAATCTGGTCTACTAGTTTATCATTCCAAGATTACAAAAGTACCCCTTGAGTGCCGCTTTAGAGCAAACCACTCGATCATCAGCCATATCTGGAAATATCATCTGGAGCGCTTCTTTAAAGCAACCCGCTCAAACATCAACTTGAGTGCCGCTTTAGAGCAACCCATTCGAACATCAGCCTGTGCTGGAAAATTTCATCTATAGCACTACTTCAAAGCTACCTACTCGAACATTAACTTGAGTGTCACTTTAGAGCAAACCACTCAAACATTAGCCTTGGTTGGAAATTTCATCTAGAGCGCTGCTTTAAAGCAAACCGCTCGGATATCAACTAGAGTGATGCTTTAGAGAAAACCACTCAAACATCAGCCGTAGCTGGAAATTTCATCTAGAGCACCGCTTTAAAGCAAACCGCTTGAACATCAACTAGAGTGCCACTTTAGAGAAAACCACTCAAACATCAACCATAGTTGGAAATATCATTTAGAGCGCCGCTTTAAAGCAAACTGCTCGAACATTAACTAGAGTGCCACTTTAGAGATTTATTTATTCGAGAACATAAATTCCTTCTAGGTGCTCTTCGATCACTTTATAAGGTCCTTCCCAATTTGCAGCTAACTTTCCTTTGGGTTCCTTTATGCTTTTCTCATTTTTTTCTCATTACCAAGTCTCCTGGGTTAAACAACACCTTCTTTACCATTCTATCATTGTATCTTCTAACCTGTCCCTTGACTTTAGCCTCATGTATGGGTGCTAATTCTGTTTTATTCTCCACCATAACAGAATCTAGACACGGATTTTACTGATTGATCATCTTGTCTGCAGCAGCCATTAACCTTGGGCTAGGAACTCTTATTTCTGTAGGAATTACTGCTTCCGAACCATATACGAGACTATAAGGCATTTCCCCAGTAGTGGAAGTCTCAGCTGTCTGATATGCCCACAACACATTCAATAATTCCCATACCCTGTTACCGTCCGCCCCCTCTATTCCGTTTACCATTGTTCCATTAGTCACTTCCATTTGCCTGTTGGCTTTGGGGTGGTAAACAGATATCAGCTATTGCTTAATATGATATTCCTCGCACCATTTCTTGAAGGGATCCTGAGCAAATTGTGTTCCATTGTCCGTAATGATCGTTCTTCAGATTACAAAATGGCACACAATGTACTTCCAACAAAAAGAGATTATTGTTTTCCTCTTATGTTTGTCAAGGGCTCAGCCTCTACCCACTTTGTGAAATAATCAACAGCTACTATTAAGTATCTGAATTTTCCTGGCGCTTCCAGAAAAAGGGCCCACCAAATTGATCCCCTATTTGTCAAAGATCCACAAAAATTAGATGCTTCTCATCTCTTCCTGTGAAACATGTGTTATATGTACATGTTTCTGACACTGGTGGCAAGCTTGAGTATACCGGTTTGCATCCTTGAACATTGTCGGCCAGTAAAACCCTGCTCGAATGAGCCTCCTCGTCACGGACTTGGCTCACTGGTGGCTGCCGCATGCCCCTTCGTGAACCTCTCTTATGAGATAATCAGCTTCATGAGGGTTAACACATCGAAGTAATGGCTGCAAATAACCCCTTCTATATAACCCTTCTTCCTGCAAAACATACACTGGAGCCTTCAACCTTATCTTTCTAACATCCAATTCATTTTTTGGCAGGATTCCCTCTCGAAGATATGCCACGAACGGTGTCATCCAGGAGTCTTCCACTTCAATCGCCATCACCACAGGCTCTTCAAGACTTTGCCTGCTTAAAGTTTCCCTGTTGAGTTGCTTTTGGGATTGGGTTCCCAGATCTGAAGATGCGAGCTTACTTAGAGCGCCTGCTTTATGATTTCTTTCCCTCGAAACCTTGTCAAAGTATAAGATTTGAAAATTTTTAACAGGTTCTTCACTACCTCGAGGTATCTCAGCAGGTTACGCTCCCATGCCTGGTACATTCCATTCACCTGCTGAACCACAATTTAAGAGTTGCTGAAAACCTCCAGGTCCTCTACCCGCAGCTCCTTTGCGAGGTGCAATTCAGTGATCAGTGCCTCATACTTAGCTTCATTGTTAGTTTCTTTAAATGAAAAATGTAATGCATAAGAAGAATCTCTGCCATTGGGGCTAGTTAAAAGAACCACGGCTCCAATTTCTCCTGAATGTGACGAACCATCCACATACTTCCATATCTTTCTTTGCCTTGTTTCCTCATCCTGAATGGGATCCAAACATACCTCGAGGGGCTCTGTGGTTTCCACTATAAAGTCTGCCAGTGCCTGCCTCTTAATTGCAACTCGAGGTCGATATTGGATATCATGCTCTCCCAATTCTACTTCCCACTTCATCATTCTTCTTGAAATCTCCGGCCTTAGCAGGATCTGTTGAATGAGGTGGTTCGTGAACACCAGTATCTTATGTCCTTGGAAGTAGGGTCTCAACCTTCGGACTGCATGTACGAGGGCTAGAATCAACCTTTCGAGAACCATATACCTTGTCTCCTGCAAGACATGGCTAACAAAGTAAATCGGATGCTGAACCTTATCTTTTTCTTTTACCAGAGCTGCGCTGATTGCCAACGACGACGCATAAATATACAAGTATAGCGTCTCATCCTTGTCTGGCTTCATCAAGGTAGGTAACGTCCCCAAATGTTCATTCAACTGCTCGAATGCCTCGTCGCACTTGCCACTTCACTCAAACTTCATTGCCCTTTGAAGAACATCAAAGTAGGGTAAGTGTCTCTCCGCCCCCTTCGATAAGAACCTGCATAATGCTGCTAGAGACCCTGTAAGCTTCTGGACATCCTTTATTGATTGTGGGGTTTTCATTGTCCTCAGAGCTTCAACCTTTTCTGAGTTTACATTGATCCCCCTCTCTGAGACCATAAATCTGATAAAATTCCATGCCCGCACACCAATAATACACTTAGATGGGTTCAACTTCAAATTAGCTTCTCGAAGCCTACGAAATGTTTCTTCCACATCTTTTAAAAATTCATCATAAATTTTGCTTTTTACCACCATGTCATCCACATATATTTCCATATTCTCGCCTATCTGTCCCCTGAACAGTCTATGCACCAGCCTCTGGTAAGTAGCTCCAGCATTCTTTAACCCAAAGGTCATCTTCTTATAGTAGTACGTGCCCACATCTATAATAAATGGTGTCTTTTCCTTATCTTCTTCCGCCATGAGGATTTAGTGATACCCCTTATGCGCATCAAAGAATTCCAAAATTTGATATCTAGTGATGGCTTCCACCAGCTTGTCGATTGGTGGCAACGGGTAACTATCTTTGGGGCAGCATTTATTTAAGTCAGTAAAGTCTATACACATCATCCATGCTCCATCATGCTTTGGAACCATGACTGGGTTAGCAATCCAATCGGGATAGAATGCCTCCTTGATTATGTCCGCACTCAATAACTTCTCCATCTCTTCTTTAATTGCCTCAGCTCTTTCGGAAGTGAACACTCTTCTCTTCTGCTTCACTGGCTTAATCGAGGGGTTAATGACCCCCGTAAGGTAAGAGGTATCCCATGAGAACACATCTCCATAATCTCTCAGCAAGTATTTCAGTCTTCCTTTCACATCCTTAGGAATTAGTATTGTATCAGCTAATCCTACTTCTGCATGTACTGAAGCTACATCACTTCGCTTCCTCACTTCCTGTACCACCGTGAGGTTACATTTTTGGGCCACAGTCTAATCTCCAAAAATGGATGCCACCCCATTCTCAGTTGGGAACTTCATCATCAAGTGATAGGGTGACCAGACCGCCCGAGCCTGGCACATCCACAGCCTTCCTAAAATCACATTATAGGGGGAAAAGAGCATCCACAACAACAAATTACACCTAATAATTACTCCCTTGTCACCACCCACTACTCGAACAGGCAATGTTATCTCTCCTATGGGGAATATTGGGTTTCCATGAATCCTAACAAATAGGAGGCAGACTTTTTCAAGTTTTCATGCCCTATGTCTAACTGTTCAAAAAACTCAGTAAACATCACTTCTTCCCTGTTTCCATCATCAACGAACACCCTTCTTATAGAGGACATTCCAATAATGACTGAAATTACCATAGGATCCACATGGGGCATTTGGTCCGGCACAACATCCGCTTCCGAGAAAGTGACTGTCTCATCTGGTCGAAACCTCTTATGACTGGGCTCTTTCACAGGAACCCTTCGAGCTTCAGTTCTTATAACGGAATTTGAAGATCTCTCTCCCACTATGCCATTGATAATGTTAATTACCCTTCGCATGGGTGGGTTTTCTCCATTTTGGTTTCCTTGATTTTCCTGTGTTGCTCATGGGGTCTATCCTGTCTTCCTTCCTGCCCCCTGTCTCGAACCAACTCTCAAGGATTTCTATCTCCTTTACCCCCCATTGTTTTGATTGTTTCTTATATAATGCTACCATTGGTTCATTTGGGGCCTCGAGGGGCAGCCTGATTCCTATGTCCTTGTCCTCGGAACTGTCCTTCCCGCTCACACCTGTCAATCTCCATGCTTAACTGCATGCAATCATTTGTGTCGTGGCCATAATCTCTATAATGATCACAATACCGATTTGTTTCCCCCGGGGCTGCAACCGAGTTGTGCAAACTCTGCAAAGATGGGTGTGCTCAGAACAACCCTTTATGTATGCTTAAGATCTGTGCATGGGTTCTTCCCCCGAGTGTTGGAGGCAATGAATTGTACCTCTCGAATGGTGTTCTTATGGGTTTGACCAGCCTTTTTCCTCTATGCTCTATATTTCAACTGCTTTTTCAGTGAAGCTATTGTTTTTCCTTCTAGTTGCCTCCTCTTCCCCCGAATACTGCTCTACGACCTCTTGAAGTTTTTTGCAAAGTGTTGGGGGTATTAGTACTCATCTTCTTGTATAGCTCCAAGTCCTGCATCCCCAGCAGGTACCCCTGGATTACCTTATTTCATATCATTCCGATCACCCCCAAACTCTCGTCTACATACCAGTGATAAAAGGTTTCCATGCTTCCCCCTGCCTTTTGCTTCATCTGGTAGAGTTAGAATAAAGTTTTCGTAAACTTCTTCTTTTGTGCATACTGGCTTAACAATGCTCTGCTGAAATCTTAATACGATCAAAGCAAGCCCCTTGGCAACTTATTAAACCACTCTTGTGTCTTTCCCTGCAGGTAGCTACCTACCAGCTTGCATGTCAATGTTTCATCAAAATCCCTGAAATTCATCAAGCCCAGGAATGTCTGGATGAACTCTCGAGGGTCAGTTTCACCACTGCATGTAGGAAGTACTTTCGGGGGATTCACTTATATTGGCCATCGAACCCTGGTGATCACCTCGCTGAAAGGAGACCTTGTAGCCTAACCAAAGGGACCGATCAACCTATCCAATTCCTTTCTTAACGATTCACTTGCATTCGAGGGGGGGTTCGTGCTACCCCCAGGCAGGTTCAACCCCCTATCATGACCACCCAATTGTGGCATATAAGGAGGCTGGGTTCCTCCGTATCCTGGGTTCATCCAATGATGTCCGAGGTTTGGGTATGCTAATGGTGGGAGTGATTGGACATAAGGATTATATGGCCCCTGACTGATTCCCATACTCCCATATCCTTGCATACCAGAAGAGGCCATTATTCCATATGATGCTCCTGGACCGGCCAAGTCGAGGGTAGGGGTAGATAAGGCTAGCAGAGATAGCGCATATACAGGACCTTGGGAATAACCAAGAATAGAAGGTTGTGGCCTAGTCTGTAGCGGTTCTCCAGCATATCCTTGATAAGGGTAAGCTATTGGGAGTTGAGAAGCCAACCCCATAGTTATTCCCAAAGGTGAGGGCGGTAATGCCCATCGCCACTCTATCATCTCTCGGAGGAGGAGTGATTCTATAACCAGCCCCAACCAAGAGCTGATTTGCTCATTCCACATCTTGATTCGGGGTTACCCTTCCCGCATTCTGATTTTCTGGCCCATGTTGACCATAGGCTTCTATATATGAATCTTCTTAAACCTCTGTTAACCTTCCACCCCTCAGATCAGCCACCCTTTCGAGCAGGGAATTAGTGTTTCTTTGTTCTTGCTCTCCTGTTACTTCCAGCGTCCTCGAGGGCCCCTACACATCGTTCAGGATTGGCGCCAGGGTATTTGCGCCTACCACCACTAAGGTTTTCCCTCCCTCATGGCCTACGCCAGTATTAGGCTCTGCCCCCAACTCTATTCGTGCCATTTGAATGTTAGCCATTTCACTGTCTTCGATCCCGGTGCCATTTTCTCCTCATGGATTTTCCGATGTTAACCTTGGTGGAGATCTAGTCCCTGTACCTATTGACCTAACCTTTCACTCCTTCGAACTATCGTGGACATAAACTCTCAAAACCCTTGATCTAGTTTAGTCGTCCCCATAGACAATGCCACTTGATGCATCTTCGATCACCAATCGGTTCATGGGTCTTGGTTCTTCTCGAACTAACCTGGAATTAAACTGTGTCTGGGGTTCCAGGGGTCAGCACTCTGATGCCTAAGTTAGTCCAAGCGTCCAAAAATGATTAAGATCAAATGAATCATAAGTAACTGTGTACCTTGTATTTATACTCCATGTCCTAAATAACGTTCTCCTTAAATATTGCCCTTAATTACCCATGAATGCGGTAATTAAGTTAGGGTACTAAATATTCCTCTAATTGGGCTGCCAAACCTTTGGCCTAATGGCCTTCCTAGGCCTAACTTCTATCAATGACAAAAAGTATTTCCATCAAACTATGGTGGAAATTACAAAAAATAATTCACTTTGGACTCAAATTATGTGGTTAATGCCTGAAAACTCAAAAGCATCAAGAACATGGAAAAGAAATAAATAAGTTCATGAAATAGCCTTGAAAAATTCTTTTATTCTCATTGGTAATGGCTCTTTGTTTTTTTTTGGCATGCAAATTGGATGAAAACTGGTCCATTAAAACAATGGATAGATGAAGAACTTCAAACACCATTTCCATATTTAACATTTTCAGAGTTTGCAAATAACCAAATGCAATTGTGAAAACACTTAAAGGCAACCTCTCCTCTGAAATCTTAAACCTTATCAACCAAAACATCTAGCTGAACTACCCAAACCACAAAGATAAAATAATCTAGAAACTAACTGAAGATGGAAAGTTTACAATGAAATCAACTTATGAATTAGTTAGACCTAAAAAGATTAAAGTGCCATCCTTTAAATACTTACTGTCTAACCTACTACCTTCAAAATCATTTTTCTCAATTGGAGAATTTTGAATAGGCTGGTAGCATTGGCTGATGTATTGGAAGATTTTCTTTCAACCTTCCTTCCATATGTTGCTTCAGTAGAGCAGAATCTGAAAGTCTTCACCATATATTCAGTAATTGTATATTCATCCAAGAGATTTGGGCTAAAATATATTCAACATTCAACACACACCTAAAAACAAATTCTTTCTTTGGAAAAGGTATTTCACTTATTGGAATATGATTTTTCACCAATCAGTAATAGGTCTGGTTAAAATACTACCTGGTATTGTGGTTTGGTTCATATGATGTGCAAGGAATAGTTTCCTTTTTTATGAAGAAAAACCTAGCCTAGAAAGGTTAACAAGGCAAATATTACTAATGGTGAATGACATACTCATAGCAAAGAAAATTCAAGCAGTTTGGAATATGAAATCAGATCCCCCTAAACTAATCAAATTTAAACCTAAAAAGTCTCCTAATAAAACCCATATTACATCATGGAAGCATTATAGGAATCATTTAAACTTAACATAGATGGTTCATCTTTGAGTAATGGTGACTCAGGAGCTGGTTTAATTATAAGGGATACCAAAGGTGTGCATATTATCTCCTCTGCTAAGTGTTTAGGAAAATGTACCAGCTTGGAGGCAGATGCTCAAGAATTGCTACATGGATTAAAAGTGGCAAAACAGCAAGACATCTCTAAGCTAGAAATTGAGAGAGATTCGTTGCTTCTATTGAAGATGGTTCGCCGCCAGTTCAAGATCCCTTGGAGGTGCACCACCATAATGTGGGACATACACACAAGGATAGAAGAATTCCAGTTCTCCATTGTCCACATTCCAAGAGAAATAAATTGTGCTACAGACGCCCTTGCAAAGATAGTGAGCTCAAAAAAGGTGAACACTTTATATGTTTTTGCAGGGCTTCTAGCAAATATCCAGAGAATGATCAAGCTTGACGAAGAATCCTTCCCATACATTAGATAGCTTAGTCATTTGGATTATAATGTATATTGTATTTATTCCATGTTTAGTTTTCATTGTTAGCTTTATAGACTTATAGGATATCTTGTACAAGCTGATGATTCATTTCTTCTTAAGGTAAGGTATTAAGCCCCCCTCTTTATTTGTACCTTTTATTTTTATTGAATAAACAGAACCCCCACCATAACATGTGGTCTTTGTATTAAAAATGTAGAAAAAAATTAACTATTGTATAAAAAAACTGTACTTTATAAAAAAAATATAGTGATAACAAAATGTAGAAAGACCTCTTATTTTAATAAATCAAAACAATTTAATCAAAGTTATAAAAATCTTGCCTCCTTTAAAAGTGCATTAATTAAGGAAGTTAAATAGGAGAATAATTATAACATTAAATAAGGTATATTTTATGAGTGACACATGGCTAGATGATGTGGCTAATTCTAAGGGTTACACGTGACAAAAGTGATGTGGCTAAGGAATTACATATGGCCAAGAGTTGCTCTTTTAGTATATAGTACTAGATAAAAGCCGTGCTTTGCACGGACGTGAAATTGAATATTATTATATAAACCAATATCTATTTTTAATATAATTTAATTAGTTGATAAAAATATTTTAATTTTTTTAGCAAAATAACATCATCGTTATCAACATTGCATGCATACATACTTCATAGAATATGAAAAATGACCAAAGTTTTGAAGATTTGATTGTAATATCATGTCATTGCACGATTTAGATATAAAATATAGTTATTATTATCATGCAATTTTTTTGCAATTTTTAAAAATATTTAACATAGATGATAGTTTTTACTAATTAAACTTTGTGCAATTGAGTTATAGATGTCCATTTTCTTCTTCTTCCAATAATTTTTTATTATATTGTGATTAATTGGTAACACTATGCTATTTTCGACCAAAAAAGACAAAGAGAAGCTCATTCTTTTATTAAACATTCTAGGGAAGACCCAGAAAAAAAACTTCTATGGTCAACAAATATGTACTTTGTAAAAGGTTGGACATTTCCGGCAGCGCCAGTGGCCGAACCATTCACGGTAAAATATATTGAGGGGTTCATTTATAATGATAAAAAATTATGTATGTTAGATCTAATTTTTTAAAATTAGGGATATTGCCAGCAATTTATGATTAATTGATTGAATTAGAAATATATAAAATAGGGTGAACGACTTCAGGTGACCCTGAACTCCCTCCATCTTACCCTTTTAGCCCCATTATCTTTTTTTAAAAATACTTTTGGCCCATCAACTAAAAAAACTATTTAATTGTGGCCATTTCATCTGGTCAAAGTGTTAACTTCAGTCAAACACGTTAAATTAAGGGCAAACTAGTTATTTCACATTTTAAATTTTATTTTTCCTTTTCTTTATTTTCTTCCTTTCCCCTTTCCCTCACCTTCTTATTCTCTACATCCTCACTTGCAGCGTCGCCGCCACATGAATGCTGCCATCTATGTTTGCCACCACCTCGCCGACACACACTCCGACTACTGCCCATTCCCCCAACCATCGTAGCAAATCATTATGGCTACTGCCTATTCCCCGGCTACTGCCTATTCATGGAAAATTACCATGGCAAATCACACTCCGACTACTTCCCATTCCATCACCATGGCTTCCTATCATTCTTCACAAATTAAGAAACTCATCCTGATCTGCATCTTAACCAATCTAAGTGTCATTCGGCACGATCTCGAACTCATCGAAATCAGTCCTCCTCAACCTTTTGGCAGGCACTGGCTCTTCCAACAATGCCACCGCCAGCGCCTTCTTGATCTTTGTCGACACGACAGAGCCACAGGTGGCGATGGTAGAAGAGGAATTTTTTGCCTCCGCCCATCTCAACCCTCGCCTTCCCGGGCCGCCACCAGCCATCTCTAGCTGCTCGAATTGATGGGAGAAAAGGAGAGCATAGGAGAAAGGATTATAAAAAAATTATCCATCATCCAGCAAACAAAGAGAATCAGATTATTTTCTCATCGATCCATAATCAAGGAAGAGATTAATTATACCGGTAAGGCACAAAATCTCGGCGATGCCCTTGGATTGCAATTCCTCGGCCTTTTCAATGAATGAGGGTACGTGTTTCATGCTACAGACATCAAAACTCATTACCAAAAAGGCCAAAAAAACCCCTAAAAAATCAATCAAAACCTCTAGTCGATTCGGCAGCATACTTGCAAGTGGAAGTGAAAGCACTGGGACAACGAATATGATTTACCTTCTTGCCGGCAGTGAGAGAGTGGACGAAAATGCTCTGGACTCATTGAAGTAGGCGATGGTCAGCAGAAGAGAAAGGCCAGCACAGCTCAAATTGGAGAATAGGAGAAACGAAGCAGGCAGCGGCCGGAAATAAGGAGTAGAGGAGAAAAGGGAGAAAAGAAAAGGATAAAAAGAAAGAAATGGAGAAAAAGAAAAAAGGAAAAAGGAAAAATAGGGAAAGAATAGGAAAGTGCGTAAAGAAAAAAAAAGAGAATATGAAAATTTAAAATGTGAAATTACTACTTTGTCCTAAAAGTAACCTGCTTGACTGAATTTAATGATTTGACCAGACGGAAGGGCCACGATTAAACAATTTTATGTTGAGGGGCTGAAAGTATTTATAAAAAAAAGATAAGGAGCTAAAAGGTTTAGATGGAGGGAGTTCAAGGGCCCCGAAGTCATTCGCCCTATAAAATATAAGTTTTAAATTTTGATCCAAAAAAATATAAATTCATCATCTTAGATTAAAAAAAAGTCTTAAATTGTCAATTTCATAATTATTAATTAAAATTTTAAATTTCATAATTTCATAATTACAAATTTAAATTTATGATAATCTAAATTTAATATTAAAATTAATATATAATATACCTTAATACAATAAATATTTAATGACAAAATCTTGAGAAAGACCGCATTTCCATAGGCATGTGGACAGGCGAAGTAGAAATAGAATTATAGAAAGGTAAAATGTTTTAGTTGCAATATTAAAAATTTACTTTGCAACTTGCAGTAGTTATAAGTTTATGGCTCGATTAATGTAACCTGAAAATTTATTTTAATTTCTTCTAATTTAAATCTTGGTCTTTCCATAACTTATTGAAAGACGATCTTTCAAGAGGCGATCTCATTTTTAAATACTATTACCAATCACATATTGATATGTAGTAAAGTATGCTATTTCTAAATATTAGTTAACAAAAATAAAATAAATTCGTATAAATAAACAGTCTTGGGAGAGACCGTCTTTCCATAGGCATATGGAAAGATGGGGTTGAATTAGAATTTTAGAAAGGTATAAGGTTTTAGTTGCAATACTAAAAATTTATTATGCGACATGGAGTAGTTATAAGTTTATAACTCGATTACTCCAAAAATTTTATCTTGATTTCTTCTAATTTGCAATTTAAATATTGGTTTTTTCATAACTTATAGAAAGACGGTCTTTCAAGAGACGAATTTTAAACAGATAAAGTCTTGGGAAAGACCGCATTTCCGTAGGCAAATGGAAAGGTTGTGTTGAATTAAAATTATAGAAAAATAAAAAGTTTTAGTTGCAATATTAAATAAAGTGTAGTAGTTATAAGTTTATGACTCGATTAATGCAATCCAAAAACTTTATCTTGATTTCTTCTAATTTAAAATTTAAACATTGGTCTTTACATAACTTATGGGAAAATCGTCTTCAAGAGACGGATTCTAAGAAAAGTATCAAATAAAATTTACAAATTATTAAATAAATCATTGAAAGTATTTACAAATAAAATATTTCCATGCTATATTTAATATTTATATAAAGTATTTTTTGTCTCAAAATTAAAATTTATTAGAAACACTTATATATATATAAGTTACTTTATCTATTATTCTATATATTTTAACATAGTAATTTTAGATATTTATGTAGGTAAATTAAATTACGTGGAAAGAATTGATTGCAGTGAGTTAAAAAAAAGGAATAAGTAGATGAAAATGATTCACTTATTATCATGAAATAAAGTTTGATAATATTAAAAAGATAAACTAAAATGGAAAGTGTATCAGATTTTTAAAATAATATTGTAAAAAATAAGTGTTATGAAAGAATTTTCCTAATAAATGAAGATTGAGAATACAAAAAGAATGTGCATCCTCATAAATAGAGTATGATTAGTTACTCATTGATTGAAAAACATTGAAAAATGGGAAGAACATTAAAAATGGGAGAGATATTTGCATTGTGAATTGGGGGTTGACTTTATAAATTATTTCATTTGCAATTAATGTTTAGAAGCTGAGGTGAAAATTTGTGTGAGTGACATGTGGCAAGAATGGTGTGGGAAAGCCATGTGGCAAAAATGGCCTTTTTTTTAAAGATTACATACGAGCAACCAAATTATATATTAACATCCTAATCTAGGACCTAACTAGGAAACACCGTCATTGAATCTATTGAAGCTAAGTGGAGCCTGAAACTCCATCAATTTGAATAGCGAGGGACGCCCTCCGGAGAACACCCAAATGTTGCACCACCAACGAATCGCTACCATCAAAACCGGTACAACCACAATCTCACCATCATCGACCACCTGTAGGTTGGGAAACCACATCGGGGACCACCGACACGGTATTCCCCATCAAGAAATTGCTCTAATATTCACAATTCTTGATGGGGTGTGTTTTGAACCCATGACCTCTAAGTTATAGAGAGTATGGATTACCACTAACCAAACCCATTACACGGCAAAAATGGCCTCCTTTAATATATAGTATATATATAGTATAGATAGATATCTTATGATACCTATTATGCAGTTATGCTTTCTTTTCATAATTCTCCACCTTGCTTTCCACTTATCATATTCATTCTCCTGTTACTTTTTTTAAGTACACTTCTAACCTTATCTCTTGCATGAAAATGCCAATATGACCTTGTAAAATTAGAAACTATCAAACTAACCCTAACTTATTGATGAATTGTGTTGCTATAACCTTCTCTGCCATTTTAGGTGCTGATTTAAGGAATCGTCCATTGACCAAACCCTAAAGGTTTGAAATACCCCTGAGGTTTAAACAGAAAATATGATGCCTATTTACCCCTGATAACTTAGCACTTGTTGTGATTAAAACAATTATCTCTATCACAAAACCAAAAATTGTTTTCTTCTTCATCCCCACCGTGGGTACCCTCTCCTTTCTTTCTTCCCCATCTATTGTTTCTTCCTCCTCCCCTGATTCTTCCATACTAAAAGGTAGATCCTTTTTCGCCTCCCTTGTTTGCACGTAAAAGTGTAACCTAAGACACAGAAGAATTCAAAGCATACCCAAGAAGCATATTTTCCCAAAGTAGTGAAGGAGAAATGGTTGTTGATGGTGAGCTTAGAATGTATGAAGAGGTGGGCAGATTGCTTGAAAAAAATATGTTCCATTTCCCTAGGCTGAATAAGTGTGAAGTCAGTTATCAAGAGAAAGGGGATACAGATTTTTAGATGTTATCATAATGGTAGGTTACGTTTCCTATGCTTGTGTCTATCATGTATAATGGAAAGGCTATTGGAGGATATCCTTAGTGTAGCTGTTTGTAATTGGATTATCCTTAGGCGATGGTATAATTTCTCTCGTGGTTGTGTTGTGTGTGTATTGTGGTTTTGGTGAGGTTTTTGGGGATGTGTGTATGTCGTAAGCCTCATATGGGGAATATAGTGTGCATGTTGGTGATATTCTAGATATGAGTTTAGGGTTTTACTGGTTTCGTGATAATCCTACTATGATTGAATCTTCAAGGGAATTATCTTTTCTGCCAAAGATGCAGGCTCGGGTTATGTTTCTCGTGGGATGTCCGAGGAATGCTCATTTTTACTGTAAGTATGTGTCCTAAATGTTTTGAATAGTTTTACGTGTGTATTTATTCTAATGGTTTTCTATGGTTTGTTAACCTGGTTTAGGATCTGTAGTTGGGATCAGCAAATGCAGAGTTGGGATGGAGAGGCGTTAGGTATCTCCGAGGTGATAATAAGGGACTAAGGGGAACCGGTGGTAGGGGAAGTTTATACTCGTGGAGGCTTGGCTCTAGGGGAAAGATGGGCAGCACAGATAAGGAATTTGTGGGACTGGAAGGGATTTGTGGGACTGGAAGGAATTTGTGGGACTGGAAGGAATTTGTGGGCTCTAGGGGAAAGATGTGGTATTTTATACTAAAGATCAATTATCGCCTTTTCAACTGAACTCGGGTTGTTTTTTCTTCTTATTTCTATTCCTAGTTCACTAATTGTTGTACTGCTAAAATTACAGCTTACTTGATATAGGTATAAACATTTTGGATGTCTTTCTGATACAATGTTGAGCTTAATTTCCATGACTAGGTGATCTTTGTGAATGCATCTATTAAGATAAAGAGAGAGGAAGATTGACAAAGTATAGTTCCTCAAATGAAGTTTAAATTCATACACATAGGGAGTCTTTAGTATATCGTGGCATACCTTTTTGCCAGGGATTCTCAGGAGGGGTGATCTTTCGTACGTGAATACCTTTAATTGGTTGTTGTTGTTGTTGTTCATTTCCTTTAATACATGCATGTGTTGCTTTGGTGCGTATCAACTTACCAATCTGGATCGTCTGTCCATGAAGAACATGAAGAATTTCAACACCCAGACGATGGGACGTGAAAATATGCGTGCACTCACTAGACCAAAGTTGAAGACCTAGACGATGGGTCGTGGAAATCTGCATGGCCCATCCACTCTGTTTGTAAATTTCAAGTACCTAGACGACGTCCCGTGCAATCTTGCATGGGAAGTGCTGGCCGTTCCGTGCAAACTGGCACAACCCGTGCTTACGTGCCAATGGGGTTTCCAAACTTGGGCCTTTTGAAGCCCATATACCCAACATTATATATAGTGCCTTTTTTCTCCTAGGGTTTAAGAAATTAGTTAGATTTGGTAGGAATCGAAGGTTAGGAACTCTCTCTAGGGTTTCTCTCTCCTCTCTTCATTTAATCTTTCGATCAATGGCATTTAATCATATGATTGCCATGATTTTTTTTTTGGAAAAATCAATCATTCAAAGATGCTGGGAAAAATGCCCAACGGGGATTACAATGAGTGGAATTGACATCTAGCCTAACTAGCCTCTACCAATAACTGACATATTACAAGGATATCTAAATTATATGTCAACTAGACTAATCGTCTATACTATTACAGTTCAGAGATCCAATAAAAAAAGGGTAACGTTGCCCTCACGGATATTAACTTGCTTTCCCAAAAAATCATGACCACTTGGCAGAGAAGAGCGTTGCACGCATCAATATCACTATGCCAAACAGGGATTTTCTACAACTGTAACACCACTTGATCCAACCACGATCTATGTTGTCCAAATTGTAAACACCTTGAAAAACACAGATCAGACGAATTAAAATTAAAACCTAAAAGAAAAACCAGAAACAAAATTACAAACATACAATCTGAACAATAAGTTCGAGAACAAAACATCAATGTGAAAAACTAAATCAAGTTATACCATGAACACAACGATCTAATCGATCAGGTCGAAGAATAAAACTAATTGTGTAGACAAATCTCACACTTATTGAATAAAAAACATAAATTGAAATAAACTATTATTCCCCATCTCCCCTAAATGAAATATGGGTAAAAATATTGAAGAATAAGGTGTGTGGCAAGAGGGGTTGAAGCTAGGTTTTGCGGGAGGGAGGGTGATTAAAGATTTGGGTCCTAGTTTTTTATATGAATATGATTGCCATGAATTTAATATTAGTAGAGAAGTTTTATTTCTTGGGGTAGTATTTGTATTCATGACTTGACTTAGATTTGTGAGATTCTTGGATTCCCATAATTGTCTATGTTAAGATTATTGTGTATGATTTGTAGATTGAATTCTTGTATGATTTATGTCATGACATATTTTATGATGCATACATGATTTTATTCACTGTAGAATATTGTGCTAGGCTTGAATAACAATTTGGGAGTGTTAGGTTATCACTATTGTAGTCTTGTGAGTACCGAGGAGATGTGTGCATTAAATCAATCTTGTGAGTGTCGATGATTGTTAGACTTTAATCTAATTGGATAGTCGTGTGAGGAATTGCATGTTAGCTGCAGTGGACCTTTGCTATTTAGAAATTTTGAACAAGGGAAACCTTGGCTTACCCCGATAATTGAGCATTTATAGTTTGTAACGACTAACCCTAGAGTCATCACAAGGCACTGATTCCTTTTCCACTCTGGGCTTAGGGTCAGTGTCCATAGTGGAGAGCCTAGTGATGAAATAGGCTTACTCCCACATCTAACGGTGTGGCCCATGCAAGGCTTAGTTTCTTTAAGCAAGGGCTTGCTAGCACCATAATTTAGATTACGAGGGTGAAATACGAAGTCAGAGGATAGGAACACACTTCTAGTTACAGAGGAAGTGAGATGGTTTAATGGGAGTTGAACCACTGTGTGAAAGGCAGTGGGATTTCTCGGACATCTCCACACTATGTGACATAACATGAAGTTAGGCTTATAAATTTTTATGTGATTAGAATCTAGAATAAAATTCATATGTCGGTCTTGTTTCAAAAATAACCCCCAAGACTAGTTAATCAATAGTTCACTTTGCTTTACTTGCATGCACATAGTTGTTAGTTATACAAAACCTCCACTTGTTTATTAGTACTAGTTATTCTCGACACACAAATGAGGTGATGCCCGATTGTGGGTTGTGTTTGGCTAACCCTTAGACACTGTTATCTCTATGGATGCACCTTGACTTATCACTAGCTACGCTAATGAGGTTTATCAAGGTGATAGGTTGAGGAGGAAAGTCAAGGAGGAATGAAGTAATGAAAACCTTGGGAAAATGGAGAAAAAAGAAAAAAAATAGGGTGGAAATTTTGGTTAAGTCTGGAGGCTTACAAAGAGGTTGTCACAAGGCAAAGGAGAAACCCACTGCTCAAGACAGCAAGGGCAAAAAATTAGCTTCCAGGAAATTCTCTATCGTGAGGCATAGGAAAGGCCCACTGATTGCGACAGAAATCATGGCTAAATGTCACCTTCTAGGAAATATTCTATTGTGAGTAGTGGTGTCAATTCGGGTTATTGTGTCACATTCGTATCGGGTTTGAAACGTGTCGTGTTGAAACGTGTCGGGTTGAATCGGGTTGATTTCATTTATCGTATCGGGTTGGAAACGTGTCGTGTTGAAACATGTTGGGTTGAATCGTGTTGATTTCATTTATCGTGTCGGGTCGGGTTGGATGGGTACTTATCGTGTCGGGTTGAAAATGTGTCAGTTTTTTTCTCGGATTGGGTCGTGTCGGGTTGAGTTAATATCGGGTCGGGTTAGTGTCGTGTAATTTTTATACTCGGATTAGATCGGGTCGGGTCAGAATATTGTCGGGTTGGATTGGATCGGGTTATTGTCGTGTCATTTTTTGTACTGAAGTTTTGTTTGGGTCTGATTATGTCAATTTTTTTTATAATGTTTCACATTGGATTCAGATATATTTTGGGTTGGTTCATTTTAGATCGGGTTTTATGTCACCCAATTAAATTTGGGTTGATTTAGGTTATATTTTAATAATCCTATTGTTACAACTGCACTATTATCAGGTATTGTTTCGTTGTAACTTGCAAAATATAAAAACTTGACTCATAACTCCAAATTAAAATCCGCTCGAAAGTGATGCTGCCCTATACACCCCCATTGTATTTTTCAACTACGTTAGGGGTTGGCGGTAAGGGTGGACGTCGGTTCGGTTTATTCAGATTTCAATCTATTCGATTCGGATTATTCAATTTTTTTCTCAAAAATAAAAATCGAATCCGACCCAAACCATTCAAATAATCCAAATTACCCAAACCGAATTTAAAATTCAAATTCGGTTTGAAACCGAATTCAACCAAATAAACCGAATTAATTCCAATTTTTATCAAATTGAATTCGATTCAATTGGTTCTGGACCATACCAAAAAGCCCATAAACATACTAAAATTTTAATTCCAATTGAATAATTACAGCCCAAAAATTAAGGCAAAGTAATTTACCATTAAAGGCCCATTTGGCATTTGCATGTTATGCTTTCGTTGCTCTGCCTTAAGTAAAAGGGAGGAGTTCCCTATTTATAGTTGAAATTGAAGGCAAATTCTCCCCCATTTCCGATGTGGGAAAATGTAGTAAGGCTAAGAGCCTTTGGCCCTTTGCTGCCTTGCTTCCTTCTTGACTTCATGCGGCTTCAATTTCATTTCATGTTCCATTTCCACCTTTTCTCCCATTATTTTTTTATTGAATTTATTATGAGTCTGTCTCTTGAAATACGGTCTTTCCATAAGTCATAGAAATATTATGGTTTAAAATGCAAATTAGAAGAAATGAAGATAAAGTTTATGGGTTGAATGAATCGGGTTATAAACTTTATAACTACTACACGTTGCATAATAAAATTTTAATATTTCAACTAAGACCTTTTACTTTGTATTATTATAATTAAACCCATAAGCCTATGGAATAATGGAAAGACGGTATTAATGAGACATCTCTCGTTATTTGACTATTATTCATTAGATTTATATATTTAGTCGTGTACATTTTTAACTTAACATTGTGTATTCACATTTGTTATGGATTGACTTTACGTACTAGTAATCATATGGCTAAAAACCCCATTTGTTATTAGTTTGACGCACAACCAACTTGAGTTGGTTCCATATTAAATGTTAATTGACTTTATAACTGCATCTGTTTTGGGTTGATTACATGCAGGGTTATATAGTTGATTTATCGGGTTGAATTAGGTTCGTGTTAAATCGGGTTCGGGTTGATCTCGGGTTCGTATTCAGGTCGAGTTCAGGTCCAGATTATCAGGTCATATTCGGGTTCGTATTCAGGTCGGGTTCGGGTCCAGATTATTGGCTCATATTCGGGTTCGTATTCAGGTTGGGTTCGGGTCCAGATTATCGGGTCATATTCGGGTTTTGGGTTGAATTCGGTCGTGTCGGGTTCGGGTACAGGTCAATATTTCTTGGGTCAAAATCAGGTTTCGGGTTGAGTGTGGTCGTGTCAGGTCGGGTTCGGGTCAATATTTCTCGGATCTGATCGGATTTTGGGTTGATTCGTTCGTATCGGTCCAGGTCGGGTTCTTGGTTCGGGTCAGAGATTGACAGCTCTAATTGTGAGTAGTGGTGTCAATTCGGGTTATCATGTCACATTCGTATCGGGTTTGAAACGTGTCGTGTTGAAACATGTCGGGTTGAATCGTGTTGATTTCATTTATCGTATCGGGTTGGAAACGTGTCGTACTGAAACATGTCAGGTTGAATCGTGTTGATTTCATTTATCGTGTCGGGTCGGGTTAGATTTGGTACTTATCGTGTCGGGTTGAAAATGTGTCAGTTTTTTTCTAGGATTGGGTTGTGTCGGGTTGAGTTAATGTCGGGTCGGGTTAGTGTCGGGTTGAGTAAATATCGGGTCGGGTTAGTGTCGTGTAATTTTTATACTCGGATTAGATCGTGTCGGGTCAGAATATTGTCAGGTTGGATTGGATTGGGTTATTGTCGTGTCATTTTTTGTACTGGAGTTTTGTTCGGATCTGATTATGTCAATTATTTTTTATAATGTTTCACATTGAATTTAGATATATTTTGGGTTGGTTCATTTTAGATCGGGTTTTATGTCATCCAATTAAATTTGGGTTGATTTAGGTTATATTCCAATAATACTATTGTTACAACTAGGGGTGAGCATCGGATCAGTTTATTCGGTTTTCAACCTATTCGGTTTGGATTATTCGGTTTTTTCCCTTAGAAATTAAGAACCGAATCCGACCCAAACAAGTCAAATAATCCAAACCAAATTCAAAATTCGGTTTCGGTTTAAAACCAAATTCATCCGAATAAACCGAATTTATTCTTCAATCGAATTTTTTACCCACAATAATTATGGACCAAAATTTTAAAATAATTACAACTCAATAATTCAAACCCAAATGATTTATCATTTAAGACCCAATTGACAATTGCATCTAAAGGCTGATGTTTTGCTATGAAAAAGAGGTTGAGTGAGTCTAGTATTTATAATTGCAAGATAGGCTAAGTCTCCTTCCTTTTGCCGATGTGGGACTAAATGTGTAGTAATACTAATGCTTTGCAGCCTTTGCCAATTGCCATTGCCTTGGCTCTAGGGATGGGCATCATATCGGTTTATTCAGTTTTTGGTCTATTCGGTTCGGATTATTCGGTTTTTTCCCCTAAAAATTAAAAACCGAATCCGACCCAAACAAGTCAAATAATCCGAATTATTCGAACCAAATGTAAAATTTGATTTCGGTTTAAAACCGAATTCATCCGAATAAACCAAATTTATTCTAATTTTCATCAAATCAAATTCAATTCAATCAAATTTTTTACCCACAACAATTATGGGCCAAACCAATAATTTAAGGCCAAATAATTTATCACCTGAGGCCCAATTGACAATTACCAATTGCATCTAAAAGCTGATGCTTGGCTGTGAGAATAAGGAGGAGTGAGTCTAGTATTTATAATGGCAAGATAGGCTAAGTCTCCAAGAGTTTTCCGATGTGGGACTAAATGAGTGTAGTGCTTTCACTGCTTTGCCTTGGCTTCCTTCACGGCTTCACTTCACAGCCTTCACCTGCAACATTAATTTCAAAATTTCAACTTTATTACTTTTTTTTGTTGTTGAATTTATTATGAGTCTATCTCTTTAAAGAGGGTATTTCCATAAGTCATGGAAATATTATGGTTTAAAATACAAATTAGAAAAATTGAAGATCAATTTTTTGGGTTGAATGAATCGGGTTATAAACTTTATAACCACTACACGTTGCATAATAAAATTTTAATATTGCAGCTAATATTTTTTACTTTGTATTATTATAATTAAACTCTGTCTTTCCATAAACCTATGGAATAATGGAAAGACGGTATTTTCCAAGATTTTGCCATTTATTATTACATTATTTAATTTGAGGAGTATTTTGTGACTGAAGATTATTTAATACCGTTTGATCTCAAATCCTTTTTATTATTATTACCCTGTTAATTTGACTTATGTTTTTACCATTTCCATACATGATGAATGTGTTTATAATATATTTTATGATTTCTTTCTCTTCTATTTATATAAGTAATTTAAATACATTTAGAGGGTGAAACAAAAATTCCACTATTAAATTGACACAACGTCTTGTTTTAGACTGACAAATCATTATACGAGGTTATTTTATAACTGATATAACTAATAAGTTGATTTGATATTCGTTTTTATTTATTGCAACAAATTTCTTATAACTTTTAAAATATACAGTAATGTATAAATAATTATAATTTTCATGCTACCGGAATCAGATTGGAGACTGGAGACTGGAGATTACGAATCAGATTGAAATAGGCTCATTTTCATGCTACCGGAAGCATAACCATTACACAACGATCCACATCCTCACTTGTTTATGCTTCTCAGTTGGCTAATCACTGTTTTCATCTCTTCACCAAGTAATTTCTTATGAGTCCATTGTAGTTTGTTAATTTTTTAGAGCAGATGAAAATGTCCATTATTTGAGGAATGCTTTAGTCTAGTGAAAGATTACTGTTGAAGAATTAATTATTCATGCACCTTATCATTGTGATTAATAAGATCACTGTAGTTTAGATATGGATATTTATTGATTATAGATAATACTTTCCGTTTACGTTGATTCCAATAAGAATTTAAAAGAATATATATATACTTGTATTTAAATTTATAAGAAATTTAAACGAACTAATTTATTAAACTTTTTTTTATATGGATTGTAAAACACTTGAATATCAGTCTATTGTCTATTTGATCCATTTCACATTTTTCATGTTAAGATGTTAGAGGTAATTTTTTAAAATTTATAGATTAGTCCTCCCACTTATATTTACTTTTAAATTTAGTTTTGTATTTTTAAATTTTATTTATTATTATATATATTTAATTAATTTAATTAATTACAATTCGGTATTCGGTTCGGGTTTTTGTTTGAGTTTTAATATCCAAAACCAAACCAAAAAACGTATTCAGAAATCGGTTTATTCAATTCGGATATCCAAAAACCGTATATTAAATTCGGTTCGGGTTATTCGAATTTGGATAATTCGATTTTTGGTTCAGTTTTCGGTTTTTTTGCCCACCCCTACTTGGCTCTTCCTTCAGCATTCACGGCTTCACAATCACGCCTTCACATGCGAAATTCATTTCAAAATTTTCAATTTTATTACGTTTTTTTTGTTGAATTTATTATGAGTCTATCTCTTGAAAGACGGTCTTTTCATAAGTCATGGAAATATTATGGTTTAAAATACAAATTAGAAGAAATGAAGATAATTTTTTTGGGTTGAATGAATCGGGTTATAAACTTTATAACTACTCCACGTTGCATAATAAAATTTTAATATTGCAACTAATACCTTTTACTTTGTATTATTATAATTAAACCCTGTCTTTCCATAAGCCTATGGAATAATGGAAAGAATGTATTAATGAGACATCTCTTTTTATTTGACTATTATTCATTAGATTTATATATTTAGTCGTGTGCATTTTTAACTTAACATTATGTATTCACATTTGTTATGAATTGACTTTACGTACTAGTAATCATATGGCTAAAAACCTCATTTGTTATTAGTTTGACGCACAACCAACTTGACTTAGTTCCATATTAAATGTTAATTGACTTTATAACTGCATCTGTTTTGGGTTGATTACATGCGGGGTTATATAGTTGATTTATCGGGTTGAATTAGGTTCGTGTTAAATCGGGTTCGGGTTGATCTCGGGTTCGTATTCAGGTCGAGTTCGGGTCCAGATTATCGGGTCATATTCGGGTTCATATTCAGGTCGGGTTTGGGTCCAGATTATCGGGTCATATTTGGGTTCGTATTCAGGTCGGGTTTGGGTCCAGATTATCGGGTCATATTCGGGTTTTGGGTTGAATTCGGTCGTGTCGGGTTCGGGTACAGGTCAACATTTCTCGGGTCAAAATTGGGTTTCAGGTTAATTGCGGTCGTGTCAAGTTGGGTTTGGGTCAATATTTCTCGGATCAGATCGGATTTCGGGTTGATTCATTCGTATCGGTCCAGGTCGGATTCTCGGTTTGGGTCAGAGATTGACAGCTCTAATTGTGAGGCATGGGAAAGGCCCACTGGTTGTGACAAACAAGGTCATTTTTCAATGTTTAGTATCTTGCTGTTGCGAGGTGTGGAAATGGTCTACTACTCACGACAGCCCTTATGTCTCTTTCTCCTCCCTAGTACCACAATGTCGCAAGGCGTGGGACTCCCGTTACTGCTCGCGACAGTCAAGTTATATAAAAAATTTGACAGGCTGAAATTCAAAACCCTCCTCCAACTCCTTCTCTCAACTCCTCCACTCCATCACCCATTTCCCCCAAATCTGGCCGCTACATTATTAACCTGCCTCAACTCGGGATCGTGAACATTGTCGCATCAACACAATCAATTAACCTGAGCTAAGGTAAAATTTATATTCTGCACCCTTGAAGCTAATATTACCAAAGGGTAGTAAGCGGCAAGCCATGGGTTTGTCCACAGAGATGTTAGGGTTCAAGTAAAAGTCAAAACACAACCCCATGCGGTTTGTCAATCCACATGAGTGAAAAGAATAGCTACTAGTGTAAACATGAAAACTTGGGAGGAGGTTGGTATTTTCAACTAACAACTACAAGCATGAAAAAAAGAAACAAGTAAACTATTTATACTAGCCTCTTGGGACTAATTTAGCAATATAATAGTTCTAATGCTTCAATCCTCGATTCATTCACATATAGATATGCAAAAGACCTATCAGTGTGTTCACAACACGTGGTGTGGGCGATGGCATACACTTCCTCATCACTATCACGGTGGGTGCGCTCACAATCCTTCATCGACACCCCATTGTAATTAGGGGAGTACCATAAGTTTCAACCGTTGTTGTGGTTCTATTTCTCTCTATGCTATTATGTCTCGGGCTTCTACCACAAATGCACTAATTCCTAGTGGTCCTCTATACGCGAGGCCTTAGATTCATAGGCACCTTATATGTGATACTAGGGTTTCAACACATCACCTAGCTACTATCAACTATATCAACTCATAATCTATCAGAAAATTAATAAGTAATCAGCTAAGACTGGTGCGATGGTATGCATATTAGGGTTACCTCGAATCTCCCGTGCACAATCATGCAAAATCGTTCCCCTCCACCCATTCAAACATCTAGGTTTCTCTTCCCAATGGGACATCAATAAGTGCACCATACATGAACATAGCCCAAAGTGTGTGCTCATATGTGGTGTAGTGTTCATGCATTTATCACATTCAAGAACAATCACAATAATATCATAAACACAAAGATAGATGGAATTTAAGGAATCTCATGAAGCATCAAAAGATACACATGTGCCAAATATGTCCCAAGATTTGTCTAACTACTCCCTAGACATGGAATTCAATTCTTTGGGATGAAACAAGAACAAAAGGAAAGGAAAATGTACAAAACCTACTAAGGAACTCCTTACTTCTCCCAAATGCTCTCCAAGTTACAAGATATGAATTCTCTCTCCTAATGTATATCAAAATGAACATACTAGGGTCCTATATATAGTAGTAGGACTTTGAGCCTAAAAATAGGCCCAAAATAGGACAAAAGTGACAAAGCCCTAGGTCAGCCGCTTAGTTTTCATGGGTCGGCTCAGATGCCACGGTCCATGAACATTCATAGCCGCGGGAAGCCATGGTCTGTGAAGCTGGGTTTGTGCCACGGTTTCAACTCAGTAGTTTTCACAGCCCGACTTCATCTTCACGGGCAGCGAGCAGCATGGGTGTTTTCTCAGAACTCTCATCACGGTTTCACGGATCGGCTTCTATACTTAGCCAAATTTCTCACCCATGCATCACGGACGGGCTTCATTGTCACAGACCAAAGTTGTTGCTTCATGTAGGGAGGACCGTGGGAATCTTCACGGGCCGCTGATGCTTCGTGTAGCATGGGCTGTCATGGGCCGTTGGTCCTTCTTCGGCTGAACTTTGTTTTCTTGCCACAGGTGAACTGTTAGTCCGAATCGAGAGTTCTAGTAGTAGATTTTGCATTACTCAAGAAGAAGAATCTAATGGAACCAGCCTTGAAGGCTAATTCTTCCTGGATCGTTCTCAAACTAAGGCAACACCCCTCGGACAATGATTCACCATTTCCACCTTTTGATGTCTTGAACTTCGAAGCCTCCTATCCTTGGCTTCAATCTCCATCTACCACGCATTGATGCTCGTGGCCTTTATCTACTACCATTCAAAGCGAATGGCCATCGAATCTTCTACCGTTAAAAGCAAACGTCTCTCGCAAGAATGTAATGTAACAAATAGCATTGACGGGCGATCTACTAAAGGAACTTATAATGAAGACCAAGGAGCCTGTGAACACGATATGTCAATAATTACTAATTAAATTTACAAAACGTAGAATTTAGAATAGAAAACCGAACATGGTTGGCTAAATTCCTTGTCATGTAAACTCAACTAATGTTTCCAAACTGCCAACCAAAAGTAAATAAAAACTACGTCAAATGCATTGATTAAAGCATGCAGAATGGTGCTGATCAGACTCCTCACACTTAAACCTTTACTCCTTCTTGAGTAAATAAAATCAAAGAAAAAGGTGCCGGCCACATGAAGAATGCAAAAATAGCCAATACATCCAGCTTATTCCCAAGCTACCAGAGTTCCCCCAAGAAGATGAACTCACACCTCTCACACTCCCCAAAGTTCCTAAGGCAACCAAACCACCAAAGACAAGTAAATGTGTATGGAAAAATATAAGTGACAAAAGATCGGAATAAAGCCAAGCTTACTTTCCCCAAAGAAGTCCCAAAAGTAATCAAAGAGAAATCCTTAAGTCAGAACAATCCACCAAGGAAACCCAAAAGTCGTCGACTTGCTTGCAACATAGGGATAAATCTAGATTCTCGGCCTAGTTGCAAAAAAGGCGTCGAATGTATCGTCAACCTAGTTTCTTGTTTCCTTTTTCTTTTTTCTCTCAATTTATCTTATTTTACCTAGGCGCCCTTTCGAGTTTTCACCTAGCATTATCCCAAAAAATGTGCTCACCTCTCACCTTTTTCCACACAGCCTCTCATTTTTGCCTAGACTGTAAGTCTAGTCGGGCCAAGCCTCTCACTTTTACCTAGGCCTTTCGACCTATCCAGGATTTTTATGATGTTACCCAAGTCGCCCTTTTGGGTTTTCGACTTGTCCGGGTTTTGATTTTTTTTCATTTTTTCAAAATTTCAAAAATAGCCCCAGTAGTGGGCTCAACACTACAAAGATAGTCAAACACACAAAAATAATCCACCAGTAGCAAAAACATCCTACCCCATGAAAACTAGGAAACCTAGCATAGCATGTCATTCCACCAAATGTTCATCCAAAATCATCCACAACAAACAAGAACTAAAACTAACAACAATCAAGAAAAAACAAACAAAAAATGCATGGACGAAGAAATCCAAGAATGAGAATTCCTAAGTGCTTACTACTCCCTCCCCACACTTTGTGGATGCAAAGTCTCCGATGCTCAAAAAAGAATGTCAAACCATAAGTGAGGAAGGGATATTAGTGATACATGTGCTTCCGCAAAGAGTCGTCCTCTTCATAGCTAATGAAACACCTCTCTATGAACCCTGTCGCTTGGGTTGTGGTTTCAAGGCAATCCACCCTCTTGTTGATCTCTTCTACTTGTTTCTTCCTCCAAACGCTTGAACTATCCCTTGAAGAACTTGGGAAGAACTCGAGAGTTTCTCCCCAAGTAGGTGTAGTTGATCCATAATAGCCATGGAAAGATGAGATCGACTCACAAGTGCTCTCGAAGATGTCTCCCATTTGGCATCTTCTAGGTCTAACTCTTGGTTGGCCATAAAGTTGTAGGCTTCTCTCTCAAACTTCTAGTCCGACAAAATAAGTAGGTCATCCAAACATGTGTTATGGTCAATGGTGGTGTGCTCCGGCTGTGGAAGAATCATGAAGCTACACGTGCTCACGTAGCCATAGAGCCATACATATCTACCTTCCGATGTCATCGGTCTCACCATAGATGCCTTAGCTAACTTCTCAACATTGTACCTTGTACCCGATATTCCTAAGTTAGCTAGATCCCTTTGTGCAATCGGATGACCTAGATAATCTACCAAAAGACCAACCATGCCTCCCATGGAGATTTTTCCACTCTTCTGCTCTCTAATCACTATGCATTCTTGAACAAAGACACTAACCAAGTCCGGGTAGATGTTCCCCTCCGGTGTCATTGCCCAAAGAAGGTGTACATCGTAGCCCAGACAATGCGTCCATTCACCGTGGCATAGAACACCCATAGAAAGGAGTCAATGAACATAACGGATTGTTGGGTGAACTATAGCCATGCTCTTGCTCAGATTCTTCCAATCAGCCCAGTTAGTTGCACCCAAAAGTGCCCAAGAGAGAATGACATTCCTTGGCAATGAGTCCGTGAAATGTCCCGGTTGGTCTTCCACCCAAAAGCTAGTGCCAACTCTCTATAGGTCATTTGGTACTCCTTGTATTCCAAGTTGAAGTTAATTACCTTGCGACCCTCCTTGTCTATGACCTTCCAAATGGTAGCTAGAAACTCTAAGGTCCGCCTTATGTAGGTTTTTAAGTGCACATTGAGAAAACCTTCTAGGCCTACCCTACTCAAAAGATTGGTCACGGGTTCAAGTAAACCCAGAGCCATCAAGGTGCTCTTGCAAGCAAAAATAGTCTCCAAAATACTCCTCTTTGGTTCCCTCAAATTCCTCCATCTCTGGGCTGCAGTCCCTGTGACGTTGGTTAATCCTAAAAATTCATCGGTCACAGGCTTAGGGTTGTGAGGAATGGGAGTTACCAGTTTAGGGTTGGCACCCTTAACTGGTTTCTTCTATTTCTCACCCCTTGATAACTTCTCTTTCTCCGAAGTACCTTTCTTTGGAGCCATCCTAAAAAAATAAGGGAGAGAATAATGGAAGTGTCACAATAAACAGTGCATGGTCCATGATATCATTCAACAAAGAACATTCTCCCAAAATGACCACATATTCAAAGCATGATGGTATAAGCATAAAGGCTATTTAAAATAAGAATATTCCTCATCAATCAACAACATCATGTATGCCTTTCACCAGCCCATCAATAGATTCATGTAAATAATATTCATGCTCCATCTAATCACCCAACACATGAAGAACATATCACTCAATATCAATGGCACATTCAAAATATCCCTAATTTCATCATCACAAGATTGATCACACAAACCCATACAACATCACAATAACACATGCTCATTAATAAATCATGCTTTTCATAACAAAACCACAAATTAAATCAATCATATAGACAAAGAGATCAAAGGATTACCAAAAATTTGAAGCCTAGAAGTGTAAGATCCTCACAAGAAGAAGCAAATATTGCTAATTTTTGGAAGAAAAAGCTTCAATTTTCGTGTTCACCCAAGAGTGTGTGTGAGTCAGTGTTTCTTGAGAGGAAATAATGTGTGGATGATGAAATTAGGTGAAGAGTGATACCATGAGAATAAAATTTCAGCATTGGTGAAAAAAAGAGAGATGTACACTTTGGATAAAGATGGAATTTCAAATTAGGGAACTAGTAGTACAATCAATTAACATGGGGAGTACTATTTGCATCAAAAAATCCTAAGGAAATAGTAAATCTCACTTCTTGAATCAAAAATGCATTTTTTAACTTTGAAATTCAGACTTACTTTTCAAAAATTGCATTTTTCAAACAAGTTGGGGGATGGAAAATCGAAATTTGACTAAAAATGATTTCTGCCCAGTTTTTCCATCTTCGCGAGGTAGAGTCTCGTGCCCATCATCACGACACGAGATCTACCCTTTGTGACAACCATTGTCAAGAGGCTAACCCTGGATTTTCCCTATTCCTTGGTTTTTCTAGACTTTTGAAAGAAAACCATGTCGCTCATCAAAATCCATTCCATCTACACATAATCACACATCTTCATATTTGGATTTCAAATCAAGCAAGAATTTCATTCAATGGATCATTTATTTCAAGCATGACATGCAAAATCTACCAAGTAACTACTCAAAATAAGCAAGAAAAAGATCCACATATGGTTACTGTCGTCATCACAACTTATTACCCTTTTATGCATTCAACTTTTAAGCACTTACCGGTGGGTCCCCGGAATCACCATCGGCGACTCCGCCCACAATGATGTCTTTGTGGAGAGGACTTCACAACGAGTCATCCTTACCTTTGTACCCCTTATCGGTACCTAGAAATGTTTCTCCTTTTCTTGCCAACTTCGACTCCTTAAACGTCACCTTGGGTTTAGGAGAGGGTCGGGAAGGTATTAATTCCTCGACACTTTCCTTTTCCCGCTGCAAATTTTTGAGCATAGAAAAACAATCTAGCACGGACATATCATTGATCCAATCATGCAATCTGTCAGGGTCCTCAAAAAATTCATCATCAAAAGATTCATGCTTATTTGCAACAAAAAAAGGTTCAAGAATATTATGCTCATCAAAAAGAGTCACACCTTTGCACATAAGAGAAGATTTTGTTGAATCATGCCTGGATTTATAAATGTCAAATTCCACCTTGTCTAAGTCATCTTCTAGAGTCAAGATCCCTGAGTTGGCATCAATTTTAGTCCTCGACGTTTTGAGAAAAGGTCTCCTAAAAAGGATTGGGGATGCACTACCATCGTGCGCTACGTCTAGGACATAACGGTCCACCGAAAAAACCAATTTTCCCACTCGCACCATCACATCCTTCACTATCCCTCGAGGGCTAGCTTGGGAATGATCGATGAGTTGAACAATGACTCTATTCTCCTTTAGTTCTCCAATTTCAAGACATTCAAATAGACTAAAGGGAATCACATTGATAGAATCTCTTAAATCTATCATGGCAAGTTCAATAAGTGTCCCACCAAAAGAAATTGGGATAGAAAACATTATGGGGTCATCACATTTCTTAGGAAAATTCTTATGATTCAAAATTGTGACTTCCCTAACTTCTTAGGTGGTCTACTCCTTTTCTTAGTACATGCAACCTTAAGAAATTTAGCATATGAAGGCACATTATCAATCAATTCCAAGATAGGGATAGATACCTCCACTTTTTTTAAAGACTTTTTGAATGTTTGCCTCATTTTTCTCCACCTTCGGCCTTCCCCTCAAAGCACTTGGAAATGGAGGTGGAATAGCGAATTGAGCTTTGGGTGGTGGAAGCTCCTTGGAGGGTGCTTCCTTGACAACTATCTCTTCTTCTTCGAACTTCTCTTTGGTAACATCCACTAGCTCATTATCCTCTTGTGTCACTTTCTCCTCGATTTCACAAACCTCCTTACCACTTCTCAACTTGAGTGCGCTAACATTTCTTGGATTCACCTTCGGTTGGGAAGGTAGCTTGCTGGAATCTTTCCCTTCAAGTTGGCTCACCGAGGTGGCGAGTTGTCTAACTTAAATCTCAAGGTTCTTGACACTTGAGAAAAATCTAGTACCAAGGTCTTCAATTTCTCTCATTGTCCTTTCCGTGAAGATCTCATGTTTCTTCCCCAATTGTCTGATGGCATCCAAGATCTCCTCCCTATCCGACTTGTAAAGTTTGGTATGATTGTTAGATGGCCCTTCACTTCTAGGAGAGGGTTGAGGCGATGTTCGTCCACCCCTATACCCTTGAGGTTGATTGCCATCCCTTCATCGGAAGTTGGGATGATCCCTATACCTCATATTGAATGAGAATGTATAGGGGTCCAACCTTTTCTCATCTTGGTTCCCCCGAAACCCTTATTGTTGACCCCTAGAAAATTGAAGTCCCTCTCGGTTGTTGTAGTCCACGACATTCACCTCTTACATGTCACCAACAACCTCGGGGAATTTCTTATAGTGGTGATCAAGGTTGCAAAACCCACACATATTTATTTGGTGTACCTTTCCTTGCAAAAGCTCTTTCATCATAGATGCTAGAGCTTGGACTTGCTCCTCCAACTTTGGTGTGTATGTGAGTTCATCTAAGACCTTAACCCTCGACCTTGTACCGAATTGAATCATCTCATTGGCCATCTTTTCAAAAAGTGCCATAGCATCTTTTGGGCTCTTGTTGCCAATAGAACTGTTCCATGCAGCATTAACCATCCTCATGTCCTTATCACACAAGCCCTCAAAGAAATAATAGACCAAGTCGCATTCGTTGAAGGGATGATAGGGAAAACTTGCGAGAAGCCTCTTGATACTCTCCCAATACTCATATAAGCTCTTGGTCGCTCCTTGAGCGATGTTGGACAACTATTTCTTCAACCGGGCAGACTTTAAGGGTGGAAAATATTTCTCCAAAAACCGTCGCTTCATATCCATCCATAACCTTATGCACCCCGCTGGTAAATAATATAACCAATCTCTTGCTCCATCTTGTAATGAACTGGGGAAGGCTCTCAAGTTGTAGTCATCTTCCAAAATTCTCGGCGGCTTCATGTTCGTGATACCAAAAGTGATACATAGTGGTTGATTCTCCAAGTTAGGAGCCATAAGCTCTCTCAAAGTTCAGTTGTCCTTTACCATTTTGCATGGTAATTCCTCAAAACTCAAACCTTTAAATTGAAACTCCGATCTAACTCTATTCCTCCTTCTCCTTTGCTTACCTGTGGAATTAGTTAGAGAATGCAGAACACCTAGATTCGTGGTATGAGTATGTACCATAAACTAGGGTTGCACTATCCTTCCAACAACACAATAGCAAACATGATCAAAGTAACAAGAAAACTATAACCAAAGCTCGACTCACAACAAATAAAACAAAAAAAAAGACAAACAATAAAAGACTTTACTAACTACTTTACTAACAGGCTATGCTAAACTAATACTTGAACTAAAAAGCATCCCCGGCAACGGTGCAAAAATTTTTACCTGCCTCGACCCAGGGTCGTTAACACAATCACAACATCGCAATCAATTAACCAGAGCCAAGGCATTGTTCCTATGGGATGGTCAAAGATAAGATTTATATTCTGCACCCATTCTCGCTGCTAATGCTACCAATAGCAAGCACTGGGTTTGTCCACAAAGATGCTAGGGTTCAAGTAAAAGTTAAAACACAGCCTCATGCAGGTCATCAATCCTCGCGAGTGAAAGGAACTGTTGGGGGGGTATTTTCAACTAACAACTACAAGCATGAAAAAAACAAAGAAATAAAATATTTATACAAGGCTCTTGGGACTAATTTAGCAACATAGTAGCTCTAATGCTTCAATTCTTGATTATAACACATATAGACATACAGAAGACCTATCAGTGTATTCACAACACGTGGTGTGGCCGATGGCATACACTTCCTCATCCCTGTCATGGTGGGTGCGCCCGCAACCCTCCATCGATACCGCCATCGTAATTTGGGGATTTAGCACAACAAGGTACAACCGTTGTTGTGGTTCTATTTCTCCCCCGTGCTATTATGTCTCAGGTTTCCACCATGAATGCACTAATTCTCAGTGGTCCTCTATACGCGAGTCCTTAGGTTCATAGGCACCTCATCTATGATACTAGGGTTTCACAAATAGCATTCACGGGCGACCTACTAAAGGTACTTATAATGAAGACCAAGGAGCCTGTGAACACGATATGTCAATAATCTTTAATTAAGTGTACAAAACGTGGGATTTAGAATAGAAAACCGAACATGGTTGTCTAAACCCCTTGTTATGTAAACTTAACTAATGTTGCCAAATTGCTAACCAAAAGTAAATAAAACTACATCAAATGCATTGGTTAAAGATAATGGTGCAAATCAATTCCTCCCTTACTATTATATACCATTCCCCATTATCAAATAAACTTCCTCACTTATCCAATCCACCCTAAACAACCTTCAATCTGAATTCTTACAAGAACTCTAGAATTTGGGGCTTTTTAAAATTCTCTGAATTGGAGTCTAAGGAGGCCAATAGTTGCTTAGAACTACTCCAAGAAAAATTCCTCTACACAATTGCAGTAAAATGTGGTTACTTATTGATTTGTTTTGTATGTGGTGATTGTGTGGTCTTGCTTATTACTTGGCGATTGTGGTGAAGTCCTAGGGATTTTATATTGTGGGATTGTGTTGGTAGCTTGTTGTTAGTGGAGTTTCTAGAGGTAATTTGTGGGGAATTGCTATTTGTGTGCTAGTATTCTTGCTGTGCAGTTTGTTTGAGATATGATACCTAAGAGACAAAGGGTTGAGAAAGCCGGGACAAGCTCATCCTCTCCGCCTCCGGATAGCTTTATAGGACTGAACGCATTCAGGATGATTTTGCTGAAAGGTGGGACCTTCTCACTTAGAAATTGAGGTTCATCCATGAGACAAGTTTTGTGATGAGAATGCTTTGGTCACCCTCGGACTTCACCAACCGATGGAATGCCTCCTCATGAAGGCTGGATTAGGTGGGTTCATGAGCCGCAACACACCTACCTACCCGAGGTACACCCTTAAGTTCCTCTCAATGGTGAAATTAGACAATACCATGAAGGATGATAATGGGAATGCGTTTGATTGCCCAACCTACATTTTCTTTCAAATAAATTATGTGAAATATGAGATGGATTATTGAGAGATAGATGCTGCTTTTGTTTAGGATACCACTCCCATCCAAGAGAATTACGAACTAGAGGCCCTGACGGGCATTGAGTATTAGGATAATGCCTTTATACATACTATCGCAATAAAGGTTCAAGATGTGAGGGACAAGAACCATATGATTATCCACCTTTCCCTCTGGTGTGTGCATTGTCTATTGACCCACATTGTCTTCTGCCGAGCCAAACCAATAAATGTGCCACAAGAAGACATCAAGAATGCATGGTTAATGATGTGTGGATGATGGGTATGGTTTTTGGATATATTTGTGGGTGACTAAGGTGAAAAATGAGGCAAGGAAGGTATGTGGAGGTGATATTTCTATGGGCGGTATGGTTACGCTCTTGGCGCAAAATTTTAATATCCCAACACAACCTGAACTTGTATGAGCTCTCCCTGATAGTGTACACCATCTATGATGGAGTCTTCCATCGGTTGTATGGAAGAAAGAAACCATTTATGAGACTCTCTGACACCTAGCGAACAGATCTTTAACCTACAACCCCCTTGGCGGAGTTAGCCATCGAGCTAGACTTGGCGTGACAGATTGTGGTTGAGAGGGAACTAAGTAGGGAAGCACCACAACCGATCCCAATTGAGGAAGATGTCTCCTATATACTGATGCCACTCCACATGTTCCTCCTCCTCCTCATCCATCTCAGGATTTTTACCACCAGTTGCTTTAAACGGTGGAATTCAATTTTTGCTCTATGTATTCAGAATTCCAGGGCGAGATTGAGTACAACCTGTTCATGCCTCGGAGGATGTCAGACATGGAGGAGGATATTGATGAGCTCTTCTCCATGGTGTATGATTTGCATACTCAGCCTAGTGGAGTTCCGGGGGAAAACCCCAAACCCCGGTGTGGAGCGGTGTAGGGAGCGACGCCAGAGGAATGCGGGTTGGGAAGAACTGGTGACCTAGGTATAAATGACAGACTAAATGTGGGTGAGATGTGAGCCTAAAACAAATATGATGTGTGTCTAGTATGAAAACCCAAAAGGGCTCCTCGACTAAATGAGATAAAGAGAGAAATATAAAAATCTCTTGAATTAATTCATTTGTCGGTGTTAGAGTCATAATGTTGTAGTGAAAATATGGATGATTTTGGTAGCCTAGCTTCATAGATCTTGTTGGGGTTGTGTTTAACTTAGTGGGAAAATGAAGTAGGGGACGTGAAATCTTAATTATTTGTATACTTCGTTTAGGTTGATAGATTGGTATGAAATGAAGTATGTGTTTGAACTTGTGATATAGTTTTGACTTCATTTTGTGCCATGGGATATTGGGATGATCAATTCAGGATTTGACATGTTTTTAAGGGAATTAGAGAATAGAAAGGTGGAAGGTTTGGGTAGAATTAGGATTTGGGGTTGTGATGTGAAAATTCTCATTTGATATATACTTTTGGGATTGATGGCAATAAGAGTTTTGTGAGAAAATGAATGGGGAGAATATTAGGGTTAGGAAGTGAATATAGCGATGTTTGATTCTTGAATCTTCTCTTTTACTCGAGGACGACTAAGGTTCAAGTGTGGAAAGTTTTGATGTGTTCATTTTATGTAGTAGTTTTAGGATATTTTGGACTCATTTTTTTTGTATTTTTGTGCTTTAGATCATGAGTTTTGCCTTGATATTCTCTTAGACGAGTTAAGAGCGACTTTTGCGTTGTTATTACTTTTCTTGGGAGTTTTGTGTGACAAGGCAAGATAATTGAAGATTTGAAGAGGCGATAGAGGGTTGAAGAAATGAAAACAAGAAGGAAGATTGAAGAACAACAAGGCTACAAACACTACAAGAAACAACACCTATTACTTTGCCTTCTTACCTCGGTTTTTGGCTTAGGTCAAATAACCGAAGTAAAAAGTTTTTTTTACATTGGTTTTATTAAAATGAAAGTATTATTAACTTTGGTTAAAAAAGCCGAGGTAAGTACTTTTTTTACCTCAATTTTAAAAAATTGAGGTAAATAGTCTGAAATGACCAACGTCGCACGCCTTTCTCGCCTACCGATGTCAGTTGTTTTTGTGACCAACGTCGAACGTCCCTTTCGTAGACATAAATGACCAACATTGCACGCCTTTCTCGCTTACCGATGTCGGTTGTTTTTGTGACTGATGTTGCGCGTCCCTCTCGCAGTCATGAATGATCGACATTGGACGTATTTCTCGCTTATCGACGACGGTTGTTTTTTGTGACTCGTGTCACACAACTTTCTCGCTTACCGACATCGGTTATTTTTTTGACCGACATTGCACGTTCCTCTCACGGACTTGGACCATAATCCTACTTAGGCCCATTTCCTAAAATATTAATGTTCTAGCCCTTCCACATCTTCAAATAATATATATGCAATGTAAAAATAATATTCAGTACTCTAAATGAAATGTCAAACTTTACATTTGTTAATTTACATTTACCCTTTGTAATTATAATTAATATTATTATTTCATTTATTAATATATGAATAACTAAAACTTGACTTTCTATATATAAATACTAATAACTAAAATTTGACCATTTTTGGCCCGAGTCCTAAAATATTAATAGTTTAGGGCTTCCATATCCTATAATAATTAAATAATGTAGATGCAACGTAGAAATAATATTCACTAATTTGCATTCACCCTTTGAATTTTATTATTAATATCATCATTTTACTGAATAATTATTATTAAATAAGGCTTGATTTTCTATATATAAAAAATAGCTAAGGCTTGACTCTAACTAATCGCCGATCTATCCTTACTTTCCTTTCGGTGAAAAAACACCATTGCAAAGGTTTGACTTCAACTAACTAATGATCAACCTTTACTTGACATTCTATATATAAACAAAGAAAGGTTTTTTGGGATTCAATTCTTGACCGCTCTGAACGAAACGCTCCACATTTTCTGGAAACCCTCCAAACGAAAGCAAACCTCGTCGTCCGTCCAGTGCCATTGCTATGGCAGAGCCACCCACAACCGCTGCACCGCTAATCTATGCTAACACATTCAGTAAACCATCTCATCCCCAATCAATTACTCCAAATACTAATCCCCTCCACAATCATCTTCTAACTCCACACCACGATCTCGTAACTAATAGAACTCCCATAAATCCAAATCGGCGAATCAACCATCTAGGTGAACCGGGTTTACACTTCACAGATGAAGATTGCGAGCTTCTTGAAGCCCCACTTAAACTCACGCTCGTAGGAAAACTCTCGAGGAGTAGGCCTGAATTGGCCAAACTTCACATAGATTTTCAAACAACTGGTTTTAAGGGCTAAACAAACATTCATCTTCTAGACAACCGACAGGTACTAATCAGTTTTGATCTGTCTGATGATTATTATAGGTGTTGGATCCACGAGGTGTGGAATTTAGGTTCTTATTCAATTAGAATCACTAAATGGGAACTAACATAACCCTAATGTTTATTCACCTATTGCTTCTATCTTGGTTGCCCTCTACAGTTTACCACAACAATTTTTTAACCCACAAGTAATGATAGGGATAGGAAGTATCATAGGGTTACCAGTTAAAATTATAAAAGCCACCATTAATAGGACATGGCCTCACGTAGCTAAGATCTGTGTTGAAATTGACATTACCAAGCCCATATAAAATAGAATTTGGCTAAGCTTTAGGGGAATTGGTTTTTTGAAAAGTGTTGAGTATGAAGGTATTCCAGATTATTGCTCAAAATTGTTGAAACTAGGTCATATATCTTATATTTGTAAGTCTGAGCAGGTTCAGCTTCATTTCACTCCCTGGAGGCCTCAATGAAGTGAAATAATTGTAAGGAAACCAGGTAAAATGGATACCCCTTCTTCATCAGGGGTACCCACAAAGGATTAGCCTTCTATCCCAGTACATAAGAATGCCACTAACCATATCTTGCAGGAAGTTTGGATACTAAAAAATCCAATTTCTCAAGGTAACACCTCTCAAACAAAGGCTCATGTTAGAGTTAGTCATATTATATCTGATAACACTGCTGCTAAGCTTCCTGATCTGTTTTACTGAATGACTCTGTTGGCCTGAATGAATCCTCTATGAAGCATATTTAATCTGATAGTACTGCTACTAATATGCCTGAATCTGGTTTACTGAATGATCCTACTGGCCTGAATGTATCTTCTGTTAATCATACTCAAACTGATAATGTTATCACTATGATGACTGAATATGGTGATCTGAATAACCCTGTTGTCTTGAATGTATCTGATGAATTTGTTGTACTGAATGAATCAATTATAAAGTATAAGCAAACTAAATCTACACTCTCAGTTCAGAAGACATTAATTGAAAATCAAGCAGGCTTTATTTCTTTGGTGCCTACTGTTTCTTTTGCTACAAACAGAGTAAATATTCCTCAAAACCTTCTAGCTCTAAACACAGAAAACCCAATCCTATTCCTCAAACTCTAGATCCTAAAGGCCTGGTTAACCAACCACAAAGAAGTCTTAATACCTTAAATCATCCAATAGTAAGGGAGGAAACAGTACATCATATTGAACCTGAGGTTCAAGTGCTATAGTCTAAACCCCCAAATCTTATTACACCAATAAACTCTGCATTAACTAATGTTAATCAGGAAGGCATAGTTATCAGTGACAACCAGAAAGACAATTTCATTGAAATAAATGCTGGAATTTCCCCTCTTCTCTCTTCAGGGAAAAAACACAAGAAAAAAAGTCTTCTTTAATAATGATCCTAACCTTACAAGGTAAAGCATAAATGCAGGGAATAACTTAGAACCAGAAGACTATAATAACCTGCATATATCAGCATCTCAGGATAGCTTCATAACTGAAATGGTGGCCTCATAAAACAGGTTTAACTCTCTCCTAAAAGATACCAATGCCAAAGAAGATGCTAATGGAGAAAATGCTAAACCTAGGAAGTATAATAAAAAGGATTTTTCCTCAACTCCCAAAACGGTTATAACCCGTTCCACATTGTCTTCCAAAAACTGATTTTAATTTATCCAAACCTATGCTATTGGAATATAAGAGGAATAGGTAACATACCCTCACAGATAAGAGTTAGAGACATAAAGCACAAATATCAGATATCCCTAATGGCCACAATTGAAGAAATATTGGATAATAATCACATTGCAAAAATAGCTTTTGAAATTGGTTTTCAAAGTCATTTTGCCTTCTGAAGGTTGTAAAATTTGGTTATTCTAGGATAAAGATGTCAAAATTGACATCTTACAAACCCATACTCGGTTCATCTTAACCAAAATAACCCATCTCTCCCTCATCAAGCCATGCTACATTGCCTTTGTGTACGCAAAACACTCTAAAAAAGGTAAAGCCGGACTATGGGAGAAAATCTTAAAATTAAAAAATCTACCATTATCACTCACAAGGGATTTAAATGTTATTGAGAATCGATCATAATATATTGGCCCTTCTATCCCTAACCCTAATGTGATAGTAGATTTTAACAATTTCCTTCATTCAAGTGACTTCTTAACCCTACCCACCTCAGGCAACCTGTTCACTTGGACAAGGATGAGGCTTAAAGGGAGGGTCTGAAAAATGCTAGATAGGGTTATTGTAAATACCAATTGGCTAAATGAATTCCCTTCTTCACATATTAATGTGTTAGCAAGTCAGCAACTGATCGTGCTCCTCTTATTCTTCACGTTTAGTCTGCTAACAAGATCTCTGGTCCAAAATCTTTCAAGTATCTGAACTGCTGGATCAGTTACTCTTCTTTCTCTGACTTAGTTAGCCAAGCCTAGGGTATCCAAACACATCTTCAAGGAATGGAAATTTTCTCCTTTAAATTAAAAAACCTTAAGATGGCTCTGAAAGTTTGGAATAAAAACACTTTTGGGAACATATTTGACAAAGTCAAAATCTATGAATTAAAAAATGAATCAGACTTGAAAGCTTAGGACAATGAATCCAACCGTATAGCTTTTAACAAGTCTAAAGCAGAGATAGCCCTAGCTATAGCACAGAAAGAAAATTATTGGAGACAAAAATCAAGATTGAAATGGTTAAAAGAAGCACAAAGTTCTATCACGGTACTGTAAAAGCCAAGCATCACAGACAATACATTGCCTCAATAAAATACTCTACAGGGAATTGGTTGGATAATCAAACATATATTGGTCAGGAAGCTGTCCTTTTTTTCTCAAATATGCTCACAGATAACAATACAGATCCTACTGGTATAAATTCAGCTGTACTCTTACAGAATATTCCTCTTATGTTCACTGAAAACATGAACCATTCCCTCACCAAGCCAGTCCCCATGGATGAACTCCACAGTTTAATCTTCTCCATGGAAAATGACTCCTCTCCTGGCCCTGATGGATTTAATGGCACCTTCTACAAAACTTGTTGGAATGTCATTAAATCCGATCTTTTGCAAGTTATATTAGATTTTTTGGATGGCAAAAAAATTCCAAAAGCAATCTCTTAAACCCTAATTGTTCTGATCCCTAAAAAATAGGTATGCTCATCTTTTAAAGACTTTAGGCCAATAAGTCTCTGTAACTCATCAATAAGGTCTTCACTAAGCTGATTTCCTAAAGAATGAAACCACTGCTTCCTTTAATCATCTCCCCAGAACAATATGCTTTTGTTCAAGAGAGGGAATTAGCTGATAATGTCCTGCTCATGCAGGAAGTCACTAATTTCCTGAACAACAAATCAAGAGATTACAACATTATATTCAAACTTGATCTGATGAAGGCCTTTGATAGAGTTTCATGGAAACTCTTAACCAGCATCCTTCTACAATTTGGACTTTCAGAACACCTGGTTAAGATAATAATGGGAAATCTAAAAGATTCCTACTTTTCAGTCCTTATAAATGGACTCCTAATGGCTTCTTCAAACCAACAAGAGGATTAAAATAAGGAGATCCATTATCTTCTTATTTGTTTATCCTGATGGCTGAAGCTTTAACTAGGAACTTAAATTTCCTATTCCAATATGCAAATATAGAATACTTTAAGATGCCTCAATCAATGACAAAAGTCACACATTTGTCATTTGTATATGATACTGCAATTTTCTTAAAGTATTCAAAGAATGGCATCAGAACCCTTATCAGCTTCCTTAAAACATATGAGAATGCCACAGGACAGAAAGTAAACTTTGACAAATCCTCATTCATCATATCCAAAAACTCAACTCCAAGAGTAAAATGGATAATACTCAATGAGACTTGCATGTCTGAGGGCTCTTTCCCCCTTCAAGTATTTAGGGTTCCCTATATATCCAAGAAGAAGAAAAGTATCTACTTTCATACCCTCCTAGATTCAGTATCCTCCAAGCTCCAAATGTGGAAACACAAAAGTTTAAATCAAGCTAGGAGAATGATACTGACTAAGCATATCTTGTCTTCTATTCAACTTCATCTCCTCACTGTTCTCACACCTACTAAGAGAATCATAGATAAGCTTCATGTCATCTTTGGAAAATTCTTTTCGAGAGTCACCAATACTGAGCATGCCAGCAAAAATATTTAGAAATCTTACAAGAACATGTGTTTTCCTAAAGCTGAAAATGGTTTGGATTTTAAAAATATCAACACTATGGTTTTTAGCTTCTCTCTGAAGCTGTGGTGGAAACTTCAGCTAGGACAGTCCATCTGGACACATGTTGTGTGGTCAATTCCATAAAAACAAAGAAATTCAAAGACTTGAAAAAAGAGCATAGCTATTTTTGATTTAGCTATGAAAAATTCTTATCTCCAATCTGGTTCTGGTGAAGTTTCATTATGGTTTACTAACTGGACTATTTTGGGCACACTTGCTTCTCTATGGAACTCCCTAGAACCCATTCCATATGAGGAAGCATCAATTAAAGACTTTTTCTCTAACTAGATTGAATTTCTGGAACATATTGAGCATGGATTATCAGAATCAGTAGTTAATAAAATTATGTACCGTCAACTTAATCAGACTGAATACCCTGATACTCTCATTTGGAAGCCAACTAAAAATTGCTTGTTCTCAATCAAATAAACTTATGAACTAGTTAGAGAAAAAAGAACTGAAATTCCCTCTTTCAAGTACCTATGGTCCAACATTTTGCCAAGGAAAGTCAGTATATTCAATTGGAAAATGTTAAACAGACTTTTGACAATGCCTGGTGTATTAGAGGACTTCTCCTTTAACAAGCCTTCAAAATGTTGTTTTTGTAGTTGTGAATCAGATTCAATACATCATACTTTCAATTCTTGTACACACATCCAATCCATATGGGATAAGCTTGATAATTTATTCAACCTGCAGAAATCCCACTTTCACGCTTTATGGGATAGATTCTTTTATTACTGGCATCTTACAAACTCAAATGTAAGATTACTCAGTTTGGTCAGAATACTGCCTTCCCAAGTGATTTGGTTCATATGGTGTTCAGTACAATGACATTTTCAAAGTACACAAACTGGATTTCAAGTTCACAACAAATGCTAGCAGATTTTCTCTTGTCTACAACCAGTACATGTCAGCAAAAAGGAGCAAAGAGTGCATTCATCTGGAGCTCAATACAGATGGTTCTGCATTGAAAAATAGAAATTCAAGGGTTGGGGTAATCTTCAGAAACTCTAATGGTACAGGTTCAGGTTGTTGCTTCAAAATATTTGGGACAGGGTTCTAGCCTTATGGCTGAAATTAAAGCTCTGCAATGTGGACTCCAACTGGCACAACAACACGATTTCATGAACATTCAAATTTAATGTGATTCTCTATTACTTGTAAAAGTGATCAATAGGGAATATAAAATTCCATAGAGATTTATTTCTAAAATTAGGTGCATCTGGAAACTAATGGAATATAGGCAAGCAACAATAACTCATATTTTCGGAGAATCCAACAGTGTAGTTAATGCCTTGGCCAAAAGGGCAAGCACTGAGCAGGAAAAAACTTCTTTTGATAACTATAACCTGCCAAGAAAAATCAAAGGACTTATTTATCTTGATGCAATGTCCACTCTATATATTAGACATGGTTAATATTCTTGGGATGAAATATTGTTGTTTGCTGCTTACTTTTGACAGGTACAAGAGTGGAGGCATCATGGATGGAGAGCAGCATGGGGGCATCAAGAAGGAAAGAACTAGTAGCTCAGAGGAATACTCCAATTGTTTACTGAAGCAACACATCAAATCTGAGGCAGTGTATACATTTCTTGATGGCTGGACTCCTCACATGGATTGGTCAACTTCTTTTGTTGTTAACCTGAGTGAACCACTTTTGGGGAAGTGCTTCACAAGGGGCAACTATCGGAGGCCATCTCTTAATGTCGACACTAGGGTGGAGGCATTAATGTGGTAGGTTATAGTAGACCTTAAACTGGCCTAAAAGGTTGGACTCATGCTAACACGTGGGTGTTAACAATGAGTTTGGAATTGATCTTGATGTACATAGCTTTCCATGATCCTTTTTTAGCTGTACTCAAACTGGTCTTCCACTTTTTATAACTTGGGATCCTAATGTATACCCCCTCACTTAAGTGAGTTTATTTTTTTTAAATATTCTATATATAAACAATAATGAAAAGGTTTAACTTTAGTTAATCAACGATCACCCCTCACATAACTTTCAGTATGCAATACTAATTATAAGGCAAGTATTAACTAATTAACGGTCAACCCTTATTTGACTTTCATACATAAACACTAATGAAAAGGTTTGGCCTTGACTAATCAATGATTAGCCCTTACTTGACTAATAAATGGTCATTCTGTACTTGACTTTCTATATATAAATACTAATGAAATAGTTTGACTTTAACTAATCAACAGTGAAACCTTACTCGACTTTCCATACATAAACACGAATGAAAATGTTTACTTTAACTAATGAACGGTCAACCCTTACTTTGTTTTCCTTATATAAATGCAAATAACAAGGGTTTAACAGTAACTAATCAACGGTCAACCCTTATTTGACATTCCATACATAAACACTAGTGAAAAGATTTGACCTTGACTAATTAATAATTAACCATTACTTGACTTATCAACGACCATTTTGTACTTTAATTTCTATATATAAACACTAATGAAATGGTTTGACTTTATCTAATCAACGGTGAAATCTTACTCGACTTTCCATATATAAACACAAATGAAAAGGTTTAACTTTAACTAATGAACGGTCAATCCTTACTTGGCTATCCTTACATAAACACAAATAATTAAGGTTTGACCTTAACTAATCAATGGTCAATACTTATTTGACTTTCCACATATTCATAAACACCATTGAAAAGGTTTGACCTTGACGAATCAACGATCAACCCTTACTTAACTTTCAATAAATAAACACTAATGAAATGGATAGAACTCAACTAATAAACGGTCAACCCTTACTTGACTTTCCACATATAAACATTAATAACTAAGGTTTTACCTTAACTAATCAATGTTCAAGAAAGATTTTTTTGGGACATCACACTTAACTTGACTTATGAGTTAAGTCAACTTAACTAATGTCGCACATGTTGATAAATGTTCTTAAGTCCTTTCTTGGGATAGAACTTAACTAATTAACGGTCAACCTTTACTTGAATTTTCATACACGAACACTAGTAAAAGGATTTGATTTTAACTAATCAACGGATTACCCCTTACTTGACAAAGAAACTTCAGTTGAAGATGATACACAACAATTCTTACAATAATTAATTTTTGAGAGGAAAATAATTCATAATTTTATTAGACTCAAAACAGAATAACCTAAGATGATTACGTATGCCAAGTACGTAACATTAACGTAATTAGATATATAGTTATTTTACCTTGTAAAAACTAAAAGTTGACATAACATAAATATTTCATTTAAAATTACATATTGAATTTTAAAAATAGATTATGTTCTTAAATTAAACTAATGAACATAATTATTATTTTTGAATAAATGAACATAATTAATATATTTAGCGTAATGTTAATTAAAGTAATGAACAAATTAGATTAAAGCCTTGGTTTATTTTCAGCCCAGATCCAGTCCAAAATCTAAACCCAAACCTGAATATTATTAAAAGGCCAAACCCTAGTCATTATTCAGACACCACCACCGCTCTTCCTTCTTTCTACCCCTCACTGCCGATCTTCCCCTTTTTCTACCCCCTCCCCCATCGCCAATCCTCTGTGCTCCACCGCTCTCCCCTTGTCTCGCTGCTCTCTGCATTTGCCATCCCCACTCCGCCAACGTCCGCCTCTGCTCTGTCTATGGCTTCTGAAGTGTGTTTCTTTATTTTTTAAAATCGTGTTGATGTATTATATATAGCTCTAATGTATTAGATTTTTAATTTTTTATTTGATTTGAATTTAATCAAATTTGTAATGTTGACATTCGAGTGATTTAATTTGTTCCGTGCTATTTTTTTCCCAAATCAACCTGTGAATTAAGTTGTGAGATCTAGATGGAAAAATTTGTTTGCCTCTGAACTACCAAAAGAAGAATCAACGTCGATTCTGATTTCGATAGTTTTTTTAAATTCTGGAAAAGCCATGTGTGACGTCGCACTAGCCTCACCCTTATTTTTTTTACCGGTTTAACTAGGTGCAATGTCGCACCACCATCGCTCCATCACACTTTTTACCTTGGTTATGAAACATGGTAAAAAGTATACATTTTACTACACCACTATATACTACGGTTATTTTCTATTTTTTGAAAATAACCGAGGTAAAAAGTCCTCCAGAATCGAGGTAAAAAGTATTGTTTCTTGTAGTGAAAAGACAAGGGAATTGAAACTTGGAATTTCGGGCTGCATTCTGTCGTGAGGAGTGTGATGTTTCTCATGGCTCGCAACGGCCGTCGCTAGGTGTAATAACACCCTCATGCCTCGCGATATCCAACTAGCAAGTGGATTGTTTCTAATTTTTTTATCATTTCCCTTGTACTATAAATAGCACTCTCACCTCTCATTTCTTATCTTCCTTTTGGCCGAACTTATCTCTTCAAACCCTAGTTTGAGCTTTTCTTTCATCTTTTTCATCTTTTTCATCTTTGTTTATGTTTGAATTTGTTTATGGATATTAATATGATTTGTATTAGTTTATGCTTGAATTTGTTTGTGGATATATTAATATGATTTTTATTAGCTAAACTCTTATCTTGGGATAAATTAATCCAGACTTCCAAACCCATGTAGTGAGAAACATGTATTGCCTATTTATGAATCTTGATTACTAAGCATTTTCAAAGCTTTAAATGTGGTAGCTAGATTCATTAATGAGATTGGATGATTGATAGTATAAAATATTTGTATGATGACATATCAGGAGATAAGGAAAGTGTACAATTTTTCTCGTTTTGGTATGAAATCCAAGAACATGGAATCGGAATTTCTAGTTGTGTTGATGATGTTAAGATTGCTAGATGAATGTGATAATGTGATAATGTTGATCTTTGTTATGTTTATCCCAAGGTAGCACTAATGGGAAAGTAAAAAATGTTGATCTTTCTTGATTAACCCTAGGAAATGCATTAGTTGGTTAAATGCCTAGACATATGGCAAAATGTTTGTGGATGTTATAAAGCTTATTGGCTCATTGTGCATGATGTAATTAATGAGATATCTTTAGGTGCCGATCGCCTAAAGTGGTCATTAATAAGGTTTACAAATAGTCGCTGAACACTTTTGTAGATTATACTTAAGAATAATAGAATGTTTATCGTCAAAATGGAAGGTGTAACATTCACAATAGGTAATTAAGATGAATAAATATTTGATTGCTTCCATGATCTATAAGAGGCTTGGAAGTGGAAATTAATTGAGTCCAAATTTTCGTAACCTGTGTTTAAATCCTATCTTTTAAGTTTGTTGCATGATTAGCATACTTCTCTTTATATGCTAGTTTTCTTGTCTTTAAATTCATAACTTAGAAAAACCAAACTAAAACCCCCTTTTTTATTGCTTGTATATCTATATATGTATATGCTTATATCCATCCTTATATGCATGAAACCTTAGGAATAATCATCTTCTTTGTGGACGATCCTTAATACCACTATCTACTGAATTGTAGCTAGAAGTATTAGGTGTTATAAATTGTATTTTTGAGAGGTTCGGTGACGACCTTCCATGTATACCTACTTTAAATTTACACTTATCATTACCAGTGATTTCTAACTATCCAAGTAAATATTTTTTTATAATTTCAATTTTTTTCAGTGCTGAACTTATTTGTGTTGAGTAAAATTTATTTGTGTTGAGTTAAATTTATTGGTATTGAAGTGTGATAAAAGTAAGCCCAACTAGACATGGCCTAATTGATTCAATGTAAAGTGACATCTTGTATATTGGAATCCGCAATTAATGTGGGACTTCACCACACCCTCTAAACACAAATAGAAAGAGGTCACGAATCAAATAGTTAGAATATACGTTCATTGGACTTAATTTGGATCATTATACCATATAAAAGTCATTATATTCTATTATGAAATACATTGGTACTATTTAGAGATGATCTACAACCGTACTAATTCTTAATCAATGTTTGACCCCAACAATTGGTGACCCTTAAAAAGGTTCATTCTATAATCATACCAATTCACAACAAAATTTGACATTTTTAGTGTTTGGGGGTTAGGTGGAGGTGTACAAAATGTTTCTTATTAGAGTCCAATTTGGTCCGATTACGTCCTATTAAGTTTGGTTCGCTTTTGTCAGTTTAGTCTTGTATAGTCTAGTTCTATTTATTTAATTTTGTCAAGTTCAGTCTAGTTTACTTTGATCCAGTCTTGTTCATCCCTACTTAATTCATGTTCTGGTATATTAAGTCAAGTTCATTTTGGCCAGATTTAGTATAATTCAATTTAGTTTAATTAGGGCTTGTTCATTCCAGTCTAGTTGAGTTTGGTTCAACCAGGTACTGTCCGATTTATTCTGGTCCATTCCAGTTTCGTAATTTATTGCGTCTTTCCTATTTTTTCTTTACTCATTTTAATTTTTTCAAAAAATAAATTAAGTTCAATACAAATAAAATAATTTTAGTATTCATAAATTTAATTTGGTATTAATAAATTAAATAAGTACAAAAATCAATTAAATTTACTAGAAATAAGTTCAACTGAATAGTGTTACAAAATACATCAGGTCACTTTACATCCCTCTCTCCTAACCAGATATCCCCCACCATCTCTCCTACATAAACTTAGTCGCAGAATCGCATCCCTCTGCCTCCTCCTCCTTCTTACCATGGAGAGGAGAGGAAACCCCCTTTTTATTCTCTTTTTTCTAGTTTTCATTACTTTTTTTCCTTTTCCTATTTTTTACTTTTTCTGCACTTTTCCTATACTCTCTCTGTCCCAGCTGAATTTGCACCTTCATCATTATCTCGTTGTTCAAGAAACATGTTAGACCGTTAATGTGTTTACCTACGTATAATAACGTCAAATGAAAAGGTTGATATTAAGAAACTACTTGTTGCGACAAATTAACAATATCATATGCAATAATAGTGTTGTTCATATAGTTATTCAAATATGTGGTCAAACTTTGATAAAGAATAGTGTCAAAAAAGTAAGAGTGCAAATGCAGCTAGGACAGAGGGATGAGTTTTTTTCCCTCTTTGTTTTCTATTTTAGGTGCGTTCTTGCAGGTTTCTTTTGTGACTGTGAGCTCCATTAGACATACAATGGAACTTCCTAATGCACGCCATTGAAGTGGTCAACTCCATTAGAGAGGTTGTCGTTCTCGACTCCAATGTTTTCAGATCTGATCATGCCAAGATTCAGTTTAAAATTTGTTTGTGATGCACCAAGCAGTGGTCTCACCGTAACTCTGGCTAAAATTTCAACTCCGGCGACGCATTGAAAGATATTCAAGGCTTCAAAATCCTCAAAAGGTGTTATAGGTTCCAATGGCTAAGAGGCAGTTGGACGCAAAATCTATAGGCTTGGGTTAAACTACAATAATTTCTTGATTTATATCAGATTTTTCTTTGTTTTCCTAAAATGGACGTCGTCGGTGAATTTTGAATCGAATGTATTGTTTGGAATGGTGTCTAATTTTTTGGGTCGGGTAGGGTTCTACAAGGTCGGGTCGGGTAGGAAGTTGCCATAACCAGGGTTTCATATATGTTAGGTGTAGCTGGGCTAATTCTGAAGTCCAACAAGGGAAACCACAGGCAAAATATTTATGAAAATCTTGATGACCAATTTGCAAATAGGATATGAGTTTTATGGGTTTGAAATATTTGGCTAGTTGGGCTACTAAGGCCTAACAAGGGAAACCACTTGCCAAATTCAAAGCCCATTAAATAAGTTCATCAAATTGAATTAGAGACTTTAATTTCTAGCTAGAAGTTTAGCACCTTAGGTAAAGTGGATTGCTATTTCACGCCATGTATTTATACCTTATAAATACAAAATGTATTAAAAATGAAAATTAAAATAGAAATAAAGTTTAATTGAAAGTTTAATTTTAAATATTAAAAAACAAGATTTATTTGTGGTGGAAGGGCAGCGGCTGGAGGTGGTAGTCCGACAGCGGCAAGTGGTAGTCCGGCCAAATTTTTCGGCAGTGGCCCGGCCAATTTCCAACCAATTTCCGTCCACATTCCGGCCAAATTTTGGGACCGGCCCCCAAAGTTCCGGTCAGCGATGTTTCTCACTTGTGGTTCTCATCTCATAGTTCCCACTGTTGGCTTGGAGGAGAACCATGCGATGAGAGTCATGCGATGAGAGTCATGGGATGAGAACCACAAGTACAAATTTTTGGATGAGAGGTATGTGATGAGAGCCATGCGTGAGAACCATGCGATGAGAGCCACAAGTTCAAATTTTCTGAAGAGAACCATGCAATGAGAACCATGAAATGATAACCATGGGATGAGAACCATAAGTACACATTTTCATATGAGAACCATGGAATAAGAACCACAAGTACAAATTTTTAGATGAGAACCACAAGTGAGAACCATTGGATGAGAACCACAAGCACAAATTTCATATGAGAACCATGAGATTAGAACCACAAGTGTGAGAACCATGGGATGAGAATCACAAGTACAAATTTTTAGATGAGAACCACAAGTGAGTCAAGGGATGAGAACCACAAGCACAAATTTTTATATAAGAACCACAAGTGAGAAGCATCACCGATCGAAACGTCGCCGGCCGGTCGAAGGAGTTTGGCCGGAATTGGCTGGACCGCCACTGGAAAATTTGGCCGGACAGTTGCCAAACCACCACCTGTCGTCGCCGAACCACCACCTGTCGCCGCCGAACCACCACTCATACCGGTGCCCTTCCACCAAAAATAAAATTAATTTTTTTAAAATTAAAAATTAATTTCTTTTATTTTTATTTTAATTTTTAATGCATTTTATATTTATAGTGTATAAATACATAGCCTATATAATAAAATATAAGGCGGGACACAAATGAAGAGTTTACCTCATTTTCACACTATAAAGTTTTGCCAGTATTGTACTTGATGAAAAGGGAAAGATACTCTTAAGTTTTGTCACGGTGACAATTTCCATTTAAAGAAATCTCAGAAATGGAAACGGGTAACAAGGTCCGAAGACATGAGACCATATAGGACAGTAACCCTACGCCATTGTGGATAAATGAGCTGTGCATGCACATGCAAAATGGTGAGAAGAATAGCCATCATTCTAGAATATTTGAATCTGAGAAGGGTGTATGCATATGCGTTGGAGCCCTGGAGACATGGAGCCCTGGAGACATGGAGCCCTCGAGCTTTGGAGTCATGTCTGGACACCTCGAGACGAGCCCTCGAGACATGGAGCTCTCGAGACAAGGAGCCCTCGAGACATGGGGCCCCCAAGAAATAGGAACTCTCGAAGACATGGAGCCTAGGTGATCTCGAGCACTTGATCCTACACTCAACCACCAGATCGAGCACTTGACATCGAGCCTTCGAACTTTCGAAGCTCTCAGCTTTCGAGCACTCAAACCGTGAAGACTCTACCCTTATAGACCTAGCATACAATTTTCTTTTACATTTCATCCACTAGTCCATTACTACCATTAGATCATTCTTTTGAAGGCAACGAGGTTGCCTTACCGATGTAATATCATTATTGTATATCTTTTGGTACTTCATAGGTTTGGGGAACCTAGTAAATATCTCCACCTTAGGGTGCTTTAAAATTTAAAAAAAAATCTGCGTTAAAATATGGTTTAATGGAACAAGAAGCATGTGAACAATTATTTTTTCAGAACAGAATGAGATAAGTCCTTGCCGTAGGGGAAGGGAACACTGTGTGGCCACTTGCATAAGATTGTGAGGTGTTTTAAGGAGTAGCGTCCTTCGTCATCATTTTTTTTCTTCACATATTTGACCTTTTTTTTTTCTTTTTTCTTTTAAAAAAAACTTACCCACAATAATGCAAGCCAAGGGAATGGAGAATTGAACCCTTCTTGCATCTGGACAGACACAAAGTCCTGATCATTTGAGTTAGCCCAAGTGTTTGATTTTTTATATTTTAATATATACAGCAGTACTTATAATATATATCACCCCCTTTGTTCCATCCAAATTTTCACATTTACTATTTGACAGTTAAAATTATAAAATTTGGACCACATATTTAAATGGATCTATAAATAAAAATATTATGATAGTATAAATTATTGTTAGATTCGCCAAGACATGTAGTTTCTAAACAATAATTATGTGTCATTATTATACGTAGTTACATATATTTACAGTGAAACAGGTTTCTTGGAAACAATAAAACAAGTATATTCTAATCAAATTTCCTGAAAGTCTAGAATGGAGGGAGTTCTTTTTTTTTTGGTCACATATTTGGCTTTTAAAATAGAATGGAGTGATTAAACTGCAATTATAAAAAATGCAACAATTTAAGTGCGCACATGTATGCAGGCTTAGGGGGGTAGTGCGCGCGTGGATGCTCTCAAGTAGGAAAGTGCGCGCGGAGGAAGGCTGCTGGAGTGCACTCACATTGAAAGCGTGCAGATTTAAAATATACGTGGTGAAATTCGATCCCGCAACCTATACAACTTTCACCATGTACTTTACCGAAACCACATGCCCACTAGCAGAACTACTGTTAATACTATATCTATCTTTTCTTTCAATTTTTTTATTAAATTGATTTTAGAATTAGTAAAGGTATATTAGTTTATGTGTTTATAATGTTTATTAATTATATTAAATACGTAGTTTAAATTTTTATTTTTGTAAGAGTTACAACTACCACACATATTTAAATGACTAAATTATTTTTTGGCAAAATACTAATATTACCCTATGTTTTGGAGGTTTGTACTAATATGACCCTGTGAAGTTGAAAAGTGCCATTGTAGCCCTGTGTTTTGCCGATATAACATTTTGGCACTATTCCGGCATTGACTTATTAATTTCTGGCATTGACCAAAATTAAAAAGACTAAACTACCCATAGCATTCAAATTACAAAGAGATAGACTAAAATACCATAGGCTTCTTCTTCCTCTTCATCTCCAGAACCACCACCACCACAACCACCACCACCATTTCCATTGCTGCCGCCATCACCACCGAGCTACCATAACCACACTGCCGCCACTCCACCGCCACTACCACCACCACCGCCGCTTCACCACCACCACCGCCGCTTCACCACCACCACCGCCGCTTCACCATTACTACCACCACCGCTGCTCCACCACCACCGCCGCCGCTCCACCACCACTACCATCGCGCTCCACCACCACCACCATCGCCGCTCCATCACCACCACCATCACCACCACTATCACCACCGCCGCTCCACCACCACCACCGCTGCTCCACAGCGCTGCCACCATCACCACCACGCTACCACCACTGCCACCAGAAACACAAAAAATCACAAATCATTGATCAACATCGCCCACCGATCAACAAAGAATCACAAATCAAAACTCAAACAAACACATAAAATCGGACGAAGAAACACAAATTGAAAAACTCATAAACACAAATTAAAAAACTAAACATCAGACGAAGACTCCCCCATCGCTTCACCACCACCACCACCACCGCTCCACCACTACCGTCGCTCCACCACTACCGTCGCTCCACCACCACCACCAATCGACGGAAAACCTAGGCCCATAGCTCTTTCCCAACCAGCGATTAAACCCTAGCCCCACCGTAATGGCAAATGAGCCCATCCCGCCACCGCACAACACTCGTCCTCACCGGGCAACGAGCATCGGCGGTCAGCCCAACCCAAACCCCATCGCAAAAAGATCTGAGCCAGGCCCAAGCCCGCCAAAGGAATCGAGGACGGAGAAGAAAAGAGAAGAAGAAAAAGTAATTGAGGAAGGAGAAGAAAAAAGAAATTTTTTGTGGTTAATAGACAATGAGGGCATAATTGTCCTTTTACATTTTTATTTTTATTTTTTAAAAATAGGGGTATAATAGTCATTTCATTTATTTCTAGCCAAATTCAGGCATCCAGAGTTATATTAGAACATTCTAGCAAAACACAAGATTACAATAGAACTTTTCAACTTCACATGGTCATATTAGCACAAACTCTCAGAACATAGGGTTATATGAGCACTTAACTTTTTTTTAGTCCCCTACAAAGTATCTTATACCATGTTTTGGTCTCCATTTGCAAATCAACCCCCAGACAGTACCAAAAAAATTTAGAAAGATTTGTTTGATCCCCAAAGGTGGTTTTCAGGAAAAGTCAACGGTAAAATTATTCAAAATATGTAAAATAACCATTATACCCCTGTGTTTAAAAAATAAAAAATGGGGACTTCGCCTTCTTTGATCGTCTTCTCTGCTGAGCTCTGCCATGGGTCTTCGTCTTCTTTGTTTGTCTTCTTTGCTTCGTCTTTTTTCGCTTATCTTCTCTGCCGCTTCGTCTTCTTCGTCTTATTCGCTCATCTTCTCTACCGCTGCCGTATGAACCAGATTTGGAGCAAGGCGAGTCGAGACGCCGGGTGAAGGTCTCTGATGCCGAAGTTGTAGAAGTGTTTCCGTCATCGTGGTCTCATTAGCGAAGATGTGGAAGTCAACGAGATTCCATCGTCGTAGTTGTAGAGTCGCAGAGAAGAAGAGATCAACCTCTATAGTTGTAGAACGATCGGTGGCAGGCGGGTGTGGCCGGCGGCTGGTGGAAATTGAAGGCGGCGGTGGAAATTGAAGAGGCTTGCAGGTGGAAATTGAAGGCGAAGGTGGAAATTGAAGAGGCTTGCCGGTGGAAATTGGAGGTGGCTGAAGGAAAATCACTTAATTGAAAATGGTTTTTAATTAGGAATTTTAAAGAAACCTTTTAAAATTATGATTTTTTAATTGAAAATGTTTTTTAAATTAGTAAAATTACCATTATACCCCTGACTATACTAGAAAACGATTTAGTCTTACCTGAAAACCACCTTTGGGGACCAAACAAATCTTCACATTGTATAATGACAAGAAGATGACATTGTATGAGGGGTCCTAACATTTTATTTTGAGCGCCACCTTGAGAATGATAAATTTAAGGCCAAATATGGGTGGACCGATAAGAGGATGATTGAGACCCTTGAATTTCTTAGGGAATTTCTTCTTGAAGGTAATCTTATACCCAATAGATCGTATGCTGCGAAAAGGATTCTTTGTCACATGGGATTGGAATTACAAAAAATCCATGCTTGTACGAACGATTTTATGTTGTATAGGAGAACGATGATGAGAATCGAGAAATATGTTGGGTACGTGGTGAGTCTTGGTACAAGTTGAAGCAGAGTGAAATTGTTGTGGTGGGGAAGTGGGGTTCAATTCAAAGAAGAAGACACCCGGTAAAGTTTTATGGTATCCTTCGATTATTCCACGGTTGAAGAAGTTTTTTTCTTGCAAATAATATTCTAAGTTAGTGTGCTGGCATGCAGATAGAGTTTGACCGGTAAATGCTGTGATTAGACATTGACCTGCCTCGACCCGGGGTTGTTAACAAAGTCGCAGCAGCGCAATCAATTAACCCAAGCTGAGGCACTGGTCCCGAGGGATGGTCAAAGATAAGATTTATATTCTGCACCTAATCTCGCTGCTAATGCTACCAAAGGGTAGTAAGCAGAAAGCCCTGGGTTTGTCCACAGAGATGTTAGGGTTCAAGCAAAAGTCAAAACACAACCTCGTGCAGGTCGTCAATCCGCATGAGTGAAAGGAATAGCTACTAATGTAAACATGAAAACTGGGGGGGTTGGAAATTTTCAACTAACAACTACAAGCATGAAATAAACAAACAAGTAAACTATTTATACTAGACACTTGGGACTAATTTAGCAACATAGTTCTAATGCTTCAATCCTCGATTCATTCACATATAGACATACAAAAAACCTATCAGTGTGTTCATAACACATGGTGTGGCTGATGGTATACACTTCCACATCCCTGTCACGGTGGGTGCATTTACAACCCTCCATCGACACCGCCATCATTAGGAGAGCACAACAAGTCCGACCGTTGTTTTGGTTATGTTTCTCCCCTGTGCTATTACCTCCCGAGCTTTCACCACAAATGCACTAATTCTTGGTGATCCTCTATAAGCGAGGCCTTAGGTTGATAGGCACATTATCTGTGATACTAGGGTGTCAACATAGCACCTAGCTTGCTACTATCAACTATCTCTACTTGCAACCTATCAGAAAATGGTTAAGTAATCAGCTAATACTGGTGCAATGGTATGCAGATTAGGATAACCTTGAATTTCCCATGCACACACTCACGCAGACTCGTTCCCCTCCACCCATTCAAACATCCAGGTTTCTTTTCCCAATAGGGCATCAATAAGTGCACCATACATGAACATAACCCAAAGTGTGTGCTCATATATGGTGTAGTGTTCATGCATTTGTCACATTCAAGAACAATCACAATAATATCATAAACACAAATATAGGTAAAATTTAAGGAATCTCATAAAGCATCAAAAGCTACACATGTGCCGAATATGTCCCAAGCTTAGCTAACTACTCTCAAAAGTATAGATCCATGAAAAATATGGAATTAAATTCCATGGATCTAAGAAAATAAGAAGAAAAGAAAAAGATAAGAGAAAGAGAAGAAGAAGGAAAGAGAAGAAGAACTCTCCTCTTCCTTATCTCTAAACTAGAAAGAGAAACTAATCTACATTATAACTAGATCTATTCTACTTAGGTTTTAGTATAATACTAAGGCTCATATATATAGTAGTAGGATATTGGGCCTAAAGATAGGCCCAAAATAGGCCAAACATAGCAAAACCCTAGTCACCCTTTCCCTCTAGCCGCTGAACCTTTCTTGAATAAACTGCTCAAATCCGTGAATATTCTAGAACTAAATTATAGTGTGTTGGATATAGCTCGGAAAGATAAAGATTTCTGTATATGGTAGAGGGAAATTGGATGAAAATTGAGAGAGTTATGGCAAAGATGGTCTGCCGCCAAGGTTTCACAGACCGGCACGAATGCCACAGTCCGTGAACATTCAAGCACAGGGTGCCAGATCTGGCATGATCCTTGAACATTCATCGGCATACCATGGGATCTGGCATGGTTCGTGAAGCTTGACTTGTGCCACGACCCATCGTGGTTTTCATGGACCGCGGCCAGCACAGGGTCTTTGCTCAGAACATTTGTCATGGCCCGTGGTGGTTTTCACGGACCGCGTTCAGCATGGGGACCTTTGCTCAGAAATTCTCATAGAGCATGAAGGTTTTCATGGACTAGCTTCATACTTAGCCAAAATTTTCACATCTTCATCTCCATGTTTCACGGCCCGACTCTTTTGTCATGGGCCAGTGCGAATGCCTCATGAATGTCTCGTGCCAGCCTTCACAGATTCTCTTGTATCTCACGTGTAGTGCAGACCATGGGCATTTTCACGGGCCGCTGGTGCTTTGTGTAGTGAGGGCTATCACAGGCCGATGGTCCTTTGTCGACTGAATTTTGTTTGCTTACCATGGGTGAACCGTTAGTCCGAATCGGGAGTTTTAGTAGTCGATATTGTAGTACTTAAGAAGAAGAATCCAATGAAACCATCCTTGAAGTCTAATTATTCCTATATCGTTATCAGACTAAGGCAACACTCCTCAAACCACAATTCACCATTTTCTCATTTGGTCGTCTTGAACTTTGAAACCACCTATCTTTAGCTTCAATCTCCTTCTAAAATGCATTGATGTCCGTGGCCTTCATCTTCCACCATTCTAATGTGGATGGCACATGCCTCTTCTATCGCCCTCGCAAACGGCCTTCACATAGAATGTAACCAAAAAATACCCATGGGCGACCTACTAAAGATGATCAAATGAAGACCAAGGAGCCCATGAACACAAGATGTCCATTAGTACCAATTAATTCTACAAAATGTGGGATTTAGACAAGAACACTAAACATGGCTATCTAAACCCCTTGTCACGTAAACTCAACTAGTACTAGTAATCACCCAACTAAAACTAACCCAAAAAGTATGCCAAATGCAACGGTTAACGCACACAAAATGAAGCATATTAGACATACGTCTGGCAGTGAGCAATGGAAGAAACTTGATGCCATATACCCTGAGTTTGGATCGGAGCCCCAGCATTTGAGGTTAGGCCTATCTACTGATGGAATGAATTAATTTGGTAATATATGAGAAGCGCACATAATTCTTATCCTGTAATGTTGGTGATCTACAATATTCCCACATAGTTGGCAATTAAACGATAGTATATGGTGTTACTTATGATGATTTAAGAGCCTAAGCAATCAAAAAATGATATAGATGGTTTACCTTGCTCTTCTAGTGGAAAATTTGTTGACGTAGTTCACCAAAGGGGTCCCTACGATGGTTTTGCAAAATATTTTTTTACGTTAAAGTCCCTGTTATTCTGCACTATAAATGATTTTCTCACTTATGAAAATTTATCGGGATATTTGATCCAAGGGCACTATGCATGTCTCGTGTGTGAGAAGATGTACAGTTTAAGCAGCAATATGGTTCGTTCATCAAGAAATATTTTACACTTGGCTTGAAAGATCTTTCTTTTTATTTGCCCTTATGGATTCATCACATGTGTAAAGTACTAGACAGATTGTTGACACGTGAAAACCCATCTCAACTAGAAGCTTTGCATCTTCTCTTTTGATGCTTAAGTTGAACTTTGGGCTCTGTGAGACATTAAGATACTCTACTGATTCTTCAATGGGGAGAAAGCACCTACGACATTATTCATTGTATTATTTCCAGCTAGTTTTTGTATTACGAAAGACACACCTACGTACTTCACTTGAAACCCTTAGGAGTTGGAGTTGGAGTTTGAGTGCAACTGAAATTGTGTTTTTCAAACTATTTTAGCAGCACCTTCAAATTATAAAGAAAGCACCTCTAAGGTACACTTGAATCACTTATAAAATGAGTTGAACCACCCACGAGTTGTTATTTAAGAACTGATAGTTACATTTATCTGTAGTTGTTTTTATGCTACATAAAATTTAAAGAACACATATATGCTTGATGTGGTAATCCGATCAAGCAAGTCAATTGTTATTCACCTTGGAAATCATCCTTCCTGCAAAACAAGTCCCGGAAGTAATTTCGGGAGAAAAGCTTCGATAATTAAGTCGGTCTTTTTCTATAAGAACTGGAATTTTTCAGTTTAGTGACGTTTACCTTAGCTTATGCAGCTCTTCCTATATTTATAACCCGGTGCAGTCGTGGTTGCGCATTATTAGGGATCGAGATCATGGGTCATGCCATGATATCTATATTTCTGGTTTATGGCCAAGTATTTGTTCTCATTCTGCATTTCTCGGTTCATAACCTAACTCAAGACTATAAGGTTCCGCCTTTATTGGTTCATGGTTGATTTGTGTCTTAGGGTAAATAGGCTCATCTATTACGAAGCAAAGTTAGGCTAGGCCTGGAGGCCAGCTGTTTCTCACTCGTTGGGATAAATATATACCATAAGCAGCCCCCCCCCCCATCCAACCATGAATTCAATACGACACAAAGCTAAGACTATGGTTGGAAGCTGCACACGGACCGTTATTTCGCTCATAGTTAATGCATAATAATGTGTTTGTTTTTATAGTGATGTGAACTGTTCATGCAGAGTTTTGTATGCTTCTTGGCTGTATTTCATTACTCAACTAAATCGCCTAATTTTTAAATTTTGAATTCAAAATTTGAACGTGCATGTATAGTGTAAACATCCAGCTGTTGCGATCCAGTAATCGATATTCTCTCCTTCGTATTCGCTATCCATTCCGAGATTTCCTATTATGCCATTACACTTTCTTTTCTTTTATAGTTGCCTTGATTTTTTCAATTTAAAGTCTATAACTATTCAGTGCACTCATCCAGCGCCGCCTTCTCGATTTCCTAAAAAGATATTTTGCTTTTTTTTTCAGGCTGTCATAATTACTTACTTTTTACCTTTTGGCACTTGTCTTTTTCATTTTCTTTAATTAGCCCTATTAACTATTCAGAATTCTCCATCTTCTTCTTCTCTCCTTTATTGCTCCAATTCTTCATCATACTCCATTAATCTCGTAAATCTCTTTGTTCTCCTTGCTTTTTGCCTCTTTCTTGAAGCAATTTCTATAGTTTTGTATTTGTAGGGTATTCCTCTCATAATATATTTCTCTTTTAATTTTGATCCAGAGGCTCACTTTATTTTTCCGAAAAACTCTCTCTATTTTTCTTCTGAAATTTGGCTAGAATTTTTCTTTTTTGAATTTTTTGATTATAGTTACCATCGTCCGAATCATAAGGATTTTTGCCATTCCAATGTCTTCTTCTAACATTACCGTAACTTCTACACCAAATGTCCCCAATGATGGTATCGATTACGGGGAGGATTTTGACCACTTCATCGGTTTATCTGCTATCACCAGTGTTCTCTCTGATAGCTACGTCAAAGGCTTAGAGGAAATTTTCCCTTTCTTGTCTTCATACGAGCTTAGGGCTCTAGAGTCCTCTGAAAGCGTTCACACTCCTCCTTCTGGTTTTATCCACTGTTACTTAGATTATCTCAAGTTTGGACTTTCTTTCCCTTTGCCTCAGCATGTCTTGGACTTGCTTTCACATCATCAGGTCGCACTATGTCAGCTGCATCCAAAAGTTGTTTCAATTTTTGTTGTCTTTTATCACATGTGCGAAGAAGCTCAGGTGCCATTTTCCATTGACTTATTCTGTAACCTTTATTATATCCAAAAAGTAAAAAAAAATATTCTGATGAGTTTACCCTTTACCCTGTTATCCCAATCGTTGAGTTCGTTAGTGAGTTTCTAAATAATTGCGGAGTGTGGCGCAAAAGGTTTTTGTATATAAAATTTGGTAATTAAAGTCAACCAGCCTTTCCGATTTGGAACTATAATGTTCCTAAATAAAAACTTCCTAAGGATGGGGTTCGTCTTAATGCTGAGTCGGAAGTTGTAATATTGCTCAGTCAACATTCAATCAGTCTTCGCCTTGTTGGTTCTTTGAGCAAAGATGTTTACTTGTCATTATTTTGTCGCTTTCACCTTGTTCTGCTTGTTCATCTCTATTGTTCTTCTTGTTGGTCTTGTATATTTGTGTGTTCGTTTGATTATCTTTGTGCCATAAATTGTAGATATGGATCTAACCAAGTGCCCCACTGAAAGAAACTTTATTTTTTATGATGAGAATGAAGATTTAGAGATACCAGCTACTGAGACCAATGACAACACTTAGATTATCATTCCCCAAGAAATCACTTTCGAAGCTACCACTCAGCCGAAAGCTTCTGGAGCCCTAATTAAATAAGGTAGGGGGGGTTAGTCGCAACTCCAATGAGACCTCTCATAGAAGAAGGCGCAAGGATCAAACCGACGGCTCTACAACTTCCTTGGAGCCTGTTAAGAAAAAGGGGCGTGTCAGCCATTCTCTTCCTAAATTTCTCTCTCGAACCCACGATTTAATAGTGGAAGGAACTGTTCCTACTACCCTTTCCAAGTTGTCACTTCCTGAGACAATGCCTGTGGTATGTTCTTTTTAAAAAAATTGTATTGTGATATAATTAGGTGTTTCCTAATGTCTAACGATTGTAATTTTTGCTTGTTTTGAAAACAAGGTTGGTGAGAGCCTTCAACTCGTCAGTGAACGGTTGCTAAGATTGCTAAGGGAGATGGAGCGATGCTAGAAAAGTGGCAAGCCAACAAAGTGAAATGCATTGCCCTGAATGTTTCTCTTAAAGCCAACGAAGAGTGAGCGCATGCTACTGAAGATCGTGCTTTGGCTGGTGAGCTTAAATTGAAAAAACAGCATTCCCAGTTGGAAGAGATGCGGACTACCCAGATGTGCTTGGGTATCCTCAGGTTTTAGTTTATTGGCTTGTGAAGACAAAATATTTTAATGCTTTATTTGAAGAGGTCTCAACTAGCGCTCATGATGTTGGGTACTGCGAGGCTCTGGTCGAACTGCGGAAGCTGAATCCTACTACGAAGGTTGATAAGCTACCCAAATTGGCCAAATCTGAGAAAGTTTTGGAACAGCAGAAGGCTATTCTTAATAAGGGGTTCATTAGCAGCATTTCTGATGGTGGTTATCCTTATGTACTGCTATCCCATCTCGCCAGTCTTCCTAATCTACCTTCTGCGGCTGAGTTGAAGGAGTGTGCAATTTATTATTTTAAGGATCTTCCATTTAGCTCTTCTGCTTCCGAGTTTCGCAATCCTAAGCCTATTTCTAATCATAATGTCAATGCAAACCCTGAGGGTGATGTGAATGTTGAAGGTTCCGCTCAGCACACAAGCAAGGATGATTCTGCTATTATTTTCCGGACTCTATCCACTTCTCCTTCTAAAGTTAGTCAATCTTAGTGCTATGGATTTTAAGAACTTTTTTTTTATAATTGATGACAATATTCTGAAGTATGTTTGTACTATTTTGTATTATCAAAGATGTTATCTTTTTGGTCGTCTTTCTAATTTGACCATTCTCCTCATATTTATTTATATGCAGGGCTTTGATATTATAGTTGATCGTAAAATTTTGAAAAGTGTTGAATATTTGGGATATTATGTTCACTTTCCTTGTCACTCTGGGTTTTTGTCTCCTCGCTTATGTTGCCCTGTTAAACTGATTGAAGCTACTAAGTGTTATCCAAGGAATATCGTCAACTTATCTCTTCTGATCGCCTCTCCCGCGTGGAATCTATTCCTATACATGTTGGATGAGAAGCTCTTGCATCATCATCAACTCCATCTTCTTCCACAACATGTCCTTGTAGAATATTATTTGCGATGGTTACAATATTAAATCGCTTGGCAAGGATATTGTTCGTAGTTTGGTCGATCTTTAATCCATTGGTATGTATATACGTTCACTTAACCTTCCTGCTCGTGTCCAAGAATGGGCCTTATCATAAGGTATTCATCTGAAGTATATACTACTTTCACTTAACCTTAATGATCTTGGAGCGAGATAGGAGAAAACTGTAAAAGACACCAAGGATTATGTGCATGAATTAAGAGAGTTTTGTGCTGAGCAGAACAAACTTATTCACCGTTGACAGTTGAGTATGGTTAAGATAATTTGACAATAAGAGGTAGCTAAGAATTTTGCTGCAAGTAAGACTCGCGAAGCACATCAAAAGAACTTGATCATTGATGAGCAATGTGTTTGCATCGATAACTTGTTAGATCGGTTGAAGGATGAGTGTGATCACCTTTCATCTTCTGCAATCGGTTGGCAAAATAAGTTTGACGACCAGTTTGCTATACGTTGTGAGTTCGTCGTCGTACCTCTCAAAGTTATATTTTTAAGCCCTAATGCTTCATATATACAATTAAGTAGATAATTGCAAGTCGGGTCGTCCACGAGAAGAGGGATCTTTCCAAGTGTTTAAACATATATAGGAGAAAACATACTAGATATAAGCATATATAGATACATATAAAAACATGTAAAGGGGGGGGGTTGGGTTGGTTTTTGGTCCTAAGTTATAAAATTGAAAGACAGCAACTACCAAAGCAAGAGAACTGTACTAATCATGCAACAACAAACTAAGAAAAAGGGTAAAAACTACAAAAGACAAAGCCTTGGGAGAAATTAATATCCACTTCCAAACCTAATGTAGATCATTGAACCATTCACTCATTCTATCACATTCATTACCTATGGAGTATGCTAAAACATCTCATTCGAAGATCAACATTCATTCCTTCTTAATAGTAATTTGCAAAGACAAACAACAACTATTTGCAAACCTCATTGATACTCACTTTAGGCAAACCATACCACAAAGGTATTTCATCAACGACATTATACAGGAAGAACAATAGATTTGATAACAGCAAGCCTTCTACCAAAGACATAGCCATTTAACCAAACAAAGCATTCATTAGGCTAAACTTAGAACAAACCACATTCACGATTCAACATTTCATTGCATCTATAGGATAAATATGAGAACAATCCACATTAACATACTCATCTAGAAAGAATCACCACACATTATACACAAGAATTTCTAAATCAATGCTTTTGGATTTCATGCCAAATGAGCTAAGAAATTTGCAACTTTCCTAACACCCTAACACTTCAATCATACAAATTTTCATATACTCAAACAACTCATGGTATAAATGAGGTAAAACATAACATTAAAACACATGAATGCTAAATAACAAATGCTTCAAGATAGAGTGAAATAGAGGTTCTTACTACAAGATACGGAAGCTTCAATCAATTGCTCCCAAGATTAAACTAACCTAGATAATGAAAATACATGATTAACCTACAAAAACTAAGAAAAGAAAGTTAGGAAAACTAGGGTTTTGAAACCCAGAAAATCGAAGAAGGGAGAATATCTGAAGAGGAGAGGATAGGATTTAGTATTTATAGTACAAAAAAATAAGAAAGTTTTTGGCCACCAGTCTGTTGCGACTCACGATCAAACCATCGCGAGTCGTGACCGAGCCAAGTTTCAGCATCTTGATTTCTTTCTTCTTTTTGTTTCAAGTCCTCCTCTTCACTTCACTTATCTTCAATTCTTCAAGTCTTCAAAAGCTCAAATGCAAGTCTTTAAATCTTCAAAGGTAATCTTCCAAGTCTTCAAACAATTTTCCTTGTCACACAAAATCCTCTAGAAAGTAATAAAAGCGTAAAAGTTGCTTTTAACTCTCAGAGATTTTCAAGGAAAAATGCCACATTTAGAGCACAAAAGTGTACAAAAGTGAATCCTAAAAGTCCTAATATAGCTATATAAAATGGGCACATCATACATGGATGTGAAGCAAAAAATTATCAGCTCCGCGCCGAGTGCAATGGCCTTGATTCGTCTGTGCACCAACTTGAGCAAGCTTGCGTTGATTACAAAGATAAGCTTCGGGCCCTCCCATCATCGTCTTGTAGCTCTAGTGGTCATGGAGATCTTACTATGGAAATTTTCTGGTAGAGGATTAACTTGTCCAAGGCTGACTGGTCACACATTCAGTGTCTAGAAGACGAAGTGTAAAATTTGATGGCTGAGAATAAGAAATATCAAGAAACTATTGATGTTATGAGTGTGTAGCTGGGATTGCGAGGAGTTTGGCCCTATAACTGACTTTAAGGTGTATTATGATAGATATCTTGGTCATATGGAGCGAAGGGGTCTAATGCTTCATTCTTCTTACTAGAACATGAAATGGCAAGACGATCATATAGTAAGTGAGGAGTGTGTGGTTGAGGAAACCTGGTGTAGGGTTGAGCACATCATTGTGGTGTTTTTCATCTTATGGATCATCACGAGCATCTAGGCATGGATAGTTCTCCTATTTTATATTGCTTTTTTTCTTTTGTGATGTTCTAAATAATCCGGCTATGATTTTTGGAAACTTGCATGTTATTCCACCAATGTTTATATGGGATATTATGCCCTTTTTTTTACAAGTTGTATGAGTTGTGTGACTAAGTTTGCGAAGTTTCAAGATCTATAGCTTGCTTGTATCACATTCATTTTGTTTCTGTAGGCATATTTTCCTTTTTGCAAGATCTATAGCTTGCATAGTAAATATAGCAAAGGTGCAAGATCTATTTTTTGCAAATTTAAGAGCTTTAAATTTTGCGAAGTGCAAGATCTATCGCTTGCTGGTGTCATTTTTATGAGGATATCTGCCCTTGTGGAAAATTTATAGCTTGCGAATATAAGATTTATGAAGTTGCAAGGTCTATAGCTTGCAAAATCGGGTAATTGTGTTGTTTGAGTTATAAGAATCAATGTTTGCTCTTTTTTGTTGACTTCAGACAATCTTGATGTTTGCTACGATATGCATGATTGTATTTGGCTTTTGACGATCGTAAGACTTAGTGCATTGATTTTAATGTATTATATATTTTCTGACATTTAAATTTTGCAAGTAAAGAATAAAAGAGTAACGTTGTCCCGGAAAGATGGTTTTTGGTTTTATAATGTACGAATACGATAATATCGCCTTGAAAACTAAGGAACGAATGTAACCAATGATAATCTCATGGTTTGTGTACATCTAGATATTTCCTATCTTTTCCTCGGATCTAGACATAGAGCTTTCTTAAAATGATCATGTGCCAAGTATTGGGAACACTGTTGTCATCCAACATTTCTAGCTCATAGCAGTTGGATTTGTATGCCTTCGTAACCTTGTGGGGTCCTTCCCACTTTGGGCATAGTTTTCCTCTTTCTTCTGCTAGGCTTGCCTCGTTCTTTCTCAACACAAGATCGCCAATCTGAAATTGCATTTCTTTAACTTTCTGACTGTAAGCTCTAGCCATTATTTCCTTGTACTTAGCCTCTGTGATCATTGCCATTTCTCTTTTTTCTTCCTGTTCATCTAAATCTAGCCTCATTATGTCTGGATTATCATTCTCCTTGTAATCGTCTACTCGGAGACTTGAATTACCAATTTCCACCAGTATGACTGCCTTATGACCATAGACTAGACTGTATGGTGTCTCTCATGTTGGTTCTCAAATGGTTGTTCTATATGACCATAGGGTATTTGGTATTTTGTCCACCCAGCAGGTTCGCTTTCCCTCTAACCGCTTTTGAATACCCTGGACTCCGGTCTGGTTTGTAACTTCTACCTGGTCTTTAGCTTAAGGGTGAGCTATAGATGTAAACTTTTAAAGAATCCCTAGCTTCGAACACCATTTAGTGAAAGTACCACTTGTGAACTGTGTGCCATTGATTGTGACGATGGTGTGTGGCACCCCAAAGTGACACACTATATTTTGCTGATGTTGTTCAGTATGCATGTGTTAACAGTTGCATTTGGAGTAATAATTGGTTTGATTTATATGTTGGATTGCTAATATTAGTTGAGTTCACGTGACAATGGGTTTAGACAGACATGTTTAGTTTTCTTGTCTAAATCCCGTGTTTTGTAGACTTAATTGATGGACATCTTGTATCCACGGGCACCTACATCTTCCTCTGTGGTCATCCTTAGTATATCACTCATGGGTACTTTTTGTTACACTCTATGTGAAGGCCGTTTGATGGTAGAAGAGGTAGAAGGCCATTCATATTATAATGGTAGTGGATGAAGGCCACGGACATCACATCGTGGTAGTAGAAGGATGTAGCCAAAGATAGGCGGCATTGAAGTTCAAAACGACCATGGAAGAAATGGAGAATCATGGTCCGAGAGTTGGGCCAAATTTTGGGAACAATCCAAGAAGAATCGGCTATTGAGGTTGGCTCCTCGAAAACCATAAAATAGACTACAAAAACTCTAAAAATGGACGACCGGCTCATCCGTAGGGAAAGAAAGAGGTTCAGCAAGCCGAAGCATCAATGGGTCGGCGTGAACCATCATGGGTGGCATCGAGCATGATACCAAAGGCACGTGCCACACTATACAGCCTATGCTAAGAGTCTCTGGCATGATCTGTGCCAAGACTCGGCACGGGCTACACCAATCTCAATGGCCCGCGTTCCTAAGTGCCCATTTTCACTCCAAAATGGCTAAGTATGGGCGTGAACCATCTCATTTTCAATGATTTGCGCCATTTCAAGTGCAAAATGTCAAGACCAGCCACCGGGATGTGAAGAATTGAGCGGCCGGCACCAAAATACTGATCAAACTAAGGATTTTGATGATGGCTCTCACGAAACGACACAGCCCGCGGATCAGAAGTGCAAAAATGACTATCCTGATAACAGGTCGTGCCAGATGACGTAAACTACGCCTAACATGACCTGCACTAAATGCTACGGTCTGCGCCAGGGAGATGGTATGGACCGCGCCAGATCCAGCAAGACGCACCAGCACGAAGCAAGCAGGCCTCGCCAGATATGGCGCCCCGCAATGACACAAGGCAAGGCAGCACGGAACGTGCTACCGCGGTGATCCGCGCCAGTGGTGGCAGAACTAGGGTTTCACGTTATTTTGGCCTATTTTTAGGCCCAATCCCCTACTACTATAAATATAGCCCCAGTCTACTAGGGTTACAAGACTTGGGTCATTTTTATTAGTTCATTTGTAGTTTGAAAAGCAACTTAGAGGGAGAAACACTCTCTCTTCTCTCTAGGTTATTTTTCTTTCTCTTTTTATTTTGATTTGATCCTAAGATGTGGAATTCAGATATATATTTGAATTCCATGTCTAGGGAGTAGTTTCTATAGCTTGGGGATAATTGTATTCATGTGTTGATTTATACTTTTGTGAGATACTTGGTTCATCCTAATTATTGGGCTTGTGATATTATTATGACTCGTTCTTGAATGTTATAATTTCATGAATGGTACACTCCATTAGCACACACTCTAGTCTACATTCATGTTGGTGCAAGTATTGATACCCCCCGGGGAAGAGAAACCTTAGATGTGATATGAGTAGTAGGGTGGGTTCGGGTCCACGTGAGTGTGTGCACGTAGGTATTTTCCAAGTTTTACTGTTACGATGACATCACACCAGTCTTAGTTGACTATTTAGTCTGAAGGGTTACAGGTAGAGATATCGAAAAGTAGCAAGTTAGGGTTGTAAGAGTTCCTAGTGTCATAGATAAGATGCTTACCCCCATTTTCCTCGTTTATAGGCTTAAGGAGTAGAGCATATATGGTGGAGTGCCTGAGACATAATCTTACAGGGGAGAAATAGACCTACAACAACGATCGGACCCTGTTGTACTCCCCTAATTATGGAGGCGATGTCGATGGAAGATTGCAAGAGCACCTGATGTGACAGGTACGGGAAAGTGCTGACCATCGACTGCACTACGTGTTATGAGTACTAGATTAGGTTGTTGAAATCTCACATGTGAATGAATCAAGGATCGAAGTATTAAATCAACCATGTTACGCAAACATTCCCTAAGTGTCTAGTTTATAGAGTTTACATGTTTTTTACTTTCATGTTTGTAGTTGATAACTGTAAAAACCAAACACCCCCCCCTGTTTACTATACTTTATACCCCTAGCAACAAAGACGGATTGACAACCCGGACGTGGTTATGTTTAATTGACTGTTGGGCCCTAGCATCTCTGTTGACATACCCAGGGCTTGCTGCTAAGTAACCTATCGGTAGCATAGTATTGAGTTGGGTGCAAAATATAAATCAAAATTTGACGATTCTTTGATCTAACACCTTTACTCGGTTTTAACGACCCCGAGTGGAGGCGGGTCATATTTTGGCACCGTTGTTAGGGATGCTAGTCAGTCTCATTGTCAATTATCATAACATGTTAGTAGCGTAGTTAGTATTGCTTTTGTTTTTGTTTTCTTTTATTGATTCTTGTGTTGAGCTTTCGTGATAGTTATCTTGTTATCTTTTCATCTGTTTGCTAGTGTTGCCTTTGGAAGGGTATTGTTAGCCCTAGTATATGGTACATACTCATACCACAAACTTAGGAGTTTTGCATCACCCAAATGATCACACAGGTAGTCGAAAATGAAGGAAGCAGAAAGCTAGAGTAGAGGTTCAACTTAGACCGGTTGTGTGGTAGAAGAGCCGTGGGAGATGACGGAGGATAATAGGACATTGAGGGAGCTCATGGCCCCTAATTTGGAGAGTCAGCCATTATGCATCACATTCCCCCCATTACCACCGAATGTGAGCTGCGAGCTGAAGAGCGGAATGATCCATTGTATTCCCAGCTTCCATGGTATGGCAGGGGAAAACCCGAACAACATTTGTCTGAGTTCCACTTAGTCTGTACAAACATGAAGCATCCGGGTGTTTAGGAATATGATTATAATCTAAGGGCTTTTCCGTTCTCTTTTCAAGATGGAGCTAAGGATTGGTTGTACTATTTACCTCCTGGTTGTATAGGCTCTTAGATGGATATGAAACGGAGATTTTTAGAGAAGTACTTTTCGACATCCAAATCCGCTGGACTGAAGAAACAACTATCTAATATCACTCAGGGAGCTACTGAGTCACTCTACGACTCTTAGGAGTGTTTCAAAAGGTTGCTTGTAAGCTGTTCATACCATCATTTCAAGGAGGGAGACCTAGTTTACTACTTTTTTGAAGGGTTGTGTAATGAAGACGTGCGGATGATGAATGTTGCATGTCATCGATCAATCGCCAACAAAATCCCTAAGATTTTAATGGCTCTCTTTGAATAAATTTCCATTGGAATGCAACAGTTTGGCACAAGGTTAAGGATTAAGGTCTTGGATGAACCCTTGCAATCACCTAAGTTGGAGGAGAAAGTCCAAGATCTTGCTTCTATGATGAAAGAAATTTTCAAGGGAAGGTTAATCAAGTCAAAGTGTGCGGGTTGTGCAACCTTGACCACAACACCAAGGCGTGTCCCGGAGTTGTTGAAGATTTGCAAGATGTGAAGGTCATAGAGTACAGTAATGGAGAGAGGTCACAATTTGCTAGGGGTCAACCACAAGGGTTTTGGGGGAACCAAGGCGATGCACGACAATATCCCTACGCAAACTTGTTCAACCCAAGGTACCGAGACCATCCAATTTTTTTGTGGAGGGAAGACAATCAACCTCAAGAATATTGGGGTGGACAAGCTCCCCCTAAACCATACCCGAGAGGTGAAGGCTCTTCCAACAACCATGCCTCGATATATAAGTTAGGCCAAGAAGAGATCTTAGAAGCCATCGGTCAATTGGGGAAGAAACATGAGGTCTTCGCAGAGAGGACAAGGCGCGAGATTGAAGACCTTGGCAATAGGGCTTTCTCAAGTATCAAGAACCTTGAAGTTTAAGTCGGGCAACTCGCCACCTCGGTGAGCCGACTTGAGGCCAAAGAATCCGAAAAACTCCCTTCCCGACTGAAGATTAATCCAAGGAACGTGAGTGCACTTAAGTTGAGAAGTGGGAAGGAAGTTCGTGAGTCCGAGAAGAAGGTGATGCAAGAAAGCGATAGGGTATTGGAGGCGAGCAAGGCAACTTCATGAGAGGATGAAATTGTGGTCAAGGAAGCGCCTTCCAAGGAGTTTCCACCGCCCAAGGCACAAGTGACTATCCCCCCTCCATTTCCAAATACTTTGAGGGGAAGGCCAAAGATGGTGAACACTGATGCAAGCATTCGAAAGATCTTCGAAAAAGTTGAGGTAACAATCCCTATCTTGGAGTTAATTGAAAATGTGTTATCGTATGCTGAGTTTCTTAAAGTTGCGTGCACAAAAAAGAGAAGTGGACCAGCTAAGAAGGTAGGACATTTTAAAATTGGGGGAGTCGCCGATTTAAACCACAAAAATTTGCCTAAGAAATACGGCAACCCCGGAATGTTCTCTATTCCTATCTCCTACAACAAATATGATCTTTTGCGACATATATGCGTGCGACCAATATGTAAATGTCGTACATTTGCTACACTTATGCCAGTATGACATTTATTTCTGACATTTTTACGTCATTTCTTTTATATGTCACCTTTATTGTAACACTAATGCAACACATGATATAGTGTCACCATATTACGACATATTATTTACAACACTATAATAAAATGTCGCAATTAAACGACTTTATTATTAATTTGTTGCAAATTTGTGCCACGAATGTGTCATTTGTTTGTTGTGTCACTTGTCTTGTGACCCATATGTGACACTTTCTATAATGTCTCATGAATATGACAAATTATTACGACACTTAAGTAAAATGTCTTAACTAGACGACATATTTACAAATGTGTTGTAAATTTGTGGCACAAATGATCCATATCACTAAACTGTCAATATTGTGAAATTACTTGCAACGTTTATGATTAATGAATTTATTTATTTTTATCTATTTGTTATAGATCCTATTTAGACTAGTAATTACTACAGTGATTTCTGGGTAAAGTTGATTCAATGATTTCCTGCTTCTTCTTCGACTCTTTAGTCAGGGTGTCAAAACTTGCTGAATGCTCGAATGCAACATGACTCCACATTCTCTTATGTCCATAACCCCAACTGCTCTCCCCTAACTCGAGGCCGCGCACCTGGTTGAAAGATTTCTTGTTAAGATACCGCTGAATCGCTGAATACGGTCTTTCCTTCTTTATTTGCTGCATTCTAGCGAGTGATTTGAAACGAACCATACTCTACCTTCTTTTTCAAGTGGTACTTTTCTTTGCGATAACCATGAGGATGTAGTAAAGTAACACATGATCTGAAAAAGTGAGCTCTAAATAACAAACGTGATTCAATTGTAAAGTTCTAACTTCTTGGTGTTCTAGTTTCAGTCAGCACAACAAAATAGCAAAATTTAATGATCATTTTCTTAGTGTTTGATCCAAACATTTTGCAACTGAAGTAAAAGAAACTTACCGAACCTAGATGCGATCAAATATGCTAAACCACTGCAAAAGAATATTCAATAAATGTGATGTGAAAAGGGCCAATGTAGATTTAAACTATCATTATTTGAAAAAATAATTGCGAGCACCTTAGGGTGCTCATTATTTAAAAAAAAAAAAAAGATTTAAACTATCACGCCAAAAGTCACTCATATATACACTACAACCAACACAAACAAATTTATAATTACTGTGAGCAGTGTAATTATCATAGGGGCAAAATAAAGTTTCCAGGTTTAGAGAATTAGGGAGTTGAACTTTACAATCATATAATGTAATAGAAGCAATATGACCTCTATACGATAGTAAGGTGATGAACTTCATTTTTTATCTCTGTTTTTTTTCCAAAAGATGCTTGCCAGTATACACCCTCTCCACTTGTTATATAGAAAATTGTTCATCACTTCATCACCCCCATTAATTGTTCATCACTTCATCACCCCCATTAATTGTTCATCACCCCCATTAATTGTTCATCACTTGTGCCAATTAATATTTTTGCAGCAACAGCACAACTGGCACAACATATATCCCATCAGCACATATCATCACAGTTGTACATGAGGCTGCAGTATTGCGAGACTGCACTTCAATAGAGCAGCGACATTGGATTAGCAACAAGACATAAAATCATGAATCAACTACGATGTGACTTCATGAAAAAGAATATAAACGGTAAAACATCCTAACCAAGATCACACCTAAAAATAAAGTAAAACATAAAATGAAACTAACATACCAGGTTTAATAGTCGCTTTCAATCTCACTTGAGGAGGTAATATTATTAAAAACGTTGTCATGATAACTAAGGGATTGAACCTACACCGTGTCAAGAACTATATAGAACTCAAAAAGCCCTAACATAAGCAAATTCATATCCACACATATTAGAATTAAAAATTAGACTAAAATACACAAACATAGCTAGCAAACCTACGAATTTGGGTGCAGCAAAGAAGTCATTCTGTATAACTGCATATAAGATTAGACCAGCTAAGAGCACCACAAATAAATAAACAACTACTCATAGCCCGCCAACTCATAGAGCAATCATTGTTTAAAGCTAGTTTTATTAAATATGATCTTCCCCCAAGTTATTTAATTGGCTGAAGGAGATTCAATATAAAGATACTAAAATCAGCTAAGAACAAGTGAAGAATAAGGTAAGGGACTTTGATGCAGGATATAAATATGTAACAACTTTTTGATTTACAAATGAAAGTGACAAAACTATATTTGTGATAAAGGAACACCCAATAAGACATACATGTGTATTAAGTGATTGACTTTGTCAATTGAGTCAGCCTTTGTATATATTCCATATCCCTTCCTTATAGCTATAGAAATAGTATTCTGCTGTACTTTCCTCTATTAGACTAGGAATTATAGTTGTACCAGTCTGCTTTAGACTAGGATATCTGTTGTATCCTTTGGCTATTTAACCCACTCGTCCATAATGAATACAGTAACAAATTCTACCATATTAATCACACTTTTATATGGTATCAGATTAAACAACCACGGTTCATTACCCATGGCCTCTGATAATTCCCAACTCACGTCTTCCGCAACCCAAATCTTGTTTACCGCATCTGGTGGCGCCGCGGTCAATTTGCAGTTCCCTGCCCTCGCGGTTCGCCTTGATCGGACTAATTACTCCCTATGGAGAAGCACTGTCCGTTCTGCCCTCGAAGCATATGAGCTCGAGACTTTTCTCGTCGCCGGCGGTGCCCCTACTGCCCGCCTTTCACCTGCTGCCGGCTAATCCGAACTCGGAGTTTGCAACATGGCAGCGCAAGGACCGCCTTGTCCTCTTGTGGCTTCGTTCCACCCTGTCCACGCTGATGCTCGGCCATGTTTCCCGGGAAACTACCACGGCGGAAGTGTGGTCTCTGCTCGAACAGACCTTCCAGTCTCAATCACGGGCTTGCCACATGCATTTGAAGCAGCAGCTTCAAACCTTAACCAAGGGCAGCCTGTCCATTCTGGAATATGTTGAACGGAAACGAGCCCTCTCCGACGCGCTGGCAGAATGTATAGTTGTTGTCTCCGACGATGATCTCGTTTCCTACATTTTGTATGGCCTTGGACCGGAGTTTGCTGCATTCCGGACTGCCGTTAGTATGCGTCTGGAGCCCATGTCCTCAAACGAGCTTCTCGGTCTCCTACTTCAGGAGGAGCAACGAATCCTTGATTCATATGTGGACACCACTGGCCCGTCCGCTCATGCTGTTCAGCGGCGTTCTTCCGGTCGGCAGTCACCACTAGAATCCATGGATGCTCCTGGCCGCCAGCGAACCAAGTGTCAAATATGTGACAAGCTTGGCCATGATGGTAAAAATTGCCATGGTCGGCTCGACCTTGATGCGTTCCCGCCACCAACCGGCGTGCTGCTGGCCGTCTCCGTCAATCCGCCACCAATAAGCAGGCATTTGCAACCTATGCCGAGAGCCCATCCGCCATCTCCGACCCTTGGATAGTTGACTCCGGTGCCACAAATCATGTCACAGCTGACATCTCCGAGCTCAATCTCTCTGCTCAGTATGATGGCACAGACAACCTTGTCGTTGCAAACGGTCAGTCCCTCCCCATTACGCATACAAGCAATCTTAATTTAATTGCAGATCATGTTGCTAAACCTCTTGCCCTAAATAATATTCTTGTTGTTCCTAGGGTTTCTAAAAATCTTATTAGTGTCCGTCAATTGTGTCATGATAACAATGTATCTGTAGAACTTCATGCTAATCATTGTTATGTTAAGATATTACAGGGCAAAATGGTTCTCAAGGGAATCGTTGAGAATGGTTTATATCGTCTTCCAGTTCGTTCTCCTGGTCCTCGTGTCTTTGTTGGTGAACGAGCTTCGGTGGCCTGTTGGCATCACCGTTTTGCACATCCTCATGAGTCTGTGTTGCGTCGTCAACTTGCTGCTTTTGATTTACCTGTTTCTGCAAATAAGTCATTACCTCTATGTAGTGCATGTCAGTTAGGCAAGAGTCATAGAAATCATCTTTCTTCTTATCATACTGTTTCTGAAAAACCTTTTGATCTTGTTTATTTGGATGTTTGGGGCCCTGCCTCTGTACCTTCATTGAATGGTAATCGATATTTTGTGTTTTATTGATGATTGCACAAAATTTGTCTGGATATACTTTCTTGCTGCCAAATCTCAGGTTTTATCAGCATTTCAATCATTTAAAATAATGGTTGAAACTCAGTTTAGCACTAAAATCAAAGCTTTCCAGTCTGATTGGGGGGGTGAGTTCCGCAATGTCTCGGCCTTTCTTGAAGAAAATGGCATCCTTCATCGAGTTTCCTGTCCGCACACCCCGAAGCAAAATGGTGCGGCTGAACGTCGAAATCGAGTTGTCGTCGAAAAAGGTTTAGCTCTTCTAGCCCACTCCAACCTCCCTATTACTTTTTGGGAACAGGCCGTTCATACTGCCATTTACTTAAGCAATAGAACCATTACCTCTGCTCTTGGTCACCAGTCCCCCTATGCCTGTTTGTATAATCGTCAACCCGATTATCACTTTCTAAAATCTTTTGGTTGTTTGTGCTTTCCATATCTTCGCCCTTATAACAGCAGCAAATTAGAATTCCGCTCTGTCGCATGCATCTTTCTTGGGTACAGTGCCAAACATAAGGGGTATCTCTGCTATCATGCTCCATCTTCCCGGACTTATATAGCTCGACACGTTGTGTTTGATGAATCTTCCTTTCCTTATCCTGAGCATCACTCTCAGTCTAGTCAGTCTGATTCATCAAACGTTGAGCTCTCTTTGTCGCCGCTCGAGGATGCGACTCGGTCTCAACCATTGGCCAATCCTACACTGGCAGCCCCAACGTCTCCTTCTGGCCCCATGCCACCCACTCCTCCTGTGTCACCACCTTTCCCGACACCAGTCTCTTCAGCTATCATTCCTTATCCTCAAGCTCCGTCATACTTTCATCCATCTGACACTTCAGTCCATGGTATGGTAACTCGAGCTGCTACTCGTTCCCTTAAGCCCAATGCCCATACTGCTACCAAACACCCTATCTCTTGCAACTCTTCTGACTTTGAACCGAAAAATTTTCTCCAGGCCAAAAAGAACCCTAACTGGCAACATGCTATGCAATTAGAATTTGATGCTTTACTTGCTAATGGGACTTGGGACTTGGTTCCTAGGCCCCCCACTTCTAATATCATTGGTTGTAAGTGGGTTTTCAGGATCAAGAAGAAGCCGGATGGGTCCGTTGACAGGTACAAAGCACGCTTGGTAGCTAAGGGCTATAATCAGGAGGAAGGGGTTAACTACTTCGACACTTTCAGCCCTGTCATCAAACCCACCACCATTCGAGTGGTTCTTAGCCTCGCTGTTACTCAGAGTTAGCCTTTACTGCAGGTTGACATCAATAATGCCTTTCTCAATGGCGACTTGGCTGAAACCGTCTTCATGGAACAGGCTCCAAGCTTTGTCTCCTCTGCTCATCCTTCACATGTTTGCAGACTCAAGAAAGCACTCTATGGCCTCAAACAAGCCCCTCGAGCCTGGTTTCAGAAACTGCATCAGGCTCTTCTTCGTCATGGCTTTAAGCAATGTATCTCGGATTCCTCACTATTCATCAAGCATCACGGCTCTGATGTTGTCTATGTGCTTGTTTATGTTGATGACTTGATCATCACTGGTTCCAACTCTACTTTCATTGATGACTTTGTCAAGTACCTCAACTCGGTCTTTACTCTGAAGGACTTAGGTGCCCTCAACTTCTTCTTGGGCATAGAAGTACACCACAGTTCCTCTGGTATTTTGCTCTCTCAACGGAAGTACATTTTGGATCTTCTCGACCGCAGCAAGATGATGGGTGCCAAGCCTATTGCCTCTCCAGCTATTCCAGGTTCTCGGCTCATTTCTGGTGGTGATCCCTTCTGATGTTCACATGTACTGAAGCATTGTTGGCGCTCTCCAGTATGCTACCATCACTCGACTTGAGATTTCCTACTCAGTTAATCAAGTTTGTCAGTTTATGCATCAGCCATCCGAGCATCATTGGGCTGCAGTCAAGAGGATTCTTCGCTATCTCAAAGGTTCTCTTGATACAGGTCTCTTTTTCCGTCCAGCTCGTGATTCTCACCTCGTTTGTTTCACTGATGCTGGCTGGGCTTCTGATCCGGAGGATTGCCGCTCTCAGCATGGATTTTCCATCTATCTTGGGGGAAACTTGGTCAGTTGGTCTTCTCGCAAGCAGAATGTTGTTGCCCGTTCCAGCACTGAAGCAGAATACAGAGCCATTGCTTTTGCTGCAGCTGAACTCATTTGGCTCCAACAACTTCTCCAGGAAATGGCTGCTCCCTCACATGGTCCTCCCATTCTCCTTTGTGACAACCTTAGTGCTACATTCCTCACGGCCAACCCGGTCTTCCATCAGAGATCAAAGCACATCAAAATTGACTTTCATTTTGTCAGAGAGCAAGTTCAAGCAGGGGAGCTGATCGTTCGTCATGTCAAGTCTGTCGATCAAATTGCTGACATCTTCACCAAGGCAGTTGGCACCTCTCGGTTTCAAACTTTGCGGACCAAGCTTCTTGTTCGTTCTCGATCATGAGCTTGCGGGAGGGTATTAAGTGATTGACTTTGTCAATTGGGTCAGCCTTTGTATATATTCCATATCCCTTCCTTATAGCTATAGAAATAGTATTCTGCTGTACTTTCCTCCATTAGACTAGGAATTATAGTTGTACCAGTCTGCTTTAGACTAGGATATCTGTTGTATCCTTTGGCTATTTAAGCCACTCGTCCATAATGAATACAGTAACAAATTCTACCATATTAATCACACTTTTAATCACACTTTTATAATGTGTACACTTGGATCAAACTTTCAAGTGTAGATTCAAAAGGCATAAATACCCAAAAGCATTGAAAAATCACAAAGATAAAGCTAGCGTGTAGTTCCAGAAAGCTTCACCTCCTTAGAAAATGCTTGGTCGAGTTCTTCCGGCATAAGCTTTTGTAAAGCAGGCCTTAGAAGTCGATAAAACCATTGTAAAATAAGATTTTCATCCAAAATAAAGCTGCAAGATTCAAAATCAATGAGCATTATAATTAACTAGTACATCAGATGAGTTCAGTTTTAACCATATACTTACTAAACTAGCAACTATTCTAAGAAACAAATATTTAAAAACCGAATATGCAATTATCAGTTTTGCCTTAGAAGGATGCAACTATTTTAAACATCTTCAGTGATAGAACCCCGTCTTGATTTTTCCCATCATCAATCAAATTACAAAATCATACCCAAGCACAAAATTCAGTTTTACTAAAAAATTGGCTCGAAAACTTAATAGGAAATAAAATTTTATTATATATATAAGAATACACACGATGCAATATTCAAAATAAAGTAATGTATTTATTAGTATGATGATTATATATTTAAATTTTAAAAAATTTACTCGATATTTTTTGATATAAAATAACTAATTATTTTACATTTAAACGAAATAATATATGTATTTTATATAGAAAAATATTAAATTTTGTATAGAAATACTTTACTTGATAAAAAATATAGTATTAAGAATATGAAATATCTGTCAATAATGATCCAATAATTATTTTTTTAAGTTAAAAAATTGTGTCTTTTTTTAAAAAAGGAAATAGTAAAAGTATTTTTAGTTATAAATATAGCATCCTCACATCGCTCTCGCTTCTCTCCTCACTTTTACTATCCCTACCACTAAGCCACCAACAGCTAAATCACAGATCACTCACCAGAATCTCCACTCACGCAACCACTAATTAACCTTGTCGATTCTACAAGGCGCCGCAATGGCAGCTTCTGCCGTCAAAAGCTTTGCCCAAGCACTACAAACTCGAAACCCTCCTATTACAAACCTCCCTTCCACTCAAAATCTAACACCAATTCTTCAATATTAGAGAGAATCGGTTGTGCTTTTCTCTCTGGAGCAAGTATCAGAGCTATCCACTCATTATGCAAATGCTCTAATTGGGAATTTTCCAAGAGGAAGGCCGACAATGGACAAGCTAGAAGCTGATTTCAAGACTTTGGGTTTCAGCGAAAGTTACCAGCTGGGCGCAATTGATTTCAAGAACATCCTAATCAAGTTCCAAGAGAAGGAAAACTTTCAACGTTGCTGGATCAAGGGGGTTTGGTCGCTTAACAGCACCTCTATGAGGATCCTCAGATGGACGCCGGACTTCAAACCGAATGCTGAATCCTCGATCGTTCCGATGTGGGCCACCATCAGACAAGTGCCTCTCTACTATTACAATGTCCCGGCTATAGAAGCAATTGGAAACCAGATTGAAAATTTTATCAAGATGGATCAAGCCACGCCATCTGCCCTCAAGATATGCGTGGAAATTAACCTGCAACCCCAATTGTTGAACCACATCAGGTTAGGCACTTCCTTGGAAAAGGAAAAGTATGCCATAGAATATGAAGATTTTCCTATGTACTGTTGTGGCTGTAAGAAGATTGGTCACCATGTAGATAAGTGTAGAATAGTTAACCCTGAGCTGAGACTTCCTAAATCTACCGCCACACTGAATAGAGCCCCCAAATAGATCTCTACTACACAGATGAATAGGAACGAACCCCAGCAAACAAATGCAACAGGTAAACTAAAGCCTGACAACAAACACTTAAAGAACCAATAGAGGTTACCCACACTGAATTACTAGCTAATTGGCAGCCAGTACATAAAAACATTGTTCCACATACTTCAGGGATACCGATAGCCCAGAAACAAAGAGAAGCTGAACACCAACCTCAACAAGAAACACCAGATATAATAGAAAACCCTTATATAGATAGAGAGACACCACATCTGGAACTCCAAGGAGAAGAAAATGCCAATCAAGATTCTTTACATACTCACAATGCTGGGGAGGATCAACAGGATGTGACCCCACAACCTCACAATGATGTCTTCAAAGGCAATAACAATGAGGCTAAATTGCAAAGAGGCAAAACCCAACATTTAATTTATCTTACAGAAGAAACAGGCAAATACAAGGAGTATGACAAAGATGACTTATCAGGTATCATCCCTAACTCTCCTTTAAATGAACGAGGTACTGATCCTTTTTACTCACCATCTTGCAGATCCAACACCAAAAGCTCAAACAGGTTCCAACTATTAGGAGAGGAACTTCACAGCAGACTGCAACTCAAGTACTAAAGAGCTTCAGCTGGATCAGGTAAGTTCCCTAAAAAACATCTCTGTTATAATGACTAGTAAGACAACCAGGAAGAGGACACTTTTTAACAAGTTAAATAGGATGAATTTAAGGTCTACTTCAAAAAGCAACTCTGGAAAGTTTAAATGATAGATACACGCCTTAATGTTAGGACCCTTGTCTGGAACCTTAGAGGAATCGGAACATCTCTGGATAGGTTAAAAAGGATCATTAAGACTCATAATATACAAATACTAGAACCTAAGCACCATTATAGACAATGTGACACATACAAGCTTAAATTAAATTTTCAGTGTCACCATAGCTCATATAGAAATAACATTTGGCTAGTGTGGAACTCATGTTGTAATGTTAGCATCTTATCTGAGACTGATCAATATACTAAAACTGTCATTTCTTCCCCCGTGCTTAGTTCTGAAATGTGTGCATATTTTATTCATGCATCAACCTTAAGAACAGACAGGAAAAAAATATGGCAAGAGGTCAGCTCACATTTAGACAACAATAAAATTTTAATTGGTGATTTTAATGCCATAAATTCCATAACAGAATATAAGGGTCCCAATAAGCCTAATGTAAAAAGCATTAGAGACTTTTCTAATTTCATAGTAAGCCAACAACTGACACATTTTTATACAGTGGGAAACACCTTCACTTGGTCAAACAAGAGAAGGCCTCCAACATTAGAAAGACTTGACAAGGCCCTAATTGACCATGACTGGAATGAAAATTTTCCAAACAGCTCACTGCACACACTCAACAAGCACACCTCTGATCACTGTCCATTATTACTAACCATAGGGAGTAAAATTGCTTCATCACCTATGCCATTTAGATTCCTAGATGCTTGGATAAATAGGTCTGAACTGAAACAGATCATTGAAACTAACTGGTCACAAATTATATCAGAAACTGGTATGCTAAAATTCTTTTTGAAATTAAAAATATTGAAGTTGGTGTTAAAAACATAGAATAAGGAAGTTTTTGGTTACATAAATGAAAATGTCAAAGAGGCTGAAGAGGAACTCAGAATACAGGAATTTATTTATGAGATAGCAAATTCAGAATCTGACCGCATTGAGCTTAATCATAAAATGGCACTTCTTCTGAGAGCACTATCTGAAGAAAATATGTTTTGGAAACAGAAAGCTAACATAAAATGGCTACTAAGTATTTTCACTCAACTGTAAACCAAAGAAGACAGAAACAAAACATCTCAAAGATTAAAAAAACTCAGAATGAGTATGGACAGATATTCCATTGGAGATTGAAAAAGAAGCAATTCTATTTTACCACAACCTACTGACAGATGACTCTAACCCTAGAGATGACAAATTTCAAGGGCATTTTTAAGCCAGATCCCTTAATCCTTGATAGCAGTGACAATTCACAAATGCTCCGAAGGCCAACTTTAAATGAAATTAGGGAAATTGTCTTCTCCTTGAATCAGAGTAGAGCCCCTGGCCCTGATAGATTCTCTGCCAACTTTTTTAGGACCTTCTGGGATATAATAGGACATGACCTGCTATCAGCAGTCTCTAATTTCATGTCAGGCACAATTATTTCTGCTGGAATATCCAGTACCTGGATATGCCTGATACCAAAAATGGATATCCCTATATCCTTTGCTGATTTCATACCCATATCACTTTCTAACTTTACTAACAAAATTTTCTCTAAACTCTTAGTTCAAAGAATAACTGATATCTAGCCAAAACTAATCTCACAAAATCAGTCAGCCTTTCTAAAAGGCAGAGAAATAGCTGACAATGTCATTTATGTCAAAGAAATGACAAGACACATGAATAATAAACAAGGAGCCCATAACTGTATCCTAAAATTGGATCTGACCAAGGCTTTTGACAGAGTTAAATGGTCTTTTCCTAGTCAAATTTTGAGGCAATTTGGATTTCAGGAGCAATTCATCAATCTAATCCTAAACAATTTATTATGAATTCCAAACCTGCAGGTTTTTTCCAAGCTTCAAGGGAAGTCAAATAGGGAGACCCTTTATCCCCTTTACTGTTCAATATTTTTTCAGAATCCTTCTCTATAAGCTTGACTTTTTGTTTCCAAAATAAGATCAATCTTTTTAAAAATCCTGGATACAAAAACACAGTCTCACATTTATGCTATGCAACTGTTACAATCATCTTCTTTCAGGCCACTAAGACATCCATAAAAGAATCAAAGCATTCTTACATGTTTTTGAGGAATGCAGTGGCCAACAGATTAATTATGGAAAAAGTAATTTTTTCATAAGTAAGCATGCCTCTTTAACACACCTAAGAGTGATCAGTAATTCCTTAGGAATGTCCCGAGGAGTTTTTCCATTTACATATCTAGGGTTCCCTATCTACACTGGCCTTACAAAAGAGATACATTTTCAGCCCCTAATGGAAAAATATGATAAAAAATTGAAATCATGGAAAAACAAATGGCTTAGTACTGCTAGAAGACTCACACTCATAAAATCTGTCCTTTTTGCTCTGCCACAGCATCTATGGGATGTTATGTCTCTAACACAATCAGTAATAAAGAAAATTAACAAGAAAATCTCCAATTTCTTTTGAGGAGAGTATGATTCTGGTCCTAAAAAGTGTGGAGAAGCACAACAAAGATGAGTTATCCAGTAAACCAAAATGGCATTGGGATTAGAAACATTAAAGACATAATCAGGACTTTCTCCCTTAAACTGTGGTGGAAACTACAAAAAGGAGAGACACTATGGGCTAAATTCTTATGGTCATCCCTGAAAATCAAAGAAAACCCCAAATCTGGAAAATGATTCAAAAAGTAAACCAGTTGGCTGAAAGGCAAGCAAGGATAATACATGGCAATGGTTTAGCTAATCTTTTCACTGCCAACTGGACTGGTATGGGACCACTATAAGACTTATCTATATATACAGTGGTTCTACCTTGCACTACCATCCAACAGTTTGTAAACATGAAGTCAAGCTTCCTGTGTGCTTTTCATACACTACCTAATCACATTTTCCACATGATGATGGAGTTGCATGTACAACCCTTCAGACAGGATAGATTAATATGGAAGCCATCAAACAATGGAGATTTCAGTTTCAAGTCTGCATACAAGATAGTTGCCTCACAAAAATCATATAAGAATTCTGAAGAAGGTATGATTCTCAAAATTTCCAAAGAAAATTTCTATGTTCCCGTGGAAACTTTCAAAAGTAATTTTACCTTTTGATCACATGCGAGGAGTATATTGGAAGCGTTGGCCAGAATGGAAGCTCGTGATTCCAAAATACACCATCTCAAGTCGAACTCAAGGATTCGGTGAGTGAGGTCCCCATGGGAAATGAGTTTCAGTTCGAAGGGGATGATGAGTTGGTTGTTGAGGATGAAAAAATATAGGAAGAGGTGATTGTGCTACATTCATTACCATCGTCACCCCTACCCCCACCTAGTGAACCAACTCCACCATTTTCAAAAGTTTTGAGGGAGATAAGAAAGGAGCCAAAAAACCATCCCAAGCATCCTAATCACCCAACTCCTTTTAAACCATCTCCACAAAATTTTCCTCTTGAAAGTTTTGTACCCCCATATATTTATTTTTGTATGCTCATGGTGAAGGGGTTCAAACCTTCACCATATGGATAACATTAGGGTCATGCCGGCGACCTTAAAAATACGGAGCTTCTCAGGAGGCAACCAAAGTTTCTAAGTTAGGTTAGTATTTTTCTTTTCTTGAAAAAAGAATCCTCAACCATGTCCTCAAACCTTATCCAAAACCACATGAATACCACCACAATCCACCACCAAAAACCACTACCAAAATCACCATCTAGGAGTACTACTAGTTGTTGTCTTTTGTGAGTGATGATCAGGATTTGCATAGTTGTGGCTTCGTAGTGGATGGATCAAAGTTTCATATTGGACGAAGTTGGAGAACATGGAGGAGAGAACATTCATTGAGAAGTGAACATTGCCATCACCGGGAAGGTCCTCCAAGGTCCTAGTTGTGATTATTTTTTTCTTTCTCCCTTATTTCTTTATCTTGTTATTTTCACATTGAGGACAATTTGTGTTTTAAGTGTGGGGAGGTAAAGATAAATATATCTCATTGTATTGTATTGTAGTGTGCATATGCCCCACTTTGATTTGTTTTGTTTGAAAAAAAATGAAAAAACAATTCCCGCTAAGTTGAAAACCCGAGAGGGAACCTTATGCAAAAATGGGAGGCCCGGATAGGTTGAAAACCCAAAAGGGCGACCTTTGCAAAAATGAGAGGCCAAATAGTGAGGAAAAATGTGAGGGTGAGCATTGAAAAAGAAAATTGTGTGAAGTTAGGATGAAACCCCGAGAGGGCTCTTAGGCAAAATGTGAGAAAATGAGAGAAATTGAAAAATTTTATGCTTCTCTTGATTTTTCTATTGAGTGGCTTTTTCGGTGGAGTAAGTTAGCTTGACATTATATGTATACCTCACTTTTGTTATAGTTTGTTGGTTGTTTAGATTATCTTAGGCTTTGAGATGTGAGAGTGTTAGAGATTCTTATGTCTTGGGGGTTAGGGCAGTCTAGGAATATGATGTTGGATGTTTTGGAAAAACTTTTACATGCTAGTTTACGCTTTGATCTTTGCTTGTTCTTATTTACTCGAGAACGAGTAAGGTTTAAGTGTGGAGAGATTTGATGAGACGTTAAATGCATGTATTTTTCAAAGCATTTAACATCACTTTTGTCATATTTTTGTTGTAAGATTGCTACATTTACGTAGGTTTACATGATAAGGGATTTGGATGACCATTTTCGGTTTTTATATCTAAATCCTTCATTTTGTAACCTATGTCTAGTTTAATGGATTTTTGGTCCTTACGAGCATCTAGATTCCATTTTGTGAGCTTCATTTGTAGATGTCTCGTGAGCCCTTCGGAGTGGTTTAGTGAAAGCCATGTGTCAAAACGTGGTAAAAGATAGAAGGGTCAAAGAAGGAAAGCAAAGAAACAGATGAATTATCACCCGGAAGTTTGGACAAAGTTCTTAAAATAATCCAATAAGAATAATCCTACAAGGGTGACGCCATTGGATTCATCTTCTCGAGCATTATAAAATCGACTACAAGAACTCCCAAAACGGATCAACGGTTCATCCGTGGGAAGCAAAACAAGAAGCCACAAATTGTAGCTCGCCCATCTAAATTTTTGGGCTGAAACTCCGCCGCTCGGGAGATGCCATTTCCGCCTGGGCGGGAGCCTGCTGCATTGTTTTTGGTTTTTCTTGACCAAATTAGACTATAAAGAGCCCCCCTTCTTCCCCATTTGCCCAAGCCCGACTTAGGGGCTCCAAAACCCTAGTTTTTCACCATTTTCTTCCATTTCTTCTTTTTTTTTCTTTGTAGATCTTTGTTCTATACTATTGGTTTTGATTATCTAGCTTAGTTTTGTACCTGGGAACAATTGATTGAAGCTTCCACACCTATGTAGTAAGAACCTCTATTTCACCATTTCTTTAAGCTTTTGTTATTTAGTATTCATGTGTTCTTAATGCTATGTTTTACTTCATTTATGCCATGAGTTGTTTGAGAATATGAAGTGTTTGTATAATTGAAGTGTTAGGGTGTTAGGAAAGTGACCAATTTCTTAGCTCATTTGACATGAAAATCCAAGAACGTGGATTCAGAACTTCTTGTGTATAATGTGTTGTAATTCTTGCTAGATAAGTATGTTAATGTGGATTGCTCTCATATTTATCCTACAAATGCAATGAAAGGTTGAATCTTGAATGTGGTTTGTTCTAGGTTTAGTCTAATGAATGTTATGTTTGGTTAAATGACTATGTCTTTGGTAGAAGAATTGTTGTTATCAAATCTATGATTCTTCGTGTATAATGCCATTGATGAAATATCTTTATGGTCGTTGAACGTCTAAAGTGATTATCAATGAGGTTTGCAAATGGTCGTTGAACGTCTTTGTGAATTACTCTTAATAAGAAATGAATGTTGATCTTCAATTGGGAAGTGATAGCACCCATAGGTAACAAATGTGATAAAATGAGTGAATGATTCAATGATCTACATGAGGTTTGGAAGTGGATATCAATTGCCCCCAAGGCTTTATCTTTTGTAGTTTTTATCCATTTTCTTAGTTTGTTTGATAATTAACATAGTTACTTGACTTTGCCAGTTATCATGTCTTTTAATTTCATAACTTAGGACCAAAACCCAACCAAACCCCCCTCCCCCCATTTACTTTTTTTTAATATATATATATATATATATCTATATATATGCGCGCGAGCGCACACACACACACACACACATATATATATATATATATATATATATATATATATATATATCTACTTATAGCCTAATCTAAACTTTATATGTTTAAACGCTTAAGATAATTCATCTTCTTCGTGGACGACCCTGATTTGCCACTATCTACTTAATTGTATTTAGTAGCATAAATGACTTATAAATTATAACTTTGAGAGGTACGATGACGACCTCCCAAAGATAAAATTTTCGGGTTGAATTAAATGGGTCATAAACTTTATAACTATTGTACGTTGCATAATAAAATTTTAATATTGCAACTAAAACTTTTTACCTATTTTATAAATCTAATTATATCCCATCTTTCCATAAGCATATGGAAATACGATCCAAAACTTTGCCTATATATTTTTATATTTTCACATTCAAATACTTATTATTACTTGTTTCAACTCTTAAAAATTACAATATTTAACGTATAAGTCACTATGGACTGTCAATAAATTTATGAAAATATTTTTTTTCTAAAACTTTCTCCTTCTTCAAATTCCGTGGGTCATTTTTCAGGTTGAACTCGGGTCATAACGAAAAGCCGGGCCCTTTTCCAATTACTCTGTACTCATTTGCGATATATGTCTCTCTAGCTCCGCCGCGGGCTCGGACCTTTTTACCCGCTCCACGAGTAACACCTGGTTTCCACCATCAATACCCAGTTTCCAGTGAGTATTTCTTCTTTGTTTTTGTGCGTCTTTAAAAGCCTATTTCTAATATCTATGGAAACAACTATTTAATTAGTTTTGTAGGGTTTTTTCTGGGTTTGAGGTTTCAGTACTTATATGTTCAAATATTTCCGTTTTTACCGTATAATTTTGCTTGAGTTTTCTGGGGATCGTTTATACTATGTCTTTAATGATTTGTTTGTGCAGACCCATTGATTATTTGCTGGATGTGTGAGGGTTTGAGCGGATTCTTGCTCTTCTTGAATTGTTGCATGAATTCTTTCTAAATTCTTGAGCTTAGCTGTTCCTCGCTTGTAATTTTTATTTGTATTGTAATTGCAAGCGATACGCTAATTTAATTTTTATGAAAAATATTATATGAACCTTGGAAGCCTGGACAGGTGGAATTTGTCCTGGTTTCGACACTCAAGTATAAGTAGTGTGTACTTAGATGCGCTGTATGGTTGGCATTGTTGGTTTCCTTCTTCTAACAGCCAGCCTACTTTGATTTTGCTTTCAAATTTCCCCTGACTACATTGTCCCAGTTGTCTATGCTCGGTTCGCATCTTCCCATCTTGAGTGAGTGCGCCAAAATTGGGGAAAAGGAAGTAGTTGAAACCGTGGAATTAAGTTAGTAGGTGCAATAAAAGATCTCATTTTACTTGAACCCTTGATAACTAGTTTTAAAAACTTTCTGTGTTACTGGGGGTCACAAGCAGGACATGGTTCAAGTTTGTTTGTTGGCAGGTCTGAAACATCAAACCCAAATCTAACATACCCTTTTGATCGTGTATTGTATTGGGAGCCCGGAGTTTCTTGGCCATGTCCAATGTCCATACTTGTTTTCTACCTGCATATTGGTACATGGAAAGCTGGGATTAATAAAGCGCGCTTAAATCGCAAAAAAGCGCTAGGCGCTCACTTGAGCTCTGCCAGCGCTGACTAAAAGCGCGCGCTTTTGAGCAGCGCGAAGCGCTTGAAAAAGCATGCTTTCCGTTAAAAGGCTGAAATGGGCCTTTTTATTTTATTTTATTTTTTCTTAAATGAAAAGAGTTTGGGCTGAAAAGAGTTTTGGGCTGAAATAGAATACTATTGGGGTTTATATAATTTAGGGAATTAAATTAAAAAAAAGAATCGACCAGACTCTCAATCTCACCGAAAGAAAGAAGCGACCGCAGCTCGCTTCCTCGTCTTCACTTCCTGCTCCCGTTTTCATCTTTCCATGTTCCCGTTTTAAAAAACCGATGGCAACAGAGGTAACTTGGGAGGTTGTTTCTAAAGCCTCGGGGGCATGCGAGCCTAGCTATGTTACAAGAGCTAGAACCGTGAGAAAGGACAAAGGGAAGAGTCTTCTTAAGCCATCTTCTAGTTCAATGCCTCGAATAATGAACATTGTTGATGAGGATGAGGAAGAGATTGAGGAAAATATGGGAAATGATATGGAAGATGACACGGAGTTTAGGGATGGAGATGAGGTCCATAGGGATACTTTTGGTGAAGATGATGATGATTTTGCCGATGACTAGAGATTAGAGCCAATGACGTCATAATAATTTTAAGAATCTTTCAATCTTAGTCGTTTAGTTCTTCTTACCACCCTTAAAATTTTGAAATTGTTATTGTGTTGAATGTTTTATTTGTCTTTTATTATTCTAAGTTCTATGTTGTGTCTTTTTTGAAATAATCCTAGTACATGATTTGATGGAAAGTAACCCAGATGGAAAGTAACCTGTGTTGTATGACCAATAGGTACTTCTTTTGATAGTTGGTATGGATCCCCTAATCATTTAGTATGCAGGCTCTTAGAACAGTTTCAAGAATGATTTAGTGCTGTTAAAACAGAGTTGATGATATATTTTTCCTTCGGTGTCTAGCTGATATAACTGGTGAGAAGAATGCAATATAACTGGTGAAGTCTTGGAATTGGAATTGGAATTGGTATAGAACCGAAGGAACGTATATCATCAACTTTGATATTCTTTGGTAGGGACAATTAAGTTGAATCAGTTCCTAGAATTTTATCAACTTTAATTTCGTTTCTGTTTGCTATTATGATTAATACTTGTTTTAGGGACTTAGGGTTTCATGTATCAGATTCCTAATTCAATTGGGAAAAAACAGGTCTTCATTTAGCCAAATGCAGCTTGATTTTGTTTTATGGAGTTTTTTGCATGTGTGAGTACTTATTTAGTGGGAATTGTATATTGGCCCAACAGTTGAAGTCATGTGCTACTAAAGTCTGATTCTACTACCTCAAGTTGAAGGTTCAATTCCTAGGACACAGAAGGGAGAGATTTTATATGTGTAATAGTAGGTTATTAGGTTGGGGGTCTATTAGAGAATTTTCCCTTAAGAAAATACTTATTTAATAATACCTAGTTTTCTTGGATTACATACTTCTATTCAAATTCTCATCTGAATTTATGTGTAAAATTGGCATACCCTTTTGGTTCTTTTTTATTGCTTCTGGTCTCAGCCTTGCTTTTAGTGTGAAGTTACTTACTTTGGTTGATTGTACTATTTTTGATTAAGTTGGAATACATTTTTGGGCTGTTTTAGATGGACTGAGATATATGTGAACTACATTAAATTGGCTTCATTTTTCCACTTTCATGCATTTGATGCATATCCATCACAGCTTGATCACAGGAGAGGAGCATGGAAAACCTTGAGACACAATTGAAGATACAAATACAGAGATGGGGAGTGCAAGTGCAGCAGTGGATTGAGAAGACACCACCAACTCAACTTTATACTGCCATTGCAGTAGTCGTACTCACTCTGCTTCTATTTGTCATCCGTAATGACCTTTGCTACTTTATTGCCCTTTTATATTGTTATCCTTTCTTCTTGAGAGTTTTTATGTTGAATTGAACTCATTTGATTTGAATTGATTGCATAACCAGCAATGCTGCATAGACACTGAGGCATCTGTCATACAATGCTATAACATCTATGTGATGGCCCGTGAACTAAACTTTTACACTTTGACTTCTTTTAGGAGATCCGTTGGTTAAGGGAAAGGTTTCTTAGCTGAAGCTTCTCTTTACTAATGAGATATTGGCGGTTGTTGGGGTAATTATAATCATAATTTGATTTAAGAATTGCTGATGTTTAGCTAGGCTAGAAGTTGACGAAGATACTCATCAACCTTCAAACTGAATTTTCTGATTATCCTTGGTTAAAGATATAACTTAAAGGTTCAGATTAGCTGTATTTTAGTCTGCACTTGTTAGTTTTTTGTCTCCTCACAATTTCCTCCCGACAGAGGGAGAAAGTCTTACTGATTTTCCTTCTAGTGGAGATGGACATGCATACTTAAATGTCTCTTTGAGGAAGATCTGTTGTTCAATGAGAAAAGGAAGCATAGCTTAAATATCATGTTACATTTGCTATTGAAAGCTGCTGCAGCAGTAATAATCATACTTAAGTTTAAGAGTGCAGATGTTTAGCTGGCCTTGGAAGTGGACTTTTTGATCATCTTGGGTAGAAAATACAATGTATAAAGATTCAGGCTAGATGTATTTTATATTTGTTAACTTATGCTTTCTTGTTTGTTTTCCTCCACCAAAAGGAAGGGATGCTTATTGATTTAGTTTAATCATTCTACTAGGACCAGGTAGGAGAGTTTCATAGTGGACTCATTTGAGATTAAGATTCTGCCTAATAAACCTTCATTTTGGACCATATAATCTCTCTCTAGTTATGTTATAAGTAAGCAAGAGGAAAGTGCCATCATCTTGCAAAGTTTCTGGGTGTTATAACATGCTATACCTCCAATAATCTTTGGGTTACCAAGCTTGTCTATCTCCATTTATCTAATTTTAGGGGCAAGGAAGAAGACATTTCTATATAAAAGCTTCTAAATATAATTCAATGCCTTGCATATTGTAAAAGTTGCACAATTTCAGAATGGTTTGGTTTGTAAGCCTAGATAGGTCTCATTAACTGAATTGATTATGGAAAGTTAGAATGCCTTTTGACTACTACATAGTTATAGTAATAGTAGGTATTTTCAACGGAAGAAATAGTTGTGCACAAATCCACAACAATTTACTTTGTACTTGTTTGATGGTTGATGGTAGAATGAGGCATTCTTGATTTGTGCTTCAGCATTTCATTCAATTACTTAAATGGGGGTTGTGTGATTCTCTGGTGTATTGTATTTCTAGCTCTTATAGAGTTTGAAGTTTGATCCTGCTTAATGGTAGTAGATTTTGTTACTACACCTGACTGAAGTCTCTTAATTCCTGAAGGAACACACTAATGTACTGATATCCTTTTTTTCTGTAGCTGCAATTTTCTCTTTGTATATGGTAAAAATACTTTCTTCTTGCCTTTCTGTACTTTTGATTCTAATGGTGAATCTAACACACAGCTTATTGATATTGCAGTTAGACTTTTCAAACGTAAATCATCTAACACCATTGTGCTTACTGGGCTTAGTGGAAGTGGGAAAACAGTTCTCTTTTACCAAGTAAGAATTTACATCAGTTTTGGTGATGCATAGGTTAGTTTTGTTGATGTACGTAATTTTAAATCGTCAACATCAATCTGAATTAAGAATTTTAACTTTGGCTTCTGTAAGCTCCGTGATGGCTCCTCTCACCAAGGTAGTGTGACATCTATGGAACCAAATGAAGGCATCTTTGCACTGCACTCTCAGACTATAAAGGTAAATGGATGCATCAATGCATATGAAATTTGAATATTGAAGACTAAACCTTTGCTATTCATAGGCGTGCCTTAGGTCATTCTACTTGATGTGCGATCCATCATAAATATATATTGTTTTTTGTTTAAAAAATTTGCCATACTAATTATTAAGATGCTTGATTTAATTGGCTTCTATGCCTTAGGTCCCTTGACCCAAACTTTTGTCATCCTTTCCTAATATGAGTTGTACCATATAGATGCTCAAAGCTCTGTTTGTGGTTGCAGAAGAGTAAAATAAAGCCTGTTCATGTTGTTGATGTTCCTGGGCATTCTCGTCTACGGGCGAAATTAGATGAGTACTTGCCTCAAGCAGCTGGAATTGTTTTTGTTGTTGATGCAGTGGAATTCCTGTCTAGCTTCCGTGCTGCTGCAGAGTATGTATTGATTTTATAGCAAGATTTGCATATAGACAACAGCCATATGATTCACGGTACTAATAATAGGATCACTTACTTTTATGTATAAAGGTACCTGTATGAAATTCTGACTACAGCAAGTGTTGTGAAGAAAGATATTCCAGTTCTTGTCCTTTGCAACAAAGTGGATAAAGTCACTGCACACACAAAGGAATTCATCCGAAAGCAGCTGGAAAAAGAAATGTGAGTTAATTTCCTACTTTGGGAGTTTGAAGGGCTAACAGCGGATGTTATCTTCATCCCATTTTTTTGTTTTAGTATATTGATGTACTAGGGCTCTTCTAAATCATTCTTTAGGGCTTCCTTGCATCATTACGAGTGTTGCATCATTATGAGTGCTATCACTTCTCTGCTCTTGCCCTTATCAGTAATGTAAATTGACAACTTCGAGCTTCTTATGATCACACTATATTGCTTAGATTATGAATGGTGGACTAATACTTTTGCAACATATATACAGTGACAAGCTACGGGTGTCGAGAACCACGGTATCGGAAGCTGATGTGACCAATGAGTTCAGTCTCGGGAAACCTGGGGAGGCATTCAACTTTTCTCAGTGTCCTAACCAAGTGAGCGTTGGCGAGGCCTCTGGTTTAACTGGAGATATATTGCAGCTGGAAGACTTCATTAGGGCCGTAGTAAAGCTATGAGCATTTCCTGGAATACAACCCTTTTGTTGAGAGCTTATTAATACTCTTGCAATATTTTTGGGATACTGAAATTGAGAGTTGTATCTTTGGAATGCTTCTTTGTGGGTCACCCAATCTTGAGAAAGTTGGTCAAAAGATAAAGGTTATTGGGCAAAATACTGATATGATCCTATGTTTTGGTGGTTTGTGCTAATGTGACCCTGTGGAGTTGGAAAGTGCTATTGTAACCATGTGTTTTGCATTAGAAGTGTCGATATAACCCTTTGGCACTATTCCGGCATTGACTTGATATTTTTTGGCATTGATCATAACTAGAAAGACTAAAATAACCCTAGTCTTAAAACTAAAAAGGTAAAGATAAAATTACCCCTAGTTCTTCTTCTTCTCCACGACACAGCGACTGCTCTGCCACTTCCACCGTCGCCGCCACCACCGCCTCTCCATTGGGACGCCAGAATCTGGAGTTCTGCTCCATCACCATCGCCGTCCTCTTGAACCCTACCTCACCTCTTGAAACCCTGATGGTCACCACCACCTCTCGAACCCTCACCACCACCTCTCAAAACCCTACCTCACCTCTCGAAACCCTGATGGTCACCCCCACCTCTTGAACCCAACGGGCAATATGGGGCTAAATATGCATCAAAACAGGGATATAATAGTCATTTCATGTATTTTTGGTCAAATTCAGGCTTTCAGGGTTATATTAGCATACAAGCAAAACATGGGGTTACAATAGCACTTTCTAACTTCACAGGATCATATTAAGCACAAACCACCAAAACATAGGGTTATATGAGCACTTAACTCAAAGTTATTTGTGGGATGGAGGTAGTTTGTAAAATGTGAAATACTCATTTATCCTTCTCCCTCTGTCCCAACCATATCTGCATATTTTTTGTTTAACTTTTTCATACCATGTTTGATCACAGATAACTTTAGTTATATATACTAACAGTGTATTAAAATTTAATATTTAGAAAATACATTATGCAGAGAATCTAACGATATAACACTTGAAAATATTGGCGTCTATGTATTAATTGAAATTTACGGCCAAACATGATGTAAGAAAGTTGACAAAAAATTATGCAGATATGGTTGGACAGAGGGAGTATTCCTTTTAATATTTGTTCAAGAAAATCCTAAACCATTCTTTCTAGGTTCTGCTCGAGGGAATAGTAGGGATCGTCAAAAAACTGGATGTGTAACCCGAACAAAATTTAATACTCCCTCTGTTCCACTCCAAATTATTCACATAATTTATGATACTATTCTCTATTAAAGTTTGACTTAATATTTGAATAGATATATGAGACATAATTGTATCGTATGTGATATTGTTGAATTCGTCGTAACAATCAGTTTCTAGAAAGTAACTTTTTATTTGTCGTTATTATATGTAGCTAAACATATTAACGATCAAACATGTGTCTCGAACGGTATGCAATGATTGAGCTGTAATTTGGGTTGGGATGAAGGGAGTACTCTCTTTATCACTGAAATTTTTTGGACTTGCTCTTTTATGCAAGCTAATGTGATAAATAATAATTGTTGAAAAGTAGGAATATACTGAAAAAATAGTGGGCCCATTTTTGCAAGTTGTGATAGATAAAGATAACATTGCGTGAATTTAACAGCATATTCTTTGCTTTTTTGGGTGGTTTTCAAATCATGCTATTTTTGTAGGGACAAAAGGAAATTGTGTTGTTGGGTCGGAGGGAGTATATGATATTTGGATATCCGAATTGACTAAATTGAATTCTGAATATGTTTTTTGGATTGGTTTTGGATAATTATCACAATCCAACCCCGACCTAAATACTAAATGAGTCCGTCTCTTGAAAGACGGTCTTTTCATAAGTTATGGAAAGACCAAGGTTTAAAGTGTAAATTAGAAAAAATTAAGATAAAATTTTTGGGTTGCATAAACCGGGTTGCAACTAAGACCTTTTACCTTTTATTATTCTAATCAAACCCCGTCTTTCCATAAGCCTATGGAAAGACCGTCTTTCCCAAGACTTTGCCATACTAAATTGTAATTAATTAAATAAATAAATCAAATATATATGCTTCTTGAAAAATATATTTTAAAATATGCAAAATATATTACAAATTAATGATAAATAATTTTATCTTGAATTTTAAAAAATGTATTTAGTTATGGTAAAATCCTGTGAAAGATGGTCTTTTCCATAAACTTGTGGAAATACGAGATTTAATTAGAATAATAAAAGGTAAAAGATCTTAGTTGTAATATTAAAAATTTATTATATAATGTGTAGTAGTTATAAAGTTTATAACCCAATTCATACAACCCAAAAATTTCATCTTCATTTCTTCTAATTTGCACTTTAAACTTTGGTCTTTCCATGATTTATGGAAAGATCGTCTTTCAAGAGATGGACTCTTTAGTTATTTGTTTCAAAGAATAATAAGGCTTTAGTTATTAAATTTGTTTTGTACTTGCTGGAATTTTTATTGTGATGAAGTGATTTCATAATATGTTGGTGTGTTAAAGTGAATTCATTAAATTGATGTGTAAGTATTTACTGTGTTTTGTGGTAAAAATCGAGTTAAATCGTGTTAAGAAATTTGAAAATTATAATTTTTTTTCTAACTTTAAATTCAGGTAATTGGTTTATTTGACCTGTTCGATTTCAACTCGAAAATCGAATTTTGAATTCGATTTGGTTGGTTTATTTGGTTTACTTGAAAGTATGGTTTAGTTTCAATATTTAATTTTTTAGAGATCAACTTATGTGGGGGATTCCTTTCGAGTAGTGATAATTCCCCATAATTGGTTACGACAAGTCCAGCCTCTTTGAGTACCTGAAAAAAATACCCGGGGGTGGTTCCCGTGGAGAAAACTCGGACGCCCAAGTTAGTGTTGCCTTTACTATTAGTTTCTCAAAATTTACTTACCTTGTTTGTTGTCCTCTCTCCTTATTTATAGAGTTTAGATCGTATGATCTGGCCCACATGTCATGCTTTTCTCTCTTAGCTTGTGGCGTGACAGAGAGATTTGTGGCAAGTAGTGCCTTTCTGCTATTCCCAGGAATGGGTACCTTGAAGCGATGCGGTAGGTAGGGTTGTTCATCAGTCTAAGATCGGACCAGATCGGAATCAGAATCATAAAAAAGATCGGACCGAGGATCGGACCGAAATTGGATCGAAATTATTTCAATTTTGGACCAGACAGACGGTTGGACCGAATTTCAGTAAACTTTATTCTTTTAAAAAAATTGGCAGCAGAAAAAATTTAATTAAAATTTTGTCTTTAAAATATATTAAACTAGAATTTATTAGAAAAATATTACCTAAAAAAATGTAAGAATACTAGTCATCAGAAACAAATCTAAACTAGTATATAAACTTAAATTATACATACATAAAAAAAATACATTAGAGTAAGTTACCGGTCCATCCTATTCGAACCGAGAAAGTTCGGTCTTGGACTGGACGGGAACTCGGAATTATAAAATATCTTGGACCAAAGACTGGATCGAAATCTTATATATCTAGTTTCAGTCTTTATATTTTGGTCCGGTTCAGTCTATTTTACCATTCCGAAGTAGTCACAGCAGACATGTCCACTAGTTAGCCAACCCTACCGACTAGGATTGGGTGAGGCATATATACATACTATAAGCTCCCAACCACAGAGTCATGATTAACAAAGTAAGTGGTAGCTGATTTAGCCACACGTCGAGATAAACCACTCCACATTCACTAGCTATAGAACAATACAAAGAAGAGCGCGGGAGATTGCATCCCAAAATGCGATAAATGAAAAGAATTATTTCAACCCTCAAAACCTCAAATGTCAACTCATGTGTTCACACAACCATACGCTTACAAGAAACATCTCCACACTTCCCCTATGACACTTCGTGATTGGAGGGCTTATGGTTTATATAGGGTCCAAATGAAAGACCTAAATTGAAGAGCTCAGTTAAGCTAGCTTGGAGTCAAACAAAGACGTGAAGCAAACAACTGACCCACGATGCAAGAGCAACGAGTCTTAACAACCTTGATGGCCAAGACCAGCAAGATTGTGGTCACCCTACATACCCGGAATGTGGGTTGTTCGGTCACCACGATGGCCACGACCACCATGATCGGGAATCCAAAAAACCATGACCATGGCAGCAACTGGCTAAGCCTATAAATATAGCACACACCAGAAAACACAATATGTTGCAAAAACCACGAAATTCATATTCCCAAGAAATAGTACTAAATTAATTATCAGAGTTTTCCGAAATCGATCCAGAACTTTGATTGTAGGACTCGGAATGGGAGCGACTGTGACACACGTGCTTCTGATCACTTCCATTATTTGAAAGGAACCAACGACATCACTCTATAATATAATTTTAAGATAAATATAAATATTATAATAATATTTATAAAATTGAAATTTTGGTTGTTCGTGTTACATTTTGATATGTGATGATTTTATTTTTTTAAAACCAACTTATTATTATCTAATTTATAGTGTCTTTTATATCTAAAAAAGATATTTAACCAAAATTCTCATCACTATTTAATAGTTTAAATGAGCATTATAACTTAATTAAATTAATATTTTAATTTTTAGAATTTTATTACCCTATTACTTAAATCTAAGGCAAAGTCTTGGGAAAGACCGTCTTTTCATAGGCTTATGAAAAGATGAAATTTAATTAGAATAATATAAAGGTAAATTATTTTAGTTGTAATATTAAAATTTTATTATGCAACGAGTAGTAATTGTAAACTTTATGACCCAATTAATGCAACCAAAATTTTATCTTCATTTCTTCTAATTTGTATCTTAAACCATGGTCTTTCCATGACTAATGGAAGGACCGTCCAAGAGACGGACTCTAAATCTAATTCATTATCCACATTTTATTAAAGTTATTTTAAATAATCAGATTACATAATTGATGAATAAACATGTAAGTATATATTTTATTTCATACACATTAAATTAATATAAAGTAATAGAATCCATATCTTGAAAGACAGTCTTTCCATAAGTTATGGAAATACCAAGGTTTAAAGTGCAAATATGAAGAAATAATGATAAAATTTTTGGGTTGCATGAATCGGGTTATAAACTTTATAACTACTAAACATTGCATAATAAATTATTAATATTGCAATAAAAACCTTTTAGCTTTTATTATTCTAATTAAACCCCATCTTTTCATAAGCATATTGAAAGATAGTGTTTCCCAAGACTTTGTCAAACTAATATCATACGTAATATTCAAAATATTCTTTACTAAAAAATAATTTTTAGGCAAAGTCTTGGGAAAGACGGTCTTTCCATAGACTTATGGAAAGACGGGGTTTAATTAGAATAATAAAAGGTAAAATGTCTAAATTGCAGTATTGAAAAATTATTATGCAACGTGTAGTAGTTATAAAGTTTATAACCCGATTCATGCAACCCAAAAATTTTATCTTCATTTCTTCTAATTTACGCTTTAAACCTCGGTCTTTCCATGACTTATGGAAAGACTGCCTTTCAAGAGACGGACTCTAATTTTTAACTGCTTTAACAATATTTTAAAGGCAAAGTCTTGGGAAAGACAGTATTTCCATAGCCTTATGGAGAGATGGAGTTTAATTAGAATAGTAAAAAGTAAAATGTCTAAGTTGTAATATTAAAAATTTATAATGCAATGTGTAATAGTATTAAACTTTATAACCCAATTAATTTGGGAGGGTAAAGAAGCAGAGACAAAACCTGATACCAGCACAACAAAGAAAGTTGAAAGCATTGCACCAAGCAATGCTGGTAACAGACCAACTGCTAATAAGAAATCGCCTGCCGTGGGTAACATCACTGCTCAAGCTGGCAAAGCTGGAAACAAGAAAACACAGGCCAAAGATCCTAAGCAGGGGAACATCGTGTCATTCTTCAAGAAGAAGGCGTAAGATTGCTACTGAATCTGGTTCATTGTGGTACAACCTCTTTGGATTTTATTCTCATTTTTTGGCTCTCGCGGATACACATTTGTAAGTTCCTTCTGCACTAAATCCCCTCTTGGAGATATTTCTACAGCCTAGAACTGAAAGAGCCCTTTTTGTGTATCTAGTTTGTGGAAATTTCGTCCTTCTGCAGTAGTTCATTTCTAGTGTAAGCTGTTTTTAATAGCTGCAAACTTGTCCATGAACTGGAAAATTGTCGAAAACTTTTGCAACTTTGTTGTTGAGATGGAAATCACTAAATTGCGTGGGAAAAAAAAATTATAACCCGATTCATGGAACATGAAAATTTTTATCTTCATTTCTTCTAATTTACACTTTAAACCTTGATCTTTCCATGATTTATAAAAATACCGTCTTTCAAGAGACAGACTCTTTTTTTTAAAACATTGCTTCTACTAATATTATTTTCCATATCTGCCCTGATCGCTTTATTTATTTACAAGCTTTGCTAAAATTGGCATGAAGGAAAAAGAAAGTTCATTGCATATGCTGTGTTTGTTAAGAACAAAAAGTGATGGATACTTATGATATAATGATTTGCCGTAATGAATTGTATTATTGATATCTGAATATATAGAGAGTACAATAGATGTGTAATAAGGAAAGAACTCTAATCAGAATAAATCATAATCTAATCAGGAGTCTGATTTAGTCTAACACCCCCCTCAAGCAAAGCGTCGGATGCTCGCCGACGCACAACTTGGACTTGAAGAACTCGAACAGCGGACGAGAGAGCCCCTTGGTGAAAATGTCCGCAATCTGAAGAGAAGTCGGAACATGAGCAACGTGCAGCTTTCTGGATGTCACCAACTCACGAACAAAATGGTAGTCGATGTCGATGTGCTTTGCCCGCTTGTGCGCCACTGGATTCTGAGCCAAGAAGATAGCACTACTATTGTCACATAACAACAGTGGAGAACCAGAAAGTGGAACCCGAAGATCACGAAGCAAATGAGTGAGCCAAACCACTTCTGAGGCAGTGTTGGCGAGAGCATGGTATTCAGACTCAGTGCTAGAGCGAGAACAGTGGTTTGTTTCTTGGCACTCCAAGAAACCAGATTCTCACCAAGAAAAATCGCATAACCATAAGTGGACCGACGAGTCTCCAGACAGCGAGCCCAATCAGCATCAGAGTATCCTAACACATCAGGAGTACTAGCAGAACAAAATCGGAGAACAAAATGAAGAGTGTCACGAACATACCGCAAAATCTGAGTCACAGCAGCAAAATGGTCATCTCTAGGATCCTGAAGATACTGACTCACCGTGTTGATCGAGAATGCTAAATTTGGGCGAAAGATGGTGAGATACTGGAGAGCACCAACAAGAGAACGATAAAGTGTAGGATCCCAAAATGGAGGACTGGTAGAGCTGTGAAGCTGAGAACCAGCAACAAATGGAGTAGAAACAGGTGCCGCGTCAGACATACCGGCCCGATTCAAAATATCCCGAGCATACTTTACATGGCCAAGCAGTAATCCTGAGGAGGTAGGCAAAACTTCAAGACTAAGAAAGTAATGAAGAGCACTGAGATCCTTGATCGCAAACTCTCTGTGTGTTCGATCAATGAACTGGCGAAGAAGAGTCGAGTCATTGCCTGTAAGAATGATATCGTCCACATACACAAGTAGGTACAGTAACGACGACCCTCTCGAAAGGACAAACAAAGAAGTATCAGCTGAGCTGCACCGAAAACCAAGTTGTGTCAGATAACTGCTGAAACGCTGGAACCAAGACCGGGGAGCCTGCTTAAGACCATAAATGGCCTTTCACAAACAACAAACATAGTCTGGATGGACAGAATCCTAATAACCAACAGGCTGCTTCATGTAGACTGGAACATCAAGAACACCATTAAGGAAAGCGTTCTTGACATCCAACTGATGAAGTGGCTAGGAACGCATGGTGGCTATGGCGAGAACTGTCCTAACAGTGAAGGCTTTGACCACAGGACTGAAAGTGTGGTCAAAATCAAAACCCGGAATCTGCGAGAAACCCTGCACCACAAGTCTAGCTTTGTGACGCTCAAGAGTGCCATTTGGTAGATACTTGAGCCTATAGACCCATTTGGAGCCAACAATGTTGACATTCGAAGGTCGAGGCACCAAATCCCAAGTGTGCTGACCACGAAGAGCGGCCATCTCATCATCCATGGCTGAAACCCAGGCTGGATCCTGAAGGGCGGAGCGATAATCAGTGGGCTCTGTCTGAGAGAGGAGTGCGATAGTGAGACCATGAGCAATAATATCTGAATAATCCCAGCGCTAAATGGCACCAGTAGAAGACCGAGTGGCCATCCGATGAGTACGAAGCTGGGGCGGCGAAGCTGGAGGAGTCGAACCAGCTGATGACACCGAGGAAGATCGAGCTGCGCTGATCGGAGAGTGGCCGTCGAAAGCCGCCGAAGAAATAATTTCCGATAAAGGCTGAGACGTGGTGGCTGGTGGCTGAGACGATGGCTGAGGAGTGATGGCCAGCGGCTGAGGTATGGTGGGCGTTGGCCAAGGAGCCGGGTCCAGGTCGACCGTCCAGATGGAAGATGGTGGTGAAGGAGGGGCAGCTGGAACAGGCACATACACAGGTGTGGTGGCCCCAATCGATGAAGTAACAGTTCCATAAAAAATGATGAAATCTCCAAATATGAAATCGAACGACTGTCCATGGAAGATGAGACATGAGGGAAGAAAGTTTCATCAAAACGAACGTGGCGAGAGATATAGATGCGCCCAGAAGTCTGGTCGAGACACTGGAAGCCCTTGTGACGAGGGCTATAGCTAATAAAAACACAGGGAATAGATCAGGGTGCAAACTTATCAGTAGCAGCGGTACGCAGACATGGAAATGCACGGCAACCAAACGGGTGAAAGAGGGTATAGTCAGGCACATGACCAAAAACAACCTCAAAAGGTGATTTTCCACTCAGAACTGAACTAGGCAGACGGTTAATAATGTAAACCGCAGAGGAGAAAGCTTCCACCCAATAACAGTGCGGCACAGAAGAGTGAAAAATCATGGCAAGACCAGTCTCTGTGATGTGACGATGCTTCCGCTCAGCCCGGCCATTCTGAGCAGGTGTATAGGGCGAGGACATCTGATGATGAATGCCACATGATATGAGATGAGCCTGAAGTCGGTGATTAGTAAACTCAGATGTCCTCGAAGATGTTGCTAAGGTAATTATCTTGAATTGGTTGAATGGTATTGCAAGCGAAGTGAAGATGTTGCTAAGGTAATGAATGAAAATGCTCCCGGAAATTGCAAGTTGACATCCCCCAGAGTTCAGAAACAGCTCTCAAGTGCTTGTGCTGGCGAGGTAACTGATGCTATTGTTAATGACATTGGAGATAGTGTATTTTCTATTCTTGTTGATGAGGCTCGAGATGCATCAATAAAAGAGCAAATGGGGGTTGTTTTGAGATATGTCAACAAACAAGGATGTATTCTTGAGCGTTTTCTTTCTCTTGTGCATGTTTTCAATACTAAAGCTATTACTTTGATGGAGGCTCTTAAGCAACTGTTTGTAGATAAGAAATTGTCCCTGTCAAAGTTGAGAGGCCAAGGATATGATGGGGCTTCAAATATGCGAGGGGAGTTCAATGGATTGCAAGCTTTGATATTGAAAGAAAACTCTTCTGCGAGGTATATTCATTGCTTCTCTCACCAACTTCAATTGGTTGTTGTTTCTGTTGCATATTGTACTCTATCTGTGGGTGAATTTTTTGGGTATCTTGTTCAAACTGTGAATCTGGTTGGAGGTTCATGTGTTAGAAAAGAGATGCTTGTGCAATTAGAACATGCTAGACTTGTAGAGACATTGGAGAGTGGGGACAAGGTTAGTGGAAGAGGCAAAAATCAAGAAATGAGTTTGAGAAGGCCTGGTGATACACGTTGGGGATCACATTACAGTACTATTCTTCGCTTTGAGGCTATGTGGTCTTCAATTATTCAAGTGCTTCTTAATATCTGTGAGCATGACAATTTAGTTGAAAATGCCTCTACAGCAAAGGGTTTGATTGATAGAATGGAGAGCTATGAATTTGTGTTTTGTATGTTTTTTATGAAGCATTTGTTGGGAGCTACAAATCAATTGTCCCTTGCCTTGCAACAAAGAGATCAAAATATTTCGATGGTTGTGCGAATGATGAATAGAATGAAGACTGAATTTCAAGAATTCAGAGATTGTGGTTTTGATAAATTATTAGATGGAGTCAACACATTTTGTGTGAAGCATGAGATCACATTAGACGTGATGGAAGCAAAACGGAAAATTCGTCACCGTTCTAGACGACGGGGAGAAATGTCAACCAATCATGATTTCTACCGTGTTGATATCTTTCTTCAGGTACTACTTTAATATTTACACAGTTTAATTTATTTTGTTTATAATATTTTATATGTATTTTTTATCTTACTGTTATATTTTTTATTGTTTCAATACTAGACCGTTGACAAGATGATTCTTGAAATGAATCATCGATTTTGCGAAGCAAGCTCGAAATTACTCACTTGTATTGCATGCCTTGATCCGAGAGAAAGATTTGCCATGTTTGATGTTGGTAAGTTGCTTCGCCTTGCTGAACTTTATCCGGATGACTTCTCCCTTGTTGAGCGTTTAGAACTAGAGCAACAACTTGATTTCTTCATTCATGATGTGAGAGATGATGATGCCTATTCGGCCATCAATGATCTTGGAAGTCTTGCTCAGCATATGGTTCGATCACGTAGCATGGTACTCTATCCATTGGTATATCGTCTGATTGAGTTAGCATTAGTTCTACCAGTTGCAACTGCTTCAGTTGAGCGAGTTTTTTCTGCCATGAAGAATATCAAGACCGATCTTCGTAATAGAATGGGAGATGAATGGTTGAACGATGTTATGACTGTATATATTGAAAAGGATATTTTTGTTAAGATTGAGAATGAACCGATTATGCAACGTTATCAAGCCATGGAGTCTCGTAGATATCTGTTGCCCCCACCTTTTTCTAGTTCTACTTCTAGTAATTCGAGCGTTAGAAAGTAGTTATTTTAGTAGTTTAGTGAACTTGTAAAAATATTATTGTATGCTACTTGATTTATTATATTATGTAGTATTTTTCATTATTGTTGAGTTGAATTTTTAAAATTTATATGTCATTAATATTTATCACCCTTTCTTCACTCCGTCAATTCCCTCCTCAGCCGAGAGCCCTCCGCCACCAGGTCTCCACCGCGACGCCACCGGAAGCTGCTTCGTCCCGACGCCTTGGCACGCTGAACCCTGAAAATTTTTCAGGCTCCCCTGAAAAAAATTTCTGGTTCCGCCCCTGCTTACCACCACCTATCTCCACCACCACTGGCCATCTTCACCACCACCATCAATCGCTGAAACATTAATCCTTTTTCCAAACTATTTTTCACTGGGATTATCCCTCTGAAGTTCAAAGAACCTTCCTTTTAATTCTATTTTCTTCTGTATTCTCAGTATCTTTATTTATATCATACAAAAAAGGTGCAAAAGGTGCTATCACACTTCCTAAAACACCTCCTTTTCATCCTCAGGTATAGAGTAGCAGAGAGTGAGAATTCTTGTCTGAAATGATGAATAAGAGCTTTTTCTGATGTGGGTTTTGATTCAGCGATCTGGGCCCGGAGGGAGGTGTCGTTCGTCAGTTCCCGCCCGCCGGCGTCCGCGCCTCGAGCTACGGCCTCGACGAGGGCTACCTGAGCACACAGTGGAGATGTCGGTGGCGGTGGCGAACATAAAATAGATCGCGGTGGTGGACGGCGTCGATTGAATCCAGATGAGCCCACTTGATCTGAGCGCCATCTTGGGGTTCTTATGGGATCCGGGTCACAAGAAGGTGACGGAGGGCAGCGGTGAAGGCGGTGCTCGAGGGCGGCGCCACCGGCGCCTGCTTCTCTTCTTCTCAATTTGCCCTTTTACCCGATTCACGTGCTGCTCCACCAACGACGAAGGTGGTGGCGGCGACAGAGGAGGCGGAGTTACATCCGGAGCTCGACGGGAGGGAGGGGGTTGATCGGCGACGGGGAGATTGGCTGGTGGTTGGGGGAAGAAAGGAAACGAACGGAAAATTAATCCAACTTATGAGGTTTTTATTTTTTATTTTTTTTTTAATTCAAGGGCAAAATCGTCCTTTTCCCTAAATCCGGCTATCAGAAAATTGATTTAAAATTCAGCAGAGTTCCAAGGTTAGAGTAGCACTTTATGAGATTGCAAGGTTATATTGACACTTTTAATCTAAAGAGAGGTTTATTTTAGCACTTAACTCATACTCCTTTGTCACAACTCATTTTGCTTAATTTGATTCTTGACAGTCAACTTTTAAATTTTTAAATATTAATATCTTTATTTATATGTGTAATTTTTTTTAAAAAATAATTTAAAAATATACGTTACGATTAATCCAACATATAATATGATAATAGTTTTACGCATATAATAATAGAATTTAATGGTCGAAATTGGCTAAGTTTGACTGTCAAAAGTCAAATTAAGCAAAATGAGCTGGAACGGAGGAAGTGTATATAAAAGCAAATAAAGAGGGGAATTTTTTGTTGGTTTTCCTAAGTTATGAAAGTAAAGACAAGATAACTAGCAAATTCAAGTAACTATGTTAATCATGCAGCAAACTAAGAAAAATGGATAAAAACTACAAATGACAAAGCCTTGGGGGGAATTGATTTCCACTTTCAAACCTAATATAGATCATAGAATCATTCACTCAGTCTATCACATTCATTACCTATGGGGAATGCTATCACTTCCATTTCGTATATCAACATTCATATCTTCTTAAGAGTAATTTGCAAACGCAAACGACATTTTGCAAACCTCATTGATAATCACTTTTGACAAGCAATGTCTAAAGTTATTTCCTCAATGACATTATACACGAAGAACTATAGATTTGATAACAACAAGCATTCGACCAAACACATATCCATTTAACCAAATAAAACATTCATTAGATTCCACCTTTCATCGCTTCTATAGAGTGGGTAGAGAGAGAAAGGGGCTAACTATTCTCTCTAATTTATTTCTCCTTGTTTTCGCCTGATAGCATTATCCAATGAATTATTTGGGTTCAATGTTTAGGTAGCAGTGATTTAGCTTGGGGATCTACATTTTCATTCATGTCTTGGTAGTTATTTTGTGAGATTCTAAGATCTCCCTATCCTTATATGCTTATGAACACTATGTTGACTTGTGCCTCACATTCTTTTATTAATTGCATGATTGTTAAACCATGTTGGCATACACCTTAGTCTACTTTTGTTGTGGTATTCCTGATTTGCCCAAGTGACCTCCGTTCACCGTAATGCTCCTGCAAAAGAGATCCCGGAAGTGATTCCGGGGAAAAGACTCCGATTCTCAAGTCAGTAGCTTTTCTCTTGAGAATTAGGATTTGTCAGTATAGTTGCACTTACCTGGACTGGCGTTCTTCTTCTTCCTTTTATAGCGTGTTACAATCGTGGTTTCGCCTTATTAGGATTCACCATCGTGGGTTATGTCGTGGTTCTGATAAAGGCGGTTCGTGCCTAAAGCTTGATCGTGGTCTCCGTCTTTCTTAGTTCGTTGCCTAGCTCATCCTGACCTGACTCCGCCTTTTTCGGTTCTCATCGTAGATTAGTGTAGAACCCAGTTATGGGCTGGGCTTGAAGTCCAATCTAATGGGGTTCCTGGGCTTAATATACACCATGAGCCCCCTAGCCATGAAGACTAAAAGACACGAAGCGATGACATTACCCGTGAAATGAATGTGAACTGCTGTTGTATTCTAACAGTCTGTTCGTCATTAATATTACTCCTCTTGTCATTGCGAAGTTTCGTTGGTTTCTTGGCTATTCTCGTGGCTTTGTTAATGTTCCTGATTTTAAATTTTGAATTTCGAATCTTCCGCATCAATATCGTCTTTGTGATAAGCCTATCCGTTTAGATTTTATTTCCAAGAACCGAGATTCTATCCTTATTCTTCGCTATATTGTTCCAATTTTTCCTGACTTTTGTTATCACTCCATCTCTTAAATGAGGAATTTGAATCAATTAATTTAATTCTATCATCCTTCAGTGTGTTGTCTACTCAAATCCACCGCCGTTTCGGTATTTTTAAAAGGCATCCCACTTTTGTATCAGACTATCATCATTATGCTTTTGAACTGATTGATCTCCTCATTTTTTTTTCCATTTCTCTGTTGTTGCTTAAATACCAAAATTTATTTCTTTTAGTTCTCCTCCTTAGTCGTTGAAACCTTCATCTTCTCCGGTCTTCCTAATCCTTCTGTGAATCATTGTTCTTCATTCTCTATAAAAGTAAGTTTGTTTTAGCTCTATCTCTCCTTTCTTTATTGCATGTGCTAAATTTATTGAGCATATTTTCTTCATTTCCTGGTGATTTACCATTTATAATCAGAATCACATATTTCTGATCATTGTCTCCGACATATACTCTTTTGTTTTCCGTAACATATGCACTAAAAAACTTGTATTAAAGCTTTGTAACTCTGATTAAGTTTTCTATTTCAAATTCTAGGATCCCTGTATGTCTGAATGTATTCCTCTAACCATATTGAGTCTCCCATAGAGGATGTTCATTCCGATGAGGATTCCGGTCATGTCACTGGATCCTCTACTATCTTTGTGTTGTCTGGTCCATACAATAATGTGTTTTATGGCCCATACTTGGAAGATTTAAAGAAATATTTTCCTTTTCTATCTTCGTTTGACCTTCAAGATCCTGCGAACGCTGAATGTGTTCGCACTCCTCCTACTGGCTATATATCATGTTATTTAGCCTATTTTAACTTTGGTCTTTATTTTTCCCTTCCTCAACATGTTGTTGAGCTTCTGTCTTCGTACAAAATCGCTTTGTCCCAGTTTCAACCTAAGGGCATCACTATTATAATGGGATTTTACCATGTGTGTGAAAAAGAGGCAATTCCTTTCACCCTTGGCATATTTTGTAACCTTTACCATCTTTGCAAAGTAAAAAGATACCATAGATGAATTTACCTTATATCATGTTATCCCTAGTGTCGAGCTTGTGAGCGGTTTTCCCAGCAATGTTGGCCCTTGGTGCAAAAAATATTTTATGCAAAAATGAACCAAAACTCTGAAGTGGTCATTCCGTCTTGGAACTACAATGTTCCCAAGTTTAACCTTCCTAGTTCGAAGGTTCATTTTACTGCTGAATCTGAGATCGTGGTAACACTCCGCATTCATACACAACATCTCCGCCATGTTGTTTCTGATGCTGAAGGTGTTTTGTTCGTTATTGTTTCGCCATGTTGGATATTTTTTTCTTTTATTTTTGACAATTATTCTCATCTTTTGTGCATTTTTCTGATATGTGTTATTTACTCGTATGTAGACATGACCTAGCTGGAGGTGCTCCCAACATGTCACTTTTTCTGACGATGATAAGGGGGTGGCTAAAATGCTTGTCCACCCAAATGATTCTATTGCAAATGATATCTTCCAACAGGAGGTCAACAAAGCTAGCTCTGGAATTGTACTCACCAAGGGTAATACAACTGAGGGGGGATAGATGGGTGGTGATCGAACCACTGGTGACTCCAAGGAGAAGAAAAAGAAGAGGGAAAGGACTGATGAATCATCATCTCATTTGCCACTTCCTGGGAAAAATGGGTGTGGTAACCAGCCTTGCTCTAAGACTCTGTTGCGAATTGACAACCTGCTAGTGAAGGGAACTATACCTTCTACCCTTTCCAAACTCACCTCTTCCCGATACCTTGGCTGTGGTAAGTTGGCTGGGAAGTCAGAGTAATTTTTTTATACTTTGATATCCTTTATTTAGATGACTGGAAATCTCAGTAATATGTGTATTTCTCTGTAAGGTTGGTGAGATTCTTCAGCTCGTGAGTGAGCGACTTTCAAAATTCTCCCAGGAAGACGATTCACTCTTAGAGAAGTACAAGGTTAAGGAGAAGAGGTGCGTGACTCTAGAAACTTCCCTTAAAGATGCTGAGGAGCGTGCGAAGACTGTTGAGGAGCGTGTAAAGGTCACCGAGGAAGAATCCACCAAGCTTCACTCTAAGGTGAGGGAGATGTGTACGAATGGTCCGCTTCCCCTAAGTATCCCCAAGTTCTGGCTGATCGGCTTAGCAAAACGAACTCCTTCTTTAAGTTATTTGATTATGTCTCCAGATTTTCTAGCAACGTTGGTTATTGCATGGCTATGAAAGACTTGCACAAGTTTAATCCGACTGCGACCGTGAATAGCTTGCATTCTTTGGCCAAATCTACTTCAGTGCTGGCAGAGCGTAAGGCTATGCTCAATGATGGTTTCATTGGAAAGATTTTCGATGGTGATCATATATATATCTTGCTATCGCATCTCACGGATCTTCCTTCCTTGCCCTCCATCCCAGAGCTTAAAAGTTGGCAGGTGGATTACTTTGAAGGTCTTCCTTTCGCTTCTCATGACGCTACACCGACCCCCATCCCAGTGTCTGATACATAAGCAGAGAACCCTATCTAGGATGCAAGCTAAAGGGAAACTGCCCTTGCTATTCAGAGCACTCCACCCTCGCATAACGAAGTTAGTTGAATTATAGAGTTGTGATTTGATTTGAAAAACTATGAACTTTTGTTGGTAATATCTAATGGCACTTCTATGTATGTTCGTTTTGAGTACTTTGTTTGTCTTTGCCTTATTTCTTCTATTGTGATTTTATACATTTGTTTCATATTTGCTCGTATGGAGGATTTTGATATTTTCATAGACCATAAATTTATGAATCTATGTGGCTTGTTTGGGTCTAGTGATCGTTTTGGGCATCTTCTTTGATTTATGTCTTCTGATACTTGGTGTCCTAGTATGCTAATTGAAGCTTCTAATTCTATATCCTTGGAGTATCTTGAGCTATTTTCTGGTAGTCGTTTGTTTACCATTGGAGATTCGGATTTAAACTCTATCACCTTATGTCTTGGATGAGATACTTCTACCCTCTCAATGTCCTCATCTTCTTCTAGAGATTGTCCATGTAGTAAGTTTATTCCTGATGGTTATAACCTTGAGTCACTTGGTAAAGACATCATACATAATTTAGCTAATCTGAAATCAGTTGGCACTTATGTTTGCTCGCTTAAGCTCCCTAAACATGTTGAAGAATGAGTGATGTCATTGGGCCTTCGTCTGAAATATATGCTCCTTGGTGTCAATGATTTAGAGCTAGCATGGAAGAAAACTGTTGATGAGACTTAAGAGCATATTCGTGAAATGAAACGCTTTCGTTAAGAGCAAAATAATCTTATCCATCGCCATCAACTAAATTTGATTAAGATGATTCATCTTCAAGAAAAGGCGAAGAATTTTGCTGCGAGTAAAGTGCGTGAAGTGTATCAAAAGACCGGTATCATAGACAAACAGTGTTCTCTCATTGATGACTTATTTTATCGGTTGAAAAAGAAGCAAGATGAATGTGACCATCTTTCTAGCTGTTCCATAGAGTGGAAAAGCATTTGACAAACAAGTTGCTTTGAATATCCAATTGCGTAGTGATAATGATCACCTTCGTGCTGAGTGCGCATGTCTTGATTAGAGTGTCATCAACTTGAGCAAGCTTGTTGTAATTATAAAGATGATCTAAAGGCCGTATCTACTAGTTCTTGCAGGTTTACTGGTCAAGGTGATTTGACTATGAATATTGGTGGTCAGAGGGTCAATTTTTTCGAGGCTGTTTGGTCACATAATCGCAATCTATAGGATGAAATTCGCAATTTGGAGGAAGCGAATAAGAGTTATGAGGAAACTATTAACCTAATATATAAGCAGCTTGATCGAGAAGAATTTGGTCCCATAACTGACTTTAAAACTTATTATGCCATGTATCTCGATTGCATGGAGCAAAGTGGCCAAACTCGGCATCCTGCTTACTTGCATATGAAATGGCGCTACGATTATATTATGGCTAAAGAGCATCAGGCTTCACACTCTCGTCGTTGTGGGGGTTCCTCATCGTCTGGGTCTTCTCATGCCTCAAGGCGTAGATAATTTATGATGTCATAAGTCTCTCTTTGAATGTGTCGAGTACTATTTTCTTTTTGTTCAAGATTCTAGAAGTTGTTGCATTTTTTGTTTAATAATACTAAACTCTATGGTCAACGCACTTTTGCTTGCGTGATCCTTTCTTTGTTTTCAAGATCTATCTCTTTTAAAATCTTTGTAGACATTCGTGTAATATTGGACAGTTTACTTATTGCAAAGTTGTAATGTCTTTTGATTGCTTCCATCGCTTTATGTAGACGCATCTGTCTTATTGCATAATCTATAGCTTAATTTTAATTGTATTGCTCGAAGCTGCAAGATGTATTGCTTGCTTATATCTCTGTTTTGTAGGCATTTTTGCTTGATAGAAAGATCTATAACTTGCTTGATTAAAACTTTGTATTGTGCAAAGCCGCAAGATCCATCACTTGCTTTTGTCGGTGCTTTGTAGGCATATCTACCTTATAGAAAAGATCAATAGCTTGCAGATTGAAGATTAGTACCGTGAAAAGTTGCAAGATCTATAGCTTGCATAATCAAAATTTGTATTGCTGTAATCATGTGTTCTTTAAAAATTTTCTTTTAATATCTCCTAATAGACGACTTCGTAGTTTGTTGCATCATAGTTGGTTACTGAATTTTTTGCGATTACAAGGCATAGTTATGTAAGTAAAGGATACAAAGTAATCTTCCCTAAAGGATGGTTTTTAATTGTGGAAGAGACTGTTCCTGCTATGCTTATGAAGTTGTCGCTTTTTGAAACAATGTTTTTGGTATGTTCTCTCTCTGTTAATGTATTATCATTATTTAAATGTATGTTTCTTAGTGTATAACTTCTTTGTTTCTTTGCTTATTCTGAAAACGAGGTTGGTGAGAGCCTACAACTCATTAGCGAATGGGTTTCTAGGTTTGTTAAAGGAGATGGTGCAATGTTGGGAACGTTGGATGCTAGTGAAGCGAAGTGTGCTGCTCTGAGCACCTTTGTTAAAGTTACCGAGAAGCGAGCATGTGCTGCTGAAGCGCCCGCTGGCCACTGAGGAAATGAAGAAATTTCGTTCCCAATTAAAAGAGATGTGGGCTGCCGGCCCCTCTTCGCCTGCATATCCTCAGGTTCTAGTTGACCAACTGGTGAAGACAAAATCCTTTTATGCTTTACTTGAGAAGGTTACAATGAGTGCTCGCGACGTTGGATATTGCAAGGCCTTGGGGGAATTGCGGAAGTCGAACCCTACCGCAAAGGTTGAGAAGCTACCTAAACTGGTAAAATCTAAGAAAGTTCTGGAATATCCGAAGGAAGCTCTGATTGAAGGTTTCCTCAAGAGCATATCTGATGGTGGTCACCCCTTTACATTGCTATCCTATCTTGCTAGTCTTCCTAGTCTACCTTCTGTGTCTAAGTTGAAGCGATGTGCGATCGGCTACTTTGAGGATCTTCCATTTGGCCCACCCTCTTCAGAGCTTCACATTCTTGAGCATACACCTCTTCCTAATGATGATGCAAACCCTGAAGGTGATCTAACTGATGAAGGCTCTATTCAGCACATTAGCCAAGAGGGTTCTATTGTTGTTCGCACTTCATCCGCTTCTCCTACTAAAGTTAGTGAACCTTAGTGCTATGGACTTTAAGGACCTATTTTTGTAATTCATAACAATATTTTGAAGTATGTATGTACTGTTGTACTATCGAAGATGTTATCATTGTGTTCACCTTTTACAATTTGACCAATCTTCTTATATTTATTTACTTTCAGGGCTTTGATATAATGGTTGATCAAATTTTTTTGATTAGCGTTGAAAATATGGGGTGTTATGTTCATTTTCCATGTCACCAAGGGTTTTCATCTCCTCCCGTATGTTTCCCTATTAAACTGATTGAAGCTACAGAGCGTATATCCGAGGAATATCTCTAACTTATCTTATCTGATCGCCTATCCTGTGTGGAGTCTATTCCTTTGCATATCGGGTGAGGAGCTTATACTTCTTCATCAACTCCATCTTCTTCCACACCATGCCCTTGCAGTAAGCTTATCCCTAATGGTTATAATGTCGAATCCCTTGGGAAAGACATTGTTCGTGGTTTGGTTGATCTTGAATCTGTTGTTGTGTATATACGCTCACTCAACCTCCCTACCCATGTTCAAGAATGAGCATTGTCTTTAGGCCTTCATCTAAATTACATGCCCTTGGGTATTAGTGATCTCAAAGCAAAGTGAGAGAAGAACGTAAAGGACACCTAGGATGTCGTGCATAATTTACGGAGGACTTACAATGAGAAAAAAGTCTTATTGACTGCCAACAACTGACTATGGTGAAGATGCTTCGATAATAGGAGGTGGCTAAAAGTTATGCTGCAAGCAAGACTCGCGAAGCCCATCGGAAAACACTTATAATTGATAAATAGTGTACTTGCCTTGACGACTTGTTCGATCGATTAATGAAAAAGTAGTATGAATGTGACGACCTTTCAACACATGCTCTTGGATGACAGAGCATGTTCGACAAACAGTTTGCTATAAACACTCAGCTATGAAGTGAAAATGAGCAACTCCGCACTGAGTGCGAGCAGCTTGATACGTCCGTGCACCAACTTGAGTAGGCTTGCGTTGAGTATAAAGATTAACTTCAAGCTCGTCCGTTGTTATCTAGTAGGGCTACCGATTGTGGAGATCTTACCAGGGACTTTGGTCAGCAAAAAATTAAATTTTTAATGATGTTCGATCGCATATTTGGTGCCTCAAAGAGGAAGACAAAATTTGACTGCCGAGAAAAAGAAATATGAAGAGACTGGTAATGTTATGAGTATGCAACTGGATCGCGAGGAGTTTGGTCCTATAGATGACTTCAAGGTATACTATGCTAAATATCTTGGTCATATGAAGCGAAGGGGTGTAATACTCCATCCTTCTTGGCGATACAACCACATGGTCAGCAAGGAGTGTGAGGCTGAAGAAAACCGGTGTAGAGCAGAACATTCCCATTAGAAGTCGAGCATGGTCATCATTGTGGTGGTTCGTCCTCTTTTGGATCGACATGAGCTTCTAGGCTTAGATAGATCTTCTTGTTTTAAGCTATTTATCCTTTCCTGTAATGTTTTGAATAATTTTGCTTGTGACGTTGTGACTTTGCGTCTTTGCTATCATTTAATAAGTTTTCTTCCCTCTGCTTTTTCCAATTGGGTGAGTTATTATAATCGAGTTCGCAAAGTTTCAAGATCTATGGCTTGCTTCTAGCGCATTATCTGGGTTAGTTGAGATTTCCTCCCCTTTGCAAGATCTATAGCTTGCATAATTATTATAGCGAACCTGCAAGATGCATTACTTGCATTTTAAAAGGCTTTGGGTTTCATGACATGCAAAATCCATTGCTTGCTTGTGTCGCTTTTTATGAGCAAATCTACTCTTGTGCAAGATCTATAACTTCCGATTGTATGGTTCACTGAGTTACAAGATCTAAAGCTGGTAAGTGTTGGAAGACATGCAAGAACTATAGCTTGTGTGTGTATGATTTGCAAAGTTGCAAGATCTAAAGCTTGCAAGCATGAGTAATTGTGCCAGATCTATAGCTTGCGATCGTATGGCTTGCCGAGTTGCAAGATCTAAAGCTTGCAAGTATCGGTAGTTGTGCAAGATCTACAGCTCATGAGTGTATGATTTGCTTAGTTTCAAGATCTATAGCTTGCTGTTTGTAACCTTACGCTCCACTTTTGACACTTGGAAAGTTTAAGTGCGCTGATCGCAATATGCTGTGAATAGACTATCATCCAAAATTGTAAGTAGAGAACTAAAAAATGTAATCGTGGCCTAGAAAGGTGGGTTTTTAATATTTATAATGTTCCACTATGATAATTTCACGTTGAAAACATTGGAATGAATGCAAACAATGATATACTCATGTTTTATGTACAGGGAGATGCTTCCTATCTATACATAACTTTCTCAAATTGATCACATGCCATGTGTTAGGAATCCTGGTGCCGTCCAACCTTTCTAGTTCGTAGTTGTTATATTTGTGGGCCTTCGTAACCTTGTAAGGTCCTTTCCACTTTGAGCACAGCTTTCCTCGCTCTTCTGCTAGGCTTGCTTCATTCTTTCTTAACAAAAGATCACCCATCTGAAATCGTGTTTCCTTCACCTTCTGATTGTAAGCTCTAACCATTCTTTCCTTATACATAGCTTATGTGATCGTTGCCAATTTCCTCTTTTCTTCCAGTTTATCCAGATCTAACCTTATCATATATGGATTGTCTTTTTCCCTGTAATCGCACACTCGAAGGCTTGAATTACCGACTTCTACTGGTATCATTGCTTCGTGACCGTAGACTAGATTGTATGGTGTCTTCCTTATTGGTTCTCGAGTAGTCGTTCTATATGACCATAGGGTGTTTGGTACTTCATCCACCCATTCAGTTTGCTTTCCTTCCAGTTTCTTGTGAATTCCTTGAACGATGGTCTTGTTCGTTACTTCTACTTGTCCGTTAGCTTGAGGGTGCGCTACAGAGGTGAACTTTTGAAGAATCCCAAGCATTGAACACCAATTAGTGAATGTACCACTTATAAACTATGTACCATTATCTGTGACGATGGTATATGGCTCCCCGAAGTGACACTCTATGTTCTGACGGACAAATTTTCTAATGGTTTCCCCGCCACCCATTTTGTGAAGTAGTCGATCTCCACAATTAGAAATTTGGCATTGCTTTTGCCCTTTGAGAATGGCCAAACTAGGTCAATCCCCCATTTATCAAATGCCCAAGCTCCATATATCCCTCTCAAAGAAGCCTGTGGCTTATGTGACAGTGAAGCATTGATTTGGCAACTCCCACACTTGAGCACGAAGTCGTGCACATCGTTAAACATAGTCGGCTAGTAGTATCCTGCTCGGATGATCTTGTTTGCTACTGTTCTAGCTCTCTGGTGCGTTCCATAGAGCCCTTCATGAATTTCTCTTAGAATATCTCTTGCCTTTGCTGGTCCTACAATTTTATCCATAGAGACAGAAAGCCTTTCTTGTACAAGGTTCCGTCTTCATATGTGTAGTTGTTAGAACGTAACTCCAACACCCTGGCTTGCACCTTATCATTTAGCAATGTTCCCTTCGTGAAGTACTCTATTAGTGGTGTCATCCAGTTTACATTTTTTGTTTGAATTTTTTCCACAGTAATTGAAATTGTGCTTTTGTTTGGAATAAATTTAACCACCACATCTCCATGTTTGCTAAGAGATTCAAATCCAACTATTGCTAGCTTTCTTAGTGCATCCGCTTTTGTGTTTTTTCTTAGCACATGCTGGATATCGAAGTCTCGAGCTGGGCTATGAGCTGCTAAACTTTCTTTAAATACTTCACCAATTATTATTCTCATACTCTGTAGTCTCCTTGCACCTGTTAGACTACAATTAGCGAATCAATTGATACTCGGATGCTCTTCACATTCATTTTGATGGTAAGGTCCAGTACACATATCAAAGCTTCATACTCCACTTGGTTGTTAGTGAGTGGAAAGTCAAAACAAAGGGAATGCGTGTGTTCACCTCCTTTTGGATTTACCAACAGTAATCCTGCACCGCAACCTTCTCTGCTGGACGAGCCATAACGAACAATGTCCATGCAATTTCTTCCCACTTTGATTTTCCTTTATCAATTCTTAGACTCTGGTACATATTATCCCTCTGTGCATCTTCACTGGTTATTTCTGTGATGAAGTCTACTAAAGCTTAAGCCTTGCTTGATGTTCTTAGTTGGAATTGAATTTCAAATTGGCCTAGTTCTAGGGCCCACTTCATCAGTGTGCCCAATGATTCAGGCTTACTGAGGATGTTCTTGATTGGGAAATTAGTGTGGACCACAATGGGATAACTGTGAAAATACATTCTCAACATTCTTGCTGAATATATTAAAGCCAGGGTTAACTTCTTGACTAGTATGTACGCCTTCTTTGCATTTTGCAATAAATAGCTGATATAGTAGACTGACACTTGTTTTTTCCCTTCCAAGCGAATCAAAACAGAGCTAACTGCAATTTGCAAAATTTCCAAGTATAAGTATAAGGCTTCTCTCGGGACAGGTGACTTCAACGTTGGCAACGCTTGAAGCCATTCCTTCAAACTATCATATGCTTTCTGACATTCTTCGCCCCAACATAACTTTTTGGCCTTCTTTAGGACTTTGAAAAGTGGGAAATTCTTCTCCGCCAGTTTTGAGACAAAGCGGCTAAACGCTGCCAGTGACCCCATTGGAATTTGCACCTCTTTATCTGTTTGCGGTCGGGAAAGATCAACTGCAGCTTGGATTTTCTCTGGGTTAGCTTCGATACATTTTGAGAATACTTTGTATCCTAAGAACTTTCTTGCACCTACTCCAATTATGCATTTCTTAGGGTTGAGCTTCATCCCTATGGCACGTAATATGTCTAAAGTAAATCCACAACAAAATTGGCCACCTTCATGCTCTTGATAATCATGGCATCAAATTTTGCTCTATTTGATCACAAAATGCATTATCGACTACTCTCTGGTACGTTACCCCCGCATTTTAAACCCAAACGGCATCTTTACATAACAAAATGTCCCAAAGTTTGTTATAAAGGTCATTTTCTCAGCATCCTTCGAATTCATCAATATTTGGTGGTATACTTTATATGCGGCTAAAAAATGCAAGGACATCATACTCTAAAATCATTTCAACTAGGTTATCAATTTTCGGCAAATGGTATCAGTTCTTTGGGCATGCCTTATTCAGATCCGTGAAGTCAATGCACATTCTCCAGCATGTGTCTGACTTCTTCACTATGACCTAGTTTGCTAGCCACTTTGGGTATATGACCTCTTTTAATACACCAGCTTAAAGGAGTGCTGTAATTTCCTCTTCGATTGCTTTTTGCCTGTCTCTAGCGAAGCATCGTTGCTTTTATTTAACCAGTTTAATTGAGTCAGTAATATTCAAGGAATGGGTATCAATGCTTAGATATATTCCTCCCATGTCCTGGACGCTCCATGCGAAAGTATCTTTGTGGCTTCGTAGGATTTCTATGACCCTTGATTTTCCATGCCTAGAAGATGTTTTCCTATCTTTACGCACTTGGAATTATCTTTGTCATCCAGGCTAACCAGCTTCATTTCTTTTCCTAGATCTACTGCTGATTTTGGCTACTCTAGTAACCCACCATCAGAGATCATGTTAATCATATTTGCATTTTCCCCAATTTTCCTCGTCTTCATTGTGATAACCATACATTGTCTCACCGTTTGTTAGTTTCCTCTTATGGTCGCGATTCCAGCCGGAGTTGAAAATTCATTACCAGGTGGTAACGAAACCATATCTCTTTTGCTCTATTCATCCATGGCTTTCCGATGATGGCATTAAACATACTTGAAGCATCCATGATCACAAAGTCGCACATGATGGTACAATTTTTTTCACTTTCTCCAATGGTGACATGTAGCTGTATATTCCCTAAAGGTGTTTCTGCTCACTTTGTGAATCCTATCAGCGAGACCGTGGATTTTTTAAGATTAGTTTACTTGAAACCGAGCCAGTCAAAGCAATCTACAAACAATATCTCGATTGCACTTCCATCGTCTACAAACACTCTGTGAATGGTTGCATTTCTGATTTTTGCTACAATAATCATGGGATTGTTGTGAGGTGAAGCATTAGGTATTGCATCTTCCTCGCTAAAGGTGATTGCCTCATTCGGACGAGGTCTTTTGTCAACAGGCTCTTGCAGGGGAGAGTATCATTCCTTAGCCTTCCAAGCATTGTTGGATAATGACTCCGTGGATCCGTGTATGGACAAGATGACTATTTCTGGTACTTCATCACCTGCATCGTCATTGCAATCCACTACTGCAATCATTTTTTTAAATTTTTTTGCGAGTGTGGTCACTGTTCCTTGGTTTCTTGTCGAGGGGTTCATTGTTTTGTTAGTGTCAACATACTAGATTCCTCCTTCCTTTCTGTATTGGCTCAAGTAGCCATTCCTCAAAATTTCTTTGATTTGTCTTCTCTGGTCTCTGTAATACTCAATGTCATAACCATGGTCTTTGTGGAAGGCACAATAATACTTCCTAGACCTCTTTTCTGGCGGCACTAACATAGGTGTCGGTTCTCAAAATAGCTCCTTGTTCGCTTGCCATATCTCTTTCCTAGATTGTGAAGAGGTGTATCTTAGAATGTTACGCCTTGTTACCCTGGTTCTTTTTCTTTGAAAGGGGTGTTTCACTTTCCCTTCTTCATAAACCCCTTTTCCAAATCCTCCAACGTCCATTTTTTGCCTCTTTCCCACTCTTTCTTTCGGTTGTTTTCCTATTCTGCTTGCACATGTTTCTCAATCATTTTTTGCAGCTCTCTTGAGTTTTTGGGCATGTTCTTTGTTAGTTCTTTGTAGAACTCTCCCGACCACATGCCTCCTATGAAGTCTCCCAATGATGATTGGAATGACAAGTCGCGAACCTGCAAATTGTTTGTGATGTATCTATTATAATAATCCGCCAGACTTTCATCACTTTGATGGGCTATGTTATTAAGATCTGCAATCATTTTTCTCAACTTTTCTTATGATAGAAATGACACAGAAACATATCTGATAATTACGCCCAAGATTTGATACTTCCATTTGGAAGATCCTCGTACCGTGTGATCGCTGTCCTTAAAAAGAAGACAGGGAACACTTTGCACACTAATTCAATGTTTGCATCGCAAAATATCATGTTATTTTTGTATGAATGTAGGAACTCTTTCGGTCTGTGGTTCCATCGTAGATTTTAACATGCAAAGAAAGTTTGAAGTCCTATGGCATCTTAAAATCCCGCAGGTGTAGCGCTAGGGGTGATTTGTCTATATCATCATCTGCAAAGATGTCCCACAATTCTTCTTCATACTTGAGATTCTCACACTCATGACTTACTCCTTTTTCTAATCTTGGAGGGTTTGGTTTGAGTGTCGTCAGAAACTGGTTGTACAAATTTTCCCTATTTGCTTCTAAGAATGCTGCGAACGCCCTTCTTCCTTTTTCTTTGTTCGTGTTGGGAGATTCTATTCCTCTTCTTCCTCCTCCTCCATTTCCTCATTACTATGCTCTTTCTCTTTACTGGGGATGTAATTTTGGTCCTGGGTAGGATGCATGCTTCTATTGCGTACAAGTGTTTGTTCATGTGTTTGGTGATTGCGACTATTCTCGTTTATGGTGAACCCCATTGTTTACCTGCAGGACTCTAAAACAAAAAGAATTTCATCCCCATAGCTCGCACAAAATGACATGGGGGTCCGATCAGGCAAAACCCTTGTTGTTCACTCCGTGATTCTATTCCCCTGCAAAACCAATCCCGGAAGTGATTCCAGGAGAAAAGCTCCGACAATCAAGTTATTCTTCCTCTTTAAGAACTAGAATTTCTTAGGATATTTACGCTTACCTATACTCCTCTCGAGCTTGTTGTATTTATAGGATGGCATAGTTATGATTCCTTGTTTTTAGGAATTGAGATCGTGGGTCACACCATGATCACCACATTCTGTGTCCATGGCTTCACGTTCATCATTCATTCTATGTTTCTCGGTTCACATTCTCTGCCATGATTAGAAGTCTCACACATAGATAATCTACACCTTGGGCTAGAATGGCTTCATCTCTTCGTGGGATGAGATTGGGCTGGGGCTAGCAGCCATCGGTCTTTTAATCTCCGGGCTACATATACACCATACGGTCCTTCCCATTTTGGACTCAACTTGTTTGTTTCTTCTGCCAGGCTGATTTCATTATTTCTTAGCACTAGATCACCAATTTGAAATTGTGTTTCTTTGACTTTCTGATTATATGCTCTGGCCATCCTTTCCTTGTTTTTGCTTCTGTGATCGCTGCTCTTTGTCTCTTTTCTTCAAGTTTGTCTAAGTCCAACCTTATCATTTTGGGATTATCTGGCTGAAAAATAGTCCTTGTTGAGAGTGGTACACCATTTGTGTTTAAGTTTGTAGATGCGCCTGAACCAAACATGATCTTATAGTCTGAATGTTGTTATCACTTTTGCCCAATGCAGTTCAAATTCATCTTCATTGACACAGTGCATCAGGTACTTGTCAAATGCCAAGCTGAAATTCGAGTTACTCCTCAAGTTTCAGTAGTGACTCATGGCCTGTGGTACTGAAAACCTACATTTAAGGTACATATAAAACATGATGTTTGCCGGCATACATGTTTGTTAGTAGTATCTGAAAAATCCGAATAACTACTGAGAAACATCAATTACTTCTATGCAAACATCACCTAAATAATCAGAAACATCATGCAGAATAATGTAAATAAATTCCTAAATCAGAACAATTGCATTATTTGCGATCAGAATGAAGGGAAAAAATGTACCTCTTTTATTACATCAGACCTTTCTAGGTCCCAATCTGTGAAGGTCGTTACAGGTTCCTTTTCCTCCATAGATTTTTTGAACATCCGCGGAAACTGGAGGAATGTATTGGTAGTTTCGTCATTGATGAATGTCCATCTAAACATTGTATTTGGTATACACCTCCCCTAACCACATGAAGTCCAAAGTAAAGGTAATATAGCGAGCCCAACGAACCTGGTAAAAGAAGGTTTGCCAAAGAGAATAGAGAACCCCGGTAAGCCCAAAGCTAGAATAGCACATCGCCTTTGGCGAACCGCTCTGAGAAAACCCTTAAGGAAAGATGAATCTTACCCACGATCACGCCACTAATACCATGATCTAAGAACATGGTCCATGATGAACCAAGATTACAGCAACCCCAAATATAAATGTATGATCCAAGCAATGACAGAGGTAAGGGCATTTTCCCAAATACTACTCACCCATTTAGTATACACTAACTTAGCCATTAGAGGAAGATCACGGGGACTCCCCAATACCTTGTTCCATAGGTTTCCTAGAGCTAGCATGGAGCACTGTGCCGATTCCAGATATTATGGTGGCCCGGAAGGAATTCCCCTTATGTGGGGAATTGATTTTGTTTCTTTTCCGTCCTTCATGGTATCTAGTGGAGGTTAGGTTTCAAGCCAATAGAGAGGGGAAATAATAATCTCGGAAGTATCTAAACTTGTTAGCAAGAAAGAATATTATGAAAAAACACATTTAATAAATGACAATGAGCCACCATAAGACATAATATCGGTAGAGCCTGCTACATTTAAAATCTTAACAAGTACAAACTGTAAAGCCTCGAACATGTGAGATAATGAAAAATCTAACCAGCTATAGGATTGTCCATTAAGAAAGCACAACGTTGACAAAGCTAGCCATAGGACAAACTAGAAAGCCTCGAACATGAAGGAATGAACGAAAGCAGCAAAGAGAACTATGTTTAGTCACACAACATGAATACATCGCAACAGTATATCATCATAAATAAGGTACATTACACCCTGGTATGCTTCAAAATGCACAGGCTCGCACATATAGAATTATTGATGAATAAGTGGTATCATGCTTTATTAAAAAATGATTAAAATAATATCCCGGATAAAACAAGCCTGCAAAATAACAAATGGTTTTGGGATCTAGTAACCCAAAATGCAAACTAATTACAAAGAAATAACAGCAATAAGATACTCATCTTAATCTATCCGATTACATTGAGAAATATTGCAAAATTCAACACAAAATAACTAGTTTCTGAATTACGAACACCCAACTTACATGGATGGGTGATGAAAGTAGTGTCTGTAGAGACTGTTTGTGAACTCCAAGCAAGGTGTTAGATTATCATTCAATTCACGATCATGTCTCGTACTTCGTGGTGCACCCAGCAGTGCGTGCACACCTAAAAGTAGGCAAGTATGCATGAGAACGAGAAATCACCATTAGCGTATTATCGTTCTCCAACAATACTCCACCCAGTCCTAGCATAATAAAACATGTACCTGAGGAATATTAGATGTGTTCATTTGCTATGCAGCCTATCATCCCCTTAGAGCCAAGCCACCGCAAGTTTAGACTTCTCCTCGCATCAGTTTCGCTTAACCTCTGTAAAAGATGGCAGGATTGATGGAGATTCACCATCATCCTCCATCCCGTCGTTCATTAATCTCAATCCCTGTTCCTAAAAATACAACATTAAAATCTTCAATAAACATACATATATATATATATGTGTGTATAATGCATAGAAAATAGCAGAAACATACACTACACACTTACAGTTTACAACCAGCAACAAAAATAATCTCTTTGAAATACCCACCTAACAGTTATTCATGATATCATTAGTAAATTGCTCGTGAATACTTCGACATCACTGTATAGAAGATTGTTTGCAAGAACGGTAGAAGATACTTGCAGGTCTTTCATAAGAATGAAAGCAGATATAAAGGCCATAAACTTAAAAGTGTGGCAGTAGATGTAATTGAGCCAAGAAAGGTGGGTTTGATGTTCAAAGAGGTAAAAAATGGAAGAAGGCATCAACCGGTTGAACCGGCCGACCGGCCGGCGTGACACCTGATGCGCTGACACAAGACCTGGCATGCTAGCAGGGACCCAAGGCTAGCATAGCCCATGCCAGGGGTGCTTATCATGGACCGTACCACAACCCCCAGCATAGACTGTGCTCGTTCCAGTTGCTCGTGTCCTTTTTGCTCTGTTTCATTCCAAATAGGCTAATTATGGGAACAGACTGTGCCATTTCATACGGTCTGCACCGTTTCAAGTCCAAAATGTGAAAACCAGCCCATGAGGTGTGATGGATTACACAACCCGCACCATTTTACAGATCAAATGAGGCTCAATCCAATGGGATGTGCCAAACAACACGGGATATGCAATCAGAAGCGTCAAAATGGAGGTCCAGCCGGTGGCCCATGCCATACTGAACGACCTGCGCAAGCACGATGGGCACAACCCATGCCAAACATGACAGACCACGCCAATACAAAGGCTCCTTTGCCAGCACGGACTATGCCAATTTCATCTGGTCATGTCTGTTGCGGCTGCTAGGGGTTTTGACCCTATTTTGGGCATATTTAAGGCTCACATCCCTACTACTATATATATAGACCTATGTCTACTAGGTTTTAAGTTTATGTTCATTTTTAGACTTCAAGAGTAGGGTAGAGAGAGAAGAGAGCTCTTCTTTCTCTCTAGAATTTTTTCTTTTCATCTATTTATTTTTTCTTTGCCCAAAGGCATTGAATCTAATGAAACACTTGGGTTCAATGCTTAGGGAGTAGTTAATTAAGCTTGGGGTTGTATTTGTATTCATGAACTGATTGTGGCTTTTTGAGATTTGTAGATTCTCATATCTTTATGTCCGATGAATATTTGTGCTTGAACTTGTGCTTTCCACTATTATGAGATTTATGCTATGCCATTATTATAATGCATCCATACATGTATGGTGGTGTAAAGACGTGCTAGACTTCATTGCTATCTTGGGAGTATTAGAATTGTGGAGTAGGTTAAGAACACCAGGGAGATGAGTGCATTCATGTTCCCTTAAGAGAATATTATTTTATTTCTTAAACCATGATTCTAATTGGATAGTTGTGTGAGAAATCACATGTTGGGTGGTTGATTTGGAAAATCTCTATGAAGAGAACTACTTGGCTTACCCCGATAGTTTAACGTGATTATTTGTAGCAATTAGAGTTGTGTCAATTCTAGATTCATCACAAGGTGTCTTTTCCTTTGCCTCTCTAGGCCTAAGGATTGAGATCCACTGTGGAGTGTCTGGGATATAATACACTCACTTTCATATCTAACAGTTGCAACCTATGTGAGGCATTGCCCCTTTAGGTGGGCTTTGTATTCCTCTAAGCGGGGGCACATAAGCATTGGGAGTGAGATGACAGGGATGGTCTGCGGCATCATGAAATAAGAGCATATCCCTAATTTATAGAGATGGTGAGATACAACAGTGTGGTAAGTACCACGTGTGACAAACAGGGGAAATACCTTTGTATCTCCACACAAGTGACGTAGACATAAGATAGGTTTTATATGTTCATATGTGAATGAATCAAGGATATAAGTCATATATCAATTATGTTACGTAAATACCCCCAAGTGCTTGTTTATATTGTTTAATCTCGTGTAATCCTTTATGATTGTAGTTGTTAATTGAAAAATACCCGAAAACATACTTTCTAGTATTTAGCTATTCTTAACACACTGAAGGATTGAAAACCCATATGTGGTTGTGTTTAGTTGACTATTAGACACATAGCATCTCTTTGGACAAACCCGATCTAGCCACTAACTACACCATTGGTAGCTTAGTAGTGAGTTTGGGAGCAGAATATAAATTTAAATTTGATTGTCGTTTATTCAACCTGTTTGTTAGTTTGATCAAAAACCTTTTCTTGGGTTAGTTACTAACGACCCTGAGTGGAGGTGGGTCAAAGTTTGGCGCCGCTTCCGGAGATGCTAGTCTAAAAGTTTAATTGTAAATTTGCATAACACGCTAGTTGAGTAGTTAATGTTATTTTAAAATTTTTTCTATGTTGGTTTTTGCTATTGAGCATTTAATATAGAGATTGACGTGCCTCCCCCTGGGATTGTTAATCGTAGCTAATTAACCTAGACGGAGGCTAGGCATCAGAAGATAAGAGATTTGTATTCTGCACCCTGTTCTCACTGCTACTCTTCCTAGAGGATAGTTAGCGGCAAGCCCTGGGTTTGTCCATAGAGATGCTAGGTCTAATGTACCAATCTAAACACAACTGCGTACGGGTCGTCAATCCGTATGAGTGAAAGGAATAACTAGTAAAGCAAATTACAAAGGGGGAGGTGGAGGGGTTTGGTTTTCAATTATAAACTGCAAAGCATGAAAGTAAAAAAGTAAAGTACACTATTACATTAAGCACTTGGGGAATCATTGAGAAACATGGTCAATCTAATGCTTCTATCCTCGATTCATTCAAATAAATATTTGGGCAAACCTAATAGAGTGTCCATAATACATGGTGTGGCCGATGACATACATTTTCCCGTCCCTGTTATGGAGGGTGCTCTCGCAACCCTCCATTGACACCGCCATCATAATTAAGGAGTACAACAAGGTTCGAGCATTGTTGTAGGTATGTTTATCCCCCGTGAGATTACATCCCGAGCTTCCACCACGAATGCACTACTTTCCTTAGGCCGTATCAATTAGGCCCAAGGGTCATTGGCACCTTGTCTATGATCTATGGTATCTCACAACCCTAGTTTGCTACTATTTGCTACTCTACCCGGAACCTCTTAGAAAAATTTACGAAGTTAGCTAAGACTGGTGTGATGGAAAGTAAGTCAGAGCATTCTCGAATCCCCCATGCACACACCCACGCAGCCACGTTCTCCCTTACCCATTCTAACAACCAGGTTTCCCTTCTCAAGGGGGCATCAATATTTTCACCATACATGAACACAATAATCAAAATAATAAATATTTGTACCATGTGTGCTTATATGTGGTGTACTATTCATGCATTTAAAAATAATCAAGCATAATCATAATAATATCATGAACACAAAATTAGGAAGAACTAAAGAATCTCAAAAAGCATATAGATATAGACCATGCTATTACAATTTATCCCCAAGCTAAAGAAACTACTCCCTAGACATAGAATTCAAATAAAAATTTGAATTCCACATCTTTAGGATCAAAGCAAAAGATGGAAAAGAAAAAGAGAGAGTTCTCACCTAACTACAGAGATGAACTACTAAGGATAAAGTCTCCAAGCTACTCTTGGATATAAGATATGATATGTAAGCCTAGTAGAAAAAGGTTCCATTTATAGTAGTAGGAGATTGGGCCTAAAAATAGGCCCAAAATAGGCTAAACCCTAGTTCAGCCGTAGCCCGGTGCGGGCCATCTCGAATAGTGCAACCAGTGGAGTGTCCTTGGCATGGGGAGTGAGGTCTTACCTGGGCCGCATACATTTATGTGGTGTGGGGCACCTGATCTAGTGCGTGGCATGGATCTTCAAGAGGTGCAGAGCGTGAGGCTTTGCGTGGGTGCTGAAAATAATGGTTCTAATTCACACCCATAGCCGCGTGCTCACTCAAAACATTTTGCGCGAACCATGTGATTTCCCACACCCCACCGGATGGTCTTGGAAATTTGAGCTTGGAATGGTGCAGGACACTAAAAATGGTATATCTCACACCCATACTAAGCCACGTGGAGGGGTCACTTCGTGCTGGCGTTCTATGGCATTTGGTGCGGGTTGTACCGTAACTTTGCACTGGTCTTCTTAGTGCTGGGAAGCTACTCTGGTGCAGGCCATTGGTGCCAAACCATGAATGCCCCATGCCAATCCGTTTATGCCTTGGCCAGCTAGACTATTTTCCTTTGCTATGGGTGAACCATTAGTCCGATTTGAGAGTTTTAGTAGTTTTTTTGTAGTGCTCTAGATGACGAATCCAATGAAACCAGCCTAGAAGGATAATTCTTCTTGGATCATTTTCAAACTAAAGCACAACTCATCAGAACATGATTCCCCGTTTCTTCATTGGCCGCTACCGCCTATCTTTGGCTTCAATCTCCTTCTACCCTGGATTGATGCTCGTGGCCTTTGTCTACTACCATTCTAGTGTGAATGGCCTTCGTCTCTTCTACCATCTTTGCGAACGGCCTTCAGTGTCTTCTATCGCTCTTACAAACAGCCTTCACATAGAATGTAAACAAAAAGTAACCATGGGCGACCTACTAAAGATGATCACAAGGAAGATGAAGGAGCCTGTGGATACAAGATGTCCATTAGTACCAATTAAGTCTACAAAATGCGGGATTTAGACAAGAAAACCAAACATAGCCATCTAAACCCCTTGTCACGTAAACTCGCCTAATACTAGCAATCCACCAAACAAAACTAGCTAAAAAGTATGCAAATGCAATGGTTAACACACACATAATGTAGCAGATCTGACTCTCCACACTTAATCCTTTACTCGTCCTCAAGTAAATAAAAGACAAGAAAAATAATCAAGAAAAATGTAGCATGCAAGCATAAGTTAACCGAGGCATTCGACTTATTCCAAGATTACCCCGTTCCCCCCAAAATAGTAAGAATCTCACAACTCTCACACTCCCCAAAAAACATAAACAATCAAACCACCCAAAAGTAAAGTGTGGAAAAAAGGTAAGCCAAAAAGATAAGTGTATAAGCTAGCTTACTTTTCCCAAAATGATCCAAAAGAAATCAAAGGGTCGTCTTAAAAAACAATCCACCGCAGAAGCATGCATTCAACCTAGTCTTTCATCATTTTACCCAAAACAATCCACCCAAAATTTCTCTCATTTTGCCTAGGAGCCCTTTTGGATTTTCATCCTATCTTTAACACACAAAGGGTACTTACTTCTCACCTTTTTCCACACGGCCTCTCATTTTTTCCTAGGCTTGTAAGCCTAGACGGGCCTAGCCTCTCATTTTACCTAGGCATTTCAACCTATCCGGGCTTTTCCTAATGTTACCCAAGTCACCTTTTTGGGTTTTTGAAGGTTTTTGTATTTTTTTTCATTTTTCATGTTTCAAAATTTCCAATGTTTTTTTGGTGTAGCACAAAATTGCCCCAAAAGTGGGCTTCATACTACAAAAGATAATCAAACACAAAAAATACACCACCAATTTCCTTAAACATCCTACCCCATGCAAACTAGAAATCCTAGCATAGCATGTCATACCACTAAATATACATCCAAAATCATCCCTCAACAAGCAAAAACTAACATCACCAACAATCAAGAAAAACAACTACCAAAGTAAATCATGAAATAAACCAAGGAAATTCAAGAATGAAGACCCCGTAAGTGCTCACTACTCCCTCCCCACACTTAACCAATGCATAGTCTCCAATGCACAAAAATCATGTCAAAACATAACTGAGGTAGGGAGAATGGTGATACTCACTCTCGTGGCCCCGAAGGGCCTTTATCCTTGTGACTCGTGAAGCTCCTTTCCATGTATCCTTTTGCTTGAAGTGTGGCCTCGATGCTATCCATCCTTGAACTAAGATATTTCACCTGCGAGCGCATTCCTCTTATTGTTTGGACTACCTCTTGCAACACTTGAGTAGAGATCAAAACCTTGTCCCCAAGAGAATGCAAGTGGTCGTGATGTTTGTGGATATGCGAGAGTGACTAGGAGGTGCTCTCAGATTGCTCTCACCTTCAGCCTTCTCAACATCTATCTCCGGGTTGGCTAAAACTCTATAAAAATCTCTCTCAAATCTTTGGTCCGGAAAAATGAATAGGTTATCCAAGCATGTGGTATGCTCAATGGTGGTGTGCTCCGACTGTGGAAGTACCATGAAACTACAAGTGCTCGATCCACCATAAAGCTACACATATCTACCCTTCAATGTCATAGGTCCCACCATGGATTCTTTGGCTAACTTCTCTATGTTGTACCTTCTGCCCGCTCTTACTAAGTTAGCTAAAGACCTTTGCGTGACCAGATGACCTAAGTGTTGCGCTAGCAGACCAACCATACCTCCCATAGATATTTTTCCATTCTCAAGGTCCCCTATTGCTAAAAATTCGGGTAAAAATTACCCTTGGGAGTAATTGCCCAAAGATAATGAACATTTGAACCCGGACATTGCATCAGTTCACCATGTTAGAAAACACCCATAGCCAATAGTTGGTGAACACAACGGAATGTTGGGTGAACTAGGGCGGTACTCTTGCACAGGTTCTTCCGATCAATACCTGTCAGTTCCACCAAAAAATGTCCAAGAGAGAAAGGTAACCCTTGTTAGTGTTTCTTTTGGATCTCCTTGCCATACCTCCACCCAAAGGCACGCCCTACCTCCCGATGGGTTATCCTGTACTCCTTATCGTCCAAGTTGAATTTGATCGCCCTGTGTCCATCATCGCCTACAACTGGCCATAGAGTAGCTGTGAACTCTAGGGTCCACCTAATGTACATCTTGGAGTGTTTCTCAATAAACCCCTCTAGACCTACTCAGCCCAATATGTAAGTGACCGACTCGAGTAAGCCTAGAGCCGCCAAGGTGTCCTTGCAAGTGAACCCCGTCTCCAAAATACTCCTCTTCGACTCTCTCAAGTTCCTCCATCTATGGACTGTAATCCTAAAAATGTTGGATAAACCCAAAAACTCGTCGGTCACAAATGTGGGGTTACAAAGAATGGAAGTCGTCAGCTCGGGGTATGCACCCTTCACCAGCTTCTTCCTCTTCTCACTCCGAGTGGACTTGCCCTTCTTCGAGGCATTCTTCTTAGGTGGCATCCTAAAAAAATGTGGACAAGAGTGGTGATATGATCACAAACAAGGCATGACCTACAATTCAATAAGATAACATTCTCCCAAATAACCTAACCATTCGTAACATGATAATCTAAGCATATGGCTATTTAAACAAGAACATTCCTCATCAAACAACAAAATCATATAAGTTATCACCAACCCATAAATAAGATCTTACAATCAAGATTCATCCTCTCCTAAATCACCCAACAATGAAGAACATATCTTTCAAGCATAATAGCACATCACTTCTCCCAACTCTTTCTACAATACAAGATCATGCAATTAAACGGATGTGTTCATTTTATGTGCATATTTTAGTACTTTTTGGGATCAATTTTGTGCTCTTTTGTTATCAAGAATTTGTGTTTTACCTTGAAATTCTCTTAGAAGGGGTAAGAGCGACTTTCGACTCTTTTACCTTTTTCTAAGTGTATTTTGTGTGACAAAGGAAGAACCTCGAGACTTGAAGACTGGAGACCATTGAAGATCACCTTATGAAGATTTGAAGACTAGCTTTGAAGATTCAAAAAAAGAATCAGGGATTTGAAGGCAAGGTGACACAAGGGTGAAAATGGTCATTCCCGCCCGGGCGAGGCCATTCCCGCCCTGGCGGCAGCCTGTCACACTTTTACTTTTTGCTATTCTTTTCCCCCGTCTTGCACTATAAAAGGGATTTTTGGCCACCCACTTCATATCTTATCCTCTTTGGCCGAAATTCCTCTTCTCCCAACCCTAGGTTCTTCATTTCTTCCATCTTTTCTCTCTTCATTTCTCTATGCATTTGTTTATGGATGTTAGTATGATTTGTATTAGCTAAATCTATCTCTTGGGAGTAATTAACTAAGGCTTCCAATCCCATGTCTTAAGAACAATTTGTAGCTTATTTGTTGCTCTTACTATTATGCATTTATGGAGCATTGAATGTGTTTGTTGATATCATTAATGTTGTTGAAAGCTTGAGTATATGAAATACTTGTATGAATTGTTTGCTAGGTTTGGGGGAAGTGGGTTGATTTCCCCCCTTTCTTGATAGGAATCTATGAGTATGATTTAGAGCTTTTGATTGTGTTGATGGATTGATAATTGCTAGGTGAATATGATAATGTTGAACTCTTTGTCATGTTTTTCGCTTGTAGCAAATGAGAGAAGTCTATGAATGTTGATCGTTCTTGACCAATCTTGTGTAATTGCATAAATCGGTTAAATTCTTAGACACAGTGTAATGTTTATAAGTGTTACCAAGCTTGTTGATTCTTCGTGCTAAATGCCATCAATGGGATACCTTGAGTCGTGTTTCGAGTACAGGAGTCATTGGTGAGGTTTGATAAGAGATGTCGAATTCACTCTTGCAAACTACTATCTAAGAAGGATAGAAGTTTAGCCTTCACAACAAGTAGTGAAAGTAGTAAATAGGTTGCATGTTCAATGATGGATAAGAGGTTTGGAAGTGGAAGTCAATTGCGCCCAAGGTTTCGTAAATTGTTATTTTCATTTTCCCTTTAGTTGTATTGCATGATTAGCATCATTCTCTTGCTTTGCTAGTTGTTGTACTTTAATTTGTTAACTTAGGATCAAACCAACCAACCTCCCCCCCCTTGTTTACATGCTTTTATATGTATCTATGTATGTAAATGCTTAGTATGTTTTCTCCTATATATGTTTAAAACACTTGAAAAGATCCATCTTCTCGTGGATGACCCCGACTTTCCATTATCTACTTAATTGTAGATAGGAAGCATTTAGGGCTTAAAAGTATTAACTTTGAGAGGTACGGTGATGACCTCCCAAATTTTGGAGCCGCTGCCGGGGAAGAGGCGTTTATTTTTAAGTGTTTGGCATATTATGTGTGATTATATGCTTTTTGTAAATATTTGTTAGTTTGGTTTTTATTTTGATTTCTTAGTTGATTTGCCATTTTCACTTGGCTTGTAGACATATTGTTCGAGTTCTTGGTGTATGGTTCGCATGTGATCCTCTTCACGAGAACCCCTACACTACGACCCCGAGTTGGAGTTGAATTTGAGACGGGCTAGGAGGCTTTCCTCGGAAAGTGTGAATAACACCTCTCCTAGTGATTATTTTGTGGATACATCTTCATCAATGGAACATCAAATAGAGCATGAAGATGAGCACCCGAGAGGGGAACCTCACCATCCTCCTCTCTACCAAAGAGAGTTCCATTGGGGCAACCCTTGTTGAGAGATGTCATGGCTCCCAACCTCGATCAACAATCGATGTGTATCGAGTATCCCGTGGTTGGACCAAATGGGCATTTTGAGCTGAAGACTGGGTTCATCAACATGCTACCCATCTTCCTTGGTAGGCAAGGGGAGAATGCTAACAAACACCTCACCGAGTTTCACTTCTTGTGTGGTGGTACGGTCCCTCATGGAGTGGAGAAGATTTTTATAAGTTGAAGGCATTCCCGTTCACACTAAAGGATGGTGCAAGAGATTGGCTCCACTACCTACCGCCCAAGAGCATCAAGAGCTGGCTTGATATGAAAACAAATTTTCTAGACAAGTACTTCCCAGCCTCGAGGTCTGCCGCCTTGAAGAAGGACATAAGAAACATCCTTCAGTGGCATGAAGAATCTCTCTTCGACTATTGGGAGAGGTTCAAGAAGCTTCTTGCAAGTTGCCCTTACCATGGTTATTCGGAGGGGGATTTGGTGTATTACTTCTACAATGGTCTTCTTGATGAGGATCAAAGGTTGGTGAGAAGTTCTTGTGGTGGCACCCTTGGGAGTAAAACATCCGCCGAGGCCATGCAATTGTACGAGGAGCTAGCGGAAGAATCACGAAACTTTAGCTCAAGGGCCGATTTGAGAAGGAGAAACCCAATGCCTGCGAGTGACTATTCCAATAGTGGGAAGCTAGAGGATCAAGTCTCGGCCCTTGCATCCATGGTGAAATCTTTGATGACAATGCTCAAAAATGCGCCACATGTTAAATCATGTGAAATTTGTTACTCGGCGCGTCCTACGGACACTTGTCCCACTTTGCAAGAAGACTACGTCGAAGAGGTGAGTGTCATGGGGTATCACGGGAATCAAGGATACCAAAGCAACCAAGGGTATCAAGGTGGTCAAGGCTACTGAGGTCACCAAGGCTACCAAGGGTACCAAAACTGGTCATACAATTCGGAAAATCGTGATAACCCGAACCTCCGGTATGGAAACCCTCAAGGAAGCCAAACTCTCAACCATACTGGCCTCCACAACAAAAATATAGGCCACCTCAAAAACAATTCCACAGGCTCCAAGACAAACCCCGAGACCAAGGGAAGAGCTCGGGGCTATCAAAGGATGAGGTGATGCAAGCCATTCACCATTGGGCATGTGCGCGGAAAAAAGCAAAAAATTCCAAGATGAAGCCAAAGCGAACATCAAGAACTTGGAAACCCAAGTGAGCCAAATAGCTCAAATGGTGAACCGGATGGAAGCCCGGGAAAAGGGCAAACTTCCCTCCCAACCGGAGATCAACCCCCAGCAAAATATGAGTGCAATTTCATTGAGAAGTGGAAGGGAGGTGAAGGAGCCCCAAGCAAGGGTTGTTATTGAGCGTAAGATTGAGAAAGAAGAAAGCCATAAGAAGAAGGCCGATGAGTTGACCAAGAGATCCAAGGAAGAAGAAGTCGAGGTGGAGGCATTTGTGCCAAGACCGGGATCAAATCCTGAAACCTCATCCCCACCTCACAAGAAATCAAGAGGGGTGGAGATCCCTACCTATGTGCCGGAACCACCGTTTCCAGAGGCATTGAAGGACAGAAGGACCAAGGAGGACACCAAAGATATCTACGAAGTCTTTCGTAGATGCGAGGTAAATGTTCCACTCTTAACTGCTCTAAATCAAGTTCCTAGGTATGCCAAATTCCTTAAATAATTGTGTACCGTCCATAGGAAACAACAATTGAAAATTTTTAAAAAAGAGTGTGAAGAGTGAATATGCTTCCATCGTGTTCAATGATGAGATGCCCCCTAAATGTGATGATCCGGAAATGTTTACAATCCCTTGTGAGATAGGAGGCAAATGTGTTAACAAAGCCATGTTATACTTAGGTGCGTCAATCAATGTGATCCCATATTCCTTGTATGAAAGTCTAAATCTAGGCACTTTGCACAAAATCGGGGTTGTTATCCAACTAGTCGATCACTCCAGCATATACCCGAAAGGTATTGTGAAGGATGTGTTGGTGAAAGTGGGTTCCTTAACACTCCCCGCAGACTTTTATGTACTTGAGATGGGAGGTGACCATAGCTCTAAACCTATTCTTTTAGGAAGGCCATTTCTAAAGACTTCAAGGACTATAATTGACGTGCATAAAGGAACATTGACCATGGAATTTAATGGGCGGAAGATAGAATTTGACACTAATAGTTCTACTGATCACCCTAGGAGATACCATTCTTGCCAAGCTATCCATGTTATCGATGATAAAGAGCAAGATGTGATTGAGTCCAAAAATGGTAGTTCCTTAAATGCTGCCCTAAATGATGTGTTGAGTGACGATTTGATTTCAAATGTTGCTAGTACTAACTTGAAGGAAAGCAAAAATGGTGAATACACTCTTGGGAATGCAACATCCAGCACATATGCCATTAAGGATGTTTCCTCCTCTTTCTCATGGGAAGACTTCGGTGGAAGAGTGCAAACCACCACCGAAAGCTCTTGAATGTTCACCTCTTAAAGAAGGAGAGAAACACCTAAGTGCTCACGTGCTTGAGATCACCACGGATAAAAAAGATAAGTTGTTGGAGATGATAAAGGGATATGAAGCAACCCTAAGCTACTTGAAGGAGGTTTTGTTAGGGGACATTGTGAATCCCAATTGTTTTGACCCTGATCGAGGAAAAGGGACCGATCATCTCGATCCAATTTGTGAGTAATCTCCAAGAAGGGGAGTAAGTCATGCCGATGACGTTAAATAAACTTGGTTTTGATCATCCGAATTGTCATTCGTGACTTTTCATCGAGGTTATCTCAATTTAAATTTTTGTTGTTATTTTTCATTGTTTTAATTTATTTTATTTCTATCACGGTTGTGTTTTCCATGATTTTGTAGCAAAATAGGTCGAGCATTGGAGAATCAAAGACAATTTTGGAAAAAAAAATTGGCCATGGAAGAAGGAAAAAAAACCTGATTAGGGGAGCTGGCCGTGGGAAGCTGGGAGCTCTCCCGCCCGCGCAAAAGGCGCAAAAAAAAGAGAGAATCAGAACTGGCTGGGCGCGGATGCTGGGAGTCTTCCCGCGCGGCACTGTTCATGACACTGTTCATGACACTGTTCATGGCCAATTTTTTTTGTTTTTTTCCCATTCCTTCTTTCTATTTTTCCTCTCTTCTCCATTTCCTAATTTCAAGAACTCCCCCAAATAATTCATCTCTATCTTCCAAATTTCACCAATTTTTGTGGTGATGTGCTATATTGTCAATTGTTCGTTGGACTCTTGGAGCTTGGGGGAGTCTTCGCATCAATATTTGTAAGTTGTTTTTCCTCTGTCCTTATACTTGAAACTTATTGCCTTAGGTGTTTTACATTGAGGGCAATGTATGATTTTTTAAGTGTGGGGAGGGGGGTTTAATGATTTACATTTATACAATTAGCTACTTTTGAATGGAAAAACACGGAAAAAAATATAGAAAATGAAAAGACAAAAAAATTAAATGAATCCCGCTAAGTTGAAAACCCGAGAGGGCATCTTAGGCAACATTGGGGCCCCGGATAGGTCGACACCCCGAAAGGGCGACCTAGGTAAAAATGAGAGGCTAAATGTGTGGAAAAAGGTGAGATGTAAGCTAAAAAAAACATGACGTGTGGCTAGGATGAAAACCCAAAAGGGATCCTAGGCAAAATGAGAGAAAATGAGAGAAATTGAAAAATGTTAAGTGTTCACTCATTTGCCGGCGTTGGAGTCATAAGGTTGCGGTGACCATATGGATGGATCGGGTAGCTTGAAATGTTGAGACCTTTTTGGGAGTGGAAAATTTAGCTTGAAATGTTCGAAGTAAGTTATGAAATTCTTGATCGTTAACATGCTTCGTTTTTAGGTTGATATATTGATATAAAGTGGAGCATGTGTTTTGAACTGTATACATGTCCTTAGCTTCACCTTGTATCATTGGATTTGGGATTATCAATTCGGGATTTGGAGATGATTTAGGGATATCAATGAATTGATGGGTTGATATGGTTTGGGTAAATTTAGGAATAGGGGTTGTGGGAAACTTCTTATTTGATCTTAATGTTGGGATGTGCGATATTGAGAGCTTTGTGAGATATTGACTTGGGGGAATAGTAGTTAGGATGTGGATACGTCAATTCCTTCGTGCACTTGGATCTTTTCTTACTCGAGGGCGAGTAAGGTTTAAGCGCAGGGAGATTTGATGTGTCCATTTTATGTGCATATTTTAGTACTTTTTGGGATCACTTTTGTGCTCTTTTATTATCAATAATTTGTGTTTTACCTTGAAATTCTCTTAGAAGAGGTAAGAGCGACTTTCGACTCTTTTACCTTTTTCTAAGTGTATTTTGTGTGAAAAAGGAAGAACATCGAGACTTGAAGACCGGAGACCATTGAAGATGACCTTTTGAAGATTTGAAGACTAGCTTTGAAAATTGAAGACAAAAAAGAATCGGGGATTTGAAGGCAAGGCGACACAAGGGTGAAAATGGCCATTCCCGCCCGGGCGAGGCCATTCCCACCCGGGCGGCAGCCTGCCACACTTTTACTTTTTGCTATTCTTTTCCTCCTTATTGCACTATAAAAGGGATTTTTGGCCACCCACTTCATATCTTATCCTCTTTGGCCGAAATTCCTCTTCTCCTAACCCTAGGTTCTTTATTTCTTCCATCTTTTCTCTCTTCATTTCTCTACGCATTTGTTTATGGATGTTAGTATGACCCACTTCATATCTTATCCTCTTTGGCCGAAATTCCTCTTCTCCCAACCCTAGGTTCTTTATTTCTTCCATCTTTTCTCTCTTCATTTCTCTACGCATTTGTTTATGGATGTTAGTATGATTTGTATTAGCTAAATCTATCTCTTGGGAGTAATTGACTGAGGCTTCCAAGCCCATGTCTTAAGAATAATCTGTAGCTTATTTATTGCTCTTACTATTATGCATTTATGGAGCATTAAATGTGTTTGTTGATATCATTAATATTGTTGAAAGCTTGAGTATATGAAATACTTGTATGAATTACTTGCTAGTGTTTGGGGGAAGTGGGTTGATTTCCTCCCTTTCTTGATAGGAATCTATGAGTATGATTTAGAGCTTTTGATTGTGTTGATGGACTGATAATTGCTAGGTGAATATGATAATGTTGAACTCTTTGTCATGTTTGTCGCTTGTAGCAAATGAGAGAAGTCTATGAATGTTGATCGTTTTTTACCAATCTTGTGTAAATGCATAAATTGGTTAAATGCTTAGACACGGTGTAGTGTTTATAAGTTTTTCCAAGCTTGTTGATTCTTCGTGCTAAATGCCATCAATGGGATACCTTGAGTCGTGTTTCGACTACGGGATTCATTGGTGAGGTTTGACAAGAGATGTCGAATTCACTCTTGCAAACTACTATCTAAGAAGGATAGAAGTTTAGCCTTCACAACAAGTAGTGAAAGTAGTAAATAGGTTGCATGTTCAATGATGGATAAGAGGTTTGGAAGTGGAAGTCAATTGCGCCCAAGGTTCTGTAAATTGTTATTTTCATCTTCCCTTTAGTTGTATTGCATGATTAGCATCGTTCTCTTGCTTTGCTAGTTGTTGTACTTTAATTTGTTAACTTAGGATCAAACCAACCAACCCCCCCCCCCTTGTTTACATGTTTTTATATGTATCTATGTATGTAAATGCTTAGTATGCTTTCTCCTATATATGTTTAAAACACTTGAAAAGATCCCTCTTCTCGTGGACGACCCCGACTTTCCATTATCTACTTAATTGTAGATAGGAAGCATTTAGGGCTTAAAAGTATTAACTTTGAGAGGTACGGCGACGACCTCCCATAAACTCAAACCCATATCTCAAAAACACACATTCGAGATTCATGATTTTCATAACACCACCACAATGTCAATAAAGCATATAAACATAGAATTCAATGGGTTACCCAAAATTTAAAGCTGGGATTTGTAAGACCCACACAAGAAGAAGCAAAAAGTTGCTAATTTTTGGAAGAAAGCATCAAATTTTTGAGTTTCACCAAGAGTGTGTGAGAGTGAGTGTTTCTTGAGAAGGAAGAATGTGTCAAATGATTAAATTAGGTGGAGAATTGTACCATGGGATTATAATTTCAGCCTAGGTGACTAGGGAGGGAGGTATAATTAGGATAAGAATGAAATTTTAAAAGGATCAATTTAGGGGACAATAGTACAAATCATTTAATTCCAAGGGACATTGGAAGTATTTTAAAAAATCCTAAGGAATTAGGCAATTCCAAAATTCTTGAACCAAAAATGCATTTTTAGTTTGAAATTCATAATTTTTAAAAATTTGCATTGTTGGAACAAATAAAAATTGGAAAATGGGTTTTGCGCACAAAACGTGCTTGGCACGAACCACAGGCTCGCGCCAATCATCCTGGCATGAAGCATAGCCTTGCGCCAAACTTTTGGCATGAAACAAAGCCTCACGCCAAACCCCTTGGCATGAAGCATAGCCTCGCACCAACCTCTTTGGCACGAGGCATCCCCTCGCACCAAGCATCCCGGCACGAGGTATCTACCCAAATTTTCCCTAATCCTTAGTTTTTCCCTCTTTTTCCAAAAAAATATGTCACCCATCAAATCTAGTTCCATTCAAACACAATCATGAGTCTCAAACTCAAAATTTCAATCCAAACAATAGTTTCATCTTAAAAATCTCATAGCAAAACATGTACATGCAAAAACGATCTAATCACTACCAAAAGTACGAAAGCAAAAGAAACACCGTATATTTATTGTCGTTCTCATGACTTATTTTGTTCTTCATGCAATGTAGTTAGAAATACCTACCTGTGGGTCTCCGGAAACGCCATCGGTGATTCCACCCACAATGACATCATTGTGGAGAGGTCTCCATATGAGTTATCTTTACCTTTGAACCTCTTGTCCGTCATAAGAAATGAACCCTCATGTCTTGCTAACATCGATTCCTTGAATGTCACTTTGGGGGGTCGAGGAGGTTTTAAACTCTCGACCATCTCCCTTTCCCACTGCAAATTGGTTAGCATAGGAAAACAATCTAGCACATATATATTATCCACTGCATTATGCAATTCATTGGAATCATTATCATTATCATCAACATGGAATTCATTCAAACATTCATTATTATTAGTTACACAAGAAGATTCATCATGCTCATCACATAGGATTACACCTTTGCACATCAAAGAAGACTTTGTCGACTCATGCCTAGATTTATAAATATCAAATTCTACTTTATCCATGTCATCTTTTAGAGTTAAGGTTCCCAAGTGGACTTCAATTTTAGTCCTGTACGTTTTAAGAAAAGGTCTCCCCAAAAGTATTGGAGGTGCACTTCCGTTGTGCGGCACATCTAGGACATAAAAGTCCACTAGAAAAACCAATTTGCCAACTCGCACCATCACATCCTTTACCAGTCCATGAGGACTAGCTTGGGAATGATCTGCAAGTTGGACAATTACTCTGTATCCCTAACCTTACCTATTTCTAGACATTCATATAGGCTAAACGGGATAACATTAACGGATGCACCTAGATCTATCATGGCATTTTCCACAAGTTTACCACTTACAGAGATAGGGATAGAAAACATTCTGGGGTCATCACATTTCTTAGGTAAGTTCTTATGATTCAAAATGATGACTCCTCCCATTTTCAAATGTCTTAACCTCTTAGTTGTTCTACGTCTTTTCATTATACATGCAACTTTAAGAAATTTAGCATATGATGACACATTCTCAATTAGTTTCAAGATAGGGATGGTTACCTCAGCCTTTTCGAAGACTTTTTGAATGTTTGCATCATCTCTCACCACCTTTGGCCATCCCCTCAAATCATTTGGAAATGAAGGTAAAATGGTGACTTGTGCCTCAGGCGGTGGATATATGTTGGAGGGTGCTTCCTTGACCACAGTCTCCTCCTCTTTGAAGGAAGCTTTGGTAGCTTCCACCATCTTTTCATCTTCTTGCATTATCTTCTTCTCGGCCTCACGAACTTCCTTCTCACTTCTTAATTTAAGTGCACTCTCAGTCATCAGATTGATCTCCGACTGGGAAGGTAGTTTGCTAGAATCCTTAGCTTCAAGTCAGTTTTTCGAGGTGGCAACTTGCTCGACTTGAACTTCAAGATTCTTGATACTTGAGAAAGATTGATTTCCAAGGTCCTCAATCTCTCACCTTGTTCTTTCTGTGAAGACTTCATATTTCTTCCCCAATTGATCGATGGCTTCTAAAATTGCATCCCATTTCGACTTGTAGAGTGAAGCATGATTGTTGGAAGGATCTCACCTCTAGGATAAGGTTGAGGTGGAGCATGTCCACCTCGGTATCCTTGAGGTTGGTTGTCCTCCCTCCATCAGAAGTTAGGATGATCTCGATACCTCGAGTTGAATGAATTTTCATAGGAGTCCATCCTTGCATCTCCTTGGTTCCCCCGGAACCCTTGTGGTCTCTCCCGGTTGTTGTAGTCAATTGCCTTCACCTCTTGTAAATCATCTATGACTTTGGGGCATGCTTCGGAGTTGTGGGTAAGGTTGCAAACTCCACACACTTGGACTTGATACACTTTTCCTCACAAAAGCTCCTTCATCATAGAAGCAAGAGCTTGGAATTGCTCTTCCAAATTAGGTGAGTGCGTGGGTTCATCAAAGACCTTAACCCTTGACCTAGTGCTAAATTTTTCGCATGCCATTTTCCATTTCTTCAAAGAGGGCCATTATATCCTTAGGGCTCTTGTTCGCTATCAAACCATTGCAAGTGGTATTCACCATCCACATATCTTCATCACATAGCCCCTCGGAGAAGTAATACACCAAATCACCCTCCTTGAAGGGATGGTAGGGGCAACTAGCTAGAAATCTCTTGAAGCATTTCCAATAATCATACATACTCTCGGTTGCACCTTGGGTGATGTTCGACAATTGCTTCTTCAACCCGGCCAATTAGACGCTGGAAAATACTTATGTAAAAACCTCTGTTTCATGTCCATCCAAGAACCAATGCATCCCAGTGGCAAGTAGTAGAGCCAATCCTCGACACTAATTTGAAGGGAAAATGGGAAGACTCTTAGGTTATAGTCGTCTTTGGACACTTCTGGGGGCTTCATGTTTGTGCACACCAATTGGAGCTCCAAAAGATGTTTGTTTGGGTCCTTCCCTGCCAATCCATGAAATGTAGGAAGGCAATGAATCATGCCACTTTTTAGCTCATAGCTCACATTGGTAGGTAATAGCATAGTATCTGATTCTCCAAGTTGGGTTCCATAAGCTCCCGTAGGGTGCGATTGTCTTCTGCCATTACTAGCGGTCCTTATACTACTTCTGGCCTTGTTGAACTTGTGCCCTAGTTCTTTGCCTCCTTCTCCTCTGACCACCTATGTTCTCATTCGGGTAGTGTAAGACGCCTAAAATAATGGTACATATGTGTACCATAAATTAGGGCCAACAATACCCTTCCGAATACAACACTAGCTAACGGATCAAAAGGTAACAAAAATAACTATAACAACAACTCCAACCAAGAATCAACAACATAAAAAATAAAATAAAAGCTAAACTAACTACTTCTGCTAACACGTTATGCTTGATTGATACCTAGACTGATAGCATCCCCGACAGCTGGGCCAAAATTCTGACCTGCCTCTCTATGTGGTCATTAATTGTGGAGGCTGTGGGTTAAAAGATAAGAGATTTGTATTCTCCACCTTGTTTTCACTGCTACGCTACCTAGAGGGTAGTGAGCGGTAAGCCCTGGGTTTGTCTACGGAGATGCTAGGACTAATGTACCAATCAAAACATAACCTCCTACGAGTCTTCAATCCATACGAGTGAAAGGAATAACTAGTAAAGCAAACATGCAATGGGTGTTGGTTTTCAATTATCAACTACAAAGCATGAAAGTAAAAAAAGCAAAACACATTATTAAATTAAGCACTCGGGGAATCATTAAGCAACATGGTCAATCTAATGCTTCTATCCTCGATCCATTCAAAGAGATGTTTAGACAAACCTAATAGAGTGTCCATAATACATGGTGTGGCTGATGGCATACACTTCTCCATCCCTATCACGACGGGTGCCCTTGCAACCCTCCATCAATACCACCATCATAATTAGGGGAGTACAACAAGGTTTGACCGTTGTTGCAAGTCTATTTCTCTCATGTGCGATTACATCCTGAGATTCCACCACGACTTCGCTAGATCCCTTGGGTCCTATCAATTAGGCCCAAGGGTCGTTGGCACCTTATCTGCGATCTAAGGTATCTCACAATCCTAGTTTTCTTTTTTGGATTCGAGAATGCTCTGACCTATTTGTCATTGCACCAGTCTTAGCTGACTTCCTAACTGTTATCCGAGAGGTTACGGGTAGAGATAGTGAATAGTGATAAGCTAGATGTTGTGTTGAAACCCTAGTATCACGGATAAGATGCCTACGAACCTTGAGCCTAGCGTATATAGGACCCAGGGTGAGTAGTTTCATTTGTTGTGAAAGCCCGTGATGTAATAGAATAGGGGAGAAACAAACCTTCAACAATGGTCGGACCTTGTTGTACTTCCCTAATTACGATAGCGGTGCCGATGGAGGGTTGCGAGCACACCCATCATGACAGGGTTGGGGAAGTGTATGCCATCGGCCACACCTCATGTTGTAAACACAATGATAGGTATTTTGTATGTGTATAGGTGAATGAATCGAGGATTGAAGCATTAAAACTACCATGCTGCTAAATAATTCTCAAGTGTTTGGTATAAATAGTTTACTTTTTGTCAATTACATGCTTGTAGTTGTTAGCTCATAACACCAACCCCCCTCCCCCTCAATTTCATGTCTACACTACTAGATGTTTCTTTCAATCGTGCAGATTGACGACCCACACACGGTTGTGTTTCTAACTAGTACTTGAGCCCTAGCATCCATGTGGAAAAACCCAGGGCTTTCCGCTTACTACCCCTTGGTAGCTTAGAAATAAGAACGGGTGCAGAATATAAATCATCTATCTTTGATTAATAAGTCCCTTGACTCATGTTCTTAACCAACGACCGGGTCAAGGGCGGGTCAAATTTTGGTGCTGCTGTCGGGGATGCTTTTCAGTTCAAGTATTAGTTGAGCATGACATGTTAGTAGAGTAGTTAGTATTGTCTTTTATTGTTTATTTTTGTTTGTTTTGTTTTTTTGTTTGCTACAAGTGGATTTTTGGTCATAGTTCCCTTATTACTTTGATTATGTTTGCTATTGTGATATTTGAAGGATAGTGTGACCCTAGTTTATGGTACATACCCGTACCACAAATGTAGGTATTTTGCATTCTCTAACTAATTCCACAAGTAATTGGAGGACAGGGAGAAAAAGAACTAGATAGGAGATTCAACCTAGGGGTTTGAATTTTGAGTGAGCATTGCACAAGATGGCAGAAGATAACCGCACTTTGAGAGAGCTTATAGCCCCTAACTTAGAGAACCAACTCCTATGTATCACATTCCCACCCTTTCCCCCGAATGTGATACATTGTCTTCCTACTTTTCATGGTATGGAGGGAGAGGATCCGAACAAACATTTGTCGGAATTCCATTTTGTGTGCACGAATATGAAGCCACCGGGAGTGTTAGAAGATGATTACAACTTGAGAGCATTCCCCTTTTGACTGCAAGATGGAGCAAAACATTGGTTGTATTATCTAACACTGAGTTGCATCGTGGATGGATATGAAGCGGTGATTCATGGAAAAATACTTTCCAACATCTAAGTCGGCCGGGTTGAAGAAGCAAATATGCAACATTACTCAAGGAGCTACCGAGAGCCTATATGATTATTGGGAGATGTTTAAGAGACTCTTAGCTAGTTTCCCTCACCACTCGTTCAAGGAAGGAGATTTGGTCTATTACTTCTTTGAAGGCCTTCGTGACGAAGACATGAGGATGGTAAATGTCGTATGCAATTGTTCTATAGCCAACAAGAGCTTGAAGGATACGATGGCACTTTTTGAAGATATGGACAATGGGATGAGGCAATTTGGCACAAGGTCTAGGATTAAGGTCTTGGATGAACCCATACACACACTAAAGTTGGAAGAGCAAGTCGAAGCTCTTGCATCTATGATGAAAGAGCTTTTTTGAGGAAAGATGCACCAATTCAAGATGTGTGGGGTTTGCTACCTCAACCACCACTCTAAAAAAATGCCCTGAGGTCGTTGGTGATATGCAAGAAGTGAACGTCGTGGACTACAAAAATTGGGAGAGACCTCAATTTGCTTAGGGTCAACAACAAGGGTTCCGGGGGAACCAAGGCGAAGCAACACCAGACCCTTATGAAAATAAATTCAATCTGAGGTATGGAGATCACCCTAATTTCTAATGGAGGGATGGCAATCAACCTCAAGGATATATGAGTGGACAAGTTGATGTGTCCATTTTATGTGGATATTTGAGTACTTTTTGGGATCACTTTTATACTCTTTTGTTATCAAGAACTTTTATTTCACATTGAAATTCTCTTAGGAGAGGTAACATCGACTTTACGCTCTTTTACCTTTTCTAAGTGGATTTTGTGTGACAAGGGAAGAGCATGGAGACTTGAAGACCGGAGGCCATTAAAGACCACCTTTTGAAGAATTTCAATACTTGAAGAATGAGATGAATTATTGTGAAGAAGAGTGCTTGTTACAAGAAGAAGAAAAGAAGACAAGGTTATGTTCTCACGCCCGTCGCGAGTAGCGATGAGCTGGTGGCCAGAACACAACCTTATCCAATTGTACTATAAATAGAATTTTTCTTTCCTCTCTTTCAATCATCTTCAACAACCTAACTATGCCACTATTCAAACCCTAGTTTTCCACCATTTTCATCTTTAATTTCTTTTTTTTTATGTTTGGTTTGTTAGCATTAATTATTATGAACTCTAGTAGCTAAACTAATTCTTCAGAGCAATTGATTGAAACTTCCAAACTTATGTGGTGAGATTCTCTATTTACTCATTTATGAACATTTATTAGAGAGCGTTTATCATGCCATTAATGTTGTGTTTTGCTTCATTTATATCATGGGTTGTTTGAGAACATGAAGTGTTTATATGATTGAAGTGTTGGGGTGTTAGGAAAGTTGCAAATTTCTTGACACTTTTGGCATGAAAATCTAAGAACATGAACTTAGAACTTCTAGTGTATAATGTGTTGTAATTCTTGCTAGATAAGTATGTTAATGTGGATTGTTCTCATATTTGTCATATAGATGCAAAAAAAGGTTGAACCTTGAATGTGGTTTGTTATAGGTTTAGCCTAATAAACGCTCTATTTGGTTAAATGATTATGTCTTTGGTAGAAGGCTAGTTGTTATCAAATTTATGGTCCTTCGTGTATAATATCATTGATGAAATATCTTTATGGTCATTGAACATCTAAAGTGATTATCAATGAGGTTTGCAAATGGTCGTTGAGCGTCTTTGTGAATTACTATTAAGAAGGAATAAATTTTAATCTTCAAATGAGAAGTGATAACATTCCCCATAGACAATAAGTGTAATTGAATGAGTGAATGAATCTATGATCTATAAGAAGTTTGGAATTGGAACTCGATTGCCCCCAAGGCTCCGTTACTTGTTATTTACATCACCATTTAGTTGTTGTTGCATGCTTTACATATTTAATTTGGTCGTTATTTAGCTTGTTTTTCTATTTTATAACTTAGGACCAAAAACCAACCAACCCCCCCCCCCCTTTCTTTACATGATTTTATATGTATCTATATATATCTATACCTAGTATTTTTTTTACTCTATATGTTTAAACACTTGAAAAGATCCTTTTTTTCTTGGACGGCCCTGACTTACCATTATCTTCTTAATTGTAGTTAGGAAGCATTAGGGCTTATAAATATTAACTTTGAGAGGTTCGGCGATGACCTCACAAATTTTGGCACCGCTGTCAGGGAAAAGACATTTATTTTTAAGTGTTTGGGCATATTATGTGTGATTATGTGCTATTTGTAAATATTTGATAGGTTGCTTTTGTTTTGATTTCTTAGTTGACTTGCCATTTTCGATCGGCTTGGAGACGTATTGTTCGAGTCTTGGTGTATGGTTCGTACACGATCCTTTTCACAAGAACCCCTGCACTAAGACCGCGAGTTAGAGTTGAATTTGGGATGGGCTAGAAGGCCTTCTTTGTAAAGTGTGAATGATACATCTCCTAGTGACAATTTTGTGGATACTTTTACTTCTATGGAGCATCAACACGAGCATGAAGATGAGCATTCAGGAGGAGGGCTTCAACATCCCCTCTCTCCAAGGGAGAGCTCCTCTTCTCCAAGGAATGGAGATTCCTTTGGGGTAAGCCTTATTGAGGGACATTAGGGCCCCCAACCTTTATCAACAACCGGTATGCATTGAGTATCCTTTGATTGGACCAAATGGGCACTTCAAGCTCAAGACCAAGTTTATAAACATGCTACCTATCTTCCTTGGTAGGAAAGGGGAAAATTCCAGCAAACATCTCAATGAGTTTTATTTTTTTATGTGGTGGTACGGTTCCTCGCAGAGTAGATGAAGACTTCTACAAGTTGAAGACATTCCCATTCACATTAAGGGATAGTGCAAGGGATTGATTCCACTACCTACCACCCAAAATCATCAAAATTTAGCTTGACATGAAGACAAAATTTCTAGCGAAGTACTTTCCGGCCTCAAAGTCCTCCACTTTGAAGAAGGAAATAAGTAGCATCCTCTAATGGCATGAAGAGTATTTTTTTTACTATTGAGAGAGGTTCCAGAAGCTTCTCGTGAGTTATCCTTACCACGAATATTTGAAGGGAGACTTGGTTTACTATTTCTACAATGGTCATCTTGATGAGGACCAAAGATTAGTGAGGAGTTGTTGTGGTGGTACCCTTGGGAACAAGACATCAAAGGAGGCTATGCAATTATATAAGGAGCTAGCTAAGGAGTCAAGGAAATTTAGCTCAAGGGCTTATTTGAGAATAATAAATCCAATGCCTACAAGTGACCTTTCCAATAGTGGAAAGCTTGAGGACCAAGTCTCGGCCCTTACTTTTATGGTGAAATCCTTGATGACCAAGCCCGGAAATGTGCCATATGTTAAATCTTGTGAAATTTGTTTATCAACGCATCCTACGGATGCTTGCCCTACTTTACAAGATGAGTATATCATGGAGGTGAGTGCCATGGGGTATCAAGGTGGGTAAGGCTATCAAGGAAATTAAGGCTATCAAGGAAAACAAGGCTACCAAGGCTATCAAGGGTACGAAAACCAGCCGTACAATTCGGGTAATTGTGATAGCCCGAATCTTCGGTATGGAAACCCTCAAGGAGGTCAAAACCATTAACCATATCACTCTCCTAAACAAAAATATTGACCACCTCAACAACAATATCAAAGGCTTCAAGACAAGCCCCAAGACTAAGGGGAGAGCTCGGGTTTGACAAAAGATGAGGTGGTAAGCCATTCACCGGTTAGCATGTGCATGGAGAAAGGTGAAACATTACAAGATGAAGCCAAGGAAAGCATCAAAAGCTTGGAAACTTAAGTGAGCCAACTAGCTCAAGTGGTGAATCAGATGAAGGCCCAGGAAAAGGGCAAACTTTCCTCCCAACCGGAGATCAATCCCCGCCAAAATGCTAGTGCTATCACTTTGAGAGTGGTAAAGAGGCTAGCTCTCCACTGGGTGATGAAGTTGTTGAAGGTGAACCTAGAAGGTTTGAAATGTCTGAGAAAGAGATAGAAGAAGAGGCCGGGAAATTTGTCAAGAAGCAAGCAAGGAAGGGGAATGAGAAGGAAGAGAAAATCATCATTGAGAAATCAACCTCCATTCCTAAACCTTCATCCCCTTATCACAAGAAGGCAAGGGTGGTGGAAGTTCCTCTATATATTCCGGAACCACCGTTCCTAGAAGCTTTGAAGGATAAAATGAGGAAGGAGTCCAACAAGGACATCTACGAAGTCTTTCGTAGATGTGAGGTAAATATCCCTCTCTTGAATGCTATTGGACAAATTCCTAGGTATGCTAAAGTTTTAAAGGAATTATGTGTTGTAAATAGGAAACAATGAGCAAAGAATAAGCTTTAAAATGGGAAAAATAAACATGTCTCTGATTTGTGCCAAAGGGAGTTACCCCCTAAATGTAGCGATCCAGGAATATTCGCAATCCCTTGCATGATAAGGAATACATATTTTGAAAAAACAATGTTTAACCTAGGTGCATCAATAAATGTGATTCCTTACTCTTTGTATGAATGCATCAATCTCGGTACTTCGCACAAAACTAGGGTGGTGATCCAACTAGTCGATCGTTCTAGTGCATACCTTAAGGGTATCGTCGAGGATGTGTTGATTAGGGTGGATTCCTTAATATTCCCCACAATATTTTATGTCCTTGACATGGAACATGATAAACATGTCACCCCAATCTTGTTGGGAAGGCCATTTTTGAAAACTTCAAGGACCATCATTGATGTGCATAATGGTACCCTTACCATGGAATTTGATGGGATTAAAGTAGAGTTTAACATAAATGACTCTATGAATTATCTTCTTGAAGAATATTCTTGCCATGCTATTGATATTGTTGACAATGTTGTGCAAGATGTTTTCGAATTGAATTGTGATGATTCCTTGTTAGTTTCTTTGGGAAATGATGTTGAAGATGCATGTATTGTATACTCCATGAGTACTAACTTGAAGGAAAGTATTGAGGAGTTGAGAATTCTTGAGGAAGTTGTACCAAGTCCTACTCCTTTAGTTTTAGAGGAACCTGAAGAATCGGAATTCCTTCCATCACTTGTGAAAGCTCCGGTGATAGAGCTTAAACCTTTGCCAAGTGACCTCAAGTACGCATTTCTTGGGGAAGGGGAGATGCTCCCGGTTATCACTTCAAGCAAACTCACCCAAGAGCAAGAAGAAACGTTGATGGTGGTGTTACGGGAGAATAAGGAAGCAATTCAATAGACTATTGCCGACATAAAAGGCATAATTCTATCCACTTGCATGTATCAAATTTTTTTGGAGGAAGATACGAGACCCATGCGACAATCCCATCGCTAGTTAAACCCACCTATGATAGAGGTGGTAAAGGCGGAAATCCTGCAGTTGTTCCAAGCGGGCATGATCTATCTAATATAAGATAGCAAGTGGGTGAGTCCAACCCAAGTGGTACTCAAGAAGAGTGGAGTGACAGTAGTAAAAAAATGAGAAAGGCAAAATGGTGCCCACCCGAGTCCAAAATAGGTGGCGTGTTTGCGTTAACTACCGGAAGCTAGATGTGAAAGCTAGGAAAGATCACTTTCTGTTGCCATTCATTGATCAAATGCTTGAGAGTCTAGCAAGCCACCAATTTTATTACCTTTTGGATGGAGACTCGGGATACTTTCAAATGGCCATTTCACCAGAAGATTAAGAAAAGACAACCTTCACATGCCCCTTTGGTACATTTGCTTACCGGCTTATGCCTTTTGGGCTTTGTAACGCCCCCATTACTTTGTAACGCCCCCATTATTCATGGATGATTTCACCGTTCATGGTAATTCTTTTGACAACTATTTAGAAAATTTAGCACAAGTTCTTAAATGTTGCATTGATACTAATCTTGTGTTAAATTCTGAGAACTGACATTTTATGGTAGAGCAAGGCATTCTCTTAGGCCATGTTGTCTCCTCTAAGGGTATTGAGGTTGACAAGGCAAAGATAGACATGATTCAAACTTTGCCTTATCCTACTTATGTGGGCGAAGTGCGCTCTTTTCTTGGCCATGCAAGATTTTACCACCGGTTCATCAAGGAATTTTCAAAGAAAGCATCTTCTTTGTGCAAGTTGTTTCAAAAGGAGACGGAATTTGTGATGGGTGAGGGTTGTAAAAGGGCCTTCGATACATTGAAGGAAAGGTTAGTCTCGGCCCCTATCATACAACCCCCAGATTGGTTTTTGCCTTTTGAGATCATGTGCAATGCTACCAATTACGCCGTTGGAGCGGGGCTTAGTCAAAGGGTGGGGAGAGCGCCTCACACCATCTACTACGCATTCATGTCTCTCAATGAGGCCCTAAGAAAATACTCCACCACAGAAAAGGAGTTGCTAGCGGTTCTTTGAAAAATAATTTGTGAACTTTCTTGTCTCCGACAAATTTCCTTCTCATTTTTCTAAGGCTCAGAAAGATAAGCTAAGAATCGATGCTAAATATTATGTGTGGGATGATCCCTTTTTATGGAAAGTTGTGTAGATCAAGTTGTCAGAAGATGCATCCCCAATAATGAAGTGCATTCAATTCTCACTTTTTGGAGCTAAAAGTGAGAATTGAATGCACTTCATTATTGCATTCAATTCTCATGCATGCTTATGAATGCGGTGGTCATTTTGGAGCTAAAAGAACCGCTAGAAAAGTCTTAGAAAGTGGTTTTTATTGGCCTACTTTGAATAAGCATGCATACATATTCTTTAAGGCTTGTGACAAGTGTCAGAGGGTAGGAAATATCTCGTCTGGAAATGAGATGCACCAAAATATTTATGCTATATTGTGATATCTTTGATGTTTGGGGTATTGACTATATGGGACCTTTCCCTAATTCTTGTGGCTTTACATATATTCTTCTTGCTGTTTATTATGTGTCAAAGTGGGTTGAAGCAAAACCCACTAGGACTGACGATTCTGAAGTGGTTGCAGAATTTTGGAAAGATAACATCTTCTCTAGGTTTGGGATTCCCCAAGCCTTGATTAGTGACCGGGGCACCCACTTTTGCAACTGGACCATAGAGGCACTTCTGAAGAAATATGGCATTACTCACAAGACATCCACCGCCTATCACCCTCAGACAATGGCTAAGGCAAAGTTTCCAATAGGGAAATCAAGTACTTCCTTGAGAAAACGGTTAACCCTAACTGAAAGGATTGGAGTTCTCAGTTGAATGATGCCTTGTGGGTATATAGGATGGCTTACAAGACACCGATCAGTATGACACCTGGCCGGTTAGTGTTTGGTAATCCATGTCACTTACCAGTGGAAATTCAACACAAGGCTTATTGGGCGGTCAAAGAATTCAACTTTGATATAGATGAGTCTGATTTGCATAGGAAGCTACAATTACAAGAACTAGATGAGATCCGAAGGGAGTTCTATTAGAATGCCGAAATCCATAAGGATAAGACAAAGGTGTGGCACAACAACATGATCATTAGGAAGGAATTTGATATGGGTCAAAAGGTTCTCTTATTTCAATCCCGCCTTCACTTATTTCTCGGTAAGTTGAGGTCTCGAGGGATTGGTCCTTTTGAGGTGGTGACGGTATTCCTACATGGTGCGGTGGAAATCCTATATTGAGCTAAGTCCAATACATTCAAGGTCAATGAACAACGTTTGAAACCTTACCACGAGAGTTTTGTGCCGAAAAAGGGAGAGGATATTGATCTCCTTGATCCGGTTTGTGCGTAAGCTCCAAGAAGGGGAGTAATTTATGCCAATGTCATTAAATAAACTTATTTTTGATTATCCAGATCATCATTCTTCACATTCTATTGATGTTGTTTGGTTTTGAGTTTTTGTCGTTAGTTTCATTATTTTGCTTTGTGCTTTTCACGGTTTGTTTTTCCATGATTTTATAGCAATCTGAACCCAATGCATTGGATTGATGAAGGGAGAAATACTTGGAGTCATGAAGGAAAATCTTGGGCAATAAGTGAGGTTGAGAAAAACTTTTAAGTTCCAGTTAGGCAACCTATCGCAAGTCACGACCACACTGCCACGAGTCGCAATGGGATCAGGAAAATGGTTCAATTTTAGAACCCTCATATGCCACTATTCACGAGCCATGATGGCTTCATCACGAGTTGCAACCAAATCACAAAACGTTTACAAAATTTGAACCTCACATATCCACTTTTCATGACTCGCGATAGTCCCATCACGAGCCATGATGGACTGGTCACGAGTCGTGGCCCTTACTTTGGCCAAAGATGACGAATGACCTGCATATTGTGACTCAAAACAAACAAGTTGTGAGTCATGATGAACACGTTGTGAGTCGTGACGAGCGTGCAGGGGTGTTATAAGTTACAGGCAGAACACAACTTCTTCCCCAATTCCTCCTATTTTTCTCCATTTCCGCTGCCGCTATCCCCTCCCACTTTCCTCCATTAAATATGACCTAAAAACTCTTCCTATAGGTTAAAATCTAGTCCATATCCACACTCCATCAATCTCATTCCATCTCCTTCCACCAAATCCACCCAATTTTGAAAAAGATCCATAACCCTAGGTTTTAGAAAATTTTCAAAATCTAGCTAATTTGGCTAGGATTGCTTGTGGGCTTCATTGTTTCATCCTCCTACAAACACTATTGGTACGATTCCTCACTTTTGAACACTTGAATTGTGAATTGTGTGTAGTTTGATTTTGGTGAAAATTGTGCATTTTGTGAATGATGATATATTGTGTATGTTATGATAGTTCTTCACAATTTGTGCCTTGAATTGCAATTATCTTGTGTAGATCATTATTTTTAGATCATTATGTTGGATATTTTGCAATGGTAAATGTGGGTGATGCTTTGTGGTTTAGCATTGACTAGGCCTTGTGCTTATGATTTGGTTTAATGGACATCTTAGCTATAGAGTGTTGATTAATACATGGTGGATTGAATTGATTATATTCATCTGGGATTTTTGATGTGGGATAGCATTGTGCTCGTGTTGATTGTGTTGATTTGCTCATGTTGGTGTTGTGCTTGCATTGTGTTTATATTATTGCTTTGGTGCAGAATTTGGTTGTAGCTTTTACTAGAGATTAGGCATATTGGATTGAATAAACATAGTTGATATTTTTATGCAATGTTATCATGCTTAAGGTAGTTTAGCTATGGAATTTGAATGTTAACGTTATGAACATACTAACGGTATCTAAACTAGTCAGGCATGACTGTGATTATAGGATATAGCATATTGGATGTTTAACTATGTGACAACCTGATGGACTTGAAATTATGGCCATGTTGAATGTGACATGGATTGTATATGCAATTGTGGTTAAGACTTAAATAGTTGGCTTGGACTTGATTTAGTTTGTGATATTGGCTAAACTAGTTTGAGATTGAGTATGATTTTGTGATATTGCATATATGTATATTCTTGTGTGTTTGACTTGTTTGTTGTGGTTGTTAGATATGGCCCCTACTAAGAGACCTAGGGCTCTTCCATTAGGTGGGCGCTCCATCTCCACCTCTGCTGCTGGCTCCGAAGCCGAACCATATACATCCCTCTCCTGATAGGTACATGGGTTTGGCCCAGATTACTGGGTCCTTTGCGGAGAGGTGGGATGAATTGGTCACCTGCTAGCTGAAGGAGATGATCTTTGTCGATGTGTCCACACTAGACGCTCTTAGGCTAACCCAGCCAGTCCAGCGCCTCCTCGCCAAATGAGGGTTGGAGGGTTTCATGGGCAAGATTTCCTCTTTCTACCAGTGATACACATTGAGTTCATGTCCACAGTCATGATATGTAGCATGAGAAATGATCAGTCATGCGAGAGGTACATCACTTTCCACTTAGATGATATACCCCAAGAGATGACCGTCTCACAGGTTGAGGAAGCCTTTGGATGGAACACGACTGAGATTCGGAAAAGATTGGACCCACAGGCTCAGGACCAACTGATTGAAGATGACATGCATTTATTGAGTGTCATCAATAGGAGGGCAAAGAAATCCACTATAAGAGTAGTGTCATCATCTATCACGCACTTTGTTTTGTGCACAGACTTCTGGCCGACACACTGCTTTGTTTGGCAGAGCCGATGAATGTACTGAACAACGACATTCATTTCTTATGGCACTTGATGAGTGAGGGGTTGGGATACAGGTTATGGGCCGAGCTGTGGATGAAAAAGGTTGTAGAGGTGGCTGAGAAGCCAAAAGGGAAGATCATTGTGGGAGGCATTATTGGCCTTTTAGCGGAGCACTTAGGGTTAGTTGCACTGGCTGATTTTCCGCGCTTGGGAAGACACACTTCCTACCTCATAACTACAGAGAGGTTGGTGCAATTTGAGATGCTTGGCACCACACAGACTACGAGGATTTTTCACTGGTTATATGGCATCAGGAATGTCACCTTCATGGCACTTCCTCAGCCAAACAAGACCAAGTTGGAGTTTGATACACCCTTGGCGGACCTGGAAATTTCACCTGACTCCTTGTGTAGGGAGGAATTTCAGTGCGAGCTCAATAACCTCGGTGCAGCCCATGTTCAGCGTGACGAGAGCAGCTTGTATTTCACTGAGCAACAACATCAGCATTCTCCACAGCCTCCACCAGAGATCGAGCCTATGCTGGAGGATTATGTGCCACCCCACTACTCCCAGCCTCCACCTGACTTCTACGAGCATATAAAGCAGACTATGCAGGATGGATTCCGCCTCCAGGACAGTATAATATTGGAGCACAATGTTTTTCTCTCCTAGAGCTTGATAGACATAGATGAAGAGATTAACCATCTGTCAGCCCGTATTTATGAGTTGCAATCACGGTCTGGTGAGCAAGGAAGGAGAGGAACACTGATTGGATGGCCCGTTATTAGCAGCGCTATTTTTGGTGATGGTGGTTCATCCTTACAACAGTGATTGTCATAATTACATTCTTACCCTTTCCATACTCCGCTTTGTACGTTTTTGCCCTATTTTGTCAACATTGAGGACAATGTAGCGATTTAAGTATGGGGAGAGGTGTTTAATGATTTCATTGCTTGGTTTGGGGATGTTTTTCTAGACTTGATGCTTTTGGGATATTTTTCTCTTTATTTTGGATATTTGTCCCCTTTGTTTTGGGGATACTTTCCCTTTGATGTACTTGGATGATGTTAGCTTTGATATTTTTCTTAGCCTTAACATTTGAAAAGCAATTTGCTACTTTTTTATTGGAAAAATATAAAAACAAATGAAAAAATAGAAAATGAAAAAGAAAAAAATAAAAAGAATCCCGCTAAGTTGAAAATCTGAGAGGTCATCTTAGGAAACACTGGGGGCCCGGATAGGTCAAAAAGCTGAAATGGAGACCTAGGTAAAAATGAGAGGCTAAATATGCAGAAAAAGATGAGATGTGAGCCAAAGAAACATGGTGTGTGGCTAGGGTGAAAACTTGAAAGGGCTCCTAGGAAAAATTAGAGAATGAGAGAAAAGGGAAAAATATTATGTGTTCACTCATTTGCCGGCGTTGGAGTTATAAGTTTGCGGTGGCCATATGGATGGATTGGGTAGCTTGACATCTTAAAACCTCTTGGGATTAGGAAATTTAGTGGGGGAAACAAAGTAAGTTATGAAATTCTTTGTTGTTGATATACTTTGTTTTTAGGATGATATATTGGTATAAAGTGAGTATGTGTTTGAACTTTATGCATGCTTTTAGCTTCACCTTGTACCATTGGATTTGGGATTGTCAATTCGGGATTTTGAGATGTTTTAAGATATCAATGAATTGATAGGTTGAGATAGTTTGGGTAGATTTAGGAATGGGGGTTGTGGGAAACTTCTCTTTTGACCTTAATGTTGGGATGTGTGATATTGAGAGTTTTGTGAGGTACTGACTTGGGGGAATAGTAGTTAGGATGTGGATACGTCAATTCCTTCGTGTGCTTAGATCTTTTCTTACTCGAGTTCGAGCAAGGTTTAAGTGTTGGGAGGTTTGATGTGTCCATTTTATGTGCATATTTTAGTACTTTTTGGGATCACTTTTATACTCTTTTGTTATCAAGATCTTGTGTTTTACCTTGAAATTCTCTTAGGAGAGGTAAGAGCGACCTTACACTCATTTACCTTTTCTAAGTGGATTTTGTGTCACAGGGGAAGAACATGGAGACTTGAAGACCAGAGGCCATTGAAGATCACCTTTTGAAGACTTTGAGCTTCAAATATTTGAAGACTTTGAGCTTCAAAGATTTTAAGACTTGAAGAATAAGAGGAATTATTGTGAAGAAGAGTGCTTGCTACAAGAAAAAAAGAAGAAGTCAAGGTTATGTTCTGGCACCCGTCGCGAGTCGCGACACACGGGTGGCTGAGACACAACCTTATCCCTTTGTATTATAAATAGTATTTTTCTTTCCTCTCTTTCATTCATCTTCACCAACCCAACTTTGGCACCATCCAAACCCTAGTTTTCCATCATTTTCATTTTTTATTTCTCTTGTTTTATGTTTGGTTTGTTAGCATTAATAAGTATGAACTCTAGTAGCTAACCAAATTCTTGTGAGCAATTGATTGAAGCTTCCAAACTTATGTGGTGAGATTCTCTATTTGCTCATTTATGAACATTTATTGGAGAGCATTTATTATGACATTAATGTTGTATTTTGCTTTATTTATATCATGGGTTTTTGAGAATAGGAAGTGTTTGTATGATTGAAGTGTTAAGGTGTTAGGAAATTTGCAAATTTCTTGACTCTTTTGGGATGAAAATCTAAGAACATGAACTTAGAACTTCTAGTGTATAATTTGTTTCAATTCTTGCTAGATAAGTATGTTAATGTGGATTGTTCTCATATTTGTCATATAGATGCAAAGGAAGGTTGAACCTTGAATGTAGTTTGTTCTAGGGTTAGCCTAATAAACGCTCTATTTGGTTAAATGACTATGTCATTGGTAGATGGCTTGTTGTTATCAAATCTATGGTCCTTCATGTATAATGCCATTGATGGAATATCTTTATGGTCATTGAATGTCTAAAGTGATTATCAATGAGGTTTGCAAATGGTCGTTGAACGTCTTTGTGAATTACTATTAAGATTGAATGAATGTTAATCTTCGAATGAGAAGTGATAACATTCCCCATACACAATAAATGTAATTGAATGAGTGAATGAATCTATGATCTATAAGAAGTTTGGAAGTGGAAGTTGATTGCCCCCAAGGCTCCGTTAATTGTTATTTACATCATCATTTAGTTATTGTTGCATGTTTTGCATATTTAACTTACTCGTTAGTTAACTTGCCTTTCAATTTTATAACTTACGACCAAAAACCAACCAAACCCTCACCCCTCCCTTCTTTACATACTTTATATGTATCTATGTATATGTGTGTGTGTGTGTGCCTAGTATGTTTTTCTGCTCTATATGTTAAAACACTTGAAGAGATCCCTCTTCTTCGTGGATGACCCCGACTTGCCATTATCTACTTAATTGTAGATAGAACACATTAGGGCTTATAAATATTAACTTTGAGAGGTACGAAAATGACCTCTCACAAGCACTACCTCAACCATATCCTAGGGGTGAAGATCCATCCAAGAATCATACCACACTTTACAAGTCAGATAGGGGTGAGATATTTGATGCCATTGTTCAATTGGGGAAGAAACATGAGATCTTCGTGGAAAGAACTAGGAGAGAAATTGATGACCTTGGTACCAAAGCCTTCTCAAGTATCAAGAACCTTAAGATTCAAGTTGGACAATTCACTGATTTGAAGCAAAAGAGTCCGGCAAAGTACCTTTCCAACTGGAGGTGAATCCAAGAAATGTGAGTGCACTCAAGCTAAGGAGTGGTAAGGAAGTTCACGAAACCAAGAAAAAGGTGACACAAGAGGATGACAAGTTAGTGTAGACCACCAAAGCACATTTCGAAGAAGAATAGATAGTTGTCAAGGAAGAACCTCCAAGGAGCTCCCACCACCCAGGGCACAAGTTGTTATTCTACCTCCATTTCCAAGTGCTTTGGGGGGAAAGTCGAAGGTGGAGACAAATGAGGCCAACATTAGGAAAGTCTTCAAAAAAGTGGAGGTATCTATCCCAATCTTGGAATTGATTGAAAATGTGCCTGCATATGCAAAATTTCTTAAGGTTGCATGTACTAAGAAAAGGCATAGACAACCTAAGAAGTTAGGGAAGCTAAAAATTGGGGAAGATGCCATTTTGAACCATAAGAATTGGCCTAAGAAATTTTATGACCCTGGAATGTTTTCTATCCTGATTTCTTTAGGTGGAATACTTATTGAACATGCCATGATAGATTTAGGAGCTTCAATCAATGTGATTCCATTTAGTCTATTTGAATGTCTTGAAATTGGTAAATTTAAAGAGACTAGAGTGATTGTTCAATGCACTGATCACTCCTAAGCTAGCTCTCATGGGCTAGCGAAGGATGTGATGGTGTGAGTATACAAGTTGGTTTTTCTGGTGGACTTTTATGTCCTAGACATAGCACACGACGGAAGTGCACCCACAATCCTTTGGGGGAGACCTTTTCTAAAAACATCTAGAACTAAAATTGATGTCCACTCGGGAATCTTAACTCTTGAAGATGACAGAGACAAAGTGGAATTCAACATTTACATATCTAGGCATTATTCAACAAAACCTTCTATACGTGCAAAGATGTGACATATTTTGATGAGCATGATATTCTTGAACCTTATTGAGTTACCAATGAGCATGAATCTCTTGTTGATAAGTTTGTGGAGAACCCCGATGAATTTCATGATTTGGTCAATGATATGTCTGTACTAGATTTTTTCTATGCTAACCAAATTTAAGCAGGAAAAGGGGAGCGTCGAGGATTTGATACCTCCTCGACCTCCTCCTAACCCCAAATTGACATTAAAGAAGTCAAGGTTGGCAAAGCAAGAAGAGACATTTCTAGGTGCCGATAAGGGATACAAAGGTAAGGACGGCTCGTTGTGGAGACCTCTCCACAACAACTTCAACTTGGGCAGAGTCGTCGATGGTGATTCCGGAGACCCACCAGTAACTGCTTTAAATTAAAATGCGTGAAGAGGAAATAAGTTGTGATGACGACTATGAATATACGTGGTTCTTTTGTTTTCTTGTTTGAAGTAGTGACTTGGTAGAATTTGCATGTCTTGCTCGAAATAAAAGGATCCTTTGAATGAAATTCTTGCTTGATTTGGAGATCTAGATGTGAAAATGTGTGCTTATGTGTAGATGGAATGGATTTTGATGGGTGACATAATTTTCTTTCAAGGATTGAGAAATACTAAGGAATAGTGAAAAATCTAGGGTTTGCTTCGTGACAATGGTTTTCACGAAGGGCCGGTCTCGTGCCATGATGATGGCCACGAGACTCTGTCTCGTGAAGCTGGGAAAACTGGGCAAAAAATTCTTTTTGTCGATTTTTTATTATCCACCCTCCAACTTGTCTCAAAAATGCAACTTTTTGAAAAGGAAGTTTGGAAATTAAAAATGCATTTTTGATTCAATAAGTGAGTTATCCTATTTCCTTAGGATTTTTTATGTAATCGGTAATTCTAACTTTAATTGATTGTACTACTTGTCTCCTAATTTGAAATTCCATCTTTATCTACATTGTACCTCTCTCTCTTTTTCACCTATGCTGAAATTTCATTCTCATGGTACAATTCTCTACATAAATTCATCATCTACACACTCTTTCTTCTGAAGAAACACTCAATTACACACACTCTTTGGTGAGCTCGAAAAAAGTGAAGCTTTTCTCCCAAAACTAGCAATTTTTTCTTCTTCTTGTGTGGATCGTACACTTCTTAGCTTAAAATTTTGGGTAACCCTTTCATCTCTCTGTATATATGCTTGATTGAAATTGTGGTACTATTACGAAAAGCATGATTTTTTAATGACCTTGTGTTGATGTGATGTTGTTTGAGCCTTGTGTGCCCAATCTTGTGATGATGAATCTATGGGTGTCTTGAATGTGCTATTGATCTTGAATGATGTGTTCTTCTTTTGTGGGTAATTAGAGAGAGTATGAATCTAGTTTTGATGAATCTATTGATGTTTTGGTGAAAGGCATACATGATGTTGTTAATTGATGAGAAATATTCTTGTTTCTAAATGACCTTCATGCTTATACCATCATGCTTTGAATGTTTGGTCTTTTTGGGAGAATGTTCTTTTTTGGATGACATCATGGGCCATGCATTGTTTACTATCACATTACCATTCTTCTTCTTCATTGTGTTAGGATGTCTCTAAAAAAGGGTACTTTGGAGAAAGAGAAGTTTTCGCGGGGTAAGAAATGGAAGAAGCCGGTAAAGGGTGCAAACCCTAAATCGGAAACTCCCGTTCCTCGCAACCCCAAGTCTATGGCCAATGAGTTTATGGGTTTAACCAACATTATGAGAACTGCAGTCCGGAGATGGAGGAATTTGAGGGAACCAAAGAGGAGCATTTTGGAGACTAGTTTTGCTTGCAAGAGCACCTAAATGGCTCTAGGCTTACTTGAACCAGTGACCTTTCTTTTGGGTCGAGTAGGCCTAGAAGGTTTTCTCAATGTGCACTCAAAAACCAATATAAGGTGCACTTTAGAGTTCCTTGCTACTATTTGGAAGGTCACAGATGAGGATGGTCACAAGGTGATTAAGTTCAACTTAGATGATAAGAAGTACCAAATGACCTATAGTGAGGTGGCATTACCTTTTGGGTGGAAGACCGGTCGGGAAATTCCATGGCCTCGTCGCCAAGGAATGCCATTCTTGTTGGGAATTTTTAGAGACAACTAACTAAGACCGAGAGGAAGAATCTGAGCAAGAGCATGACTATAGTCTACCCGGAAATATGTTATCTTCATTGACTCATTTCCATGAGCATTTTATGCCACGGTGAATTGACGCGTTGTCCGAGCTCCGGTGTACACCTTCTTTAGGAAATGACACCGGAGGGGAACATCTACCCGGACATGATTAGTGTTTTTGTTCAAGAATTCATAGAAATGGGAGAGCAAAAGAGTGGGAAGATTCCTATGGGAGGCATGGTTGGCCTTTTGGCTCAACATTTGAGACATCCTATCTCACATAGGGCATTGGCCAATATGGGTAGGTCGGGATCGACCTATACAATTGAGAAATTATCTAGGGCATTCATGGTGGGAACTACAACTCCGGAGGACAGATTTGTGTGGCTTTACAATAAAGCACCTACTTGCAAATTTGTGGTTCTTTTGCAACCGGAGCGCACCTCTATCAACCTTGATACGAACCTAGATGACTTGTTCATTGAACCCAATCCCCAATTCGAGAAGGAATTTTATTGAGTATTAGCCAACCCGGAGATACACCTAGACGAGGCCAAAGGGGAGACATCTTCGAGAGCACTTTCGAGCCGATCTCATCTTCCCATGGGCATTATGGATCAACTACACCTACTTGGGGAGCAACTCTCAAGTTCTTCCCAAGTGCTTTAAGTGATAGTTCAAGCTATTGGAGGACTGAAGACACAAGTTGAGTAGCTAAAGATGAGGGTAGATTGCCTTGAGGCCACAATTCAAGCAATGGGATTCATTGGAAGGTGTTACACTAGCCACGAGAAGGCCGGCCCTCAAGGCCGGAAGTGTAAGTATCACTAGTTTCCCTACTTCACTTTGGATTTGACACAAGAATGCATAAGAGACGATGCACTATTTAAGTGTGGGGAATGGATTAGTGAGTATTTAGGAATTCTGATTCATGGATATCTTCATGCATGCATGCTTTGTTTGTTTTTCTTGGTAGATTTTTGGTTACTTGTGATTGGGATGCTTTTGGAACATTTTGGTGGTTTGCATGTTATGCTAGGATTTTAGGATTCTAGTTTGCATGTGGAATTTGGCTTTAGGATTTGGTGGTGTATTGGTTTGTTTCTTATCTTTTGTAGTGTGAAGCTCACTTTCGGGGCAATTTTGTACTACACTAAAAATGGAAAAATTGAAAAAATGGAAAAAAAATTAAAACCTGATCAAGCCGAAAACTCAAAAGAGCGACTTGGGTACCATGTGGAAAAGCCCAGATAGGTTGAAAAGCCTAGCTAAAAGTGAGAGGCTTGGCCCGGGTAGACTTAGGAGTCTAGGTAAAAGTGGGAGGTCGTGTGGAAAAAGGTGAGAGGTGAGCATGTTTTGTGGGATAAAGTTAGGATGAAAATCCTAAAGGACTCCTAGGAAAAATGAGAGAAATTGAGAGAAAAAATTAAAAAGAAACAAGAAACTAGGTTGATGATACATTAGACTCCTTGGTTGCAGCTAGGTCGAGAATCTTGCGTTATCCCTATGTTGCAACCAAATCGATGGCTTTTGGATTTCCTTGGTGGATTGTTTTGCTTGAGGATTGCTCTTTGATTGCTTTTGGGACTACTTTTGGGAAAAGTAAGCTTGGCTTTCTTCCAATCTTTTGTCACTTATCTTTTTTTCATACACATTTACTTGCTTTGGGTGGTTTGGTTGCTTTAGGAACTTTGGGGAGTGTGAGAGTTGTGATATTTTCACCTTTTTGGGGAACTAGGGTAGCTTGGGAATAAGTTGAATGCAATGGCTATTTTTGCATGCTTCATTCTGCTTGAACCTTTTTTGTTCGATTTTATTTACTTGAGGACGAGTAAAGGTTTAGGTGTGAGGAGTCTGATCTGTACCATTTTGCATGTTTTAACCAATGCATTTGACATAGTTTTTAGTTACTTTTGGTTTCTGGTTTGGCGACATTAGTGAGCTTACATGACAAGGGTTTTGGACAACCATGTTTGGTTTTCTATTCTAAATCCCACACTTTGTATAATTAATTAGTAATTATTGACATATTGTGTTCATAGGCTCCTTGGTCTTCATCATTAGTACCTTTAGTAGATTGCGCGTGAATGATATCTATTACATTACATTCTTGCGAAGGCCATTTGCTTTTAATGGTAGAATATTTGGAAGGCATTCACATTTGAATGGTAGTATAAAAAAATTCATGAACATCAATGTGTGGTAGAAGGAGATTGAAGTCAAAGATAGGCGGCTTCGGTGTTCAAGACAATCAAAGGTGAAAATGGTTAATCGTGGTCCTAGGAGTGTTGCCTTATTTCGAGAATGATCTAGGAAGAATTATCCTTCAAGGATGGTTACATTGAATTCTTCTTCTTGAGTACTATGAAATCGACTACTAGAACTCCCAATTCGGACTAACGGTTCACCCATGACAAGTAAACAAAGTTCAGCCAACGAAGCACCAGCGACCCATCATGGACCGAGCATGGTCAAACATTAGCAGCCCATGAAAATCTTCATGGACCGCACTACACAAGAATCCAGAGGTTCTATGAAGACCTGCATGAGACCAGCATGAGACCTTCATGAGGCAAGGCACCGGGCCGTGACAAAAGCACCAAGCTGTGAAGCAAGGGGATGAAGAGTTGAAGAATTTGGCTAAGTATGGAGCCGGTACGTGAAAACCTTCACGAACCGTGAGAAAACTTCTGAGCAAGACCACAAGCTACTGGCGATCCGTGAAAACCTTCATGGGCCATGACAAAATTTGTGAGCTGAAGCCACAAGTTGTTCACGGTTCGTGAAAACCTCCACGGACTGTGGGAAAATATTGAGCAAAAACCGCATGCTGCTTGCATTCCATGAAAACCTTCACGGACCGTGGCACGATCCCAGCTTCCAGATCCCATGGGCTATGGCTATGAACATTCACGGACTGTGGCATATCTGGCATCCTGTGGCTATGCATGCTTCACGAACTGTGGCATATCTGGCATCCTGTGGCTATGCATGCTTCACGGACTGTGGCATTCATGCGGATCAGTGAAACCTTGGCCGCTGACCTAGGGTTTTGCTACTTTTGGCCTATTTTGGGCCTATTTTTAGGCACAATCTCCTACTACTATATATATTACCCTATTCTACTCATTTTTAAAAAGGTTGGAACATACTTGGAAGCACATTTGAATAGGAGAGAGCTTGGAGAGAAAGAAGGAGTTCTTGTTGTAGGTTTTGTAATATTTTCTTTTCTTTACTTATTGCGTTTTCCCAAAGATGTGGAATTCATATCTATACTTGAGTTCTATATCTAGGGATTCATTTTGGCACTTGGTATGTTCTAAATGCTTTATGAGATTCATTAGATTCATCATATCTTTGTGTTTATGATATTATTGTGATTGTTCTTGAATGTTATAAATTCATGAATATTACACCACATATAAGCACACACTTTGGGTTGTATTCATGTATGGTGCAATTATTGATGCCCCAATGGGAAGAGAAATCTGGATGTTAGAATGGGTAGGGGAGAACGCATCTGCGTGGGTGTGTTCATGGGGGATTCGAGAATGCTCTGACCTATTTGCCATCGCACCAGTCTTAGCTAACTTCGTAACTATTGTCCGAGAGGTTTCAAGTAGAGATAGTGAATAATGGAAAGCTATTTGTTGTGTTGAAACCCTAGTATCACAGATAAGGTGCTTACAAACCTTGGGCCTAGACTGTATAGGACCCGGGGGAGTAGTTGCATTCGTGGTGGAAGCCCGGGACGTAATAGCATGGGGGAGAAACAGACCTGCAACAATGGTATGACCTTGTTGTACTCCCCTAATTACGATGGAAGTGTTGATGGAGGGTTGCGAGCGCACCCACCATGACAGGGTTGGGGAAGAGTATGCCATCGGCTACACCACGTGTTGTAAACACAGAGATAGGTCTTTTGTATGTCTATATGTGAATGAATTGAGGATTGAAGCATTTTGAACTACCATACTGTTAAATAATTCTCAAGTGCTTAGTATAAATAGTTTACTTATTTGTCAATTACATGCTTGTAGTTGTTAGTTGAAAATGCCAACCCCCCCCCCTCACACCAAGTTGCATGTCTACACTACTAGTTATTCCTTTCACTCGTGCAGATTGATGATCCGCGCGAGGTTGTGTTTCTACCTAGTACTTGAGCCCTAGGATCCTTGTGGACAAACCCAGGGCTTGCCGCTTACTACCCCTTGGTAGCTTAGCAGTAAGAATGGGTGCAAAATATAAAATCATTTAACTTTGACCAATAAGTCCCTCGACTCATGTTTTTAAATGACAATTGGGCCAAGGGCGAGTCAAGATTAATGTCCACTTGGGAATGCTAACCCTAGAGGATGACACTGATAAGGTGAAGTTTGATCTCTATAATTCTAAGCATGATTCACCTATCTCATCTTTTGTTTGCAAAGGCATAACCTTGTTTAATGAATATGATCAATTTGACAACTCTTGCATGACTAATGAAAAAGAATGCCTAGATAAGTTCCTTGATAATGATGACATTGATGATTATTCATATACATCGCATGATCTTTGTGATGATATGTCCGCTGCGGAATGTTTCTCTATGCTCACTAACATGCAGCGGTTAGGGAAGAGTGGCGAGGACATAGAACTTCCCCGACCACCTCTTAAAACCAAGGAAATGGCTAAGAACTCAACATTGGCTAGGTATGGGAATTCACTTTCTATGGCAAGCAAAGAGATTAAAGGTAAGGATGACATGTTGTGGAGACCTCTCCACAATGATGTCATCATAGGTGGATTTGCCGATCTCAGATATTTGCTGGTCGCGAAGATCTTACTATGGAAATTGGAAAGAAGAGGATTAATTTGTCTGAGGTTGTTGGGTCGCACATTCAGTGTCTAAAGGATGAAGTGGAAAATTTGATGGCTGAGAATAAGAAGTATTAAGAAACTATTGATCTTATGAGTGTGCAGCTAGACTGTAAGAAGTTTGGCCCTATAACTGACTTTAAGGCGTATTATGCCAGATATCTTGGCCATATAGAATGAAAGGGTCTAACGCGTCATCCTGCTTACTTAAACATGAAATGGCGATATGATCATATCTTAAGTGAGGAGCGTGTGGCTGAGGAAACCCATCGTAGGGTTGAGCACTCTTATCACGAGGCTGAGCAAGTGCGTCAATGTGGTGGTTCGTCATCTTCTAGATCATCACCAGCATCTAGGCGTAGATAGTCCTTCTATTTTTGTACTACTTTTTATTTTTTGTGATGTTCTAAATAATCTTGTTATGATTTTGGAAACTTGCTCTTTCGCTATCAGTTGACATGTGAAATGCCATTATGCATTCTTCCGTCGTTTATGTGGGATATTATGCCATTTTTGTAATATCTATTGCTTACGTAATTAAGTTCACAAAGTTGCAAAATCTATAGCTTGCTCGTATTGCTTTTTATTTTGTTTTTGTAGGCATATTTGCCTTTTTGCAAGATCTATATCTTGCATAGTACATATAGCAAAGGTGCAAGATTTATTGCTTGCAAATTTAAGAGCTTTGATTTGTGCGAATTGCAAGATCTATTGCTTGTTGGTATCATTGTTTTCATAGGTATGCTCACCTTTGTGCAAGATTTATAGTCTTCCAAAGTGAAGTTGCAAGATCTTTAGCTTGGAAATAAAATAGTTGTTTATTCCAATCGCAAGATCGGTTGCTTGCTTTTGTTTGTTATCTTCGGAAAGCTTCGTAGCTTGCTATGGTATGTTCAATCATATTCGCTTACTGATTATCGCAAGACTTGATATTCTATTTTTGCTAAAGCTTAGTATTATCTACAATGTGTAAGTAAAGAACATGAAAAGTTGTTTTGCCTCAAAAGACATTTTTTATATTTATAATGTACGGTTGCAATAATGTCGCTTTGAAAACAGAACAAAGAAACAAACATCGTCAATGATCATTGATGTGCCCATTTTATATGGTTATATTAGGACTTTTAGGATTCACTTTTGTACACTTTTGTGCTCTAGATATGGCATTTTGCCTTGAAATCCTCTAAGAAGAGTTAAAAGAAACTTTTACGCTTTTATTACTTTTCTGGAGGATTTTGTGTGACAAGGCAATTTGTTTGAAGACTTTGAAGGCTTTGAAGAATACCTTTGAAAAAAAATAGTTAAAAAAAGAAAATAAAACCCGCTAAGTTGAAAATCCGAGAGGGTAACTTAGGCAACATTGGGGACCCGGATATGTCAAAAACCTGAAAAGGCAACCTAGGAAAAACTGAGAGGCTAAATGTGCGAAAAAAGGTGAGATGTGAGCCAAAGAAACATGATGTGTGGCTAGGATAAAAACCCGAAAGGGCTCCTAGGAAAAATGAGAGAAAGAGGAAAAAAAAGAAAATGCTATGATTTCGCTCAATTGCCAACGTTGGAGTCATAAGGTTGTGGTTGTCATATGCATGGATCAGGTAGCTTAACATCTTGAGACCTCTTGGGATTGGGTAACTTAGTGGGTTGAAAAACGAAGTATGGTTATGAAATTCTGGATTCTTATATATTTCATTTTCGTTGATATATTGGCATTGGGTGAAGTATCTGTTTGAACCTCCATTGTGGTTTTGAATTCATTTTGTGTCATTGGACTTTGGGATTATCGATTCGGGACTTTGAAACGTTTTTATGGGTGGTGAATTGATAAGTGGCAGGTTTGGTTAGATTTAGGAATTGGGGTTGTGTGTGTGAAAAGATCTCATTTGAGCTTTGATTTTGGGATTTATGATATTGAGAGTTTTGTGAGGTTTTGATTAGGGGGATATTAGTTTGGATGTGGACATATGAATTCCCTTGTGTGCTTGAATCTTTTCTTACTCGAGGGCGAGTAAGGTTTAAGTGCGGGGAGGTTTGATGTGCCCATTTATATGGGTATATTAGGACTTTTAGGAATCACTTTTGTACACTTTTGTGCTCTAGATGTGGCATTTTGCCTTGATATTCTCTAAGGAGAGTTAAAAACAAATTTTACGCTTTTATTACTTTTCTAGAAAATTTTGTGTGACAAGGCAATTTCTTTGAAGACTTTGAAGAATACCTTTGAAGATTTGACAACTTGTATTTTAACTTTTGAAGACTTAAAGAATTGAATAAAAGTGAAGTGAATAGGAGGACATGAAACAAAAAGAAGAAAGAAATCAAGATGCTGGAACTGGGCTCAGTCGCGACTCGCGACGGACGTATGGCTAGAAACTTTCTTACCTTTTTGTACTATAAATACTCACCTTATCCTCTCCTCTTCAGTTCTCTTCTTCTTCTTCTTCTTCTTCCTGCATTTTTCTGGGTTCAAACCCAAGTTTTTTTCTTTCTTTCTTTTCTTTGTTTTTGTAGGTTAATCATGTCTTTTAATTATGTAGCTTATTTTAATCTTGGGACCTATTGATTGAAGCTTCCATATCCATGTAGTAAGAACCTCTATTTCACTCTATCTTGAAGCATTTTTTATTTAGCATTCATGTGTTCTAATATGATGTTTTACTTCACTTATATCATGGGTTGTTTGAGAATAGGAAGTGTTTGTATGATTGCAATGTTAGGGTGTTAGGAAAGTTGCAAATTTTTTAACTCATTTGGCATGAAAATCCAAGAACATGGACTTAGAACTTCTAGTGTATAATGTGTTGTAATTCTTGCTAGATAAGCATGTCAATGTGGATTGTTCTCACAATTATCCTATAGATGAAATGTAAGGTTGAATCTTGAATGTGGTTTGTTCTAGGTTTAGCCTAATGAATGCAATGTTTGGTTAAATGGCTATGTCTTTGGTAGAAGGCTTGTTGTTATCAAATCTATGGTTCTTCGTGTATAATGTTGTTGATGAAGTACCTTTATGGTGTGGTTTTCCTAAAGTGATTATCAATTAGGTTTGCCAATGGTCGTTGTTTGCCTTTGCAAATTACTATTAAGAAGGAATGAATGTTGATCTTCGAATGGGGAGTTTTAGCATTCCCCATAGGTAACGAATGTGATGGAATAAGTGATTGGTTCAATGATCTACATTAGGTTTGGAAGTGGATATCAATTGGCCCCAAGGCTTTATCTTTTTGTAGTTTTAAACCCCTTTTCTTAGTTTGTTTGATGATTAATTAGCATAATTACTTGACTTTTCCAGTTATCTTGTCTTTTAATTTCATAACTTAGGACCAAAACTAACCAAACCCCCATTTTACTTACTTTTATATATCTATATATATATATATATAGATTACTTCTCACATAATATTGACCTTATATTTTAAACACTTAAGAAAATCCCTCTTCTTCGTGGATGACCCCGATTTGCCACTATCTACTTAGTTGTAGTTAGTAAGCATTTAGGGCTTACAAATTTAACTCTGAGAGGTACGGTGATGACCTCCAAAATTTTGGCGCCGTTGTCGTGGAAGAGGCATTTATTTTTAAGTTTTTAGGTATATTTGGTTCCATATTAGCTAGTTATTTTTATTTTCCACTCCTTGGTGGTTGTTTTTGTTTGGAGTAGGTATTTCTTGAGTTCTTGGTGAATTTTTTTTTGAGAATCCTTGCAATATGATTTTGGACTTTTGAAAAGAAAAAAAATATTGAAAAAAATGGAGCATCTCACCTTGAGGGAACCCATGATGAGAAGAGAGGCTCGACAAGCAAGGTTTTGTAGGATGTGTCATTCTGACCATTCTATCGAATCTTGCTATTTTTTGAGAGAGGAGCACTATGAGGGGGAAAGAACCCTTGGTTTCCAAACCAAGGGTATTATGAGAAGTGCTACCAAGAGGTAGGAAATGTTGGTTTTCAAGGGCAAGAAGCTCAAGAATGGTATCCATACCACAATTCTTACAATCTGGAGTGGAGTGGTAATCCAGATTGGTGGTATGAGAATGAGTCAGAAAACCAATAATACGAGCAAAATAGTTAGCCATCACCATCTTATGCCATACCTAAAAACCAAGCCCAACAAGGAAGTCTAAGTTTGACACTTGAGGAAGTCATAAATGCAATGGCAAACTTGAACAACTTGACTAGTGAAGAACCGGACACCCGGCTCTCCTCTAGTGTTGAGGCTATTGAGGGGCATGCGAGGAGTATAATAGAAGCATTGGCCCATGTAGAGTCCTTGGGAGTTGGACTTATTTATGGCATATTGTGAATACTGGTAATATGGTGTTTTAACACCATTGCGATCAGGTTTTTTCTAAACAGCAGGTTTTAGCCACGAATTATGGAGCGAATTATGGAGTATAATTATGCGACCAGATCAGAATATTGTGCAGATTATTATGTGATTTCGTGGCAATCTAATTCTGGTAAACGAATATTCCTGTAATAATTAGTAATTGATTAAGTAGTTTATTTATGGTACAAGTCCTATTAATAAAGGATTGTTCATTTAAATACCAGATTAGAATTAGATCTTTCCTTAGTCTAGAAGTCTATGCTTGGTAGAGTTATACAAGGAAAGAGTTTCGTACAAGGCAGGATTGCGAAGATGATAAAAGCAAGAAGATAGAATGCAATCTGTGGCAACGAAGAATCCATCTCTGCGTGAGAAGTGTTGGAGCAATCTGCCTGTGGTGTTTGGAGGAGTGTTGAATTATCCGACCAAGTTCGTAAAGATCAGAAACAAGGAAGCCTTAATTCCTCGGGAGGAGGAGATCCAGGGAGACGTGTTGTTCGTGAAGGTTCAACGTCGTAGGATCGGCTGTGAGGGGATCTCACAACATTCACTCAATAGGTTAGCAATGGATTAGTATTTAAGTTAAGCTTCTTGTACTAAAGACTGCCTTCTAGTGAATGGTTTTTGATCTGGGCAAGGCCCCGCAGACGTAGGTGTATTTGCACCGAACTGCGTAAACAAGTTGTGTGTGCACTATGTCTTGTGTTTTGTTTTTTAACACCAAACCTTTAAACAACTGGGCACAAAAGTATAGACTTTAGGTGGAACATAATTTCAATTGGTATCAGATCAAGGCACTTGCTGACCCCTATACAGGGAGAGTGAGATCAGGTTTCACCATGGCACCAAAGGAGGGGGCTTCAGTCACACGACCACCGTTGCTGGAACAAGGTAATTATGCCTATTGGAAGGCACGTATGAAGGTATTCATTGGAGCACTAGATGATCAAGCTTGGAACTATGTCATAAATCAATACACCCCACCTACAACTGATGAAGCAGAGGGATCAAACTCATTGACGACTAAACCATTTTCTGAATATTCTACCGAGGAGCACAAAGCACACGTGTCCAACTCAAAGGCATTGAATGCCATCTTTACAGCAGTGGATGAAGATCAATTTAAGATGATTTCAAATTGTGAGACTGCTAAGGAAGCATGGGATGTGTTACAAATTTATCATGAGGGGACAAGCTCCGTCAGAGAATCAAAGTTGCAGTATTATACATCAAAATTCGAAGAACTAAAGATGCGTGAAGATGAGACTATTTCTGAGTTCAATGGACGAGTTAGAGATATTGCAAACAAAGCTTTTCAGTTCGGCAAAAAGTACAAAGAGCAAAAGCTTGTCAGGAAGGTGTTGAGAGCATTACCTCCACGTTTCAACATGAAGGTCACAACGATTAAGGAAAATGGAAGGATAGGGACTATGACACTTGATGAACTTATGGGATCCCTGGAATCTTATGAGATGGAAATGTTGCAAACTAAAGCAGGAAAGAAAGAGATGGCTTTTTCAAGCATAACCTCTGGAAAGTTAGAAGATCATTCAGACAATGCAGAGTCCGATGAAATTGCAAACATAACCAGGAACTTCTCCAGATTTATGAAGAAGATGGGCAGGAAGCCACAAGAGAAATTTAGTGGGAACAAAAATCCAAACGCAAACCCCACTCCAAGATTTGGCCAAGCAATTGGTGTTGAAACACCAAAGTTTAAATCAACGAATCCAACCCTGAACAGGAAAATCCAGTGTAGAGAATGTGAAGGTTTTGGACACATACAAGCTGAGTGTACCAATACACTTAAAAGGCAAGGAAAATCGCATGTCACAACCTGGAGTGATGATGACGTAGGGGATGATTGTAAGGATGGAGAAGAGTATACCAATCATGTTGCTTTCGGTGTGTCAGTGGAGTTAGAAGACTCTCTCAAGGAAGGTCTCAGTGGGCTGAATGAAGACGAGAGTGGTAGCTCAGATGAAGAGGATAGAAGCATTAGTAATGATGACATTCACAAGGAAAGCATGGAAATGTACAAGATGTGGTTAAAAGTGGCAGATGAAAACAAAGAGCTCAAGTCTGAGAATAAGAGATTGCGTGAAGAAGCCAAAATGAAGGAACTTGAAAAGGAAAAGGCAATTGGCAAACTGGAAGAAATCAAGAAGGATTTTGCTGAAATGATGCAACGAGCAGAGGCAGCAGAACAATCTATCAGACGTCTTAATACAGGAAAAGCTAAACTCGAAGACTGTCTAAGAATGGGACAGACGACTAAGTACGGAATTGGTTATGAAAGATCCACACCGGTAAATTCATGGAGTAACACAGAAGGTCAAGGTGCGCTAGCTCCCAGAATAATCGAGAGAAATTTTCCTACCAAAAGGATTCGACGATGCGGATACTGTGGAATGCAAGGACATGTAAGAAATAGATGTTTTAAGCTGCTTAGGACCCTGCCTTTCAACTCAGCAAATCGAAGTTTCAACACTATGTCAAGATATGATACAAGGCATCGTTTCAACACTGGTGGATACAGAACCATATTTCTGAACACGCGTGATAACCCAAGTCCGCAACGCACCGTTCGACCAACACGCCAGGTATGGATTCGAAAATCTCAAGATGTTTGTTTTTCAAGTTTTGTATGTTTTGGGGCACATACAGGAAATTCTTGGTATTTCGATAGTGCATGTTCAAGGCATATGACTGGAGTTCCTGAATTTCTGCGAAAATTTAAACCTGGATTTGGAGGACATGTTAGATTTGGTGATGGGAAACGCAGTAGAATAATCGGCAAGGGTGAGTTAGCCATCAAAGGGCTTCCGGTGTTCCAAGATGTGTTACTAGTGGAAGGTCTGAAGGCAAACTTGTTGAGTATCAGCCATCTATGTGACAATGAAATGACAGTGGTTTTCGATAAGGAGAAATGTGTAGTAAACCATGAGACTGGAGTATTCACTGGATCAAGATCAATGGATAACTGTTACCTGCTCGATCAAGTTGTCACCTGCCTGAGTTCAAAGAAAGAAGTTAGTACTCTGTGGCACAGAAAATTGGGGCACCTAAATTATAAATCCCTAGCACGTATTTCCAGACTGAATGCAGTTAGAGGTATTCCTGAAATCAGTGACAACAAGGAGGTTGTTTGTGGGTCATGTAAAGAAGGAAAACAAATCCGGACACCACACCATGCAGTACATGATGTTACAACATTAAGACTCTTGGAACTCCTACATATGGACTTAATGGGGCCGGTGAACACCCCCAGTGTGGCAGGAAAGAAGTATATTTTTGTCTGTGTAGATTACTTCTCGAGGTATACATGGGTATCATTTCTCAAAGAGAAGTCAAAGGCTGCTGATGTTTTCAAGAACCTGGCACACAGGTTGTTTGTAGAAAAAGGAACCGACCAAGTAAGAATTGTACGAATCAGGAGTGACCATGGAAAAGAATTTGAAAATTCAAAATTTCAAGATATTTGCGAGACACTCGGAATACACCACGAGTTCTCTGCCCCCATAACTCCACAACAAAATGGCATAGTAGAAAGAAAGAACAGGACGTTGCAGGAAATGGCACGAGTAATGCTAGCCGAGAAAAAAATTCATGCTAGATATTGGGCTGAGGCGGTACACACGGCATGTTACACTATCAACAGAGTATATCTGCGTCCGTTTACTGAGAAGACACCATATGAGATATGGAAAGGGAAGAAACCAAATGTGTCGTATTTTCATGTTTTTGGGAGTCGGTGCTACATTCTGAAGGATCGAGAACCCTTAGCTAAATTCGAGTCTAGAAGTGATATCGGTATATTCTTGGGTTATTCCCCCACGAGTCAAGCTTTCCGAGTTCTTAATCAATGCTCTGGAGTAATCATGGAGTCTATTAATGTGGTTGTTGATGATTCAGAAGAAGATACTATGGGTGACGGTGATATGCTCGACCCAGTGAATCCTACTGGTGTTGAAACACCAGCACGGTCAACCGGTGTTGAAACTCCGGAAACTGTAACACATGACTCTGAACAGAGTCCAGCCAGATATATGCTATTGAGGGATCAACTGTGGGTAAATTACAGAGAATTGGCAGGACTATCATGTTTCATCTCTCTTACTGAGCCAAAAAATTACAAAGAAGCCCTGCTTGATGAATTTTGGGTTTCGGCAATGCAGGAAGAATTGCAGCAATTCGAAAGAAACAATGTTTGGTATCTTACCCCACGGCCTGCGAATGTGAATGTTATTGGAACCAAGTGGATTTTTAAGAACAAATCTGATGCGGATGGTAACGTCACCAGGAATAAAGCGCGACTAGTTGCTCAAGGGTACACCCAAGTAGAAGGGGTTGACTTCGATGAAACTTTTGCACCGGTAGCCAGATTGGAGTCGATCAGACTAATGTTGGCAGTATCATGCATCCTGGACTTTACTCTTCATCAGATGGATGTCAAGAGTGCGTTTCTGAATGGGCTAGTAAAGGAGGAAGTTTACGTGGAACAGCCTAAGGGGTTTGAAGACCCACATTTTCCTGACCATGTATATCGGTTGAATAAAGCACTGTATGGACTAAAGCAGGCACCTCGTGCATGGTATGAGCGACTGACAACCTTTCTGATTCAGAAAGGCTATTGTCGAGGGGGAGTAGACCGTACACTGTTTGTGCTGCAGAAGGGGACAAATATTCTAATCGCACAAATTTATGTGGATGATATTGTTTTTGGATCCACCTCTTCGGTATTGGTGAAGGAGTTTGTTGACTTAATGACTAAGGAGTTCGAAATGAGTATGGTAGGAAAATTGTCATATTTTCTGGGATTGTAGGTTACTCAGGAGCAGAATGGTCTTTTCATCAATCAACAGAAATATGCTAAAAACTTGATCAAGAGATTCGGGCTTACTAGTGCAAAGGCAGTACGCACTCCAATGGCTACCACCGATAAGCTTACAAAAGACGAACTGGGTCAAAGTGTTGACCAAAAGTTGTACAGGAGTATGATTGGCAGCCTGTTGTATTTAACTGCAAGTAGACCAGACATCTGTTTGAGTGTTGGTATTTGTGCCCGTTACCAAGCCAATCCAAAGGAATCACACATGTCAGCTGTGAAAAGGATTATTCGGTATATAAGTGGAACAATGGAGTATGGAGTATGGTTTTCTAGGAACAAGGATTCGCAGTTGGTAGGATTCAGTGACTCTGACTGGGCAGGGAATACTGATGATCGTAAAAGCACCACTGGTGGATGCTTCTTTGCTGGATCAAATCTTGTCAGCTGGTACAGTAAAAAACAAAACTCTATATCATTGTCTACGGTTGAAGCAGAATACTTAGCTGCTGGGAGTTGTTGTGCACAGCTATTATGGATGAAACAGATGATGAGAGACTATGGGTTCAATGATGTGAGTTTGACAGTCCTATGTGATAATAAAAGCGCCATTGATATTTCCAGGAATCCTGTACAACATTCTAGGACAAAACACATCGATATCCGACATCACTTTATAAGAGATTTGGTCGAAAAGGAGAAGCCACAGTTCATTATGTACCAACATCAGAACAACTTGCTGATATCTTTACAAAGCCTCTGGATGGTGAGACTTTTGAAGGCCTAAGACAGCACTTGGGTGTGTGTCGAATGTAAGGTACCCAGATTTGATCATTCTGTTGTATTTTTATTGTTTTGCATTTTTTATATAGTCAAAAACAAAAAAATAGAAATATCGAAAATACCAAAAATATGTGAAGTGGTGTTTAAACACCGAGGAATATGGTGGAAGAAGACCAGGAGGGCTAATTATTGGGCCAGAAAGTTATAATGGGCTTAAATGTTCGCAAGATTGTATTCTAAAAAAAAGGGGGGGAAAGTAGAGTGCCTTTTTGGTTTCCGAAAAAGGAAAGTGAAAGTGACAAGTGGTTGATTCCCACACAAATTCAAGTTCCTCAACTGTTCATCTTCCCAAACAGAGCTCCCGTAACTAGTTTTCGAGCAAACTGAAACTTTCAAAATCTCAGAAGCCGCATATCCAACTTAAAACCTCGTCGACAATGGTAAATTTTACCCACAAGAAATGGTTTGGGGGTTTCACGAGTGTGCAAGTTCCGGAGAATCCTCGGTTCGAAGAACTGGACCCCGATGTAGACACGGGAGAATGCCATGGAGATCGGGAACAGAGGGTAATAAATTGGGATGGAGTTAATCGCCGCCGTTCGAAGGCCAGGTTTGACCATTCATTTGTTTATGACGGTGTTTATTTTTCCTCTGTTCTGGAGTTTATTGCTTGGATGGTCCAAAACAGGGATTATGTTGATCTTAGAAAATTCAAGAACATGCATGGTAAGGTGAATGGTTTTAATTTGGAAGATTTGTTGACTGGTGGTATTGGAGAAATTAGTGAGATTAGTAAATTTTATGCCACATTAGTTGGAGTCGATTTTGGTCAAAAGTACAAGGTAGGGGAGGACATAGATCAGTACTTCACAATCTACACTAGAATAGGTTCTCTGCACAGGCCTATTATTAGAAGCCTAGGTGCTGATGTTGTGGTACAACCCTGGGTAACAGTGGTTAAATCCACTGACTTTGCCAGAGCTAGTGGCAAAGAGGTAGAGTGTTTTAATGAATCTATGTTCTTGATTCAAGAATCGTTGAGAAAACTGCCCATTCCAGTGGTGGAGATTAGTGATAGTGAAGAAGAGGAAGTATGTGCAGGGGGAGTTATTGAAAGTGGGACAGGTTATGAGGATGCTCCTGTGAGCAGTGAGAATATTGCTGTGGAAGGGTTAGAGGGCACTGATATGCTTGATACTGGTGTTCAAACACCAGATGTGAGCCCAGTTGAGAGGGAGCAAACTCCTGAGGGTCTTGGCATTGGTGTTGAAACACCGCCAGAAGCCAGACAAACCTGTAGACTTAAGAGAAAAAGTAAGAAGGTGGGTATTGAAACACCACTTGAGTCTGGGAGAATACCTATCCCTCAGGTGTCCAAAAAGGCCAGGGAATGTGTGGCCTCTGCGTCCAAGAAGGTTCGACGATCAAAGCGGTGCAGAGACAAGAGTATGGCAGTAAGTGATGATAGTGATGAGCCAATTGGGCAGAAATTGAAGAAGTTGCGACTAGATCGGCAGAAGAGATTAGCTGAGCAAATGGAGTCTCAGACACTACCTGCTCCTGTGGCTAGTGAGGCTATCTGTACTGAATTTTATGATGAAGTTAGCCAAGAAAAATGGGAGGTCATTTGTGCGAGAAAAATACTGGCAGAAAGGCCAGCAGATGCTGAGAAATATCGAGAGTGTGGATTTACAGATTTCCTACAATATCTCAAAGTATTTAAAGCTGCTACATGCTTTAGCAATTACAACAAGCAGTTGGTGATTGAGTTTTACTCAAATCTGAAAGAGGCTTGTGAAGATGAAAATTCTCCTTGGTTTCATAGAGTGTACGTGAGAGGGGCAGTTATTGAGTTCTCCCCTGCAGCAGTGAACAAAATTATGCAGTGTGGCATCTCCAGGAATGTCCAGTCGGTGTTTCAACACCAGATGCCAGACAGCTTTGATGAAGTGGCAGTGGAGCTTACAGGTGGTGTGGAAAATACTTGGCCACTGACTGGCAAACAGCAGATACCTGCATCAAATCTCACCTCCAGGTATTATTGCTTGTACATGGTAGCAGTCCATAATTGGATTCCTTCGGTTAATAACACAAGTGTTACCAAAGAAATGGCTACACTTCTATACAGTCTGGGAGCCAGGCACAAGGTATATATGGGAAAATTGGTGTTTAATGATATCATGGATTGTGCCCGGAAGACTAGGAAGGAAGCCTTGGTTCATCCCTGTGTCATCACAATGGTGCTAATCAAGGGGGGAGCAGTTGCAAGAGAGTCTGATGAAGTGGTTTCTACTCAAGCCTTACGGCCGACTCTCAGAACCTTGAGTGGTCGAATTGTGAAGGATTTACCCTGGACACCTCCGGCAACAGCGGTTTCGGATGCTGGTGCAGCAAGGTTGAGAGCTATTGAGGCCAGAGCAGCAGTGTGTCAGGAACTGCTTGAGCGCCATCAGGCTGCTGTAATAAAGATTCAGGTGGAGTTGGCTACATTGGAGGCCGAGAGAGGAGATTTGCTGGCAGCAACTCAGGATGAGGATGGTTCAGATGCTGATGATTCAGAGGATTTAGATGATATTTTGGACTAAATGTTTTTCTGACATATTACTGAATTCAGGGGGAGAAACTTGAGAGCACAGATTTTGGTTTTGAATGCTTTTTGATGTAGATGTTTGGGTTTCGGAATTTGGTTGTTTAATCGGTTTGGATATTTGGATAATTGTGCTATCTGGTTGTCTATATTATTTGTGCTGATGAATTCACCAATATGCCAAGGGGGACATTGTAGAGTCCTTGGGAGTTGGACTTATTTATGGCATATTGTGAATACTGGTAATATGGTGTTTTAACACCATTGTGATTAGGTTTTTTTCTAAACAGTAGGTTTTAGCCACGAATTATGGAGCGAATTATGAAGTATAATTATGCGACCAAATCAGAATATTGTGCAGATTATTATGTGATTTCGTGGCAATCTAATTCTGGTAAACGAATATTCCTGTAATAATTAGGAATTGATTAAGTAGTTTATTTATGGTACAGGTCCTATTAATAAAGGATTGTCCATTTAAATACCAGATTAGAATTAGATCTTTCCTTAGTCTAGAAGTCTATGCTTGGTAGAGTTATACAAGGAAAGAGTTTCGTACAAGGCAGGATTGCGAAGATGATAAAAGCAAGAAGATAGAATGCAATCTATGGCAACGAAGAATCCATCTCTGCATGAGAAGTGTTGGAGCAATCTGCCTGTGGTGTTTGGAGGAGTGTTGAATCATCCGACCAAGTTCGTAAAGATCAGAAACAAGGAAGCCTTAATTCCTCGGGAGGAGGAGATCCAGGGAGACGTGTTGTTCGTGAGGGTTCAATGTTGTAGGATCGGCTGTGAGGGGATCTCACAGCATTCACTCAATAGGTTAGCAATGGATTAGTATTTAAGTTAAGCTTCTTGTGCTAAAGACTGCTTTCTAGTGAATGGTTTCTGATCTGGGCAAGGCCCCGCAGACGTAGGTGCATTTGCACCGAACTGTGTAAACAAGTTATGTGTGCACTATGTCTTGTGTTTTGTGTTTTAACACCAAACCTTTAAACAACGGGGCACAAAAGTATAGACTTTAGGTGGAACAGAATTTCAGCCCAAATGGAAGCTCTTGATTCCAAAACTACACCATCCCAAGTCAAACTCAAGGATTCGGTGAGTGAGGTCACCATGGGAAATGAGCTTGAGTTCGAAGGGGATGAGGTGTTGGTTTTTGAGGATGAAAAAATAAAGGAAGAGGTGATTGTGCTACATTCATTAGCATTGTCACCCCTACCCCAACCTAGTGAACAAACTTAAATATACAGAGCTTTGTCGTGCCGATAACGTAAAAAAAGTTGGCCTTTATGTTGGTTTTTATAGTTTAGTTTTTGTTATTTTGTCTTGCTCTTTTTAGAGTGTGTTTTTCTGTGATTTTGTAGCAAAGTGAAGTGCATTGCATTGGAGGGGATTAAGGAATGTGATCCATGAGAAAGGGAGGAAAGCTTAGAAAGTTGTTAAGAAAAATATAAATTCTTTCTAAGTGCTGGGAAACCCATTCATCGGGAGTCGTGATGGATACGTTGCGAGTAGTGATGTACAGGGGAGAAAGAATGAACTCATAGCACTATCTTTTCGTGAGTCGCGACATGACCATCACGAGTTGCGACATGGCCATCGTGAGTCACAACTGAAACAGAAAATTTCTAGAAGAATTGAGCTTACAGGCCCAAGATATCGTGAGTTGGCTTGGTCTCGAGTCGCGACATTGCATCGCGAGTCACGACCAGTACTTTTGCGAGTCGCAAAGGAGAAACTAGCTTTTCAACTGTGTGGAGAGGGGTTAGAGGACTCACATGCATGCTAGCTTGATTTGGAATGTTTTTTTCTACTTTTGATTGGAAAAATATAAGAAAAAAGAAGAAAAAAATTGAAATTTTGAAAAAATAAATAAAAATGAAAAAATAATTAATTAAAAAGAAAACCCGCTAAGTTGAAAACTCGAGAGGGCAACTTAGCCAACATTGGGGGCCCGGATAGGTTAAAAATCTGAAAGGGCAACCTAGGAAAAAATGAGAGGCTAAAAGTGCGGAAAAATGTGAGATATGAGCCAAAGAAACATGATGTGTGGCTAGGATGAAAACCCGAAAGGGCTCCTAGGAAAAATGAGAGAAAGGGAGAAAAGAAAGGGAAATGCTATGATTTCACTCATTTTCCAGCGTTGGAGTCATAAGGTTGTGGTTGTCATATGGATGGATCGGGTAACTCAACATCTTGAGACCTCTTGGGATTGGGTAACTTAGCGGGTTGAAAAATGAAGTATGGTTATGAAATTCTTGATTCTTTTATACTTTGTTTTGGTTGATATATTGGCATTGGGTGAAGTATGTGTTTGAACCTCCTACATGGTTTTGACTTCATTTTGTGTCATTGGATTTTGGTTGATATGTTGGTATGAAGTGAAGTTTGTGCTTGAACCTTTCATATGGTTTTAACTTCATTTTGTGTCGTTTGACTTTGGAATTATCAATTCGGGACTTTGAAACATTTTTATGAGTAGTGAATTGATAAGTGGTAGGTTTGGTTAGATTTAGGAATTGGGGTTGTGTGTGTGAAAATTTCTCATTTGAGCTTTGATTTTGGAATTTACAATATTGAGAGTTTAATTGAGGTTTTGATTGAGGGAAGATTAGTTTAGGATGTGGATATATTAATTCCTTTGTGTGCTTGAATCTTTTCTACTCGAGGGCGAGTAAGGTTTAAGTGCGGGGAGGTTTGATGTGCCTATTTTATATGGTTATATTAGGACTCTTAGGATTCACTTTTGTACATTTTTGTGCTCTAGATGTTGCATTTTGCCTTGAAATTCTCAAAGAAGAGTTAAAAAAGACTTTTACGCTTTTATTACTTTTCCAGAGGATTTTGTATTACAAGGAAATTTATTTGAAAACTTTGAAGAATACCTTTAAATATTTTAAGACTTGTATTTTTGAGCTTTTGAAAACTTGAAGAAATGAAGATAAGTGAAGTGAAGAGGATGACTAGAAATAGAAAGAAGAAAGAAATCAAGATGCTGAAACTGGGCTAGGTCATAACTCGCGATGGATTGGTCCCGAGTCGCGACGGATGGGTGGCCAGAAACTTTCTTACTTTTTTGTACTATAAGTACTAAACCCTATCCTCTCCTCTTCATATCTTCTCCTTCTTGCGATTTTCTGGGTTCAAAACCTAGTTTATCCTTTCTTTCTTTTCTTAGTTTTTGTAGGTTAATCAAGTATTTTCATTATCCAACATAGTTTAATCTTGGGAGCAATTGATTGAAGCTTCCAAATCTATGTAGTAAGAACATCTATTTCACTCTATCTTGAAGCATTTTTTATTTAGCATTCGTGTGTTTATATATGATGTTTTCTTTCATTTATATCATGGGTTGTTTGAGAATAGGAAGTGTTTGTATGATTAAAGTGTTAGGGTGTTAGGAAAGTTGCAATTCCTAACTCATTTGTTATGAAAATCCAAGAACATGGACTTTTCTAGTGTATAATGTGCTTTAGTTCTTGCTAGATAAGTATGTTAATGTGGATTGTTCTCATATTCATCCTATACATGCAATGAAAGGTTGAATCTTGAATGTGGTTTGTTCTAGGTTTAGCCTAATGAATGTTATGTTTGGTTAAATGGCTATGTCTTTGGTACAAGGCTTATTGTTATCAAATCTATGGTTCTTCGTGTATAATGTTGTTGATGAAATACCTTTATGGTGTGGTTTGCCTAAAGTGAATATCAATGAGGTTCGCAAATGGTCATTGTTTGTCTTTGCAAATTACTATCAAGACGGAATGAATGTTGATCTTCGAATGGGAAGTTTTAGCATTCCCTATAGGTAACGAATGTGATAGAATGAGTGAATGGTTCAATGATCTACATTAGGTTTGGAAGTGGATATTAATTGCCCCAAAGACTTCATCTTTTTGTAGTTTTAAACCTCTTTTCTTAGTTTGTTTTATGATTAGCATAGTTACTTGACTTTGCTAGTTATCTTGTCTTTTAGTTTCATAACTCAGGATCAAAACCAGCCAAACCCCCATTTTTACTTGCTTTTATATATCAATAAATATATATATATATATATATATATATATATATATATATATATATATTTACTTCCAGCATAATATCAACCTTATATGTTTAAACGCTTGAGAAAATATCTCTTCTTTGTGGATGACCCCAATTTGCCACTATCTACTTAGTTGTAGTTAGTAAGCATTTAGGGCTTATAAATCTAACTTTGAGAGATACGGCGACAACCTCCCAAATTTTGGCGCCGCTGCCGGGGAAGAGGCATTTATTTTTAAGTGTTTTGGATATTTGGTTGCATATTAGCTAGTTGTTTTTATTTTCCACTCCTTGGTGGTTTATTTTTTGGAGTAGGTATAGCTTGAGTTCTTGGTGAATTTTTATCGATAATCCTTGCAATATGATTTTGGACTTTTGAAAAGAAAAAAATTTAAAAAATGGAGCGTCTCAGCTTGACGGAACTCATAATGAGAAAAGAGGCTCAACAAGCAAGGTTTTGTAGGATGTGTCATTCCGACCATCCTACCAAGTCTTGCTATTTGTTGAGGGAGGCACACTATGAGGGGGAAAGAATCCTTGGTTTCCAAAACCAAGGGTATTGGGAGGTCGTCGCCGTACCTCTCAAAGTTAATATTTATAAGCCCTAAATGCTTACTTTCTACAACTAGGTAGATAGTGGCAAATCGGGGTCGTCCAAAGAGAAGAGGGATCTTCCTAAGCGTCTAAGCACAAATGGTTGATACTAGGCTAGGAGTCACTATATTTACACACACATAAAAGCAGGTAAAAGGGGGGGGTTGGTTGGTTGGTTTCCTAAGTTAACAAAGATAAAAAAACGAGATAACTAGCAACGTCAAGTGACTATGCTAATCATCAAACGAAACTAAAGAAAAGGGGTTTTAAACTACAAAGATAAAATGCCTTGGGGGCAACGGATATCCACTTCCACATCTAATATAGTTCATCGAATCATTCACACATTCCATCATATAGCATTTAGGACCCAACACTCACGCACCCATCTAGCAAGTACCACAACACACACATCACAAGGAGTTCTAAGTTCATGCTCATAGATCTTCATGCAAAGGCGCTACGGAATTCGTCACGTTCCTACACCTAAACAATTCAACCACACAAGCACTACCTATGCTCAAACAACTCATGGCACACATGCAGTGAAACACACCGTCAAGAATACATAAACGCCAAATAACAAATGCTTCAAGAATGAGTTTAAATCATCTATTCAGTACTTCAACTACTTGTCGTGGAGACTAAACTCCTATCCTTCTTAGTTCGTAGTTTGCGAGAGTGAGTTCGACATCTCTCGTCAAACCTCACCAATGACTCCCGAGTCGCGACCACGACTCAAGGTGTCATTGGTGGCATTTAGCACGAAGGACCAACAAGCTTGGCAATGCCTATGACCACTACACCGTGACTAAGCATTTAACCAATTCATGTAATTACACGAGATTAGTCAAGAGCGACCACTCATAGACCACGAGCATATAACTCTTCTCATTTTCTACACAAACGAACATGACGAAGAGTTCAACATCAATCACATTCGTGTAGCACATTGTCAACACACTAACACAATCAAAAACTCTAATTCACACTCATACATTCCTAACAAGAACAGGGGGGAAATTAACCCAAATCCCCCAAACCCTAGCTAGCAATTCATACAAGCATTCATATCCTCAAGCTCTCAACAACATCAATGGAATCAACAATTATCATTCAAAGCACAATAAATGCACAATAGCAAAAACACCAAATAGATAGATAGAAATGGTTCTCAATACATAGAAGTGGAAGCTTCAATCCCTAGCTCCCAAGTACAAGAACTACTCTAGAACAACAAAAGACATAATTAAACTAAGAAAAAGCTAAGAAAAGAAAGAAGAGAAAAACCTAGAATTGGAGCCCTAAAACCAGAGAGAAAAACGGGCTGGAAAAGCTGGAGAAGAAGAAGAAAAAGAGTAGTATTTATAGTGCAAAGAAGATAAAGTTGATTTCTGGCCGCCCGTTGGTCGCGACTCGCGTCGAGTTCGTCGCGACTCGCGACGGTCTTGGTCGCGACTCACGATGGTGTCGCGACGGGGGTCGCGACTCGCGATGGTGTCCCGACGGGGTCGCGACGGGAGCCAGAGTTTTGCATTGTTTCTCTGTCTTCTTCACAGCCATCCCTCTCAATCTTCAAGTCTTCAACGGCTCCAAAAATGGTCTTCAACGGCTCCAAAAATGGTCTTCAACGGCCTCCGGTCTTCATGTCTTCGAAGTGAGTATCCAAAAGTCTTCGAAAGTATAGTCTTCAATGTCTTCCGGTCTTCGTTGCTTCCGTGTTCTTTCCTTGTCACACAAAATCCACTTAGAAGAGGTAAAAGAGTACAAAGTTGCTTTTGCCTCTCCTAAGTGAATTTCAAGGTAAAACACAAGCTCTCGATAATAAAAGAGCACAAAAGTGATCCTAAATACTACTAAATAAAGCACATAAAATGGACACATCAGGTATTATGGGGAGTGCTACCAAGAGATAGGAGATGTTAGTTTTTAAGGGCAGGAAGCTCAAGAATGGTATCCATACCACAATTCTTACAATCCGAAGTGAAGTGGTAATCCGGATTGGTGGTATGAGAATGAGTCGGAAAACCAACAATACGAGCAAAATAGTTGGCTATCACCATCTTATGCCAAACCTCAAAATCAAGACCAACAAGGAAGTTCAAGTTTAACACGTGAGGAAGTCATGAATGCAATAGCAAACTTGAACAACTTGACTAGTGAAGAACCGGACACCTGGCTCTCCTCTAGTGTTGAGGCTATTAAGGGGCATGCGAGGAGTATATTAGAAGCGTTGGCCAGAATGGAACCTCGTGATTCCAAAAATACACCATCCCAAATACTCCTAGGAACCAATATACCTCGACTCATTCCTCCACCATCTTACATATATTGACATATGAAGATTCTTGCATCTTTATAGTACCTTTGTTGATTGTAGTAGGCCGACTACATCATTGTGAATGTAATTGCTATATTCTATAATGATGCTTGGTTATGTGTCGATATATGTTGGATATTTTTATTGGACAATCTTATAGTGGTGATTGCATGATGGATTGGTTGTTCTTTTAGTATAGTATGGTTATTAACTTTTGCTGCTAAACCTAGTATTACAAATCATCATGTACTTGTGAGTTTGATGTTGTTCTCTGTGGTGCTAGTCTTGATCAAACGGCACCAAAGAGAAAATGTTGTGCTCGAGGGGTGAGTTTTTCTACGACACTTTTGCTCTCCCTTCCGGCTCTGAAACCAATTTTGGTATAGATTCTATACAAATAAATGGGATTGCACCGTATCACCGGCGACTATGTGGAGAAATAGGTGTCACTCTAACTTTTACCTTGAGTTTTATTGTTCTTGCCTTACATGTTTACATTGAGGGAAATGTAACGTTTTAAGTGTGGGGAGGGGTTAGAGGACTCACATGCATGCTAGCTCTATTTGGAATGTTTTTTGCTACTTTTGATTGGAAAACCATGAGAAAAAGGAATACAATTTTAAAATTTTTAAAAACAAATAGAAAATGAAAAAGAAAAAAAATTAATGTATAAGAAAACCCGCTAAGTTGAAAGCCCGAGAGGGAAACTTATGCAACATTTGGGACCCAAATAGATCGAAAACCCGAAAGGGTAACCTGGCCAAAAATGAGAGGCTAAATGTGCGGGAAAAGGTGAGATGTGAGCCAAATAAAAATGATGTGTGGCTAGGATGAAAACTCGAAAGGGCTCCTAGGCAAAATGAGAGAAAAAGAGGGGAAAAATGAAATGCTATGATTTCACTCATTTGTTGTCGTTGGAGTCATAAGGTTGCGGTTGTCATATGGATGGATCGGGTAGCTCAACATCTTGAGACCTCTTGGGATTGGGTAATTTAGCGGGTTGAAAAACGAAGTATGGTTATGAAATTCTTGATTCTTTTATACTTCATTTTGGTTGATATATTGGCATTGGGTGAAGTATGTGTTTGAACCTCCTTTATGGTTTTGACTTCATTTTGTGTCATTGGATTTTGGTTGATGTATTGGTATGAAGTGAAGTATGTGCTTGAGCTTTTCATATGGTTTTAACTTCATTTTGTGTCATTGGAATTTGGAATTATCAATTTGGGACTTTGAAACATTTTTATGGGTAGTGAATTTGATAAGTGGTAGGTTTGGTTAGATTTAGGAATTGGGGTTGTGTGTGTGAAAATTTCTCATTTGAGCTTTGATTTTGGAATTTACAATATTGAGAGTTTAAGTGAGGTTTTGATTGAGGGAATATTAGTTTAGGATGTGGACATATTAATTCCTTTGTGTGCTTGAATCTTTTCTTACTCGAGAGCGAGTAAGGTTTAAGTGTGGGGAGGTTTGATGTGCCAATATTATATGGTTATATTAGGACTTTTAGGATTCACTTTTGTGATCTAGATGTGGCATTTTTCCTTGAAATTCTCTAAGGAGAGTTAAAAGAGACTCTTACGCTTTTATTACTTTCCTAGAGGATTTTGTGTTACAGGGCAACTTGTTTGAACACTTTGAAGACTTTGAAGAATACCTTAAAGATTTGAAGATTTGAAGTTTTTTTATTTGAGCTTTGGAAGACTTGAAGAATTGAAGATAAGTGAAGTGAATAATATGACTTGAAACAAAAAGAAGAAAGAAATTAAGATACTGAAACTGCGCTTGGTCGTGACTCGCGATGGATTGGTCGCGATTCGCGATAGATGGGTGACCAAAAACTTTCTTACTTTTTGTACTATAAATATTAAACCCTATCATCCCCCCTTCATATCTTCTCCTTCCTGCAATTTTCTGGGCTCAAACCCTAGTTTTTCCTTTCTTTCTTTTCTTAGTTTTTGTAGGTTAATCATGTCTTTTCATCATCTATGTTGATTTAATCTTAGGAGCAATTGATTGAAGCTTCCATATCTATGTAGTAAGAACCTCTATTTCACTCTATCTTGAAGCATTTGTTATTTAGCATTCATGTGTTTTAATGTGATGTTTTACTTCATTTATATCATGGGTTGTTTGAGAATAAGAAGTATTTGTATGATTGAAGTGTTAGGGTGTTAGGAAATTTGCAAATTTCTTATCTCATTTGGCATGAAAATCAAAGAACATGGACTTAGAACTTCCAGTGTATAATGTGTTGTAATTCTTGCTAGATAAGTATGTTAATGTGGATTGTTCTCATATTTATCCTATAGCTGCAATGAAAGGTTGAATTTTTAATGTGGTTTGTTCTAGGTTTAGCCTAATGAATGCTATGTTTGGTTAAATGGTTATGTCTTTGGTTAAATGGTTATGTCTTTGGTAGAAGGCTTGTTGTTATCAAATTTATGGTATTTCGTGTGAAATGCCATTGATAAAATACCTCTATGGTGTGGTTTGCCTAGAGTGATTGTCAATGAGGTGTGCAAATGGTCGTTGTTTATCTTTGAAAATTACTAATAAGAAGGAATGAATGTTGATCTTCGAATGAGAAGTGATAACAATCCTCATAGGTAACAAATGTGATAGAATGAGTGAATGGTTCAATGATCTACATTTGGTTTGAAAGTGGATATTAATTGTCCCCAAGGCTTTGTCTTTATGTAGTTTTAAACTCCTTTTCTTAGTTTGTTTGATGATTAGTAAGTTACTTTACTTTGCTAGTTATCTTTTCTTTTAATTTCATAACTTAGGAAAACCAACCAACCCCCCCCCCCAAAATCTACTTGCTTATATATATACATATACATGTACACACACATGTGTGTGTACATGTACACATACACGTACACGCACATGTACATGTACACACACACGTACACGCACATGTACATGTACACACACACGTACACGCACATGTACATACACACACGTACACGCACATGTACATGTACACACACACGTACACGCACATGTACATGTACACACACACGTACACGCACATGTACATGTACACACACACGTACACGCACATGTACATGTACACACACACGTACATGCACATGTACATGTACACACACACGTACACGCACATGTACATGTACATGTACACACACACGTACACGCACATGTACATGTACACACACGTACACGCACATGTACATGTACACACACGTACACGCACATGTACATGTACACACACACGTACACGCACATGTACATGTACACACACACGTACACGCACATCTACATGTACACACACACGTACACGCACATCTACATGTACACACACACATACACGCACATGTACATGTACACGTACACGCACATGTACATGTACACACACGCACATGTACATGTACACACACACGCACATGTACATGTACACACACACGCACATGTACATGTACACACACATTTATATTAGCATAATATCAACCTTATATGTTTAAACGCATAAGAAAATCCCTCTTTTTCGTGGACGACCCTGACTTTCCATTATCTACTTAGTTGTTGATATGAAGCATTTAGGGCTTATAAATTTAACTTTGAGAGGTACGGCGAATCATCTCATGTTTACTATACAACTATTTATTTCCTGCCTTCTTCCTTAGACCTAGACATAAAACTTTCTCCACTTGATCGCATGCCAGGTATTAGGAACGCTTCCATCTATCAATTCTAACTCATAGAAGTTGGATCGATGTGCCTTCATTATCCTGTAGGTTCCTTCCCATTTAGATCTTAGCTTCCCTTTTTCTTCTGCTAGGTTTGCTTCATTTTTCCGTAGTACGATCACCAAATCAAAATTACATCTCTTTGACTTTGTGATTGTAAGCTCTAGCCATCCTATCTTTGTACTTTGCCTCTGTGATCGTTTCCCTTTGTATTTTCTCCTCAAGTTCTTCTAAATTCAACCTCATCTTATCGGGGTTGTTATTCTCCTTATATTTTTCTATCTAAACACTTGAATTTCTGATCTCCACCGGTATTACCGTTTTGTGACCATGAATAAGGTTGTAAGGCATTTCTCCCATTGGTTATCGAATAGTTGCTTTATAAGACCATAAGGTGTTAGGTATCTCGTCGACCCAGCTAGTTCTCTTTCCTTCCAACCATTTTTGGATACCTTGGACTATTGTTCTGTTTGTTAGTTCCACTTGGCCATTTGGTTAGGGGTGAGCTACCAATGTAAACTTTTGTACAATTCCCAAACCTGAACACCATTCAGTAAAAATTCCACTTGTGAATTGTGTGCCATTGTCTGTGACTATAGTTTGTGGCACCCCAAAGTGACAAACTATATTCTGCCAAACAAACTTTCTTGTTACTTCGGTTGTGGCTCTTCCTAATGCCTTTGCCTCCACCACTTCGTGAAATAATAGATTTCCACGATAAAAAATCTAGCATTTCCAGAACCCTTTGGAAAAGGTCCGACTAGATCGATTCCCCATTTATCGAATGGCCAAGTTCCATATGTTCCCGTCAAAGCAGCTTGTGGTTTGTCTGACAATGGAACATTAATCTAGCAACTCTTGTACTTGAGTACAAAGTTATGCGCATTGTTACACATGGTTGGCTAGTAGTATCCTTCTCCAATAATCTTCTTCGAAATTGTTTTGGATCCCTGATGCGTTCCACATAACCCCTCATGAAATTCCTTCAAGATTTTACCTGCTTGTGATGATCCTACACACTTAATCCACAGAGATTAAAAAACCTTCTTTTATAGGATTCCCTCTTCGTAAGCGTAGTTGTGAGATCGCAATTTTAACTTCCTGGCTTGCATTTTATCTTTTGTAAACTTTCCCCTTGCAAAGTACTCTACAAGCAGTGTTCCAGTTTATTTCCTCTGCCTAGACTCTTGACATGTTTGTCATTACTACACTTCTGGTTGGGATAGTCTCCACTTTCACATCTCTGTGTTCAATCGTTGAATCAAACCTAGCAGTCGCCAACTTGCTTAAAGCGTCTACCTTTGCATTTTCACTTTGTAGTCTCCACGTACTTGCTGGACCACTATCTATGAATCACTAAATCATTGAACGCTTTTAACTTGCATTCTGATGGTAAGGTCTAAGCCGCAAATCAATGCTTCGTATTCTGCTTCGTTGTTCATGAGTATGAAGTTAAAAAAAAGTGAATATCTATGTACCCTTCCTTCTAGGTTAACTAATAGTAGTCTTGCATCACAACCCTCTTTGTTAGACACTCCATCAATAAACAGTTCCACGCGACATCTACCCACTTGGATTTTCCTTTGTCGATCCCAAGATTCTAGTGTATGTGTGTGTCTTGTGCATCTTCACTTCCTTCTTCGCGATGAAATCTGTTATGGCTTGAGCCTTGATTGTTATTCTTGGCTGGAATTGGATCTCGTATTGCCCCAATTCAAGAGCCCACTTGGTCATTCTACCAGCGGCTTCAGGCTTGCTTATGATATTCTTAATTGGGAAATCAGTATAGATAACGATCATATGGCTGTGGAAATAGGTTCGCAATCTTCTTGCTAAGTATATTAAAGATAGAGTTAGCTTTTCAACGGGCATGTACGCCTTCTCTTCACATTGTAATATTCTCCTGATGTAGTAAACTAGCACTTGTTAGTGACCTTTTTTATACACCAAAACTAAACTTACTGCATTCTTTGAAAATTCCAAGAACATATATGGGGTCTCCCCAAAGACTGGTGATTTCAATGTCGGCAACGTTTGAAGCTGCTCCTTTAAGAACTCGTATGCTTTTTGAAATTCTTCACTCCAGTTGAACTTTTTAACTTTCTTCAGGACTTCGAAGAGCAGGAAATGTTTCTCAGCTGCTTTTAAAATAAATCTACTAAGCGCTGCCAATGAAACCATTAATATTTGTACTTCTTTAACTGTACATTGCTGGGGAAGATCCACTATAGCCTGTATTTTCTATGGGTTAGCCTCGATCCTCTTGGAGGATACCTTGTATTCCAAAATTTTACTTGCACCTATTCCAATTACGCATTTTTTAGGATTGAGTTTCATCCCAATGTTACTCAGCATGTCCAAAGTTTCTTTCAAATTTGTAACAAAGTTGCCTACTCTTATGTTTTTTATAACCATGTCATCAACATATGCTTCCATGTTTCGTCCTATTTGATTGTGAAATGCATTGTCGATCACTCTTTGATACGTTGCTCCTGCATTCTTTAGATCAAACAACATTTTCACATGACAAAATGTCCCAAAGCTCATTATGAATACCGTCTTCTCTGCGTCTTCTGGGTTCATCAACATCTGGTGATATTCCTTATATGCGTCCAAAAAGGCTAAGACCTTTTATCTGAAAATCGCTTTGACTAGCTGGTCAATTTTAGGCATAAGATAATAATATTTTGGGCATGATTTATTCAGGTCCTTGAAGTCTATACACATTCTTCACCCTGCGTACAATTTTTTCACCATCACTGGGTTTGCCAACCATTTTGGATAGATGACCTCTTTTAGTATATCATCCTAAAGCAAGGCAGTAACTTCCTCCTCAATTGTTTTTTTCCAGTCACTAGCGAAAATACTCTACTTATTCTTGACTGGTTTGACTCAATCATTGATGTTCAAGGAGTGGCGGCGATTACTGGGTTGACACCTCTCATGCTATGTAGGATTTGTATAACCCTTTCTTTTTCCAGTTGTGGAAGATGACTTCCTATCTTGACACACTTAGAATTGTCCTCATCATCCAAAGTGACTAGTTCTATATCTTTCCCCAGATCGATTGTCGATTACAATTTCCTGAGTAGCCACCATCTAAGACAGTGCTAACCATATTAGTTTTTTCCATAAATTTTCTTGCTTTCATTGCAATAATCATGCACTACCTCGATGTCTGTTGGTTTCCTCTTATTATTGTGATTCTGGTTGGAGTTGGGAACTTCATTACTAAATGGTATGGGGACCATATCATTTTTGTTGCGTTTATCCAGTGCCTTCCAATGATAGAATTAAATGGACTTGGCGCATCCATGACCACAAAATCACACATGATGGTACAATTTCTATCACTCTCACCAATGATAACAATCAGATGTATGTTACCCAAAGGTGTTTCTGCTCGTCCTGTAAATCCTACAAGAGGGGGTGTGGACTTCTTTAGGTCGGTTATTTTGAATCCTAGACTATTGAAGCAATCAACGAACAGTAATTCAACCGCACTTCCATCATCTACGAACACTCTATGAACCATTGCATTTCCAATTTTGGCGATGATGACCATTTGGTCATTATGAGGTGAAGCGTTGGGAGCTGAATGAATGGAACCTTGCTAAATGTGATTGCTTCATTTGAACGGAACCTCTTATCGATGGGCTTTTGTGGCAGCGAATATCTGGCTTTAGCCTTCTAATCATTGTTTGGTAGCAACTCGGTTGATCCATCTATAGATAGGATTGTTTTTTCTAGAACCTTGGTCTATATATATCATCGATGCAATCTACTGCCGGTCTCATTTTTTATTTTTGGCAAGTGTGTTCGTTGTACCTTGGTTTCTTGCTACGAAGTTTCCTGCTTAGATAGCTTCGCCATACTGGCTTCCTCCTTCTTTCTTATACTGGCTCAAATACTCATTCTTCAGGTTCTTCTCGATCTGCCTTCTCAAGTCTCAGCAATATTCTATGTCATAGCCATGGTCATTTTCTGGGGGTGCTATCATTGGTGCCGGATTGCAAAATAGCTCTCTGTTTGCTTACCATATTTCTTTTCCGACTTTGTCAGAGGCATTTCTTGGAATGACACACCTTGCATCCTTGGTTCTCTTCCCTTGAAAGGGATGTTACCCTTTCCTTTCTTTATGAATCTTTTCAGTGAATCTTCCATCATTTTTTCCTTACTACCGCTCTATCTTGCGATTGTTCGCTTCTTCGATTTTCATGATTTGCTCAATTAATATCCACTTCAACGCTTCTTAGGTTTGCATGTGTTGCTAATTATCTTGTATTAAAATTTTTGCAAGACTCTCGTCACTTTGTTGAGCTATGTTGATCAAGTCCGCAATTATTTTTGTGAAAATTTGTTTCTGGTAGAAGCGACCCAAAAACAAATCCAACAATTGTGCCCAAGACTTAATACTTCCATTTGGCATATCTTCATACCATGTGATCATTGTTCCTGATAAGAAAATAGTAAAATCCTTGCAAACCAATTTGATGTTCGAATCCCGAAATCTTATCCTGTTACGATAAGAGTGTAGGAACTATTTTGGGTCTGTGGTCCCATCGTAGATTTTAACATCTAGAGGAACCTTGAAGTCCTTTGGCATTTTGAAATCTCAAAGATTTGGTGCTAAGGGTGATTTGTCTGCATAGTCGTCTGCCACTATATCCCTTAACTCGTCCTCGTACTTAAGGTTATCATGCCCTTGACTGAATAATTTATCCATTCTTAGAGGCTTTGGCTTGAGCTTGGTTAAAAATTGATCGCACAAACTCTCCTTGTTCGCTTCTAAAAATGCTGCAAACTCTCTCCTTTCTTTCTCTTGGTACATGTTGGGAGATTCTGCTTCCTCCTCATCATCCTCCGTATCTTCCCTACTGTGTTCCCTTAATCTTCTAGGGATATACTCTTGGTCTTGACTGGGATGCGTGTTTTTGTTGCGTCCAGATGTGTGTTCTTGTGTCAGGTGGTTGTGACTTTTCTCGCTTCTAGTGAACACCATTGTTTAACTGAAGATTTTGAAATGAAAAGTTTTCTGATCCCCACAGATGGCGCCAAATGATGTGGTAATCCGATCAGGTAAGCTAATTGTTTTTCAATGTGAGCTTCTCCTTTCCTGCAAAACAGATCACGAAAATGATTCCGGGGAAAAGACTCTAACGATCATGTCAGTCTTTTTCTACGAGAACTCAAATTTCTCAGTTAAGTGGCACTTTCCTTTGCTTGTGTCACTCTTACTATATTTATATCTTGTCATAATCATGGTCCCTTGTTATTAGGGATTAAGATTGTGGGTCACGCCACGATCACTACATTCTCGGCTCATGTCTAAGTGTTTCTCCTCATTGTGCCTTTATCGGTTCACAACTCAACCCACGACCACACTGTTCCATTTTTTATCGGTTCGTAGTTGACTTGTATGTTGGGCTAAATGACTTCGTTTATTTGTAAGATGAAACTGGGTTGAGCCTGGAGGTCACTAACTTTCTAGTTACTAGGCTAAGTATACACCAATCTTATTCCAATAACTTTTAGGGTCAAATAATTATTATTTATACATTGTGATACATTTTAAAAGTTTTTCAAATTCATGGATACTCGTTGCAAAAAATAAAAATAAACATCAAATCACTTAATAAGTAATTAATTATTAAATGACTATGTTCAACGGTTAGTTGCTCTAAAACAAGACTTTGTGTATGAAATATAAAGTTATCTAAAGCACCATATAATAGAAATTGTTTGAATTTTGTTGTTTGGCATGGTGGTCCTGTCAACCAGGGATATAGGAGTCATTTTGACTTACCTAAACCCAAGTTGTCTAAAAATAACATACTAATATTACTGATTTTAATTCTTTACTATATATAATCAATCATAACATGTTAAAATATATAACTTCTAAAAATATATTTAAAACTATAAATATCTCATTGTACTATATATGGTTATCACTGAAGAAAATCCAAAGAAATACATAAACTGAAATAAAAAAAATGTCTGGATTTTTTATGCAATAATAAAGTACTTTTGATAGAAACATGTATACATATTATTTATTTATTTATATATGATAAAGTCTTGTTTTAGACCGACTGACTGTTAAATAAGGGCATTTCATAATTAGTTAGACTAATAAGGTTATTTGATATTTACTTTTATTTATTGTCATGAGATACATATAATTATGATATCCTTTTAAAATTATTCTCAACATATAAATAAATAAAATTCCTTTTTCAATTTAAATGTACGACACAAAATGCACATAAAACTTAATTCTAATATTTTAATTAATAATATTGCGCAACGAGCGATGGTGCTCTACTAGTTTATATAAAAATTTATTCAAAGTGTCATAATATATATTTTAAGTATTAATTTTGTAGTCTTTGATGATATATTAAAAACATAAAGTCTCATGTTAGACGACTAATCGTCAGATGAGAGACCTGGAAAATCCTCTTTCTACAATTTATAGGTAAAAACATTAATATTTTTCAGTGCTTTTTTATAAAGTCCCTAAAACTACAGGGACCATTCTGTAAATTAACAATAAAACACAAAACCCACGTTACTTTCTTCTTCCACAATTTTCCTCAAACTCAAACTCCTTCAAATCTGCACATCAATCAATGAATCAAATTCAGCAAATTGCTACAATTACGTCGACTGAAACTAATCTGAGCTTAATCAATGAAGAGTCAACAATGTATATCATCAATTTCTTATCAAATCTGGAACAAAAGTTGAACTTGATCTAAACAGAAATTCATTATGAAATTCATGTTAAAACTGTCGATTCTTATTGTTAATAGCATGCTCTTATAATAATTATTCAGAAAGACGAATTCTGATGGATATTATGAGGCTCAAATCTACAATTTTAAAGATCAATGAAGTTAAAAGCATGAGATAAAAAAATTTGAGGAAGAAAAAAAACATAATTGTCCAAATAAAAGGTAAGTGTTGAAACCAGTGTCACTGTGTGACTGGATTCTATTAAACTGGTGAAATATTAATTGATTATTGACTGTTTTTCAATTGATGTTTATAGCTACGACCTATATTCTTCATAATTGATGAACGAACACCCACGGGTGTACCCCAGTGGTTGGGACATGGGTGGGTAAGCCAATAATCCCAGGTTCGATCCTCGGCAGCGGCAGTGTGGGGAGTTCTTGCTTTGCAAGGCTCCCTTGTGCGCACCGAGGCAATGCCAAGCCCATGGATCCTGGTGCTGGGTTACCGTGATTTACCTCTCATACGATGGTCTGGGTGTGGGCTGGTATGGGCCGCTGAGGGCGAGCGGATTGATCGCCTTTTGCCATAATTGATGAACGAACGAACTGTATAACCTGTGTTTTAAATAATGCCTGGAAGTGATGACATAAACAGAGATTTTTCACATCATACTGGTTGATGATTAAGCATTAATCAATAGTATTTAATAGCATAAAAAATCGAGCATACTAATAAAAATATAACAGTGATAATAAACTCCATTCAGTTGAATTTTATTACATCTAATGTTTTACATAATTATGTTGATAACTAGATATTTCCACTAATGATATCCAGTATCATTCTCAACAAATATGGTTCTCATATTAATAACAAAAATTCAGATGAATATTTATCAGTTTCAAAATGATATTCCAATCATACTGAATGACTTTCTTTGATGAGCAGGGGCTAGTAACGAAACCCAAGATGTTGATATCTACTAACACTTGGAAAGGATTACAATAATGTCCTGGGAAGAGTTAGAAAATGTGTATTGAAGACATGTTATGCAAGAGGATTTAATATTACAAAAACAACATGTAAGGTTGAAGGCCTAATTACAAAAAAATAGTACACTTGTTCTTAACAAGGGAAAACCAAATATACGTCCATCACACCAAAACTAGAAATAAGCAGTAGAAAAAAAAGAAGGAATTCTGCATCATACGGACTGAATGCGGAGCACGTATCATAATCAAACTCATTGATACAATGTATGCTGTCAAGCACCACTTCATCGACCACAACCACGAGCTAACAATGGCTGAATGGGAACACCTACAATGAAATGAAAGAAGATCAAAAAGGGAAAAGGAAAACCATCAAAGTAATTGAAGTAGTCGGTTTGAAGCTTGCATTTGGTTATAAATACATGGTTAATGACATAGGTGGTGAATAAAAATTAGGGAACACAATGAGAAACCAAATAAATTATGTGAATAGACACATAATAAAGAAAATAGAAGGACGCAGAGCGCAAAACATCATTGATCAGCTCACAAAACTAGAAGAACATATTGAAACCTTTTTTCTCAAGGTGAAACCGAACAATGAAGAAGGGAAATTGTGCACACTATTTTGGAAAGATTCTATGATGGTTGAGTACTACAACATATATGGAGACATCATAATATTTGATATGACATATTGCACCAACAAGTACAACCTCATATATACTCCAGTTGTAGGTCTGAACAACCACTGCATGAACATTGATGCAGGGGATTCCTTCCAGAATATCTGGGATTGACATAGTGCTCCATGTTAGCTCCATGACACCTGCAAAATAAAATTTCAGGGGAGTCCCTGAGATCTTCCTCTGATGTCTAAGTTAGTGTATAATGAATGCATGGGTAGTATCTAAGAAAATGTCCTTACCTATGTCATTGTTCAAAATTTACATTTATAGTTGGGGTTACCGTAAACTTTGCTAATCACGGACCATGTTCCTAGATCATGGTCTTAGTGGCATGATAATGGGTAAGAGTCATCTTTCCTTCTGGGTTCATTTAAAGCAGTTCTCTAAAGGCGGTGTGCTATACTAACTTTGGGTTTAGCGGGGTTCTCTCTTCTTTGGCAAACCATATTTTACCTCATTCGTTGGGTTTGTTGTATTACCTTTACTTTGTATTTCATGTGGTTAGGGGAGGCGTATACGATAAGCCCCCCCCCAGCCAAGGAGTGACGGTGTTGTAATCATTTTTGAAACGTAGGAAAAAGTCAAAATATCATGATAGCATGTTATTGGATGTATTTTTGACGAAGTTATAGTAAGATGTCAGCGGAGTATGCATTGGTTGCTTGGATAAAAATAAGAAAGCATAACTAAAATTTTAAATTTATCTATTTTTTCGGGAGGTTGTTAGTGAACCGAAAATGTAAGGTAATTTTCAATAAGGTGGTTAAGAACTTTACCTATCAGTGGTGTACTAGCCGTTAACTATTTGAAAATTTTCATGTTGCAATAGTGTTCTTACGTTAGATGATATTTTCTAAAAAGGTATCATTATTGTTTATCTTCATGTGAGATTATGATTCCTCCTACTGAGAAGTTGTAATGAGGCCACGACCTGATATGTTTAGTGTAAATTCATGTTAATTATAGTATGGTTTGTCACTCCCTGTACAAGATTATTTTATGAGCATTTTGGAGGCTTATGGTGTTGCTCTTGCTCAGATAAATCCTCAGTGAGTAGCCATAGTGTCTAGTTATGAAATTTTATGTTGTGAAATTGCTATTGATTTCAGTGTATTAGTGCTTACTATAGGTTATATGAAATGGATGTTGGCGAGTCTATGGTATCTTTGAAGGCAGTTATCGAAAGTATTGAAATTGTAAAGATTTTGCATGATGATTATGGAGATTGGGAAGATAAAATCATACATGTGATTTGTTTTAACCAAGGAGCAATGCCAATATGGAATGATAACATTAACCTGGATCTTGGACTAAAGTGGAGGAAAATGGCAAATTTCCAAAGGTAAATGCGATCTAAAATTGTAGAAGTAGGACGCCCTATTGGTTCTCAAGTATTTATTCATTTAAAGTGTGTCAATTCACATCTATGTCATGTTATTGAAGGTTTATTTATCTTGCAGTCATAAGGTTGTGTTTTAACAAAACCATTATCTCATGATCAAGATACGAGCACACATGTAATCTATCATGAAGTCGACCGTTTGAGGGGAAAACGTGGAGATACTAAGTGTAAGATTGATGTAGAAGAGAAATCCATGTTAGGTTATCCTTAGGTAATGAAAATGCATAACATCATGATTAAGGCTTCTAGTGATGTAACTGTGACCGATGGTTCTACGAGGGAGGTATGCTGGTTTCCTAAGCAATTGTTTTGGGGTTTGAATCCTATGTTATTAACTTTAGTGTAATGGTGCAGGTTGGGGAGGCATTAACCAAGCCCACTAAACTTGTTGCTGAGTGTGTCAGCAAAGTGAAGAAACTGAAAAGGCGATTCAGATCAATAGATTTGCCAAGGGCATCATTTGACACTTGATTAAGGGATAGGATAAGATAGATAGATTGCATGTTTTTTATTTAGAGAAGGATGAGATTGTTGTATCATTACGTGAGGAGATTATGGATTTAAAAGAGAGTTGCCATGCTTGTCTAAGCTATCCTTCTATACTGGTTAACAAAGTTATGGGTAGTAGAGATCTCACCCTTTATTCAAAGATATGCATGTTAAAATGGTTGAGGTTGGACATCGTGAGGCTTTGCTTTGGCTCGTGAGCAAAACCCCGAGTTGAAGGTCACTAGTTTGAGTGAGGCATATGTTTTGGATAAGGCGTTAGAAATATCTAGGGCTACAATTGATGATGGGTTTCTCCAAATTCTATGGGTTTGGGGTAAAACTTTTGACTAATTAGGATACTTGAGGAAATTGGTACACTTCCTAATTTAGTGGAGTTGGAGGGATGCAATATTGATCGGAATGGGGTTCTTTCTACTCCTAATAGGGTTCAAAACTACAAGAAACATGACCTTTTACCTAGGTTCTACAGGACTTTTTACCACGGTTTTTAGTCCCAAAAAAACTGAGGTAAATAACGATGTAGTAAAAAGTACACTTTTTACCTCGGTTTCCGACCAACGTCGGCATGTATTGTTACCGATATCAGTTGTAACCAGAAGGCATATAATGGGATACCATTGCTGTGATTTCGTTCAGGCCGACATCGATCAAAATGAGAACGACATTGCAAGTGCTTTTAACCAACGTTGTGTTGTGTGGGACAGCCATGCCATGTGCATGATGGCATCGAATTATGACCAATACGATGTCATTTTTGAAAAGCCTATCTTGCACACATTATTCTGATGTCGGGTTATGTGACGTCGGTTATATGATGTCGATGTACCGGTGTGTTCGGCATCACTTATTCATCGGAGAGACGTTGATTCTCGTAAAATATTATAATATTTAGTCTTTGATGACACACACAATTGTGTGTTCTCTCCGTTACATGTTATTTAATATTCGATGACCCATGAAATGGTTAAACATCATACAACAATCAACTGTTGCTCAATTAATGTGGAATGGAATCACATGGTAGAACCATCACAACTATCACATATAATACAAATAAATGCTACAAACTATTAAAATACATAAGGTTGACATGAAATTAAAATATTTTTGGTTTTGAAACTCCATTGACTATGTTATAAGACATTAACACTGTCAGGGCAACTAGTGAAATGACAAGTCCATCCATCTACATGCTGAAAGTCTATTGATGACTCTCTCTGTCCTATTACAACCGATCCACAAGAAACAAAATTTATGAAATAAATGGGTAGTCCCCAAATGAAATACACATAATATAGTCCTATGTAGATGAAATTAATATCAGCCAGAAAAATGTAACTCCTGCTTGAGTATGAAATCGCATACATGGGACAATAATGTCACCCAGATAGACCTGCAGACCGACGTCGGACATTCATATTTTTTCAAGCATTTCTATGAATGTGTGACGTCGGTCGTTGTTAGGAAACATATTGCAAGGGTTGGTGGATTAAGACTGGCGTCACACATTCAAAATGCATTTTGACGAAAATGTAATTATTGCCCACAACCAGCCCTAATCTAAGTTTTTTTCCCACTACTTGTGAACATGGAATTATTTTTGGAAACACAAACACTCAGACCTAGGGTCACATAGATTTCAGAATGGATTAGGTTTTAGATCTGTTCAGGAAATAATTGATTCATGCTCACTAAAATTGTGGTGGAAATGCCAACCATGTGGTCTAAACTGATATAGGCACTACCTCAATCACACGGGAAATCTCAAACTTGGATAACTCATTTGCTGAAAATAACTCTATGGTTATTCATGGCCAAGGCCATTGCAATTTGTGGACTTCTAACTAGTGCCCAAATGCCCCACTGATTAACCATGTCCCTCTCTCTGCCCTTTCTATCCCTTCCTCCTGTACAGTAGCAGATTTCATCAATAACAAAGGCCATTTCCTGTCTCATATTTGTCCTTATCTAGAAAATGATACTCTGATCTTCTTGCAGGATGTTGAAATTAACGAGGAAAGGGAAGACAAATTGATCTGGAAACCAGAGGACAACAGAGCTTTCACTTTTAGATCAGCCTATAAGGCCCTCACTCAATCACCAGGTAATTTCCCTGCAACCAAAAAGATTTGGAATTTCAGGTTGCAGAAAATAATATCAATTTTCACTTGGAAAATGCTAAACTCCTTTTTGCCTTTTGATGATGTGCTAATTAAGTGTGGTTTCAGCTTAGCCTCTAAATGCCCTGCATGCAACCAAGCTGATTCTCTTGAACATTTTTTTCATTTCATGTCAGCTGGCACAGTCTATATGGAATGATACTGCTGATATTATAGGACATAATTTTCATACTTTAAATAACTTAACTGGCAGATTTTTTGCATACTAGAACAACAAAGACCTTCCTAAAATCCACAGAATTATTTGTAACATGTTTCCTTCCCTGATCTGTTGGTCTCTATGGAAAGCCAGAAATGCTTCTTTTTTTATAACAAAAGCTTCTCACCAGTCCAAATTTGCAAGGAAGTAAGAGATCTAATCTTTTAATCCCTTTCAGCAAAACCTTGTTTCTCAAATGAACACCCTCATATGAGGTTTTCCATCACTTCCTCAATTCCACCTCGCAGACCTCCCCCAAAGCCATCTATTTCCATTGTCTACTGGGAAAGACAGAAACCTAATAGTGTAAAAGTTAATGTGGATGCTTCCCAGTCTACTACTAACGCAACACTTGGCCTTATAGCCAGAGACAATAATGGCAACCCATGCCTAATCAAGCCCTCAAACACTACTGCCAAATCACCCCCTTGAAGCTGAAATGAAAGCAATTCTCTTTGCCTGCCAATTTTTTCCCTCTCTGGATTGCAGAATTATAATTGAGTCTGATTCATTATTAGCTGTGAACATGATTAACAATCCCAGTAAAGCAAAATGGTCCCTATATACTCTTGCTTTCCAAATCCACTCTTTAATAAAAGATGCCACTCTGAAACATGTTTTCAGAGAATGCAACTCTGTAGCCGATGCTATTTCCAAGTTCAAACCCACTCACTCTGCAGAAACCAGTTGGAACCTATCTAACATCCCTGCTAACATTATAGGACTTATTAATCTAGATAGGGATCACACTCCTTACATTAGAATTCATATGCATGCTGGTGAGGATGATTGATACTGCTGATTTTTTTTCCTTTTATTTGCTATTCTCAGGCACCCGAAAGAGGCCAAACCTTTCAATTTGTAGATTCTTCAAACCTGGAATCAAAATTGGCAACACATACAGTGCACCACCTGGTTTTTATGTTTAACAGTACTGTTCAACCACTCCTGGCTACTATAACGACGACATCCAGTTTCACTCACCTAACCACCTTCCTTTGTCTTATAGTACATATATTAGGACACACCGAATCACTCAATAGATGCTCGGCCAAAGTGAGAAATTAACACACGGGGTGGAGATTTCTAACTTTGGAAACGCATCTACTGTTCTTTAAGCATTACGTATGAAAATTTCATGCTTTAAACTATAGTCTCTAGATGTTAGCAATTCTTTTGGAGGCAATGAGGTTGCCTCAGTTGAAATGTTACTAATATAACTTTCTGTAATTTAGTACTTCATTGAAAGGTTTGGGGACCCTTATATACAATCCCCCACCCTAGGGTGTTTTCAAGGGAAAAAAATCTTTGTTCCATGAAAAAATAACATATACAAAATCACTAATAAAATTGCAAAATGAACATGAATTGGATGGAAAAAACCTTAGTTAATTTGTACCTGGAGATGCTCCATCCTCTATTACTTGTGGATGTTTGAGAGGAGCAATTTGATTGAACACTTGAATTGTTGTAATGGTATGAATGGAAAGAATCTTTGGAGTTGGGTTTGGAGGAAGTGTTTTGGAAATGTAAAATGGGTATAGTTTGCAGATTAAAATTGAAATGAACTAGAGTTGGGCGGAAATTTTTGCTCAAATTTTCGGCTGAAATTTTTTGTTCCCACTATAATTTTAATGGTAACCGACGGCAGTACCAGATCGGTTCATGTTTTGCTCCAAGAGAAGTTATTGCGGCGTCGCTTACATGGGCCACAGTGTAATTTCCAGAAAGTATCTTCAAATACTTCTATGAAGATTTTGGACCTTTCCATTGGCCCGTTGATTCCCAAATTGGAACAACATGGTCGTGAAAATGTGAATAACATAAGGGTATCTCCAATTTTGCATTCCACCTTCTCCCATTTTCTTGGAGGGACCTAAGTGCAAAAAGTAAAAAGTTCACCGGTTGCGCCAAAATCGATTTGACTGTCCTGGAAGGGACCTTTTCCATCCCTAGTTGAACTTATAATCCCCAAGAGTGATAAAGAAACTGGATCGATCCCACGGAGAATTCTATAATTTTTCAGATTAACCTTTTTATACTTATAAGGAATCATCTACAATTTACTCTAGACCACGTACTAGCATTTTTCAAAATTGATGGATGGAATTTTATTATCTTTTTATTTCTTAAATAACCAAGAATATGTAATTTTGTGTTATTCTATGTGGTGGAAATTATTGATCCATACTTCACGGGGTCGTTAATTAGGCATCAATTAACCCACAGAGCGCTTTATGAAGATCAAAGATAGAAGATTTGTTGGTTGCACCTGTTCTTAATACTAAACTACCTAAGGGGTAGATAGTGGTAAGACCAGGGTCATCCACAGAAATGTTAGGAATTTAAAGGTTAACTATGCAAAGCAACAAATCTGATCATGTGTTAGGAATAGCTAATGTTGCAAAACATGTTTGGAGGGGGGGTTATCTAACAACCACATGCATGCAAGAGCAAGAGAGTAAAACTATATATCGCTAGTACTTGGGGAATATTTGTGTAATATGACTGGTAGTATATTTTGATCCTAGATTCAATCACATTCAAGGCATACAAACCTATCCTAATGCTTATGTCACATAGTGTAGTCGATGGTCAACACTTCCTCTTATCTGTCACATAAGGGTGCTATTGTATTCTTCCATCCGTACCGCCTCCCTAATTAGGGGAGTGCCACAATGGCCTTGCCTGCTATGCAGATCTGATTCTCCCTCGTACGATTACGTCTCGTGCATTCCACTACGAATGCTTTTCCCCAGACCTATAGAGGCAAAGGGATAGGCACTTTATCGTTGACTCTAATTTTGCAACGACATACTCCCTCCGTCCCAGCTCAAACTGCACACTTACTATTTGGCACTATTCTCTATCAAACTTTGACCGCATATTTGAGTAGATATATAAGCAACAATATTATCGTATGTGGAATTGTTGGATTCGTTATAAAAAATAGTTTTTCAAAAGTAATTTTTTGTTTTCCGTTATTATATGTGGTTAAACATATGAACGATTCGACAAGTTTCTTGATGAGCGTGAAAAAGATTCTATGCAATTTGACCTGGGACAGAGGGAGTAGGTCAAATTACGCTAATCTTGGTTTACTACTATGCTATCATTATATGTAACCTTTTGGGCTCCAGTCCAGCTAAACTAGTGTACAACCATCATAACGTTGACCCGGCAACCCACATGCATACATCCATACAGTCCTGGACTATTGTTCCCCTCATTACATCTAGGTTTCACTCCCCATGGGATATCAATAAATGCGCCAACATGAAATTTGATGTATACCCATAAGATTGGACTTCAGGCCCAGCCCATTATGGGGCTATACACTAATCTACTATGAAAATGGGAAAAGGCAGAATCAGGTCAGGTCGAGCTAGGCCATGAATCCAAAAAGGTGGAGACCATAATCAAGCTTCAGGCACGAACTCCCTTTATCAAAACCATAACATAACCCATGATGGTGAATCCTAATAAGGTAGAACCACAATTGTAACACGATATAAAAGGAAGAAGAAGAACGCTAGTCCGGGTAAGTGCAACTATAATGAAAAATCTTAATTCTCAAGAGAAAAGCTACTGACTTGAGCGTCGGAGTCTTTCCCGAAATCACTTTTGGGATCTGTTTTGCAGGAGAATTATGGTGAACAGAGGTCACTTGGGAAAATTGAGATTTCCAGAACATTTGGCACCGACTGTGGGGATGATAAATTTTTTTGGGTCCTTCATTCCCTGCAAAATTGACAATGGTTATCACCATATGCAAAAGAAGCAAAACCAGTATACACAAGAGCAAACAACTGGACATAACAAGAACATGCATCCCAGCTAAGATCAGGAATATGTTTCTAGCAGAGAACGGGAATGCGGTAAAGAAGACACAGAAGACAAGGAAGGGGAAGAGTCTCCTAACACGAATAAGGGGAAAAAAGAGCGTTCACATCGTTTCTAGTAGAAAATAGAGAACAAATGTATAATCAATTCTTAGCCACTCTCAAGTCGAAGTCACTAAGACTAAGTCCAAAATTAAATCAAAAGTACGAGGATCTTAAATATGGGGATGAACTAAGAGATATAGTGGCAGATGATGATGCAGATAAGTCACCATTAGCACCACATCTTCACGACTTTAAGGTGCCAAAAGACTTCAAGTTGCCATTGAATGTCAAAAATTACGATGGGACTACTAACCCAAAGGAATTCTTACATTCCTATCGTTAGAACATGAGATTTTGCGATGCGTAAATTGAGTTAGTGTGTAAGGCTTTCCCTATCTTTCTATCGGGAACATCGATTACATGGTATGAGGATTTACCAAACAAAAGTATTACATCTTGGGCACTGTTCTCAGATCTGTTCTTGGGGCACTTCTACCAAAAGAAAAAATTCACCAATACAATAGCAGACCTAAACAACATAGCTCAACAAAGTGATGAAACTTTGGCAGAGTACACAGTAGGTTCGTCATGGAGAGTTTGCAGGTTTGTGACCTGTCTTTTCAATCTTCCTTGGGTGCGTTCACAAAAGGCATGCGATCAGGAGAATTTTACAAAGAACTCACAAAGAACATGTCAGAGAACCCAAGAGGGTTACAAAAAATGATTGAGTAGTATGTGTGAACCAAAGAAGCAAATAACCGCAAAATAGAGCGTGAGCAAGAAGAGAAAAGAGTAATGGAAAACTCACAAAGAAATTTGGTGAAAAGGGGAAAAGGAAGGCTCCATTTCAAAGGAAGAGAAGTGGGAATACAAAGCATCCCATCTCAAGAAACACCGCTAACAAAGTCACGAAAGGAATTCTGGTAAGTGAACAAAGATCTATTTTGCAAACTAGCACCGATGATAGCACCTCTAGACAAAATATCAAGAGAGTACTATTGTGCCTTCCATAAAGATCATGGCCATGATGTTGAATATTGTAGAGATCTTAGGAGGAAAATAGAGGAGAACTTGAGAAATGGCTATCTAAGCGAGTACAAGAAAGAATATGGTGGGAACCAATGCAGGAAGCTTCATGGCCAAGAACCAGGCTGTAACGAACACTTAGAACAAGAATCAAAAGATGACAGCATTGGTGGATTATGAAGAAGACGTATCTAATTAGGCTCCAGAGAGGATAGTCTTATCGATACATGAGTCAACTGAGTCTTTATCAAATAATGCTGGGAAAGCTAAGGCCAGGTATTCACCACCACAAGATCCTGTAGACAAAAGATTGTGTGTGAATGAAACAATCACGTTTAGCGAAGAGATTGCAGTTCCTAATGCTTCACCTTGCAACGATCCAATGGTCATTATCGCTAGCATTGGGAATGCAACAGTTCATAGAGTGTTCGAGATGATAAGAGCGCAGTGGAAATCTTTTTTGTGGATTGCTTTGACAGATTGGGATTCAAGAGGATTGACTTGAAAAGGTCCACATCCTCGCTTGTAGGATTCACTAGGCGAGTAAAGACATTGTTGGGTGATATACAGCTACTTGTACCATTCGGTGAAAATGATAGAAACTACACTATCACTTGTGAATTTGTTGTTATGGATGCACCGAGTTCATGTAATGATATCATCGGTGTACCTTGGATGAATAGAGCAAATGCGATATGGTCTCCATACCATTTGGTCATGAAGTTCCTAACCCCAATAGGAATCACGACGGTGAAAGGAAACCAACAAACAGCTAGATAGTGTATGGTTATCGCGATAAGAGTAGGAAAGAATGTGGAGCAAACAAAGATGGTTAGTACTATCACGGATAGTGACTCGCTCAACCAATTGGACCCTCCAATAGATCTAGGAGAAGATATTGAAGATGTCATTTTGGATGACAACGATGCCTCTAAGTCTGTCAAAATAGGAAAACATCTTCCAGATTTGGAGAAAAATAAAGTGATACAAATTTTACGAGATCATAAGGACACATTTGCATGGAGTGTACAAAACATGTGAGAAGTCGATGCAAGCATTGCAACTCATCGTTGAATATCGATGATTTGACCAAACCAGTCAAGCGGAAACAAAGAAGCTTTGCTAGTGATAGACAGAAAGTGATTGAAGAAGAAGTAAAAGCGTTATTACAGGTTGGCATCATAAAGGAGGTGATTTACCTAAAATGGCTAGCAAACCCGGTGATGGTTAAGAAGGCAGATTCCGGGTGGAGAATGTGTATAGACTTCACTAATCTAAACAAAGCATGTCCAAAGAATTGTCATCCCTTGCATAAGATTGATTAGTTGGTTGAAGCGATTTCTAGATACGAGGTCCTGGCTTTCTTAGATGCATATAGGATATCACCAGATACTGATGAACCCAGAAGATGCAGAAAAAATGGCCTTTATAACAAGCTTTGGGATATTTTGTTATGTGAAGATGTAGTTTGGCCTGGAAAATGCAGGGGCAACATATCAGAGGGTGGTCGACAAGGCATTTTGCAGCCAAATAGGGTTAAATATAGAAGCATATGTCGATGACATGGTCATAAAAAGCAAAAGAATATGTGATTTTGCGCAAGATTTGAGGGAAACCCTGGATACATTGAGTGCGATTGAAATGAAGTTGAATCCCAAAAAATGCATAGTCGAGGTAAGTGAAGGAAAATTCTTAGGGTACAAGGTAACCTCAATAGGAATTGAAGCCAATCCAGAGAAAATACAAGCGATAGTTAGCCTCCCCCAACCACAAACATGTAAGGAAGTTCATATTTTGATGGGATTGTTAGCATTGCTCAGCAGGTTCATTTCAAAGGCGGCCGAGAGACACTTACCACTCTTCGAAGTCCTTGTGAAGGAAAAAAAGTTCAACTGGAGCAAAGATTGTCAAAAAGAATATGAGTCCTTGAAGGAGCATCTTCAGACACTGCCAACATTGAAATCACCAATTCTCGGAGAAACATTGTATTTATACTTGGCGGTTTTAATAAACGTGGTGTGCTCAGTTTTGGTGAGACAAGAAGGCCAGAAGAAAGTACCAGTGTTCTACACCAGCGGAATACTACAAAATACAAAAAGGTCGTATCTACCAATTGAGAGGTTGACTCTAGCTTTAATATATTCACCAAGAAGACTGTAAACCTATTTCCATAGCTATAGGATTGTAGTCTATACTGACTGCCCAATCAAGAACATTTTGAGCAAGCCTGAGTCATCTAGGATAATAACCAAGTGGGCTCTTCAATTGGGGCAATATGAGATTCAGTTTCAACCACGAAGTGCAATTAAAGTACACGCTTTGGCAGACTTCATCGCAGAGATGAAAATTTCAGGGGCACAGGAAGCGAACACACAGCAAAATCTTGAAAGGGACAAAGGAAAATCCAAGTGGGAAGACATCGCATAGAAATTATTCTTTGATAGGGCATCTAGAAAGGAAGGATGTGGTGCAAGACTGCTATTGGTCAATCCAGAAGGAGGAGAACATGGATACTCGCTTCATTTTCACTTCCTACTCACCAACAATGAATCTGAGTACAAAGCATTAATAAGTGGCTTAGATCTCATAGTAAAGATGAAGGTCAAGAGCATTTGGGCCTTTAGTGATTCACAGATAGTAGTCCAGCAAATACGGGGAGACTATGAAGTGTGAGAAGAGCAATTGATGAAATACTTAACAAGGGTTTGTCAGCTCATTGCTCACAGATAGTAGTCCAGCAATTAATGAAATACTTAAGCAAGGGTTTGTCAGCTCATCGCTCACCTCAAATACTTGAATATCCAGCATGTTCCAAGAAGTGAAACACAAAAGCAGACGACTTAAGAAAGCTAGCAATAGCTAGGTTTGAATCATTAGGCGAACACAAGGAAGTGAAAGTGGAGTTCATTCCAGTTAGGAGCACAACAATTACAATCGTGTCAACAATTCATATAGAAGAACTACACTAGATGACACTGTTAATAGATTACTTTGAAAAGGGAAAGCTGCCAACAGATAGGGTACAAGCCAGGAAGTTAGAATTGCGATCTCACAACTATGTTTATGAAGAAGGGATCGTACAAGAAAGGATTCTTGTCTCCGTGGATAAAGTGTGTGGGGTCATCGCAAGCAAGAGAAATCTTGAAGGAAGTACACAAAAGAGTATGTGGAACGCACTAAGGGCCTCGAACAATCGCGGAGAAGATTATTTGAGCCAGATATTACTAGCCAACCATGTTTAATGACGCATACCACTTCGTCCTCAAATGAAAAAAATTTCAGATTAATGCCCCAATATCGCACAAGCCACGGGCTGCTTTAATTGGAATATATGGAGCTTGGTCATTCAATAAATTTGCAATCGATCTTGTCAGACCTTTTCCAAAGGGTGCTAGCATTGCAAAATTTCTAATTGTGGCAATTGATTACTTTACAAAGTGGGTGAAAGCAAAGCCATTAGGAAGAGTCACAACAGAAGTAACCAGAAAGTTTGTTTGGCAGAATATAGTTTGTCGCTTTGGGGTGCCACAAACCATTGTAACCTACAATGGCCCACAATTCACAAGTGGAACCTTTATTGAATGGTTTTCAAAGCAGGGAATTGCACAAAAAATTCACATTTGTAGCTCAACCTCAAGCAAATGGTCAGGTGGAGGTAACAAACAGAACAATCGTTTAAGGTATCCAAAAAAACTGGAGGGAAAGCGAACCGGTCGGGTCGATGAGGTACTATTTTCACTAAAGCTTATCTTTGTAATCAATGCAAGCTTGCTCAAGTTGGTGCATGGACAAATCAAGGCATTGCACTTAGCGCGAAGCTGGTCATTTTCACTTTGCAGTTATGTATTTATATAAAATTGCTCGTCAAACTTACTTTGCTAACCGACTACAAAAGAAGAAAGGTGATCACACTCATCTTTTTTTTCTTCAACCGATCCAGCAAGTCATTGATGCGAATATATTTCTTATCAATGATCAAGGTCTTCTGATGAGCTTCACGAGTCTTACTTGCAGCAAAATTTTAGCTTCCTCCTATTGGCAAATCATCTTAAAAATACTCAGTTGTTGACGGTGAATAAGGTTGTTCTGCTCAGCACAAAACTCTCTTAATTCACGTATAGAATCTTGTGTGTCTTTTACAATCTTCTTCCATCTTGCTTCAAGGTCATTAATACCTAATAACATATACTTAAGACGAATACCTAAGGATAATGCCCATTCTTGGACACGGGCATGAAGGTTAAGCGAACGCATGTACACACCAACGGATTCAAGATTGACTAAACAATGAACGATATCCTTGTCCAGTGATTCAATATTGTTACCTTCGGGAATGAACTTGCTACAAGGGCATGTTGTGAAAGAAGATGGGGTTGATGAGGATGTAGGAGTTTCACATCTAATATGTAAAGGAATAGATTCCACATGAGAAAAGTGATAAGAAAAGATAAGTTCACGATATTCCTTAGATAAACACTTAGTAGCTTCAACCAGTTTAATAGGGAAATATAAGTGAGGAGAAAAAAACCCAGGGTGATGAGGAAAATGAACATTAGATCCCAGATATTCAATAATTTTCAAAAAATTATTATCAACCAAAATATCAAAGCCATGCATATGAATAAATACGAGGAAAAGGGTCAAAATTAGAAAGGCGATCAAAAGATTATATCCTTAATAATACAAACAGTACAGATATACTTCAAAATATTTTAATGAATTAATAATAATGTCTTAGAATCCATAACACTGGGATTGACTAACATGAGAAGGGGAGGAAGACGAAGGTTGAACAACAATAGCAGAGTCATCTTTGCACACAGGTTGGGCGGTGTCTTCAGTGCTCGAATTGGCCTCAGGGTTCACAACGACCTCGGGATTATTATGAGGCTCAGAAATACGAAGCAGAGAGGCATAAGAACCAAAAGGAAGATCCTCTAAATAATCAACAGAACATTCATTCAACTCAGCCGCAGAAGGTAAGCAAGAAAGACTAGCGAGATGGGATAGCAACGCATAGGAGTGACCACCATCAGTGATGCTACTAATAAACCCTTTGTTAAGCATATCCTTCTGTCGCCCCAACACTTTCTCAGATTTGGCCAATCTAAGCTGCTTCTCAGCCTTCACAGTGGGATTCAACCAAAGCCTCACATACCAACATTGCAAGCACAAGTTGAAACTTCCTCAAATAAAGCATAAAAAGACATCATTTTCACAAGCTTATCAACAAGGACTTGAGGATACCTATGTGAAGCAGGGCCAGTAGTCTGCATCTCCTCTAACTCGGAACGCAACTTCTTTATTTCATCCTCAACAGCTAAGGCACGATCTTCAGCAGAACGTGCACGCCCTTCAGCGCCTTGAAGAGAAAGGTTCAGAGCAGTACACTTCACTTCAGTAGCCTGCAATGTAGGGTATTGTGCACGCCCATCAACCCATCTCCCTTGACAAACTCGGCAACCAATTTGCTGACGAGCTGAAGACTCTCACCAACCTTATTTTCAAAGTAAAAAAATCAAATGTAACAGTTAGACATTAAAACAAAGAAAAAATAAATTAAATAACAATGTCATTACTGAAGAACATACCACAACCATTGTCTCAGGTAGTGACAGCTTCGATAGGATAGCAGGAATGGTTTCGTCTACCATCAAGTCATTGCTTTGCAATAGGAGTTTGGGATGAGAGTGGCTAGTGCGTCCTCTTTTCTTAGTAGGCTCCAAAAGTTTTGATGATCCATATGTTCGTTCTTTTCTTCTTATGTGAAAGGTCTCATTGGAGTTGTAAGCAACCACCTCCTTAACTTCTTTAGTTATAACCCCAGAGGATTATAGCTAAGCGTTGGTTTCAATAGCACCTTCCTGGGAGATAGCATTTTTAGTTTGGTCATTTTCCTTAGTAACCATATTCTCTACATCTTCATCTTTGTCATCAGAGATAAAATCTCTTGCTGTGGAACGCTTGGTTAGATCCATATCTGTAATTTTGTATACAAAGCAAGTCAGACAAACTCAAACATAACATGATAACGGGAGCAATAATGGAGGAAAACATATAGGACAAAAAAATGCAACAAAATAGTGACAAATAAACACCTCCGCTCAAAGAATCGGCAGGAAGAAGACCGATTGAATGTCGGATGAGTGATACTACAACTTCGGACTCAGCATTAAGATGAACCCTAGCCTTAGGAAGTTTTGATTTAGGAACATTATAGTTCCAGATTGGAAAAGCTAGTTCGTTACCATTACCAAGTTTTAGAAAGAAAAATTTTTACGCCGTACCCCACAGTTATTTGGAATTCCACTAACGACCTCGGCAATTGGGATCACAAGATAAAGGGTGAATTCATCGGAAGTTTTTTTTCACTTTTCGAAGTTGATAAAGGTTATGAAACAAGCTAATAGAAAAAGGCACCAGAGCCGTTTCACACATATGATAGAAGACAACAATAATAGAAACGGCTTTAGGGTGAAGTTAGGACAAAGCGGCCTGATTATATGAAAACAAGTCTAACTTATGTTGATGTAAGGGGAAAGAAAGCCCAAACTTAAGATAATCTAAGTAGTAGGAGATAAATCCAGAAGGAGGGGTGCGAACATTGTCAGAAGGTTTAGGAGTGCTAAGCTCATACGAAGACAAAAAAGGGAAATTATTTTTTAAATCCTCCAAGTAACAATCAGAGAGAATGATACTAATGGTAGAAGAGCCGATGGGTTGGTCGGAATCCTCCCCGAAATCTATATTTTTATCAGGGACATTTGGTAAGGAAGACTCAGCAACGTTCAAAGTAGACATTGAAGCAATGAAAATCCCTAAAATTTGGATGACAGTCTTACCAATTACAATCACAGAATCCAAAAAAAAAAAGAAAGTTCCTACGAATTTGAGAATTAAACCACAAAGATTAAAGATTCCCTATAGATCAAGACAAAAGGAAAAAAATTACGACATAATCACTCTACAAATGCAAAACTACAAAAGTAGTTGAAGAAAAATGAACAAGAGAAAGAGGAAGAAATGAACAACTTACGGGATTAATGGAGTGCGATGGAAGACCGGAACAATAAAGAATGTGAAAAGAATATGAAGAATTCTGATGTGCCCATTTTATATGGTTATATTAGGACTTTTAGGATTCACTTTTGTACACTTTGTGCTCTAGATGTGGCATTTTGCCTTGAAATTCTCTAAGAAGAGTTAAAAGCGACTCTTACGCTTTTATTACTTTTCTAGAGGATTTTGTGTGACAAAGCAATTTGTTTGAAGACTTTGAAGACTATAAAGAATACCTTTGAAGATTTAAAAACTTGAAGACTTGTATTTAAGCTTTTGAAGACTTGAAGAATTGAAGATAAGTGAAGTGAAGGGGAGGACTTGAAACAAAAAGAAGAAAGAAATCAAGATGCTAAAACTGGGCTCGATCGCACTCGCAATGGATTGGTGGCGAGTTGCGACGGATGAGTGGCCAGAAACTTTCTTACTTTTTTGTACTATAAATACTGAATCTTATTCTCTTCTCTCCAACTCTCTTCTTCTTCTTGCGATTTTTTGGGTTTAAACCCTGGTTTTTCCTTTCTTTCTTTTCTTTGTTTTTTTGTAGGTTAATCATGTCTTTTCATAATCTAGGTTAGTTTAATCTTTGGAGCAATTAATTGAAGTTTCTATATCTATGTAGTAAGAACCTCTATTTCACTCTATCTTCAAGCATTTGTAATTTAGCATTCATGTGTTTTAATGTGATGTTTTACTTCATTTATATCATGGGTTGTTTTAGAATAGGAAGTGTTTGTATCATTTAAATGTTATAGTGTTAGGAAAGTTGCAAATTTTTAACTCATTTGGCATGAAAATCCAAGAACATGGACTTAGAACTTTTAGTGTATAATGTGTTGTAATTCTTGCTAGATAAGTATGTTAATGTGGATTATTCTCATATTTATCCTATAGATGCAATGAAAGGTTGAATCTTGAATGTGGTTTGTTCTAGGTTTAGCCTAATGAATGATATGTTTGGTTAAATGGCTATGTCTTTGGTAGAAGGGGGGTTGTTATCAAATCTATGGTTTTTCGTGTATAATGTCGTTGATGAAATACCTTTATGGTGTGGTTTGCCTAAAGTGATTATCAATGAGGTTTGCAAATGGTTGTTGTTTGTCTTTGCAAATTACTATTAAGAAGGAATGAATGTTGATCTTCAAATTGGGGGGTTTTAGCATTCCGCATTGGTAACGAATGTGATAGAATGAGCGAATGGTTCAATGATCTACATTAGGTTTGGAAGTGGATATCAATTACCCCTGAGGCTTTATCTTTTTGCAATTTTAAACCCATTTTCTTAGTTTGTTTGATGATTAGCATAATTACTTGATTTTGCTAGTTATCTTGTCTTTTAATTTCATAACTTAGGACCAAAACCAACCAACCCCCCCCCCCTTACTTGCTTTTATATATCTATATATATATATATATACTTCTAGCATAATATCAACCTTATATGTTTAAAAGCTTAAGAAAATCTATCCTCTTCGTAGACGACCCTAATTTGTCACCATCTACTTAGTTGTAGTTAGTAAGCATTTAGAGCTTATAAATTTAACTTTGAGAGGTATGGCGATGACCTCCAAAATTCTCAACATATGTGGAGTTAATTAAGGAAAGTGAAAAGACTAAATGGAAACTCGAAGTATTAATGATAGTCTGACAAAAAGTGAATTACCTTTTTAGGAATTCGAGAAGACGGAGGTGTACGAGTGAATTTCCTAGCCCAGTAACTAGAAAGTTAGTAGCCTCCAGGCCCAACCCAGTTTCATCTTACAAATAAACGAAGTCATTAAGCCCAACATACAAGTCAACCACGAACCGATAAAAATGGAACAGTGTGGTCGTGGATTGAGTTGTGAACCGAGAAAGGCGGAATAAGGAAAAACACTTAGATATGAGCTGAGAATGTAGTGATCGTGGCATGACCCCCGATCTCAATCCCTAATAACAAGGGACCACGACTACGATAGGCTATAAATATGGAAGAGCGACACAAGCAAATGGAAGTGCCACTTAACGGAGAAATTCGAGTTCTCTTAAAGAAAGACTGACTTGATCGTCGGAGTCTTTTTCCCGAAATTATATAATTAATAAAACTATATAATTAACTCAAAAAAATTAAAATCTTAAATATAAATGGAAGAATCTGAATAGAGGATATATTTAGAAGGGTGCGAAAGACGTGAGATACTGCAATATATCGATAATTCGGAAATAGCACCACCATAAGGTTCCAACCGCCAAGGATAGCAAAAAGTGCTCACACTAAATTTTTGTCGATGGCAATCATCCGCTCGCCCTCAGCGGCCCATACCATCCCACACTCAGGCTATTATATGAGAGGTAAATCACGGTAGCCCATCACCAGGACCAATGGGCTTGGCATTGCCTCGGTGCGCACAAGGGAGCCTTGCAAAGCAAGAACTCCCCACACTGCCGCTATCGAAAATCGAACTTGGATTTATTGACTTTTCCACCCATATCCCAACCATTGGGGTACACTAGTGGATGTTAAATTTTTGTCGTTAGATGCATTAAAGTTCCTAAGAGCAAGTCCAACAGCTATGGTAAAACTATCTCTAATATAGAGAGTTAAATTGGAGATACTCTAAATTTTTTAGGTACAACTCCAACAGACTCTCTATTTTACATATCCATGTATTTATTAACACAAAAAATAATAATAAATTTTTATTCTTTGTCCCTTTTTTGTCTACCGACCAGGACTCAAAACTCAGAAACATACTCTTCATCTCACCGCCGCCTCCCTTCATCACATCAGGTCTGTAATTATATAATTGCAAATCCTTTCCGAAACTGAGTCGTCAAGAAAACTGAGTCGTCAAGTACCTCAACAATTAACATCAACAAGAAAAGAAACACAACTATGAACATGAGCAGAATTGAACTCATAAAATTATCACTGCCAAGGAAATATTCTTGCTAGTTGCTACTGCTAGAGAAATTGTTTAGCAGCAATAAAATATAGTACACAATCTTATCACAATCTTAATATATTCAGTAGTTGCTACGGAAAATAGAATTCAATCACAATCTTGACAAAAACTTAACATTGAATATAATACACAATTTATTGGAACAGTCCTTCTCCGAATCGACCCACATCAAAATTGTGATTATATCTCAAAATTGTAAAGAAAGAGTTCTTTGGCGTTGAAATAGAAATATCGGATTATATCACAAATATCGGACATCGAAAACTCCATTAACATTGAAATCGAAAGGGTTTAAAGAAAGAATTTTAAAAAGTCGAGGAAAATATGACCATTACTTGGAATCTGGTTGCAAACACAGACAAAAAAAGAATGAACAATTTGAATCGAGTACAAATCGAAAAGAAAATACAGACAAAAAGGGTCTCACTTGGAATCTCGTTGCAGGCCTTCGCAGTTCTTCTGCGCTTGGAGTTCTTTGGCGTTGGAATTTTGAAGGACAAAAATAACTTTTTAGGATAAAAAAGGAAAATAAATTAAGAATCAATCATAGTATTAAATTTTAGAGCACTATTCTCTTTCTACCAATATACCTATTCAAATCTTCTCTCTCCTCTCAATTTCTATTTTAGAGCACTATATAGCATAGCTGTTGGAGCTTAAAAGTGGTCAAAATCTCTATATTTTAGTAATTTTTCTATTTTATCATAGCTGTTGGACTTGCTCTTACCCATCTAAATTTGTCCTTATTGCCCTTGATGCAACTCCAAAAACAAACAAACAAACCGCACTTGGATAAGCTCCACCGTCGCCGTTACTTCATACAGGAACTCCAATCCATATTCTTTTTACTTTCGTATCTATCATCATTATCCTCCTTTTATTTTCAATTATACTCGCATGCCTAAACAAGCACAAAGAGATCCATTCCATTTGTTTCTTCTATACAGCTTTACGAAACTCACTTGTTCAAAAAAGGCATCCACATTATTGGGACCAAATAATTGCACTAATTATGAGTTGATACCTGGCACACTAACTATTGCACTATTTATGAGTTGATATTTGTATTAGTGGCACACTGTTTTTTGGAGTAGTTCATTTATATTGGTATATTTTTTATTTTGATAAGATTATTTTAATTTCATTCACTCATTCTACCTTTTACTTTTTACATTCAATTTCATTCACTCATTTCTTTCACATAAATCCAAACACTTAAACATATGGTGTCACTAGTGGAACAGAGGGAGTGTATCACTGAGGAAATGGGTGAGAAATTCCTGTAATAATTTTTTGAATGGATCTCCTAGCGGGTGGACTGCCTATAAGCTTATTATGTATTTGTTTACTTACATGTTGTTTTGTTAAATTACATACACTAAATTTTAAAATTTAAAAATATATTTTTATATTTTCACATTCAAATACATATTATTATTTGATCAAACGTTTAAACTAAAATATTTAACTTTTATAAAAATTTATAACATTTAAGGTAAAAAGTACCGTGAATTATCCATAAGTTTATGACCAGACCGTCTTTAATGAGACTTTCTCATAATTTTTTTATAATTTTCTGATCAGGAAGTTAACCATTTCAATCACCCTCATACAATGGAACACACAATTGTGAAAAGCATTATCCGTTCAAGCTATTGAAACAAATCGTGTTTAAATTATGAAATAATCAATCATAGTACTACAATTATCCGAAAGTCATAAACATACTATTTCGAGTAACTGTGTTGATTTATAATTTAGACGCAGTTAGACACAATAATTGGGGGGTGTTGTTATATCCCGCCCTGTATTTTTTTATCCTCGCCCTAATATGTATAAATACACGTATTTTGAATTTAAAAAAAAATGGAAGAATGGTTATAAATCTCTCCTCCTTCTTCTTCTTTCTCTCCTCCTTCTTCTTCTTTCCCTCCTTTTTCTTCTTCTTTCTCTCCTTCTTCTTCTTCTTTCTCTCCATTTCTCTCCCCCTTCCCTCTCTCCATTTCTGCCGCCCAGCGCCGCCGCCCGCCGCCGCCGCCGGAAACCCGCCGGAAAACGTAAGTTTTAGAGGAATTTTTTTTTACTTTTCGTGCGAATTGTTGCCCGATCTATTCGAATTTTGTTGAACTTGTCGGAATTGTTAGAATTGGGGTTTGTTAGAATTTTGTTAAATGTAGAATGGATGTTCGGTTGGAGGTTAGATGTTGGGTTGGTGGTTAGTATAGGAGATTAAGATGTAGAATAATAATTTGGAGAAATCTAATATTAGGAATTTAATGAATTTTGGAATTAAAACGAAGAAATTGTGTTTTTTAGAAATTATTTAGTTTAAATTTGGACATAATATTTTAGAAATTGTATTTTTTAGAAATTGTGTTTTTTAGAAATTATTTAGTTATGTGACATAATAGAAATTATTTAGAAATTATTTTTTAGAAATTGTGTTTTTTGGAAATTATTTAGTTATGTGACATAATTGGAATTAAAACGAAGAAATTGTGTTTTTTAGAAATTACTTAGTTTAAATTTGGACATAATATTTTAGAAATTGTATTTTTTAGAAATTGTGTTTTTTAGAAATTATTTAGTTATGTGACATAATAGAAATTATTTAGAAATTATTTTTTAGAAATTGTGTTTGTTTGGAAATTATTTAGTTATGTGACATAATTGGAATTGAAACGAAGAAATTGTGTTTTTTAGAAATTATTTAGTTTAAATTTGGACATAATATTTTTGAAATTGTATTTTTTAGAAATTGTGTTTTTTAGAAATTATTTAGTTATGTGACATAATTGGAATTAAAACGAAGAAATTGTGTTTTTTAGAAATTATTTAGTTTAAAGTTGGACATAATATTTTAGAAATTGTATTTTTTAGAAATTGTGTTTTTTAGAAATTATTTAGTTATGTGACATAATAGAAATTATTTAGAAATTATTTTTTAGAAATTGTGTTTTTTGGAAATTATTTAGTTATGTGACATAATAGAATATAGTTCTATTTAAATAAACTTTATTAATCCGATGTAAACAATTGTGTAGTAAACTATTACGATATGTTTTAACTATTGTTTCCTTGAATGTTAATAATAGTGTGATGTGGTAAAAAAATAAGATTATTTAGTAATGTAATTTCCAATTTGTAACTTAAAAAAATGTGTAGTTCGTTGTATGGGATTGTACGAGAATTAAATTTGCTGTTTGTGGAGGGGTTTTTTTATGTTATATCCACTTTTTCCTATGCATTATAGAATATGTAGTTTCCATTAGTAAATTGAAATTATGCACTGTTCGAAAATATTAGTTCACACGTTGTTGAAATGTATGTTAATTTATCTTATCATATCAGTTTGATTCAATTGTTGTTATACTAATTACATATCTTGTGTTGTAGATGAGCACTGCTGGTCAACCTGACGGCCATGGTCGTTCCATACGACGAAGAGGTGTTAGTGCCTCGGCGAGACAGGCTAGAGGCCGCGTGGTCGAGGATGAACCGTCGCCTCGCCCGCAGGAGTGTGATGTAGGAGCGGAGCGGCCTTCTCCACCGAGCGTTCGTGCATTCGATCCCATGCCAACATGGGACGGTCCGGAGATTAACATTCTCTCGTCTGGTGGAATCCGTCACGATAGTGACTGGCAGTTGAATTATGACTTGCCGGCAGATGTCCCCCTGATGGGCCAACCTGGGACGAGTGTGCCATTGGATGCCGGGATCGAACGTTATGCTGCTGGAGGAGCCAGGCACACCGTGAGGAATAGAGCTGGTCAATTCGCACAGTCTTCTGGTGGATCGTGCAATGCCGGTGAGACTAGCACCGGAAGGGCACCGAGGAATAGGAGGAAGCGACCCGCCGATGAGGCGTGGCTAGTGCGGGGACCGATGGCTGGTGGCCCGCAAGATGACCTCGTCATACCAAGCTTAGGAGGACACGTCGCTGTTGACGTTTGGAATGGTATAGAGCGAGGTGTGCTGAGATGCCATGCTCGGTCGCCGCTATGCAAGCAGCTAGTCGCCACGCTCCCCGAACTGAGCGATGTTGCACAGGCCCGGATACATGCGACCGGGTTGGCCCACCTGCCTGCGATTATGTTCCAGTTCCTTGACATGGCACTGATATCCGCTTTTGTTGAGATGTGGCAGCCGGACACGAACACGTTTCACATGCCTTTTGGGGAGATGACCATCCTGATGCATGACGTTGAGATGATTCTGTGCATTCCCATCGTTGGTGGCGCTATTGCGAGTATTATTTCGGCGGAGACTATTGAGGAAGCGTGCGCTGAACTGTTTGGGAAAGACGTGGAGTCCTTTGTCGCGGAAGACTGGAACGGGGGTAACATAGATGCCCAATCGTTGATGGCGAGGTGTGTAGCGGCGGGGCAGAGCGAGAACTTCCAATTTATGTGCTACATACCGACCCTGTTTTCATCCACGCTTTTTGTGGATAAAACTGGGAATAAGGTTAGAGCCAACCTTCTACCCCTGCTTGATTCGCAGTTGTCGTGGGGCTCGGCGACGTTGGCCAGTTTGTATCTGCAGTTGGGAATTGCGTCCCGGTCCAAGGCGCGCGGCCTATGCGGATGTTGCACGCTGCTTCAAGCATGGATATACGAGTACTTTCCGATGTTTCGGCCGAGACCGAGTACATTGCCAGCTCTTCCGGGCCGCGCCAGTCAGTGGCACACAGGGGATAAAATGAGGAGGGGTACGGGGAGGCTCGGTGCCATCAGGCGACAGTTGGATGCCTTACAGCCCGACCAGGTATGAATTCCATGCTTTTACTCTTATTCTGACAGTAGTAGGTAGATCGGATTCCATAGAAACGTAACATGTCTGTGAAACTTTTTGCAGGTGGATTGGTTGCCATATGGAGTGGACGTGGTTAGGGCTGCGAGGGGGAGGACTCACTACCGCGGCGTGATTCGATACCTCGACGCAATGGAGGCGTACATGCCAGATCGCGTTGTGCGCCAGTTCGGTCTCGTACAGGGTATACCGCGGGGTCTTGCAATTGCGCCCGAGCCTTGTTCCCGCCCGGCTGATCCAGCCGGCTATTCAGTGACCTACCCAGGGAGGCTGCAGTTGACCCTATGGGAGATGGCACACACTTGGCACGACGGTCAGCTTGCGGCGTTCCCGATAGCCACGAGCCAATCAGAGTGTACCATGGATTACGATGACTGGTACGCGACTCATTCGCACCCATTGATCGCAAATCCTGAACATGCTGCCACGAGTGGACCGGACAGGACACATCATCAGTTATCGGTAAGTTTTCCCGAACTGTTTGCTTCGAGTAATTATATTACATTGTACTGTCTCGTTATTGTAAAATCTGTTTCCTGTGCAACAGATGCTGAGTGACATGATGAGCGCCCTGGATCCGTTTGACTCGGCGACCGTTGATGGACTCGCCGACCCCAGCATGAGGGAGTTGATGACGACTTTTGTCAGTCATCGCGATGAGTATCGCAGGCTCGGTTATGGACCCATTCCTTAGTCGACTGTTTGCTTATGTATGATCCCACAGTTTTGCCATAGTTTGCTCATTTATGTAATCGGTAACTGTTTGTGCATATCAAATTTATAAGTCATCGATTTTTGCAACAGTAACGCTTTCGAAATAATTGTGACGCTTCGATAATAACTGTAACGGTTGCGTACATGCCGAAATGTTTCGCTGGGTTGCAACAGTTAATTACTCTCAGAGTATGCTCTTCTCCAAGCCCTTATCCTCCTACGAAAGGGTAACTCCCAACCTACGACATCAGCCTTCCTCAATGTGGTCCACATATTAACCACGGGGGGCATGGGACAGTTTTCCTTCACGTGTACCCGGACGAAATGGCTTGCACTGCGAACGTATACAATGTGCCAGCTCCTCCAACAGAGTGTTGAACCGCGACTGATCTTGTTCGGCCCTCGCAATGTTTTCCGTGCTCCGCACGTGATCACCCAATGCCAGGCTCTTAAACAGCGAATGAATGTCGTCCAAGTACAAGGGGATTCCTTCAGCAACTGCCCCTGCCATGACGCATGCACACGGTATTCCGTGTGTCGAGCGCAGCACACAGCCACAGTAAGCATATACCTGTGCTCCGAGTGCATCAATCCTCCCGGACTCGACCGTCAATTTATCCAGACAGTATTTGGACACGTTGTTGATCAAGTTGCTGAAAAGGGCCCTACGGTGCAATCTTCCAATGCACGTTCTTGATTTCTCCAGGCCGGTCTTGATCATAGTAATCTGCTGGGCTATCTGCAGGTCGACACGCCTCCATACCGTGTCCAGTGAACCAGTCGACGTTTGTAATCACCCTTTCAATGACGAGTGTGCACTTTCGACCCTGCATGTAGTTGTGTTCCCGAAATGCAGAAATCTGTTCGTCCATGCCCTCACAAATTTCTCCTTATGGGGGGTGAGCCACGTCGTCTCAACGTAACTAATAACAGCCTCGCTCCAAGACCATCCAGCCCTCATATCTACCAAGGCGGTTTCGTACCCTGAAACGGTGGACGCATTGCAAACCCGGAACCATGCACCATTCTTGAACGCTGCCCCGTTCCTCTTATTCCCTGTCAGCACAATAACACGTGCCTCCACATCCTTGTTAATATGCCAGGTGCAGAGCAAATGATTCGATTCTGGAAACACAGTCCGAAGTGGCCTAATCAGTCCCATCTCCCGATCGGTGACAACAACCTCAGGGAACGGTCCATCTACAAGCAAGTTCTTCAGCGCGTTCAGCACCCACTCATAGGTATCTGCCGTTTCGTCAACGACAATTGCGTAGGCAATCAGGAAGTTTGTGTTGCAAGGGGACATCCCAACCATCTCAATGAATGGCATGCCGTAGCGATTGGTCTTGTACGTTGAGTCGATGGCCACAACCCACGGAAACGTGCAAAATGCCACAACAGCATCGGGATTGGCCATGAATAAATGAGTCAAAGTACCATCACCTGCTGAGCGGTGACTAGTGACATACCCTTTCGCGGTGGCCAGATGCAAACAATTCTCCGCTGTGTTGCGCCCGCCTCGCCTTTCTGTTACATATGCCGATCTCTCATTGTACACCTGCCTAATGTTCTGATGCAGGTCCGGAAACGAATTACTGAGGCTGGCATTGATATGCCTTGGGGCTGTTTCTGAATCTGTCAAATCTCTGATCATTTGCTTCGCGTCCGCATGGAGCTTCCAGCTCTGCCTATGACCCTCGGGGTACACTGAGAACGAGTGGTTGTGCATCCCTCGTCTAGGATCCTTGCACGGCACTACATTCCAACCATCCCCTGTGATGCTCTGTTTCAAGACAATCGCGAATGGGCAGTCACAACTTCTGGTCGAGCTGCTACTCCGTCGGACTACATCAGATTCGCTCGTATCTACAACCTTATCCTTTCGGCCCCGATTGCAAATGCAATATAACCTCAGGGGACCATTCCTATTCTGTTTGTAGGACCCCGTGACAAGTTCAAATCCCACCTGCAGAGCAATCCGTTGCAGGTAGGAATAAGCCTCGGCAACACCTGAGAACACAGCTGAGGTGGCAAATGGAGAGTATCCATTCCGCCCTGCAGCAGCTTCACATGACTGATTGTCATCCTTAAACAGCAATAAACATCAAGTAATTAGTTACACTCAACTGCTATACCAACGACAATGATGTCGTCAATTAACGTTTACATATGAACGAATAAAGATAAAATTACAGTCAAAACGTTAAAACATATACCTAAAGAAGAGAACATAAAGATAAAATTATAGTACATGAAATGCCATTACAGTTATAAAATTCCCGTACACAAATTAACTCCCTAAACTAAAATTACATTCATCCATTTCAAACTGTCCTCCTAATGGACTTAAGGGTGCACTCCGCCATTTCTCATTAACAGCTAAAACATACATGTAATGGAAAAAAAATGTGACAATTTTATTTGATGAAATAACATTGTGGCTAGAATTAATATTACATTCTTACAGTTCAACAAATTAAAATATCAAAATAACGTAAAAATACGTAACTTAACGGTACAATAATTAACAAAATAACAAAATTAACAAAACAACAAAATTAACGTTACAAAATTATTGTAGATAAATTAAAAACAGCATTACGTAACAAAATTAACAACAAAATTAACGTTACTGCTATTAATAGGAGATAAATTCATAGGAGATAAATGTGCAATAATTTCTACGTAACAGTTAATAAATTAAAACACAAAGACGAGCATAAATTTCTACGGCAAAAATTATTAAATTTAACAACTACTTATGGACAGAAAACTAATTAGTAAAATTACCTCCGAAGACATGGAATTTCTAACACCCTTTTTGGAGTAATTTTTGCTCGTCTTTGGATAGCAAAAATTTTGAGTGCCCTCAAAATCAGTAGAATTCGTGCTAATTTATAGCAGTAGAAATTTGGGAGGCAGCCTGGCACGGCTCGCGCCCAGGCCACGGCGAGCGGAGGCGCGTCCGGCTCGCGCCCGTGGCCTGGCGACCGGACTCCATCGGCCTCGCGCCCAACGCGCGGCGAGCGGAGGGCCGTTCCGCTCGCGCCCAGGGCACGGCGAACGGCGCCGGTCCGGCTCGCGCCCAGGGCACGGCGAGCGGCACCGGTCCAGCTCACGCCCAGACCGTGGCGAGCGGACCGGCGGCAGCTCGCGCCCAGTCGGTGGCGAGCGGGCCGGCGGCGGCTCGCGGCCAGGCGGTGGCGAGCGGACCGCCGGCGGCTCGCGGCCAGGCGGTGGCGAGCGGAGACCGCCACGGCTCGCGCCCAGGCCGAGGCGAGCGGACCGGCGGCGGCTCGCGCCCAGGCCGTGGCGAGCCGGTGGTCCGGCCGGCGGCGGAATTTCTTTTACATTAATTCAGTTAATATTAACTAACTACAATTATCTAAATTAATTTTAATTCAGTTATTGAAATTAAATTAAAAATATATACTGTATACGTATTAGGGCGAAGATAGTAAAATACAGGGCGTGGTATAGCAATCCACTAACTGGGACGTATAATCTCAAAGTAACACTGCTTCATTTCTTTGAAGCCATTCCGGTGTCAATAGTTTCTGTCCCTTCTCTGAACTTCTTGTAGATATCACCTCTGTAGAATTCCCTGGTTCTGGCAACCAGGATCAGTGAAACAATGGCACCAAAGAATGTAATGCTGGCCAATATAATGAAGGGCATCCTATAACAATGAACCCCAATGCAAGTCAATTCTTTTACTGATGATCTTGGCATTCCCTTCTTAGCAAGATCCCTCAAGGCCTCCTTGTCATACAGAGGTCCAGTGACCCTCACATTTAGGACATATGACCCTATAGGGCTTGCCAACTGCCCACAGTTGAACAATGTGGAGTAGTGCTTCAGTCCAAACAGCTCTGAGATGATGGTGAAGATTAAGGGCAGCTGTGCCCCAAAGGAGAACCCTATGATCACTGATGCCATGTAAATTGAACCCGGAAATGGGAACGCGATGAGGAGGAGGCCGATGGAGGACAGGATGAGGACCAATGTCATCATCAGAGTCCTGGGGAACTTGTACTTGACTAGCAGAGTTTCAGACACAAATCCCGAGAAGATCCTCCCAAAGAAGTTCCATATGCTCAGAAGTGAGACAAATGTCTTGATGGTATTTTTAGGGTACCCTAAGGACTCCCCAATCTGCCCCAAGTTGTCCACAGCAGTTAGGCTTGATCCAAGCCCGCAGAATGTTGCAAGAAACAGCACAATCATATCAGTGCTCAAAAGGGCTTGCAAGATTGTGTAATCCTCACCTCTTTCAGGCCTGTTGAAGATATTATGGTACCACAATGTCCCATCCCCATCCCCTCCGCTCACAGCTATCGAGCTTGGAGACTGTAATTCAACCGGTTTCGCAACTGCCACAGAGATAGGAATATGGTGCTTGACCCTCCAAATTCTAAGCTCCTCTCTCACTGAAATCAGGAGAGGAACAAAGAGAACAGCACAGGCCACAGCTGCACTAGCAGCATAAGCTGCTTCTGAGAAAGACACAACCTTTTCAAGAATGGTCATAGCCATAAGAAAAAATGCAAGAAGAATAGACACATACAAGAAATGGTAAAACACACTCAGCTGATTTGGTTGCCTAACAACCTTGATATCCCTAATGGTGTACACAAACACCACAGACAAAGCAGCTGGGAGCCAGGCAATGAGAAGAACCAAAGATTTGGAATCATTCCCATAAACAGCCAAGTAAATCTGTGTCATTATAGCCCCACTGAGCCCAGTAAAGCCCTTCAGAAGGCCAATCAAGGCTCCCCTGCTCTCAGGAAAGTTCTTGACTGATGTCACAAGAGCACCAGTATTGGCAAAGTTCTGGGAGTTGGCTCCAATACACATGTAGATGCACATCTGCCATACTTTAGGCTTAGGGATCCTACTAGTAATTGCTAGCCATATCATGAAATACCCACCAAAATTCATGGATGCACCAATGAGCAGCACCATCCATGTTGGGGCAATCTCATCAATGAGGCCTGAGAGAACTCCAACGTTTGCACCCAAGTCCTTGAAGAAACCTAGGAGATTGAGGGTGGTTTGGTCATATCCTAAAGCTGCTTTTATGTCCTTGGAGTAGACCCCAAAGAGATAAGTTGCCCCTGCCCCTGCCATGATAAGGAAGGAGGCAAAAAGGGAGAACCATCTTCCTCTAACAACATGAACTGCAAATGGGATTGCCCCATTTTTTTCACTGTTGCCTTCAGAACTAGCCATTTGTTCTGCAGAATGGGAAAATTATTGGCACTGAAATCTGAATGAGCAATTTCAGAGGAGGAGGAGGAAGAAAGGCTGGTGGGCTCTCAGTTTTATGCAAAGTTTGTCAGTGGGGTGGGTACTTGGTAGACACAAGGCTACTCTTCTTGAAATCTTAAAACATAAATTGAGGTCAACTATTTATTTAAAAAGTCGCAAAGGTATCAAAATCCAACAATACATCAAGGCCAGTCATTCTACCACAACCACTATTCAAAATTCACTATAAATATAACACAAAGTTTAGATCAACTAATTGTTGAACGGGTTTATTTTACAATTCGTATAATTAATAGGTTAATTTATTTTTTTACTTAGAGTCCATCTTTTAAAAGACAGTATTTTCATAAAATATGGAAAGATCAAGGTTTAAAGTTCAAATTAAAATAAATGTAAATAAAATTTTTGGGTTGCATGTCTTTCCATAAACTTATGGAAAGACAATGTTTAATTTTAATAATGAAAGGTAAAAGGTCTAATTACAATATTAAAAATTTATTTTACAACGTGTAGTAGTTATAAAGTGCAAATTAGAATAAATTAAGATACAATTTTTTAATGGTATAAATCGGGTTATAAATTTTAAAATTACTACGTACAAGTAATTTTTAATATTGCAACTAAGATATTTAACACTTTATTATTCTATTTAAATCTCAATTTTTCATAAAATTATGGAAAGACCGTCTTTTCCAATAGATTATCTTTTTTAATTAGTGGGAGAGAGAATATAAACTACTCTGTCTGGTCTTCTATTTATGTCTTTTTTTTCTAATATTTTTTCAATGTATGTTTGATCATCGATAACTTTTGTTACGTACAATAATAGATTATAAAATTTTACTTTTCAAAAACTATATGTTACAGGGAATTCAAAGACATCTCACATAATGTTTATTACTGTATACAACAAAAGTTATTGATGATTAAATATATCATAAAAAAATTGGTTGGTCAAATATAAATAGAGAACCAGATGAGTACATAATTTAATGTAATGGATGGGGGTAATTGTTCACGTGGCACCGCCACTGCTTTATCTTCATCAGATTCTACTGTTGACTTTAAAAATTTTACGATCTTTAATAAGTACAGTATTTAATACTCCTTTATTATTGCAATTGAATTTTCCATTTTAGATGACGGTAGAGTTCTGGAAAATACAGTTTTTTTTATAAGATTATAGAAAGAAGAGGTTTAATTAAAATAATAAAAGGTAAAATTTGTAATTAAAAATTTATTATGCAACGTATACTAGTTATAAAGTTTATAACTCGAAATATATAACCCAAAAATTTTATCTTCATTTTTCTAATTTGCACTTTAAACCTTGAGTTTTTCATAACTAATGGAAAGAGCTTCTTTCAAGAAACAGACTCTTAGATAACACACTATTTTTTTCCCAGCCGAATCTGCACACTTTTTGGTCAACTTTCTCAAGACATGTTTGGCACTGAAATTTCAACTAGTATATAGACATCAATATCATCATATGAGATATTGTTGGATTCCCTGCATGATATATTTTCTAAATATCAAATTTTAACACGCCATTAATAAATACAACTAAAGTTATCGTTGGTCGAATATGACTTGAGAAAGTCAATCAAAAATTATGCACATTCAATTGGGACTGAGGGAGTAATATTATTTTGGATAAAATTGATTAGTCTTATCCATAAATTCAAATTATCATTACTATTTATCTTCATGCATTTTCTCTCTCTAATTTTCGTGATAAAAGATATGCAAAATCTTGCGAAACACCGTTTTTTCATAGGCTTATGAAAAAATGAGGTTTAATTAATATAATAAATTTTAAAAAGTCATTATTGCAATATTAAAATTTTAGTATTCAACGTATAGTAGTCGTAAAGTTTATAACTCAATTCATTCAACCCAAAAATTTTATCTTCATTTTTTCTAGTTTGCACTTTAAACCTTGGTTTTTCCATGACTTGTGGAAAGACCGTCTTTCAAGAGATGGACACTAAAAGATATTAAGATAATAATTTAAAAAAAAAAATAAGAACTCATTCTGTCCCAGGGGAATCTGCAGAGAGAGAAAATGAAAGTGTTATTTTTTATGTGGGAAAAGTTCAAAATACCTCTGCCCTGGTCTTCTTCCTCCCAGATCTGCAACCTCACTTGTTCTCCTCCTTCGCCTCACTTCTACTCCTCCTCTCCCTCGCCTCACCTCTCCTTCACGTCGCGTCCCCCCGCTCTACCAATACATCAAGGCTAGTTATTGTACTACACAACCACTATTCAAAAATAAATTATATATAAATATAACACAAAGTTTAGATCACTAATTGTTTAGCGGGTCATTTTACAATTCGTTTGACTAACAGGGTAATTTATTTTTTTATTTATTGCAATAAGGTACATATAATATAAAAAACCTTTTTAAAAAGGAATCTTAACATATAAATAATTATAATTGAACATTAAAAATTATTAAAATGAGACTTTTAATGACTGGTCTAACTATTAGTGGGTCTAACAGAAGGAAAGATTTATGTTACTCGTATCGCTCTCTCATCGCTCTCCCTTCTTTCTAACTATTGTTCATCATCCCTACCACCAAGCCGTTAACGATCTACAAGGCATGGCGGCTCCCGTCGTCAAAAGTTTTGCCCAAGCACTCCAAACGCGAAACCCCCCAATCACCACAATCCTCCTATCCAACCAAAACCTTACACCAACCCTACAATACAAGGGAGAATCAGTTGTACTCTTCTCACCGGAGCAAGTCTTAGAGCTATCAACACACTAAGCTAATGCACTCATTGGAAATTTTCCAAGAGGGAGACCAGCAATGAATAAGGTTGAAGTAGATTTCAAAACGGTGGGTTTGAACGGAAAATATTAGCTGTGAGCAATTAATTTCAAGAACATCCTAATTAGGTTTCAAGAGAAGGAGGATTTCCAACATTGTTGGATCAAGGGGGTGTGGTCGCTAAACGGTATCACAATGAGGGTACTCAGATGGATGTCGGACTTCAAGCCAAATGCAGAATCCTCCATCATTACAATGTGGATCACCATCATAAATGTGCCACTATATTACTACAATGTCCCGGCTATTGAGGAAATTAGCAATCAGATAGGGAAGTTTATGAAGATAGGCCAGGCCACTGAAAAGTTAACAAGGCCATATGCCATCAAGATATGCATGGAAATTGATAATCAATCTCAGTTGTTGAATCACATAAGGTTAGGCACAACATTGGAAACTGACAAATATGTTATAGAATATGAGAATTTTCCTCTATACTGCTATGTTTGCAAGGAAATTGGTCACATATATCTAAATGTAGAATTGCAATGAACTAAGAGCATTTAAACCTGCCAACATTCCTGGTAGTTCACCTAAGTCTGCTCCTGCTGAACATAGGAATGGAAATGATCTATTGTCAACAAAGGTTGTAGATATAGCAAAGCCTGGTAATGCCCATAACACAAAACCAAACAATGGTAGCCACCCTGAAAAGCTAGCCATTTGGCAAACAGTGAATACCAACCTTGAGCTCCACATGTCAGGCATATCCATTCGATAGAAACAAAAAGAGGCTGAGCACCAACTTGAGCAAACCACCCCTCAAAAATCCCCTCCTAAAATAGGTACAGATGCCCCTAACAAAGATAGTGATATCTCCCACTGTGATTTTCAAGCTGGTGAAATGATCACCAAGACAAAATGGAAGCTGAGAGAAACACGCATTATGAAGAATCATAACCCATACTGCTCATAATCCTTTCAAACCAGCTGAGACTGAACTGCAAAAGGACAATTTTCAGTTATTGGTTGACCTTACAAAAGAAAACAACAGTCACAAGGAATATGCCAGAGATGATTTATCAGGTATCATGCCTAACTCCCCACAGTATGAACATGGAACTAATCCATATCACTCACCCTCTTGCAGGTCTAGTCCCCCAAGTTCAAACAGGTTCCTTCTACTAAGGGAGGAAAATGAGTCTGACACAGCTGATGACTGCAACCCATGTACTAAAGAGCTTCAGCTGGATAAGGTACGTACTGCTAACACCATACCTGGAAAATTGACTGAAAAAACAACCAGGAAAATGGCACTTTTAAACAAATTAAATAAGATGAACCTTAGGTCCACCTCAAAAAGTAACTCTAGACAATGATAATGACATACACACATTTGACAATTAAAGCTCTTGTCTGGAACCTAAGAGGTATTGAAACATCCTTGGAGAGGCTAAAAAGAATCATTAGGTCTCACAATATACAAATACTTTATATATTATAACCTAAGAATAACTATGGTCAATGTGACAGTTATATGATGAAACGGATATTTGATTGTCACCATAGTTCAGATAGGAATGACACTTGGCTTATGTGGAATTCTTGTTGTAATGCAAGAATCTTAATTGAAACTGATCAGTCACTAAAACTGCTATCACTTTATCTATGTTTAACTTTGACATGTGTGCATATTTCATTCATGCCTCTAGTGTTAGGATAAACAGGAAAATTGTATGGCAGGAAATCAGTTCACACTTGGACAGTAATAAGCTACTAATAGGTGATTTTAATGCCATGAATTGAATCTCAGAGTATAAGGGACCTAATCAACTAAATCTAAAGAGCATAAGAGATTTCTCAGAATTTATAGCTAGCCAACAACTACTACATCTTTATACTGTGTGAATACCTTTACATAGTCAAACATGAGAAGACCTCTTACAGTAGAAAGATTAGATAGAGCCTTAATTGATCATGACTGGAGTGAAAATTTTCCAAATAACTCACTACACACTTAACAAACACACTTCTGATCACTGTCTATTACTACTAACCATAGGAAGCAAAATGCCCTCAACACCTAAACCATTTAGGTTGCTTGATGCTTGGATAAATAAGCCTAAACTTAGACAAATAATAGAAACTAACTGGTCACAGCACATGTCAGAATTTGGAATGTTAGGATTTTTTCTAAAATTAAAAAGACTTAAGTTGGATTTGAAAAAATGGAATAAGGAAATCTTTAGAGATAGGAATGCCAATGTTAAAAAGGCAGAAGAAGAACTCAGGATCCAGGAAATTGCATATGAAGCTTCAAACTCTGATTCTGATTTCATAGAGCTGAAACACAAGAATGCACTTTTACTAAGAGCATTGACTGAGGAGAAGATGTTTTGGAAAAAAAAATCCAACATTAAGTGGCTTAAAGAAGGAGATGAAAATACTAAGTATTTTCACTCAACTGTAAAACAAAGAAGGCAAAAACAAAACATCTTTAAGATTAAAAACTAGGAAGGTGTCTGGACTGAAAATCCAACTGAGATAGAAAAGAAGGCAATCCTTTTTATCAGAAATTGTTGGAAGATGACTCTAATCCTGTAGATGACACTATTCAGTCTCACTTTTTAAGCCAAATCCCTCAGGCCCTAAATAACCAAGATAATGTAACATGCTTAGACAACCCACCATAAATGAAAATAAGGAAATTGTTTTTCCCTTAACCAGAGTGGTGCACCTGGTCCTGATGGTTTTTTTGCCAATTTTTTTAGGACCTTTTGGGATATAATAGGACCTGACTTATTGTTAGAAGTTACTGATTTTATGACAGGTGCTAAAATCCCATCTGGAATCTCCAGTACTTGGATTTGTCTGACCCCAAAAAAGGATATTCCTATATCCATTTCTGACTTCAGACCTATATCACTCTCTAACTTTACTAACAAGGTATTCTCTAAATTTTTAGTTTAGAGAATAATTGGAATCATGCCAAAACTGATCTCACAAAAATCAGTCAGCCTTTCTCAAAGGCAAAGAACTAGCTGACAATGTTATCTATGTTAAAGAAATGGCAATTTCCTAAATAATAAACATAGAGCCCCTAACTGTATGGTTAAACTTGATAAGGCGTTTGACAGGGTCAAATGGTCATTTCTCAGTCAAATACTTAGGAGATTTGGTTTTCAAGACCAGTTTATCAAATTGATCATATATAACCTATCTAGTGTGTGGTTCTCTGTTATTATTAACTCTATACCTGCAGGTTTTTTTCAAGCCAGGAGAATCAAACAGGGAGACCCTTTTTCCCCTCTACTTTTCAATATCTTCTCTGAATCTTTTTCCAGATACTTGACTTTTTGTTTCCAAAATAAGAAGATGAATTACTTTTAATTCCTACAAACGCTGCCACTGTCTCACATCTATGCAATGCAGATGACACTATCATCTTTTGACAGGCCACAAGGATATCCATTAAAAGAATCAAAGCTTTCTTACATGTGTTTGAGGAATGTAGTGGACAAAAGATAAATTATGAAAAAGGCAATTTTTTCATAAGAAAAAAATACCTCTATAACACGTCAAAGAATAATCATAAACACTTTAGGAATGTCCAGATGTGTGTTTCCATTTGTATATTTAGGGTGCCCTATATACACATGTTACAAAAAGCCATATACTTTCAGCCCCTACTGAAAAAATATGATAAAAATTTGAAATCATGGAAAAATAAATGGCTTAATCCTACTGGTAAATTGACCCTCATGAAAGCTGTCTTGTATGCTATTCCACAACATCTTTAGGCTACCATGACTCTGCCACAAATAGTTACCAAAAAACTGAACAGGAAAATAACCAATTTTTTGGGGTGAAAATGATACTGGTCCTAAAAAGGTGTGGAAAAGTATCAAAAGCATGAGCTATCCAGTAAATTAGAATGGTATAGGGATCAGAAGCATAAAAGACATAATTTGGACTTTCTCCTTAAAACTATGGTGAAAACTGCAGAAATGAGAAACCTTATGGGCTCAATTCCTATGGTTTATTCCTAATAATCAAAGAAGATCCTAAACATGGAAAAGAATTCAAAAAGTCAATTAATTTGCTGAAAACCAAACAAGAATAATACATGACAATTGTTTGGAAAGTTTATTCACTGCTAACTGGACTGGACTAGGACCATTACAAGACATAGTAGATCAGCACCCACATATATACACAGTGGTTCCACCTAACACCACCATTCAACGGTTTGTAAAAATGAAGTCAAGCTTCCTACATGTTTTTCAAGCACTTCCTCATAATATTTTTCTCCTTTTGTAGGAACTAACTGTGTACCCATTCAGACATGACAGATTGATATGGAAGCCATCAAGCAAAGGAAATTTCAGCTTTAAATCAGCATACAATATTGTAGCTCAAAAAAGATCTGAAATCAGAATTTTGAAAAAGATGTGGTTTCCAAAACTTCCAAAAAAAATTGCCATCTTTATGTGGAAACTTTATAATGCAATCTTTCCTTTTGATGACATATTAATTTTCTCTAATATATCTTTAGCATCAAAATGCCCTTTCTGCCCTAATGTTGATACTCAGAGTCATTGTTTAAATGAGCTTACTCTGACTATGGACTTGTGGAAAAATATTTGACTCTATGTTAGGGCTGAGATATCAACATTTCAACTCTATTTGATAGACTATCACATTACTGGTCCTATACTGGAGAAACCAAAATACACTCTACTTTAATCACCATCATCTCATCTCTCATATGTTGGTATAACTGAAAAACAAGAAATGGCCATATTTTTGATAATATAAAAGCCAAACAGGGATGCAATTGTTGAAAAAAGAAGAAGATGACATTTTCCTCATCTTTTACATAAAACCAGAGGCCAGTAGAAACATCGCAGATAAACACTGGATCACAATTGGCCTTATTCCATTTTTTAAAAAACCCCCACTACCAAGAATTAAGTGCATCACATGATCTAAACCTAGTCTAGAGTACAAAGTCAATATTGGTGCCTCATGGAAACGGGGGGGCTTATGTGGGACCGGTATAGTAATAAGAAATAAAGATGGGAACTTTGTCAAGGCTTTCAGTAAATCTGCTCAGGTTGTAACTAGTTTTCATGTTGAACTAATGGCTCTTAAAGAAAGTTTTTTATTTGCCAATAGAGAAGGACTTACCTTATTCTCTCTTGAAACTGATTGTGCTATGTTACTGGAGGTTTTGAAAGATCCCCTCAAAGCTCCATGGAAATTTTATCAATTAGCTACTAAACCTAAACATAATATGAGAGATCTAACAATCACACGCATTTAGAGAGGGTAATATGGTGGCTGACAGGTTAAGTAAACTGGGAAGGAATATGGAAACAAAAACTTTAACTTTCTAGGTGCTAGACAAAAAACCAAAGGGCTTCTATTTTTAGATAAATCTCAGATACCTGCACTTAGAATATAGAATGGATGCTCCAGATTTGAAAATAAAAATACAGGTTTGCAGGATGGACACTTTTTTGGTATGGAAGATCAAAAAAAGAAAGCCATCTCAAGCAAGATACAAAATCCAAGGAATTATCTCAAGCAAAAAAAACATGTTTACCAGGGTTCAGAGATGGTTCCTTACAAACCTCTGCAACAAGTTTCAAGCCCCCGATGGAAACTTTACTGCTAGTGCTTATATCTTTAGTGGCCAGGGAGCAGAATTCTTCCATATATACAGTTGGTTCTATCTTTGCTTCTTCTATCTTTTGAGGGCTTAACATATTTTGGTGACTTATCAGAGGCTCTTCTCATGGATAATCTACGACCGAGGTCTAGGTTTGACTAACACCTTTTGTAAGTAAACACTTACTTAGGAGTTTTTTTTGGAGGTCCGGTTAATCGTCTTACACTAACACGAGGGGTGGAGGTGTGACGATTGGAAACACTTCCAAAATACTCCTTTGTAAAAACATTAGAAACCATGGCATTTTTTTTGTGCTTTTGGATCCAAAGTTCAAGTCCTTACTTGAACACTATGTAATTTTGAATCATACTTTACTACTAGGTTGGGTACCTAATACATATCACCCCATTAATATGAGTTTTATTATTATTTTAAAAAAGTGAGTCAAGCAGAAGACCTCTCTAATATATGATACCAGTTGAACTTGCACTCTTACTTTTTGAACACAATTCTCTATGAAAGTTTGACTGCATATCTGAATAGATATATGAACAACAATATTATCATATATGATATTGTATAATTCATCATAACAAGTAGTTTATGAATATCAACTTTTTATTTATCGTTATTATACGTAGAGGTAACATATTAACGGTCAAACATGTGTTTTGAACAGCGTGCAAAAAAAACAAGAGTGCAATCCTTGCTAGGACAGAGGGAATAGTAATTAAATAGTTTTCAGTCAATTACTTCCCCCGTTCCATAAAAAATGACACTGTTTCTTTTTTTGTGTATCCCGGTAAAAATGGCATGAATTAAAATTTATCTAAAATGACAAAGAACATATTGCTAAATTCACACAATGTTCTCATTAATTTCAGTAACTTTCATATTGGGTTAACTACTTTCCTAAGATATCCTACTTTTATATTTATTTCTTACCACATCAGTTCGCATAAAAATGAATCAATAATAATTTCACTATTTGACAGTCAACACTATCAAACTTTGACCACATATTTTGATAGATACATAAACAATAATACTATTGCATGTGAAATTATTGGATTCTTCATAGCAAGTAGTTTCTAATTATCAAATTTTTATATACTGTTATTAAACATAGTTAAACGCTTAACTACGTATAATAACAGTGAAACATTAGTTTTTGAATCTCATGAAAATAATTGTGTAAAGTTTAGTGTGGGATGAAAGGAGTACGTAACTTCTTAGAAAATTATATATGTTAGCAAATATTGTATGTTGAGGTGTTGGACAAATCAGATTCTGTCATGTATTCTATAAATTATATATTTAGTAAAGTGAGAGTGTTTTTAGGAAATAAAAAAAGAACACCTGGCAGAATTTGATTTGCCAAATACCTTTGTATGCTAGCATATAAAATTTTCTGTGTAATTTATAACGTAATGGGGTGAAGTAATTGTTCACGTGGCACTGCTTTAACTTCATCGGATTCTACTGTTGACTTAAAAAAATTACAATCTCTAATAACTAGTAGTTTTTTATTATTTTAAAGCACCCTAAGGTGGGGGGTATTATATAAAGGTTCCCCAAGCCTGTGTAAAGACAAATACATACAGTGTCGTAGTTCGTACATGAGGATCATTGAAGCAACATAGTTGCCGCCAAAAGAATACCTAGCATCTATTAAGGAAGGTGATTTTTTTTCCGGATCTAGTGGATAGAAGACAAAAGATAGGAATGATAGTTGCGATTCCAAAAGAAAGAATCTCCACCCCATGTGTTAATTCTTTCCTCTGGCCAGGCAACTTCATTCTAGCACGTAAATATGAAGAGCCTAAAACAAAGCAATAATTTGCAGCAAAGTTTCAAAGAAGCTGTAGATTTGAGCACTCCATTCCGAGGTTGGCTGCAGCCTGCTTGCAGTAGCCCAAAATCCGAATATACAGAGATATTGCATCTGAGGGGGGTCCGTATGCCATCCGTGTTGCAGCTGAGGGGAGCTTGAGTTTATGCCAATTTCTTCTGATAGGATCTGAGGAGCCAAAAACAGAGAGGACAGTAGTCTCTATTCTAATTTACTGCATGCATATTGTTTGTATGATATGAGTACTCAGGAAATTGTCCAAAGATGATAACATTTGTATCAGAAATTCACACACCAACTCTAATCACAGGAAGACCACTTTTGTCAAGTGTTAAAAGGCCCCTAACGAAAGGAGGGGCTGACTGTATGTCTATATCACCATTAAGGTTTTTTTCTAGAGCATATTTTGCCAGAAAATCAGCTGCACTATTTGCCTCCCTATGGATGTGTTGGATTGGGTATTTTTGATGTTTTGAGTTGAGGGAACTGCAGATGAAAAAGGTTCTCCAAGGGGAACTTTTTGGATTTTGAATACCCTGAACAGCTATTAAACAATCTGATTCCACCACACAAGTAGATAGATCCATTTTTGAGCATATTTCATATCCACATTGAATGGAGACTAGTTCAACATGTAAAGGGGATGGAGATTGGAATGTTTTAGCTCTCATGATAACCACATTCCCAATCCAGTTTCTAACTATCACAGCCAAAGAAGAATAACCACCTCTATTCCATGTGGCATCAGTATTAATTTTATATCCTGTTTGTGGCTTCTTCCAATTTACAGTAGTTAAAGATCTTTTCCTCTTTTGAAAGATTTGAGGGATTATATTTGCTTGAGTCTAATACTTATGCTTATCTACGTTGCCAATTAGGTGGTGGACAGTGAAAATGTGATATATCATGCCTTTAATCTCATTAAAGCAAGCTACTTGGGAGAAAGACTCATTTTCGTAAATAATTTTATTCCTTTTAATCCAAAGAAACCAAATTGTGACTAGGAGGGCAGCAGTGGTAATGTTAGACTGAATCTTGGATTCAGCCTTAAAAGAAAGATAATATTCAACTCTGCCCTTCAAGTTTGTAAAAACTGAACGTTGAAGATGTAAAAGGTCCCTGACACAATCCCACACAACAATAGAGGAGGGGTATGAATTGAAAAAAATGATCCAAAGTATCTGTGTGGTTCAAACAGAGGGGGCATTTAGAGACTAAAACGAAACCTAACCTACATAATATGTTATCAAAAGGCAGAATTCCATTCATGACTCTCCACAAGAGAACAGACATTTTCTTTAGGATGAAAGGAGACCAAACCTTATTAAAGTGTCTGATTTTTGCCTTTCTCTGTCTGAAAATGTTGTATGCAGACTGTATGGAAAATAATTCGTCTGTGGCTGGAGTCCAAACAAGCTTATCCTCATGAGAATGTTCCAGCTTAGCATCCTGCAAAAGGGAATATAAATTGGTAGCCAGATATGGCTCCAGCTTTGGAAGGAGGGAAGCTTTGTTGTTTATAAAAAACCTGGTGAAATATCCTCAAAGGGAATGTTCATCTCATGTGGCCACTTATAATACAGAGCTCCTTCTCCTGTCCAATTAGAGTTCCAGAAAGAGCATTCACCCAATCCATAGAGTACTCTGGAATAGCTGTTTGCCTTAGCTGTGATTTTGCATATTCTAGACCATGTATGTGATTTTTTATAGGAGATAGGAAGAGACCATAACAAAGAAGTCCATTGGGTAGTGTTTTGTTGCAGTTTCCACCACAATTTCACGAAAAGGCATCAACAATAGCTTTTAAATCCCTAAAACCTATGCCATTTTCATCTATAGGTAGACTCATATTCTTCCAAGACCTCCATTTTTTCCTATCAGTGTTGTCATAATTACCCCAAAAAAAACTGGATGCTATTTTCTCCATTTTTTTCAAAAAAATCTTTGGTGGACTCAAGACAGCGAATATATGCATTGGAATTGAAATAAAACAGTGATTAATCAGTACAATCTTACCAGCAGTAATGAGCCATCTATTTTTCCAATTATTGATTGATTTCTCCATTCTTTCCAGCAGAGGTTGATAGTGTACCTGAAGATTTCGACCCGAAAAAATAGGGACTCCCAGATATTTGAATGGAAAAGAACATTTTTCCATTCCCAGTAACCTCTTTACAGATAGAACTGTTGTTAATGGTGTTCTATGGGATACAAAAAAATTCAGATTTTGCAAAATTGACCTTTTGTCCTGTGGTTTGCTTATATGCTTGCAGGAACTTTTTAAACCTCTTCAAGTTTGTAGGTTTAGTATTAAGAAAAACTGCTGTGTTATCAGCATACATTAAGTGTGAAACAGGAGAACAAGAGGGAGGGAGACCAAAATGTTGGAGGTATCCTATGTTGAAAATTTTCTTTAAACTTCTAGAGAAGGCTTCAGATAGTAAATTATACAACAAAGGTGAAAGAGGATCTCCTTGTTTTATACCTCTAGAGGATGCAAAGAAGCCTGAGGTTACTCCATTGATTAGAACAGAAAAGTGAGCAGCAGCTATGTTATGCATGATAATTTTAACAAAATTTCCATGAAAACCGAATTGGAGAAGTATAGAGTTCAGGAAAGACCAAGAGACTCTATCAAAGGCCTTTTGCATATCAAGTTTTACTATCAAATTTTGAACCTTTGTTTTTCCAGACAAAATTCTGGTCATCTCCTGCATTTGGATAACATTATCAGTGATATCCCTACCCTTGATGAATGCACTCTGCTCAGGAGAAATTAAAGTTTGCATCAATGGTTTGATCCTTTCCATTAGCATTTTTGAGAATACTTTATTAACAAAATTTGATAGACTAATTGGTCTGAAATCAGAAAAGGATGTAGGGATTGGTTTTTTGGGGATTAGGGTGAGCCAGGTGCTTGAAATGACTTTTGGGATATTACCATTGCATATGAAATCATTTGCTGCTTCAAGCAGGTCAAGTTTAATGGTTTCCCAGAAAGTGGTATAGAATTCGCCAGAAAAACCATAAGGTCCAGGAGCACTAGATTTATTTAAATCAAAAACTGTATACTTGAGTTCCTGGATAGTGAAAAGTTGAAGGAGGAGATGGTTTTGCTGTTTAGTAATTACTTTAGGTATTTCCATTAGAAAATATTTAAAGTAAGTTCCTGTTTTTGGAGTGATGTCCTCATTAAGTAATTCCTTGAAAAATCGAACTCCTTCTTCTTTAATCAGTTGAGGTGCTGATATCCAGTTCCCTTGTCCATCTTTGATTTTACTAATTCTTGACCTAGCTCTCCTTTCTCTAATGGTGTGGTGAAAGAAACTGGTATTTGCATCACCGTACTTAAGCCAATTTAACCTAGCCTTTTGCTTTAAAAAGATGTTTTTTTTCTTTCTGAGATCTAATAAGTTAGGCTTTTGACTTATTAAGTTCAGCTAAATCTGTTTCATCTTGAGTTTGTTGAAAAATTATTTCCAGATCATTGACTTTAGCCTCAGCTTCTAGTAGATTTTGATTCACATTTCCAAAGGTGTTTTTGTTCCATTCTTTAATGTCAGTCTTCAGCCTTTTAAGTGTATACACTAATCTGTACATCCCTCTAAAAGGAGCTGATAAATTCCAGTTTTTAACCACTAAGTCCTGGAAATCATGTCTATTTGACCACATATCTTGATATCTAAAAGACCTGGGCACCATTTCTTCAGAAGATTGAATGGACAGGAGTAAAGGAGAGTGATCAGATGTCATTCTATTTAACACTTGAATTGAACTGTTAGGGAATAAGTCCAGCCAATCTAGGTTGCTTAAGCCTCTGTCTAATCTTTGAAGCATGAGGTCCTTGCATTTATTTCTAAACTGATTATTACACCATGTGAAAGAGTTTCCTACCGTAGAAATTTCATGCAAGTCCAAGTTATTAATGAAGTCATTAAACTGTTTTATACTTCTATTGGGGGTTGATTTTCTCCCCTTATATTCAGAAACAGAGGCTACTGTATTAAAATCCCCAATGTATATGGAAGGTTCAGGGGGTGGTGTTCTTAAATCATTCCAAAGAGACTCCCTCATTTGTCTATTCACAATAGCATATATAAAGAAACAGTTCCAATTGACTGATGTCAAAATTTCAGAGATTCTGGCCTGCAGAAATTGGTTTGATTCATTTAGACTGACTACACTAAAGGCTTGGTTCCATAAGATCCAGATTTTTGCATTTTGGGCAGTGAGGGCAGATTTGAAACCTAGTTCATGCATCAAAGTATTTAAATTCTGTTTATCATGCCAAGGTTCAATCAGGCAAAGAATATCAATCTTATGGGACAACTTAAGGGTTTTTAATCTATCCATTGATGTTCCATAGCCTCTAACATTCCAAACTAATATATTTCCTATGATGGTGTATTTAATCATTTAAAACCTGCTGGGATTGCTTTGTGTGGAGATCTAAGCTTCCTAAGTTTTGTAGTTGAGGCTTTACTATTGTTTCCTATTTTATCCTCACTTTTTTCCATATTATCTAGAATGTATTTCGTTTTGAGAGTTCTAACCTTAGTCTGAGCACTTTGGGGTACCTTTGTGTTCTGATTTGTTGAGGATGGTGCGTCCTTTTGTTCCCCAGCCAGGGCATCTTCAGGGATAAAAGATGATTTGGTTGCTGAGATGAAACCCTGTTCTGAGTGACAGGCACCTTGTTTATTTCCAGGGGTGGGTAATTCTTCTGTTGTGATTGAATTCTTGTCATTTGTTGTTGGGGGTGCCGCTGCCTTTTGAGATTCCAGAGATTCATGGAAGATCTCAACAGCTTCTCCCTCCTGATCTTCTTCATTTAAGGCATCTAAAGTTTGGAAAGCATTTGATATTGCGACAGTGTTTATTAGTGTTAAATCTTCCAGGATGGGAGATATTTCAGCCTGTTTGTTCTTTTTTCTCCAAAAAGTAGCAGTGGTTGGTTTAGAAATGTCATCCAGGGAGTAGAAAGAGTCACTTCTTTTCTTGTGGCTAACTACATAAGAGTTAAAATTATTTTCCTGATGAGAGCCTGAGATATTTTTTTGTATTTGGAAATCAGATTCCTTTTGAGATACAGTTAGAGCCGAGGATCCCTCTGCATTAATTGTTACATTAGAGTGGGATTCTAACACTTTTGGTGGTTCTACTTGTTCTGGGATTCTTCTTTCCTTTTTTCCATTTACTTTGGTTGTATCCATGTACTTTTTCCTCAGCTCAGGGTGCAAGAAATTACAATTATCCTGATTATGGCCTATTATTCTACAATGAGTACAGTAAGTAGGGAGTTCCTCATATTCTATGGGGTAATCTGCTACTTTGTTTCCTATTCCTACCACAATAGTTGAGGGGAGCTGAGACAGAAGATCAAATTCTACACAAACTTTAATGGCAGATGGTCTAGTCAGAGCACTTGTTGCAGCATCCATTTTTGGATATCTACCTATCTGACTACAATGCCAATGATTACCGAAGTATTGTAAAAGTGAATAGGGAGTTTGTGAATTGTTACCCAGGCTGGAACGATAGAGGATTCTGCTGTTGGAGAAAATTCCGGAGACCATTTTTGGACTTTCATGACTGATCCTTGAATCATCCATTGTCCCTTCATCCAGCATCTCTGATAGTCTTCGTTATCCTGAAACCTAATTAAAACATGACGATAATCAATAGAACCTAATTGAAATTTAGATTTGAAACCAATTGACTTGAAAACTGTGTGAAGAAGTTCCATAGTTGGTTTTCCTCTATTGAACTTCCCAACCAGGGCGTTCTGATAATGTGATGCCAATAGTTCACCTTCCTCCTGAGGAAGGATGAAAGCTATCTTGCCCTTGTACTCAGTGATGGGATGTAGGTTGGGCGTATCGGGTAGGGATATAAAAAGCGGGGGAGGTTTAGCGGTTAGAGCTTGGATAAAGCTTTTATGGTTGGCGAGGATCGTTTTCGCTGTAGGATTGGGCGTTGGCAACGCCATGGCCGGAGGCCAGATCAGTGAAAAATGACTGTTATTGACAGAGAAAGAGACAGAGAAGGTAAAGAGGAGAGGAAGGTGAATAGTAAGTGTGTGTTTCACATTCTAATAACTAGTAGTTAATATTCCTTTAGTATCGCGATTGTATTTTCCTTTTAGATGCCACACTACTTTTATCACTTTCTTTTAATATTATTTTGGATAAGATTGCTTAGCCTTATCCATAAATTCTATGTACTTTGGTTTTATTACTTTATTATCATTATTATTTTTATTCATGCATTTTCTCTCCCTAATTTTCGTGATAAAAGATATTAAGATAATAAAAAAACAAAATATTAAATACTAAATTTAATTTTTTTAATGATGTGGAAAACATCTATTTTTGTTACGGAAATGATCTTCTGATCGTGTCCTTGCGTGCTTTCGATGAACCACAAATGAATCTCCTGAATTATTTTAGGGAATAAGTTCCGACAATCAAGTTAGTTCTCGTCTTACTAATATGACTTTCAATCTGGTATTTATTGTGTATGGGTACTGTTATCTTTCCTCTTATATGTAGATGTAAGATTGTACCTCGCTAGATATCTCGTTTATTGAAGATCATTGGTGCATTGTGGAGGTTTTAAAGACTTCGTGGCCTTTCCACGAAGTTTTACTTTACCACCTATATCGTCGTGGGTGCATTGTGCAGGTTCTTGGGTGTCATAACTTTTCTTTCGAGGCTCTATTGGTAATGTTGGTCTTTTGTGCTCGGTTCAATGAGAGTCATGTTGGTTGGGATATGTATATACAAGAAGTCTCTCCAAGCGCTTGAACTTTTAGGCGAACCATCAATGTTATGTTTTAGGGCATTAAGCTCTTATGTATACTTTGTGATTAACACACTTATTAACTAACATTGTTTGTGGTGAAGTCATCGAAGGTTTATATGACTGCTGATGAATTTGTAAATTGTATATAACTGTCACCAAAAGGATCGTTTGTACGATAGCAAAGCTTATCAAATTTTTATCTTCATAGACTATGAGGAACTTGTGTATATGTAATCTTTCCGCATATAGTTAAAAATGTGTGTTCCTACATGTTGTATGGTTTGTTATACATCTCAAAAATCTCGCAAAAAATTCCCCTTTTGTTGCCAAGTCATTTCTTCGACACTGACCTTTCTTTTGATTATAAATATTTATATAAATGTTTTGAAATAAGATGACTTATAAACTATGTGGTTGAGACTGACTAGTGACTTTCGACTTGTGGCATTATTAGTGTTGCCCCACATTTTTCGTAAAAAGGTACCCACCATTATTGGCATACTTTCCATTTAGGGCATTCCCACAAATAATGGCATATTTTTACTCTTTCCATTTTTAGCCTAATTTTGGGTGATGATTTTACCTAGTTATTCCTCCATTTTTTCCTTCCAGGCTGCTTTGCCCATTGATTAATCTGATTTTGTTATAAATACATGTAACTTTATAAAGAAACTAGTATCCAAATATTTAAAGGAAAATGGAAATAGTAAGAGAAATAGAGAATATTAAATAGGAGATGTTCTTCTTATTCATTTCATTCAGGATGTTCACCAATATGTAGTGCTCCACCTCATACGTAAACTAGAGTACATCAATTTCATCTTTCAAAGTGTATTTGTAACTTCACTTCATTCATGACCATATCCCCCTTAATTTCTTATAAGTTTAAGGAACATTCACACACATGCATGACTTTATGCATTGATGTTTATAACACTCCCCCTTTGGGAGGTCGTCGCCGTACCTCTCAAAGTTAATATTTTTAAGCCCTTAATGCGTCCTATCCACAATAATGTAAATAGTGGCAAGATGGGGTCGTCCACAGGAAAAGGGATTTTTCTATGTACTTAAACACCTATATGAGAAAACGTACTAAACATATACATAATGAGATATATATATATATATATATATATATATATATAAACATGTAAACAAGGGGGGGGGGTTTGGTTGGATGGTTCCTAAATTAGCAAGTTGAAATACAACAATTAGCAAATCAAGAGGATGATGCTAATCATGTAAGCGCAAATAGAGATGTGATGAAAATACAATTACGGAGCCTTGGGCGCAATCGACTTTCACTTCCAAACCTTGTTTCCATCATTGAACATGTGACTTATTTACTACTTTCACTACTTGCTGTGAAATCTAAACTTCTATCCTTCTTAGATAGTGGTTTGCAAGAGTGAGTTCAACATCTCTTGTCAAATCTCACCAATGACTCCCGAGTCGCGACCACGACTCAAGGTATCCCATTAATGGCATTTAGCACGAAGGATCAACAAACTCGGCAACACTTATAACCACTACACCGTGACTAAGCATTTAACCGACCTATGCATTTACATGGGATTGATCAAGAACGACCACTCACAGACCTCTCCCATTTGCTACAATTGATAAACATGGCAAAGAGTTCAACATTGCATATTTATCTAGCAATCATCAATTCATCAACATAATCAAAAGCTCTAAATCATACTTATAGATCCCTAACAAGAACAGGGGGAAATTTAACCCAATTTCCCCAAACCCTAGCTAGCAATTAATACAAGTATTTCATATACTCAAGCTTTCAACCACTATGATGAAATCAACAAACACATTAAATTCCCACAAATGCATAATAGCAAGAGTAATAAACAAGCTACAAAGTGTTCTTAGGACATAGGTTTGGAAGCTTAAGTCAATTGCTCCCAAGAGATGAGATTAGCTAATAGAGTTCATGCTAATCTATCTAAAACAACAAATCAAAGCAACTAGATGAATCAAAGAAGAAAAATGGAGAAATAGGGTTTAGAACAGTACAATTTCGCAGCTGCTGAAGAAGTAGAATGAGAGGAGAGAAAAAATGGTATTTATAGTGGAAGGAAAAGAAAGTAGGATTCTGGCCAGTGGCCGTCGCGACTCGCGATGAAGTTCGTCGCGACTCGCGACGAACATGTTGGTCGCGACGAGTCTGTCGCGACTCGCGACGGTAACCAGAATTTTTTGCATTATTTCTTCTTCTCCTCCTTGTGGCATGTAGTCATCTCCATAGTCACTCCTCTCAACTTCTAAGTCTTCAACGGTTTCAAAAATGATCTTCAGTGGCCTCCGGTCTTCACGTCTTCGAAGCAAGTCTTCAAAATCTTCGAAAGTGTAGTCTTCAATGGCCTCCGGTCTTCATTACTTCGTTACACAAAACATCTACTTAAAAGAGGTAAAAGAGCGCAAAGTTGCTCTTACCCCTCCTAAGAGGATTTCATGGTAAAACACAAGCTGTTGTAATGAAAGAGTACAAAATGGATCCTAAATAGTACTAAAATAAGCATATAAAGTGGACGCATCAAACCTCCCCACACTTGAACCTTACTCGCCCTCGAGTAAGAAAAGATCCAAGTATACGAAAGGGATGATACCTCCACATCCTACTACTAATCCCCCAATTCACTACCTCACAAAACTCTCAATACCGCACATCCCAAGATTAAGATCAAATGAGAATTTTCCACAACCCCTATTCCTAAATCTACCTAACCCATATCACTCCGTCAATTCATTAATTTCCCTAAGACATCTCCAAATCCAGAACTGACAATCCCAAATCCAATGATAAAAGATGAAACCAAAGGTATGCATAAAGTTCAAAGCACATGCTTCATCCTATATCAATGTATCAACCTAAAAACGAAGTCTATTAATGATCAAGAATTTCACAACTTACTCCGTCTTGTCCCCGCTAACTTATCCATCCCCAAAAGATTCTCAAGATGTCGAGCTACCCGATCCCTCCGTGTGGTCACCTCAACCTTATGACTCCATCGCCGGCAAATGAGTAAACACTTACTGTCTTTCAATTTCTCTCGCTTTCTCTCATTTTGCCTAGGAGCCCTTTCAGGTTTTCATCCTAGCCACACAATCATTTTTCTTTTAGCTCACACCTCACCTTTTTCCACACATTTGACCTCTCATTTTTACCTAGGCCGCCCTTTCGGGTTTTCGACCTATCCGGGCCCCAATGTTGCCTAAGTTGCCCTCTCGGGTTTTCAACTTAGCGGGATTCTTTTTCCCTTTTTTTTCATTTTTTTTTATAAAAAAAAATTTGTTGTTGTTCCCCATCCGAAAAGTAGCAAATTGCTTCCAAATGTGAAGGTTAAGAAAAGTATCGAAACCAACATTATCCAAGTACATCAAAACGCAAAACAATATCCAAAACAAAAGGTAAAAGTATCTCCAAATCCCAACTCGCCTATCAATAGTAGATACCCCTCCCCACACTTAAAACACTACATTGCCCTCAATGTAGACTAGGGCAAAACTGTACAAAGCAAAGTGTGGAAAAAGGGGTAAAGCGTGATGCTCACTTTATCAATGCGGTGAAGATGAAGGGCCGCTGCCGGAGTAATGCTGCTGATACTGAGTCAGCCACTCCTCGTTCCGCTGCCTCCGTGCTCTCCGCTGCTCCACTCTAGGATCGGTGCCTGATGTACCAGCCGACTGGGACTGCAAGTCATGGATGCGAGCGGACAGGTGTTCAATCTCCTCATCCATGTCTATCAAAGCCCGGGAGACAAACCTGTTGTGCTCGAGAATCATGCTTTCCTGGCGGTGGAAACCCTCGTGCATGGTCCGCATCATCCGCTCATAGAAATCTGGCGGAGGCTGGGGGAAGTGAGGTGTGGTCTCATCTGTCGGAGGTGGAGGCTGTGGAGAGTGCTGCTGCTGGTGCTGATGATGCTGGTGCTGATGGTGCTGCTGCTGATGCTGCTGATGATGCTGAGGAGGAGGTAGGGTGCTGTCATCCGGCTGGACCGGGGCTGGGCCAAGGTCGTGGAGCGCACGCTGGAATTCAGCTGAGCATGAAGAATCTGGGGAGATTGCTAAATCCCCCAAAGGTGTGTCGAATTCCAGTCTGGTCCGGCTGTGCTGAGGGAGGGCCATGAAGGTGATCTTTCTGGCACCGTATAACCAAAGGAAGAGCTCGGCCCACATACCATATCCCTGCCCCTCGCTCGTTAAGTGCCATAAGAAATGAATGTCGTTGTCTGGCACATTCGTCGGCTCCGCGGAGCAGAAGAGTGTGCCAGCTAGGAGCCTGTGCACATAACGAAGCGCGGGGTGGATGATGGAGCTGCTCTTGTCATGTGAGTTCTTGGGCCTCATGTTGATGACATTCCAGAAGTGCATGTCATCTTCAATTGACCGCTCTGGGGCATCAGGATTTAGTCTGGTCCGAATGTCAGCCGTGGCAAAACCGAAGGCCTCCTCCACCTCGGAGACGGTCATCTGCCAGGAGATGTTATCTAGGTGAAAAGCGATATACTTCTCACATGGTTGATCGTCCCTCATACTGCGAATACGGACGGTGGACAAGAACTCCAGCGTGTACCTCCGGTAAGTGGGCGCGCTCTTGTTCATGAATCCCTCCATTCCCCCTTTGGCGAGGAGGCATCTGACAGGTTGTACAAGGCCGAGGGTGTCCAACGTGGGAATATCAACAAAACTGGTTTCCTTGAGCAGGCGTCTCTCTAGGACTTCCCATCTGTCGGCATAGGACCCGGTGATCCGGGTCAAGCCCATGTATCTATCCGGAGGCGGAGGCGCAGAACCAGATCCTGAAGCCGGAGGAGGTGGAGCGGTAGTGTGATCATCCCTAGTCATCGCCCTGGACCTCTTTCTGGGGGCCATATCTATCAATCACCAGCAAACAGAACAAACAGGTTAAATGTGAAAAATAGATGTATATGCAATATGGCAAGTGTGTGACCAATCTCAAATGAGTTTATGATGACCGGCTGAAACGAAAACAGTTTAACTAGGTCAAATCGGATGCATAATAGAATGTACAATCTACATTTGGTTTGTCCAGAAGCACATATCATCAAATTCAAGAAGTTGGCACATAGTCGAAATAGATACGCTATGTTATATGTCAAGCTCACAATGAGGCTGAATGGGATTAACCATTAACATTACGTTCACAATGTTCACAATGTTGACAATGATGACCATGTTAACATTGAACACAGCATAGCACAACAATATTTTAGTCTGCTAACAACTATGTGCAGCGAACACGAGGGTACAAATCTAAAACCATTCCAACTGCACGATTTCCAAACCGAGGATGCCGAAGCAGAATACAGACAGTCTATGGCAGGAATGAAAATATGTAAACAACACCCACAAGATAAAATTTCTGCAGCATTACAGCATACCCACGATCGACCAGAACCGAGACTAAAAATTGGAATCACACTACAACACAATGGTAACCAAATTGAACACATAGAATATATGCAAAATTATAAACATAGTTCAATAGGGTTAAGAGGTGTACCGATACCGCTTAGGACGAGGAGAGAAAGGAAAAATCGGCAGCCCACAATGAATCGGGGCTCAAATCGGCCACGGCGTCAAAAATCTAGGGTTTTGGTTAGGCGTGGCGCGTCAAAGAGGCGGGGCGGCAACGAGGCGACGGCGGCGGCGAGATGGTGGCGGCGGCGGCGAGATGGCGGCGGCGTGGAAGATGAGGAAGTGGAAGAGGTATCGGGTGAGGAAGAGATGTGGAAGAGATGTGTTCCCCCGCTATTTAAATCAGAATCAAAGAAAAAATTTCTGCACGCTCGACCGTCGCGACTCGCGACTACTCTCATCGCGAGTCGCGGAAAGTGAAACCTGTAAGCAAAAATGTCCTGAGTCCATCGCGACTCGCGACAACGCTCATCGCGACTCGCGATGGGTGTCGCGAGGAAGTCGCGACTCGCGGAAAGGGGGATCCGAAAGGGTTAAAATCCACAAAAATCTCTGAGTCCGTCGCGACTCGCGACAACGCTCATCGCGACTCGCGACGGGCGTCGCGAGGTAGCCGCGACTCGCGGAAAGTGGAATCCGAAAGGGTCAAATTTCGCAAAAATCTCTGAGTCCGTCGCGACTCGCGACTAGGCTCATCGCGACTCGCGACGGGCGTCGCGAGGTAGCCGCGACTCGCGGAAAGTGGAATCCGAAAGGGTCAAATTTCACAAAAATCTCTGAGTCCGTCGCGACTCGCGACTAAGCTCATCGCGACTCGTGACGGGCGTCGCGAGGTAGTCACGAATCGCGGAAAGTGGGATCCGAAGCCCAAAAATTTTGCACAAAATTCCTGAGCCCGTCGCGACTCGCGACGAAGCTCATCGCGACTTGCGACGGGCAACTAACCTGGCACCTAGAAAATTTTTTTCTGATGCTTTCTCTTGTCCAAGTTCTTCCTTTTCGAATTTAAGTAGTTCCCCCTTCCAAAATCCAATGCTGTGGCTTCAAAATATCTACAAAATCATGGAGAAAACAACCCGTGAAAAGCATAAAACAAAACAATGAAAGCTTAAAACTAAACAACATCAACAGAAAGTCACGAATGACGATCCGGATGATCAAAACCAAGTTTATTTAACGTCGTCGGCACGACTTACTTCCCTCCTTGGAGCTTACTCGCAAATCGGATCGAGGAGATGAACGTCCTCCCCTTTTTCCGGTACAAAAGTCTCATGGTAAGGTTTCAAACGTTGTCCATTAACCTTGAAGGTATTGGACTTAGCTCGATCTAAAATTTCCACCGCCCCATGCGGGAAGACCTTAACCACCTCAAAAGGACCGATCCATCGGGACCGCAACTTACCTGGGAATAGGCGAAGGCGAGATTGGAATAAGAGGACCTTCTGACCAACGTCAAAATCCTTTCTGATGATCATCTTGTCGTGCCATGCCTTTGTCTTCTCTTTGTATATCTCGGCGTTCTCATAGGACTCCCTCCTGATTTCATCCAATTCCTCTAATTGTAACTTCCTATGCAAACCGGCTTCATCTATATCAAGATTAAACTGTTTTACCGCCCAATAAGCCTTGTGCTGAATTTCTACCGGTAGGTGACAGGGCTTACCAAACACTAACCGGTATGGGGACATACCGATTGGTGTTTTGTAAGCCGTCCTATACGCCCACAGGGCATCATTCAACCGAGAACTCCAATCCTTCCGGTTAGGATTAACCGTTTTTTGAAGGATGGACTTGATTTCCCGATTGGAAACTTCGGCTTGCCCGTTGGTTTGTGGGTGATAGGCGGTAGATGTCTTGTGAGTGACTCCATACTTCTTCAAGAGTGCAGCTATGGTCCGATTGCAGAAATGGGTGCCCCGGTCACTAATCAAGGCTCGGGGTACCCCAAACCTAGAAAAGATGTTATCTTTCAAGAATTCTGCAACCACTTTAGAATCGTCAGTCCTAGTGGGTTTTGCTTCAACCCACTTCGATACATAATCAACAGCAAGAAGAATGTACGTAAAGCCATAAGAACTAGGAAAAGGCCCCATAAAGTCAATACCCCAAACATCAAAGATTTCACAATATAAAAGAGGTCGTTGGGGCATTTCATTCCTAGTGGAGATATTTCCTACCCTCTGGCATCCATCACAAGATTTGCAAAAAGTGTATGCATGTTTATTCATCGTGGGCCAATAAAACCCACTCTCTAAAACTTTCCTAGCGGTTCTCTTGGCTCCAAAATGACCGCCACATGCATGAGAATGACAAAACTCAAGTATTGGGTGTATTTCACTATCAGGGATGCATCTCCTAACAACTTGATCCGCACAATGTCTCCACAAAAAGGGATCATCCCACACATAATATTTTGCATCACTCCTTAACTTATCCTTTTGGGCTGTGGAAAAATGATGAGGAAATTTACCAGTGACGAGAAAGTTGACAATGTCGGCATACCACGGTTGGAGATCCCTAATGCGATTAATGGTGAACAATTGTTCATCAGGGAATTCCTCCCGTAGTTGCTCCTTCATTGCTGGGCTTACCTCAATGTCTGCCCCCGGAGTCAACCGGCTCAAATGATCGGCCACCAGGTTTTCAGCGCCCTTCTTATCCCGCACCTCCAAATTGAATTCGCTCAAAAGCAAGATCCACCTAATCAACCTCGGCTTGGATTCTTTCTTCGCCATTAAATGACGAAGTGCTGCATGATCAGTGTATACAATAACTTTAGTACCAAGCAAATAAGATCTAAATTTTTCTAAAGAGAATACCACTGCTAGCAACTCCTTTTCAGTGGTGGAGTAGTTCCTTTGGGCTTCATTTAGGGACATGGATGCGTAATAGATGGCGTGAGGTACTCTTCCCACTCTTTGACCAAGCACTGCTCCAACGGCGTAGTCACTCGCATCGCACATTATCTCAAAAGGCAACGCCCAATCTGGGGGTTGTATGATAGGGGCCGAGACTAACCTTCCCTTCAATGTATCGAAGGCCCCTTGACATCTCTCATCCACTACAAATTCCACCTCCTTTTGCAACAATTTGCATAGAGGAGATGCTATCTTTGAGAAGTCCTTGATGAACCGGCGATAGAATCCTGCATGGCCAAGGAAAGAACGCACTTCGCGCACATTAGTAGGATAAGGCAGAGTTTGAATCGTGTCTATCTTGGCCTTGTCAACCTCAATACCCTTAGAGGAGACAACATGGCCTAAGACAATACCTCTCTCAACCATAAAGTGACATTTCTCAGAATTTAGCACCAGATTAGTTTCAATACAACGGTTAAGGACTTGTGCTAAATTTGCTAAACAATTATCAAAGGAATTACCATGAATGGTGAAATCATCCATAAATACCTCGACAAAATTTTCAACAAATTCTGAGAAAATGCTTACCATACACCTTTGGAAGGTCGCGGGGGCGTTACATAGCCCGAAAGGCATGCGTCGGTAAGCAAATGTACCGAAAGGGCATGTGAAGGTGGTCTTCTCTTGGTCTTCTGGAGCGATAGCCACTTGAAAATATCCCGAGTATCCATCCAAGAAACAATAGTAGGGGTGACTTGCTAACCTCTCAAGCATTTGATCAATGAACGGTAAGGGAAAGTGATCCTTCCGGGTTTCTGCATTCAATCTCCGGTAATCAATGCAAACTCGCCACCCATTTTGAACTCGGGTGGGCACCATTTCACCCTTCCCATTTTCAACGACTGTCATTCCACTCTTCTTTGGTACCACCTGAGTTGGGCTCACCCACTTGCTATCCGAGATTGGGTAAATCATGCCCGCTTGAAGCAATTTGAGGATCTCCGCCTTCACCACATCCATCATAGGCGGGTTCAAACGGCGTTGGGGTTGTCGGACGGGTCTCGCACCTTCTTCCAACAAGATTCTGTGCATACAAGTGGATGGACTTATGCCTTTGATGTCGGCAATAGTCCATCCAATTGCTTCCTTGTTCTCCCGCAACACCACCATCAACTTTTCTTCTTGCTCCTTGGTGAGCTTGCTCGAAATGATGACTGGAAGCGTCTCGCTTTCCCCAAGAAATGCATACTTAAGATCATCTGGCAAAGGTTTAAGGTCAAGCACCGGGGCTTTCACAAGCGAGGGGAGGAATTCCGGTTCCTCGAGTTCCTCTAAGAGTAGAGGAGAAGGTGTTGAGACACTCGGTGTCATCTTTTCAAGCAAGTTCAAATCTTCAAAGCTGCCTTTCAAGTTAGTGCTCATAGAATATACATTGTGGGCATCATCAACATCACATTGCAAAGCAACCAATAAAGAATCCTCACCATTTAGTTCAAAAACATCTTGCACAACTTCTTCAACAATATCTACGGCATGGCAAGAATGTTCTTCACTAGGATATTTCATAGAATCATTTATGTTAAACTCTACTTTCATTCCATCAAATTCCATGGTGAGGGTACCTTTATGCACATCAATCATCGTCCTAGATGTTTTCAAAAATGGCCTCCCCAACAAAATTGGGGCGGCATGTTTATCATGCTCCATGTCAAGGACATAAAAATCTGCGGGGAAAATTAAGGAATCCACCTTAACCAACACATCCTCGACAATACCCTTAGGGTATGCACTAAAACGATCGGCCAATTGGATTACCACCCCGGTTTTATGCAATGTTCCCAAGTTGAGATTTTCAAACAAAGAATAAGGAAGAACATTTATGGATGCACCTAAATCAAGCATAGCTTTTTCAAAACGAGTATTTCCTATTATGCACGGGATTGTGAACATACCGGGATCGCTACATTTAAGGGGTAGCTCTTTTTGACACAATGCAGAAACATGCTCACTTTTTCCACTTTTCAATTTATTTTTGGCCCTTTGTTTCCTATTCACAACACATAATTATTTGAGAAATTTGGCATATCTAGGGATTTGTTCAATTGCATTCAATAGAGGAATGTTTACCTCACACCTACGAAAGACTTCGTAGATGTCTTTGTTATCCTCCATCCTCATCCTGTCTTTCAAGGCCTCTGGAAATGGGGGTTCCGGAACATATGGGGGGCTCTCCACCATCTTTGCTTTCTTGTGTGGAGGAGAGGATGGTTCCGGGGTGGAGGTTAACTCCGGTTTTGGTGGCAATGTCTCCAACTTGATTTCTTCCTCCTTATCTTTGTTGGCTAGCTCCTTGGTCACCTTCTCATGGATTGCCTCTTCCTCAACTCCCTTCTCAAACTCTTCAATTCTCGTTGGCTCCTTCTCATGGATTGCCTCTTCCTCAACTCCCTTCACAAACTCTCCAATTCTCGTTGGCTCCTTCTCATGGATTACCTCTTCCTCAACTCCCTTCTCAAACTCTTCAGTTCTCGTTGGCCCCTTCTCAACATTTTCAGCCTCCGGTGAAGCACCGACCTCTCTACCACTTCTCAAAGCAATAGCACTTGCATTTTGCCTCGGATTGATCTCTGGTTGGGCAGGTAGTTTACCCTTTTCACGGGCTTCCATCCGGTTCACCATTTGAGCTATTTGGCTCACTTGAGTTTCCAAGTTTTTGATACTTGCTTTAGCTTCATCTTGGAATTGTTCGCCCTTTTCAGCATTCATGCCTAATCGGTGAATAGCTTGCATTACCTCATCTTTGGATAGCCCCGAACCTTCCCCTTGGTTTCGGGATTTATCTTCAAACCTTTGGAACTGTTGTTGAGGTGGCCGGTATTGTTGAGGGGGTAGCCTGTACGGTTGAGAGTTCTGGCCTCCTTGAGGGTTTCCATACCGGAGGTTCGGTTGATCACGATTTCCCGAATTATATGGCCGGCTTTGGTATCCTGGGTATCTTTGGTATCCTTGGTTACCTTGGTAGCCTTGGTTACCTTGGTAGCCTTGGTTACCTTGGTAGCCTTGGTTACCTTGGTAGCCTTGGTTACCTTGGTAGCTTTGACCACCTTGATACCCATAGGTACCTTGGTATCCTTGATTTCCCTGATACCCCATAGCACTTACTTCCTCAACGTAATCCTCTTGTAGAGTGGGGCATGTGTCCGTAGGGTGCGCCAAATAGCAGATTTCACATGACTTAACATGTGGCGCACTTCCTCCGGGGTTGGTCATCAAGGTCTTCACCATGGATGTGAGGGTCGTGACTTGATCCTCCAATTTCCCACTGTTGGCAAAATCACTTACAGGTCTTTGGTTTCTCCTCCTCAAATCAGCCCTTGAGCTAAAATTCCTCGACTCTTCCGCTAGCTCTTCATATAGTTGCATGGCTTCAACAGACGTTTTGTTTCCGAGGGTGCCACCACAAGAACTTCTAACCAGCCTTTGGTCTTCATCCAGAAGGCCATTATAAAAGTAATACACCAAATCTCCCTCCGAATAACCATGGTAGGGACAACTTGCGAGGAGCATCTTAAATCTCTCCCAATACTCGAAGAGAGACTCTTCATGCCACTGCAGAATGTTGCTTATATCCTTCTTCAAAGCAGCGGACCTCGAGGCCGGGAAATATTTGGCGAGAAATTTTGTCTTCAAATCAAGCCAACTCTTTATGCTCCTTGGTGGTAGGTAATGGAGCCAATCTCTAGCACCATCCTTAAGAGTGAAAGGGAATGCCTTCAACTTGTAAAAATCTTCATCCACTCCGTGAGGAACCGTTCCGCTACACAAGAAGTGAAATTCGGTGAGATGCTTGTTGGCATTCTCCCCTTGCCTTCCAAGGAATGCGGGTAGCATATTGATGAACCCGGTTTTCAGCTCGAAATGCTTATTTGGTCCAACCACTGGGTATTCAATGCACATCGGTTGTTGCTCAAGATTGGGCGCCATGATTTCTCTCAACAAGGGCTGTCCCAAAGGGATCCCTCTTTGGTGAGGATGGGGATTGTAGGCTTCTTCTTCCCTTTGCTCATCTTCAATCTCGATTCGGGGGTCCATTGAAGAAGATGTGTTCACAAAATGGTCACTAGGAGGGGTGTTATTCACACTTTCCAAAGAAAGCCTCCTAGCCCGTCTCAAATTCAACTCCAACTCGGGGTCGTAGTGTAAGGGCTCTCGTGAAGAGGATCGCGTGCGAACCATACACCAAGAACACAAACAATACGTCTCCAAGCCAAGCGAAAATGGCAAATCTACTAAGAAATCAAAATAAGATAAAATCAAACTAACAAATATTCACAAGTAGCACATAATCACACACAATATGCTAAAGCACTTAAAAATGAACGCCTCTTCCCCGGCAACGGTGCCAAAACTTGGGAGGTCGTCGCCGTACCTCTCAAAGTTAATATTTTTAAGCCCTTAATGCGTCCTATCCACAATAATGTAAATAGTGGCAAGATGGGGTCGTCCACAGGAAAAGGGATTTTTCTAAGTACTTAAACACCTATATGAGAAAACGTACTAAACATATACATAATGAGATATATATATATATATAAACATGTAAACAAGGGGGGGGGGGTTTGGTTGGATGGTTCCTAAATTAGCAAGTTGAAATACAACAATTAGCAAATCAAGAGGATGATGCTAATCATGTAAGCGCAAATAGAGATGTGATGAAAATACAATTACGGAGCCTTGGGCGCAATCGACTTTCACTTCCAAACCTTGTTTCCATCATTGAACATGTGACTTATTTACTACTTTCACTACTTGTTGTGAAATCTAAACTTCTATCCTTCTTAGATAGTGGTTTGCAAGAGTGAGTTCAACATCTCTTGTCAAATCTCACCAATGACTCCCGAGTCGCGACCACGACTCAAGGTATCCCATTAATGGCATTTAGCACGAAGGATCAACAAACTCGGCAACACTTATAACCACTACACCGTGACTAAGCATTTAACCGACCTATGCATTTACACGGGATTGATCAAGAACGACCACTCACAGACCTCTCCCATTTGCTACAATTGATAAACATGGCAAAGAGTTCAACATTGCATATTTATCTAGCAATCATCAATTCATCAACATAATCAAAAGCTCTAAATCATACTTATAGATCCCTAACAAGAACAGGGGGAAATTTAACCCAATTTCCCCAAACCCTAGCTAGCAATTAATACAAGTATTTCATATACTCAAGCTTTCAACCACTATGATGAAATCAACAAACACATTAAATTCCCACAAATGCATAATAGCAAGAGTAATAAACAAGCTACAAAGTGTTCTTAGGACATAGGTTTGGAAGCTTAAGTCAATTGCTCCCAAGAGATGAGATTAGCTAATAGAGTTCATGCTAATCTATCTAAAACAACAAATCAAAGCAACTAGATGAATCAAAGAAGAAAAATGGAGAAATAGGGTTTAGAACAGTACAATTTCGCAGCTGCTGAAGAAGTAGAATGAGAGGAGAGAAAAAATGGTATTTATAGTGGAAGGAAAAGAAAGTAGGATTCTGGCCAGTGGCCGTCGCGACTCGCGACGAAGTTCGTCGCGACTCGCGACGAACATGTTGGTCGCGACGAGTCCGTCGCGACTCGCGACGGTAACCAGAATTTTTTGCATTATTTCTTCTTCTCCTCCTTGTGGCATGTAGTCATCTCCATAGTCACTCCTCTCAACTTCTAAGTCTTCAACGGTTTCAAAAATGATCTTCAGTGGCCTCCGGTCTTCACGTCTTCGAAGCAAGTCTTCAAAATCTTCGAAAGTGTAGTCTTCAATGGCCTCCGGTCTTCATTACTTCGTTACACAAAACATCTACTTAAAAGAGGTAAAAGAGCGAAAAGTTGCTCTTACCCCTCCTAAGAGGATTTCATGGTAAAACACAAGCTGTTGTAATGAAAGAGTACAAAATGGATCCTAAATAGTACTAAAATAAGCATATAAAGTGGACGCATCACCCTTGAATGTCTATTCCTGGAAAAATGTCTCGTTAAAACCTTACTAGGAAAATCCAGTGTGGAAAAAGCCTAGTGAAGGAAAAGGAGTATATTTTCCATTGTAGCACACTTCCTCATTAAAAACATTACTAGGAAAACCCAGTGGGAAAAAGAGTACAATGTATAGCTCTCCCTCTTGAGCACATCGTTTAATGTTTCTCAATCGCCGCATTCTAATCTTGTGCACCAAAATTTTTAAATGTTGACGTCGATAGTGATTTGGTGAAGAGATCAGCCACATTGTCACTAGAGCGAATTCATTGAACACATATTTCACCATTCTTTTGTAGGTCATAAGTGAAGAAGAATATGGTGGAATGTGCTTTGTTCTATCTCCATAGATGAATCCCTCCTTCAATTGAACAATACAATCGGCATTGTCTTCAAACCGAGTGGTGGGAACTATCTTTTCTAGTTTCAAACCACAAGTTCCTCGAATATGGTGAATTACAGATCTTAACCAAACACATTCCCAACTGGCTCTTGAATCACCAATATTTCAGCATCATTGGAAGAAGTGGCAACCATTTTTTGCTTCATGGAATGCCAAGAGATAGTTATGCCCGCACATGTAAATTTATAACCTATTTGCAATCGAGCTTGATGGGGATCAGATAGGTATCCAGTATCTGCATAACCCACAAGATCACTATTAAGTGACTTAGGATAATAAAGTCTCAAGCCAACCGTACCCTGAAAATATCAAAATATTTTTTTAACACAATTCCAATGCATTCATGTTGGAGAAGAACTATATCTTGCTAATAAATTTACTGCAAAATCTATATCTAAGCGAGCATGACTTGCCAAATATATCAAAGAACCAATAGCGCTGAGATATGACACTTCTGGACCTAGTAATTCTTCATCCTTTTCACGAGGACAAAATGAATCCTTTTTCACATCGAGTGATCTCACAACCATCGACGTGCTCAAATGGTTTGTTGTATCCATATAAAATCACTTTAGCGGTGTAATGGGATTGATGTAGACAAATACCATTTTCAGAATGTGCAATCTGCAACCCAAGACAAAACTTTATCTTCCCGAGATCCTTCATTTCAAATTATATTTTCAAATATTTAGGAGCCTTTTGGATTTCTTCAAGATTTCCAATTATATTCAGGTTATCAACATAGACTACGATAATAACAAATTCTGACCTCGATCGTTTTATGAATACACAAGGGTAAATCGAGTCATTTTGATAACCTTGTTTTATTAGATATTCACCAAGGCTATTATACCACATGTGCTTGGATTGTTTCATCCCATATAAAGATCGACCCAACTTGATCAAATAAAGTTCTCGATAACCGGAATCACACTCATTTGGCAATTGCAATCCTTCAGGAATTTTTATATAAATATCAATATCAAGTGAGTCATTCAAATAGATAGTCACTACACCCATTAAATGAATTTCAAGGGATTCATTTGCTTCTAGATTAAGCAAATAATGAAAAGTAGTTGCATCCACCACGGGAGAATACAGCTCCTCATGATCAATACCTGGTCTCTGGGGAAAACCTTGTGCTATAAGCGATGCCTTATAGCGCACGATTTCATCATTCTCATTTCACTTACGCACAAAGACCCATTTATAACCCACGGGCTGCATATCTTCAGGATATTTTTCCAAAGACTTTCCATTTTCCTAAGGAATCCAATTCTAGTTGGACTGCGACTTTTCGTTTTGGGCTATCATTTTTACGCATGCATTCCTCATCTGATATTGACTCATGATCCTCGTTCTCATTCATTATGGCACATGCTACAGTATATATAAATTTATCATCGACGTTGATTTTGTATCGGTTCCATTTTACACCCGACATGACATAGTTAATCGAGAGCTCTTCATTATCGATATTTTGGGGTACCCAAACTTCTTCAAGAAGTTATTTTTCAGTTATGTCGTAAGATTCTTCTGGTATCTTAGAAGATTCTTCAGGAATTTCACCGTGTATGCGTTCCAAAAATGCAGGAGATTTGATACAGATCGTTACCGGTGATGGCCTTGCAATTAACTTGCCTTGAGAACAGGTTGTACACATGAATTCACAAGATTGAAGAATCTTTTTACTCAACTATGACCTTGTGAATTCTCTATTATTGTGCATGTCATTGTAGAACCGGGATGGCCTAACCGGTCATGTCAAATAGTAAATTCATCACAAACTTCTGGTTTTTTGTATATATTTCAATAGCACCAATAAATGTGTAATCTAAATCGGAGGAATAAGAAGGTAACTTTTCTAGTATCATTTTCTTTCAAGAATTTGTACTTGTAATGTACAAGGATTCACGTCACCTTCATTACCAGTCTCAATATGATATCCATTTTTGCGGATATTTTTAAAACATAACAAATTTCTTTGAGACTTTGGGGAAAATAATGCATCAATAATGGAAAATTTTGTTCCTCTTGTCAACAGAATTGTTGCTCTCCCAGAGCCTTCGATTATTTTGGCACTACCAGAGATAGTACTCATATTCGCTTCTTTCAGCATCAACTCAGAAAAATATTTCTTATTATTGAGTATGGAGTGCGTTGCTTCACTATCTGCAAGACATAACTCTTTGTCGTCGAACACAGAAATGTCCATATTCTTCATCAAATAAAAACTTTATATTAGATATTCAATGTTACATATTCTTCATCAAATTAAATTGGTAACATGTTTCATAAAATAAAAAATGCAAAAATATAAATGGTTATAGTATTTATTTCATATTACTAATGATAAATTTAATTCTGGACATTCTCGTTCGGGCCATTTTCAGGGCGGTTGACTGAGAAATATGAAGCATCCAAAGAAGTGCAATCAGCAAAGTTATCTTCCAGGTCACAATTAGCATTTTCACCAAAAAAATTGGTCTCTACCCTTTTATCTTTATTCTTCAATGATTCTTGGTAGAGATCGGCCAGATGCCATGGGGTACAACAAGTACGCACCCAGTGACCCTTCATGCCACAACGATGGCATTTGCTATCTCCCCTTTTGCCATTATCATTTTCTTCATTTCTCTCTCATTTCTCAGGGAGAGCGGGGCCTTTTGAGGAATCACCATAGTAATTACTACGACCTTTCCAGTACTTATGATCACGACCACGACCTCGGCCATTGTTATATCCCTTTTGTGGATTTGTTGCAATCACATTTACTCTAGGAAATGAAGTAGAACCAGTGGGGTAGGTCTCGTGGGTTTTCAACAAGAGCTCATTATTTTGTTTGGCCACCAAAAGACAAGAAATTAAATTAGAATATTTCTTGTAACCCTATGCATGAAATGTGGAGAATGTTTTCTCTAATAAATCTTGATCAATCACTTGTTCACCACACAATTTTAGTGGTGAACTGATCTTAAAGATGGCAGAATTATACTCACTCGCATATTTAAAATATTGTAAGCGCAAATGCATCCAATTGTATCAAGCTTTTGGAAGGATTGTCATTTTCTGGTGATAATATTTTTCTTTTAAACTTGTCCACATGACATATGGATCTTTTACCATCATGAACTCTATTTTGAGTCCTACATTAAGATGGTGTTGGAAAAAGATTATGGCCTTTGCCATTTCTTGGCTTGTGACTTTGCTGCCCTCTTTGATTGCATCACCAAAGTCATTCGCCTTTGAATGTATTTCAGCATCTAGTATCCAAGATAAGTAATATTTTCTTGTGACATCAAGGGCAGTGAATTCTTGTTTTGCAAGATTAGCCATAGTAATAATGATGAAAATATTTAAAATAAGTTTTATCTTTCTTACCAAATGAGAATTACTCAATCTGTTAGATCCTCGTATAAACTCGGAATTGGTTTATAAAAATGATTAATCTCTGTCAAGGTAGAGTCTCGTGCCGATAACGTGTTATAAATATATGCAACTTTATAAAGAAACAAGTATCCAAATACTTAAAGGAAAAAGGAAATAGAAAGAGCAATAGAGAATATTACAGGGGAGATTTTAACACTCCTATCATCTTCCTCCGCAAATCTCGGAGACGATTTCTGTTGTTGCTCTCTGCGCTCGAATCCTTAGGTTTCTGACATTGCCAAGATGGCAGGGCCGACTGGAAACAAGGCTCAACCTTTTTCATACACCCAAATCACCTCAAACTCTTCTCAATCTCTGAACCCTCTGAATCCTATGAACAATACAGTCATAGTACAACCTACTAAAGGTCCCTTCATTCCAAAGCCCAGAATCGATCACCCAGGGGAACCTGGGATCCACTTCACAAACGAAGAGTGTGCAAAACTTGAAGCTCCATGGAGATAGACTCACATTGGAAAATTTTCCAGATCCCACCCCCAATTAGAAAAGCTACACCGGGATTTCCAAACCGCCAGTTTTAAGGGGCATCGTGACATTTTTTCATTAGATAATCATCAAGTACTAATCCACTTTACTCTACCTGGTGACTATTAGAGGTGTTGGATGTACAAAGTTTGGAACTTCGGGGACTATTCAATCTACATCACTTAACGGAGCCCTCAATTCAATCCAAATTATGACTCTCCAGTTGTGTCGGTATGGATTCCAATGTATGGCCTTCCTCAACAATTTTTCGATGAATATGTCATGCATTCACTAGGTAATCTTGTTGGCTTGCCTGTTAAAGTCGATAAAGGAACTATCAATAGAACCAGGCCACATGTAGCAAAAGTGTGTGTTGAATAAGATGTTACTAAGCCTCCCCTAGAACGTATCTAGATCAGTTATGGAGAATCTGGTTGTTGGAAATACCTAAAGTATGAGGAATCCCAGATTATTACTCCAAATGCTTTAAACTAGGACATCTAAAATCTAATTGCAAAGTTGTCCTTGTTTCTAATAAAAAAATTCCTTTTAGAGGCCAACTAATAATGAAATAAAAGTTATTGAACCAGACAAAACTGCTAAACCATCTTCCTCTGGTCTGTCAATGAAGGAAAAAAACCCCGATATATACTGATATTACTAACCATGTTGTTGAGAATGCCACCTTGGAAAAGAATTGCAGATCCTAACCCCAGAAAAGTGTGGGTGTTAGTTGAAAAGGAGACTCAGTTGGAAACCATCCTTGCCAAGAATGCTAAAAAGGCTAATAAAGAGCTCACAACCTCCCTGATCCTGCAAAAGTCTAATCAATCAGAAGGAAATCAACAGGTTGAACCAATATCAGTTTCATCACAGGCAACACCATTCACTACTGCTCTGCCAATGTCACAATATAATCTCAGCAATGCTAATTTGCTTGTGGCTCAGGTTCCTTCTACAATTCCCAATATACCAGCTATTAATGTTTCCAATACCACTGGAGTAGCAGGACTTAATGATACAGAATCTGTTTCATTTGTTGAAAAGGATAAAGTGCTTAATGAGGAAACTCGAGATATTGATTCAAATGGTGAAAGGGAAAGTAACAATGAGCCTAAGCATAAGACTACTTTAACTCTGAATGGGGATTTTATAGAAATTAATGCTGGACTTGAACCATTATTGTCATCAGGTTCTAAAAAAGACAACAGCAATTCCCTAAATTGGTTAAACACTAATTCTTGCATAAAGAAAGGAAATACATCGAAAGAGGATTGTGTTACAACCACTGAACTCCATCGGGAAAATATATCTTCTAATATTTTCTCTTCCCAGAATAGATTCGATAGCCTCTTGAAAGCTACAAATGATGAACCTCAAAGTATTGCACTGGAGCAGCAAATTAAGACAAGGAAATACACAAAGAAGGGATACACTGTTACTCCAAAAACGGTGGTAAGTCGTTCCTCCTTGACTTTTAACCCATGAGTTTTTAAATGATAGGTCTAAACTGTTGTATATGGAATGTTAGAGGCATTGGCAACATTGCATCTAGACTAGAGTTAGGTACATTAAGCATAGACATCAGATTAATCTCACTGCTCTTGTTGAACCAATTATTCAGTATGATTAGCTTATGACTAATGCTTTTGACTTGGGATATAAAAATGCATTTTCTGCCCCTAACTGCAAAATTTCGCTAATGTGGGATGATGTATTAACTGTTGACACGTGATCAATATCTTCTAGTCAACATTAAGTATGCTCATTTTGCTTAAGAATGTCTTATAGCCTTCATTCATGCCAAACACTCTAATAAGGCTAAGAATATATTGTGGAAATCCCTGAAATATTATAAGACTAAACATGTTTTTCTAATTGGGGACATTAATGTCATTGACAATCTAGCTTAATACCTTGGTCCATCTATTCCTGAACCCACTTACATTGCAGACTTCAATGCTTTCACAAATGCATGTAACTTCTCACCTCTTCCCACCTCAGGTAGTTTTTTACATGGACATGTATGAGACCTAAGCATTGATGCACTTCATTATAAGTGCGTTAACCATTGCATTCGGCATAGTTTTTAACTTGTTTTATTTGGCAGATTGCAAGTATTAGTTGAGTTTACGTGACAAGGAGTTTAGACAACCATGCTTGGTTTTCTTGTCTAAATCCCGCATATTGTAGACTAAATTAGTACTAATGGACATCTTGTATTCAAGGTCTCTTAGATCTTCCTTGTGATCATCTGTAGTAGGTCACCCGTGGTACTTTTTTGGTTACATTCTATGTGAAGGCAGTTCGTAAGGGCGGTAGAAGATATTGAAGGCCATTTGCAAGGACAATAGAAGAGATCGAAGGCCATTCACCTCTAGAATGGTTGTAGATGATGGCCGCAAACATCAAATCATGGTAGTAGAAGGATGGAGCCAAAGAAATGCAGCATTGGAGTTCAAAACAGTCAAGGGAGAAACGGTGAATCGTGGTCCGATGAGTTGCGCCAAATTCTGAGAATGATCCGATAAGAATAAGCCTTCAAAGCTGATTCCATTGGATTTGTCTTCTCGGGGACTATAAAATCAACTACTAAAACTCTCAAATCGAATGAAAGGTTCACCCGTAGCGAAGAAAACAAGTTCAGCCGACCAAGGTACCACGAGTCGGCGCGAGCCATTCATGGTTGGCACCAATGGCCTAGCCAAAGGAGTTGGCCCATGCCAACGGTTTTCACCACAAGGCTATCACGTGGACTGCGCCAAATCTAACAGGCTACGCGCACGAGTTCAAAACTTCACTCAAATCCGGCTACATAAGGGTGCGGACCGTCCCATTTACGACGGCCTGCACTGTTCCAAGTCCAAGATGTAAAGACCACCTGGAGGGGTGTGGAGAATGACACGTCCTGTGCCAAGTTTCTGAGTGAATCAGTCTTCTAGACCACAAACCGTGCCAAGGGCCGCGTCCTTCACAATAAAAAGTTTAAGACATGCCTTCCAGACCACGGCATGTGCCAGATGCAGTGCCCCGTGCCAAGGCATTGGTATGATCCGCGCCAGATCCAGTGCCCCACACCATCAAGGGCAAGTACATGGCGCGGACCACGTCATCCGCAACGGCCCACGCCAGGCGGCGGCTGACTTGGGTTTCTCACTATTTTAGCCATAACTCTCTCAATTTTCATCTGATTTCCCTCTATTATATATCAAAATCTTCATATTTTCAAGCTCTATCCAATGCACTAAGTCTCAGATCCAGAAGGTTCACGGATTTTATCAGTTTATTCGAGAAAGATTCAGCCACAAGAGGGAAATGTGACTAGGGTTTTGACCTAATTTTGGCGTATTATGAGCCTATCTTTAGGCCCAATCCTCTACTACTATATATAGGAGCCTTAGTCTTCTAAAAAAACTAAGTAGGCATAATGTAGATTTTTTCTCTCTCTAGTTTAGATAGAAGGAAGAGGAGAACCCTCTCTCTATAGAGTTCTTCTCCTCTTTTCCTTCTTTTTTCTTTTCTTTTCTAGATCTAGAGGGTAAAAAGGTTAGATCATTTTTTAGACTTCATCTTGTATTAGGAGATCAACTCTAGAGAGAGAAACACTCTCTCATTTTCTTTTCTTTCCTTTTATTTTTGCTTTGATACTATGATGTGGAATTCAAATCTATATTTGAATTCCATATCTATGAAGTAGATTTATAGCTTGGGGATAAATTGTAGACATGTTTGATTAATGCTTTTGTGAGATTCATTAGATTCATCCTAGTATTTGTGTTCATGATATTATTATGACTTGTTCTTGAATGTTTGAATCGCATGAATAGTACACTCTATATAAGCACACACTTTAGTCTATATTCATGTTGTGCAAATATTGATGCCTCATTAGGAAGAGAAACCTGGATGTTTAAACGGTTAAAAGAGTACAAATCTGCATGGGTGTGTGCACGGGAGAGCCGAGTATTACTCTGACTTATTTGTCGTCACACCAATATTATATGATTACGTAAAGTAGTCCGAGAGGTTACGGGTAGAGATAGTGAAAAGTAGAAATCTAGGGTTGTAAGAGACCATAGTGTCATAGATAAGGTGCCAACGACCCCTGGACCTAATTGCTAGGTGATTGGGAAGCAGTGTATTCGTGATGGAAGCCCAGGACGTAATTGCACATGGGCGAAACAAACCTTGTTTTACTCCCCTAATTATGATGGCGGTGTTACTGGAGGGTTGCGAGCGCACCCGACTTGACAGGTACGTGGAGGTGTATGCCACAGCCACATCACGCGTTATGAACACTCTATTGGGTTTTTCTAAATCTTACATGTGAATGAGTCGAGGATCAAAACGTTAAATCATTCATGTCTCACAATGATTCCCCAAGTGCTTAGCTTTATAAATTAATTGTTCTTTTTACTTTTATTTTTAGTAATGTTAATTTAAAAACTAACTCCCCACCCCCATTTTGTTTGCTTATCTAACTATTCCTTTCACTTGTACGGATTGATGACCCGTATGAGGTTGTGTTTTCATTGTCTTTTAGGCCCTAGCAAATTTGTGGACATAGTCAGGGCTTACCGCACACTACCATATCAGTAGCGTAGTAGTGATAATGGGTGCAGAATATAAATCTCTATCTTTGATCCGTCCTTCACTCGGGTTAATTAGCTACAGCTAACGACCCTAGGTGGAGGCGAGTCAATGGTCGAAACATGGGTTTTAATGTGTATATGTACTATTATCTTTCCTCTTATTTGTAGAGGTAGGATGGTACCTCGGCAGATATCTCGTATATTGGAGATCGTGGGTGCATCGTGGAGGTTTTTAGACCGCGTGGCCTTTCCACAGTTTTACTTTTATATCGCCTACTGGAGATTGTGGGTGTATTGTGTAGGTTCTTGGGTGTCATGACCTTTCTTTCGAAGCTTCAAATGTTATGTTGGTATTTCGTGCTTGGTTTAATGAGAGCTATGTTGGTTGCGCTAAGTACAAACCAGAAGTACCCCCATGCACTCGAACTTTTAGGCGAACCATCAAAGTTATGTTTTAGGTCTTTAAGCTCTCATGTATACTTAGTAATTAATATACTTATTGACTAACATGTTTTTGTGGTGAAGTCATCGAAAGTTTGTATGACGACTAGTGAATTTGTAAATTGTATATAATTGTCACCAAAAGGATCGTTTTTATGATAGCGAAGCTAATCGAATTGTTATTTTCATATAGACCATGAGGAATTTGCGAATTGTTATTTTCATATAGACCATGAGGAATTTGCGAATTGTTATTTTCATATAGACCATGAGGAATTTGTGTACATGTAATCTTTCCACGTATAGTGAAAAACGTGTATTCTTAGGGGTCATTTGGTTCATGTGGGAATTCAATTCTGCGGTAATTTGTATTTCATGGGAAGTTGTTTCCGTGATCAAATTTCTAGGATATACACAAATCGTGTTTGGTTGCACATGCGGATTCTATATTTCCTATGAATTAATTTTCTGCATGTTGTTTGGTTGACTTCATTTGTTTCTTTGGAATCTAACGATTTTGTAAAAAATTACCGCGTGAAGGAGGGAAACCATAACGTTTTACGCGCCATAGTTAGGATAAAAGTGTAATATCACACAAAAACATCGCAGAATTGCATTCGACCGAGGAGGTACTCGGTAACATATTTCCCACGTTATGTGGGAAATTTAATTTCCTTCGAATTACAACTTCCCATGTATTTACTACTTTCCGTCAACCAAACAGTTCTACCAATCCTAAAATACGCAAAATTTATAATCACTGTGTATGGTACGCATACCAAACGACCTCTTAAATGTTGCATGATTTGTTATATATCTCAAAGATCTCGCGAAAAATGCCCCTTTTGATGCCAAGTTGTTTCTTTGGCACAGACCTTTCTTTTAATTGTACAATATTTATTTGAATGTTTTTAAATACGATGACCTCTAAACTATATGGTTGATGCAGGCTAGTGACTTTGGATTTGTGGTCATTATTAGTGCCGGCCCCACATTTTTCTAAAAAAACGGTACCCTTTTTAATTGGCATATGTCTTTTTAATTGGCATATGTATGCGTGTTTTATTAATATTGATTGGATTGATATTTTTATTACTACTCTGTCGTGCACACTTTTTGGTCAAGTTTGTCAGGTCATATTTGACCAACGATAACTTTAGTTACGTATATTAACGGTATGTTAAAATTTGACATTTAGAAAATACATCATGCAGGGTATCCAGCAATATCTCACGTGATGATATTGGTGTCTATATACTAGTTGAAAATTATGGTCAAACATACCTTGAGAAAGTTGACCAAAAAGTGTGCAGATTCGGTTGGTACAGAGGTAGTAGCTAATGTTTTATGGGTGTATCCATTTGCGTTCCTACCACATAAATTTTTGTTTGTATTTCTTACGTCTTCATCTTGGTTCACTCTGTCAATACGCCTAAGACCAACTGCAATGAGATTTTTTAAATTTAAAAAATCACTCTAAAAATCGAAAACACTCATAGTGATAATTTCTAGGTCGGTTTCTTGTTAAAAAATCGGTCAATAGTTTCTTGAGAAACCGGTTAATGGTTCTTTGTGTAGTAACCGGTCTAGAAACCGGTTACTGACACAATTCACATGGGCAAGGGGGCCGCTTCCAGCTGCCCAATTTTTTTTCGCATGTGGGATACATGTCACCCATGCATTGGACCACGTGTCTCTGCATGCAGCCTTTACTTTTTTTTTGTTTTACAGCCGCTAACACGTGGTGCCATCTGGTTGGGCCACGTGTTCAACGACTAAAAATTTTGAGGGTATGGGCTGATAAAATTAGTGGGAATTTTATGAAAATTCGCCAAACATCCCGCCCAATTTTTATATGAATTCCCAACATTCGTACATAAATTTCCAAAATCAGTATCACTCTTCCCAAAATGCATACACAAACTCTCCTTACCCGAATCACTCTTCTCAAAATCCTAACTCCCAATCGCAAAATTCCTACCCGAACTTTTATAGTCCAAACTTTCATTCTCCACACTTTGAGGCAATTAACGAATCAGGATCATTTTGCTACCAAGGAGGTCAGGGTTCACCGGGTCAAAATTTTGCAAATGACCATGGGCGTCAATTTGGAAGTCAAGATGTTCCGGATGGGAAACCCTATCTTAATGTGTTATATTTTTAATTATGAAGAATCCGGTTCATCATTAATTTTTATTGCCTTTATTTATTTCTATTATATTTTAAAATTAGTATATTCGATATATTATTTAAATGGATAAAAGTATTTATTAAATGTAAAATAGTTCATGTGCGTATATGTTTATAATATAACAATATTTACTATATATGTTCATTTATGTATAGACAATTTTTTTTGTTAACTTATATATATTATTTATTTTAAAGTATTTAAATTAAAATATGTAAAATAGTATTATTGTAATAATATTTAAATTATTAAATGTACATAATTTATTTTCACTGCCTCTATTTAACAATGTAGTATATTTAATTCATTTACATTGCATCTATTTTTACTTTATATATTGAAATTTGTATATTTAATTTGTTCATATATTATAATTAAATTCGAAGAAAGCGATGATCTTGCACTAGTGTGCGGGAGTAAGGATACGAAGAAGAAAATTAACCGGGAGAAATGGACTGTAGAAGTTGATAAAGTTCTATGCGGCGTTTGGTTTGATAATTCCACCGATTGTATAATAGGTACGGGGCAGAATGCTGGTGTGTTTTGGCATAAAATTACATCCGATTTGAATAAGTATGCAAAATGCAATCGGAGAATGAAGTCGTGCAAGGCTAGGTGGCAAAAAATTTCTAACGATATCGCCAAATATGTGGGATGTGAAAGTTAAACCGCACGCCACTATAGTTAGATTGGGAGTGGCTCCAGCCAAGGAGATATGAAGACATGGGCCATGAATTTGTATGCAGATGAAAATGATGGCCACCAGTTTCTATTCTTTCATTGCTATGAATTGTGCAAGACTAACCCTAAATTTATAGCACAATATGGCCCAAAGGACACTGATGGAGAGGAATATTCACCACGGGTGCCATCAACGCCCCATAGTAGCGATGATGCTTGGACAATGCAATATCCATCCAGGCCTATTGGTGTGAAAGCCGCTAAATACAAGGCAAGGGGAAAGGGAAAGGTAACGCGAATAACAACAGATGATGAGCAATCAAAAGAATCACAACCAATGCAGTGTATGGCCACAATAGAAGAAGCTACTAAGAAGACTGAAAAGATTGCAGATAGCGCAAGAGCTAAAATAGAGTATAACATAGCGCAACAGGAGTTCGTCCAAATGCAATCAGAGCGCGAAGTTTATGTAGCTAACACTACACTCCTTAATACTCTGATGCAAAAGGGAGAGTTGAGCACAATAGAGGAAGCACTACGAGGTAAATCAATTGGGGCAGTCTATGGTCGGAATTGATTGTAATAATTGGTCAAACTAGATCATACAAAATCATTTCGGTTGTCATTGAAACGTCTCACTGATTCACGTGGGTCGAATTAATCTATTTCAAAGATTCCGACAGACAAAATCAATGGGGTTGTCATTGACACGTCCCATCGATTCACGTGGGTCGAATTCATCAATTTCAAAGATTCTGCTAGATAAATTCAATGCGGTTGTCATTGACACGTCTCATTGAGTCACGTGGGTTGAATTTATCAATTTCAAAGATTCCGACAGACAAAATGAATGAGGTTGTCATTGACACGTCCCATCGATTCACGTGGGTCTAATTCATCAATTTCAAAGATTCCGTTAAACAGATTCAATGCGGTTGTCATTGATACATCTCATCGAGTCACGTGGGTTGAATTCATCAATTTCAAAGATTCCAACAGACAAAATCAATGGGGTTGTCATTGACACGTCCCATCAATTCACGTGGGTCGAATTCATCAATTTCAAAGATTGCGCTAGACAAATTCAATGGGGTTTTCACATGTGATGGTTCTATATAAAATGGGTCATTCACTTATGTTTCATTTCAGTCCCAATTTTCTATCAACCCAATTTTCCTTCTTCTACACAACAACGATGATGACCTTCACTTTGGAGAATCATCAAACACAAATACTTATGATATTCATAGTTTTCTATCCGATACTAATTCAGAGACGATTAACTTTGTCATGAATTTTCCAGAAATGGCAAGACAATTGTACGCAACCTTTGAGGATGGGGGTGCTCAAACTTCTTCAACCTTACCAAAGAAAACCAGAAATCATATAAGAAGAGACCGTCTCCGAGCACAGGAAGTACTACAGAGGCAATATTTTTCTCCACCCCCTGAAAGAATGTACGACGATCAACATTTTCGTACTAGGTTTCGTATGCGGCGAAATGTATTCGAGTGTATACTGGAAGATATTACCAACCACGATCCCTATTTCAGAAAAAGGTCATATGCAACCGGTTATCAAGGATTTTCACCACTCTATAAGTGCACGGTGGCAATGCGCCATTTGGCATATGATTGTGCATACAAACAACTGGATGAAAGCTTACATATGGGAAAAACAACGGTCAGAGAAATGGTGGCTCATTTTGTCAAAGCAATTATTGTCGTGTACCGTCCAACATACCTCCGACCAGTAAACCCAGATGATATTGCACGACTGATGCATGTAGCTCGTGGACGTGGATTTCCAGGTATGTTAGGAAGTATTGATTGTATGCATTGGGAATGGAAAACTGCCCCGTGGGTTAGAAAGGTTAATTTCAGGGTAGAAATCAGTGTGCCTCAATTATATTAGAAGCAGTGCCTCATATGATACGTGGATTTGGCATGCATTTTTTAGCATGGCGGGGTCAAATAATGACATCAACGTCCTAGAAACGTCACCTTTGTTTGATGACGTATGTAAAGGAAGGGTTCCACGTTTTCCATATGGATTCAATGGTCGCAGCTATGATCAAAGGTACTATCTTACAGATGGAATCTATCTAAGTGGGTGACCTTCATGCCAGCGTATACGGCTCCAAATGACCTCAAGAAATAACTGTTCACAAAGCGTCAAGAGAGTTACCGGAAAGACGTCGAACATGCTTTTGATATTTTACAAGCCCAGTTCTCCGTGATCCGCAACCCAGCCAGGTACTGGAACATAGAAACGTTGGGTGAAATTATGATAGCTTGTATCATACTGCACAACATGATAGTCGAAGATGAAAGAGATACCTATGGGTTGCGGGTTCAACCAAGTGGTTATGACCAAATCGACGACTCTCCTTGGCATTACAATGCAGAGCGACATGCTGATCTACAAACTTTTAGACAAAATTGGAGGGAAGTACGCAATAGAGCTAAACATGACCAATTGAAAAACGACCTAACTGAACATCTATACCAATATTTGGGTGGTCAAAATTAGCATGTCGGTATGGTTCTGTCATCCATATTTTTTGTTCTTTAATGTTTAGCTTGTTTTGTATTAGTAATAATTGGTCAGACTAGATCAATATTTCAATTTCATATTTGTAATAATTTGTTAGACTAGATCATTATTTTTATTTTCAATTTGTAATAATTGGTCGGACTAGATCAAATATTTTATTATTTAAGTATTTATTGTAATTTGTCTAGTCGTTATAATTGGTCTTTCTAATGTAATGCTTTATTTATTTATTTTTATAAATTCAATACTCCATCTGTCCCAGCTCAATTTGCAGAGAGAGAAACATAGGGGGTATTTATCTACAGTGATAAAAGTAAGAAAAAGCTGACTTGAAATGACAAAAAGCAGATGGGTAATAATGAATGCTCAATGTTAATTACGAAATTTACACACTAATATTGCTATTCAAATTTACAAAACTATCCACTAATCTGTTACAAACCAAATTTAAAAAGCTGCATTTTTTAGCTAATGGCTTCTAAACCTCCCGTTCATCTTCTTCAGCCTAGATCTAAAAATAAAACAGAGCAAATTATCAGATTCAAAAAAGCAGAGCAAAAACCCAACTTAAATAGAGAAACAAAGTAAAGGCTTCAGAGCACACGGAGCAGATGAAGCAAAAATAGAGCAAAAACGAAGCAAAAAAACCCCAACTTCAGAGCAAACAAAACAAAAACAGAGCAAAAAGCCCAACTTTAGAGCAAACAGAGCAAAAACAGAGCAAGATTATAAAAGCTCAGAAAATATCAAACATGCTCAAATCGAAGCAATAATGTTACCAAATAACACAAATTCTCCAACATTCAAACCGTTATAAACATTAAAACAACCTTCAAGCAACCAGATCTGAGAGACCATAACCAATTTCTCCATACTAACAAAACTCAACCCAAAAAACCAAGTAAAAAATCGTTATGAAGGCAAGATGGATGAACATTTAACCAAGATTTTCAAAAAACACAATTAAAAACTTACAAATTCGAAGGCGAAAACATGAAGCCACCACCGTTCATTCGCGAGGTCACAACTACTTGTGGGTGAAAGAGAGGATTCGTAGAGAACAAAAAAAATAGCAGAGAAGATGAAAAGATTGAGCGGAGAGGGAGAGGAATATGAAGGAAGATTCGAGAGAGGGGGAGAGGAAGAGGAAGAGAGAGCAGGGAAGATTCGAGATTCGAGAGAAGATAAGATAGAGAGAAAGGTTCTTGGATTTAGAGAAAAAAACCCCTAATTAAAAGCCCAAGCCCAATGCCATTTTATCTAATATAAGGGGTAAAAATAGAATTTCGTGTCAAGTTAACTTGGCTATTTTTGGCAAAAAATATAAATTACAATTTGAGCTGGGACACCCTTTAATGGAAAGTGCGCAGTTTGAGCTGGGACGGAGGGAGTATGTCTTATTTTTTATTCTAGATAACAAAATATTTAACAATTTCATGACAAGAAAAAAGAAATTTCATTTCAGTTTGAAAAATAAAACACGATTTTTTTTAAAAAAATAAAATTATTTTATACTTTTTTAATGAAACAAAAATCTATTAATAAAAATTATAATGTATTATTAAATGTCACATTCAACTTATTTTTGGTGAATAATTTAAATTAAATTAAATATTAAAGGTAAAATTAATGAGTAGGATAGAGAAAATCAAGTGAGGTCAATGAATAGTTAAAAGTAATTTCTTACCACTGTGGAGATAAAAAAATGTGATTTCTTAAGTGGTTTCTTATGATTAGGTGGAAGAGAGAGAATGAGAGAAATAATATATTTAATTGTTAAGAAACTGATTGCGATTTCTACCACTGCCGTTATCTAATTGTCTGCGCATAAGAGTTTTTCTAGTGATTTTACCAAGTAAGAATTATGTTGTCCCTTCCCCTGTTTCTCTACCCGTTTTATATAATTTAGTTTATGTCTATTTCCTAAAAAATAATCTCATTATCTTCCACCAGGCTTGGGTCACTATTTAGCCGGAATCAAATGGTTTTGACATTGGAGATTAGTAGGCTCAATACTAATACCGATGTTGTTGACTTAGTTGGTAATCTTAACGGTTGTGGGCAAGATGATTTATTAGGGAATGGTGTTAAGTCTGAGGTTAGGGTTTTAGAAGTAGAACTTGGGGATGATCCCCCAAACAATGATGTCAGTGAATCTGTGAGGATTTCTCTCAGTACCCATAACCCGGAGACATGCACTGCCCATTCCTCACTTGATGTGAGAGAAAGATTTCTAATTCTAGCGAACATGTGTTAACGAACCCCCTCCCCAGGGCTTCACTTCATGTACCTCTTTAACATTTTAGTCATTTCATCACCCCTAATCTAACACTTTACATTGACGATGTGGTTAAACATTATAATTTGGCATTGGCCCAAACCATCCTAAGGGTATTACTATTCTTACTGGTTTCCATGATGTGTGCTAGGGCTAATCACCTCTATTCTCTCGATTCATTCCGATGCTTCAATCAACTTCGGAAGATAAAGCATAGCAAAGATGAGTATAATTTGTATCTTTTGGTGTCTTTTAAGTTTTTTCGCTTATTGTTCAGCCTAGCGACGTTGGTGAGTGGCAAAGCAGCTACCGTTTCGTTTGACTGAATGGTGATGAAAATATTCCTAAATTGAATTTGATGGGTAAGGTTGACAAGGCTCCCAAGGTAAATAATTAACTTCTGAATCTAAACTTGTGCTGAAGTTGTTGCCTCTTGATGTACCTTGGGATCATATGCAATCCAATAGAGCAAATGTTTGCTGATATAAATGAATGAATGTCTATTGATGAGTGGGAGGTCGCCGCCGTACCTCTCAAAGTTAATACTTTTAACCCCTAAATGCTTCCTATCTACAATTAAGTAGAAAATGGCAAGTCGGGGTCGTCCACGAGAAAATGGATCTTTTTTTAGTGTTTTAAGCATATATAGGAGAAAACATACTAAGCACATACATATATACATACATATAAAAGCATGTAAACAAGGGGGGGTTTTGGTTGGTTTGATCCTAAGTTAACAAATTAAAGTACAACAACTAGCAAAGCAATAGAACGATGTTAATCACGCAATACAACTAAAGGTAAGATGAAAATAACAATTTACGGAACCTTGGGTGCAATTGACTTCCACTTCCAAACCTCTTATCCATCATTGAACATGCAACTTATTTACTACTTTCACTACTTGTTGTGAAGGTTAAACTTCTATCCTTCTTAGATAGTAGTTTGCAAGAGTGAATTCGACATCTCTTGTCAAACCTCATCAATGACTCCCGTAGTCAAAACACGACTCAAGGTATCCCATTAATGGCATTTAGAACGAAGAATCAACAAGCTCGACGACACTTATAAACACTACACTGCGTCTAAACATTTAACCGATTTATGCATTTACACAAGATTGGTCAAGAACGATCGACATTCATAGACTTCTCTCGTTTGCTACAAACGACAAACATGACAAAGAGTTCAACATTATCATATCCACCTAGCAATCATCAATATATCAACACAATCAAAAGCTTTAAATCATACTCATAGTTTCCTAACAAGAAAAAGGGGAGAAATCAACCCACTTCCCCCAAACCCTAGCAAGCAATTCGTACAAGTATTTCATATACTCAAGCTTTCAACAGCATTAACGATATCAACAAACACATTCAATGCTCCATAAATGCATAATAGTAAGAGCAATAAATAAGCTACAAATTGTTCTTAAGACATGGATTTGGAAGCCTTAGTCAGTTGCTCCCAAGAGATAGATTAGCTACAAGAGTTCATGCTAATCAATGCTAAAAAACTAATCATAAAAACAAGAGAATTCAAGGATGAAAAATGGAAGAAAAAGGGTTTGAAATAGTACTGAAATCGCAGCAGAAGAAAAGTATGAATGAGAGGAAAGAGAGTGGTATTTATAGTACAAAGAAGATAAGGTGAAATTCTAGCCACCCGTCGGTCGCGACTCGCGACAGCTCGTCGCGACTCGCGACAGCTCGTCGCGACTCGCGACAGCTCGTCGCGACTCGCGACGAGGCCATCGCGACTTGCGACGGGTGCCAGAATTTTGCATTGTGTCTTTTTCTTTTTCTTGTGGCATGCAGTCATCTTCATAGTCATTCCTCCTAATCTCCAAGTCTTCAATGACTTAAAAAATGGTCTTAAATGGCCTCTGGTTTTCATGTCTTCGAAAGTGTAGTCTTCAATGGCCTCCGGTCTTCATTGCCTCCGTGTTCTTCCCTTGTCACACAAAATCCACTTAGAAGAGGTAAAAGAGCGTAAAGTTGCTCTTACCCCTCCTAAGAGAATTTCAAGGTAAAACACAAGCTCTCGATAATAAAAGAGCACAAAAGTGACCCTAAATAGTACTAAATTATGCATATAAAATGGACACATCAAGCCTCCCCACACTTGAACCTTACTCGCCCTCGAGTAAGAAAAGATCCAAGTATACGAAGGAAATGATATATCCACATCCTAACTACTAATCCCCCAAATCAATACCTCACAAAACTCTCAATATCACACATCCCAATGTTAAAGTCAAATGAGAAGTTTTCCACAACCCCTATTCCTAAATCTACCCAAACCAGATCATCCCATCAATTCATTGATTTCCCTAAGACATCCCCAAATCCCGAATTGATAATCCCAAATCCAATGATAAAAGATGAAGACAAAAGTATGTATAAAGTTCAAAACACATGCTCCACTTTACATCAATACATCAACCTAAAAACGAAGCATATGAATGATCAAGAATTTCATAACTTACTCCGTCTTTTCCCGCTAAATTTTCCATTCCCAAAAGGTCCTCAATATGTGAAGCTATCCGATCCATCCGTGTGGTCACCGCAACCTTATGCCTCCATCGCCGGCAAATGAGTAAACACTCAATGTTTTTTTTTTCAATTTCTCTCGCTTTCTCTCATTTTGCCTAGGAGCCCTTTCGGGTTTTCATCCTAGCCACACATCATGTTTCTCTGGCTCACATCTCACCTTTTTTCGCACATTTAGCCTCTCATTTTTTCCAAGGCCGCCCTTTCGGGTTTTCAACCTATCCGGGCCCCCAATGTTGCCTAAGTTGCCCTCTCGGGTTTTCAACTTAGCGGGATTCTTTTTTTTTCTTTTTCTCTTTTTTTTCAATTATTTTTCACGTGTCTCCAATCCAAAAAGTAGCAAATTGCTTTCCAAATGTGAAGGTTAAGAAAAGTATCAAAACCGACAATATCCAAGTACATCAAAAGCAAAAATCCCAAAACAAAAGGGAGAAAAATATCCAAAATAAAACAAAAGAGTTGTGCAAAAGTGTCTCCAACCCTAATCACCTAAAAATAGTAGATACCCCTCCCCATACTTAGAACACTACATTGCCCTCAATGTAGACTAGGGCAAAACCGTACAAAGCGAAGTATGGAAAGGGTAAAAATGTGGTGCTCACACAATCAATGCTGTGATGAGGACGGGCCACCGCCGAAGTAGCGCTGCTGGTACTGTGCTAGCCACTCTGTGCTCCTCTGCCTCCTCGCTCTCCGTCTTTCTGCTCTTGAATCGGGGCCTGATGCACCGCCCGACTGGAACTGCAACTCATGGATGCGAGCTGACAAGTGGTCAATCTCCTCATCCATATCAATCAAAGCCTGGGAGACAAAGACATTGTGCTCCAAATGCATGCTGTCCTGTCGGTGGAAACCATCGTGCATGGTCTGCATCATCCACTCATAGAAGTCCGGCGGAGGCTGGGAGTAGTGAGGTGGAGCATCATCCTCCTGCATGGGATCCGTCTGGGGTGGAGGCTGTGTAGAATAGTGCCGCTGCTCCGAGGAAGGTAGGGTGCTATCGTCACGCTGGATAGGGGCTGGCCCGAGGTCGCGGAGCTTACGCTGGAACTCAATTGTACATAGGGAGACTGGGGAGATCGCCAAATCTCCCAGAGGTGTGTCTAACTCCAGCTTCGTCTTGCTCTGCTGAGGAAGTGCCATGAATGTGACCTTCCTCGCACCGTATAACCAATGAAAGAGCCCTGTGGTCCGTGTTACACCGAGCATCTCAAATCGAACTAGCCGCTCAACGGTGATCAGATAAGACGTTCGCCTCCCTAAACGTGGAAAGTTGGCCGGAGGGACTAATCCCAAGTACTCTACTAGAAGGCCTATCATCCCTCCGACCATGATCTTCTCCTTGGCCTTTCCTGCCACTTCCACAATCCTCTTCATCCACAGTTCTGCCCACAGCCCATATCCTGCCCCCTCACTCGTCAAGTGCCATAGGAAGTGAATGTCATTGTCTGGCACATTCGTCGGCTCCGCGGAGCAAAGGACTGTGCCAGCCAAGGGTCGGTGCACATAGTGGAGTGCAGGGCGGATGATGGCGCTACTCTTGTCATGGGAGTTCTTCGGCCTCATATTGATGACATTCCAAAACTGCATGTCATCCTCAATTGACCGCTCTTGGGCCTGTGGGTCCATTCTGTTCCGTATCTCGGCGGTGTCAAAACCAAAGGCCTCCTCAATCTGTGAGATGGTCAGTTGCCAAGATAGGTCATCTAGGTGAAAGGAAATGTACCTCTCACAGGGTTGATCACCTCTTATGCCGCTTATATGGATTGTGGACAAGAACTCCAATGTGTACCTCCGGTAAGAGGGTGCGCTCTTACTCATAAATATCTCCATTCCCCCTTTGGCGAGGAGGCATCTCACAGGCTGCGTGAGGCCGAGGACATCCAGTGTAGGCACATCAACAAAACTGGTCTCTTTAAGCTGGTGCTTCTCTAGGGCTTCCCATCTCTCTGCATAGGACCCAGTGATTCGGGTCAAACCCATGTACCTATCCGTAGGGGAAGGTATAGGGCCCGATTCCGGAGCCGGTGAAGGAGGTGGAGGTGGAGCGGCGGTGCGCTCGTCTCGTGGGGGAGCCTTAGATCTCTTCTTGGGGGCCATATCTGGTACTTAGAAAATTTTTCTACTTCCTTCTCTTGTCCAAGTCATTCCTTCTCGAATCCAGGCATTTCCCCCTTCCAAAGTCCAATGCCTTGGCTTTAAAATTGCTACAAAATCATGGAAAAAACAACCCGTGAAAAGTATAAAGCAAAACAATGAAGCTTAAGGATAAAAGCTCAAAAATAAACAACATCAACAGAAAGTCACGAATAACGATCCAGATGATCAAAACCAAGTTTATTTAACGTCGTCAGTATGACTCACTTCTCTCCTTGGAGCTTACTCACAAACTGGATCGAGGAGATCAACGTCCTCTCCTTTTTCCGGTACAAAAGTCTCGTGGTAAGGTTTCAAACGTTGTCCATTAACCTTGAAGGTATTGGACTTAGCTCGATCTAGAATCTCCACCGCACCATGCGGGAATACCTTAACCACTTCAAAAGGACCGATCCATCGGGACCTTAACTTACCTGGAAATAGGCGAAGGCAAGATTGAAATAGGAGGACCTTTTGACCAACGTCAAAGTCCTTCCTGATGATCATCTTGTCGTGCCACGCCTTTGTCTTTTCTTTATAGATTTCGGCATTCTCATAGGACTCCCTTCGGATCTCATCCAGTTCATCCAATTGTAACTTCCTATGCAAGCCGGCTTCATCTACATCAAGATTAAACTCTTTGACCGCCCAGTAAGCCTTGTGCTGAATTTCCACCAGTAGATGACAGCGCTTACCAAACACTAACCGGTATGGGGACATACCGATTGGTGTCTTGTAAGCCGTCCTATAAGCCCACAAGGCATCATTCAACCGAGAACTCCAATCCTTCTGGTTAGGGTTAACCATTTTTTGAAGGATGAACTTGATTTCCTGATTGGAAACTTCGGCTTGCCCGTTGGTTTGTGGGTTATAGGCGTTGGATGTCTTGTAAGTGACGCCATACTTCTTCAAGAGTGCCGCTATGGTTCAATTGCAAAAATGGGTGCCACGGTCACTAATCAAGGCTCGAGGTACCCCAAACCTAGAAAAGATGTTATCTTTCAAGAATTCTGCAACCACTTTAGAATCGTCAGTCCTAGTGGGTTTTTCTTCAACCCACTTTGACACATAATTAACAGCAAGAAGAATGTACGTAAAGCCATAAGAGCTAGGGAAAGGCCCCATAAAGTCAATACCCCAAACATCAAAGATTTTACAATACAAAATAGGTCTTTGGGGCATTTCATTCCTAGTGGAGATATTTCCTACTCTCTGGCATTCATCACAAGATTTGCAAAAGGTGTATGCATGCTTATTCAACGTAGGCCAATAAAACCCACTCTCTAAAACTTTCCTAGCGGTCCTCTTTGCTCCAAAATGACCGCCACATGCATGAGAATGACAAAATTCAAGAATTGAGTGTATTTCACTATTAGGGACACATCTCCTAACAATTTGATCCGCACAATGTCTCCACAAAAAGGGATCATCCCACATATAATACTTAGCATCACTCTTTAATTTATCTTTTTGGGCCTTAGAAAAATGGGGAGGGAATTTACCGACAACAAGAAAATTTACAATGTCGGCATACCACGGTTGGAGATCCCTAATGGTGAACAATTGTTCATCAGGGAATTCCTCCCGTAGTTGGTCCTTCATTGCGGGGTTTATCTCAATGTCTTTGCCCGGGGTCAACCGGCTCAAATGATCGGCCACAAGGTTTTCCGCACCCTTCTTGTCTCTCACCTCCAACTCAAATTTGCTCAAAAGCATGATCCACTTAATCAATCTTGGCTTGGCATCTTTCTTCGTCATCAGATGACGAAGCGCTGCATGGTCAGTGTATACAATAACTTTTGTACCAAGCAAGTAAGATCAAAATTTTTCTAAAGAAAATACCACTGCGAGCAACTCCTTCTCTGTGGTGGAATAGTTTCTATGGGCCTCATTGAGAGACATTGATGCATAGTAGATGGTGTGAGGTGCTCTCCCCACCCTTTGACCAAGAACCGCTCCAACGACATAATCACTAGCATCACACATAATCTCAAAGGGCAACGACCAATCTGGAGGTTGTATGATAGGGGTTGAGACTAACCTTCCCTTCAATGTATCGAAGTCCCCTTTACACCCCTCATCCATCACAAATTCCACTTCCTTTTGCAACAATTTGCATAGAGGAGATGCTATCTTCGAGAAGTCCTTGATGAACCGGCGATAGAATCCTGCATGGCTAAGAAAAGAGCGCACTTTGCGCACATTAGTAGGATAAGGCAAAGTTTGAATTGTGTCTATCTTTGCCTTATCAACCTCAATACCCTTAGAGGAGACAACATGGCCTAAGACAATGCCTCTTTCTACCATAAAATGACATTTCTCAGAATTTAGCACAAGATTAGTATCAATGCAACGTTTAAGAACTTGCGCTAAATTTGCTAAATAGTTGTCAAAGGAATTACCATGAATGGTGAAATAATCCATAAACACCTCGACAAAATTTTCAACAAATTCTGAGAAAATGCTTACCATACACCTTTGGAAAGTTGCGGGGGCGTTACATAACTCGAAAGGCATGCGTCGGTAAGCAAACGTACCAAAGGGGCACGTGAAGGTGGTATTTTCTTGGTCTTCCGGGGCGATAGCCACTTGAAAATACCCCGAGTACCTATCCAAAAAGCAATAGAAGGGGTGGCTCGCTAACCTCTCAAGCATTTGATCAATGAATGGCAACGGGAAGTGATCCTTCCGGGTTTCCGCATTCAATCTCCGGTAGTCAATGCAAATGCGCCACCCATTTTGAATTTGGGTAGGCACCATTTCACCCTTCTCATTTTCTACTACCGTGATCCCGCTCTTCTTGGGCACGACCTGAGTTGGGCTCACCCACTTGCTATCCGAGATTGGATAGATCATGCCCGCTTGAAGCAACTTGAGGATTTCCGCCTTCACCACATCCATCATAGGTGGTTTCAAACGGCGTTGGGGTTGTCGGACGGGTTTCGCATCTTCTTCCAATAAGATTCTGTGCATACAAGTGGATGGGCTTATGCCTTTGATGTCGGCAATAGTCCATCCAATTTCTTCCTTGTTCTCCCGCAACACCACCATTAACTTTTCTTCTTGCTCCTTGGTGAGCTTGCTCGAAATGATAACCGGAAGCGTCTCCCCTTCCCCAAGAAATACATACTTGAGGTCATTTGGAAAAGGTTTAAGGTCAAGCACCGGGGTTTTCACAAGTGAGGAGGGGGGGAATTCCGGTTCCTCAGGCTCCTCTAAGAGTAGAGGAGGAGGTTTTGAGACACTCGGTCTCATTTCTTCAAGCAGGTTCAAATCCTCAAAGCTTTCCTTCAAGTTAGTGCTCATAGAGTATACATTGTGGGCATCATTAACATCACATTGCAAACAAAGAATCTCCACCACTTAGTTCAAAAATATCTTGCACAACTTCTTCAACAACATCTAGGGTATGGCAAGCATGTTCTTCACTAAGATACTTCATAGAGTCATTTATGCTAAACTCTACTTTTATTCCATCAAAATCCATGGTGAGGGTACCTTTATGCACATTAATCATTGTCCTAGATGTTTTCAAAAATGGCCTCCCCAACAAAATTGGGGCGGCATGTTTATCATGCTCCATGTCAAGGACATAAAAATCAGTGGGGAAAACTAAGGAATCCACCTTAACCAACACATCCTCGACAATACCCTTAGGGTATGCACTAGAACGATCAGCCAATTGGATTACCACCCCGGTTTTGTACAATGTACCCAAGTTGAGATTTTTATGCAGAGAGTAAGGAATCACATTTATTGATGCACCTAAATCAAGCATAGCTTTTTCAAAATGCGTATTTCCTATTATACACGGGATCGTGAACATGCCGGGATCACTACATTTAAGAGGTAGCTCTTTTTGACACAAGGCGGAAACATGCTCACTTTTTCCATTTTTCAACTTATTCTTGGCCCTTTGTTTTCTATTCACAACACACAATTCCTTAAGAAATTTAGCATATCTAGGAATTTGTTCAATGGCATTCAAGAGTGGAATGTTTACCTCATATCTACGAAAGACTTCGTAGATGTCCTTGTTGTTCTCCTTCCTCCTTTTGTCTTTCAAGGCTTTCGGAAACGGGGGTTCCGGCACATATGGAGGGATCTCCACCATCTTCGCTCTTTTGTGTGGAGGAGATGAGGGTTCTGGGATGGAGGTTGACTTTGGTCTTGGTGGCAATGTCTCCAACTCGATTTCTTCTTCCTTGCCCTTGTTGGCTAACTCTCCGGTCTTCTTCTCATGCACTTCCTCCTTCCCAAGTCCTTTTTAAAACACCTCAATTCTCTTGGGCTCCTCTTCAACAATTTCATTATCCGGTGAAGCACCAACCTCTCTACCACTTCTCAAAGCGATAGTACTTGCATTTTTCCTAGGATTGATTTTCGGTTGGGAGGGTAGTTTACCCTTTTCCCGGGCTTCCATCCGGTTCTCCATTTGGGCTATTTGGCTCACTTAGGTTTCCAAGTTCTTGATGCTTGCTTTGGCATCATCTTGGAATTTCTCGCTCTTTTCCGCGCTCATGCCCAACCGGTGAATAGCTTGCAACACCTCGTCCTTGGATAGTCCCGAGCCCTCCCCTTGGTCTCGGGGTTTGTCTTGGAGCCTTTGGAATTGTTGTTGAGGTGGCCTATATTGTTGTTGAGGAGGCCGGTATGGTTGAGAGTTTTGGCTTCCTTAAGGGTTTCCATACCGGAGGTTTGGGTTATCATGATTCCCCGAATTGTATGGCCGGTTTTGGTACCCTTGATACCCTTGGTAGCCTTGACCACCTTGATACCTGATGGGGTTGATTTTACCATATATTTTAGGTTGATTATTGAGTTGAATGGTTGATTAAATGCTTGGATATTTATGTTATTCGTAATGTTCTTGCAGTTTAAAGATTTAGATGCTGAATTGGCAAGTTGGTGCAGTTTATGGTCATTTGTGCTTGGAGATGGAAGAGGAAATAATAATGGAGATGTTTGGTGGTCAATTATGGCAATTACAAATGTAGTTGAAGAAGAATCAGGATTGATTTGAAGACTCCTAAATGTTAGGAGAGAATATTGTATTTATCTCTTTGAATTCTAATTAGATAAGGAAAGATATTTTATTCCTTATCTATCTTTTGGTTGTAGTATTTTTTGGGAGACTATATTTATTTCATGCACATAGACTGTACGGAAAAAGAGAAGAGATAACAGAAATACGTACGCACAGTCCATTTGCGCAGACAGTATTTTGCGATTTGGGTTTCTCAGTATTTTTATTCAGACAATTTTCATCATTTATTTTTATGCTTTTGATTGTTAATTTAATTATGTATTCTAGCTAAATTCTTCCTTTCCAGTAAAGATCAATGAAGTACTGGCGTCGATTCTCGTGAGATCTAATTAGTTATTATACTTTGATTGCATGCTTGCATCTGCTATTCTTGATTGTAATGATTATAATTGCTTTCATGTTATTGAGTAGTGGACAATATTTGATATCATGTTAGTTAATTTAATGCCAATTGAACCAATCATTCGTAATTGTGATTTCAGTTCAATCAGTGGTAGGGAACAACAGCCTTAATTTAACAATCCGGCGTCCGAGTTTGTTGGTTATGAATTGGGTCTTTCTCATTCTTAATGCTGCTAGTATATTAAATCTATAGAGCGTCTCTTAGGTTATATGTTAGTTAGAGAAATAGTTGGTGAGGCGTCCTCCTGATTATCGACAAAGTAAGGAAAGATTGGTTGCTTGCAACTATAACTAATTTGTGTGCATGTATCTAAAGTCATCTTTGCATCAAGGATCGAGATAGAAAGCCAATATGGAATTGATCGAAACCGGAATCTTCTCTTCATAGTTGAATTGTTTTGCAATCTGTAACAATTTCTCATCCTTGTTTTTACTCGATTTTTAGTTTCTCTTATTCACGACCCTCATCTGGTTCTTTTGGTTACAAATTCCCAGATTAAAGATTAAAGAAAAGGTCTCGCCAATCTCTTGGGAAACTAACCTGCTCGCAGCTATACTGGTCGGTATGCCCATACCGACCACGGAATCCTGAACTGAAAATTCATCTTAGAGCTTGATTTATTTTTGGTGTAAAACGACACACCAAATTTTGGCGCCGCTGCCGGGGATTGGTTTTAAGCAGTATTTTTTCTTTTAATTCTTTAGTTTATTTTCACTTTTTCTTGGTTTATTCCTCGTTCTTCTCGTACATGAGAATTGATCTTCACTCAAGAGATTGAGAAACTTGCACGAAGTCTAACGAAGCAGACAAAAGCCTTGAAAGGATCTTCCTCGTCTGAGTCAACCGCCACCGAAACCCATTTCAATATGGCTGACGAACAAAGACGTGAGAAGGAACCACCAGCCCAGCGTATAAGAGAAATGGGACGTTACAGACACAATCACCCTTTGTGCATTGTCCTTCCCAACATCAACCGCAACTCCGAAATTAAACCAGGTTTCATACAAGTATTACCTAAATTTGGTGATATGCCAGGTGAGAGTGTTCATAACCATCTTGATGAATTTGACCTCGTCTGTGCAACTCTTTGACCACAAGGTTTTTCGGAGGATCATATTAAACTACTCACCTTTACACACACATTGCAGGGAAAAGCCCGTGAATGGCTTTTTGAACTCCCACCCGGTTCAATTCGAACCTGAGAAGATTTGGAGGAGAAATTTTTACAAAAGTTTTTTCCCGAATCTAGAGCAGCTAATTTGAGATCTGCAATAAGTGGTATTAGACAAAATAAGGGAGAGAGTCTTGCGAGTTATTGGGATAGATTTAATCAATTGTGTCGCAAGTGTCCTAACCATGGTTTTACTGAGTATCAGCTTATCACTAATTACTTTTATGGTGGTATGGGTTCTATTGACAGGAAGATTTTTGATGCAGCTTGTGGAGGAAATGTGCTGAACAAAACCATGGATGAAGCAAAACAGATCATCCTTGATATGGTCACTCATGAGTATGATGAAGATGATGATAGATCTAGACCAGTCAAGGTAGCCGGTAACTCATATTTGGATGAGATGCTAGATGCTCTCACTTCAATTGTAAAAGATCTAGCCATGAAGAGTGCCAGAGGAGCCAAGTGCAAAATTTGCTCGCACATGGGACACTACACTGATGCTTGCCATACTCTTCAAGATCCTCAGACCGAACAAGCTTTCTTTGGATTTGAAGATATCCCACAAAGGCCGAGACAGAATGACCCATTTTTAGATACATACAATCCAGGATGGAGGAATCATCCAAACTTCAGATGGAATCAAAAGGCCCTTGGAACGTATGCTCCAAATTAAGCACAAGTTGGTCGTGATGCAAATCTAGCACCGGATGATCAGAGAGTCACTATGAATGAAGTCCTTAAAACTATGGCCCAAAGCAGCGAAGTGGTGCAGAATTTAGCCAAAAACATGAATGCTTTTTAGCATGAGACAAGGGCTGCTATAGGGAATATCGAGAAACAAGTGACTCAACTGGCTGCGGAGGTAAACAAGTTGAAGTTCAACGCTGGAAGGTTACCCTCCCAGACTGAATTGAATCCCAGAGAGAATGTAAGTGCCATTACCTTAAGTAATGGGAAGATATTGGATGATTCCGAGCCTAAGGAAGTTGATGAGGAGAAAGACAATCATGAAGAAGACAAGGAGAGTAAAAAGGAGTCCTCAAAGGTAAACCCTGAACCTGTGACATCTATTTCTAACCCAAAGGCCGCTCCACCTTTCCCATCCAGATTAGCTCGTAACAAGAAGGAAGATGATGAGAAGGAGATCTTAGAGGTTTTCAAGAAGGTAGATAAATTTGCCCTTGATTGAAGCTGTTAAGTAAGTTCCCAGGTACGCAAAATTTCTTAAAGAACTTTGTTCGAAGAAGATAAAGTATGGGAAAGATGCAAAAATTAGGGTGGGGGAAAATGTTTCTGCTGTCATTCAACGTAAGTTGCCACAAAAATGTAAGGGCCCAGGAATGTTTTCTATTCCATGCATAATTGGCACAAAAACTGTTGAAAAAGCCATGTTAGATCTAGGTGCATCAATTAATGTCATGCCTCTATCTGTGTATAATGACTTGCAATTAGGACCATTGAAGGAAACTCGTGTTATAATCCAATTAGCAGATAGGTCTAATGCATACCCAGAGGGAATAATAGAGGATGTACTAGTAAAAGTAAATGATATGATATTTCCAGTGGATTTCTACATTGTTGATATGGATGATTCATTCTCTGCTAATAAGTCCCTAATTCTTCTAGGAAGACCATTCATGAAGACAACGAAAACCAAGATTGATGTTGATAAGGGAACACTTAGTCTTGAATTTGATGGAGATGTAGTTTCTTTCAATATTTTTGAAGCCATGAGACATGTAGATGATCCTGAATCTATGTTTACCCTTGATGTGATTGACCCATTGGTTGATGATTTTATAGAAAGGTACTCCAGGGATGACAAGTTGGAACTTGTACTCTTCAATGGATGGGCCGACAAGGATATGATGGATGTCTTGGATGAAAATTGTAGTGAAATCATCATGCAGCTTTACTCCACCAAGGAAATCAGCTCCCAGCCACTTTCGGTCGGTATATACCGCCCAAATTCTGCTCAGAAATTCAGGAAATCAGCTCCCAGCCACTTTCGGTCGGTATGCCCATACCGCGCATTTTCTGCTCAGAAACTCAGAAAATCAGCTCCCAGCCACTTTCGGGCGGTATGCCCATACCGCGCATTTTCTGCTCAGAAATTCATAAATACAGCTGCCAGTCACTTTCGGTCGGTATGCCCATACCGCTCGTTTTCTGCTCAAAAATTCAGAAATACAGCTCCCAACCACTTTTAGGCGGTATGCCCATACCACCCACATCCATACCAAAAGTGCACCATATCTCGCAGCCTACATCAGTCGGGATGATCATTCCACCTATCCCTGAACGCACTCTTCCTTCGATTGAGAAAGCACCCAAGCTGGAGCTGAAGACCTTACTCAAACATCTCAAATATGCATTCTTAGGGGAGAATCAACCCAAACATGTCATGTATCCCGAGAGAATGAAGCTCTCCAAGGTCAAGGGAATGACACTTGCATTGCCTCCATATGGCTGATCTAAGCAAGCCAACTGAGTCTAGCCTAAGACGATAAATAAGGGCGCTGCTTGGGAGGCAACCCAAGATTTTTATTTTTATTTTCGTTCTCTTCATTATTTCTCTTAAAAAAAATATATTATTCATCCATTCGACTTTGATTTGTTTGGAATTACAGGGTTCCAAGAAGATCTCCAAAAGATGAATGAGGATTTTGAAAGAAAACCAAATATGAACCGAGCCATTCTACTTTCAGTCCAAAGTTGTCAGGATGCCCAATGCGAACCAGGATGTACTGGTTGACCTCAAGGCTAATTAGCCGCCCAGGGAGCATTTTCTTTTTTCTTTTTTTTATTTTTCCTTGTTTGTTGAATTTTAGTACATTTGTAGAGTAGGTGCATGACATCATATTTTATACATAATTTGCATATGCTACCTTTCTCTTACACAATGAGGACATTGTGTCGTCTAAGTGTGGGGTGGAGGTGTAACATCATTAGTTTGTTTTTCATAAAAAGTTATATTTTTATTTGTCTTTCATTAAAAAAATTCAGAAAATTATGAGAAAAAATACAAAAAAAATTCAGTTTTTTCATCATTTGAGTAAAAAAACAATAACCTTGAATTGGAAATTTGAATGGTTAGAGTTGGAATTTGGTTTGTGGTAAGATTGAATGTTGTTTCCCTTTGTGAAAGAAATCATAGATTCCTTATATGCGTTTTAGGGTGATGAATGTGCAATAAGTCATTTTGCTCTAAAATTAGATATATTGTGAGGGTTTGAGCCTTAAAAGAGCAAAAGCCAGAAAAAATATAGGCATATAAAAAAAAGATGATATCAAGTAGCTCTTTATCTCTTTGTTGAGTGATCATATTTTGATATTCATTGCTTGGTTTGTGCCATGATTTCGAGACTGTTTTTGATACTTGAGTATGAAAATGATAGAGGCAGTTAGGAATGAGCCCTCCTTAACTTCTACTATATATTTCCTTCCTTACATTGATCCCCTAGTTTGCCCAATTGAAGCCAGAAAACTCTTTCTTTGGTATTTAGTCACCAAATATTTAGCCAAGAGCCTTAGCCTTTTCTTAACCCTCTGAGAATATGTTAGTGATTTATTATTGCTTGTGATGTGGATTGGAATTGTATGGTGGGTTAGATATGGTTGAGATTTTGTGCTAATACATGTGGAGCATAAAGTATTTTGGACTTATATTCACTGGGAAGGTGCATGTATAGTTTTTGCATGATATTATTGATCTTGTTTGCCCAGAAAATACTTGTAAGTGCTGCTATCCAGAGAAGAAAAAAAATGTTGAAAAAAAAATTCTGAAGAAAAAAAAATGAAAAAAAAACAGTTCTGAAATAAAAATATGTTCAGTAGCATTTTGGGCTGGAAATTTTTGGTAGCAATATGGGTATGGTTTAGTGCTTGGTGGTGGTGATTATACTTCGTTGTGTTTTAATGTTGCATATTCATTCGAAGTATGAACATAGAGGAGCATGAGGTGATAATGAATTGCTTACATATTCTCATATTTTTAGCCTCGTATTCCCTTTATACTACCTCTTTGACCTTAGCCCCGTTAAAACCATGATAAAGACCTCATTGATTTGTACTCAAGTGTTCAATTATTACGGTGAAGATATTGGTATATACAAACCTGTTGTGATGAGTATTGAATATGATTTGTGTGATTAACCTGATTATGAATTTGAGAGATATTGAGTGATCTTGGTGAGGCTAGATTTTATTGCATGTTTTTGACTAGAATGTGAGGATGATGTGAATTTATAAGCAAAGGGGAATGGTTTGTGGTATGATGGCTGATTGTGTTTTGACTCTACTATGATGGTTTTTTATTTGAGGGCTGTTGTAGTTTTTTAAAATTTGAGTCTCACGTTTACATTTATGTTTTGCATTTGCATATGCACGAGGGCTAGCATTATCTAAGTGTGGGGTATTTTGATGGAGTTGATTTTACCATATATTTTGGGTTGATTATTGATTTGAATGGTTGATTAAAGGCTTGGATATTTATGTTATTCGTAATGTTCTTGCAGTTTAAAGATTTAGATGCTGAATTGGCAAGTTGGTGCAGTTTATGGTCATTTGTGCTTGGAGATGGAAGAGGAAATAATAATGGAGATGTTTGGTGGTGAATTATGGCAATTACAAATGTAGTTGAAGAAGAATCAGGATTGATTTGAAGACTCCTAAATGTTAGGAGAGAATATTGTGTTTATCTCTTTGAGTTCTAATTAGATAAGGAAATACATATTTTATTCCTTATCTATCTTTTGGTTGTAGTATTTTTTGGGAGAATATATTTATTTCATGCGCATAGACTGTACGGAAAAAGAGAAGAGATAACAGAAATACGTACGCACAGTCCATTTGCGCAGACAGTATTTTGCGATTTGGGTTTCTCAGTATTTTTATTCAGTCAATTTTCATCATTTGTTTTTATGCTTTTGATTGTTAATTTAACTATGTATTCTAGCTAAATTCTTCCTTTCCGGTAAAGATCAAGGAAGTACTGGCGTCGATTTTCGTGAGATCTAATTAGTTCTTATACTTTGATTGCATGCTTGCATCTGCTGTTCTTGATTATAATGATTATAACTGCTTTCATGTTATTGAGTAGTGGCCAATATTTGATAGCATGTTAGTTAATTTAATGCCAATTGAACCAATCATCCGTAATTGTGATTTTAGTTCAATCAATGGTAGGGAACAACAGTCTTTGATTCCCATGATACCCCATGGCACTCACCTCTTTAACGCAGTCCTCTTGCAAAGTGGGGCAAGTGTCCGTAGGATGCGCCAAGTAGCAAATTTCACATGATTCAACATGTGGCGCATTTCCTCCGGGCTTTGTCATCAAAGTTTTCACCATGGATGTGAGGGCCGAAACTTGATCCTCTGGCTTCCCACTATTGGAAAAGTCACTCGCGGGCATCGAGTTTCTCCTTCTCAAATCGGCCCTTGAGCTAAAGTTTCTCGACTCTTCTGCTAGCTCTTCAAACAATTGCATAGCCTCAGAGGAAGTTTTGTTGCCGATGGTGCCACCACAAGAACTTCTAACCAACCTTTGGTCCTCATCAAGAAGGCCATTATAGAAGTAATACACCAAATCTCCCTCCGAATAACCATGGTAGGGGCAACTTGCAAGAAGCTTCTTGAACCTCTCCCAATAGTCGAAAAGAGACTCTTCATGCCACTGAAGGATGTTGCTTATGTCCTTCTTCAAGGTGGCAGACCTCGAGGCCGGGAAGTACTTGGCTAGAAACTTTGTTTTCATATCAAGCCAACTCTTGATGCTCTTAGGCGGTAGGTAGTGGAGCCAATCTCTTGAACCATCCTTCAGTGTGAAAGGGAATGCCTTCAATTTATAAAAATCTTCATTCATTCCAAGGGGGACCGTACCACCACACAAGAAGTGAAACTCGGTGAGGTGCTTGTTAGCATTCTCCCCTTGCCTACCAAGGAAGGCGGGTAGCATGTTGATGAACCTGGTCTTTAGCTCAAAATGCCCATTTGGTCCAACCACGGGGTACTCGATACACATCGGTTGTTGATCGAGGTTGGGAGCCATGACGTCTCTCAACAAGGGTTGCCCCAAGGGGATCTCTCTTTGGGGGAAAGGAGGATGGCGAGGTTCCCCTCTCGGATGCTCATCTTCGTGCTCAATTTGATGTTTCATTGATGAAGATGTATCCGCAAAATGGTCACTAGGATGGGTGTTATTCACACATTCCAAAGAAAGCCTCCTAGCCCGTCTCAAATTCAACTCCAACACAGGATCGTAGTGTAAGGGTTCTTGTGAAGAGGATCGCGTGCGAACCATACACCAAGAACTCGAACAATATGTCTCCAAGCCAAGCGAAAATGGTAAATCAACTAAGAAATCAAAATAAAACCAAACTAACAAATATTTACAAATAGCACATAATCACACATAATATGCCTAAACACTTAAAAATAAACTCCTCTTCCCCGGCAGCGGCGCCAAAATTTGGGAGGTCGTCGCCGTACCTCTCAAAGTTAATACTTTTAAGCCCTAAATGCTTCCTATCTACAATTAAGTAGATAATGGCAAGTCGGGGTCGTCCACGAGAAAAAGGATCTTTTTTAGTGTTTTAAGCATATATAGGAGAAAACATACTAAGCACATACATACATAGATACATATAAAAGCATGTAAACAAGGGGGGGGGGGGGTTTGGTTGGTTTGATCCTAAGTTAAAAAATTAAAGTACAACAACGCAAAGCAATAGAACGATACTAAGCATGCAATACAACTAAAGGTAAGATGAAAATAACAATTTACGGAACCTTGGGTGCAATTGACTTCCACTTCCAAACCTCTTATCCATCATTGAACAAGTAACTTATTTACTACTTTCACTACTTGTTGTGAAGGTTAAACTTCTGTCCTTCTTAGATAGTAGTTTGCAAGAGTGAATTCGACATCTCTTATCAAACCTCACCAATGACCCCCATAGTCGAAACATGACTCAAGGTATCCCATTGATGACATTTAGCACGAAGAATCAACAAGCTCGGCAACACTTATAAACACTACACCGCGTCTAAGCATTTAACCAATTTATGCATTTACACAAGATTGGTCAAGAACGATCGACATTCATAGACTTCTCTCGTTTGCTACAAACGACAAACATGACAAAGAGTTCAACATTATCATATCCACCTAGCAATCATCAATCTATCAACTAAATCAAAAGCTCTAAATCATACTCATAGATTCCTAACAAGAAAAAGGGGAGAAATCAACCCACTTCCCCCAAACCCTAGCAAGAAATTCATACAAGTATTTCATATACTCAAGCTTTCAACAACATTAATGATATCAACAAACACATTCAATGCTCCATAAATGCATAATAGTAAGAGCAATAAATAAGCTACAAATTGCTCTTAAGACATGGGTTTGGAAGCCTTAGTCAATTGCTCCCAAGAGATAGATTAGCTACAAGAGTTCATGCTAATCAATGATAAAAAACTAATCATAAAAACAAGAGAATTCAAGGATGAAAAATGGAAGAAAAAGGGTTTGAAACAATACTGAAATCGCAGCAGAAGAAAAGTATGAATGAGAGGAAAGAGAGTGGTATTTATAGTACAAAGAAGATAAGGTGAAATTCTGGCCACTCGTCGGTCGCGACTCGCGACAATCTTCAATGGCCTCCGGTCTTCATTGCCTCCGTGTTCTTCCCTTGTCACAGAAAATCCACTTAGAAGAGGTAAAAGAGCGTAAAGTTTCTCTTACCCCTCCTAAGAGAATTTCAAGGTAAAACACAAGCTCTCGATAATAAAAGAGCATAAAAGTGACCCTAAATAGTACTAAATTATGCATATAAAATGGACACATCAATGAGATGGTATTTGTATATTTTCTTGGCACAATTAATGCTCATGTTTACCTTGTTTTGTTGCTGGATAGTTATATTATTAAGTGTTTTACATGATAGGTGATATGGTATTCCCAATCAGGTTAGACGACTGACATTCATTGCGTATCAATATGAACCTGCAAAATCCTGCAAGTGATTCCGGGGAAAGGGTTCCAAGGATCAATTCAGTACTCTACTTCAAAGAATTGGTATTTCTCGGTTTTGTCTTACTTATCTCAGCCAGTGCTACTGTTCTTGTATTTATATTGGACTATAGTCGTGGCTCTACATTGTTAGGATTCCCGATCGTGATCCCTATAAACTTGGTTCGTGTCTTGGTTCATGGCTGAGTCCTAATCGGGGTTCTGGCTTTATCGCTTCGTAACTTAGTCCTTTTAGACATGATTCCGCTTTTCTCGATTCGTGGCTAAGAGCTCTTGGGCATGGTTATGTGTTTATTAGTTTGCAGCATTGTTTGTGGAATGTATGCGAACTGTTATTTTGTGAGTTTTTTTAAGCTGTATTAACATGTTCGTCATTAGTATAACTTACATTGTCTTCGCGAATTGTTGATTGCTGCTTGACTATACTTGTGATTTTGATAGTACTTATAATTTTTAATTTTGAATTTAAATATTTACTGTAGGTGTCGTACTTCCAATAGACTTAGTTGTTGAGATTTTGTTTTATTGAACTGAGATTTCCTCCTTTTATTTGCTACATTGTTCTAATTTTTCTCACCTTCCGCTATCGTTTCTTCTCTTAAAAAGTGCCTTAATTCCATCATTATTCAATGTACCATCTACTCATATTCCTCCGTCGTCTCGATTTTTTTAAAAGGTAAGTTTCTTTTGTGTCTGAACTTAATCATGATGTTTCTGATTGATTTAACGCCTCATTTTTTACGTTTCGGTATTTGAGCTTAAGTATTGGCATTTATTGCTTCTCAACTCAAAATTTCAACTTCCTCGCCTCTTCTTAATCCCTTTGTGAATCGTCATTCTCCATCCTCTCAAATCGTAAGTTTCTCTTGCCATTTCTTTTCTCTCTTCTTCTTTGTTGTACTCGTTTTTCAATTTTGAATCTGTAAGATATCGTTCTTCTGCCAATTTTCTATTTACGCTTGAATCATATTTTTTCGGTCGTCTTCTCCGGCATAATACCTTTTCTTTTCTTTAAACTTTCGTTGAAATAACTGTATTCGAGTTTTGTAGCCCTAATTAGGGTTTTGGATTCAAATTTTAGGACTCGTGTCTATCAAAATGTCTGCGTCTAATCCTATTGACTCTCCCATAGAGGATGTCCTGCTTGACAATGTTTACTCAACGGAGGATTCTGATCATGTTGCCGGTTCTTCTGTCATTAGCATTGTTCTTTCCGACCATGACTTGGAAGATCTAAATAATTATTTTCCTTTCTTGTCTTCGTTTGAGCTTAGGGCTCCTGTTAAGTCTAGAGTGTTCGCACTCTTCCTGTTTGGTACATGTCTTGTTATTTAGGCTATCTTAACTTTGGTCTTTCTTTTCCCCTTCCTCAACATGTTATATATCTCCTTTTATCATACCAAATTGCTTTGCCCCAGTTTCATCTTAAGGGTATCGCGATCATTGAGGGCTTCCACCATATGTGTACTCAAGTGAATGTCTCCTTTTCCGTCGACTTGTTTCGTAGCTTATATTAGCTTCGTAAATTTAAAAACTCCTTAGATGAATTTACCTTTTATCATGTTATCCATGGTGTTGAGTTCGTCAGCGGTTTTCCTAGTAACTGCAGCGTGTGGCGTAAAAAAGTTTTTATGTAAAAATAAATCATGAATTTGAAGAGATTCTTGCATCTTGGAACTATAATGTTCTCAAGTCCGAGTTTCCTAGGCCAGGTGCTCATTTTACTCCTAATTCCGAGGCCATGTTGACACTTAGCGAACACTCAATTTGTATACGCCATGCTGATTCTGATACCGAAGGTGTTATGTTTTCTTTTTTTCTGATTTGTATGTGTTATTTGTATTCCTTGTTGTTTTCATGTTGCCCATATGTGTTTACATATTCATTTTACTCAATTTGTGTGTTGAATTTAGATATGGATCTAGTTGGGCGCCAGATTAGCCGGTCATTCATTTCAGATGATGAAGATGAGAATATGAGGAATACAGATGCTCAAACCCATGATACTGATGCTAGCGGTGTCTCTCAGGAGACCCTTGTTCTGATGAATCCTCAGCTAACAAATGCTGAAGGCTGGGCATTAGAAAAGGGAGAGACGGTCATAGTTGTTACTCAAAAATTGAAATAGTGAAAACCTTGGAGTGATGGTCCATCATGTTATCCCCGATGTTGAGTCCGTCAGCAGTTTTCCTAGTAACTGTGGCGTGTGGCGTAAAAAAAATTTTATGTAAAAATAAATCAAGAATTCGAAGAGATCCTTACGTCTTGGAACTATAATGTTCTCAAGTCTGAGCTTCCTAGGCCAGGTGCTCGTCATACTCCTAATTCCGAGGCCGTGTTGACACTTAGCGAACACTCAATTTGTCTACACCATGCTGATTCTGATACTGAAGGTGTTATGTTTTGTTTTTTCTGATTTGTATGTGTTATTTGTATTCCTTGTTGTTTTCATGTTGCCCATCTGTGTTTGCATATTCATTTTACTCAATCCGTGTGTTGAATGTTAGAAATGGATCTAGTCGGGCACAAGATTAACTGGTCATTCATTTTGGATGATGAAGATGAGAATACGAGGAATACAAATGCTCAAACCCATGATAATGATGCTATCGGTGTCTCTCAGGAGACCCTTGTTCTGACGAATCCTCAGCTAACAAATGCTGAAGGCCGGGCATTAGAAAAGGGAAAGACAATCATAGTTGATACTCAGAAATTGAAAAAGAGAAAACCTCGAAGTGATGGTCCATCAGGTGCCTCCAAGCACCCTGAGAAGAAAGGGAGAATTAGCCAATCTCGGTCCAAGCCTCCATCGCGAAGCAAAAGTTCTCTGATAGAATGAACCATTTATGTCAGCCTTTCTAAGCTCCCTTTGCATGAATCAATTTTTGCGGTACATTTGTTTGTTCTTTTTTCCTTAAAATAATTTTATCGTATGCTAACTTGCTTTACTATGGTATCTTATTGCTCATGTTTATTTATTTTATTTTCCAAGAGGGCTTTATAAGATCAGTGGGAGTCTTAAACTTATTGGTGAACGGGCTGCCAAGTTTTCCAAGCAACATGCTTCGCTGTAGGAGAAGTATAAGACTAGCGAGAAGCAGCTTGGAGTTATGAAGGCATTGCTTGAGGCTGATGAGAAGCATGTGAAGGCTGCTGAGGAAAAAGGCGATAAGCTACATGCTGAGTTGGAAGTGATGCGGACTAATGGTCCCACTTCGCTTGACTATCCTCAAGTTCTTGCTGATAGGTTATTCAAGACAGAATCCTTCTTCAACCTTTTGGGGAAATCTCTAGTTTTTCTTGTAATGTTGGTTTTTGTGAGGCTTTGATAGACCTACGGCGGAAGAACCCTGATTTGAAGTCGAAGAATTTGCCCTCGCTGCCTAAGTGCGAGGAGATATTGGAAAATTAGAAGGTTGTGGTTAAATCTAAATTTATTAGCAAAATCTCTTATGGCAGGCATCTCTTTGCCTTGTTGTCGCATATTGCTAATCTGCCTTCTCTGCCCTCTATTTGTGAGCTGCGAGAGTGCAAAGTTGGTTATCTTGAAACCCTCCCCTTCGTTTCCCCTGATTCTACACCAACTCCTAACCCAAAGGCTGATGCACATGAGGAGAATCATGCCCAAGATGCAAACCAAGAAAAATTTGCTCTAGTTATCCAGAATACGTCTCCATCTTATAACGAAGTTAGTTGATTGTAGAGATGTGATTTAAAACAATATTAACTTTTGTATGTAATATATAATGATACTGTTGTGTATGTTTTTATTATGTATTGTATTTGATTAAATTTTGGATTTTCTACTATGATTTTATTTTTATTTTTTGTATTTGTTCGTATGCAGGGTTTTGAAATTTTGATCGACTATAAATTATTAAATCCTCTTGATTTGTTAGGATCTAGTAGTCATTTAGGGCATCATCCTGGATATGTATCCTTCAATTCTTGGTGTTTTAGTGAGTTGGTTGAAGCTACTAGTTCCATATCCTTGGAACATCTTGAGCTGCTTTCTGGTGGTCGTTTTTCAAAAGTTGGGAATTTAGATTTAAATTCTATCCCATTATGTCTTAGATGGCACGTTTCTACTTCTTCATCCTCCCGGTATTCTTCTGGGAATTATCCATGTAGTAAGTTTCTCCCTGATGGTTACAATCTTGAATCCCTTGATAAGGATATTGCTTGTAGCTTAGTTGATCTTGAATCTGTTGGCGTGTATATCTGTTTGCTTAAGCTTCCCGTTCCCATTCAAGAATGGGCAATGTCACTAGGCATTCGTCTGAAATATATGCTTCTCAGTGTCAATGATCTAGAGCTTGGATGGAAGAATACTATGAATAAGTTGAAGGACTATATTCGTGAGTTAAAAAGATTTTGCGCCAAACAAAATGACCTTATTCATCGGTATCAACTATGCTTAGTTAAAATGATTGGTCAACAAGAAGAAGCAAAGAATTTTGCTCCACGTAAGGCTCACGAGGCTTATCATAAAACCGACATCATAGATAAGCAGTGATCTCATATTGATCAATTATTAGATCATCTGAAATAGAAGGAGGATGAAAATGACCAACTTTCTACATGATCTGCAGGGTGGCAGAGCAGGTTTGGCAAACAGTTTCTTTGAACACCCAGTTGCGTAATGATAATGATCACCTTCACGTTGAGTGTGAATGCTTTGATTCATGTGTTCATCAACTTGAACAAGCTTACGCTGATTATAAAGATAAACTGAAGGCTATTTCTGCAGGGCCTCGTAGTTCCACTTGTCGTGGTGATTTGACTATGAATATTGGCGGTAAAAGGGTTAATTTGTCTGAGTCCGTTCGGTCTCATATTCATTAGTTACAAGATGAAATACGCAATTTAGAGGAGACAAACAAAAGCTATCAAGAGACCGTTGACCTTATGAGTATGCAACCTGATCGCGAAGAGTTTGGTCCCATAATTGATTTTAATGCGTATTATGCTAAGTATCTTGATTGTATGGAATGAAGTGGTCGAAATCGCCATCCTACTTACTTGCATATGAAATGGTGTTACAATCATATTATATCTGAGGAACATCAAGCCCCACAATCTCGTCATTGTGATGGTTTTTCATCTTTTGAATCTTCTCGCGCATCAAGGTGTAGATGATTTGTCTTTTTATTTGATGTAATAATTTTCTCTTCTGAATGTTTCAAGTACTATTCTTATGTTATTTAATCTTTTGGAATTCGATGCAAGATGTTATGTTTTATGCGTTTGCGCTTGTATTTTCGTGGTTTTGCTTGCAAGATCGATTGCTTGCGTAATTGAAGTCACAAAGCTTTATTGTGCGAAGCCGCAAGGTCTATTTCTTGCTTTCGTCGTTGTCTTTGTGGGTATATTTGCCTTATTGCAAGATCTATAGCTTACAAAATTATAAATTTGTATTGTACGAAGCTGCAAGATCTATTGCTGGCTTTTGTCACTATGTGTATGGGCTTATTTGCCTTTTTGCAAGATCTATAGCTTGCTAAATTAAAATTTTGTATTATTCAAAGCCGCAAGGTCTATTTCTTACTTATCTCGCTGCTTTTTAGGCATATTTTCCTTTTTCAAGATCTATAGCTTGCAAGATTTAAAATTTGTAGTGTACAAAGTTGCAAGGTCTATAGCTTGCTTTTGTCGCTATTTTTGCTGGCATATTTTCCTGTTTGCAAGATCTATGTCTTGCGATTGTACAACTTTATATGTTTGTGATTATGATTATTATATTTTGTTCTTTTTGCTAGTATTTCCATGGACTTTGCTTAAAATGTAAATGAACAATAGTATGAAAGATTTTCCTCAGAAAATACTTTTTGATATTGATTATGTACTATCACGATGATATTGTGCAGAAAGCCAAATGACGATGCCAACAATGAAAAAGCTGCCAATGATTATATCATAGATCTTGTACAATTAAGTTTTTCTTAACGCTTACTAAAGTTCTAAACATAGAAATTCCTTAGGTTAATCACTTACCATCCAATCTTTCTAACGCATAGTAGTTGGACCGATGTGCTTTCACCACCTTGTACGGGCCTTCCCATTTTGGGCATAGCTTCCCTCTTTCTTCTGCCATATTTGCTTCATTCTTTCACAGTACTAGGTCGCCACTTCGAAACTGTGTCTTCTTGACTTTTTTATTATATGCCCTAGCCATCTTTGCCTTGTACTTCGCCTCTGTGATCGTTGCATGTTGCCTTTTATCTTCGAGTTCATCCAAATCCAATCTCTTTTTTTTAGACTATCGCATTCATTGTAATTTTTCACTCAAAGTTTTAAGTTCCCAATTTCAATTGGTATGACTGCCTCATGACTATAAACTAAGTTGTACATTGTTTCCCCAGTTGGTTCTCTTACTGTTGTTCTGTACGACCATAGTGTGTTGGGTATCTCATCTACCCAACTGGTTCTCTTTCCCTCAAGTCCTTTTTGGATTCCTTGGGCTATTGTTCTGTTAGTTAACTCCACTTGGCCATTAGCCTGAGGATGAGCTACAAATTTGAACTTCTGTATGATCCTTAACTTTGAGCACCATTCGATAAAGATCCCACTTGTGAACTGCGTGCCATTATCTGTGACGATAGTTTGGGGTACACCACAATGACAATCTATGTTCTGCCAAACAAACTTTCTTGTTACTTTTGACATGACTCTACTCAATGGGTTTGCTTTTATCCACTTTATGAAGTAATAAATTGCCACGATTAGAAACTTTACATTACCAGTTCATTTGGGGAAAGGTCCCACCAAGTCAATTCCCCATTTGTCAAATGGCCAAGATCCGTATATCCTTGTTAAAGTGGCTTGTGGTTTATGCGATACCGACATGTTAATTTGGCAGCTTCTGCACTTTGGCACGAAGTTGTGGGCATTGTTGAACATGGCTGGACAATAATATTCTGCTCGAATTATCTTCTTGGCGATTGTTCGAGACCCTTGATACGTCCCGCAAAATCCTTCATGAACTTCTTTCATGATTTCACCTGCTTGAGCTAGTCTGGCACATTTTATCCATGGGGATAGAAATCCTTTTTTATATAGGATTCCTCCCATGTGCACATAATTGTGAGATCGTAGTTCTAACTTTCTGGCATGTATCTTGTCTTCTAGCCATTTTCCCATCTCGAAGTAATCCTTTAATGGTGTCATCCAGTTCGTTTCCTCTGTTCAAACTGTAGATATAGTTGTCGTGGTTGTACTTCTGACTGGTATGACTTCTACATTCACATTGTTTTGTCCTAGTAAGGAATTGAAATAGTTGTTACCAATTTACTTAAGGTGCATGCCTTAGTATTTTTACGTCTTGGTACATGTTTAATGTCAAAGTATTCTAACTAACTTACGAGCTCACGAACTCTTCTTAAATATTTTATCAACTTCTCCTCTCGTACCTCATAATCTCCATGCACTTGTTGTACTACTATCTTGGAGTCACTAAAGCATTTAACACTTTTCACCTTCATCTTGATCGTGAGGTCCAACCTACTTATTAGTGCTTCATATTCGGCTTCATTGTTGGTGAGTGGAAAATTGAATCGAAGTGAATATATGTGCTATCCTTCGTCTGGATTTACCAACAGTAATCCTGCACCACAACCGTCTTTACTAGATGCCCCGTCAACGAACAACTTTCATGCAATGGATTCCCACTTTGATTTCCCTTTGTCTACTTTGAGATTCTCTGGTGTACTTGCTTCTTGTGTATCTACGCTTGTCATTTCTGCAATGAAACTTGCTAAGGATTACGCCTTTATTGCAGTTCGCGGTTGAAACTGGATCTCATACTACCCTAACTCAAGAGGCCACTTAGTCATTTTTCCGGACAATTCAGGCCTGCTTAAAATATTCTTAATTGGGTAATCAGTATACATGACGATTCTATGACTCTGGAAACAGGTTTTCAATCTCCTTGCTGAATATACCAGCACTAAAGTTAACCTTTAAATTGACAAGTATGCCTTCTTTGCACTTTGTAGTATTCTACTGATGCAGTATACTGGTACTTGTCTTTCTTGGTGCACTAAAACAGAACTCCCTACTTTTGTTGAGACTGCCAAGTACAGATATAGAGTTTCTCCAAAGATTGGTGACTTCATTGTTGGCAATGCTTGAAGCTGTTCCTTTAATGAATCATATGCCTTCTCACTTTCATCATTCCAGCTGATCTTTTTGACCTTTTTAAGGATTTCAAAGAGTGGGAAATGTTTCTCAGCTTCCTTTGAAACAAATCTGCTAAGCGACGTCAGTGATCCCATCAATACCTGCACTTTCTTGACTATTCACGTTTGAGGAAGGTCATTTATCGCTTGTATCTTTTATGGGATAGCCTCAATCCCTTTGGAGGATACTTTGTATTCTGAAAATTTTCATGAGTCTACTCCAATTATGCATTTCTTGGGATTAAGTTTCATACCAATTGCTCCTAGTGTATCCAAGGTCTCTTTCAAGTCTTACGCGAAGTGGCATATCCTTTTGCTCTTGACAACCATGTCGTCAACATATGCTTTAACATTTTGTCTTATTTGATTGCAAAATGCAGTGTCGACCACTCTCTGACATGTTGCTCCTTCATTCTTTAGGCCAAACAGAATCTTCACATACAAAAACACTATGAAGCTTGTTATGGAGGCCATATTTTCTGCATCTTCTGGGTTCATCAGTGTTTGGTGGTATCCTTTATACACATCCAAGAATGCTTGGATCTCTTACTCTGATATAACTTCTACTAACTGGTCAATTTTAGGTAAAGGATAGCAGATTTTTGGGCATGCCTTATTTAGATCAGGAAGTCTATACATATCCTCCATCCCACGTCCGCCTTTTTACCATCACTGGGTGTGCTAACCACTTTGAGTTGATTACCTCCTTCAGAATACCAGCCTAAAGCAATGCTCTAACTTATTCTTCGATCGCTTTTTGTTTGTCACTAGAAAATTTTCGTTGCTTTTGCTTGACTGGTTCGATCGAATCGCTAATACTCAGAGAATGGGTAGGATTCTTGGATTGAATCGTCTCATGTTCTGTACATTCCATGAGAATGTATCTTTGTGACTTTACAAGATTTCTGTGACCTTTTCTTTCACCTCGTTTGGAGATACTTTCCTATCTTGACACACTTAGATGTGTCTTTGTCATCCAAAATAATTAACAACATCAGTTTCTTCTCCCAGATTTACTTGAGGCTTGGTATGCCTAAATGAGCCATTATCTGAGATAGTGCTATCCATTTTTGTCTCTTCCGCATTTCTTCCTGCTTTCATAACAATGACCATGCATTGTCTAGCTGTTTGCAGATTTCCCCTTATCATTGTGATTCCTGTTGGAGTTGGAAACTTCATCACCAAGTGATATGGGGACTATATCGCCTCCGCTGTATTCATTCAAGTCCTACCGGTGAAAGCGTTAAATGGACTTGGTGCGTTTATGATGACAAAGTTGCACATGATAGTGCAAATTTTATCACTGTCACCTATGGTAACAAGCATTTGTATGTTACCCAAAGGTGTCTACACTCACCTTGTAAATCCTACAAGAGAGGATGTAGACTTCTTTAAATCAGTTTGTTTAAATCCCAACTTATCAAAGCAATCAACAAACATGATTTCAATTCCACTTCTGTCATTCATGAATAATTTATAAACCGTGACATTTCCAATCTTAGCGATAATGACCATTGGGTCATTATCAAAAGAAGCGTTAGGAACCACATCCTCTTCGCTAAATGATACTGTCTCATCCAAACGAAATCTCTTATCAGCAGGCTCTTGCAGTGGATAGTATCTAGCTTTGGTTTTCCAAGCATTGTTAGACAGAGACTCAGTTAATCCATGAATTAATAGGATTACTTTTTCTGGGGCATCATTTGTCAGGTCTTCTTCGTAATCCATCGTTGTTTTCATCTTCTAATGTTTGCTCCGTATATTCGCTATACCTTGGTTTTTTTGCCATTGATTTTCCTGCTTTGTTGGCTCCGTTGTAGCAGTTTCCTCCATCTTCCTTTTTGTATTGGCTCAGATAACCATTTCTAAAATTATCTTTTCTTTGCTTTCTCAAGTCTCTGCAATATTTGATGTCATGTACATGGTCCTTGTGGAAGGCACAATAGTATTCTCTAGATCGCTTGTCGGATGGTGCTATCATTGGTGCAGGTTCGTAAAACAACTCCTTGTTCACTTGCCATATTTCCTTTCGTGACTTTGTCAAAGTAGTTTCTTGAAATGGTGTGACCTGCACCCTGATTATCTTCCTTTGAAAGGGATATCCCCTTTCCTTTTCTTGACAACATCTCTCTATGGATCTTCCATTATCCTCTTTTAACCTCGCTCACATTCTATCTTGCATTTTTTGCATCTTCGGTTCGCACATACTTTTCAATCATTTTTTTTTTGCAATTCCCTTGGGTTTTCAGGCATGTTTTTGTGAGTTCCTTATAAAACTCTCCTGATCGCATGCCCCCGATGAATGCACCTAACAAGGATTGGAATGACATATCACAAACTTGCAAACTTTCAGTGACAACCTATTGCGGTAATCTACGATACTTTCATCACTTGGGCTATATTGTTTAAATCCGCTATTGTTTTGGTAAAACATGTCTGACAACTATGCCCAAAACCTAATACTTTCATTTGGTAAGTCCTCGTACCATGTAACAGTTGTCCCAGATAAGAAGATAGGGAAAGCTTTGCAAACTAATTCAATTTCTGCATCGTGAAATTTCATACTGTTGCAATAAGAATGTAGAAATTCCTTGGGGTCTGTTGTCCCATCATAGATTTTAACGTGCAAGGGTAGCTTGAAATCCCTTGGCATCTTGATATCGCAAAGATGCGGTGCTAGCGGTGACTTGTCTACACCATCGTCTGCCACTATATCCCTTAACTCTTCTTCATAATTAAGGTTCTCATGCCTTTGACTTGTTTTTTTGTTTTTTTGTGGGGATTTTGGTTTGATAGTGGCCAAGAATTGATTGTACGGATGTTTTCTAAATTTGTGTTGGGAGATTCAGCTTCTTCATCATCATCCTCCATATCTTCTTTTCTGTGCTCCCGCACTTTACTAGGAATGTGGGCTTGATCTTGACTGGGATGCATGCTCTTATTACGCCTAACTGTTTGTTCTTATGTATGGTGATTCTGGCTTCTTTCACTTCCAGTGAACACCATTGTTACCCTGGAGGGAATGAAGGACTCCAAAAAGAAAAAAATTCTCGTCCCCACAGACGGCACCAATGAAATGGTATTCTTGATCAGGTTAGATGAGTGATATTCACCGTGTGCCACTATGAACCTGCTAAAAAAATCCTAAAAGTGATTCCAAGTAAAGGGCTCTGACGATCAAGTCAATACTCTATTTCAGAGAATTGGTATTTCTCAGTTTTGTCTTACTTACCTTAGCCAGTGTTGTTGTTCTTGTATTTATAGCGGACTATAGTCATGGCTCCACATTGTTATAATTTCTTATCGTTGGTTGCATCATGGTCCATATAAACTTGATTCATGCTTGAGTTATGATCGTGGTTCCGGCTTTCTTGGTTCGTGACTTAGTTCTTTTGGACATGATCCCAATTTTCTCGGTTCGTGGATAAGTGCTCTTGGGTGGGGTTTTGTGTTTATTAGATCGCAGGTAAATCTTGAGCTGGGCCCCAAGGCCAACATTCTATGGTCTATGGGCTAGGTATACTCCAATATGGGTTAGAATCACCTTTCACTACTGGAAAATACCCTATAGGCACTGGTATTTCACCACATAGGGCATCGATATTTTGAGCCCTTGAGATACTGGTGCCTAAGTAACCCGTTGCAAGAATGTAGTTTCATAGGCATCGCTAAGTGGAATTCCAGCACCGGTACCACTTACCAGTGCCTATGAAACTACATTATTGCATTGAGGCACCGGTATTTCAAAGGCTCAAAATATCGGTACCTATACAGTGAAATACCGGTGCTAGTAAATAGGTAATTGATAAAAAAAACTGGGCCCAGTGAGAATAAACTCACCGACCAGAATATGAAACCCAGAAATTCACAAAGAACAATAGGACAAACAAAACACAAAAAAAAGAAGTTCATGTAAAAAACTGGAAAATTCATAACCACAACCCGGAAGTTCATTACATATATCTGAAAATGCATAACGGCCCTCAATTCATGAAAAAAACTAGACCTAAACATAGATTAAAAACATCAATTATCATAAAAACTATAACCTAATATCCATAAACCCTAGATAACATCAACAAACCAGAACTGTGAAGGTGATGTCGGACGCAAGGGATGAGGCGCAATCAAATGCGGTGGTGGCGCTGAGAGCTGAGGCATGGCAAATCTGAGCTGAACCCAATATTTTTAGTTGTGCTCGCATGGATATGACATCGGGTATGGTCGGGAGATGGCATCCAGGATGGTGCACCTCAGGGAGGAAGGAGATAGGGCCGTCATCAGCATCAAAGCCTTAAAAGTGGGGATGGGCACCAGTGCCAGGAGAGAGGGAGAGGTGGTGGAGGAGGAGGGAGATGATGGAGAGGAGGTAGAGGGAGGGAGAGGTGGTGAAGGGAGGGTTATTAGGAGAGGAAGGTTTTATATGATTACTATTTGTGTGCTCTAACTAGGGCCGAGTTGGGTTTTTTTAACATCGTAGTACCGGTATTCATACTGTTGCGCACTGGTATTCATACTGTTGCTAATGGTGATCATACCAGTGCTATTACTTCAAAGAGAAGAAAAAAGATTCTAAGTACCTAGCACCGGTATGAAAACTGATGCCTATGGTGATCAAACCGGTGCTAAGTACTTCAAACGTAGTTGCGTGATGCTGCTTTAAATGTTCGTTTTAATTTTTTTCCCCGTGAGCAAGCGAAGAAAAATATTCTAAGTACCTAGCACCGGTAGCTTGATCGGTGCCTATGATGGTGCTACCGATGCTCGTAATCTAATTTAACTTTTTCATTTTTACAATTATGCCCATGAGAATAAATTTGGAATAGGCGAATCATAAAATTGGAGAAACCAAAACGCAGTTAAATAAGAAACAATAACGTTATTAAAAATTGGGCTACATTGGGTGAACGGAAGAGCTTGTAATATAATTCTTGACAAATTCATTGTGGTCCTAAATTGTGTTACCCCATTACCTATTGCTCTAAAATACATGATTTTTGTTTTTCTTGCCTAAATCTAGAAATGTAAAATAAATGTTTTTTTTGTGGTAAAGTATTGAAAAGTGCTAATATATGTTCTAGAGTAACTTATGACTGATTATTTGGAAGTTACAAAGTGAAATCAGAAAGGACTATGAACATGGGCGGAACCAGGAATTTTTTATAGGGGGGACCAACCTTATGTAATTTTTTTATCGACCATTAAAATAACAAATCATAGTAAATAATATCATTCAAAGGACAAAAAAATAAATATTAAAGGCAAACCTAAAGAAAATACAAAATTGATACTTTTGAAATGGACGACCTTCTTGTTTTTTTAAGTTGTGTTCTCCTCTCTTTGATCATATAAAAAGTATCGATTATTGAATCAATGTTAAATGTCTTTCAATATCCTTTTCGATATAGACCAACAAAAAATTTCACTAGCAATCATTGATGTGCTTCATTATGCTTGCGTTAACCATTGCATTCAGCGTAATAATTGTTTCATTTTTTATGTTGGATTGCTAGTATTAGTTGAGTTTATGTGACAAGGATTTTAGACGGCCATGTTTGGTTTTCTTGTCTAAATCCCGTGTTTTGTAGACTTAATTGGTACTAATGGACACCTTGTATCCATGGGCATCTAGATCTTCCTTTGTGATCATCCATAGTAGGTCGCTCGTGGGTAATTTTCATTACATTCTATGTGAAAGCCGTTCCCAAGGATGGTAGAAAAGGTCAAAGGCCATTCACATTAGAACGGTAGTAGATGAAGGCCACAAACATCACATCATGGTAGTACAAGGATGGATCCAAAGATAAGCGGCATTGAAGTTCAAAATGGCCAAAAAAGAAATAGCGAATCATGGTCTGAGAGTTACGCCGAATTATGGGAGCGACCCAAGAAGAATCAGCCTTTTAGCTTAGTTCCATTGGATTCGTCTCCTTGGTTCCATTGGATTCATTCCATTGGATTAGTGGGCCACGCCAATCTCCACGGCCCGCGTGCTCAAGTGCCTTTTTTCACTCCAAAATGGCGCGTGGACCATCCCGTTTTAGACAGCTCGTACCATTTTAAGTGCAAAATATCGAGATCAGTCAGCAGGATGTGAAGAATTGAGTGGCCCGTGCCAAAAGACTGAGCAAAATGAGGATTATGATGATGGCCCGCACCAAACGACATGGACTGCGGATCAGAAGTGCAAAACAACTCTCCTGACGATGCGGACCGCGCTCGACACGACCAGCACCAAATGCTCCACGTCAGGGATGCAGCATAAGCCACGCCAGATCCCACGACCTGCGCTAGCACGGAGCAAATTGGTCGTGCCAGATCTAGCGCCTCATGCTGGTACAAGCCACATCAGCGGCGCAGATCGTACCATCCACGGTGGTCAGTGCCAATGATGGTTGACTAGGATTTTAACATAATTTTGGCCTATTTGGGGACTATTTTTAGGCCTAATCCCCTACTACTATATATAGAGCCTTAGTCTACTAGGGTTAAAGACTTTTGAGACTTTTCATATCTTAGTCTTGTAATTTGGGAGAGCAACTTAGAGAGAGAAACACTCTCTCTTCTCTCTAGATTCTTTCTCTTTCTCTTTTTATTTTGTTTTGTTCCTAAGATGTGTAATTCAATGAAATAATTGAATTCCATGTCTAGGGAGTAGTTTCTATAGCTTGGTGATAATTGTATTCATGTGTTGATTTATGCTTTTGTGAGATTCTTATGTGCTTGTGATATTATTATGGCTTGTTCTTGATTGTTATAAATGCATGAATGATACACTTCATGCGCACACACTCTAGTCTACATTCATGTTGATGTTGGTGCAAATATGGATAACCCCCGGGAATAGAAACCTATATGTGATATGGGTAGCAGGGTCTGGGTCCATGTGAGTGTGTGTACATAGGTCTTTTTTGAGTTTTACTGTTATGATGACAACACACAAATCTTAGCTGGCGAGTTGGTCCAAAGGGTTACGGGTAGAGATAGAAAAAAGTAGCAAGCTAGGGTTGTAAAAGGTCCTAGTGTCATAGATAAGGTACTTCTCTTTGCCTCATTTATAGGCTTAGGGAGTAGAGCATATGTGGTGGAGTGCCTGGACGTAATCGTACGGGGAAAAATAGACCTACAGCAACGGTCGGGCCTTGTTGTACTCCTGTAATTATGGAGGCGGTGCCGATGGGAGATTGCAAGAGCACCCTTCGCGACAGGTACGTAGGAGTGATGACCATCGACCACACCACATGTCATGAGCACTAGATTAGGTTGTCGATGTCTTACATGTGAATGAATTGAGGATCGAAGCATTTAATCAACCATGTTACGAAAATATTCCCTAAGTATCTAGCTAGTGTAGTTTACTTAATTTTTTTATCTTTTATATCCGTAGTTGATACCAACCCCCCGCCCCTTGTTTACCATATTGTCTACTCCTAGCAACATGGACGGATTGACAACCCAGACGTGGTTGTGTTTAATTTATCATTAGGCTCTAGTATCTCCATGGACATACCCAGGGCTTGCCACTAACTACCCTATCGGTAGCATAATAGTGAGTTGGGTGCCAAACTATAAACTTAAATTTGACTCCTCTCTGACCTCTCAAAGCCTTCGCTAGGGTTAATTAGCTACAATTAACGACACTGAGTAAAGGCGGGTCAAATTTTTGTGCCGCTACCGGGGATGCTAATCTGTTTAATTGTCAATTAGCGTAGCACGTTAGTTGAGTAATTAGTATCTTTCTTTATTTTGGTTGTTTTATTTTATTGAATCTGTTTGTTAGTGATATCGTTTCTTTTAATCTGTTTGCTAGTGCTGACTTTGGAAGGGTATTGTTAACCCCTAGTTTATGGTACATACTCATACCCAAATTTTTGTGTTTTGCATTACCCAACTGATAACATGGGTGGTCGGAAGTGAAAGAAGATGAGAGCTAGAGTAGAGGTTCAACCTAGATCGGTTTTGTTGGTAGAATAGCCACGAGAGATGGTGGGGGATAACAGAACATTGAGGGAGCTCATGGCCCCTAATTTGGAGAGTCGGCCATTATGCATCACATTCCTCCCATTACCACCGAATGTGAGTTACGAGCTGAAGAGCGGAATGATCCATTGTCATCCCACCTTCCACTTTATGGTTGGGGAAGATCCAAACAAGCACTTGTCTAAGCTCCACTTGGTTTGTACAAACCTGAACCCTCCAGGTGTTTTGGAGGATGATTATAATCTCATGGCTTTTCCATTCTCTCTTCAAGATGGAGTTAAGGATTGGTTGTACTTGTATAGGCTCCTGGATAGATATAGAGCAGAGGTATCTGGAGAAGTACTTTCCGACATCCAAATCTGTCAGACTGAAGAAACAGCTATCTAATATCACCGAGAGAGCTACTAAGTCACTCTACGACTATTGGGAGCATTTCAAGAGGTTGCTAGCAAGCTTTCCATACCATCCTTTCAAGGAGGGAGACCTAGTTTGCTACTTTTTTGAAGGGTTGTGTGATGAAGACATGCAGATGGTTAATGTTGCATGCAGTGGGTCAATTGCCAACAAAGCCCGAATGATGCGATGGCTCTCTTTGAAGAAATGGTCAATGGAATACAACATTTTGGCATAAGGTCAAGGGTTAAGGTCTTGGATTAACCCTCGCAATGACCTATGTTGGAGAAGCGCCCCACGCCATTGACCCACCTCGACTTTTCCCTACAAAACCCTAATCTAACACCACCCCGATGCCACCTACCCCACGACATCGCTTCACCCTGTAGCCACCACACCACCTTCCCTATGCTATCAACTCACCATTTTCTGGTGCCGCTCAGCCAAGCGTCGAAAAGTAGAGAACATTTTTCGACGTCAGTCCTCTGTAAGCTTAACGCCTCTCCCGATAGAAGAAGGAATCGAGAGAAGAAGGTTATAGACAAGGGCATCAAGAGAAGTGGAATCGAGGTGAGGTGGAGGAGTGGAATCGAGAGAAGAAAGTAGAAAGTAAAGGTTATGGAGAAGGGCATAACTGTCATTTCACATTTTTTGAATTTATATATTTTTTTAAATAGTGGTATAATCGTCAATTCGGATTTTTCCAGCCAAATTGAGGCCTCCGGGGTTATTTTAGCACTTTCAAGCAAATAATAGGGTTATAATCACACTTTTTGACTTCACAGGGTCATATAAGCACTTTCGACCAAAAAATAGGGTCATATGGGCACTTCACTCAAAAATTTATTATGCAACGTGTAGTGCTTATAAAGTTTATAACCCGATTCTTACAACCCAAAATTTTTATCTTGATTTCTTCTAATTTTCACTTTAAACCTTGGTCTTTCCATGGTTTATGGAAAGACCATATTTCAAGAGACGGACTTTTTTTAAAAAAAGAAGAAAAAAAGGGCAAATCTCAATACAGGCTGAGAATTCCTAAATGTGGGTAAACTTAATGAAGGATTACTATATTATCCCTATTACCTGCTAGTGTATGTGTGGCCCAGTGACCAAGGGGATGATGCACGCTAGGCCCAGCCCGTTTGCATCAAGTAGCGAAGGGAAGCCGGTTTGGCCCAAGGTGCCAATTATCTATAAAAGAAATTTCCAGCCAATACAAGGAACGTGAGCCAGCAAATATGGATCAAGCGAAGACCACATTAGCCACGATCTAAGAGCGTGGGGATCGTGATGTGACCCAAGATCTTTGTTCCTAAAAATAGGGAGCCATAACTATGCCAGTCTATAAATACAACATCTCAGGAGGAGCTAAAAGAAGGGTAACTATTCCTAGAAATTCTAATTCTGAAGAGGGAGTACTTACTTGATCGTCAGAGTCTTTTCTCCATAATCACTTCTGGGCCGAGTCTTGCAAGTAAAGGAACTCTTAGAGAAGACGACCAGTGCACCTGAGCAACCTACCACATCACTTAGCATCGACTGTGAGGCTGAGAGTTCTTTTCATTTTGAGGTTATTCAGGTGAGAAAATGGTGTTCACTAGGAGTGAGAGAAGCCACAACTATCAGTCACATGAACAAACACTGGAATGCGATATAGAAGCACATCTTAATCAAGAACGCACAGTGAACAGGGAGAAGGAATACAATAAGGAGGAAACAGAGGAGGAGGCAGAGTCTCCAAACAATAATCATGACAATGAGAAAAGGACCTTCGCGGCTTTTCTGGAAGCAAACAGAGAGAGTCTTTATGACCAGTTTTTGAAAATGCTCAAACAGAAACCCTCAAATCCAGAAGGAAGGGTAAATCAAGAACGTGAAAATCTTAACTATGGAGAGGAGTTGCGTTATATTATCGCAGTAGATGACAAAGATAAATCACCCATAGCTTCACATTTGCACGATTTTAAAATGGCAAGGGATTTCAAACTTCATTTGCATGTTAAAATTTACGATGAGACAATGGATCCCAAGGAATTTTTACACTCTTACAGAAACAATATGAGGTTTTGCAATGCCGACATTGAGTTAATTTGCAAGGAATTTCCATTCTTCCTGTCAGGAACATAGATCACTTAGTATGAAGAACTTTCAAACGGGGGTGTCAAATCGTGGGCCAGTTGTCTAATTTATTCTTGGGCCATTTCTGCCAGAAACAAAGGTTTACCAAGACGATCGCATACCTCAATACCATAACTCAGCGAAGCGACGGGAGCCTAGCAGAATACTATAATCGGTTCGTTATAGAGAGCTTACTGGTTTGGGACTTGTCATTCCAGTCTTCTTTAGGAGCTTTCACATGAGGCATGTAGCCAGGACAGTTCTACAAATAACTCACGAACAATATGCACAAAAACCCAAAAGAGTTAAAAAAATGATCGGATAGCATGTAGGAACAGAAGAGGCGAACAACCGCAAAATAGAGCGGGAATGAGGCGAGAAGAGAAAGATGGAAGATTCACTGAAAGGAGTTATAAAAAAGGGAAATGGAAGTGCCCCTTTCAGAGGTAGAGAGTCAGGTTCGCAGAATGTGACATTTCAGGATACACCGTTGACCAGATCAAAGAAAGAAATATGGCAAGCACATAAGGATTTGTTCAGAGAACTGGCAATAATGCTAGCACCACCAGAAAAACAATCTAAGGAATATTATTGTGAATTCCACAAGGACTATGGACATGACATTGAATACTGTAGATACCTAAGAAGACAAATGAAGGGGAATTTAAGAAATGGCCTCCTAGGTCAATATAGATAAGATGGGGGAGTCAATATGGGGAAAACAACAAGACTGTGAACACTCAACCAAGAAACCAAGGGACAATGTCTACACTGCCAAAGAATCAAAAGATGATTGCGGCAATTGATTACAAGGAAAATGAAGGCAAAGAACTGCACAGACAGTAATCTTGTCCATACATGGATCAACTGAGTCATTGTCCAACAATGCTTGGAAAGCTAAAGCGTGATATTCTCCCCCGCAAGAACCTATTGACAAAAGATTCCGCTCAAATAAGGCAATTACTTTCATCGAAGACGATGTAGTTACGAACGCTTTGCCTCATAATAATCCCATGGTGATCATAGCCAAGATTATAAATGCTATTGTACATAGAGTGTTTGTCTACGATGGAAGTGCAGTAGAAATACTATTTGTTGACTACTTCAAAAGGATAGGATTTAAGCAAACAGATATCAAGAAACCCACGTCTTTACTGGTTGGGTTCACAGGGCGGTTAGAAACACCCTTAGGCAACATACAACTACTTGTTACCATTGGGGAAGGCGGAAGAAACTGCATCATACTCTGCAAATTCATAGTCATGGATGATCCAAACACGTTTAATGCTATCATAGGAAGGCTATGGATGAACAGAGTGAAAGCAATATAATCTCCTTACCACATGATCATGAAGTTTCCAACTCCAGCAGGAATTGCAACTATAAGAGGAAACCAGCAAACAACGAGGCAATGCATGGTCATCACAATGAAAATAGGAATGTTAGATGACAAAGCAAGGATGGTTAACGCAATCTCAAATGGTGGACCCCTAGATGAACAGGAGTCGGCTAAAACCTAGGAGAAGAAACAAAGTTGCTAAGCTTAGACAGGGACGATAGCTCAAAGTGTGTAAGAATAGGGAAATACCTTCCAGATGAAAAGAAGAAGAAAATCACACAAATCCTGCGAAGCTACAAAGAAACTTTTGCATGGAACATTCATGACATGTGGGGAGTGGATTTATGTATCGCGATGCACTCTTTGAGTATTAGTGATGCGATCAAGCCGGTTAAGCAGAAGAAGCAAATCTTTGCTAGCGATAGGCATAAGGTAATTGAAGAATATGTCATATCACTACTTCAAGCAGGTATAAAATGGGAAGTCATATACCCAAAATGGCTCGCAAACCAAGTAATGGTAAGGAAGTCTGACACAGGGTGGAGGATGTGCATTGATATCATAGATCTGAATAAGGCGTGCCCCAAAGATTGTTATTCTTTACCAAAGATTGACCAACTAGTTGAAGCAATTGCAGGGTATCAAGTGTTATCTTTTTTGGATGCATACAATGGTTACCATCAGATATTAATGAACCCCAAAGACGCAGAAAAAATGGCTTTCATTACAAGTTTTGAGACATTTCGTTCCGTAAAGATGCTATTTGGACTAAAGAATGCAGGGGCGACATACCAGCGAGTGATGGACAACACATTTCGTGGTCATATTGGGAGAAATTTTGAAGTGTATGTTAATGACATGGTCATCAAAAGAATGAGGGTTGGTAGCTTTGCAGCGGGCTTGCAGGAGACTTTGAATGCATTAAGTAACATAGGGATGAAGCTCAACCCCAAGAAATGTGTGTTTGGGGTAGGTGTAGGAAACTTTTAGGATACAAAGTGTCTTCTGAGGGGATTAAGGCCAACCTAGAGAAAGTCCAAGCTATAGTCAATCTTCCTCAACCTCGAACTGTCAAACAAGTGCAAGTCCTAATAGGATCGCTGGCAGCACACAACAAATTTGTTTCAAGAGTTGCAGACAAACATTTTCCTCCGTTCGAAGTTCTGAAAAAGGGAAAGAGGTTTAGTTGGGGCCACGACTGCCGGACATCATATGATGGCTTAAAAGAACAACTCCTGACACTGCCAACACTGAAATCACCCGCACCTGGAGAAACGTTATATTTGTACTTGGCGATCTTGCAGAATGCGCTTAGTTCTGTCTTAGTTCGCCTTGAGGATCAGAAACAAGTGCCAGTCTGTTACATCAGCAGAATGCTGCAAAATGCAGAAAATATGTATATACTGTTGGAGAAACTAACTCTAGCCTTGGTTTATTCAGGAAGACTAACGAAATGGGCTTTGGAGTTAGGCCAATTTGATATACAGTTCCAACCCAGAACAGCCATCAAAGTCCAGGCATTAGAGGACTTTATAGCATAAATGACGAGTGAGGAAGCACAAACAATGACCATGTATCAGAGCTTGAGAATTGATAAAGACAAGTCAAATTCGGAAGAAGTCGTGTGGACTTTGTTCATTGATGATGCATCCAGCAAAGAAAGTTGCGAAGCAGGATTGCTATTTATAGACCCGGATGGGGGTGAACACAGATACTCATTGCGATTTGACTTCATCCTCTCCAACAACAAAGCAGAGTATGAAGTCTTAATCTGTAGTTGGATCTTACAGTCAGGATGAAAATCAAAAGTGTTCGAGTGTTAAGTGATTCGCTAATCGTTGTTCAACAAGTGCAAGGGGACTTTGAATTGTAAGAGTAACACCTAGAGAAGTATTTAAGGAAGGTCCAACAACTCATAACCCAACTCGAATATTTTGATATACAACACGTACCATGAAGCAAAAATACATAGGCGGGCGCACTTAGCAAACTAGCGACAGCAAAATTCGGTTCTCTCACTAAGTAGGGAGATTTCGCTGTGGAAGTTTATATGCACCATTATGCAAGCTTTAACCAATGCATTTGACATATTTTTTATTTACTTTTGGTTGGTGGTTTGGAAACATTAGTTGAGTTTACATGACAAGGGGTTTAGACAACCATGTTTGGTTTTCTATTCTAAATCTCACATTTTGTACACTTAATTAGTGATTATTGACATATCGTGTTCACGGGCTCATTGGTTCTCATTGTAAGTACCTTTAGTAGGTCGCCCTTTAATTCTACTTGTTACATTACATTCTTGCGAGAGCCGTTTGCTTTTAACGATAGAAGATTTGAAGGCCATTTGCATTTAATGGTAGTAGATAAAGTCCACGACCATCAATGTGTGGTAGAAGGAGATTGAAGCCAAGGATAGGCAGCTTCGAAGTTCAAGACGATAAAAGGTGGAAATGGTGAATCATGGTCTAAGGAGTGTTGCATTAGTCCTAAAATGATCTGGAAAAAATTAGCCTTCAGGACTAGTTCCATTGGATTTTTCTTCTCGAGTACTACAAAATTGACTACTAGAACTCCCAATTCAGACTAACGGTTCACCCGTAACAAGTAAAAAAAGTCCAGTCGACGAAGGACCAACGGCCCGTGACAGCCTGCACTACACGAAGCATCAGCGGCCCGTGATGATGCCCACGGTCCACCCTACACGAACAAACAGCGCTGGTTCATGACAATGAAGCCGGGCCGTGAAGCATGGAAGGGAAGATTTGAAGAAATTTGGCTAAGTATGGAGTCGGTCCGTGAAAACATTCACGGGCCGTGATGAGAGTTCTGAGCAAACACATATGCTGCTCGCGGTCCGTGAAAAGAAACCTGGGTCGTGAAAACTTCTGAGTGGAAACCATGGTGCTGCTCGCGGTCCATGAAAACATTCACGAACCGTGGCACGGGCCCAGCTTCATGAACCATGGATTTTTGCGGCTATGAATGTTCACGGACTGTGCCAGATCTGGCAGTCTGTGCATGATGGCTTCACGGACCATGGCATCCGTGCTGGTCTGTGAAAACTAGGCAGCTGACCTAGGGTTTTGGCACTTTTGGCCTATTTGGGGCCTATATATAGGATCCTAGTACTATATATAGGACCCTAGTCTACTCATTTTTCATATGATATCACAAGTTGTATTTGGAGAATTATATCTTGGGAGAGCATTTTGAGAGTGGAGATCTCTTAGTAGGTTTTGTACTTTTTCCATTTCTTTTCTTCTTGTTTCTTTGCCAAGGATGTGGAATTCAAATCTATATTTGAATTCCATGTCTAGGGAGTAGTTAGTTTAGATTTGACACATATTTGACACTTGTGTAGAGTCTATTGTTGTATGAGATTCAAGTAGATTCATTATATCTTTGTGTTTTTGATATTATTGTGATTGTTCTTGAATGTTTCTAAATACATTAACACTAAACCACATATAAGCACACTTTGAGCTATGTTCATGTATGGTGCATTTATTGATACCTCATTGGGAAAAGAAACCTGGATGTTTGAATAGGTAGGGGAGAACGCATCTACGTGGGTGTGTGCACAGTGGATTCGAAAATGCTCTGACCTATTTTCCATTACACCAGTCTTAGCTGGCTTTGTAAAGTTTCCCAAGAGATTACGGGTAGAGATAGTTGATAGTAGCAAGCTAGGAGTTGTGTTGAAACTCTAGTATCACAGATAAGGTGCCTATGAACCTAAGGCCTCGTGTATAGAGGACCAATGGGAATTAGTGCATTCGTGGTGGAAGCCGGTGACATAATAACACGGGGGAGAAACATTTACCACAATAACGGTCAGACCTTGTTGTGCTTCCCTAATTACGATTGTGGTGCCGATGGAAGGTTACGAGCGCACCCACTGTGACAGCGATGGGGAAGTGTATGCCATCGATCACACCACATGTTATGAACACACTGGTAGGTCTTTTGTATGCCTATATATGGATGAATTGAGGATTAAAGTATTAGAACTACCATGTTGCTAAATTAGTCCCAAGTGACTAGTATAAAAGTTTACTTGTTTGTTGATTTCATGCTTAGTAGTTGTTAGTTGAAAATACCAACCCCCCCCCCAACTTGCATGTTTACATTACTAGTTGTTCCTTTCACTCGTGCGGATTGATGACCCACACGAGGTTTTGACTTTTACTTGAACCCTGGCATCTCTGTGGACAAACTCAGGGCTTGCCGCTTACTACCCTTTGGTAGCATTAGCAGGGAGAATTGGGTGCAGAACTGTAAATCTTATCTTTGACCATCCCACAAGACTAGTGCCTCGACTTGGGGTAATTAATTGTGCTTCTACAATTGTATTAACGACCCCGGGTCGAGGAGGGTCAAATTTGGCACCGCTACCAGATATGCTTTCCAGTTCAAGTATTAGTTCAGCATAGCGTGTTAGTAGATTAGTTAGTAGTGTCTTTTATTGTTTGTCTTTTGTTTGTTTTTTTGTTGTGATTTGAGCTTTGGTTATAGTTTTTTGTTACTTTGATCATGTTTTCTATGGTGTTGTTGAAAGGATAGTGCAACCCTAGTTTATGGTACATACATGTACCACGAATCTAGGTGTTTTGCATTCACTAACAAATTCCATAGGTAAGCGGAGGAGAAGAGGGAAGAGAGTTAGATCGTAGGTTCAATTTAGAGGTTTGAGTTTTGAGGAATTACCACACAAAATGGCGGAGGACAACCGCACTTTCAGAGAGCGTATGGCTCCTAACATGGATAATCATCCACTATGTATCACATTCCCACCTTTGCCTCCGAATGTGACTTGTGAGCTGAAAAGTGGGATGATACACCGCCTTCCTACATTCCATGGTTTGGCCAGAGAGAATCTGAACAAACATTTGTCAAAATTTCATTTGGTATGCACGGACATGTAGTCGCCGGGTGTGTCAGAAGATAACTACTACTTGAGAGCATTCCTCTTTTTACTACAAGATGGAGCAAAATATTGGTTATATTATTTGCCACCGGGGTGCATAGGGTCATGGATGGATATGAAGCAGTGGTTTTTGGAGAAATATTTTTGGCCTCAAAGTTTGTTGGTTTGAAGAAGCAGTTGTCCAACATCACTCAAGAAGCGGCCGAGAGCTTATATATATATTGGGAGAGATTCAAGAGGCTTCTCGCAAGTTGTCCGTATCATCCCTTCAAGGAAGGTGACTTTGTCTATTACTTCTTCGAGGGCTTGTGTGATGAGGACATGGGGATGGTTAATGCCGCGTGCAACGGTTCTATCTCCAACAAGAGCCCAAAGGACACTATGGCACTTTTTGAAGAGATGGCCAACAGGATGAGGCAATTCGATACAAGGTCGAGGGTTAAGGTCTTGAATGAACTCGCACACACACCGAAGTTGGAGGAGCAAGTACAAGCTCTAGCGTCTATGATGACCACTCCGAGAAATGCCCCGAGGTCGTTAGTGATATGCAATAGGTGAATGTTGTGGACTAAAAAAACTGGAAGAGACCTCAATTTTCTAGGGGCCAACAACAAGGGTTCCGGAGGAACCAAAACGAGGCAAGGCTGGACCCCTATGCAATCTCATTCAATCCGAGGTATAGGGATCATCCTAACTTCCAATGGAGGGATAACAATCAACCTCAAGGGTATAGGGATGGACAAGCACCACCTCAACCATATCCTATAGGTGAATGGCCATCCAATAATCATACCACACTTTACAAGTCTGATAGGGAGGAGATCTTGGACGCCATCAGACAATTGGGGTTCGTGAAAAGGACAAGGAGAGAAATTGAAGACCTTGGTACTAGAGCCTTCTCAAGTATCAAGAACCTTGAGATTCAAGTTGGACAACTCGCCACCTCGGTGAGCCAACTTGAAGCGAAAGAGTCTGGCAAGCTACCTTCCCAACCGGAGATAAATTCGAGAAATGTTAGCGCACTCAAGTTGAGAAGTGGGAAGGAGGTTCGTGAAACCGAGGAGAAAGTGACACAAGAGGATGATGAGTTACTGGAGGCCACCAAAGCTAAAAGTTTGAAGAAGAAGAGATGGTTATGAAGGAAGAACCCTCCAAGGAGCTTCCACCACCCGAGGTTCAAATTGCTATTCCACCTCCATTTCCAAGTGCTTTGAGGGGAAGGCTAAATGTGGAGACAAATAAGGCCAACATTCGGAAAGTCTTTGAAAAAGTTGAGGTATCTATCCCTATCTTAGAATTGATTGACAATGTGCCTTCATATAATAAATTTCTTAAGGTTTCATATACTAAGAAAATGAGTAGACCACCTAAGAAGTTAGGGAAGCTAAGAATTAGGGAAGTCGCAATTTTGAATCATAAGAATTTGCCTAAGAAATGTGATGACCTCGGAATATTTTCTATCCCGATTTGTTTAGGTGGGACACTTGTTGAACATGCCATGATAGATTTAAGAACTTTTATCAATGTGATTCCCTATAGTTTATTTGAATGTCTTCGAATTGGTGAACTAAATGAGACTAGAGTCATTTTTCAACTCTCCGATCATTCCCAAGCTAGCCCTCGAGGGCTAGTGAAGGATGTGATGGTACGAGTGGACAAGTTGGTTTTTCCGGTGGACTTTTATGTCCTAGAGGTAGTGCACGATGGTAGTGAACCCCCAATCCTTTTAGGGAGACCTTTTCTAAAAATGACTGGGACTAAAATTGATGTCCACTCGGGGATTTTGGCTCTAGATAATGACTTAGACAAGGTGGAATTTAACATTTATAAATCTAGGCATGATTTAACAAAACCACTCTTATGTGAAAATGTGTAACACTTTTTTATGAGCATGATAATCTTGAACCTTCTTGTGTTGCAAATGAGCATGAATCTCTTGATGATGAATTTTTTGAGGATCCCGACGGATTGCATGATTTGATCAATGATATGTCCATGCTAGATTTTTTTTCTATGCTAACAAATTTTACAGCGGGAAAAGGAAAGTGTCAAGGAATTAATACTTCCTCAACCCCCTCCTAACCCCAAGGTGACGTTTAAGGAGTCGATGTTGGCAAGAAAAGGAGAAAGATTTCTAGGTACCGACAAGGGGTACAAAGGTAAGGATAGCTTGTTGTGGGGATCTCTCCACAACGATATCATCATGGGCGGAGTTGCCGATGGCAATTTCGGAGACCCACCAGTAAGTGCTTGAAAGTTGAATGCATGAAAGGGAAATAAGTTGTGAAGATGATAATAAATATAAATTTTTTTCTTCTTTTCTTTTTAGAGATAGATTGTGCATATCCTTGAAATACATGTTTTTCCACTTGAATTCATCATTGTCACGTTTTCCCTTCTTGAAGAAACACTCACACACACAAACTCTTGGGAATTGTCTACGAGCTTTATTAACATTGTGGTGGTGTTATGAAAGTTTGATTTCCAAATGGAAGTTTATTCCTGAGATATGATTTAGAGTTGTGTGCAAACTATTTCATTAAGTTTCCGAGATTTTTGATTTTGTTTGGAATGGAATTACGCTTGTGTTTAACTTTTGGATGCAGGTTTTTTAGGTACTTTCATCTTCATGGATTCACAAAGGGATGATCACCATTTCTCCCTTCCTCACTTATGCTTTTACATTCTTTTTATGCATTGGAGACTTTGCATCCGCAAAGTGTGGGGAGGGAGTGGTGAGCGCTTAAGGAGTTTTTCATTCATTGATTTCCTCGGCACATTTCATGCATTGGTAGATTGTTTTTCTTGATTGTTGGTAGTTTTAGTTCTTGATTACTGGGGATGATTTTAGATGAACATTTGGTGGAATGACATGATGTGCTAGGTTTCCTATTTTGCATGGGGTAGGATGTTTTTTCTATTGGTGGAGTATTTTTATGTGTTTGACTATCTTTGTAGTATTGAGCCCACTTTTGGGGAACTTTTTGAAAATTTGAAAGAAAAAAATCAAAACCTGGATAAATCGAAAACCTGAAAGAGCGACTTGGATAACATTAGGAAAAGCCCGGATAGGCCGAAAGCCTAGGTAAAAGTGAGAGGCTTGGGCCTGCTAGACTTACGAGTCTAGGCAAAAATGAGAGGCCGTGTGGAAAAAGGTGAGAGGTGGGCATGTTTTTTGGGATAACGCTAGGTGAAAACCCAAAAGGGCACCTAGGCAAAATGAGAGAAATTGATAGGAAAAAAAAACAAGAAACTAGGTTGACAATACATTGAACTCCTTGTTTGAAACTAGGTCAAGACTCTAGATTCATCCCTATGTTGCAAACAAGTCGACGGCTTTTGGATTTCCTTGGTGGATTTTTTTTACTTGAGGATTGCTCTTTGATTGCTTTTGGGACTACTTTTGGGGAAGTAAGCTTGGCTTTATTCCGATCTTTTTTCACTTACCTTTTTCCATACACATTTACTTTCTTTGGGTGGTTTGATTGCCTTAGGAACTTTGGGGAGTGTAAGAGTTGTGAGATTTCCTCTTGGGGGAACTAAGGTAGCTTGGGAATAAGTTGGATGCATTGGCTATTTTTGCATCTTTCAAGTCGCTTGAAAATTTTCCTTTGATTTTATTTACTTGAAGATGAGTAAAGATTTAAGTGTGGGGAGTCGGATCTGCACCATTATGCATGCTTTAACCAATGCATTTGTCGTAGTTTTTATTTACTTTTGGTTGGTGGTTTGGCAACATTATTTTAGTTTACATGACAAGGGGTTTAGACAACCATGTTCAGTTTTCTATTCTAAATCCCACGTTTTGTACACTTAATTAGTGATTATTGACATATCGTGTTCACGGCCTCCTTGGTCCTCATTATAAGTACCTTTAGTAGGTCGCCCGTTAATGCTATTGTTACATTACATTCTTGCGAAAGCCGTTTGCTTTTAATGGTAGAATATTTAAAGATCATTCACATTGAATGGTAATGGATGAAGGCCACGAGCATCAATGCATGGTAGAAGGAGATTGAAGACAAGGATAGGCGGCTTCGAAGTTCAAGACAGCAAAAGGTGAAAATGGGGAATCGTGCTCCGAGAAGTGTTGCCTTAGTCCGAGAATGATGCAGGAAGAATTAGCCTTTAAGTCTGGTTCCATTGGATGTGTTTTCTTGAGTACTACAAAATCGACTACTAGAATTCCCAATTCGGACTAACGCTTAACACACAAGCATCAAAATATTATTTTAATATTACAATTCAATATCCAACAAACAAAATACTCTAAGAATCAACTAACTTCGTTGTTAGGGTTAGGCGGAGTCTTAGCAACAATGGCTGGGAGGCGGTCGTCGCACCTCTCAAAGTTAATATTTATAAGCCTTTTTTGCTTACTTTCTACAACTAGGTAGATAGCGGCAAATCGGGGTCGTCCACGGGAAGAGGGATTTTCTCTAGCGTTTAAGCACAAATGGTTGATATTATGCTAGGAGTAAATATATACACACACACAAAAGCGAGTAAATGGGGGGGGGTTGGTTGGTTGTGGTTTTCCTAAGTTACAAAAGTAAAAAGACAAGATAACTAACAAAGTCAAGTGACTATGCTAATCATCAAACAAAACTAAGAAAAAGGGGTTTAAAACTATAAAGATAAAAAAACCTTGGGGGCAAGGGATATCCACTTCCAAACCTAATGTAGATCATTGAACCATTCACTCATTCTATCACATTCATTACATGACTTAACATTAACATACCCATCTAGCAAGAATCACAACACGTTATGCACAAGAAGTTCTAAGTTCATGCTCATAGATTTTCATGCAAAGGAGCTACGGAATTCGTCACGCTCCTAACACCTAACCAATTCAATCATACAAACACTTCCTATTCTCAAACAACTCATGGCATAAATGAAGTGAAACACACCATCAAGAATACACAAATGCTAAATAACAAATGCTTCAAGGATGAGTAAAACCATCTATTCATTACTTCAACTACTTGTTGTGAAGATAAATCTTCTATCCTTCTTAGGTAGTAGTTTGCAAGAGTGAATTCGACATCTCTTGTCAAACCTCACCAATGACTCCCTTATTGCTAAGAGTATCCCATTGATGGCATTTAGCACGAAGAATCAACAAGCTTAGCAACACTTATGAACACTACACCGTGCCTAAGCATTTAACCAATTCATGCATTTACACAAGATTAGTCAAGAACGATCGACGCTCATAGACCTCTCTCGTTTGCCACCTAAAACAAACATGACGAAGAGTTCGACATCATCACATTCATCTAGAAATCATCAATCCATCAACACAAACAAAAGCTCTAAATCATACTCATAGATTCCTAACAAGAAAAGGGGGGGAAATTAACCCAAATCCCCCAAACCCTAGCAAGCAATTCATACAAGTATTTCATATGCTCAAGCTTTCAACAACATTAATGATATCAACAAACACATTCAATACCCATAAATGCATAATAGCAAAAGCACCAAACAGATAGATAAAAATGGTTCTTACTACATAGAAATGGAAGCTTCAATCCTTTGCTCCCAAGTACAAAACTAAGCTAGATAATCAAAACCCATACCATAGAACAAAAATCTACAAAGGAAGAAGAAGAAATGGAAGAAAATGGTGAAAAACTAGGGTTTTGGAGCCCCCAAGTCGGGCTTAGAGCTATGGAGAAGAAGGGGTGAAGAGGTATTTATAGTGGAGGAAAAAGGGGAGAAAAACCGCTGCTGCAGGGCTGAATTCGCGCTGTCGTCGCGAGTCGCGACCAATCATCGCGAGTCGCGACCAGATCAGTAAAATCCAGCCCTGTTTTGTTTTGCTTCCTCCGGGTGAACCGTTGATCCATTTTGGGAGTTCTTGTAGTCAATTTCATAGTGCTCGAGAAGAGGAATCTAATGGTACCACTCTTGAAGGCTGATTCTTCTCAAAAAATTCTGAAAACCCTGGACCATCCTTCACCCGTTGCTTTGCTCTCCTTTCTTCACTTTATCTTCTACCACTTTGTGAGTGGCCTTCAATCTTCTACCATCCTTTCGAATGGCCTTCACTAAACCACTTCTAAATGCTCATGAGCAATCTACAAATTAAGCTCACAAAAAGGAATCTAGATGCTCATGAGGACCAAAAATCCCTTAGACTCAACATAGGTTACAAAATGAAGGATTTAGATATAAAAACCGAAAATGGTCATCTAAACCCCTTATTATGTAAATATACATAAATCTAGCAATCTTACACCAAAAATATAAGAAAAGTGATCCTAAATACTACTAAATAATGCATATAAAAAGGACATATCAATGGCACTAGCGTCTTGGTTCAGTTACTGATTAGAATCCCCCTCATTGAGCTGCTGGATGGGAGTTTCAGCGTTCGCACTACCCGTACTAGTATCAGCATTAGAAGTGATAACATCGACGCTAAGCTTGAATGAAAGTTCTTCAAAATAATTCTTTTCGTACCTCTTCAGTTTGGCTACAGAAGAAAGGCTGGGAAGGCTAGCAAAATGCGCAAGCAGAGCATATGATGCCCCCCATCAGTAACCTTCTTGATGAAGGTTTCGTTCAGATCACCTTTCCTCTTCTCCAGGTTAGCAACACATTGCCTCATCGTAGGCAAACTCTTACAGTCACAAGTAGGGTTCCACTGGTGCTGATTCTTCAAAGCCTTCAAATACCCAACAGTGTGAGCTTCCTTAGAGATATCCTCAAAAAACTGAAAGAATGACTTTGTCTTGGAAAGATGATCCACCAACACCTGGGGATATTGAGGCGAGGCAGGCCCATTGGTACGCATTTCGTTTAACTCAGAACAAAGCTGAGTCACCTCCACTCCTGCAAGCCTTGCACAGTTCTCAGCAGCGTTAACCTTTTCCTCAGCAGCCTTCGCTTTCGCCTTCTCCTCGACGGTTTAAGCGATTGCTCAAGAGTTGTGCATTTTGCCTCCAAGGTTTTGAACTTCTCAGATACTAAATCATCAGGAGAAGAATGTTTGGACAAGCACTCGTTTGCTATCTGAAGACTTTCACCGACCTTATAAGACAGAAATATAGAATAAAGTCATTTAGCATCATATGAACATCAGATTAAGATATACGGAACAATACCAAAGTTTGCTTGCAGACTTACCGCGACCAGTGTGTTAGGTAAAGAAAGGTTAGAGAAGTTATCAGAAATTATCCCCTCTGCCAACGGACTTTCAGTTCGCACCATTATTTGCGAACCAGTTACCACGCCCCTTTTTAAAGGGGGGACATTGTGTCCCGAAGACTCACTGCCCCTATCCCTCTTGTTCTTCTTCTTTTTCTGCACAAAAAGGGGTAGACGATTGCTGCCCCCCTCCCTCAGCATGTTTGCCCTTGTCATTAGGGCTTATAGTGTTTGTATTCTTTTCCACGGTGTCATCACCAGTAGAAGTTTTGGCCTGGACAGTAGCCGCATCTATCTCTTCGACATTGAACGCATCAACGCAAAAGTAAATAAAACACCTTCTGCTTCAGAGTCAGCATGGCAGAGATATTGGGTATGCACAGGAAGCGTGGCCACGATCTCCATCTTTTTGGTATAACAAACACTCAGATCAGGAATCTTAGATCTAGGAACTTCGTAGTTCCAGGAAGGTACATTAGATTCAAGAACTTTTTTTGCTGTAGTGAAAAATATTTCCTACGCCAATCACCAACATTACTAGGCAAACCGCTCACAAGTTCTACCCCAAGAATCACTGGATAAAAAGTGAATTTGTCTATAGTTTTTTTTCACCTTTCGAAGGTGGTAGAAGTTACGAAATAGGTCAATTGTGAAAGGCACGTTTGTATTCTCATACACAAATGAACCCCATAATGATCGCGACCCCCTTAGGGTGAAATTGGGACAACGAAACTCTATACGAGCAAAGAAGTTCAATCATGTGCCCGTGAATAGGGAAGTAAAGACCAAAGTCCAGGTAGGCTAGATAACAGGAAATGTAGCCAACGGGAGGAGTGCAAACACATTCAGATTTAGTAGGCGAATGAAGCTTGTAAGAGGACAAAAATGGGAAAAAACCCTTTAACTCATTCACATAAGAACTGGTCAGGATACTGTGAATGGTGGGAGATCTGGCAACACAGTCAGAATCTTTGCCGGAGGAAGCTTCTTCCATGGGAGACTTACCACGGTTAGGGAAGACATAGAGATCCTAAAGGTGGAAATAAATATCTTTGTTAGGGTCAAAACCCACGAACGCAAGTTAAATAGAGCAAGGGTTACAGACAACATGCCAGAGAAGATGACCGAAAAACAATCAGGCAAATCACCAAAAATACTATAATCAGAAGAACTGCCCAAGAATTTCAATCCCAGAAAATACAGCAAAAGAGATGGGCAATGTATTTAAGGATGAAACTTACTCTGGAAGAAGATGAAGGAGAATGATGCACAAAAAACCTAGAATTGCTCAGGGGAGAAGAAACCTTTGGCAACGGAGGAGAAGAACTGAAACAAAAAAGTGATAAGGGATACTTAAAGGTAGGAAATAAGAGGCACGCTTAAGGAAGACAAACAGTTAATAAAAAACAATCTAACAGATGCAATGATGATAATCTGACACAAAAAGAAAAGTACCTTTTGCTTATAATGAGACGGTTGGTATGCCTTGAATACTGTAATAGCCGCTTCTGCGACCCTGGCCTGGGGGTCCGGGGGGCGGCAGACGCCCCCGGTTAAACGGGGATCTCGCTGCCCGGTCAGCGAGTCGGGGGGTGGAGTGCACCCTGGCCTGGGGGTCTGGGGGGTGGAGATGCCCCCGGTCCGACGGTATAGCTTGTCTCTTTATTGGACTGCTGTTGATTTGGGCCGAATTGTGTTTTTGCCCAGTTTGTTAGGGTTTAGTGGAGACAGCATATAAAGTGTCTCTCTTCTCTCTGTAAACAATTAATTCTGATATAGTGGATTCCGTTTCCCGTGGAAGTAGCCAAATTGGTGAACCACGTAAATCTTGTGTCTTGTTATTTTCGTTCATATTTTCTGTTCTTTCTCCATTATGCACAACAAACTGGTATCAGAGCGGTTTCTTTTTCCGGTGAGATCCGTAGTGGGTGTATCGGATTTTGGGCTCATCAGATCGGGGCTGATCGGGGAGAAAGATGTCTGGGTTAAACGTGAAGATCGACAAGTTTACTGGGAGAAATAGTTTCAGTTTATGGCAGATCAAGATGCGAGCTTTGCTGAAACAGCAAGGTTTGTGAACTCCGCTGACGAAGGATTTCACGAGCAGTTCTGGAGATGTGGTGGGTCTGGAAGAAAAGGCACACTCGACGATTATGTTGTGTCTCGCAGACGAAATCATCACTGAGGTCTCAGATCAGGAGACTGCTGCACAACTGTGGCTGAAGTTGGAGAGTTTGTATATGACAAAATCTCTAACCAACAAGCTGCTTTTGAAACAACGCCTCTTCGGTCTCCGAATGCAGGAAGGTACACAACTCAGAGACCATCTAGAGCAATTGAATACTTTGTTATTAGAATTGTGAAATATAGATGTGAAAATTGAAGATGAAGATGCTGCTTTGATTTTGCTAGTGTCTTTACCGCTTTCGTATGAGAATTTTGTTCAGTCATTTATTGTTGGTAAAGATTTCGTGTCTCTGGAGGAAGTTAGATCCTCTCTCCATAGTAGAGAGTTGCGACATAAGGCAAACGGTACAGGTATAGAAAGTCAGGCCTCTGGCTTGTTTGCTAGTGACGGAAACACAAAAGGCAAGGGAACCGGCAGTAAGAAGAAGGGCAAGAAGTCATCTTCAAAGGGTCCCAAGGCCAATGATGTTTGTAACTACTGTAACGAGAAGGGACATTGGAAAAAAGGAGTGTCCGAAGAAGGCTAGTAAATCTGGGAGTACATCTGGTACTGCTGCTGTGGCTGAAGGGGATTTCAGTTCTGAAGATGATTTTGCTCTAGCTGCTACTGGGCAAAATAATCATCCAAATGCATGGTTTCTTGATTCTGGGGCATCTTACCATATATGCCCAAGGAGAGATTATTTCTCAACTTATGAGCAAGCTGAGGGCATCATTACTACGGCAAATGGTGTTGCGTGCAAGGTAGTTGGGATTGGTTCAATCAAGATCAGGACGCATGATGGTAGTTTCTGTACTTTGAACGATGTCATATATGTTCCATCGATGACAAAGAATCTGATTTCTCTTCCTACGTTGGATAGAAAGGGTTTCGTCTACTCAGGGAGTGATGGAGTTCTGTGTGTCTGTAAAGGTTCTAGGCTGGCTCTGAAAGGTGTTCTGCATGGTACTTTGTATTTTCTACAAGGTTCCACGGTTATGGATTCTGTTAATGTTGCATCTTCGGAGGTTCACCAGGATGATATGACTAAGTTATGGCATATGAGGCTTGGTCACATGGGTGAAAGAGAGATGCAGATTCTGTCGAAGTATGATCTTCTTGGTGGCCACAAGATCAAGAGCTTGGACTTCTGTGAGCATTGCGTTTTTGGGGAGCATCACCGCCGCAAGTTTCCTAAGGCGATTCATAGAATAAAGGGCACATTGGATTACATCTATTCTGATTGTTGGGGACCTTCCCGAGTTGAGTCACTGGGAGGTCACAGGTACTTTGTTTCTCTGATTGATTATTACTCAAGGATGACTTGGGTTATCATGATGAAACATAAGAGTAAAGCTTTCTCGAAGTTCAAGGAGTGGAAAGCTTTGGTGGAGAATCAGACCGGGAAGAAGATCAAGAGGCTTCGAACTGATAATGGGCTGGAATTCTGATCGTCTGAGTTTGATCAGTTTTGTAGGGATGAAGGGATTGCTCGTCATCATACAGTCAGGAATACGCCACACCAGAATGGCATAGCTGAGCGGATGAATCAGACATTGCTGGCGAGAGTGAGGTGCATGCTCTCTAATGCTGGTTTGGAAAGGAGATTCTGGGCAGAGGCGGTGAGTACAGCTTGTTACTTGATCAACCGCGGGCCTCACACGGGTATAGAGTGCAAAATACCTATGGAGCTGTGGTCAGGTAAAGTTGTTGATTACTCCAAGTTAAAAGTTTTTGGTTGTACATCTTATTATCATGTTAGTGATGGTAAGTTAGAGCCCCGAGCCAAGAAGGGTGTCTTTGTGGGTTATGGAGATGGAGTTAAAGGCTCCAGGATATGGTCTCCATCTGAGAAGAGGGTTATTCTGAGCAGGGACGTTGTCTTTGATGAAAATTCTTTGCTTAGATCTATGGTGAAGCCCACAGTTGTGCCAGAAACTAGTGGAGTTGATAAACAGGTGGAGCTTGAAGTCAGTCAAGGTGAAAATAGATTGGAACAATTTGAGGTGGATCAAGAGCCACAGACAGAATCTGAGATACCGGAATCTCCACCACCAGATCCTCAACCATCAGGAGCCACAGTCTGCAGTTTAGCTCAGGACCGACCCAGGAGGGTTGGAGTTGGGGTGCCCAAGAGATATGGGTTTGATGATATGGTGGGTTATGCACTGTCAGTTGCCGAGGAAGTGGATACTCAAGAGCCATCAACCTTCAGAGAGGCTACTTCATGTACTGATGCTAATAAATGGCTTGCTACAATGGGAGACGAGATGGAGTCTCTTCAGAAGAATCAGACATGGGAATTGGTCAAATAGCCTCAAGGGAGAAAGGTAATCAGTTGCAAATGGGTTTTCAAGAAGAAGAAAGGAATATCACCTGCAGAGGGAGTCAAGTACAAGGCAAGAATTGTTGCAAGAGGTTTCAGTCAAAGGGAGGGGGTAGACTATAATGAGATCTTCTCACCAGTGGTCAGACACACTTCCATCAGAGTGTTGCTAGCCTTGGTGACACATCAGGATTTGGAGCTCGAGCAACTTGATGTGAAGACCGCTTTTCTACATGGAGAGTTGGAGGAAGAGTTGTACATGACTCAGCCAGATGGTTTCCAGGTTCCTGGCAAGGAAAAATATGTTTGCAAGTTGAAGAAGTCTTTGTATGGACTTAAGCAGTCTCTGAGGCAGTGGTACAAGAAGTTTGACAGTTACATGCTTCAGTTGAGATACACGAGGTGTGCTTATGACTGTTGTGTCTACTACAGCAGGTTGAGAGATGGGTCATTCATCTATCTGGTGCTTTATGTAGATGACATGCTGGTAGCCGCAAAGAGTAAGCACAAGGTTCAAAAGTTGAAAGGACTTCTTAGTGCTGAGTTTGAGAAGAAGGATCTGGGTGCAGCTCGGAAGATACTAGGAATGGAGATTCTTAGGGATCGAAGTCAGCGGAAGCTTTTCTTGTCACAGAAAGGCTACATTCAGAAAGTGTTAGCTAGGTTTGGCATGTCTACAGCCAAGCCTATAGACACTCCTAGTGCTGCAAATATTCATCTCACCACCATGTTTGCTCCTCAGTCAGACGAGGATAAGGAGTATATGTCTCGGGTTCCTTATGCCAGCGCGGTGGGGAGCTTGATGTATGCTATGGTTTGCACGAGGCCAGATTTAGCACAGGTAGTCAGTGTTGTGAGTAGGTTCATAGGGCAACCGGGAAAGGAACATTGGCAAGCAGTGAAGAGGATCTTCAGGTATCTTAGAGGTACCTCCGATGTGGGTCTCATTTATGGAGGTGTATTGAGTGCTTAGTTACAGGCTACTCTGATTCTGATTATGCTGGTGATATTGACACGAGGAGATCGATGACTGGTTATGTATTCACTTTGGGAGGTTCTGTGGTTAGCTGGAAGGTGACTTTGCAACCTACAGTGACGTTGTCTACTACGGAAGCAGAGTACATAGCTCTGACAGATGCTGCAAAAGAGGGAATATGGTTGAAAGGGCTAGTTAGTGATCTTGGTCTACATCATGATCAGGCTATTGTGTACTGTGACAGCTTGAGTGCAATCTGCCTAGCCAAGGACCAGGTTTATCATGAGAGGACCAAGCATATTAATGTCAAATATCATTTCCTGAGGAGTTAGAGGAGAATCAGGGTGAAGAAAGTGGGAACTGCTGATAACCCCGCTGATATGTTCACCAAATCTGTTCCACATAGCAAGTTTCAACATTGTTTGGACTTGCTAAACATCAGAGCTGATTAGGTGCTCTATGGGCAGTCCCGGAAGTGGAGGGCGAAGTCTACTCATCTGGTACTGTAATGGTGCATCTGGAGTTTTCTACTTTGAGGATTCAAGTCAAGGTGGAGATTTGTTGGTATGCCTTGAATACTGTAATAGCCGCTTCTGCGACCCTGGCCTGGGGGTCCGGGGGGCGGCAGACGCCCCCGGTTAAATGGGGATCTCGCTGCCCGGTCAGTGAGTCGGGGGGTCCAGGGGGCGGAGTGCACCCTGGCCTGGGGGTCCGGGGGGATGGAGACGCCCCCGGTCCGACGGTATAGCTTGTCTCTTTATTGGACTGCTGTTGATTTGGGCCGAATTGTGTTTTGGCCCAGTTTGTTAGGGTTTAGTGGAGACAGCATATAAAGTGTCTCTCTTCTCTCTGTAAACAATTAATTCTGATATAGTGGAATCCGTCTCCCGTGGATGTAGCCAAATTGGTGAACCACGTAAATCTTGTGTCTTGTTATTTTCGTTCATATTTTCTGTTCTTTCTCCATTCCGCACAACAGAGACGGTGGCGGTATGTGAAGAAACAACTCACTGATTGAAAGTCACATTCAATTATCCGTTTCAAATTCCTTATTTATGAGGTGAAGCGAAAAAAAGGTCAGAAAATTGTTGAATAGAATACCGAATGTTGAGGAGTGAATCTTGGACTTTACAAACTGTATCATCGCAAACATAGCCTCACCACGAGGAGCTTAAAATTCAAATATTCAAAAGTAGTGGATTGAGAGAGGATAGAAATATATCCAAAAAGACTATCACTTTGCAATAGCGTTACGCGACAAACACTTTGTACAAGAGCAATATCGGTTAGCAAGAAAGCTCTACAGTCATGCCATCACATCGCTTCTTGTAGTCTTCATGGCTAAGGGGGCTTATGGTGTATGTGTGGCCCAGTGACCAAGGGGATGTACCCACTAGGCCCAGCCCATTTGCATCAAGTAGCGAAGGGAAGTCGGTTCGGCCAAAGTGCCAATTATCTATGAAGGAGATTTCTAGCCAATACAGGGAACGTGAGCCAAAAAATGTGGATCGAATGAAGACCACATTAGCCACGATCTAAAAGTGTGGGGATCGTGATGTGACCCACGATCTTCGTTCCTAAAAATAGGGAGTCACGGCTATGCCAGTCCATAAATACAACAAGCTCGGGAGGAGCTAAAGAAGGGATAACTATTCCTAGAAATTCTAATTCTGGACAGGGAGTACTGACTTGATCGTCGGAGTCTTTTCCTCGAAATCACTTCCGGCTAAGTCTTGCAGGTAAAGGAACTCTTGGAGAGAATGACCAGTGCACCTAAGCAACCTACCACATCACCTGCATTTAGGAGTTTTTTACCTGCATTTAGGAAAAAATTTCAACTATTTAATTCTAGTCCTAAACAAACTCTAATTCTTAAAATATTCCCCCTATAATCTCAATAAATTTTATCAACTACCTCATAATTTTATACAAATTCATATTCCCAAATTAGAATTCGTATTCTTCGTTGACAAGTCCCCTAACAATTATATAACCATCCGTGAAACTTTTCACATCAAGAACGATTTCATCCTAAAGAAAAAAGCGAAGTTCTCAGGTAAAATGCTTCGGCGTTCGAGTCATGATCTTTTTATGTTAGGGTAAGTCTCCACAATTTCATATGATATCAAGTCAGCCGTCGTTGACAGAATACTCGACTTAGTCGGCACTAGAGTTCTTAAAAGGTTGGAGGAGAGCCCAGAAGTTGAATAGAAATGGTGGTCATTGAGAGGGAGAATCATAGGAGAGGGATATTTCCAATTCCAATGGACCAATACTCTGCCATATTCTTGAGATCTCTATTGCAGTATTACTACATTATTTAGAGTAGAAAATAACATCCAATCCAATAGAAACATCCCAAAATTTTCCAAAAGGAGTTCCTTAATCCAAGAGGATGAATCCCATGTCGTCATCAAACTCCTCCTCCTCCTCCACTTTCTCCTCCTTCTTCGCCGCCTCCGCAGCAGGTGCCACTGCAGCGCTGCAGCACCAGCAGAAACCGTGACAGTGCCAGCGCCGCCGGCTGGAACCGACGATAGCATCTCCCTACCGGCCGCAATCAGCTCGGTGATGTCCTTGCCGGTAACCTGGGACAGCAGAAGCTCGATTCTGTCATCATCGACATCGATTCCAACAAAGCCGAGGATGCCCTTAATATCCTTGGCGGCGGGAGAGGCGTTTCCTCCCAACATGGTGAGCAGGTAAACGGCGATGACCTTCATATTGAGAGGGATTTTGGAAGCGGAAAATGGATAAGACGGAGAATCACAGGGCTACCGCCACAGAGTTTGCTGCCTTAGGGTTTTGACAGAAATGGCTGTTGTTTGAATCACTTCCAATGTTTCCTCAATCCTGCTAAGCCATTAGCATCAACTAGTACCACTATTGACTTGATTTAATCATGAATGATAGAAAATAAGGGTAATAATGTGTGTTTGTATTCACGATATCAGGATACATTATATAGTAGTACAAAATACCTATACAAGCTAGGAAAATGTAATAGAATATAATTACAATTACAAGTAATATTCTAATTCCTTAATACTCCTCTTCAAGTTTGAGCATGGGGATCAGAAATGTCCAACTTGCCAAGCAGAGAATGAAACTGGTTACGTCCGAAAGTCTTAGTGAACAAGTCCGCAGGTTGATCTGACGCGCGGATATGTAGAGTAACATTAGTGCCAGGTTGAACAAGATTCTGAACAAAATGACAATTAACTTCAATGTGCTTTGTGTGGAACACTGGATTTGCCGCAGTATAAAGAGCAGATTGACTGTCACAAAAAAGTCGCATAGGAGAAGTGTGCATAACCCCGAAGTCTTTCAGTAAATAATTAAGCCATAACAACTCATAACATGTAACATTTATAGCATGAAACTCCGCTTCAGCGGAAGACTGAGAAATAGTAGGTTGCTTCTAGTCTTCCAAGAAAGCGGAGAATTACTGATCATCACAAAATATCCAGAAAGAGAACGTCGGGTAATCGGGCATGCAGCCCAATCCGAATCACAATAAGCAGTCAACTATAACGCACTACTAGAAGAGAGAAATAAATCTTGACCAAGATGACTCTTCAAGTAGTACAACACATGAACTGCAGCTTGCCAGTGAGGAACACAAAGAGCCTTCATGAACTGCGCAAGTGTATGAACCGAATAACTAACCTCATGATGAGTAATGGTCAAGTATATCAGGGGCCCAACCATACGCCTATACTGCTCAGGGTCATGGTAAGCTGAACCTTCAACACGTGTCAGATTATGTTGTTGCTCCATCGGAAAGTCAGTCGGTTTAGAAGCAGATAAACCTGTATCAGATAAAATGTCCAAGGCATATTTCCTTTGCAAAAGAAATATCCCCTCTGGTCTTCTAGCAATCTCTATGCCCAAGAAATATTTAAGCAAACCAAGGTCTTTCATATGGAAACAAGAACTCAAATATTTCTTGAACTCAGAGATAAGCGCAGAAGAACTACCAGCAATGACCAAATCATCCACATAAACCAGAACATGCAAAGAAACTGATCCACGGGAAAAGACAAACAAAGAGTAATCTGCCTTACTCTGAATAAAACCAAATGCTCGTAAAGTCTGAGCTAATTTGGCAAACAACTTTCTAGGAGCCTGGCGAAGACCATAAAGAGATTTCTAAGGCGACATACCTGACCATGGGGCGCAACATAGCCTGATGTGGGTCGCATAAAAACCTCTTCATGCAAATCACCATGCAGGAAAGCATTATGGACATCCATCTGATACAGTTCCCAACCACGAATGACTGCAACATATAAGAATAGGCGAACATAACTCATCATCGCAACCCGAACAAATTTTTCAGTATAATCAATCCCTTCAACCTGGAAATTCTCGAGAACCACAAGGCACGCCTTATAACGTTCAATAGTACCATCTGACTTAAAATTTGTCGAGTAAACCCATTTGCAACCAGTCACCTTCTTATCCAGAGGAAGAGGAGCCAAAGTCCAAGTCTGATTGCGCTCAAGCGCAGAAAGTTCATCCGATATAGCATATCACCAATGAGCATGTTGAGACGCCTCAGAATACGTAGTGGGATCTGCACTACATGTTACTGCACCCAAAAATCTAGAATGCGTACTAGAAAAATTATCACAGTTTACATAATCAGTAAGAGGATAGAGAACACCTGAGGATAGTGACGGTGCATGGATGAACGTAGACGTAAGGGGGGGCTTTAGTAGTAAGAGCACTGGCGGCATCCTCTTGGCAGCGCTGGCTTTCTCCTTCAACTCCTTGAACCATTCTGGTACACTAATGATATGAAACATGATTCCTTATCGTGACCCTTGCAATGACAATGTGTACAAACAAGATTCTTGCGGTTAGATGCAGAAAGAACAACAGGAGAAGAACTTGTAGGTGGTGGGCACCGTGCAGCATACGCCATGGAGTTAGAAGAAGGCTCACGAGCTCGAATGACAGCTCGATGATTCTCCTCCTGGGCAACAAGGGCATATACTTTCATGACATATGGCATCAGATTAATGCTCCTGATATGTGATCGCAAGGTGTGAAAGCCTTCGTCGAGGCTAGAGATGAATTGGTAGATCAAATCCTTCTCTTTCTCTCGGAAGACTCTCGCAGAAATATTGCAATGGCACAGTGCCTTGCTCTCTTCACAGTCACAAACTAGAGGAGGCTGCATGCAGTGATAATCTGCAAACAACTTCTTTAGTTTGCCAAAGTAAATGTCGACGGGCTGACTGTTCTGCCTGCAACTCTGAATAACCTCTTGCATTTGCAAAACTTTCATACCATCGCCGAGAATAAATCGCACCTTCAGGTCATCCCAGAGTTCCTTAACTATGGAAAACGAGCTTGTAGAAGATCTCAACACCAGATCCAGGGTTTACAAGACCTAGCAGACAAGAGTAGCATTAACCCTAGGCCAATCAGAAGCATCGGGATGACCATCCTGGGGTTTGGTAATTGATCCATCAATGAACCCAATCTTGTTCTTAGCAAGGAATGTGCGGCACATCGTGTCAGACCATTCAATGTAATTTTCTTGACCTTCGGCATGTTCGATATAAGTTGTAAACCTAGACCATCGCCAGAGCCAATAAAGTAAGGATCAATCGATACACGACCAATGGGTACAGCAATCCGAGAGCCAGATTGCAATTGCAACTGCTTCAGTAAAGTTGCAATCACATCATAACCACTCATATCCTGAAGCTTCGGAACCTCAGGTGCAGCATCAATACGGGCCTATTCTTCGGGATTTCTTTTGGGAGTAGACATACTGTAAAATCAGGTATAGATCAGCAGCAGATACAATAACCAACGACAGATCAGATGAGCAGGATGCGGCGACGGGTGGAGTTGACGGCGACGACGTATGAAACTTTGGATCGGCGCATTGGAAGGAATGCACAATCGAATTGGACGTGGACGGAGCTGACGGATCACCACAACCGGACGATTGCGGCGGCGATCGATGGGCAGCGAAAACGGCGAGCGACAACGGCGGTGGAGACAGCGGCGTGTGAAGAAAATGCGCGACTGACGGGCGGCGCTGGAGCTCGGTAATGGCAGGAAAATTTTCTTTAAGGTTTTGGGATTTTAGGATCTGATACCATGTAGAAAATAAGGGTAATAATGTGTGTTTGTATTCATGATCTCAGGATACATTATATAGTAGTACAGTATACCCATACAAGCTAGGAAAAGATAATAGAATATAATTATAATTACAAGTAATGATTTTGATGAGTGTTGAAGTTAAATAATTAAATTTTAATTAAGATTAAAACTAATAAAACTAATTAGGGGTAATATAATAAATGTTCATTAAGTTTACCCACATTTAGAAATTTCTAAACCTACATTTAGATTTTGTCAATAAATACGGACGCCTTTTTTTCATACTATATAATTTTCAATCAGTAATAGAAAAAGAAATAAGAGTCCGTCTCTTGAAAGACGGTTTTTCCATAAGGCATGGAAAGACCAAGATTTAAAGTGTAAATTAAAATAAATAAAATAAAATTTTTGAGTTGCATGAATCGGATTATAACTTTATAACTACTACATGTTGCATAATAAATTTATAATATAGCAACTAAAACCTTGTTACCATTCATTATTCTAATTAAACCCATCTTTTTTTCATAGACCGTCCTTCCCAAGATTTTGCAAACAAATTATAACTCTTTGCTTCAAACCTTAATCAATTTTTGCCGCTATTATCAACCCGGGTGCCACCCGGCCACGAACTCTGAACCCCTTCATTCCAAAGAGAGAGATGGACGATCGCCTGGACTTCGAATTTGAGGAGCCCTTGCTTATTTCTCCGGCTTTATCCAAGAAAAAGTAAACCCTCTTCGTTTCCTCTCTTGGTTTCAATTTTATACGGAGTTGTTAATGTTTGCGGTTGCGGGTGTGCCAGAAAACCGTTGATAGGGCTGGACGATCTTTTGGCCGATTATTATGAGGAGAAAAGCACGGCTGTTGAGAGGGATGCCAAAAGGGCAAAAAAGAAGCCTACATATGATTCTGATGATGAAGATATGGATGACCAAGATGAAATTATAGCCAAAGAGTTTCATCATCAAGTTGATGAGATCCAAAAGACAGTAAATATGTGTTCTTGCTTCACTTTGATATTCATTATTCGTATTTCTCTCAAATTTGTAAGCTGTCTTCTGTTGGGGTGTTTATTCGAATTTCTGAATATAACTCCTTTATGTGTTGTAGATGGGCAGTCTAAGCGGCGAAGAAGATGCATTCTTGTGGGGTTTTCAAGTTTTTGGAAATCAGGTTAGTTTGCTCCTTTTTTCATAAAAAATGTAAAAGTTTAGCTAGTAGCTAGTAATTGTGAAAATATTTGTGTCAAACTTTGTGGTGAAGCTTTTTCTCCCATTATATTTGCAGGAAGTATTGCCTCCGTCTCAAGTGGATGACATAGAAAGCTGTGAACTTCTGCAGTCTTTGGGAAATCTAGAGGTCAATTTTATGGATGGACTACAAACTGAGAAAGGTTCATTCATTGCTTATGAGTTATGCCTGTTTGTCTTTTCTATGATTTAACTAACTTCTGTCTTCCAATGCAAACTCTACAAACTAGGGATTTTTTTGACATTCGAAAGATACTTGACATGGCCAAGCATTACATCTGTTATAAAATGAATGATGAGTCAGAAAATTGTGTTGTCACAGGAGAAACATTGCTGGAAGGATTATTGACAAATGAATGGCTCTTGAGATTGGTTCCAAGATTTGGTCTGTTGGAAAGACCCATAGCCACTTGGACATTCAATCTGAGTAAGCAAATGATTTCCTAAGATCTGCTGTAGTGCAGTTCTCAAGTTGGGACTAACTGTTTCTGATTTCAATATAGTGCTATATTCACCAAATGAAGTGTTGAGAAGAATTGCATGTGACTTTTGGTGTGGCATTCTTCAGCATAAAGATGAGGTAGTTGCATTCTGATTCTAAGTGTGTTAAGACAAGTTTAATGTACTTTGTTCTTTTTATTGTGATTATTGATCGGCCTGGAATATTAATTGTCTGTATTCATAATCAGGCTGGCAATTCAAGCATAAAAGTAAAATGGCTTCCCAAGTACCTTGAACTGAAAAGAGCTCTAGAAATATATGGCTATCGGTTATATTCTTCTGACAGATTATCGTCCGATATTGATATGGATTTAACAGGTAGTAAGTTTGGATTTTTAATCACATTCCCTACTATCGCATCTTTTTGTAAAAGGTCTACTTGGATAGGTGCCTCATATCCCCTAACCCATTGATACTATCAGGAGACTAAAACATCAATTTATATGAGGGGCATCCTTTGCATGCAAGTTATGTATAGCTGTGTGTTTGAAATTATTTAAGGTGATGATGTACAGTTCTGACAGCCAGCGTAAAAACAAATTGTCAAACTTCATTATATGTACCAGTTCTGTGCTTTAAGTTTTCAACCAGTTTGGACTGGTCCACCCGTTCTAAGTGTGAAATTATTCTTCTCCTACTTTACACACCCTATTATGTGTTGCTGTATTTTAGTAAACTGCTCCAAGATTACCAGTTCGATGTCAATGCCCAGTTAACAGTATTTCTGTGACCTGATTTAGCACTAGAGCTTTGAAGAAAATGTACACCTCTTTTTTTTTTTCCTTATCTCGGATATGAGTAGCAAATCAGCAATGCAATGGATTGTGGTTTTAGAAAGGCTACAGTGGGTCATGACTTCTGATGAAAGATTTGTTTTACCCTGTGATTCTCTTTCTATTGATCTTGTAGTACATGATGACTTTTTGAAAATACAATACACACGCACACACAAACATACATATATATTAATCTTATCAGCACATGTTAGTTTAAATCATCCCTTTTTGCTCATTCGTATGAATACACTTTGTTCATGATAAGGTGATGAGTTCTTATAAGCTGAAGGTGGTATTCTCATATTTTACTACACTACTTTCCAGGTTCTGCTTCTCCAGGTCCACCTCAAAACATTCGATGTTGGATTAAATATACGTCTGTCTGTTTTCAAGTAAGGTATGCCATATGTGTAAATTGTATGTCTTCATGCTTTATGAACTACATAAGTACAAAGTATTGGCTTATAAGTCATTCTGGCTGCTTTTATTAACCTGATCTGTATTCTTTTTTAGGGATAAGTGGAAAGTGTTATCTACTTCTGAGGCTGAGGATTTGACGTTTGTAGTTATTACTCTGTTTCTAGATCGCATAATGTCGGGCCTTTCCATGATTCTGCATGAATGTCTGATTGCAGCTGTGAGTTATTTCAAAGTTGATGAATGGCAAGCAAGCAGTCAGACAATTGCAAAGTCTCTTGCTTTAAGGTAACTTGGTCAGTTTTTGTGATATTTTGTTCTTATCATGCAAAATAGATAAGATGACTTTTTGGGCTTGCGTCCTGGTACTTTGTTTGTTGTTTTCCTTAGCTCCCCAGACATTTTCTGTCTTGAATTGGTGGTGCATAGGAAGTTTAGAAACTATGCTGTATTTTTTAAAATCTTTTATAGAAAAAATGGAATTTTGTAACAGTCATGATTTTGATGTGAAAAATTTCCCTTTTCTATTTAAGGGGTGTTTGGTTCAACCGGGGGAACCGGATTTGGAATGGGTTTTGGAATGGAGCGGAATCAGAATCAGAATCAAAACCAATGGGAGAGGTGGCTTTGAAAGTTTTTCAAAATATAGGATTCCTGAGGAACTTGATTCTGATTTCCTTAAACCAAACACACTCTATTGGAATGATCTCGATTCCTGATTCCAACATACGTGATCCAAGTGTCCCCAAGAGGAAAATAAGTGTTGGAATCTACCAAGGGTTGTTTGTTGTGAGATTTAAACAAATTAGATATGAAGTCCATGAGTCTGTAATTATACCGTGCAGGGAGTCATTTGTTTGGGTGATACTGATACACCATAAAGCCCTGTAGTTTTTACCGTCCAACTCATATTGTGCAGTGCATAAACATCATTTCTCTGTTGGTTTTCATAGTATGCAGGGTCAAATATCTTCAAAATCTATTAAGCTCTTTCCATGCATGGGTGTTCGAGGAAATATGACCATAGATGGGGAGATCTCTTTGGGAGAATTAAATAGGTTTCAATAGAGGTCTAAAAGAAGTTGGAACATCTGTATTTTTCATATGATCTGTTGAACTACTTGTTTGGTTATATGTTTTGTTTATTTAATAATAAGCTTCATGGATCTCATTCTTAATTGTTTCCTACTGTTAATTTTGTCAATGAAGACTACCAGATGATGTAAATTGCCTGCGGATAGTAGAAAGCATCTCAGGTTCAGATGCACGTAGTAAGCGTCTCAGAAGTAAAATTGCTTACCATTTTCTTCTGAGATGTTTGAACAAGCAGGTATGACTCAATGTCGTAATTTCCTATTGAATCTGTTTTGCCCTGGTTGTAATTCTGAACTTTTAGTTCTTAGGTAATTCAAATATCAGATTCTTACTTCCATACCACTAATCATTACGTTCATTTGTTTATTTGGGGTTTGTAAATTGTCCACATCAAGGAAGCTGGTGCTGAAGAGGTCCTAGAATTGTTGACCTCAACCAATGTGAAGGAAAGGAGCTCGGACTTTTACAAAGTGTACATACACTTGAGTCTGGCAGATAATTGGCTTTTATACGATCCCCAGTTGAAAGACAAACCAGTGATACGCCAGATGTGGGGTCTTTATTTGCGTAATATTTCGTGCAACATTTCCAGCACAGATATGAGATCTCACGCTTCAAAGGCAAGTAGCCGATGCTCGCTGTGTTTGTAGTTTCTTGTTTCAGTTTTTCGTTTCCAGATTTCTTAACCGGTCTACTTTTTATGGATATATTCAAATGCAGGTCCGTAGTAAAGCTTCCTATCTTCTGCAAGGGACTAACCTTAAATGATCAATGGTATCGGTTAACCTTGTGAATTTACTAGATTATGTTCTGCAATTCCCGATCAGCTTCTTTGAAACTGAAGAGCACATTGTTGGCCTTCAGATGAGCATGCAAGAATCAGAAAACAAGAGATCTGGCTCATTTTGCCCCCCGTCAATAGTTAATACATTCTCTATTTAGTAATCTATCATATAATTTTGAATCTGGTAACCGCCAAAAGGAAAGCTCCTCGTTTGGACCTTTTTTTTTCCAGTTTTTTTCTGCGGCTCTCTTTATGTCCTTCAGTGCTTCACCGGGGAACATTTGCTTTTATCAAAGATTAACGGAAAAAAGTTTTTCGTTTCAAATTTGGTTGAGGTCTGTGTTTGCAGAAAAAAAAGAAGATACTGATAAAATTCCGAACAACTAACTTCAGTCAAATTGAATGCCAAACAACGATTTTGAGTCGGGCACATTAGAACATATTTGAAAACAGTTTCAGGTACCACACATTAGAACATATTTGACAAATAATGATTGTCCTTTTTTTCTTTTGAAAAAGAATGGCCATGCTCTTTTAATCTGATTTGAAATAAATTGAATTCAATAGAAGTGAAATGAACCAAAAATTAAGCAAAACAAATAATTATAATAGTAAAATCAAAGGCAAAATCTTGGGAAACACCGTCTTTTCATAGGCTTATGGAAAGACTCGGTTTTATTGGAATAATATAAAGGTAAAAGGTCTTAGTTGCAATATTAAAATTTTATTATACAACGTGTGGTAATTATAAAGTCTATAACCTGGTTCATACAACCCAAAATTTTTATCTCATTTCTTTTACATTGCACTTTAAACCTTGGTCTTTTAAAAGACAGATTCAAAATTAAATTAGTTAAATGTTATTAATGAATTAAAATTAAATAAATTAAATTGAAGTTTTATTAAAGTAAATTTTTTTTGGTCAAGTTGTAACTTATTATCTGACTTAACTCATGATTACTTTTTCTCACTCATTATCCTCATTCAAAATGTTGAAATCACTTGCGAAAAATATAGTTATATTAAAGGCTACAATGATTTGTTTAAAAAGTAACTCTAAAATTGAGAATGCTAAAAACGAAGCAAAATTGAATAATCTAATGCAATTGGTGGTGGTAGCTTATGCATAGATGAACATAAATTATATTTTGGAATGACACTAATAATTTTGATTTTTCTTTCGTTTCATTATAAATATTTTGAAAGTTACAATATTCATCCATCTTTTCAGATAAATTGTAAGTATATGCCATGCATACTCATGTTCAGTTACAAAATATATCGTTTTATTATATTTTTAGATCCGTTAATATTTACTCGCTAGATTATTGGACAATGATCCATACATGATACTGTGAAAAAGAATGTTATGACTATACCAAAAGAAGAAAAGTATTATGATGTTGTGACAATTATTAAGGTGTAATTGCAACTCGTATTTGGTTTTTCATAATCATGAGCAACTTTTGTTCATTTTTTGAATTAGTGGATACCGCACAGGCTCCGCCCGAGCCATATTAGGTTCGGAGTGCCGTTAGAAATTTGAAACCAACCCCATTTCAAAATTCTTTGCCTCTTTCTTCCATCACCTTTTCCTTTTACTCGCTCCCTGAATCTTTTTCTCGGCCGAGGAAAAGAAAATCTTGTATGCAACCCTAAAGGTTCAAGACAAGTGTGTTCAACAATTCTGTCTTATCGGAATCATTTTGTTGAAGATTTAACTATATATGCGCATTTCATCCTCCGATTTTTGGTGAATCTGTAAGAGATCCAGAACCCCTCTCCTGGAACTTGATTCCCATTTATTCTTGTGGAAAAATTCTGGGTTTTGAATCTTGAAGATGGAAGAAGGTCCTTTTTTTCAGGGTAAATTCTAATTGGTGGCGAAGTAGAGGTATCTTTCTTTCCATTACAAACTACACGCTTTGCCTGCTATCCCCCCGTGTTCACTAGCGCTCCTGTCCAGAGCAAAGAGAAGGCAAAAAAAAGCAAGAATTTTGCGTTTTTGGGATGATGAAAGGTGATAAAATGGCGAAAAGGTCTTCTTTTGGTAACATTGTGAGGAGGCGGCTGTCTGATATAACCAATTCTCTACCGCAATCGAAATCCCCTGCGAGTACTGAAAAGCCCTCCTTGGATCCTGCTTCTAAAGAGCAGATTGATAATCTTGTCAAGGTATAGTTCCCTTTTTTATCTCTTTTGGCTGATTTTGTTTCTGATTTTGCGTTGTCTCTTTCGTTTATCCCTTTTCATGAACATTTGGGTGTTTTTGGAACAGGAAAATATGGCATTGGTCAGAGTTATCCAAGATAAAAAGTATGCTTTCACCATTTCATTTTAAATATTTTAAAGCTTGGGTTTGTAATTTGGTAGCAATTTGTTTGATATTGTTGCAGTAAATTGATAGAAATGAGTGGAATTGAGCTTCAAAAAATGAGAATCAGTCTTCAGAAGATGCAATTGCAGAACTGGAATCTTGCTCAGACTAATAGTCAAATGATAGCAGTCAGTTTCCTTGTCTCAAGTGTGATTTTCTTGTTTTGCATTTCTGAGTAAATTGTTGCTTTTCTTTGTAATAACATGCTATATCCTGTAAAATCTGCAGGAACTCAATTTCAGTAAAGAAAAGGTACTATATGTTCTTTATATTAAAGATTCATTCAGCATGTATGGGTTTTCTTGCCTGACTAACTCTATTTGTTGCCTGATGCAGTCGAAGTCACTGCAACATGATATTTCGTGCAAGGAAGCACTGCTTAAAGCGAAGATTTTGGAAGTCAAGGTATCATAGGAGAAAGCCCTTTTGGATATTTATTTTGGTGCTTCAGATTTTTATGTTGTTTCAGAGTCCTAATGATCATTACTTGGTTTCAAACTTTCATTGCAAATGAACAAGAACTATCCTGCAATAATGTTTATTCGAATATCGTATTTGAGTTGTCCTGAGAATGTAAGCAAGATGCATAAACAGTTAGATCCATACAATAATTTCAATGATATGTTGAGGACTTGTATTCATTTCATTTGGCCAGGGCGTCAGGTAACATAGACTGTCTAAATCATAAGATACCTAGTTTACTACTTTTTGTTTACCATCTGTAGTCCTGACTTGTTGAAATCTCTCTTTACTCAGAGATTTATTCAACAATTGTGTGCATGAAAATTCATGTTTAATCCTTTGCTGACCTTAGGAAGTGGAAGTCATTCCCAGTGAAGAAATCAAACGTGATAACAGCAACAACAAATGTAACCGCTATACAAGAAGTAGATGTAAGTACTCAAACCTGTTTCACTTCTCTTTGCTAAGGTTCTCGTGATACTATTCACAAATTACTTTCACGTATTCTTTCATTTTCTTCCGTATTTCTGCTTTTTTATAAATGTGGATTTCCTTTTCTTGCAGCTCTTGGTCATTCAACCATATCCCTGCAAATTGCAAACAAAGAGCCAGCTGATAATAAAAGGTTTTCCTGCTGAAATTCCTTGCACATTTTCTAGTAGTACTGATGTTCAAAACATGCCAGTTATGTTTTTCTTGGAGAAAGTATGATCTATGATGTATTATTCATTTCTGTTTTTCGTTTTTCAGGCGTTGCTTGAGGAGGCAGTCAGCCTATTCCAAGATGCACTCAGAGTCCAACGAAAATGTGTTTGAGGTTGAAGACCCGACGCTGATGCCAACAGATTATCCTTTATCGCCTGTCGTTACTATGGCTAAACCACAAGTGAAGACAGATTTGAAACAACAGAACTGTGGACTCCATTCCAACCCATCGGAAAGGAGGACCTCCATTGGAAGGCCATCCAGGAGAGCTGCTGAGAAAGTTCAATCCTACAAAGAAACCCCTCTGAATACAAAAATGAGGAGAAATGTTTGAGTGTACTCTATCAAATCTATAAGTAAGGCTATCCTTCTAGCTTGAGATGCCACGAAGAACCTGATGCGGCAGTCCAGGGTTTGCTAGCAGCAGCAAGGCTTACATATAGGATGGGGATCATTTTCATGCTGTTGAAATTTCACTAACAAGGAGCTTTTCAAATGTCCTTTCTGATGTTCAGAGTTTGATGGCCTCTTGTAGAAGTAGTCAAATGAGCTGTTTAGGAAATATTTCTGCTCATCAACTAGATCACATTGCTATAAGTTGTGTAAAGACTGAGTCTGAGTCTCTTTAGACTACCCTTCATGGATATTTATCATCATCATTTGCTGGACCTTCCAGCTTAGTAGGATGCAGCAGCGTCTTAAATCTCCAAAAAATGTAATTAATCAATCAAAATATGGTTTATGGTTTGTGGTTTGAATTTGAAGATGGATGTTAGATATTGTTATTAAGTGCATCAGAATAGGTTTTTTTACAAAAAAATTATTAGAATTAATTTCAAATCCTAACACATTATGGTCCATGATTTAAAATTGATGTACTCCTTCCGTGGTGCCCAAAGACTATCCTAGAATTGCTGGAATGAGTATCTTTGCACTTTCACTTATTTTTTAGAGTTATATTTATACTTTCAATTATCATAATGTTATAATGAATTATGTAGGGTTATATAAGTACGTTTCTCTAGAAATTTTTGTACGCACAATTTAACCAATTCGATTTTTTGCGATGGGCATATCTTTTGAGCAAGCATGCAACTTGTGATAAAGAAATATCAAGTCTATTGCTTGATATTCTGACTGGTTTGAGTTGGGATGCTAGCTTGAATTGGTACTCTGTAATATAAATTTATATTGAGTTTGCTGAATAGTTTCACAGAGAGGAAAACCACTTCATTGTACTTTCCACCTTTTATTTGATAACTTTTAGGTTCACTGCTACTCTGCCATTGAGACCATCTCCGTACCAAACAGTGTAAGGTCCTCAAACCATTCGAGTCAAACTTTGATCGAGTTGTTCATGAGATTTTTGCGAACAACTCGTTTCGTTTACAGTCCTACTCCAATTTTTTCATTAAAAAAACAATTTGTTTACCTTATGATAGAAAATTATGCACATGCACCCATTACCCAATCCATCCCGATCTCATCCAAAATTATCCAATTGGCTATATTACTTAACTCAACCCATTAATTATGGGTCATTATTGGATCATTAATTCAATAAATCGGTGACTTACCCAATAAGTTAGGAAAATAGGAAAATAAATGGGTAGAGTTTATCCTCATTTCTGAATCTGCACATAACCAAGAGGGAGATCTAAGAAAGGAAGAAAACCATTGGGCCCTACTGAAAAGAGGAGCTAAACAACATTGTTTTGTGCCGTCACTATTTTGCAATTGTGCAATGGCCGTGGAAAGCAAGAAGATGGTGACAGCAAGGCAAGGCAGGCTCGAAAAGCAGAGCCGCTATCAAGGGAGATGGTGATAACAGTGCAAACATGAAAATCAGTTGGAAGTGGCTCACTTGAAATTCCAACCATACCCTAAACGACGTTGGGAGAATTTCTCTTATAATTTACTGGGAAATGAAAAGAAACTCTATGTGTTCCAATTAGGGTTGGTTATGGCTGAAGCGGGTCAGCTGACTCAAAGTGTCTAGTAAAATGGGTCAGGTTGAGTTAGGTCAAAATTTGCATAATTTTGGATTGGGCTGGGTTGGACTGGATCATGGGTCGGTCCAAATCTACTCAAATCGATCAAAATTATATAAAAATAATAATTTTTTTATAATTTACTACTCCCTCTGTCTAGGGATGATCATGATTCGGGTCTGGGTCAGATCTAATAAGCCCCAGACCAGACCAGGCCCCAAAAAAACTTGGTTAGATCCAACTTGATCCAAACCCGATGGGTCCAAAACGGATCAAACTTGGTTAGATCCAACTTGATCCAAACCCGATGGGTCCAAAACGGATCTGGGTCCAAAATGGATCCAATATTCTAATTTTTTTTCTTCACTAAATAAAATTATATTATATTAAATACAAATAATTCTATTCAATAAGCATCTGAATTAATTTTTCAAGAAAAAATATACAATACATATTATTTATTGAATTAAAAATAAAAATACAAAGAGAATATAAAAGTAATTTATAAATCGGAGTAAAATTATGTATATATTTAGGGTTATATGGGTCTACGGGCCGGGCCGGGTCTAGTCTTAATATTTTAGACCCGGACCCGTATTTTAAAATCTAGACCCAGACCCAAACCCGGATCCTATGGGTCTGAATTTTTGGACCCATACCCGACCAAATGGGTCTGGGTCGGGTCCTAGACCCACAATCATTCCTACCTCTGTCTCAGGGAGCCTGCAGAGGGAGAAAGTGCTTCTCAAAATTTTAACCATTCAAAAAGACTAAAATGCCCCTGGGTTGAAGTCTTCCCCTTCCACCACCTCTCCGCCTCTGTTGCTGCCGCTCACCACCTCCGCCGCCTCCCCTGTCTCTCACCACCTCCGCCTCTCTACCTCCACCTCTCTTCACTCTGCCTCTCTCCGCCAGATCTACCTTCCCCTTCTGATCTCCAGCACCACTACCACCCATCTCCCGATGTCCACCATCACCACCGTCCTCCTTCTCCATCTCCCGACTCCATTTCCTCTGAATTCGTTTCAGTTGACCCATTTTCTGATTCCGTTTCCATTGATCAGTTTCCCAACTTAGGTACCACCAACCCGCCTCCTCTTTCAATCAGGACGCCTTGGCTCCTCCTTCGATCGCCACCACCTCCTTCAATCACCGTGAAGGTCAAGAAATTTAAGCAGAGGGAGAAGAAATTTGAGCAGAGGGAAGGGAAGAAATCTGAGCAGAAGGAGAAGAATTTTGAGCAAAGGGTGAGTGGAGTGAAGAATTTTGAGCAGAGGGTGAGTGGAGTGAAGAAATTAGGTTTATGGGTGAGTGAAGAAATTTGGGGAAAAGAAAGAAGAAGTGGTGGGCTGGGCTGGGTGGGTAGGGGTATGGTTTGGGTGTAAAATTTTATTTGTTTAAGGGTAAGTCTTTTGTTAGGTTAGTTTTTTCCTAAAATGGAAAGTGTGCAAATTTACTTGAGACAACCTAAAAAAGAAAATGTGCAGCTTCCCTTGAGACGGAGGGAGTAGTAATTTAGCTTTATAAAAAAATTCCAGAATGTTAAAGTTGTTTATGAAGTAAATTAATGGTGGATATGTTGTATTAAACTACTCCCTCTGTCCCAGGGAAACCTGCAGAGGGGGAAAGTTTTCCTTTTAATTTGAGAAGTGTGAAATGTCTCATATGCCCCCATTGTCTTCTTTGTCTTCTTCGTTCAAGTTCTTCTTCTTCATCTCTGCCTCTCTCCACCCCTCCGTATGTCTTCACCTTTCTCTGCCTCTTTCCATCTCTCCTCCTCTCCGCCTCTTTCCGTCTCTTCGACGCTAGGCCCATGACGGCGAACGACGAGAAACCCCTCCCTCCTCGACAAAAGTTCTCAATTTTCCCTATAACCTTACTAAATGCAGACAACGGCGAGAAGCCCCTTTCTCCTCGCAAGTGCCTCTAATCTGAGAGAAGCTCCAAATCGGTTTAAAGCCCTAAATCAACAATTTTGCAAGCCCTCCGATTGTGAGTTGTTGAATGGGTGTTTTTTGTTGGTGAATTTGTGAGCAGAGGTTTTTGGGACTGGGTATTGGTGTGTTGATGAAGAAGAAGAAGATGGAGTGAATGTTATGAATGGTTGTTGGGGTTTGAATGGCTATTGTGAGCAAAGGTTCTGGGGATTTGGGATCCGGTGCTCTGTAATGAGTCTATAAATGGAGTGAGTTTGTAAATAGGTTTATTGTTGCTGTAAATTAAGTATGGTGGTGCTGTAAATCGAGTTTGGAAATGCAAAAAAAAAGATTATGAAAAATAGCAAATTGACAAGTGGAGTTTGGTGGTGTTGTTAATGGAGTTTGGTAATACGAACATGGACCAACGAAGTGATTCAAATTGAAAAACAGCACATGCTAACCCAAATGGACCATCCCACAAACACTCAACTCCTATTTCTCCAGCTTTCAGCAGATGCTCTGTAAATAGGAGATGCAAATGGGTGGTTCAAATTGAAGAACAGGATGGTAGGTTTGAGATAGACCCAAGGATTGGTGTAAAATTTTAGTTTTGAAAGGGTAAATGTGTCTTCTGACATGTTAAATCTTTCTTAAAACAGAAAGTGTGCAGATTTGCCTGGGACAGACATAAAAGGAAAGTGTGCAGATTCGGCTGGAACGGAGGGAGTAGTTCTTTTTTATGATATATTTTTTTTAAATGGGGCAAAATTGTAAATGGGTCAAAATGGGTCGATTTGGGTCAAAATCCGACCAGACCCATTTTGACCCGACTCACTTGACCAAATGAGCCGGATCAAAACGGGTCGGTCGTGTTGGGTCGGACAATTTGAACGTTCCATTATTTTTTTAACGCTTTTGCATTTTTGTTGTTTGTTCTTATATTTGGTTCACTTATTCTTTTTGATAAAATTCCTTCAATATTTTTTCTTTCTAAACTCAATTCCATCCACTCATTTCAGTAACCATAAATTCAAGCACAAGACTAAGGCTCTGCTTGGCAGAGTTTATAAGTTATTTTGCTTATAGCAAAACACTTTTTAGTGTTTGGTAAAGTGTTAAAAAAACAGCTTATTTTTAATGTAGAAACTGATTTTAGGGAAAAAGCATAAACTAGTTCCCCTACTTACAAAATAAGTTGGCTTTACTTATAATCACATCTCTGCCAAACAGAACCTTAGTATCCTGAATACACTGAAACGAATGGAGTGTATATATTCTTTTCTCCATCTGCCACCACATTTTATTTCGGAACATCAAATTTTCCTTCGGGGCTCAATGAAAACCTACCAATAATTCATCTAGTCTGTGGTTCTTGAGGTTTTACACTAACACCCACGGGTGTACCCAGTTGGTTGGGACAAGTGAATTTAGGGGGGAACCCCGGGATCGAAGCTCGTACGCTACCGTGTGGGTTGTCCTTGCACAAAGTGTGGCTTTCGGGCCACGTGGCGGGTGGGACTCCTAGTCGGCTGCGAGTACGGCCCTATCTTGGATCCTGGCAGCTGGTTACCGTGACTTACCCCCCTGACCGAGCATGTGGTGTCGGGTGGTCGGGGCGGCCCAGGGCTAGCCGTAATAGCCTTTTTTGAGGTTTTACACTAGATAAATTCATGTGAAAAAAAAAAGGAATCTAGGCCAGCTCCTAATATTTCACTCCCTCCGATTTACAAACACTGTCGCTTGCTTTTGATACTTGAATTTAGAAAAGGTAAAACTAGTCGTGGAGAATGTATTAAAAGAGTAAAAATTAAAATGAGTAGATAAAAACAATCTAGAATTTACTAAATAAGGAATGAGCCAATGTTAAAAAATCATCCCTAAAAGAAAAGTGAACCAATGTTATTAGACAGGAGGGAGTACAAAGAAGGATGGGCAAGAAGAGATTCAATTTGCGTTATACTTTACATGAAATTGCAGTTAATGGATATCTTGGAGAGTAAAGTCTAGCAATGAGCTTTTTTTTTTTTTTTTTTTTGTGTATTTTGAATGGAAAACATCCTTTAAGAGGACCAATTGTGTAATGATTCGATTTGGGATTCAGGAAGAAGCATTCAAATTTTGACAACTTGTTCATCTGTTCAGATATGCAGTTGATGTGCAATTACACTAATCACTCTAAACTGGAATTAGGATGCTTATGTACACACACACAATAACAAAGCTCATAATGAAGTCATTCATCTTCAGATGCTTCATTGTCTTCACCTTTCTTGGGGTTGTGGTGGTGTTTTTGAGCTCTAAACATATCAGCTACCTGCAAATCACCAACAATCACTTAATAATGCTCCAGTGGAGTAATGAGACAGAATCACCATTAGCCCAAGGTTTTTTTACCATCTCTGATGATGTCGCATCCTCTGGTTTCTTATCTTCACGAACTCGAAGCAGACGTGGAAATCTCAGTGAAATACCCTTAGCATTACCACAAAAAACATTCACAATTTGGTAAGATTTGTGTTCAGCTGTCCATATATATATATTAAAGCATCAACCAAGCAATTGTCTGAATAAAAATTGTCTGAATAAAGACCTAGTTTTCTAGTTTACTGCCATGTCAGAATGGAATCTACAACATCAGAATTTTAGAGAATCCAGGATCAGCCTATAATGGTGTGAAAGACCACCCATAAATTGCCCAGTACCTTACATAGAGCAACACATTGACATTTTGACATCCACGAGGATCAAATGCTAACTCAGCTACATTTGCATAAATGATGTATCTAAAAACACATACCAAATGAGAAAAGAAACACATGCCCCAATAGCAAACTAAAACTATACCTTATCAGGATCCACAATACCAGTAGCAGCGCGATGAACAGGACTGATGGTTAGATCCGCAGCTTTTACTTCCCAGACCTAACATTACATATCTATTAACTCCGTACTTTATGGATATTGTTAATAATAATAGATTTAATGCAGAAAGAAGGCTATACCTACAGTCAGAATATAATTCTAAGTACAGAATGAAAAGGGTTAATAAGAGATCCATTTTTGCCAAGGGAAGCATTACATATCACATAGAGAGAACACTCTGTATAAATCAGATAACAATAAAAGATAAATCATTTCTGTATACTATGTACTAAACTTGATACAGCGAGACCTGCATACAAGAACACAAGGAATATTTTGCCCAGCTTGAACTAAACCAAAAGGCAAAGAAACAGGTGCAAAAAGAAAATGACAGTGATGGGCTAAAAACTACGGAGAAAGAAGCAAGTGGGAGCAACTACCTCAGTAGGTTCAAACCACACATCTGGATTGAGATTCTCTGAATATCGGTAATAAGACTGAGATATCATGAAGTAGATTAGCATTTAGAAATCAGTCAGAATTATGAAGACCAACAGAGTTACCAGTCAATCAAATTCAAACCAAAAGGAAGAAATATGAAGAATAACCTTTGGCTCAGTGATAACTTGGGATTTAAGGCTGAGAGATCGCTCTTTAAGCACCACATCAGTAAATCCAGTGCCTAAGAGCCATAGAAGTTTTCAGCCATTTAATTGATTTTTTTAACATGTCGGTTCACCAATTAACCAATATTTGATTCAGTACATATATCTGAATTCATAGCAAAACTATCCTATACTTACCAATTTTACATATGCTCTGGAATTCTTCTTTATCGCTATCATAACAAGCAAGGAGAAAGGCTCCATAAAAACCTATAAATGGTTGACAACTAAATTAAAAGAATGATACTTATAAGGAACTCAATGTTTTTTTATCAAGGAAAAAGGAAGAAAGACAATTGAAGTCAAGGACTATAGTCTCATCTAAAGTTACAAAGGAGAGAAATTACTGAAAGATTACCAGTACGTTTCCCCCGGCCATGAAAAGCTGCAATAGGAACCAAATCCAATGAGTCACCTATGCTGTAGATCAAAGAAAAAGGGAGTTACTTTAGCTCAAAAAGTTTAAGTACTGACTTGAAAATAGAGTTCTTACCTCTCCATGTAATCTTTTTTCAACTTCAACCAATTATTTGACCGTTTGGACGGCTCATATGTTGCCTCTTTACTCAATGTTTTGATGATCAACCCCTCAGAACTACAGCAAGAAGAATGGACATGATAGTGTGCAACGCATTATTAAAGATCCCAAAATAGTTATAAAAGGCTCCATAGATTATACAAGCTGCACACTCAGCTCCCTTAAATTGAGATCACAATTAGAGCTGGGAGAGTTACATTGGATTCTCTAATGTGTTCCAAAGAAAGAAAAATGTAATAAACACCAATAGAAAGCGGACAGAACTCAGTAGCAAGAACACCATCTTTTTCAAGGGAAGATGTCAGAGACTCACAGAGCTGGTGATAAGAGGAAAATGCAATTTCAGACCACACAATTTTCTTTTCCAAAGACAATTACACGATTAGTCAAACTTCCCTGACATACCTACCATCTAATCCAGGAGGATCCATAACCATTGATACGCTTATCTTAGTTATATGCATGCATATGATCAGGTAATAATGCTCAGTCAAGCCAAACTGACTGAACATAACACCGTATGCAGACAAGAGTTGCAGTGAGAACAGTAGTGTGATTCACCCCAAGGATAGATATCAAGGTTCCCTTTTTACCCTTTAACCAAGTAAAGAGAATTGTAATCTCAATCAATTAAAATGTGAATTACCTTGTATCAACTGCAGCTTCAAGGAATTTCTGTATTTCCTCGAGATCATTTGATGTTAGTTCTTTAGCAAATTGAAAATATCCAGATTCTTCAACAAAAGAATTGTATAGATGCTGCATAAAAATCAAACTCACAGAGCTAAGGCGCAATACATGTCAATACAGAAAAATTACCATGTAACAAATGAGGGTGGGAAAAGATAACAAATTCCAACTAACAATATAAACATGAACAAACTAATGGTTCTCAATCGAAAATTAACATGCAGCAGATCAATATTGAAAATGTGAATTTGATTTAAAAAACAAAAAACCTAAATTTCGCACTCCAATAAAGGGAAAGGAACAAACAATTTCACAAGTGAACAACTTAATTTTCAGAATGCTTGTTTCTGAAATTCAGAGCTTTAGAGACTATTTCAAGGACTCATACAATTGCGATCCCACAAGATATAACTGTAAGTATTAGCTGAAAATAGTAAAGCCGGTAAACCAAATCAAGGGCCACAGAATATCCAGTCAAAGATTTTGGATAGAATTTACAAAGCTCCTCAGGAAAAGAGGCGTGTATATAAGGGCTCTAAAGTCATCATAAGACCAACTAAACAAATAAATCACAGTGGACTCATAAACAAATAGCATCGTGTTGAGAGTTAGCTACATCTGCAAATACATAAACTTCCTTATGAAGGCCGTTATACAGGTTACTACTGACTTAGTAGCACACAATCAGTAGCTATTAATCAGTCAAAGTTGAATGAGCTTCCAACAAGCTCTCTGTGATGTCAGTCCAGGATTGATTAATAAACAATGGGTAAACTTTGGGAGGCAAAAGATATTCCTGTCCCACTGAAATCCAAATATTTGTAGGAGAGCCCACAGAACAAACTTCAGGAGGCATTTCCAGTATGCCAGAACCATCAATTTTTACTTGCCTACTGTATGGGCAGATCTATTAAATTCTCCTGTCTAGTCTTCAAAGCTTATACGAACAGGATATTAGTCATAAGGTTCTTGAAAGAACAAGTTTCAAGAAAGGCTAATGATGTAAATGGCACTTTAGCAAGTAAGTATTTCCTTCCTAATTGTTCATATGAGCTTAACAACAATAAACATTTCTGCTCTCCAAAAACTAATGCAACCCCAATTAACCTCAAAACACATATAGTCACTACATTTGGATGTGGACCAGAATATATAGAGCAGTAAACAAGTATAAACACTTCAAGGCCCTTCTGTTTAGTTTTATATGCTAATATTAATTTACCATTGATATCAAATGATAAAGAATTAGGTAGAACTTCACCTGAAAGTAGTAAGCAGATTTATCAATAAGCATTTAGCACACTAATCAGATGAACAGAAAAATTAAGCACACAACACAAAGATACCTCTCTACGTTTCTCAAGCTGTTCTTGTAGAAGAGGTTGGCCATTGACATGCAAGATGTCAAATGCAAAGATACATACATCAACCTTAATTTCAGTAACATTTTTACGAGCTCGTGTGCTGAGGACCTGCCACAAAAGATTGCACTCATAAGTGACTAATGCAAATTTTCATGCAACTTAAACATTAAACGTATTGAGTTCATGTAAGTGCTTAATGCTAAGTGAAGCTCAGATTCATAGAAAGAAAGTGATTGCTAAGAAATATGATAAGCAACAAAACACTTTGAAAATGAGCATGCCATCTAGCTCTAGAGGTCTAAATGACAGAGGAGTCAAATTTAATCTAGAAACCTAGACACCATGTTCAACCCTACTCACACACTGAGGTTATGAATGAGGAGATATTTGTATAAGACCTTGGCAAGTGGAATTGTAATTGCTTGCTTATTATTTTAGATAAGCAGTGACCGAAGCCCAAAAGTTATTAGGTTAGCCCACATCGGGAGCTTTACAGTTCATCAGAGTGAATCTGGTCTAGAAACAAAGGTTAATACAAAGCAGAACATACAAGAGCATGATTCTAATTTAAACGAGGTGGTGTAGTGCAGCATTGTAACAGTATACCTGAAAAGGGAGGATTTTTTTCTTCTCACGATCATATCCAACAAGTTCACAGTCAAGGACAAATGAAGTTACTGATGATTTTTTTACTCTGACACAGAAAATATAAACTGTTAGTGACCACTGAGACTCCAACTGCATGGCAGGCAAATGTTACATTGGCAAAAAGACAACAAACTCTAAAATAAACCAATTTGTCATGCTTTTCATGATTAACTGTTAATTTATCCAGATAAAGGACCTAGGCAGTTGACACCCACTTGCTACAGAGTAGTAGGGAATGGAAGGTTCCAAGGACACAAAAACTCGTGCAAAAAAAGAGCTGTTCCTTAGCATCAAACTAATAGCTGCCACATAACATATTGCTCCAAATGAAAGCACGAAACTGATTGCAAGAAAGGCTACCTTGAAATAGCTTCTACAACATCCGGAAACTTTCCTGTGCTCCGCTCTAAATTTCGACTGTAAATCTCAACTGAACCATTATCCATGTAGTGTATCTACGGGAAGTGGAAGTATTCAGCACACTTGCTAGAGCTGTGAATTACAAGCTTAAATCATTTAAGTTTAAAAGTTGTCTCACTAATTTACTACCTGAGCTCTTTCTCCATCATACTTGTACTCACAGGTGAATACTGTATCATGAAATTTATTCAATATTTCAGATACTCCCTTAGTCGGTTTTGCTAGCATGGGTCCAATGGGGACGCCAGGTGAAAAGTGACATGTCTTTGAAAGATTCCACACTCCAGCATCAAGAAGAGCGGAAATTATTTTGTCAAAGACTGGAATAACGGAATAAACTTGTTTCACAATTTTAGCAGCCTGAACAGAAGGAAAATCCAACATTACAACACACTTATGAAAAGAAAAGGCAAGAAATAAGCAAACACCAGTAAATTTACCACAATATCAGAATATACTGATAATGACGTCCATAACAGAATTGCATCAGTTCCGAAAAGAAAACTGGACATATCTAAGAGCATATCCACAAACCTCCTCTAAAGGAGAGTCGACATTTGCAGGAGGTGAGAATTGCTTCTGAGCATAAACTACGGCATGACCCAGAGCAGTTAAGAGAGTTTTATCAGCCAAACCGATGCGCATTTTAGCCTGCATTTAGAGTTGAAAATAGGTTCACAAAGGATTAAGGGTAAGCCAGAAAATGATATTAGTTCATTTGTCCTTACCTGGAGTAGACGGATCACATATTGAGGTTCACAATCAGTTGCTGCAACAAGTAGTGCTTTGATGCGATTCTTTTTCTTCTCTTGACTATCCTTACCAGATTCCTGATGAAATTTGTGTATGCAGTTAACCAATGACATGACAGGACACAATAAGAATAGAAAGTGTATATAGAACAATAGATAGAGAGACAATGCAAGAATAACGAGAAGAAAACGCCAGGACTGATTTTATTATGGGATGAATGGATGGTAAGGTTGTTTCAGTTCATACGTTTGTATAAGGTCTAATTGATATGGGATTCAATGAGCATACATCGCGTTGAAATTGGAAAATATGTCTCCAGAGAACTCTACTACATAATGTGAAAATTATTGAATTAACTTTGGGATACATATCACTTCTTCAATTTCCTTCCTATTCAAGGGTCTCACTGTCCTTATTCGTCTTGCACTAGAGGGACGGAGCATTAAAAAGAAAAAGTGAACATTAAAAACCTCAAACCAAAAATTCAAGTATAGGCACTACAATACAGTTTAAACACTAATCTCATGACTTAAATTCTACTAGTCGACTGATGAAACGCTACGTGCTGCTAACTATGGTGACCATTAAATTGTTAATTGATTACAATTATTCTGGTACAGGAGTGGTTTTTCAATGTTAGGAACTAAGTGGATTTCGTCCTCGATTTTTTTTTTGGATTTAACATTTAAAACTGAAAACAAAGATAAAGAAATGGATAAAATAACAAATGGTGTAGCTGATATCAGCACAATTCTTCCTGTGAAACCCTTCTTTTAGCATAATCTTTAATTTGGATTATCTTTTATAGCTTTACCTATATGAAATAGCACAAATGAAAAGGAAAAACCCAGCCTACAAATTAGGAGAAAAACATATTTTTCAACCCATCTTCAAATCAGAAGATGAAGCCTTCGAGATGAGGAATCCAAAACGAGAATGATGAAAACAAACAATAGGGAGTAAACAGCGTCGTTCTGTTCTCCAAACTGTTTCAAGCGGGTCATCTGACAAGCTGAATATGGTTCTTTATCCCATTTTAAGACTTCGGTATTACAATTGCACAGCTCTTTGTAGTTTGTATCCATGACCCATTAGCTTCTAGGACAAACCATCTCACCTATATAAACATGCACTCTCAAATTTTAAGAAGCAAATACACGTGGGGTTTCTCGCGTGAAAACGACAAAAGAGGTGCTTCAAGCCCCTTCCATCTTAGAGTTGGAAAACAAAATGGCTGAGGACAACCACATAAATTAACAAAAAAAAAACTTAACAGTAATATAATTACCATCCAAACAAAAGAAGTCCAAATTTTCTAGTTGACGAGTGCAGGAAGTTGAAGTTATTAAGTTTGAGCTAATTAGAATTGCAAGTACCTTAGCAATAAGGACAAATGTATCAAAGACTTTGCAAACAGTTAATGCTTCTGGTTTGAACATCAGGGGTTGAGATGAACGGCTTGCTTTTGCAACGAGGCCTAAATCTCCAAGTGCCTGTAAAGATTATATTTTCACAAAATATAAAGAATAAGAGAAATGGAAGAACAGAACATCTCAGCAGTTACATGTGATAGAAGGCCTTATACAAACCAGAGAGCAAGATCGTCAAACTACATCAGGCACAAGCTTCTAACTTAAATAATATTAGACTTCAACTGAAAGCAAAAAAGTGACTAAGTGGAAACTCAGCAACCATCCTTTCTGTACTAGGTGAATCACAAGAATTATTCACAGGTTTCAGTTCAAACTATAGATTAGGAACTTTTTTCTTTAACCTTGTTTGCCCTGTTCGCAGTCTACTCCCAGTGATCACATAATTCCTATCATTCTATGTACATCAAAAGCTCCCAAACAAACTCTATAGTTTTACATCATGAATATGGAATGACAACTATAATCAGCCAACTCTCACAAATTAAAAGGGGGAAATTGACCTCTTAAATGCACTTGAATCAATCGACAATAAAAAGGACTATCTAGATGTTGTAATGGTTCGTGAATCCTGTTTCGACCAGGTGATTGTTTTCAATAATTATACTGGCAAATTCTCCACCACCTTAGGTGAACAGATAATCTCAACATCCATGAGTATACAATTTTCCATTTCCATCACGATTACAATGTTCCTACACTGATGTCTATCAACCTACTAAAAAAGTGCACATGATATTCTTCTGGCACCGTACTTATAAGATAAGGTAATTACCATCAAGAATATCATTTCAGTGACAAAGGTCTCAATATTCTTCAGCAATGCAAAAAACAATAGCCTCAACTCATAAAATAAAGAAATAATAATTATAACAATGAAATGGACCTCGTACTGCGCCTTGATGTGGGCTTCCTTGCTTCCATAAGCCTGAGCAAGCACTTTAATGATCGAAGCATCCCCAATTCCGAGCTGGATTCCTTCGTGCACAGGAGCAATCTTGTTAGCCAAAAGGTACACCACGGGCAGCAAATCGGTGGGCGTCATTTCAATCACAGTCCTCAGCAAATTACAAACGATACCAGTAATCGCAATCCTACCAGACTCGGCGTCTATTTCTTCCAACGCCTTGGCCACAAACAAGAAGGGCACCCTAGCGCCCTCTCCCCAATACGCCGCCTTACGGGGGTCGAAAGTCTCAGTCTTCTTCTTCAATTCCGCCACACTGTCCGCGGCCCTCGCGCTCAAATCGGCGTCGTTTCTCGCATTGGTCGGCTTTAGAGGGCTCTTCTTCTCGGGTGTTGGTTCTTCTGTGGCGGTGGCGGCGGGCGAGGGTTCGGGGTTATGCGACGGCGGGGTACGCTTTTTGGCGGACTTGGACATGAGGACGTCGAATGCGGAGCGCTTGGACGCCATGGTTCTGAGAGTGAGTAAGCTTGGGGGAAATGTTGAGGGTTTTGAGAAGCAGGGTTTAAGAATGGATGGAAAAAGAAGAGAGAGAGTGCGGCGATAGAGAGAACATGAGGAAGACAGCATGAAATTGAAGTTGGTCGATCAGTGAAATTTGCTCAAGATGCTGGAGGCAAAGAGCTCTTTTTAGAGCATCTACCGTGCCTGAGTCCGCCCCATCTCACCTTCAGTCCACCTTCCATTTCTACTTCACACTATTTTCAAAAGACTAAATTGTTTTTTTATCCCCTATAAAGTATCTTTTACTATCTTTTGATTCCCAGTTGCAAAACCACCGTTAGATGGTACCCTACAAATTCAAAACATTGTTTTTGGTCCCCAAACCCAGTTTCCGACCAGATTTCTGGTTTTCAGGCACACGTGCCGGTCACGTGCCATTTTTTCTGGTATGGTGAAGGGTAATTTGGTAATTTCACAAATTTAAAACATTTGCTCATTTTTTTTCATCCGAAACCCTTAGAGGCTCAAATATTGAATCTCAATTTGTGATTTTTGATTGGATCCAGCAGAAAAAGGCAATCAACAGCAGAAAAAGTCCTACATGCGTCTGAATCTCAACATTTTTTCATCTGAAACCATTGAAATAAATATCACCCCATAGAACGACTGCATAAAATTGAACAGATTCTCCCCGAATTACAAACAGAAGGCAGAGCAGTGGCTCTGGCAACGTCAATGGGCACCGGAGCCTTGTCTGGACTGGCCAGCAGCTCGCACAGATACATTGGCTGCACCTCCAACAGAGTCTTCACCTCCGGGCAGCAAGGCTTCTCCAGCGCCGTCAAATTGCTCCCCTATCCAACATCAACGACGCTGTATACTGTTTCTCCGGAGCACAGCAACGACGCCGCCTGCTCCGGCGACATCCCCACCTAGATTTTCACTACAAACCTGGGCCACTGAACCCACACCACCGCCACTTCTCCACTCCGCCTGCTCCCCCACCTACCGCTAGGTTTCCGCCTTGCACACCGCTCCGCCACTCCGACGCCACTCCGACGCCACCCGCCACCACAGTCACCTACCGCCCACCCAGCCACAGCTACACACGGCCCACCCAGCCCCACCTGACGCCACCCCAAAAAGCCCTAATCCAACGCCACTGCAAAACCCTAATCCGATGCCACCGCGAGCCGTCCCACGCCATTGCATAACCTACGCCCACCCCGACGCCACCCGCCGCCGTGAGAAGAAGAAGAAGAAATGAGACCGAAAAAGAAGCAGAAAAATAGATTTTAGAAGATGAAAGTGAATAAAAAATGAGTAAATGTTTTTAATTTGTGAAATTACCAAATTACCCTTCACCATACCGAAAAAATGGCATGTGACCGGCACGTGCGGCTGAAAACCAGAAATCTGGCCGAAAACTGGGTTTGGGGACCAAAAACAATATTTTGAATTTGTAGGGTACCATCTAACGGTGATTTTACAACTGAGGACAAAAAGATAGTAAAAGATACTTTGTAGGGGACCAAAAAAATAATTTAGTCTTTTCACAGTTACAGAATCCAACTTCACTTCACTATTCCACATTCTCATGACATGTCTGGTGAATTTGACCTTACAAGTTACAAGTGAAACGTGATTATTTTGAATTTGTTTGGTAAGGCTTTTAAATGATTTACTTAAAGTCGACGGTCTTTCTTAAGTTTATATATAGGTCACAGGGGTTTTCACTTTAAGTGTTGTATTTTTTAAAAAAGAATTTAAGTATTGCATTTTATAACTTAAAACAAGTAATAACATGTATTTGAATGTGAAAATATAAAAATATTTAAAAAAATTCTAAATTTTGTATGTAATTTAACAAATGTAGTATATAATGTAAGAAATAAGTGGCATGTCCATAAACTTATGGACAGACCGCCTATCAGGAGATCTACCTTACTTATAAACTAAACACATTTTCAGTGTTTGGTAAACTATTAAACAAATGTTTACTTAGAGCAAGTCCAACAGATTTTCCATAATAGAGATTTTCACTATTTTTTTAGATTTTGGACAGTTTTTTGCTCCAATAGATTCTCCATATGGTTCTCCAAAATAGAGATTTTATTGGAATTAAAATTGGGTTCTCTCTATTGGTAGAGAGAGAATTTTTTTTGCTTTGAGAATGTCATCATCAATGCAATCATTTATTTAACAGATTGAATTAATATCAATATTTCATACATGGTGAGAAATTCTATATTTAAACTCTTGCCCTTCCCCACATTCTACTAAAAATGTCACATTTTTCATGATGTTCAATGTACATGCTTAGCGATTAATATTTTAATTACATAAAATAAAATATTATAAATAATTAATAAGTAATAATATTATACTTCCTACCAAATTTAACAAAATTACGCATAATATAATTCATTGATATATCAATGAGATTTGAGTCGAAATTAAGAAGTTTGACTCTAATAAAATACATATGGTATTCGAACAAGTTTGGAGTGAGTAATAATCTCACTAGGCAAACCATTGGACTGATAAATAAAATTACCTTTCATTTTCCCCTTTATTTCCATAAGTGATATTTTAGTTTCCTTATCCCCATGCTATATCAACATTTGATTGATGGTAGCATGACTATTATATTGAAGAATTATTTTTTTGACCACTTCAATTTATTTTTTATCGTTTAATTTTGGCAAAGTCTTGGGAAAGACCGTCTTTCCATAGGCTTATGGAAAGACGAAGTTTTATTGGAATAATAGAAAGGTAAAATGTCTTAGTTGTAATATTAAAATTTTATTATACAACATGTAGTAGTTATAAAGTTTATAACCCGGTTCACTCAACCCGAAATTTTATCTTCATTTCTTTTAATTTGCACTTTAAACCTTGGTCTTTCCATAACTTATGGAAAGACGGTGTTTCAAGAGACGGACTCTTTAATTTTTGTTGAATAAACAAATAAAATGGACCAGTGAAAAATTCAGCTATACTTTTTCTCATTTTTAAGTATTCATTTAAGTGATCTTTTTTATAAAAAAAATTTAATAGTATTTTAAACTTATTGATAAAATGTAAAACCCACAAATCATTGTGGTTGTGTGTATGCATATCTATAGTGAGTACAAATGGTATACAAGGCATAATAGGATACATACAAAATCAATCAAAAATGATATTCCTTTCTTATCTTGATTCTAAATCAACTATATCTCTATTACACCCCCCCTTCCCCTCAAGCGAAACGTTGGACTGGTCGCAATGCAAAGCTTGGAACGCAAGAACTCAAACTGAGGATGAGGTAACCCCTTTGTAAAGATGTCAGCAAACTGCAAGTCCGTAGAAACATGAGCAACCTTGAGCTTGCCAGAAGACACCATCTCACGCACAAAATGATAGTCAATATCAATGTGCTTGGCTCTCTTATGCGAAACTGGATTTTGAGCAAGAAAGAGAGCACTATTATTATCACAGAGCAAAACATGAGGCACACGAGTCAACACACGTAAATCCCAAAGTAAATTCATCAACCAAGCTAGTTCCACAACAGTATTGGCTAAAGCCCGGTATTCTGATTCTGAACTAGAACAAGAGACTGTAGGATGCTTTTAGCACTCCATGAAACCAGGTTACCACAAAGAAAAATGACATAACCATATGTAGACCTACGAGTCTCAATACAACGAGCCCAATCAGCATCAGGATAACCCAAAACTGGTAAAGTGGATGAATTTACGCGAAACTGAAGACCATAGTGGAGAGTACCACGTACATAGCCCAGAATTCGAGTAACAGACTGGTAGTGGTCATCAGTAGGAGCCTGCACATATTGGCTGACCGTGTTCACAACATAAGACAAGTCGGGACGTGTAATTGACAAATACTGTAGTGCACCATCCAAAGAGCAATAAAGTGTGGGATTTCCAAATGGCTTACTAGAAGAGCTTGAAAGCTGCGAAAATACAACAAATGGTATAGCAACGGGAGCCGAATCCTACATGCCAGCGCACAATAAAATGTCCTTGGCAGATCTGGCCTGACCAAGGAACAAGCCATCGGAAGTACAAACAACCTCCAAACCCAAAAAATACTGCAAAGTGCCAAGATCGGTAATCTTGAATTTCTGATTAACCCAATCAATAAACTTTCAAATGAGATGACCATCATTTCCAGTAAGAATAATGTCATTAACATAAAACCAACAAATAAAGTAAAGAGGCACCATGGGAAAACACAAATAATAAAGTATCGACAAAATTGCGTACAAAACCCAGACCAACCAAGGGGAACTAAAACGTTGAAACCAATCACGAGAAGCTTGCTTTAAACCATGAATGGCCTTGCGTAAACAACAGACATAATCAAGGCGTATCAGGTCTTTGTATCCAGCAGGCTGCTCCATATAAACCAGGGAATCAAGAATGCCATTTAAAAATGTATTCTTGACATCAAGTTGCCGTAAAGGCCAATTTTGAGTGACAGCAAGAGATAAAATAGTACGAGTTGTAGATGCTTTCACCACTGGACTAAATGTATGATCATAATCAAAACCCGGTAATTGAGAAAAACCTTGAGCAACTAACCTAGCTTTATGCCGGTCAAGAGAGCCATCAGCCTTGTATTTTAAACGGTACACCCATTTTGATCCAACAACATTAATATGTGGAGGAAACGGAACCAACTCCCACGTCTGTTGAGTGCAAAAAGCATCTATCTTTGAGTCTATAGCAATAACCCATTAAGGATCCTTGACAGTCGAGCGATGACTACGAGGCCCGGTCTTGGCAAATAAAGCACTCAATAAACTAGAAATATCACAATATGAAAAATCCTTATACCGTAGTGAACTAGTGCACAAACGAGTAGCCATTGGATGTATGGAATAGGGACCCACAACACGAGATGGTGCGCCAAGATAGGAAAAGAACCCGAGGTGATGGTACAGAACCCGAGGTTAGCGATAATGACTGTGCAGAAGGTGCTGGTGGCGGAACTGGTGAAGTAGGGTTCACCGGATTTGCCGGCAAATCCACTGGCATCTGAGCTGGTAGTGTGTGATGCGCACGCGCGGCCAGGGTGACTGGCATGTGATATGGCGGCGTCGGTGCTATCGTCTGAGCTGGCAATCATGCTGCTGTTCACCCTGTGGTAGACATACACAATTTTCTGAAGAACCCTGAGCTTCCGGTACAGGCAAAAAATTTAAAATTTCCAAAATAGTGGGTAACTGTGTTGAAGAAGATGGATAAAACACCTCCGATGGGACTGACGAAGGCTCCAAAAATGCAGAAAAATCTAGTGATGATAAATCTATAACAGAACCAATACGAGTAGCTGGAAAAAACATCTCATCAAACCTAGCATAGCGAGTGATGTACTCTTTTCTGAGAGGATCAAGGTAACGATAACCCTTATACTGTGAACTATAACCTAAAAATATACATGACATACTCCGAGGGGCCAATTTATGCTTAGCACATGGCCTTAAATACGGAAAAACTCGACATCCAAATGGATGAAAATTGGAGTAGTCAGTCGTAGTACCAAAAATAGCAAATAGTAGAGACTGACCAGATAACACTGGAGTAGGCAGCCAGTTGATGATGTAGACAACAGTCGAAAAAGCATCATACCAAAATGAATGATGAAGGCCAGAATGAAAGAGCATCGACATACCTGTCTCAGTAATATGACGATGCTTCCTCTATGTGCGACCATTTTGCTCAGGAGGATAAGGACACGAAAGTTGATAATGAATGCCCTTTAATGCAAAATGAGATCGCATGCGATGATTTAGAAACTCGGTTCCACCATCACTCTGAAATACTTTAATGGTGGTAGAAAACTAGTTCTCAACAAAAGCTTCAAATTGCATGTAAGCCTCTACAAAATCATACATTTGTCGTAGAGGATATAACCAAGTGAACCGAGAAAATTCATCAATAAAAATGACATAATAGGTGTAGCCAGCTCAAGAGACAACATGTGAGGGTCCCCAAAGATCACAATGAACTAAATCAAGTATGCATGGGGCGCATTTTAAATTATCAATAAAATAAATATGCTTTCATTCAGTCATCTCACAAGCGGGACATAAATGAGGCTTAGGCAGCAAACTAGTAATTGACAAACATCCAGACTTGGACAAAGACAAAATGATGTTGTGAGGCATATGACCCAATCGACTATGCCAAAGTTCAAAAGATGCTTTAGAAGTACTCGATGCAACAAAAGCAGAAAAACAGCACCACCGTAATCCAAAACATATAAGTCACCATCATAATGGTCTCTGCCAATAACATCTCTAGTAAACTTGTTCAAAATAGTGAAAGCAGAATCATCAAAGCAAATATCAGCATATTGATTGTTAATATGGGGTGGATTATAATTTGATTATTTGCATATGAGGCCATGGGATTCGTTCTTGTGAATTTGTTTTGCCCTTTGTGTGGGATGTTATATATCTGTGCTCTTCTTTGGTGATGGAACTGATGTGATTTTTTTGCCTGGAATTAACTTGGCTTGTGAAGAAATTTTATTCCATTGGTTGTATGGTGAACAAAAATGGTGTTAGGACTCTTGTTTAGGTAATTGGTTTGCAATTTAGGCAATCAATTTGTAGGCGTAATTTATTTTGAAAAAATAATGCATTTATGTGTTTTGTTCAACTCATCTTGGCTTATGGTTATTGGTTCATGAATATTGATCATTGTGTTTTTTGATTTGGATGATTGGATTTTTACTGCCATGTTCCAAATAATGCTACTCTGCTACGAATATGTTTTCAGTTGACATGTTTCTTTGTTATGGCTTGCTAATTTCTCAAGCTTATTGCTTCAGTCACATGTCACCCAATCCGTTTTGATATTGTTATCTTTAGAGCCCTTGATTCATTGTTCAACTAGCATCACTCCTTTCACTCATTCAAAAACCATTGATTCCTTAACCAAATAAGTTGACAGAAATTATCTTCATTTTTTTGCCTGGAATATCCTATACTAGAAAGTAGAATTTTTCCTGAATCATGTGATGAGCTCTTTCTTTAAAAGAAAATTTTATGAACTCAAATTCTCAAAGAACGTAAAGATAAAGTAATCTCAGGGTAGCAGCAGCCAAGCTAAATGTACATAAATCTCTCCCTTCTACGTGCTACAATATTTGATGGTAGAAAATTTTGCATAGTCCCAAGAAAACAAAATGGTGGATGTGACATTTGATTACCAGGTAAGCACCTTATTCCCTCCAACAAGCCGAGCCTTGAAAGTGTTTGTTCAGCATTATATTGCTATTTATGTGCTTTGTAGGAAGGATTTCTTTGAAGTACTCGGTTGTTCAGAACATGTGCTCGGTAGGAATGATTACTTTAAAGTACTAAATTATACTTTAGAATCTGATATGAATGTCTTCCTGTTTTTGCTTGTTTTCTTAAATTTATAAATGATTTCAGTAGTTTGGAAAGACACAGTAATAGATGTATTTTGTGACTTGCGTGTCAAGGAGGTTGGGAAAAAATCGTCCAAATACCCATTTTAACAAAGAGGGGTGGGAAAACATGGTGAATGACTTCTTTAAAGAAATTGGTTTGAATTACACTAGAAAACAACTAAAAAATAAATGACATTTTCTTAAAGAGCAGTGGAAACTATGGAAGGATTTAAAAGGGAAAGAGACCGGAATTGGATGGGATCATACACTCAAGACAATTGACGTGCCTGAGGAGTGGTGGGCTGGAAAATTAAGGTGCGCAAAATATTTCTTTGTATAAATTGGAATTTCATATAATAAGTTTCTTGTTTTGAAAAGAACTTCCGTTCAATGGTGCAGGAGAATAAGGAATATGCAAAGTTAAGAAAAAAAAGACATCTCACCAGCTCTAGAAGAGAAATTGGACAGAATGTTTAAGGGAACTTCAGCCACGGGATTGAATGCATATATGCCTAGCGCATCTGTACCGTTGCCTGAAAGTCCAATTCAAGTAGATAATGAGGAAGACGTTGAAGAGAGGTACAGTTCAAATGATATAGTTCAATCTTCTATAAGAAGAAAGAAAACATCAAGTGGAAGAGACAAAGAAGTTTCCACAATACATGGAAAGGTCGGAGGTGCTGCTCTATTAGCATAAAAAAATTATCAAGTGCGTGAGGCTCTTGAGAGAAGGTGTAAGAGTGTGAGACTTCAGATGATACTAGTATTGATGTTGTGATTAAGGTTGTCCAATCTTTCCCTGGGTGTGAGAGGGCACCAGGTTATTTTTCTTTGCAACCCGATTGTTACTGCAAAAAGAGAAGAGGGAAATGTTTTGCTCTATGCTACTCGATGAAATGAAGTTACAGTACCTAAAATATGAGGGTGAATAAGGTCATTGTTTAGGCCTATTCCTTTTCTGAATATTTTTTTCAATTACAGTATCAGTTAAACTATGTATTTTTAGTGTTGAATGTGATGGATGCAATTTTTCTGTGTGTGAGCATTATATTATTGGCGGTTGTTTCTCTTCTCTTGCATTTCTTTGCTACTATAGAAGAATAAGTTGGTTAGGAGGTTTATCTCCCCTGCTGTGTAATTGAAATGAAACGTATTTTTATAACTTTGAGATTGAGCTCACCAATGGAATTTACACCTTCAAATCGGCAAACTTTTGCATCTGTTAACACATTGTAATTTATTTTTGCAGGTTTGAGTGATTATGAAATGTCAGAAACAGACGATAGTGAAGATGAAATAGAGCTGATTGCACAAGTGACTACTCTCATTGTTCAATATTATTATGAGAGTTATGTTGATTAAAATCGTTGCTTGACATCACGTCAACACAGGTAATAAATGGGTAATGGAAGTTTTACAAGGCCATCTAATCCGATGCTACAATGAATTTAGAATGCATAAAACGGGTTTTATCATTTATTTCATGATTTGGAGTCTGAATATGGTGTGTTAGGTTCAAATAAAATAAATCATATCAAAATTGTGGCATTAGTTCATCATATTTTAGGTCGGGGTATGGATTTAGAGGAGCAGCTGAACGGTTTCAACATTCTAAAGAAACCCTTAGTAGATATTTTGAAGAAGCAATAAACTTATTGTGTTCCTAGGGTGATAGAATGATCAACGTTCCTCCAGAGATACTAACAGATAAGAGATACATGTCACACTGTAAGGTGATATTAATCTTTTTGTTTCTGTTGTTGTTATTATAATATTTATTTAACGATATATTTATACGAGATACATACATTTTCTTTACTTTCAGGATTGTATAGGTGCTATTGATGGAGTGCATATTCTTGCTTCAATATCTCCTCAACATCAAGTACCATATATTAAAAAAAGGGTGATCCAACCCAAAATGTTATGCCGGTGTGTGATTTTAATATGCATTTTACATTTGTATGTACTGGTTGGGAAGGATCTGCTCATGACACAAGGGTGTTTCAATCTGTTCTTCGAAATCCAAATTCAAAGTTTCCCAAACCTCCACAAGGTACACATTTAACTTTTAATCTTGAAATTGTAATGGATTGTGTGATGTCGTTGTGATATTTTGTACATTCTATTAATAGGAAAGTACTATTTCGTTGATGCAGGATATCCACAAATTAATGGATTTTTAGTTCCTTATAAGGGACTAAAACAACATTTTCAACAGTATAGAGGGTGAGATCCTACAAATGAGAAAGAATTATTCAACCAGAAACATTCTTCTCTTAGAGGTGTTATAGAGCGCACATTTGGGGCTTGGAAAAGGAAATGGCATATTATGAAAATTTTGGAAGGTTACCCGTTCGTGAAGCAAGTGAAGATTGTCTTTGCAACCATGACTCTTCATAATTATATTCGCTGATATGCCGATTATGGTAGACATTTTGACATTGACAAAGATTCAATTGACATATCCGGTGATACGATGGATGAGAATGATGTAGAAGAAGCAAATAATTGTCATGGGTCACAAGAAATAGATGTGTTAAGAAATGAAATTGATCAAAGTTTAATGAGATCGTGTTGTGGTGGACATGTTTAAGGTCAAAATTTGTGTGTACCTTCATGATAATATGTATGCTTGAATGAATATTACAACCTAATGATTGTTGGATTTTCGTGTTTTTGGATTTGTATCTAATTGTGTCCTCCATAGGTCAGGATATTTCTGGATATGTCTTTCTTTTTTGACAATGGTTAGAACTCATGTTGCAGGTTGGATTTATCCAGGTGTGCATTAACTAGAAGATAATTATTACATCAGAGTGGAGCAGTGCATTAGTAGCATGAAATATATAGTACAAACATGGGATCAAATAAGAAGTATCCACTAGGAATACAATCACCGAATTCATATTATCAAAGCAAACTGACTATATTTGGAACATGTACCAACTTTTTAACACATGGTGTGGTTGTGAAGCTCCTCCACCATCAATCCGCTTCCCCAAATCCAAGTTCAGAGAGCTTCAGATGAGCTTCTGCATAGTTTGCAAAGAACGCATCTTCGTCAGCAGCATATTTTTAAACTACCTTGATGAGTCTTATTTCAAGTACAAATGGAATCTTATTACTTACTAACTTGATGAGTCTTTTTTGGCATAAAATTTTAGTTATCTAGTGGAGGTTAACACGAGCTTTGAGAGTTTATACTGTGTTAATTAACTCGAACTTGTGCTTAATATCCATCCAGCCATTCAGAATGTGTTTTGTTCCTCCTTTTAAATCTGGCATTTCCTATGATGAACCACCAACAATTTAGTGGCTCTTCTTTTTCAGTTTCGCAGTTGTGTGAAGCAATTGAATCTGATGTTTGATTTCGTCTTCAACAGAGGGATTCATGTGGTAGTTCTCCGGCATAAGAAAAAACACACTTTCACTTCAACACGTTTATTATTTTTTTATGTAACCAGATGGATTATGGGATTCATTTGATTTTTGCAGTCTGATTGTTGATTTTGTGAAGAAGGATAAGTACTTATTGGTGGTTAAATAATTGTTTCTGGAATATGAGAGGTTAGCAAATTAAAACACATCTCTAAAATTGTCATTTTACAAATTAAAAGCACTTTTAATTTTAAATTTACCGAACACTTCAAGTGATTTTAACATTGAAAAGATACTTATAAGCTAATTTTACCAAACATTAAAAGTGTTTTGCTTTCAACAGTTTATTCTCACAGAGAAGTAGAAGCCAGCTTTGATTACAAGCCAAAACCCTGCCAAACAGAGCCTTATAAGCTGCTTATTTTAAAAGCAAAAACTATTTTTGGGGGAAAAGCGATATCTGATCTCCCCCTCCTTTCAAAATAAGCCATATTTGCTTATAAGCACAACTCTGCCAAACAGGCTCTATTTAGCAGAGCTTATAAGCTGCTTTGCTTATAAGCAAAACACTTTTTAGTGTTTGGTAAAGTGCTAAAAAATAGATTATTTTAAAAGCATAAACTATTTTTGGGGAAAAATAGAATCTGATCTTACCCTGCTTTCAAAATAAGTCAGTTTTGCTTATAAGCACCAACTTTGCTAAACATTTATGCCAAACACACCCTCACTACCTCCACCTTTTTTTTAAAAATATTTTGAGAAAATATTTCATAATGTAACCTTAGTTAAGTGATTGAATAGGCCAGGAACTTGATTGTAAAATGGAATTTATTTTGTAATTAACCGAAATTCATGACTTCATAAAAATAACTATTTTTCATTTTCTATTTTTTCATTTTTTGTAACCCTGACATCTTGTTCTATCCTCCCTCTCGAATTCTCCGCCACTTTGTTGTTGTTCTCCGACTTTTTTTATAAGACGGTAATTGCATGTTTTAAGCACAGTTAGCGCCACTTTTTGTAAGCTTTTGTTGGTGGTTAGTTAGCTTTATGAGTGTATTTCACAATAGGGGGTTATTTGTGTTAACTCATCTATTTTGTGAAGCATTTGAAACCTAATTGGGCTTTTCTCCATGAGTTGGTCTTTTGGTCGTTATGTGAGTTTAGATGAAGATTATCATCAGAGAAGGGCATTTGCAAGAGTGGTAATAGATATAATTCAAATCGAAAGGTTGATAGTAGAATTAAAGGTCATTGGATTGAATGGTTAAAAGATAGAAGTGACCTGGAGAAGAAGGAATCAAGAAGAGCAAGTTTTCAAGTAAAGGGCTAGAACTATTCATCATGCACAGACCATGCCCGGTCAGTTAGTAAATCAGTTTGTTCGAAGACATGCCCCATGAAGCATATTGTGTAATTTTACACAGCTTAAACTCAGTTTGCCCGCAGCATAGTCCCAGAGAACGGGCCGTTACACACTCCGTACCAAAAGCCTCGACACGGTCCGTGCAACCTTGTTGACTAGGATTTTAACCATCAGGTAAAAGACTTCTCTCTCCTCCCACTATATAAAGCAACCTTATCGTTAGAAAAAAGAGATGAGACATATCTGAATATACTCTCAATACATTTCCCTCTCTTCCTTCATTTATTTCATAGCATTTATGTCTCTAAAACCGAAACTTGTTATGGATTTGATTGTGATAGCTTAGTTTATGACTTATAAACATGTTTTAACACTTGATTTGTGAGACTCTTAGCTTCCTTCTATTGAATGCTTCTATTATCATTATTGATTTTTGCTTGATTTCTTATGCTTATGATTATGCTAAGATTAAGATTAGGGATGTACATTTAATTGATGTAATTTCATGATTTAGTGTTATGCCCGGGAATGAAACCGGGAGTATTTTGTCTTTATATAGGTTTGGTCAAAGGTAAAATATTAAGGTTATGAAACGTTGATGTGTGTATCTTAGATTTAATTAAATGTAATTGCGAGTTGGGTTATTCTACGGACGACACAGGAGTTGCTCTGCGAATGGGTCGGTAATGTTATTGATCTTGTTGGGATCGTGGGATAATCTCCGAAGGTCATGTCCATTTTTTTATTAAAAAAAGACCATATCCTTTATTTTTAGTAACTAGGCGGGGAATGCCCTAGAGTTAATGTTAGGTATTAATGTCCTAAGTGGCACACGATGGGTTTATGATAGGTTTTCACGGTGGATGTCCCGGTGACCCATGCTACTCACGGGTTTAATTCACTGCACGTGTCACATGTTTATTAACCTTAGGAGTGAGGCCTAGAGGTGGTAGTGAAAGTGCACCACTAGCTATACCCAGAGAATGTGAGCGTTTAAGGAGGGGGACATAACTGATGTGTGATAAACCAAGGGAGTTCTCGGGGAATCAAATCTCTCTACATTGTGTGATAAAGCATAAGATATGAAATATATCATGTACTCCCTCCGTCCCAGCTATTTTTGCGGAGAGAGAAAGATGAAGTATTTCTAAGAATCCATTATTTAATGCTTTCTTGCTCATGTGCTGGTGGGGTACCTTGATTTTATTTTCCTTTTCCATTTAGTTTCAGCATAAAAATGAATAAAAGTTGGCTAAAAAGGGAAATAAAGTGAAGAGTGCAAAAATAGCTGGGACGTCTGATGCGTCCACTTTATATGCTTATTTTAGTGCTATTTAGGATCCATTTTGTGCTCTTTCATTACCAACAGCTTGTGTTTTACCTTGAAATTCTCTTAGGAGGGGTAAGAGCAACTTTGCGCTCTTTTACCTCTTCTAAGTGGATTTTTGTGTGACGAAGTAATGAAGACCGGAGGCCATTGGAGACTACACTTTCAAAGATTTTAAAGACTTGCTTCGAAGATGTGAAGACCGGAGGCCATTGAAGATCACTTTTGAAACCGTTGAAGACTTGGAAGTTGAGAGGAGTGACTATGGAGATGACTACATGCCACAAGGAGAAGAAGAAGAATTAATGCAAAAATTCTGGTTACCGTCACGAGTTGCGACGGACACGTCGCGAGTCATGACCAACATGACCGTCGCGAGTCGCGACGAACAAGTCGCGAGTCGCAACGGCCACTGACCAGAATCCTACCTTATCTTCTTTCCACTATAAATACCATTCTTTTTCCTCTCATTCCAGACTTTTGCAGTTGTGATTCTGTACTGTTCTAAACCCTTTTCTTCCATTTTTCATCTTTGATTTATCTTGTTGTTTTGATTTGTTGTTTTAGTTAGATTAGCATGAACTCTAGTAGCTAATCTAATCTCTTGGGAGCAATTGACCAAGGCTTCCAAACCCATGTCCTAAGAACTATTTGTAGCTTATGTATTGCTTTTGCTATTATGCATTTATGGAGCATTTAATGTGTTTGTTGATATCATTAATGTTGTTGAAAGCTTGAGCATATGAAATACTTATATGAATTGCTTGCTAGGGTTTTGGGGAAGTGGGTTGATTTCCGCCCTGTTCTTGTTAGGAATGTATGAGTATGATTTAAAACTTTTGATTGTGTTGATGGATTGATGATTGCTAGGTGAATATGATAATGTTGAACTCTTTTTCATGTTTGTCGTTTGTAGCAACCGAGAGAGGTCTATGAATGTCGATCGTTCTTGACCAATCTTGGGTAAATGCATAAATCGGTTAAATGCTTAGACGCGGTGTAGTGTTTATAAGTGTTTCCGAGCTTGTTGATTCTTCGTGCTAAATGCCATCAATGGGATACCTTGAGTCGTGTTTCGACTACGGGAGTCATTGGTGAGGTTTGACAAGAGATGTCGAATTCACTCTTGCAAACTACCATCTAAGAAGGATAGAAGTTTAGCCTTCACAACAAGTAGTGAAAGTAGTAAATAAGTTGCATGTTCAATGATGGATAAGAGGTTTGGAAGTGGAAGTCAATTGCACCCAAGGTTCCATAAATTGTTATTTTCATCTTACTTTTAGTTGTATTGCATGATTAGCATTGTTCTATTGCTTTGCTAGTTGTGGTGCTTTAATTTGTTAACTTAGGATCAAACCAACCAAAACCCCCCCTTTGTTTACATGTTTTTATATAGATCTATATATATATGTGCTTAGTATGTTTTCTCCTTTATATGTTTAAAACCCTTAAAAAGATCCCTCTTCCCGTGGACGACCCCGACTTGCCGTTATCTACTTAATTGTAGATAGGAAGCATTTAGGGCTTAGAAGTATTAACTTTGAGAGGTACGGCGACGACCTCCCAAATTTTGGTGTCGCTGCCGGGGACTAGTTTCACGGACGTGCCAACATTAGATATCCTCGGTCTCACACAGCCAATAAGATGCCTCCTCGCCAAAGGGGGTATAGAGGGGTTCATGGGTAAGAGCGCCCCTACTTACCGGAGATACACGCTGGAGTTCTTATCCACTGTCCGTATTAGCAGCATGCGGGATGATCAGCCTTGTGAGAGGTACATCACCTTTCATCTAGATGACCTGTCTTGGCAGATGACCATCTCACAGGTTGAGGAGGCTTTCGGTTTTGACACTGCTGAGATACGGAGCAGACTGGATCCGGCAGCCCAGGAGTGTTCTATTGAGAATGACATGCACTTTTGGAGTGTTATCAACCTGCGGGTGAAGAACTGCCACGACAAGAGTAGTGCCATCATCCACCCGGCACTTCGTTATGTGCACCGTTTCTTGGCTGGCACGATCTTCTGCTCCGTGGAGCCGACAAACGTGCTGGACAACGATATTCACTTCTTGTGGCACCTGATGAGTGAGGGGCCTGGATATGGTCTTTGGGCGGAGTTGTGGATGAAGCGGATCGTGGAGGTAGCCGAAAAGGCTAAAGGGAAGATCATGGTCGGAGGCATGATAAGCCTTCTGGCGGCCTACTTGGGATTAGCCCCTCTGGCCAACTTTTCGCGCTTGGGGAAGCACATGTCTTACCTGATCACCGTGGAGCGGCTGGTTTGTTTTGAGATGCTTAGTGTTACACGGACCACTGGGCTATTCCACTGGCTATACGGTGCTAGGAAGGCCACCTTCATGGCGCTCCCTCACCAAAGCAGGACCAGGCTGGAGTTCGACACACCTTTGGGGGATTTGGCGATCTCCCCAGATTATTCATGTATAGCTGAGCTCCAGCGCGCGCTCTACAACATCGAGCCTACCCCAGTCCAGTGCGACGACAATGCCATGCCTCATTCTCAGCAGCGGCCTTACTCTCCACAGCCTCCACCCACAGAGGAAGCACCCATGCAGGAGAATGACACTCCACCACAGTATTCCCAGCCTCCGCTGGATTTCTATGCGAGGATGATGCAGAACATGATTCTGGAGCACAACATGTTTGTCTCCCGGGCATTGATCGATATGGATGAGGAGATCGACCACTTGTCATCTCGCATCCACGAGTTGCAGTCCCAGGCGGGCAGCGTTGTTGGCCCGGATCTGAGAGCGGAGCAGCGGAGAGCACGGGGGCAGAGGAGCGAGGAATGGCTAGCTCAGTACTAGCAGCGCTACTCCAGCGGTGGCCCTTCATCTTCACAGCATTGATAGTGTGAGCACTACATTCCCCCCTTGCCCATGTTTTGCTTTGTATGGCTCTACCTTAGTTTACATTGAGGGCAATGTAACATTTTAAGTGTGGGGAGGGGTTTCTACTATCGTAGGGTGATACATTCTTTTGGATATTTTGCTTCCGATGTATTTGGGATAATGTTGGTTTTGATACTTTTCTTAACCTTCACATTTGGAAGCAATTTGCTACTTTTCGGATGGGGAACAAAAAAATAATAAAAAGGAAAAGAATCCCGCTAAGTTGAAAATCTGAGAGGGCAACTTAGGAAACATTGGGGCCCGGATAGGTCGAAAACTCGAAAGGGCGGCCTAGGTAAAAATGAGAGGTCAAATGTGTGGAAAAAGGTGAGGTGTGAGCTAAAAGAAAAATGATTGTGTGGCTAGGATGAAAACCTGAAAGGGCTCCTAGGCAAAATGAGAGAAAGCGAGAGAAATTGAAAGACATCAAGTGTTTACTCATTTGCCGGCGATGAAGTCATAAGGTTGCGGTGACCACACGGAGGGATCGAGTAGCTCGACATCTTGAGAATCTTTTGGGGATGGATAATTTAGCGAGGAAAAGATGAGTAAGTTGTGGAATTCTTGATCATTAATAGACTTCGTTTTTAGGTTGATATATTGATATAGAATGAAGCATGTGCTTTGAACTTTATGCATACTTTTGGTTTCATATTTTATCATTGGATTTGGGATTGTCAGTTCTGGATTTGGAGATGTCTTAGGGAAATTAATGAATTGACGGGGTGATATGGTTTAGGTAGATTTAGGAATAGGGGTTGTGGAAAATTCTCATTTGATCTTAACCTTGGGATGTGCGATATTGAGAGTTTTGTGAAGTAGTGAATTGAGGGATTAGTAGTAGGATGTGGAGGTGTCATTCCCTTCTTATGCTTGGATCTTTTCTTACTCGAGGGCGAGTAAGGTTCAACGTCCCAAAGAGGAAAATGTGCAAAAATAGCTAGGTCGGAGGGAGTGTGTAAATAGGATTCAAGGATCAAATCTAAATGTTAAACATGTGCCAAAAATGCCCCCAATGCCTTCATTATCGTCTTTACTTCGTAGTTTACATTTGCTTGCTCTTTAGTTGGTAGTTTAAACTTTTTAAACAACCAACCCCCATTTTCTCTATTTCCAACACACACACACATACTTGGTGACGCTTGTGTGTGAATTACATGAAACTATCTCTTGAACCCTTTGGTCTCTGTGGACGATTGACTAGTAACCTAGCCATCGTTAAAAACCCAGAGTTCTACCAAGTCAAAGATAAGATTTTTAGTGTTGCTTCCTTACTCACTCCCAACTACTATAAAGTACATAGTGGTAAGATAGGGTGTTGTTCACAGAGATTTGAGGGATTTAAATATTGATGTATATAGTCTACACACAAACGTCAACAAGTGTGTGTGTGTGTTGGGAATAGAGAAAATGAGGGGTTTTTGAAATAATTAAGCTAACAACTAAGAACATGCAAATGTAAACTACAATATACAAATAGTAATAAAGGGCTTAAGGCCATTTGCATCACGTAATTGATATCTAGACTTGATCCTCGACTCCTATTTGCACAACAATAATTTGACTATTATATGCCTTATCATGGATGTTGAGAGGTTAATTTACCATGAACTTCCACCGTGAATAATATCCTGGTTGTGTCCCCTCATCAAACACTCATCTCCACACATTATAGTTAAAGGAGCGCTATCACTGACCCCCTCTATCCCTCACTCTCGTGGCCAATAAACCTGACAATGTGCAATAAATCAAACACGGGAGTAGCACGACTCACTAGGACCTCCATCGGGAACACCCACTACAGCGGTTTATGCTTTCACGATCGAGAGCATTAGTGTCTCATTAAATGCTCCCCAGAATTCTATCTGGACTAGTTTACTACAAACACGATGATATGACTTTCAGAACTAGACTACAACCCCAACAAGATCAATAATCGATGTCCGAACGTATGTGGTTGGGTCATTCCCTTATTGTTCATAGCCTAATTGAATTAAGGACTTTAGCCTAATATAACCAAAGAATCAATAATCATGCATAGTTGTCACGCCTAAACACGACCTTCACATTGACCTTTGACCAAACTCGACAAAGAGATAAAATACTCATGGGCTCATTCCCGTGCCTAGTGCTAAATCATGCAATGGAATCAATTAGTTGTACACACAAACATCATAGTATAATCATAGGAATTTAAAGACAAAACAATAATGATACTAATGGCATAAAATAGATGAATCTAGGAGTCTCACAAGTAAATAATCAAAATACGTTTACAAATGCTCCCAAATACTAATCTAAGCAAACATAATCAAATCCATGAAATAAATGGGTTAGAAGCCATGGATGTAAAGAAATGAATGAAGACAGAGAAGGAATATGTTTGGAACAAGTTTAGATCTGCCTCCCCCTTTATGACCAATAGATAAATTACCTTTATATATTGGGAGGAGGGATAAGGTTTACCCACTAGTCAAATCCCTAGTCAACAGGCTGGTACGGACCGTGTAGAATTATACGGTCCATTATATGAGACCTTGTTTTGGGCAACAAAGTGGGAACAATTTGTGTAGGATTACCTAGTCCTTTATCTGGGTCGTCTTCTTGCAGCTTCTGAATTTACATGGACCACGTATAATTACATGATCCATTCACTAAAAAATTTCTAGGAAATTTCATCCAGCAAGGTCCGTGCTCTGAGATTTTTTCTGATCATGCTTGAAGACTTGCTCTTTTCTTGCCTTCTTCTACTATTACGTCCAATATCATTCATTGTTCTACCATCCGTACGACTGGCCTTATATCTACTACCATTCTTGCGAATGGCCTTCTTCGATGACGATCTTCATCTTCACTCAGGGAGGAAAAATATTATTAAGCACAAATGTCTTGCAAAATAGAAAAGTTAATAAAAATAACCAAACAAAGCGGTTTTAATATCCATTATGCAAAATACTTATAAACCTAAATATCCACCAACAAAAGCATCTAAAAAGTGGTGTTATATACCCTAAGAAAACATGAAATTACCGTCTCATCAATGACACTCAATCTTACCACTAGCTATTAGTTAGCAGTTAGGAGTAGAGTAGGGAGCTGCATTAGAAATCATATCTTTGATCATTGTTCGCAGGTTTTTGACACGTTTACGACGCATCAAATTTTTGCACCACTGCCGGGGACCTTGGGTGTTTTTATTAGATAGCTAGCGTAATTAGTTGGGTGAGTAGTTTCTTTTGTTTAAGCCTTAATTTTTAATATTTTTTTTGATTGAGCTATTGTGGTTGTTTGCTTATTTCCATCACGTTCTTGTGTTTAATGTTTGTCTAAGGCATAGTATTGTCTTAACCCTTGTTTGTGGTACAAGCCTGATGAGATGGTATTTGCATATTTTCTTAGCACCATTAACACCCATTTTTAACTTGTTTTGTTGGTGAACATTTAGATTATTGGGTGTTTTACATGATAGGGGGTTAGAATCACTTTGTGTGGTTATTTCCCCTAATTTCCCTATTTTGTAAGTATTTTGTGTCTAAGGTGTTTACCTCTATGATTTGGTCTATTTTTACTTACTTTATTAGCTTATTTAGAGACCATCACTGAGAAGGCCATTCACCAGAATGGTAGAAGATTGAAGAGGTCATTCACAAGAATGGTAGAAGAAGGAAGACCACTCACAAAGTGGTAGAAGATAGAGTGAAGAAGGAAAGCAAAGTAGTGCTTGAAGAGTTGATTTGAGCTTTGAAGCCTAGTTCTGGGAGTGATCCGAGATGAATTGGTGTTTTTGTATATCATCATTGGATATTTCTTTGCGATTACTATAGAACTGACTACAAGAACTCTCAAAATGGCTCAGTGGTTCACCCATAGCGTGAAAACAAGTTGGGGCTGAAATATGAAGAACATGGACCGTGTAAATGCACACAACCCGTCCATTAGAGCATATAATAGTGTGATTTCATCCCTTCTGAGTGGGAAGGACCATGTAAATTCACACGGTCCGTCTCCCGTGAACCATAAAACCGCATGTTTCAATGCCACATACCGTGCCACAATTACATGGTTCATGCGCTACACTATTGAAACACCCATTTCTTTTGATTTCCCCATTCTCTTTCTCTCTCTCTCTCATCTATATAAAGCCTCCTTTCACTTTGAGCCCGACTTGATTTCACCCTTTCACTTTGAGCCCGACTTGGGCCTCCAAAACCCTTGTTTTTCACTAGTTTTTCATATTTTCTTCATCATTTCCATGATTTCTTGTAGATTTATAATGAGTTTTCATAGTTTATCTTTGATTTATACTTGGGAGCTTTTACAAACGTGTTTAGCTATGATTTGTGAGATTCCTAGATTCATCTATTTCTATGATTTTATTATTATTATTAATATTTCTTGGTATTAAATTTGTATGATTATGCATGTTTGATGTTAGTATGTACTAATAATTGATTTCAGTATTTTGTCTTTTTCTCAGGTTTGGTCAAGGGTTAATGTTTAGGAGTGACGACCATGTATGATTGTTAATTCTTTGATTGAATTAGGCTAGAAGACTTAATTAAATTAGGTTATGAATGATATGGGAGCGACCCACTGCATACTGTTGGGCATCGATTATTAATCCAGTTGGGGGCGTAGCCTAGTTATGAAAGTCATATCCTGTGTTTGTAGTAAACTAGTCCGGATAAAATTCTAGAGGGCAATTAATAATATACTAATGTTTTAACAAGATGGGCTTAGAGTGCGTATTAACGGTGGAGGTCCCGACGAGTCATGCTACTACCGTGTTTAATTTAATACGCGTTGGGAGTGGGTTTACTAACCACAGTAGTAAGGGCTAGAGAGAGACAGTGGTAGTGTTCCCCTAGCTATAACAGATGGAGGTGAGAGTCTGACAAGGAGGAAGAACCGAGATATTAGTCATCGTGGGAGTTCCCAGTGAATCAACCTCTCGACACCGTGTGATAAGGCATAGAATAGTCAAATTGTTATTATGTGAATAGGAATCGAGGATTAAGTCTAAACGTCAATTACGTGATGCAAATGACTCCAAGGCTTATATTATCATCTTTATCTCATAGTCTATATATGTATACTTGTAGTTTGTAGCTTAACTATTTCAAAACAAAGCCCCTATTTTCTCTACTCCCCGATACACACACTTGGTGACACTTGTGTGTAAATTATGTGATCCATCTTGTAAACCCCTTGGTCTCTATGGACGAAACCCAATCTTACCACTAGCTACTTTTTAGTAGGTAGAAATGGGTAGGGAGTAACATATAAATCTTATCTTCGGTCACTAGGGCCCGAGGTTTAAAACACGCTCGGGTCTTCAACAAAATCCATCCAACAAACTTCAGACTATTTCCTAATACCATAGGTAATGATAGGAGACATAGGAGGAGATGCTGAGTAATTGGAGAAGCTCTGCAAGAACCATTTGATTTAGAAGAGAATACAATAGCAGATGACAACCATACACTAGGGGTGTTGATGGCTCTAAATTCGGAGAATCAATACTTATGTATCATATTTACACCATTGTTTGCCATTGTCACATGTGAATTAAAGTCTGGGATTATCCATTGCCTACCCACTTTCCATGGCATGGTTGGAGAGGACCCAAACAAGCATCTTTCTGAGTTACGCCTTGTTTGCACCAACATGAAGTCCCCAGGAGTTTTGGAGGTGGACTACAATATGAGATCCTTTCCCATATCATTGAGAGATATTGCGAAGGTTTAGCTGTATTACTTTCCACTTGGGTGCATAGCAAGTTCGATAGACATGAAGCGGAAGTTCCTTGAAAAGTTCTTCATTGCTTCCAAATCGGTCAGTTTGAAGATGAAACGCTCAAACATCTCCCAACCTGAAAATGAGACTTTCTAGGAGTATTGGGAGAGGTTTAAGAGAATTTTGAGGGCTTATCAGATGAATACATACTGATGGTAAATGCCACTTGTTATATATCAATAGCAAACAAAAGCCCAATGGATGCTATTGCTCTATTTAAGGAAATGGCTAGTGGAACTTCGCAATCTGGAACCTGGTGAAGAGTGAATGTAGGTGATGAGGTGAACACCACCTCCCCTAAGATGGAAGAGAAAGTTCAAGCAGTTGCTTCGATGATGAGAGAGTTCATGAAGGGAAGGATACAACAAGTGAAGAAATATGGGGTGTATTCACTCAATCATCCAACCAATGCTTGTCCACAATTTAAAGAGGATGGTGTTGAAGAGGTTAACATCGTGAACTATCAAGGAGGACAAGGATACGGAGGAAATAAACCTTATGAAGGAGGTCAAGGATAAGGGTTTCAACGGAGCCAAGGAGCGGACAAGAACTATGACCGCTATGCCAATAGCTTAAACCTACGTTTTAGAGACCACCCAAACTTTTGGTGGAGGGATGACAAAGATGGACATCCCAACTACAGAAATAGTCAAGGATATAACATAGGACCTCTACAACCTTACCCAAGAGGTAAAGAAGCTCCAAACCCTCAAGGTGGCAAATTCAAGTCAGAAAGGGAAGAACTCATGAATGCTATTGTTCAAGTCACAAAGAGCAATGAAAATTTTGTGGTACTTACTAGAAGAGTTATTGAGGAGTTGTTTATGAGGGCCTTATCGAGCATAAAGAACTTAGAAATTCAAGTTGTTCAACTTTACACCTCAGTGAGCCATTTGGAAGCTAGAGAATCCGGTTAAATTCCCTCCCAACTGAAGGTTAACCCAAGGAAAAATGTGAGTGTTATCACGTTGCAAAAAGGTAAGGAGGTGAAGGAGTCCAAAAAAATGAGAAAGAGGAGGATTCTTTGTTCAAAATCACTAAAATGGGATGTGACAAAAGAAGTCCAAGTTGAGGTAACACCGAGGTTGTGAAGATTGCACACAAGGTGGCCGAATATACTATTCAACTAGTTGATCATTTGCAAACTAGTCCTCAGGGGGTAATTAAAGATGAATTGGGTAGGGTGGAAAAATTGGTGTTTTTAGCGGATTTCTATCTTCTTGACATGACACACGAGGGAGGTGTACCCGTAATCCTATTGGGGTAATCATTTCATAAAATAGAAAGAACCAAAATAAATGTTCATAATGTGACACTCACTCTAGAGGATGATGAGGATAAAGTAGGTTTTGGCATTTATAAATCTAATCACGCTTCTATTTCCTTTTTGTCTTGCAATGGTATAAGTGTGTACAGTTGATCACTTGAGCATAACTTTTGATTTTGTTATGCCTAAAGAGCTTATAGAAAACTTGAATGTTCTTGATTTGATTGATGACATTATTGTTGATAGTAAGAATGTCAAGCATGATGTTAGTAAGCTTATGCCTAGTGAGGATCTTCGTGTTACTTTATATTGTTGGTACTAACATGTAGAAGATTAAGGGGCAAGAAAGAGAGTAAAACCCTTTTTTTTCTCCTTTTAAGTCCAAGACATTCCCGTACTTCTGATAATAGTGAGACATGGGCATACTTAGTTTGTAGCTCTTAAGGTGAAAGATAGACCGGGACAAATGTGGGAACCTGGCTATAAGGATGTTGTTATGGTTGGTGGAAGATCGTTGTCATACCTCTCAAAGTTAATATTTTAAGCCCTAATGCTTTCTATCTACAATTAAGTAGATAATGGCAAGTCAGAGTCGTCCACGAGAAGAAGGTTCTTTTCAAGTGTTTAAACATATATAGGAGAAAACATACTAGGCATATACATACATAGATACATATAAAAGCATGTAAACAAGGGGGGTTTTTGGTTGGTTTGATCCTAAGTTATCAAATTGAAATACAACAACTACCAAATCAAGAGAACTATGCTAATCATGCAATACAACTAAAGATACGATGAAAAAAAACAATTAACGGATCCTTGGGCGCAATTGACTTCCACTTCCAAGCCTCTTATCCATCATTGAACATGCAACCTATTTACTACTTTCACTATTTGTTGTGAAGACTAAACTTCTATCCTTCTTAGATAGTAGTTTACAAGAGTGAATTCAACATATCTTGTCAAACCTCACCAATGACTCCCATAGTCAAAACACGACTAAAAGTATCCCATTGATGGCATTTAGCATGAAGAATCAACAAGCTTGGAAATACTTATAAACCCTACACCGTGTCTAAGCATTTAGCCAATTCATGCATTTACACAAGATTAGTCAAGAATGATCGACATTCATAGACTTCTCTCATTTGCTACAAGCAACAAACATGACAAAGAGTTCAACATTATCATATTCATCTAGCAATTATCAATCCATCAACACAATTAAAAGATCTAAATCATACTCTTGGATTCCTATCAAGAAAAGGGGAAATCAACCCATTAATGACATTAACAAACACATTCAATGCTCCATAAATGCATAATAGTAAGAGTATTAAATAGGCTACAAATTGTTCTTAAGACATGGGCTTGGAAGTCTTAGTCAATTTCTCCCAAGAACTAGATTTAGCTACAAGAGTTCATACTAATTAATGCTAAACAACTAAACAAAATACAAGAGAATTCAAAGATGAAAATGGAAGAAAATAGGGTTTTGAACAATACCAAAAATGCAGAAGAAGAAATGAATGAGAGGAAAGAGAGTGCTATTTATAATACAAAAAGGATAAGGTGAGATTCTAGCCACCTGGACTCACGACGGGTTGGTCGCGACTCACGACGGGTTCGTTGCGACTCACGATGGGTTCGTTGCAACTCACGACGGGTTGGTCGTGACTCACGATGGGTTGGTCGTGACTCACGACCGGTTCGTCGCGACTCACGACCGATTCGTGCCAGAATTTAACCCTGTTTTCTTTTCTTCTTCTTCTGGGAAACACTTATTTTCACAATGATTCCTCTCACTTTTCAAGTCTTCAAGGTCTTCAAAAATGGTCTTCGATGGCCTCCGGTCTTCATGTCTTCGAAGCAAGTCTTCAAAAGTCTTCAAAAATGTGATCTTTAATGGCCTCTGGTCTTCAATCCTCCGTGTTCTTCCCTTGTCACGCAAAATCCACTTAGACAAGGTAAAAGATCGTAAAGTTGCTGTTACCCCTCCTAAGAGAATTTCAAGGTAAAACACAAGCTCTTGATAATAAAAGAGCACAACAGTGACCCAAAATAGTACTAAATTATACACATAAAATGGACATATTAGTTGGAGTCACAGATAGCGACTCCGGAGACCCAACGAAAAGCTCAGAATGATCTTGGATAAACTTATAAAATAAGTCGTGATGACGATAATAAAAAATACGATAGTCTTGTTTTTATTTTATTTTGTGTAAGTGTATTGTTTCAATTTTGCTCTTGTGTGTTTTTAGAGATAAATTTTGTTTGATTTTGAGGTTAGAACAGTGCTATGCCAGTTTTGTGTTTGTGGTGATTGCAGATAAATAATTGGATCAAAGAGGGGAGAAAGTGGGCTGAAAAGTCTAAGACCAGATCATAGCACGATCCGTGCCCCAGGAACTCAGGAAGCAGCTATCAAAGAACACGATCCGTGCCTTATGAGACAACTCAACAATGTACAAGTCCAACCAGTTGGTGTCACCTGGAACAGACCGTGCCATGTCGGATATTGCATTAGCTTTTTCTCTGAATGGTCTATGCCAGCTAGCATGCACTAAGTCATATCAACCCTAGCTGTGAGATTGAAGACCTCGTTTCTCCTTCCTATTTCTCTTTTCTCTTCAACATAGCCAACCTCAACCTCCCTCAGAACCCAAGACAACCCAACTTACCAAAAGCTCTTAAATATTCTGCCAAAACCACTCTTACATCATTATCCTGCATAAATTCCATCAAACCACTTCACTAATCATCAAGAATCCTCACCAATCATATCTAAGCCAAGAAACCTAGACTTTGGGTATTTTTCAAGCATCTTTGTACCCCTCTTTGATCTTTAACTCTACAAGGTCCACATTGGGGTAAAATCTTTATATTTTGTATTTATTAGCTTCTTCACATATTTGTGAAGGGTAGAGTTGAAATTTCAAAAATGTGGATTATATCTTATTGTAGGTGGGTGATATCATGCTTGCATTTGAGCTTAAGCGCGGGGTAATCGTAGGGATAGTTTTATGCTTTTGGAAGAAAAGTAGGTGGTGGGGTTAAATCTTACTTGCTTTTTTGCTTGAATATATATATGTGTGTGTTTGTGTTTGTGTGTTTGTGTTTGTGTGTGTGTGTTGATTTCACCCTTGTGTTTTTTGTGGAAATGAGACCAAAAGAGCCGCGTTGAGATAGGCAGTTCAACTCGAGTGGAGAAGGGTGGCCTATCCCAAAAAATAGTAACCATTCTCGAGACATATAATGATTTCATTGGGATAAGAAACGAGTTCTTGATTTTACTATGGTGAAAATTTGAATTTTGGCTGCGGATATGGTGGTTCTGAAAAATGGCCAACATGGTGGAGGACGCACTAGGGTAATGCGTCCTCAAGTTGCAGAATTTTTTTTGTCTAGAAAAATAGAGGACGCATTTTTGAAATGCGTCCTCAAGGATTTTTAATAATTTTGCGTCAAATTTTGTAGAGGACACATTTTAAAAATGCGTCCTCATGTTGATGTTAATTTTTTTTTTGCTGAAAATACCTAAGTCAGCTTTGGCCTTGATTAAATTATTTTTACCCAAAAATTTATTAGAGAACGCATTTTGAAAACGAGCCCTCGTAGCTGCTCTTTTTTATGTATATATTTATATTTATATTTGTATATTTATTTATATTTATGCATATATATATATATATATATTTATATATATCTTTATATTTATATTTATATTTATATCTTTATTTATATTTATATATATGTATATATATTTGTTTATATATTGATTTATTTATATTTATATATAAATAAATTTTTCTTTCCAAAATGGGGAATTTGAATCAGTTCTTCTATAAACCTGAGTTAAATATATATCTTTATACCATTTAAAATTACTTAATGTAGGGCATCTTAAATTAGTTAAATTTATTCTTGAACTTTCTGTTGTATCTTCTGGGTCTCCTAAGAAATACATTGATATGACATAAACCAAATAAGTGGAACCATCTTTAACTGTTGTTAACACTAAATTATCCTGTTCTCCTATTATTTCTTCTGCTTCATGTTCCATAATTTGTTGTTTATCTTCTAATGCTAAGTGGTTATCCCACCATCCTTTTAATTGACCAGTAAAGCCTGTTACAAGTAACATAACTATTTCTGGTTCAGCTAATCCTAATGAAGCTTTATAGGCCATTCTGGCCATACCCATTTCTTGTAATAAATTTAATATTTGGTATTCAGATAATCCATCTATATTCCATTGATATATAGAGGATCCATTGTAACTACTAAATGCTGGATTTTTTTCTTCAAATTGAAGGTCAGGAGGAGTAGGTCTTGGATAATAGGCCTTAGTCCTATGTTGTTTCCAATTATTATTGTAATTAGTTAATTTATTAATCCTATATGGAATTTCTTCCTGATCTTGAAATTGGTCTTCTATTAATGAAATTTGTTGTAAAAATCTTTTGTTTTCTTCTTTTGTATCAACTGAATAATCTTCTGACTCTTCTGATTCTTCTTCTAAGCTAGAATAAGTTTCTAAAAATTTTTCTTCTTCTGAATCTCTTGGATTAACTTGGGATATAACTCCTAATTGTGTTGAACTACTAGGTTTGTCTATAAGCTGGATTTTATTTTCTTTTTTATTTAATGATAATGAATCTGATACCATTGTGCAGGGGGAAGCAGATCTTACAAAATATTCAAACAAATGAAGCAAAGTATGAATAATAAAACAAATGAAGCAAAGTATGAATAATAACAGCATAAATAATCAAATGAAGCAACAGTAGTAATAAGCACAAAGTGAATAAAATTTTCTTTTGGAATTAATAAAAGCTCAAGGCTTACAAGGTTAAGGAATTGTTGATTGTACGAACAATTCAGAATGAGGAGGTTGCAAAGATGTATGCAAGAGGGGGCGATAATTCAAGCGTGCTTAATACATTGAAATGAAGGCTACTTATAGAATCCTGAATGAAACTAATCTATTACAAATTTGGAATCCGAGATTGGAATCCATTAATCTTGTCCTTTGAATTTCTGATCTGCAATCTTGTCCATCAATTGAATTCGTAGTGGGAGCTGGGACCCACTTAGTGGCTGCTTTGTTGAAATTTGAATTCTGAGTGGGAGCTGGGACCCACTTAGTGGCTGCTTTGTTGAATTTTGACTTCTGAGTGGGAGCTGGGACCCACTTAGTGGCTTCTTTGTTGAATTTGGAATTCCGAGTGGGAGCTGGGACCCACTGTGTCAGCCTCTTTGTTGAATTTGACATAGTTAGTGGGAGCTTGGACCCACTATCACATCTGCCATGCTGAATCTTATCATTTTTAATGGGAGCTTGAACCCATATGAATTATTAATCAGAAATCGAATGGATCCTGGTTGTCTTGGAAAGGATCATCACTTTGTTCTGGTTGAATGGATTGTTGCTCTTTGGCATAAGCTCTATAGAATGCTAGAGCCCTTTGCAATTCTTCATTGTTATCTGGAAGTGGATTTGGAAAATGTGGAATTGGTCTAGGAACTGGACTGGGCCTTGCAATTGGAGCAGGTGCAGTTGGAGTAGAAGGTGGGGAATGAATTCTCAATTTTTTTCCTGTCTCAAAATAATGGGTGACTCCTTTGCTGGAACAAGAGTCTGTTTTGAAATTGTTCCACCATTTGACTTTGAATTGCCGAATAAGGGATAAAGGATAAGAAGGATAAACTGGTTTTACTTGGAAACTCCAAGCAAAGATCCAGGGTATTCTGAATAATGAATGGAATAGCATTTTCAAATCTTGTTCTTTGGAATTCTTCAAAAATTGTTTGCTCAGGGAATTGAAAGTTTGGAATCCTGCTGAAACTGAAGTTGGGTAAATTTCCTTGGTTGGTCCAAATTTGAACCACCAATCTTGAAACCAATCCGGAAATATATTGTTGAATGTGGCATGGAAATTAATAAACCATGAGTGATCAAATGATCTAAGATAGAACATTCGATACCATGCATTCATGTAATCACCATAATTATAGCCACTTGGAAAATAGTCTATTGAAAATGGAACTATGGAATGGATATTGGAGAATTGCTGGGGGGTTAGAATCTTTTTAATGCAAACTTTTGAATAATCAACCCTATTTGGGTCTTGTTTATTTTGAATATGATTTAACTCAATTGATTGGGTGTCTATCAGAATAAGTTCATAATATTGTTGGGTTTTATGGATGTCATCAGTCATCCATAAACATGAAGGCTTGAATATGTTTGACACAAATGCTTTTAATTGTGGAATATCGGGTTCTGTAATGAAATGAGTTGTCACAATATTCTCTGGGAATTGTTTATCAAAATAAACGGTACTAGGTGTGGAATGGCTGGATGATGCCTGAGAACCAGGCATAGGAGTGTGGGCTCTTCTTAATGGTATAAAATTTGAAGTTAAGGGTGGAATTTGGCTGGTAACCAACCTTGAATGTGGTGTCTGTGCTATGGTTGAATAAGGGATAGGAGGGAAGTCTTCTATTGGAATTGGAGATGAAATTGTTGGATGAAGTGGTCTAGGATTTTGGTAATCTTTGCTGGATCTTGAATGACTCATGATTTCCTGTAAGAAATTCACGAGTTAAGAAATCAGGAATAAAATTATCTTTTCCTTTAATAAACTGAATATCAAAATCAAAAACTGATAAAATCCCTTGCCATCTGGCAAAGATTTGTTTAGAAACCAAATTTTTAATATCTTTTTGCAAAATATCTTTTGCAGATTTGCAATCAATATTTAATAAAAATCTTTTATTGTATAAATCATCTTGAAATTTTGATATGCATAAAACTATGGATAAAACCTCTTTTTTTACTGTAGAATAGTTCTTTTGAGTATCTGACCAAAATCCTGAATAATATCTTACTATGTTTATTTTATTTTCATATTTTTGTTTTAATATACCTCCATAACCTAAATCAGATGCATCAGTTTCAACTATCATAAAGGCATCTGGATTTGGAATACCTAAACATGGAAGTGACTTAGCTTTTAATTTTATCTCTTTTATTATTTGAGTGTGTTGACTAGTCCATTCTGGAGGATTAGTCTTTAATCTTGCATATAATGGTTTACATAATATTTTTATGTTGGGGAAAAAATCAGATATGTAATTGACACAACCTAAAAATCTTTGTAATTGGGTTTTATCTTTAATTTCATCTGGAAATTTGTTTGCAAACTCAATAGACCTTTGAATTGGTCTAATAGTTCCTAAATGAATATGAAAACCAAGAAATCTAACATTTGTTTGAAATAATTTCATTTTAGATTCTGAAATAACTAGTCCATTTGTTTTTATAACTTTTAATAAGATATATAAATGTTTAATGTGTTTTTCTAATGTTTCAGAATAGACAAGTATATCATCAATATAGACAATAACAAATGTTGAATATGGATTAAAAATATCATTCATAATATTTTGAAATTCTGATGGTGCATTTTTAAGTCCAAATGGCATAACATTCCATTCATATTGGCCAAATGGTACTACAAATGCTGTTTTGTATTTATCTTTTTCATTTATTTGAATTTGCCAATAACCTGATTTTAAATCAAATTTTGAAAATATTTTTGCATTTACTAACCTATTAATTAAATCTCTTTTGTTTGGAATAGGATATCTAATCCATTGTAAAACTTTGTTTAATGGTTTGTAATTGATAACTAATCGAGGAACTCCTCGTTCTTTTTCTGCATTTTTGTTTACATAGAAAGCTGAACAACTCCAAGGAGATTTGCTCTTTCTAATTAATTTTCTGTTTAAGAGATCTTGAATTTCTTGTTTACATAATTCTAATAAATCTTTGTTCATTTGGATAGGTCTTGATTTGGTTGGAATGTTTTGTTCACTGAATACTTTTTCATAAGGTAAAGAAACTATATGTTTTTTCCTATCCCAAAAAGCATTGGGATGATTTGAACATACTTGGGTTTTGAATTCTTTTTCTATATTACTAATTTGTTTTGTAGCTTTCTTTAATTGTTCCTCTATGTGTGCATAACTAAGTTCTTCTTTTAAATATGAAATTTCTTTACTTTTATTGTTTAGAAGAAACAAATTTTTATAAATTGAATTAGTTTGTAATAAATGTAATTCTACCTGACTAGGTGGATTCATAAAAGAAAATAATAATTTTTTACCTAATATTTTTGTACTGATCCCTTGTTGGGTTTTCTTAAATGGGGTTATTTGATATAGAAAAGGATTTCCTAATACTGCATCATAATTTACATTTTCTAATATTAGAAATGAGTGTCTAATAACATAATCATTATTACTAATAAATCCATTTGATAGTTTTTTCTTAATAGTCATTGGTGTTCCGTTAGCAGCTGCTAATTTTTCATTAGTTTTCTCTAAATATTTATTTGGAATGATGCCTGACCTAATGCATGATTGATCAGCACCACTGTCAATTAATGCTACAACTGTTGTACTAAAATCTTTAACTCCGATTGTAACTAATGAATACCATTTTCCATATTGATTTTATTAATGGTATTAAAAAACTGTTGTTGTGTTGGAATATCATGAGAAATCATAATGTCATTATCAGAAGTAGAGGGCATATTTGGTTCATTTAATGATAGTAATTTTACTTCTAGTTCTATGTCTTTATCTTTTAAATTATTTATTTCTACAAGAATTAATATGATGACAAATGCTGAGGAATTTACAATAGACAAAGAATATTTGAATAAGGACTATTATGATATAGAAAATAAAGCAAATAGAATTTGGTTTGAAAAATTTGATGATGACATGAAAGAAAAATTAAAAAAAGATTTTTATAAATTTCTAGAGTTAAAACAATTAAGAAAAATGAAATTCTTTTTATGGTTAGAACATCATTTAAAAACAGAACAAATAATCAGAAAAAGTAAATTTACTGAAATTCCAGTCATCAATGTACAGTCAAATTTATATAAAAAATGGAAATTATCAAATAATACAATAGTAAGTTGTATTCATCCACCATTACAGTCAGTACATATTCCAACTGAAGAAACTACAATAGTTGCATCACCATTCAAAACTGGTAGACCAGGAACTGATTTAGATACAACTAATTTAGCAGATATTAAAAAGATTTATGAACAAAATAATTATTCTAATCAATTATTACATACTATAGCAAATCAAGTAGATTTTATTTCAACAAAGTTAGATAACAAACAAGAAGTAATTAAAGGTCATAAACCTCATTTTCAGGTTTCCCCTTTTACTAAGAAAATGGAAGATTCATTATCATTAAATAAAAAAGAAAATAAAATCCAGCTTATAGACAAACCTAGTAGTTCAACACAATTAGGAGTTATATCCCAAGTTAATCCAAGAGATTCAGAAGAAGAAAAATTTTTAGAAACTTATTCTAGCTTAGAAGAAGAATCAGAAGAGTCAGAAGATTATTCAGTTGATACAAAAGAAGAAAACAAAAGATTTTTACAACAAATTTCATTAATAGAAGACCAATTTCAAGATCAGGAAGAAATTCCATATAGGATTAATAAATTAACTAATTACAATAATAATTGGAAACAACATAGGACTAAGGCCTATTATCCAAGACCTACTCCTCCTGACCTTCAATTTGAAGAAAAAAATCCAGCATTTAGTAGTTACAATGGATCCTCTATATATCAATGGAATATAGATGGATTATCTGAATACCAAATATTAAATTTATTACAAGAAATGGGTATGGCCAGAATGGCCTATAAAGCTTCATTAGGATTAGCTGAACCAGAAATAGTTATGTTACTTGTAACAGGCTTTACTGGTCAATTAAAAGGATGGTGGGATAACCACTTAGCATTAGAAGATAAACAACAAATTATGGAACATGAAGCAGAAGAAATAATAGGAGAACAGGATAATTTAGTGTTAACAACAGTTAAAGATGGTTCCACTTATTTGGTTTATGTCATATCAATGTATTTCTTAGGAGACCCAGAAGATACAACAGAAAGTTCAAGAATAAATTTAACTAATTTAAGATGCCCTACATTAAGTGATTTTAAATGGTATAAAGATATATATTTAACTCAGGTTTATAGAAGAACTGATTCAAATTCCCCATTTTGGAAAGAAAAATTTATTTCAGGATTACCAACCCTATTTTCTCAAAGGGTAATTACCAGTTTAAAGAAAAGAGTAGGATCAGAAAGTATAAATTATAATTTAATGACATTTGGACATATATGTAATTTTATAAAGAAAGAAGCTTTAAATTTATGTCAAGATTTAAAAATTCAACATAAGTATGGTAATGAACGAAAAGAAATGGGATCATTTTGTCAACAATTTGGTATTCCAGGCATTAAACCACCATCATCTCAATATAAAAGGTTTAAAAAATTAAAAAAGAAAGAAAAGTCTAAACAAAGAAAATCTCATAAAAAAGACTATTTCAAAAAAGATCAAGAATATTATAAAAAAGATGATAAAAAAGGAAAATAAAAAAAACAAAGTAATTTTAAGAATGTTCAATGTTATAAATGTAAAAAGTTTGGTCATACTGCAAATTATTGCAAAACTGAAAAGAAAATTAATGCTTTAGAAGATTTGGAATTAAAAAATAAATTAATGAATATATTAATAGATAATTCAGAATCAGATTATGAATCCACATCAAATTACTCTAGTGATTCAGATTGTAATTGTAGAATTCCAACTATAAATATGTTAAATCAATTTTCAAATAAGAAAAAAAAAATATTAGAAATATTAGAGAAAATGAAAAATTCTGAGGATAAAAATGAATACATAGATAAATTAAAAAGTTTTGTAATAGAAGGACAAAAACCTGTAATTACAGAAGCATTTAGTCTAAGTAAAACACTTAAAAAAGCCCACACTCCTATGCCTGGTTCTCAGGCATCATCCAGCCATTCCACACCTAGTACCGTTTATTTTGATAAACAATTCCCAGAGAATATTGTGACAACTCATTTCATTACAGAACCCGATATTCCACAATTAAAAGTATTTGTGTCAAACATATTCAAGCCTTCATGTTTATGGATGACTGTTGACATCCATAAAACCCAACAATATTATGAACTTATTCTGATAGACACCCAATCAATTGAGTTAAATCATATTCAAAATAAACAAGACCCAAATAGGGTTGATTATTCAAAAGTTTGCATTAAAAAGATTCTAACCCCCCAGCAATTCTCCAATATCCATTCCATAGTTCCATTTTCAATAGACTATTTTCCAAGTGGCTATAATTATGGTGATTACATGAATGCATGGTATCGAATGTTCTATCTTAGATCATTTGATCACTCATGGTTTATTAATTTCCATGCCACATTCAACAATATATTTCCGGATTGGTTTCAAGATTGGTGGTTCAAATTTGGACCAACCAAGGAAATTTACCCAACTTCAGTTTCAGCAGGATTCCAAACTTTCAATTCCCTGAGCAAACAATTTTTGAAGAATTCCAAAGAACAAGATTTGAAAATGCTATTCCATTCATTATTCAGAATACCCTGGATCTTTGCTTGGAGTTTCCAAGTAAAACCAGTTTATCCTTCTTATCCTTTATCCCTTATTCGGCAATTCAAAGTCAAATGGTGGAACAATTTCAAAACAGACTCTTGTTCCAGCAAAGGAGTCACCCATTATTTTGAGACAGGAAAAAAATTGAGAATTCATTCCCCACCTTCTACTCCAACTGCACCTGCTCCAATTGCAAGGCCCAGTCCAGTTCCTAGACCAATTCCACATTTTCCAAATCCACTTCCAGATAACAATGAAGAATTGCAAAGGGCTCTAGCATTCTATAGAGCTTATGCCAAAGAGCAACAATCCATTCAACCAGAACAAAGTGATGATCCTTTCCAAGACAGCCAGGATCCATTCGATTTCTGATTAATAATTCATATGGGTCCAAGCTCCCATTAAAAATGATAAGATTCAGCATGGCAGATGTGATAGTGGGTCCAAGCTCCCACTAACTATGTCAAATTCAACAAAGAGGCTGACACAGTGGGTCCCAGCTCCCACTCGGAATTCCAAATTCAACAAAGAAGCCACTAAGTGGGTCCCAGCTCCCACTCAGAAGTCAAAATTCAACAAAGCAGCCACTAAGTGGGTCCCAGCTCCCACTCAGAATTCAAATTTCAACAAAGCAGCCACTAAGTGGGTCCCAGCTCCCACTACGAATTCAATTGATGGACAAGATTGCAGATCAGAAATTCAAAGGACAAGATTAATGGATTCCAATCTCGGATTCCAAATTTGTAATAGATTAGTTTCATTCAGGATTCTATAAGTAGCCTTCATTTCAATGTATTAAGCATGCTTGAATTATCGCCCCCTCTTGCATACATCTTTGCAACCTCCTCATTCTGAATTGTTCGTACAATCAACAATTCCTTAACCTTGTAAGCCTTGAGCTTTTATTAATTCCAAAAGAAAATTTTATTCACTTTGTGCTTATTACTACTGTTGCTTCATTTGATTATTTATACTGTTATTATTCATACTTTGCTTCATTTGTTTGAATATTTTGTAAGATCTGCTTCCCCCTGCACAATGGTATCAGAGCCATCTAAGTATGAATTTTAAATCCCTATCGAGTGTTAGAGTTATTAAAATTGAGGAAATTAATTACTGCTTGACCTTGTTGAGTCTTAGAGCCTTGAACTGTACCCGTAAATCGGTTGGTCAGCCCAGTCAGGTGAACGTAAGAGGTGGTCCACGTGTGGTATAGATCGTGAGTAATAAGACAATTCGTGAGTCGTGACAGTAATTAACGAATCAGTTTAAATAACAAAGACATGGGAGAAAGGATAAAGAAATTCTTATTTGGAAGTTCTAGTACTGCTGTTACAGGAACAACATCATCTTCTTCATCTTCGTTTTCATCAAATATTTTACAAAGTCATGAAATTCAACAGATTTTACCAAGTAAAACATTAAAATCTATTTATCAACAAGGATTATTAGAATTCAATAAAGCTTATTCAATCAAAATCCATGAAGAAATATTACCTATGAATCAAGAAGTACAATCTATAAGATTACTATCCAAACAAGCTATTAATAAGTATAGAGAACAAGGATATAGGTTTCTACATTTTGGCCTAATCCAAATAGCATTACATCCATTAGTGAGATTAGGAATTGATACTCCAATTTTTATGGCATTAAGAGATGATCGATTAATTAAATATCAAGATTCAATATTAGCTATGGTACAAACTAACATTTGTAATGGCACCATAAGATTCGATTGCATTCCTAATTATTCAGTAAGCTTATCAGATCCAAATATAATGGAATCATTAAAGTTAGATATTCAATTAAAACAAGATAAAATTGTTAGTAATACAGAACATTTTGTATTAATTTACAGAGTTTATTTCAAGTTAATGCAGTCTATGATTCCAACAGCACTTAGATTAAATCCAACAGAAAAAGATGAATCTGTATTTGTTACTACTAATTCTGACAATATTGCAATAGAAACACCTAAATTATTAAAATGGACTGAGATTACTATTCCAGTAGAAATATTAGCTGAAAGGCCATTAAGTATTCAAAGGATATTTATACTGTTATTTGTTCCCCCTGCACAATGGTATCAGAGCCATCTAAGTATGAATTTTAAATCCCTATCGAGTGTTAGAGTTATTAAAATTGAGGAAATTAATTACTGCTTGACCTTGTTGAGTCTTAGAGCCTTGAACTGTACCCGTAAATCGGTTGGTCAGCCCAGTCAGGTGAACGTAAGAGGTGGTCCACGTGTGGTATAGATCGTGAGTAATAAGACAATTCGTGAGTCGTGAAAGTAATTAACGACTACAAATGAATCGGCTAAATTAACGACTACAAATCAACCAAATCAAGACCTATCCAAATGAACAAAGATTTATTAGAATTATGTAAACAAGAAATTCAAGATCTCTTAAACAGAAAATTAATTAGAAAGAGCAAATCTCCTTGGAGTTGTTCAGCTTTCTATGTAAACAAAAATGCAGAAAAAGAACGAGGAGTTCCTCGATTAGTTATCAATTACAAACCATTAAACAAAGTTTTACAATGGATTAGATATCCTATTCCAAACAAAAGAGATTTAATTAATAGGTTAGTAAATGCAAAAATATTTTCAAAATTTGATTTAAAATCAGGTTATTGGCAAATTCAAATAAATGAAAAAGATAAATACAAAACAGCATTTGTAGTACCATTTGGCCAAAGTAATTAATTTGCCAATCTACTTGAATTGGAGATGAAATTGTTGTCTTAGAGCCTTATTCAACCATAGCACAGACACCACATTCAAGGTTGGTTACCAGCCAAATTCCACCCTTAACTTCAAATTTTATACCATTAAGAAGAGCCCACACTCCTATGCCTGGTTCTCAGGCATCATCCAGCCATTCCACACCTAGTACCGTTTATTTTGATAAACAATTCCCAGAGAATATTGTGACAACTCATTTCATTACAGAACCCGATATTCCACAATTAAAAGTATTTGTGTCAAACATATTCAAGTCTTCATGTTTATGGATGACTGATGACATCCATAAAACCCAACAATATTATGAACTTATTCTGATAGACACCCAATCAATTGAGTTAAATCATATTCAAAATAAACAAGACCCAAATAGGGTTGATTATTCAAAAGTTTGCATTAAAAAGATTCTAACCCCCCAGCAATTCTCCAATATCCATTCCATAGTTCCATTTTCAATAGACTATTTTCCAAGTGGCTATAATTATGGTGATTACATGAATGCATGGTATCGTATGTTCTATCTTAGATCATTTGATCACTCAGTTATTATATAAAATATTTTGAAAGATATTTATACTAGAGTAATTTGATGTGGATTCATAATCTGATTCTGAATTATCTATTAATATATTCATTAATTTATTTTTTAATTCCAAATCTTCTAAAGCATTAATTTTCTTTTCAGTTTTGCAATAATTTGCAGTATGACCAAACTTTTTACATTTATAACATTGAACATTCTTAAAATTACTTTGTTTTTTTCTTTTTGATTTTCCTTTTTTATCATCTTTTTTATAATATTCTTGATCTTTTTTGAAATAGTCTTTTTTATGAGATTTTCTTTGTTTAGACTTTTCTTTCTTTTTTAATTTTTTAAACCTTTTATATTGAGATGATGGTGGTTTAATGCCTGGAATACCAAATTGTTGACAAAATGATCCCATTTCTTTTCGTTCATTACAATTTTTATGGCATTAAGAGATGATCGATTAATTAAATATCAAGATTCAATATTAGCTATGGTACAAACTAACATTTGTAATGGCACCATAAGATTCGATTGCATTCCTAATTATTCAGTAAGCTTATCAGATCCAAATATAATGGAATCATTAAAGTTAGATATTCAATTAAAACAAGATAAAATTGTTAGTAATACAGAACATTTTGTATTATGGATGTCATCAGTCATCAGTCATCCATAAACATGTCATCAGTCTCTTTTATTACTAACATTTGTAACAGTATAAATAAAAGATAAAGACAGAGAACTAGAAGTAAAATTACTATCATTAAATGAACCAAATATGCCCTCTACTTCTGATAATGACATTATGATTTCTCATGATATTCCAACACAACAACAGTTTTTTAATACCATTAATAAAATCAATATGGAAAAATGGTATTCATTAGTTACAATCGGAGTTAAAGATTTTAGTACAACAGTTGTAGCATTAATTGACAGTGGTGCTGATCAATCATGCATTAGGTCAGGCATCATTCCAAATAAATATTTTTAGAGAAAACTAATGAAAAATTAGCAGCTGCTAACGGAACACCAATGACTATTAAGAAAAAACTATCAAATGGATTTATTAGTAATAATGATTATGTTATTAGACACTCATTTCTAATATTAGAAAATGTAAATTATGATGCAGTATTAGGAAATCCTTTTCTATATCAAATAACCCCATTTAAGAAAACCCAACAAGGGATCAGTACAAAAATATTAGGTAAAAAATTATTATTTTCTTTTATGAATCCACCTAGTCAGGTAGAATTACATTTATTACAAACTAATTCAATTTATAAAAATTTGTTTCTTCTAAACAATAAAAGTAAAGAAATTTCATATTTAAAAGAAGAACTTAGTTATGCACACATAGAGGAACAATTAAAGAAAGCTACAAAACAAATTAGTAATATAGAAAAAGAATTCAAAACCCAAGTATGTTCAAATCATCCCAATGCTTTTTGGGATAGGAAAAAACATATAGTTTCTTTACCTTATGAAAAAGAATTCAGTGAACAAAACATTCCAACCAAATCAAGACCTATCCAAATGAACAAAGATTTATTAGAATTATGTAAACAAGAAATTCAAGATCTCTTAAACAGAAAATTAATTAGAAAGAGCAAATCTCCTTGGAGTTGTTCAGCTTTCTATGTAAACAAAAATGCAGAAAAAGAACGAGGAGTTCCTCGATTAGTTATCAATTACAAACCATTAAACAAAGTTTTACAATGGATTAGATATCCTATTCCAAACAAAAGAGATTTAATTAATAGGTTAGTAAATGCAAAAATATTTTCAAAATTTGATTTAAAATCAGGTTATTGGCAAATTCAAATAAATGAAAAAGATAAATACAAAACAGCATTTGTAGTACCATTTGGCCAATATGAATGGAATGTTATGCCATTTGGACTTAAAAATGCACCATCAGAATTTCAAAATATTATGAATGATATTTTTAATCCATATTCAACATTTGTTATTGTCTATATTGATGATATACTTGTCTATTCTGAAACATTAGAAAAACACATTAAACATTTATATATCTTATTAAAAGTTATAAAAACAAATGGACTAGTTATTTCAGAATCTACAATGAAATTATTTCAAACAAATGTTAGATTTCTTGGTTTTCATATTCATTTAGGAACTATTAGACCAATTCAAAGGTCTATTGAGTTTGCAAACAAATTTCCAGATGAAATTAAAGATAAAACCCAATTACAAAGATTTTTAGGTTGTGTCAATTACATATCTGATTTTTTCCCCAACATAAAAATATTATGTAAACCATTATATGCAAGATTAAAGACTAATCCTCCAGAATGGACTAGTCAACACACTCCTATGCCTGGTTCTCAGGCATCATCCAGCCATTCCACACCTAGTACCGTTTATTTTGATAAACAATTCCCAGAGAATATTGTGACAACTCATTTCATTACAGAACCCGATATTCCACAATTAAAAGTATTTGTGTCAAACATATTCAAGCCTTCATGTTTATGGATGACTGATGACATCCATAAAACCCAACAATATTATGAACTTATTCTGATAGACACCCAATCAATTGAGTTAAATCATATTCAAAATAAACAAGACCCAAATAGGGTTGATTATTCAAAAGTTTGCATTAAAAAGATTCTAACCCCCCAGCAATTCTCCAATATCCATTCCATAGTTCCATTTTCAATAGACTATTTTCCAAGTGGCTATAATTATGGTGATTACATGAATGCATGGTATCGAATGTTCTATCTTAGATCATTTGATCACTCATGGTTTATTAATTTCCATGCCACATTCAACAATATATTTCCGGATTGGTTTCAAGATTGGTGGTTCAAATTTGGACCAACCAAGGAAATTTACCCAACTTCAGTTTCAGCAGGATTCCAAACTTTCAATTCCCTGAGCAAACAATTTTTGAAGAATTCCAAAGAACAAGATTTGAAAATGCTATTCCATTCATTATTCAGAATACCCTGGATCTTTGCTTGGAGTTTCCAAGTAAAACCAGTTTATCCTTCTTATCCTTTATCCCTTATTCGGCAATTCAAAGTCAAATGGTGGAACAATTTCAAAACAGACTCTTGTTCCAGCAAAGGAGTCACCCATTATTTTGAGACAGGAAAAAAATTGAGAATTCATTCCCCACCTTCTACTCCAACTGCACCTGCTCCAATTGCAAGGCCCAGTCCAGTTCCTAGACCAATTCCACATTTTCCAAATCCACTTCCAGATAACAATGAAGAATTGCAAAGGGCTCTAGCATTCTATAGAGCTTATGCCAAAGAGCAACAATCCATTCAACCAGAACAAAGTGATGATCCTTTCCAAGACAGCCAGGATCCATTCGATTTCTGATTAATAATTCATATGGGTCCAAGCTCCCATTAAAAATGATAAGATTCAGCATGGCAGATGTGATAGTGGGTCCAAGCTCCCACTAACTATGTCAAATTCAACAAAGAGGCTGACACAGTGGGTCCCAGCTCCCACTCGGAATTCCAAATTCAACAAAGAAGCCACTAAGTGGGTCCCAGCTCCCACTCAGAAGTCAAAATTCAACAAAGCAGCCACTAAGTGGGTCCCAGCTCCCACTCAGAATTCAAATTTCAACAAAGCAGCCACTAAGTGGGTCCCAGCTCCCACTACGAATTCAATTGATGGACAAGATTGCAGATCAGAAATTCAAAGGACAAGATTAATGGATTCCAATCTCGGATTCCAAATTTGTAATAGATTAGTTTCATTCAGGATTCTATAAGTAGCCTTCATTTCAATGTATTAAGCATGCTTGAATTATCGCCCCCTCTTGCATACATCTTTGCAACCTCCTCATTCTGAATTGTTCGTACAATCAACAATTCCTTAACCTTGTAAGCCTTGAGCTTTTATTAATTCCAAAAGAAAATTTTATTCACTTTGTGCTTATTACTACTGTTGCTTCATTTGATTATTTATACTGTTATTATTCATACTTTGCTTCATTTGTTTGAATATTTTGTAAGATCTGCTTCCCCCTGCACAATGGTATCAGAGCCATCTAAGTATGAATTTTAAATCCCTATCGAGTGTTAGAGTTATTAAAATTGAGGAAATTAATTACTGCTTGACCTTGTTGAGTCTTAGAGCCTTGAACTGTACCCGTAAATCGGTTGGTCAGCCCAGTCAGGTGAACGTAAGAGGTGGTCCACGTGTGGTATAGATCGTGAGTAATAAGACAATTCGTGAGTCGTGACAGTAATTAACGAATCAGAAGAAGAAAAATTTTTAGAAACTTATTCTAGCTTAGAAGAAGAATCAGAAGAGTCAGAAGATTATTCAGTTGATACAAAAGAAGAAAACAAAAGATTTTTACAACAAATTTCATTAATAGAAGACCAATTTCAAGATCAGGAAGAAATTCCATATAGGATTAATAAATTAACTAATTACAATAATAATTGGAAACAACATAGGACTAAGGCCTATTATCCAAGACCTACTCCTCCTGACCTTCAATTTGAAGAAAAAAATCCAGCATTTAGTAGTTACAATGGATCCTCTATATATCAATGGAATATAGATGGATTATCTGAATACCAAATATTAAATTTATTACAAGAAATGGGTATGGCCAGAATGGCCTATAAAGCTTCATTAGGATTAGCTGAACCAGAAATAGTTATGTTACTTGTAACAGGCTTTACTGGTCAATTAAAAGGATGGTGGGATAACCACTTAGCATTAGAAGATAAACAACAAATTATGGAACATGAAGCAGAAGAAATAATAGGAGAACAGGATAATTTAGTGTTAACAACAGTTAAAGATGGTTCCACTTATTTGGTTTATGTCATATCAATGTATTTCTTAGGAGACCCAGAAGATACAACAGAAAGTTCAAGAATAAATTTGAATAATCTTTTATTTCAGGATTACCAACCCTATTTTCTCAAAGGGTAATTACCAGTTTAAAGAAAAGAGTAGGATCAGAAAGTATAAATTATAATTTAATGACATTTGGACATATATGTAATTTTATAAAGAAAGAAGCTTTAAATTTATGTCAAGATTTAAAAATTCAACATAAGTATGGTAATGAACGAAAAGAAATGGGATCATTTTGTCAACAATTTGGTATTCCAGGCATTAAACCACCATCATCTCAATATAAAAGGTTTAAAAAATTAAAAAAGAAAGAAAAGTCTAAACAAAGAAAATCTCATAAAAAAGACTATTTCAAAAAAGATCAAGAATATTATAAAAAAGATGATAAAAAAGGAAAAACAGCAGTACTAGAACTTCCAAATAAGAATTTCTTTATCCTTTCTCCCATGTCTTTGTTATTTAAACTGATTCGTTAATTACTGTCACGACTCACGAATTGTCTTATTACTCACGATCTATACCACACGTGGACCACCTCTTACGTTCACCTGACTGGGCTGACCAACCGATTTACGGGTACAGTTCAAGGCTCTAAGACTCAACAAGGTCAAGCAGTAATTAATTTCCTCAATTTTAATAACTCTAACACTCGATAGGGATTTAAAATTCATACTTAGATGGCTCTGATACCATTGTGCAGGGGGAAGCAGATCTTACAAAATATTCAAACAAATGAAGCAAAGTATGAATAATAACAGTATAAATAATCAAATGAAGCAACAGTAGTAATAAGCACAAAGTGAATAAAATTTTCTTTTGGAATTAATAAAAGCTCAAGGCTTACAAGGTTAAGGAATTGTTGATTGTACGAACAATTCAGAATGAGGAGGTTGCAAAGATGTATGCAAGAGGGGGCGATAATTCAAGCGTGCTTAATACATTGAAATGAAGGATACTTATAGAATCCTGAATGAAACTAATCTATTACAAATTTGGAATCCGAGATTGGAATCCATTAATCTTGTCCTTTGAATTTCTGATCTGCAATCTTGTCCATCAATTGAATTCGTAGTGGGAGCTGGGACCCACTTAGTGGCTGCTTTGTTGAAATTTGAATTCTGAGTGGGAGCTGGGACCCACTTAGTGGCTGCTTTGTTGAATTTTGACTTCTGAGTGGGAGCTGGGACCCACTTAGTGGCTTCTTTGTTGAATTTGGAATTCCGAGTGGGAGCTGGGACCCACTGTGTCAGCCTCTTTGTTGAATTTGACATAGTTAGTGGGAGCTTGGACCCATATGAATTATTAATCAGAAATCGAATGGATCCTGGCTGTCTTGGAAAGGATCATCACTTTGTTCTGGTTGAATGGATTGTTGCTCTTTGGCATAAGCTCTATAGAATGCTAGAGCCCTTTGCAATTCTTCATTGTTATCTGGAAGTGGATTTGGAAAATGTGGAATTGGTCTAGGAACTGGACTGGGCCTTGCAATTGGAGCAGGTGCAGTTGGAGTAGAAGGTGGGGAATGAATTCTCAATTTTTTTCCTGTCTCAAAATAATGGGTGACTCCTTTGCTGGAACAAGAGTCTGTTTTGAAATTGTTCCACCATTTGACTTTGAATTGCCGAATAAGGGATAAAGGATAAGAAGGATAAACTGGTTTTACTTGGAAACTCCAAGCAAAGATCCAGGGTATTCTGAATAATGAATGGAATAGCATTTTCAAATCTTGTTCTTTGGAATTCTTCAAAAATTGTTTGCTCAGGGAATTGAAAGTTTGGAATCCTGCTGAAACTGAAGTTGGGTAAATTTCCTTGGTTGGTCCAAATTTGAACCACCAATCTTGAAACCAATCCGGAAATATATTGTTGAATGTGGCATGGAAATTAATAAACCATGAGTGATCAAATGATCTAAGATAGAACATTCGATACCATGCATTCATGTAATCACCATAATTATAGCCACTTGGAAAATAGTCTATTGAAAATGGAACTATGGAATGGATATTGGAGAATTGCTGGGGGGTTAGAATCTTTTTAATGCAAACTTTTGAATAATCAACCCTATTTGGGTCTTGTTTATTTTGAATATGATTTAACTCAATTGATTGGGTGTCTATCAGAATAAGTTCATAATATTGTTGGGTTTTATGGATGTCATCAGTCATCCATAAACATGAAGGCTTGAATATGTTTGACACAAATACTTTTAATTGTGGAATATCGGGTTCTGTAATGAAATGAGTTGTCACAATATTCTCTGGGAATTGTTTATCAAAATAAACGGTACTAGGTGTGGAATGGCTGGATGATGCCTGAGAACCAGGCATAGGAGTGTGGGCTCTTCTTAATGGTATAAAATTTGAAGTTAAGGGTGGAATTTGGCTGGTAACCAACCTTGAATGTGGTGTCTGTGCTATGGTTGAATAAGGGATAGGAGGGAAGTCTTCTATTGGAATTGGAGATGAAATTGTTGGATGAAGTGGTCTAGGATTTTGGTAATCTTTGCTGGATCTTGAATGACTCATGATTTCCTGTAAGAAATTCACGAGTTAAGAAATCAGGAATAAAATTATCTTTTCCTTTAATAAACTGAATATCAAAATCAAAAACTGATAAAATCCCTTGCCATCTGGCAAAGATTTGTTTAGAAACCAAATTTTTAATATCTTTTTGCAAAATATCTTTTGCAGATTTGCAATCAATATTTAATAAAAATCTTTTATTGTATAAATCATCTTGAAATTTTGATATGCATAAAACTATGGATAAAACCTCTTTTTTTACTGTAGAATAGTTCTTTTGAGTATCTGACCAAAATCCTGAATAATATCTTACTATGTTTATTTTATTTTCATATTTTTGTTTTAATATACCTCCATAACCTAAATCAGATGCATCAGTTTCAACTATCATAAAGGCATCTGGATTTGGAATACCTAAACATGGAAGTGACTTAGCTTTTAATTTTATCTCTTTTATTATTTGAGTGTGTTGACTAGTCCATTCTGGAGGATTAGTCTTTAATCTTGCATATAATGGTTTACATAATATTTTTATGTTGGGGAAAAAATCAGATATGTAATTGACACAACCTAAAAATCTTTGTAATTGGGTTTTATCTTTAATTTCATCTGGAAATTTGTTTGCAAACTCAATAGACCTTTGAATTGGTCTAATAGTTCCTAAATGAATATGAAAACCAAGAAATCTAACATTTGTTTGAAATAATTTCATTTTAGATTCTGAAATAACTAGTCCATTTGTTTTTATAACTTTTAATAAGATATATAAATGTTTAATGTGTTTTTCTAATGTTTCAGAATAGACAAGTATATCATCAATATAGACGATAACAAATGTTGAATATGGATTAAAAATATCATTCATAATATTTTGAAATTCTGATGGTGCATTTTTAAGTCCAAATGGCATAACATTCCATTCATATTGGCCAAATGGTACTACAAATGCTGTTTTGTATTTATCTTTTTCATTTATTTGAATTTGCCAATAACCTGATTTTAAATCAAATTTTGAAAATATTTTTGCATTTACTAACCTATTAATTAAATCTCTTTTGTTTGGAATAGGATATCTAATCCATTGTAAAACTTTGTTTAATGGTTTGTAATTGATAACTAATCGAGGAACTCCTCGTTCTTTTTCTGCATTTTTGTTTACATAGAAAGCTGAACAACTCCAAGGAGATTTGCTCTTTCTAATTAATTTTCTGTTTAAGAGAGCTTGAATTTCTTGTTTACATAATTCTAATAAATCTTTGGTCATTTGGATAGGTCTTGATTTGGTTGGAATGTTTTGTTCACTGAATTCTTTTTCATAAGGTAAAGAAACTATATGTTTTTTCCTATCCCAAAAAGCATTGGGATGATTTGAACATACTTGGGTTTTGAATTCTTTTTCTATATTACTAATTTGTTTTGTAGCTTTCTTTAATTGTTCCTCTATGTGTGCATAACTAAGTTCTTCTTTTAAATATGAAATTTCTTTACTTTTATTGTTTAGAAGAAACAAATTTTTATAAATTGAATTAGTTTGTAATAAATGTAATTCTACCTGACTAGGTGGATTCATAAAAGAAAATAATAATTTTTTACCTAATATTTTTGTACTGATCCCTTGTTGGGTTTTCTTAAATGGGGTTATTTGATATAGAAAAGGATTTCCTAATACTGCATCATAATTTACATTTTCTAATATTAGAAATGAGTGTCTAATAACATAATCATTATTACTAATAAATCCATTTGATAGTTTTTTCTTAATAGTCATTGGTGTTCCGTTAGCAGCTGCTAATTTTTCATTAGTTTTCTCTAAATATTTATTTGGAATGATGCCTGACCTAATGCATGATTGATCAGCACCACTGTCAATTAATGCTACAACTGTTGTACTAAAATCTTTAACTCCGATTGTAACTAATGAATACCATTTTTCCATATTGATTTTATTAATGGTATTAAAAAACTGTTGTTGTGTTGGAATATCATGAGAAATCATAATGTCATTATCAGAAGTAGAGGGCATATTTGGTTCATTTAATGATAGTAATTTTACTTCTAGTTCTATGTCTTTATCTTTTAAATTATTTATTTCTAATTTAATTTGTACCATTTCACTTTTTAATTGGTTGATTTCTTTTCTAATATCTAAATATTCATTTGTATGAGTTTTCTTAGATGTTGAAGCCTTTTCTATTTCTGAATATTTTTTAAGTGTTTTACTTAGACTAAATGCTTCTGTAATTACAGGTTTTTGTCCTTCTATTACAAAACTTTTTAATTTATCTATGTATTCATTTTTATCCTCAGAATTTTTCATTTTCTCTAATATTTCTAATATTTCTTTTTTCTTATTTGAAAATTGATTTAACATATTTATAGTTGGAATTCTACAATTACAATCTGAATCACTAGAGTAATTTGATGTGGATTCATAATCTGATTCTGAATTATCTATTAATATATTCATTAATTTATTTTTTAATTCCAAATCTTCTAAAGCATTAATTTTCTTTTCAGTTTTGCAATAATTTGCAGTATGACCAAACTTTTTACATTTATAACATTGAACATTCTTAAAATTACTTTGTTTTTTTCTTTTTGATTTTCCTTTTTCATCATCTTTTTTATAATATTCTTGATCTTTTTTGAAATAGTCTTTTTTATGAGATTTTCTTTAGAGTAATTTGATGTGGATTCATAATCTGATTCTGAATTATCTATTAATATATTCATTAATTTATTTTTTAATTCCAAATCTTCTAAAGCATTAATTTTCTTTTCAGTTTTGCAATAATTTGCAGTATGACCAAACTTTTTACATTTATAACATTGAACATTCTTAAAATTACTTTGTTTTTTTCTTTTTGATTTTCCTTTTTTATCATCTTTTTTATAATATTCTTGATCTTTTTTGAAATAGTCTTTTTTATGAGATTTTCTTTGTTTAGACTTTTCTTTCTTTTTTAATTTTTTAAACCTTTTATATTGAGATGATGGTGGTTTAATGCCTGGAATACCAAATTGTTGACAAAATGATCCCATTTCTTTTCGTTCATTACCATACTTATGTTGAATTTTTAAATCTTGACATAAATTTAAAGCTTCTTTCTTTATAAAATTACATATATGTCCAAATGTCATTAAATTATAATTTATACTTTCTGATCCTACTCTTTTCTTTAAACTGGTAATTACCCTTTGAGAAAATAGGGTTGGTAATCCTGAAATAAATTTTTCTTTCCAAAATGGGGAATTTGAATCAGTTCTTCTATAAACCTGAGTTAAATATATATCTTTATACCATTTAAAATCACTTAATGTAGGGCATCTTAAATTAGTTAAATTTATTCTTGAACTTTCTGTTGTATCTTCTGGGTCTCCTAAGAAATACATTGATATGACATAAACCAAATAAGTGGAACCATCTTTAACTGTTGTTAACACTAAATTATCCTGTTCTCCTATTATTTCTTCTGCTTCATGTTCCATAATTTGTTGTTTATCTTCTAATGCTAAGTGGTTATCCCACCATCCTTTTAATTGACCAGTAAAGCCTGTTACAAGTAACATAACTATTTCTGGTTCAGCTAATCCTAATGAAGCTTTATAGGCCATTCTGGCCATACCCATTTCTTGTAATAAATTTAATATTTGGTATTCAGATAATCCATCTATATTCCATTGATATATAGAGGATCCATTGTAACTACTAAATGCTGGATTTTTTTCTTCAAATTGAAGGTCAGGAGGAGTAGGTCTTGGATAATAGGCCTTAGTCCTATGTTGTTTCCTTCATTCAGGATTCTATAAGTAGCCTTCATTTCAATGTATTAAGCACGCTTGAATTATCGCCCCCTCTTGCATACATCTTTGCAACCTCCTCATTCTGAATTGTTCGTACAATCAACAATTCCTTAACCTTGTAAGCCTTGAGCTTTTATTAATTCCAAAAGAAAATTTTATTCACTTTGTGCTTATTACTACTGTTGCTTCATTTGATTATTTATACTGTTATTATTCATACTTTGCTTCATTTGTTTGAATATTTTGTAAGATCTGCTTCCCCCTGCACAATGGTATCAGAGCCATCTAAGTATGAATTTTAAATCCCTATCGAGTGTTAGAGTTATTAAAATTGAGGAAATTAATTACTGCTTGACCTTGTTGAGTCTTAGAGCCTTGAACTGTACCCGTAAATCGGTTGGTCAGCCCAGTCAGGTGAACGTAAGAGGTGGTCCACGTGTGGTATAGATCGTGAGTAATAAGACAATTCGTGAGTCGTGACAGTAATTAACGAATCAGTTTAAATAACAAAGACATGGGAGAAAGGATAAAGAAATTCTTATTTGGAAGTTCTAGTACTGCTGTTACAGGAACAGCATCATCTTCTTCATCTTCGTTTTCATCAAATATTTTACAAAGTCATGAAATTCAACAGATTTTACCAAGTAAAACATTAAAATCTATTTATCAACAAGGATTATTAGAATTCAATAAAGCTTATTCAATCAAAATCCATGAAGAAATATTACCTATGAATCAAGAAGTACAATCTATAAGATTACTATCCAAACAAGCTATTAATAAGTATAGAGAACAAGGATATAGGTTTCTACATTTTGGCCTAATCCAAATAGCATTACATCCATTAGTGAGATTAGGAATTGATACTCCAATTTTTATGGCATTAAGAGATGATCGATTAATTAAATATCAAGATTCAATATTAGCTATGGTACAAACTAACATTTGTAATGGCACCATAAGATTCGATTGCATTCCTAATTATTCAGTAAGCTTATCAGATCCAAATATAATGGAATCATTAAAGTTAGATATTCAATTAAAACAAGATAAAATTGTTAGTAATACAGAACATTTAACTAAGAGATAACAATTTAATGAAATAAAATCTAGAGTTAAACATTTATCATTGTTGAAATAAAATCTACTTGATTTGCTATAGTATGTAATAATTGATTAGAATAATTATTTTGTTCATAAATCTTTTTAATATCTGCTAAATTAGTTGTATCTAAATCAGTTCCTGGTCTACCAGTTTTGAATGGTGATGCAACTATTGTAGTTTCTTCAGTTGGAATATGTACTGACTGTAATGGTGGATGAATAGAACTTACTATTGTATTATTTGATAATTTCCATTTTTTATATAAATTTGACTGTACATTGATGACTGGAATTTCAGTAAATTTACTTTTTCTGATTATTTGTTCTGTTTTTAAATGATGTTCTAACCATAAAAAGAATTTCATTTTCTTAATTGTTTTAACTCTAGAAATTTATAAAAATCTTTTTTTAATTTTTCTTTCATGTCATCATCAAATTTTTCAAACCAAATTCTATTTGTTTCTTTTTTCTTTTTTATATTTCTTTTTTTATATTTATATATTTTTATATTTATATTTACGTATATATTTATATTTATATATATCTTGATATATATGTATATTTTTTATATTTATATATATGTATATATATGTGTGTGTATATATTTATATATATATATATCTATACATTTATATTTGTATATACATATGTATATATTTATATTTATATATATATATATGTATATATTTATATATATACATATTTATATTTATATTTATATTTATATATACACATATATATTATATATATAATATGTATATATTTATATTTTTATATATATGTATATATTATATTTATATATGTATGTATATATTTATATTTATATTTATATTTATATATTTATATTTATATATATGTATGTATATTTATATATATATATGTATATATTTATATTTATATATATATATTTATATATGTATATATATATATATTTATATATATCTTTATATTTATATTTATATATTTATATTTATATTTATATCTTTATTTATATTTATATTTGTATTTGTATTTATATTTATATATATATGTATATATATTTATTTATATATTTATTTATATTTATATATATCTTTATATTTATATTTATGTATATATGTATATATTTATATAGGGAGGGGTTCTATGCACTCCCTTATATTAACTCAAATCTACACTCAAAAATCCTGACCGTAGGATCACATCAGATCAAACCTCTTTTATTTATTCCATTGGCTCAAGAGGTTTGTGATGTGATCCTACGGTCAGGATTTTGAGTGTAGATTTGAGTTAATATAAGGGAGTGCATATATATATATTTATATTTATGTATATCTTTAAATTTAAATTTAAATATATGTATATATTTATATTTATATTTTTATATTTATATTTATGTATATATTTATATTTATATATATCTTTATATATATATTTATTTATATTTATATATATGTATAAATGCTGAAAGTGGATGTGGATGTGGATGTGAGGACGCATTTACCTCATGCGTCCTCTCCACGTGTACAATTCCCATTCCACCAAACCCTGCATCCGCTGAAAGGACGCATTTTGGACATGCATCCTCATGCCACGTCGTCTCGCGAGAAGGAGAGGACGCATTTCCTACCTGCATCCTCCCCATTCTCTTCCGTCTGTGGCTACTATAGCCACAGACATAGAATTTTCTCATAAGAAACATGCCGGAAGTGTGATCCAGAGGTGGAAAAATTAGGGAGAATGGTACTTGAAACCAAATTTGCATGCAAGAGGATATTAGAGCAAGTTGGGCTCCTACTACCAGTTTCATACTTGTTACGTCAGATAGGTTTGGAAGGATTCCTAGACCAACAATCCCCGACCTATACACGTTGGGTGTTAGAGTTCTTGGCTACTTTAGAACAAAAGGTGGATGGAGATGGAAAGTGATACATCACATTCCACTTGGATAACAAGGAATTCTCGATGACATACCATGAAGTAGTGAAGACCTTTGGATGGAAATATGGGAAGGAACTTCCCTGGAAACACATGATCCAAATTTTCCTTAAATACTTTTTGGAGAAGCATTATGGGAAGGGCTTGAACTTTCAAAGCAAGAAACACTTCGATCATTCATCTAGAGATATAGTATGTTCACCATCACTTTGCAGTGACTGTATTTTTCCATGGGAAAGTGGCCAGTGTAGAAACAAGGGTGTCAAAGTTCTTTGGGATATGACGCTGGAGGAAATTCCTATCTGAATCTTGTGCAGACTTTTGTGGAAGGATGTTTGTATGAATCCGTGAAGAAGCTGGAAGAATCCCCATGGGTGGATGATTGGTTTGTAGGTTGAACACCTTAGACACACTTGTCAGATTGATGTTGGCATATCGGGAAGCGGTCGTATTGGAATGCGCTACACGATGGTCAAGCTGGAGGAAACCATTACATTTCTCATCGCCACCACATCGAAAGACCACTTCATATGGCTTTATGGTGGTAGAGTTTGTAAGCTTATGGTCCTGCCACAGCCAGACCAAATGACCATTACCGATCGCACCTTGTTGTAATTCCCTTGCCTTGCTCCCAAGGCCAACTATGAGAAGGGGTTTCCTTTTTGCATTACATACTCCAGAAGTTGAATTGAAGGTTGAGAAACCTAAGGAGGGAGAGGAACATGAGCACCCACTTGCTCACAGCTGACATTGCCCCTTAACTTATACAAGAAGTTTCAGTTTTTTGGCCAACAACATCTAGGCTATGGCTAACAAATCCAAGGGATAAGTCAAACAATCGACGAGATAGGCAATCTACATACTAGGAAAGTACAGAGAGGGAGAGAGTTGAAGAGTATGGTAGGGAGATGAAGAGTTAGAGCATAGACTAGTCTCTCTAAAGCAAGGGGCCCGAGAGGAGTTTTGTTCGGTGGACCAAGCAAATTTCCAAGAGGAGAGCATGTAACAATTAATGGAGAGAATGCAAGCGTCCAATCTTCAAGGCTTTTAGGATGTTGATACCGAAGAAAGGAAACAATTGAGACAGGAAGAACAAGAGAAGAGGTGCAGAATCTGGCACAGAAGAGTTGGTTTCTCGTGGACCCAAAAGTGAGCGTTCATTTTTTCCTTACTCCACTTTTATTCTACATAGCTATATGCATTGATGACCAGGCAATTTTATATGTGGGGAAATTGAGTATGAGGGAGTGAGAGATTAGTAAGATTTTGACAAGTGGCAAGTGAGAGGGGTCAGAATTTAGGTGCATTCATTTTTTCACTTTTATATTCACTCACTTGCCACTTGTCAAAATCATACTGGTTCCTCACCCCCACGTATAAATTTTTTTTTGCATTGAGGACAACGGAAGTTTTAAGTGTGCAGGAGGGAGATTAGGACACTTAGAAATTTGACACAAGTTTCTTTGTGTTGTTCCTTTTTTTGTATTAAGTATATCTATTTTGAGCATTTTATGCTTTAGAAAATTTCAAAAAAGCTTTGTCGAAAACCCAAAGGGCAATGTAGGCAAATTAGGGGGCCCGGATAGGTTGAAAACCAGAAAGGGCAACCTATGCAAAAATGAGAGGCCTTAAAGGTGTGGAAAATATGAGGTGTGAGCTTTGAAACAAAAGAGTGGCTAGGATGAAAACCTGAGATAACTTTTAGATAAAATGAGAGAAACAAAAAATTGTACGCATTCCTCTTGTTTTTGCCTTATCCTTGTTCTTTTGGGTAGTGTATACTTGTCACTTGTATTATTTGGATATTTACACCTCATTCTTATTATTGCCATGATTGTTGGTGCTTTACGATTCCTTAAGTCGATATATGAGAGTTTTTAAACTCTTGTGTTTTGAGTTAGGGTAGTCCTAGGAATGAAGTGTTGGTTGTTCTTTTGAAAACATTGATTAGGTATAACCTTAGAAATTTTTCTTGTTCTTACTCGAGGATGAGTAAAGGTCCAAGTGCAGGGAATTTGATGAGACGGTAATTGCATGTTTTCTTAGTACAATCAGCACCACTTTTTGTATGCTTGTATTTGTGGTTAGTGATTACATGCCAAGTGCATGTATTTCTTAATGCATTTAACATCTCTTTTCTTATGGTTTTGTGGGTATATAGCTAGGTTTAGATATGTATTACATCATAAGGGTTTTAAATGACCACATTTGGTTTTCTTATCGAAAACCTTTATTTTGCAGCCTAATGAATTTTTATCCTTATGAACGTCTAGATCTTGTTTTGTGAACTTATTTGTAGATTTATCCTAAGTACTTTGGAGTAGAAGAAAGAAGTACACATGCAAGGATGGTAGGATATCAAGGAAGGTCATTCGCTAGAATGGTAGAAGAAGGAAGGTGGGAGGTCGTCGCCGTACCTCTCAAAGTTAATATTTGTAAGCCCTAAATGCTTACTATCTACAACTAAGTAGATATCGGCAAGTCGGGGTCGTCCACGAAGAAGAGGGATCTTCCTAAGCGTTTAGGCACAAAAGGTTGATATTAGGCTAGGAGTAGATATATATACATACATATAAAAACATGTAAATAGGGGGGGGGGGTTTGGTTGTTTGGTGGTCCTAAGTTATGAAATTAAAAAGACAAGATAACTATCAAAGTCAAGTAACTAGGCTAATCATGAAACAAAACTAAGAAAAAGGGGTTTAAAACTACAAAGATAAAGCCTTGAGGGCAATTGATATCCACTTCCAAACCTAATGTAAATCATTGAACCATTCACTCATTCTATCACATTCATTACTTGACTTAACATTAACATACTTATCTAGAAAGAATCACAACACATTATGCACAAGAATTCTAAGTTCATGTTCATAGATTTTCATGCAAAGGAGCTAAGAAATTCGTCACTTTCCTAACACCCGAACACTTCAATCATAAAAAACTTCCTATTCTCAAACAACCAATGGCATAAATGAAGTGAAACATAGCATCAAGAATACATAAATGCTAAATAGTAATGGCTTCAAGAACGAGTGAAACAATCTATTCACTTCTTCAACTACATGATGTGAAGATAAATCTTCCATCCTTCTTAGATAGTAGTTTGCAAGAGTGAATTCGACATCTCTTGTCAAACCTCACCAATGACTCCTTTAGTACTAAGAGTATCCCATTGCTGGCATTTAGCACGAAGAATCAACAAGCTTGGCGACACTTATAAACACTACACCGTTTCTAAGCATTTAACCAATTCATCCATTTACACAAGATTAGTCAAGAACGATCGACATTCATAGACCTCTCTCATTTGCTACCTAAAACAAACATGACAACGAGTTCGACATCATCACATTCATCTAGCAATTATCAACACACCAACATCATTTAAGAAGGTCTAACTCATGCTCTTGGATTCCACATTAAAAGAGGGGAGAATTAGCTACTTTCTCCCAACCCTAACAAGTAATCATACAAGCAATTCATATACTCAAGCTTCCAACAACATCAATGTAATTAACAATTCACATTCAAAGCTTAATAAATGCACAATAGAGAAAGCAATAGATAGATAGAAATAATTCTCAAGACATTAGCAAGGAAGTTTCAATCAATTGCTCCCAAGTACAAAACTAAGCTGGATAATCAAAACCCATAACATAGAACAAAGATCTACAAAGAAAGAAGAAGAAATGGAAGAAAATGGTGAAAAACTAGGGTTTTGGAGCCCCAAATCGGGCTTTTAGAGTTGGGGAAGAAGGGGGTTAAAATCTATTTATAGTACAAGAAAAAAGGGAGTAAAATGCAAGATGCAGGGCAGTTATCGCGAGTCGCGATGCCTCCGTCGCGAGTCGCGACTGGATCAGGAAATTGTGAGCTCTCAGGTCCAGATTTCGCGAGTCACGACGGAAAAAAATCCCGTTTTGTTTTGCTTCCTCCGGGTGAACCATTGATCCGTTTTAGAAGTTCTAATAGTAGATTTTATAGTACTCGAGAAGAGGAATCCAATGGTACCACTCTTGGAGGCTGATTCCTCCTTGAAAATTCTCAGAACTCTGCTTCAAAACATAGATCATTCTTCACCCTTTGCTTTGCTCTCCTTTCTTCACTTTATGTTCTACCACTTTGTGAGTGGCCTTCCATCTTCTACCATCCTTTCGAATGACCTTCACTAAACCACTCCTAAGTGCTCACGAGCAATCTACAAATGAAGCTTACAAAAAGGAATCTAGATGCTCGTAAGGACCAAAAATCCATTAGACTAAACATAGGTTACAAAATGAAGGATTTAGATATAAAAACCAAAAATGGTCATCTAAACCCCTTATCATGTAAACCTACTAAATCTAGCAATCTTACAACAAAAATATGAGAAAAGAGATGTTAAATGCTTTTGAAAATACATGTATTTGACGTCTCATCAAATCTCCCCACACCTAAACCTTACTCGTCCTCGAGTAAACAAGAACAAGCAAAGATCAAAGCGTAAACTTGCATGTAAAAGTTTTCCAAAACATCCAATATCATATTCCTAGACTATCATAACCCCCAAGACATAAGAATCTCTCACACTCTCACTTCCCAAAGCCTAAGATAATCCAAACAATCAACAAACCATAACAAAAGTGAGGTATACATATAATGCCAAGCTAACTTACTCCACCGAAAAAGCCACTCAATAGAAAAATCAAGAGAAGCATAATTTTTTTTTTCAATTTTCTCTCATTTTTCCTAGGAGTCCTCTCGGGTTTTCATCCTAGCTTCACACAATTTTCTTTTTCAATGCTCACCCTCACCTTTTTCCTCACCATTTGGCCTCTCATTTTTGCATAGGTCACCCTCTCGGGTTTTCAACCTATCCGGGCCTCCCACTTTTGCCTAAGTTGCCCTCTCGGGTTTTCAACTTAGCGGGAATTTTTTTTTCAAACAATACAAATCAAAATGGAGCATATGCACACTACAATACAATACAATGAGATATATTTATCTTTACCTCCCCACACTTGATAAGGGAGAAAGAAAAAAAAACTCACAACTTGGATTTTGAAGGTCCTTCCCGGTGATGGCAATGCTCACTTCTCAATGAATGTTCTCTCCTCTATGTTCTCAAACTCCGCCCGATATGAAACTTTTATCCATCAACTACAAAGCCACAACTATGCAAATCCCGATCAACACTCACAAAAGACAACAACTAGTAGTACTCCGAGATGGTGGTTTTGGTAGTGGTTTATTTTTGGTGGTATTCTTATGGTTTTGGGAAAGAGTTTGAGGACATGGTTGAGGAATGTTTTTTTTCAAGAAAAGAAAAATACTAATCTAACTTAGAAGCTCGGGTTGCCCCCCGAGAAGCTCCGTATTTTTAAGGTCATCGGCACGACCCTAATGTTATCCATATGGTGAAGGTTTGAACCCCTTCACCATGAGTATCCAAAAATAGAGAGGTGGGGGTACAAAACTTTCAAGATGGTTCAAGATGGTTCCAAAAATAGAGAGGAAAGTTTTGTTGAGGTGGAGATGGTTTAAAGGGAGTTGGGTGGTTAGGAGGCTTGGGGTAGTCTTTTGGCTCCTCTCTTGTCTCCCTCAAAACTTCCAAAAATTGTAGAGTTGGTTCACTAGGTGGGGGAAGGGGTGACGATGCTAATGAATGTAGCACAATCACCTCTTCCTCCATTTTTTATCCTCAACAACCAACTCCCCATCCCCTTCGAACTCAAAGTCATTTCCCATGGTGACCTCACTCACCGAATCCTCGAGTTCGATTTGGGATGGTGCATTTTCGGAATCACGAGCTTCCATTCGGGCAAACACTTCTAACATACTCCTCACGTGCCCCTCAATATCCTCAACACTAGAGGAGAGCCGAGTGTCCGGCTCCTCACTAGTAAAGTAGTTCAAGTTTGCTATTGTATTCATGACTTCCTCACGTGTCAAACTTGAACTTCCTTATTGGGCTTGGTATTGGGGTACGATATAAGGTGGTGATGTCCAACTATTTTGCTAGTATTGTTGATTTTCTGGCTCATTCTCATACCACCAATCTGGACTACCACTCCATTCCAGATTGTAAGGATTGTGGTATAGATACCATTCTTGAGCTTCCTGCCCTTGAAAACCAACATCTCCTACCTCTTGGTAGCACTCTTCATAATATCCTTGGTTTTGGAAACCAAGGGTTCTTTCTCCCTCATAGTGCTCTTCCCACAAAAAATAGCAAGACTTGGTAGGATGGTCAGAATGACACATCCTACAAAATATTGCTTGTTGAGCCTCTCTTCTCATCATGGGTTTCCTCAAGGTGGGACGCTCCATTTTTAAAATAAAATTTTTTTCTTTTCAAAAGTCCGAAATTATATTGCAAGTGTTCTTGATAAAAACTCACCAAGAACTCAAGCAATACCTACTCCGAATAAAAACAACCACAAAGAAGTGGAAAATAAAAAAACTAGCTAATATGTAACCAAAAATGCCCAAACATTTAAAAATAAATGCCTTTTCCCCAGCAGCGGCGCCAAAATTTGGGAGGTCGTCGCCGTACCTCTCAAAGTTAATATTTATAAGCCCTAAATGCTTACTATCTACAACTAAGTAGATAGCAGCAAGTCGGGGACTTCCACGAAGAAGAGGGATCTTCCTAAGCGTTCAGGCACAAAAGGTTGATATTAGGCTAGGAGTAGATATATATACATACATATAAAAGCATGTAAATGGGGGGGGGGTTGGTTGTTTGGTGGTCCTAATATATGAAATTAAAAAGACAAAATAACTAGCAAAGTCAAGTAACTAGGCTAATCATCAAACAAAACTAAGAAAAAGGGGTTTAAAACTACAAAGATAAAGCCTTGGGAGCAATTGATATCCACTTCCAAACCTAGTGTAAATCATTGAACCATTCACTCATTCTATCACATTCATTACTTGACTTAACATTAACATACTTATCTAGAAAGAATCACAACACATTATGCACAAGAATTCTAAGTTCACGTTCATAGATTTTCATGCAAAGGAGCTAAGAAATTCGTCACTTTCCTAACACCCGAACACTTCAATCATAAAAAACTTCCTATTCTCAAACAACCAATGGCATAAATGAAGTGAAACATAGCATCAAGAATACATAAATGCTAAATAATAAAGGCTTCAAGAACGAGTGAAACAATCTATTCACTACTTCAACTACATGTTGTGAAGATAAATCTTCCATCCTTCTTAGATAGTAGTTTGCAAGAGTGAATTCGACATCTCTTGTCAAACCTCACCAATGACTCCCTTAGTACTAAGAGTATCCCATTGATGACATTTAGCACGAAGAATCAACAAGCTTGGCGACACTTATAAACACTACACCGTGTTTAAGCATTTAACCAATTCATGCATTTACACAAGATTAGTCAAGAACGATTGACATTCATAGACCTCTCTCATTTGCTACCTAAAATAAACATGACAACGAGTTCGATATCATCACATTCATCTAGCAATTATCAACACACCAACATCATTTAAGAAGCTCTAACTCATGCTCTTGGATTCCACATTAAAAGAGGGGAGAATTAGCTACTTTCTCCCAACCCTAACAAGTAATCATACAAGCAATTCATATACTCAAGCTTCCAACAACATCAATGTAATTAACAATTCACATTAAAAGCTCAATAAATGCCCAATAGATAAAGCAATAGATAGATAGAAATAATTCTCATAACATAGAACAAAGATCTACAAAGAAAGAAGAAGAAATGGAAGAAAACGGTGAAAAACTAGGGTTTTGGAGCCCCCAAGTCGGGCTTTTAGAGTTGGGGAAGAAGGGGGTTAAAAGCTATTTATAGTATAAGAAAAAATGGAGTAGAATGCAAGTTGCAGGGCAGTTATCACGAGTCACGATGCCTCCATCGCGAGTCGCGACAAGATCAGGAAATTGTGAGCTCTCAGGTCCAGATTTCGCAAGTCGCAACACACTCGTCGCGAGTCGCAACGGAAAATAGTTGAGAAGAGGAATCCAATGGTACCACTCTTAGAGGCTGATTCCTCCCCAAAAATTCTCAGAACTCTGCTTCAAAACATAGATCATTCTTCACCCTTAGCTTTGCTCTCCTTTCTTCACTTTATGTTCTACCACTTTGTGAGTGGCCTTCCATTTTCTACCATCCTTTCGAATGGCCTTCACTAAACCACTCCTAAGTGCTCATGAGTAATCTACAAATTAAGCTTACAAAAAGGAATCTAGATGCTCGTAAGGACCAAAAATCCATTAGACTAAACATAGTTTACAAAATGAAGGATTTAGATATAAAAACCAAAAATGGTCATCTAAACCCCTTATCATGTAAACCTACTAAATCTAGCAATCTTACAGAAAAAATATAATAAAAGAGATGTTAAATACTTTGGAAAATACATGCATTTGACGTTTCATCAGAAGGCCACTTGCAATGTGGTAGAAGATTTGTTAAAGAAGGAAGACAAAGTAGCAGATGAAGAGTGACCGGGGAGTTGGAACAGAGTTCTGGGAATGATCCAAGAATAATTATCTTCTGTGGGTGGAACCATTAGAATTGTCTTTCTGAGCACTATAAAATAGATTACAAGAACTCTCACAACGGATCAATGATTCACCCATAACGACACAAACAAGTTGGTGACAAAACTGATAGAACGGCCTGTGAAAAATTGCACGGCCAATGCACCGAGACTATAGAAATGAGCCATTTTTTGGGACTGATTGCACATCCTGTGAAATTCAGCACAGGCCGTCTCCTGAACCATAGAACCGAACAATTTGTTGGCACGGACCATGCCCTGAACCAAAGAACCGGGTGGTTCTTTCTCTTTTGTCTTTTCCCTTTTTTTTCCTCTCTCTTTCACCGATAAAAAGCTTTCTTCTCCATCCTTATCTTCTTGAGCCTGACTTGGGCCTTCAAAACCCTAGTTTTTCATTAGCTTTTCTTGGTTTCTTAATCTTTCTCATGGGTTCTTTTAGAGCTATGATGGGTTTTCATAACCCATCATAGATATGTGCTTAGAAGCTTAGATCGATGAGTAGGAGGTGTAATTTCATTTATGTAACTTTCACTTCTCCATTTCTTCATTTCTAACATTCATGTATATTGAATCTATGAGCTTTGTTGGTTTGGAGTAGTTTATTTCTTGGGGTTGTTATTTTTAAACATGATTTGACATGATTTGTGAGACTCTTTATATTCATCCCATTTCTCTATGTTATAAATATCATGCTTAATTTGTAGTTTAATATCTTATTGTGATTTATACCATGAAATATGTTAAAATGCACACTTGGTTTATTTCTTTCATGATATCATGCTAGGCTTTAAATGCTAGTTTAAGAGTGTTAGATTATTGGTGCTATAGTAGTCTTGTAAGTATCAAGAGGATATGTGCGATAGATCCGCCTTGTGAGTGCCAAGATGGTAATAGAAAATAATATAAATTGGCTAGTCATGTGGGGAATTGCATTTTAGGAGCACCAGACCTATCGCATTGGTGTTATTAAAATCCTAACGTGGAAAACCCTGGCTTACCCCGATAATTGTGCATTTTTAGCTTCTAGTGGCTAGGATGGCGCTAACTCTAGAGTTGTCACGAGGTACTGATGTCCATTCCTTTTGATGTCTAGGATGAGTGCTTATAGTGGAGGCCCTAGTTTTGTGATTGATTATACACCCGCATCTAACTGTTGCAATCTATGCAAGGCTTAGTTCCTTTAAGTGACTGTTAGCCCCAAAAGTGAAGTACAGGGGTAGTCACTAGATAAGGTGCAACCCTATCAAGTTATGGAAGAGGTTAGACGTTAAAGAGGGGGCAGAACTAGTTGTGTGACAGACGAGATTATTTTGTTTTTATGTCGGTTTGGTCAAAAGTCAAATACTAAGGTCATGAAACATTGACACATGTATCTTGGATTGAATTAGATATAAGAACTGGTTGATTATTGTACACCTGATACAAGAGTTACTTGGTGAATGGTTCGGTAGTGTTATTGATCTTGTTGGGGTCATAGGATAATGCCCGAAGGTCATGTCCCTTGTTTGTAGAAACAAGGTGGGGAATGCCCCTAGAGTTAATGAGAGGTACTAATGTCCTAAACAGCACAAGATGGGCTTAGGATGGGTATTCACGGTGAAGGATCTGATGACCCATACTACTCATAGGTTTCATTCACTTCACTTATCTTTGATCGTTGTCTGCAAGTTTTTTATGACACTTGCAGGTGCATAATTTTTCTTCAGATTCTGGTCATATTTCCTTTTTCATTCCATTGCTGTAACAATGAAGCCATTGCTATCATAACCACCATTTCAAATTCGTGGCCCGTGGTTTCTTGAAATTCGTCACCGTTGCTATTTCTTTTTGGTGTAGTTTTCAGTACGAGGTTAGTTGTTTGTTTCTTTCATTTGGAATTTATGTGTCCATTTTATGTGCATATTTTGGGACTTTTTGGGATTACTTTTGCACTTTTTTGTCATCTAGAGTTTGTATTTTACCTTGAAATTCTCTTAGGAGAGGTAAGAGTGACTTTTCCGCTCTTTTACCTTTTCTAAGTGGATTTTGTGTAACGAGGAAAGAACATCGAGACTTGAAGACTGCAGGCCAATGAAGATCATGCTTTGAAGACTAGCTTTGAAGATTTGAAGAATTGAAGAGTTAAAATGAAGTAAAATGGAGTGAAGGCTAGAAGACAAGAAGATTTGAACCATATGCTATTTCTGGGCGCCCTTCGCAAGTCGCTATGAACCTATCGCGAGTCGCTATGAACCTATCGCGAGTCGCGATGAATGGGTGGCCAGAATTCTTTTGCATTTTCTTATACTATAAATGGCACATTATCTTCTCTCTCTCCTAACTTCTTCTCTGCCCAATTCTCTAATGTTCTAACCCTAGTTTTTCACCATTTTCATCTTTGTTTTAGCTTGATTTATGTTTGGTTTAATGTTGTTGATTAATATGGATTCTAGTAGCTCGGTTAATCTCTTGGGAGAATTTGATTGAAGCTTCCAAACCCATGTAGTGAGATTCTTGGATTTTGCTCATTTATGAATATTTATTGGGAAACATTTATTGTGCCATTAATGCTATGTTTTACTTCATTTATACCATGGGTTGTTTGAGAATATGAAGTGTTCGTATGATTGATGTGTTAGGGTGTTAGGAAAGTTGCAAATTTCTTAGCTCATTTGACATGGAAATCCAAGAACATGGAATTAGAACTTCTTGTGTATAATGTATTGTGATTCTTGCTAGATAAATATGTTAATGTGGATTGTTCTCATATTTGCCCTGTAGAAGAAAAGAAAGGTTGAACCTTGAATGTGGTTTGTTCTAGGGTTAGCCTAATAAATGCTTTGTTTGGTTAAATGGCTATGCCTTTGGTAGAAGACTTGTAGTTATCAAATCTATGGTTCTTCATGTGAAATGCCGTTGATGAAATACCTTTAGGCAGTGTTTGTCTAAAGTGATTGTCAACAAGGTTTGAAAAATGTCGTTGTTTGCATTTGCAAATTAATATTAAGAAGAAGATAAGCTATTTAGTCTATTTAGTAGAGGATAAGCTATTTAGTCTATTTGGGGTGATTTTGACTGCCTTGTGTTTCGTTAATACGATTCACTAACAAGTTCAATGATGTTCATAGATAGACTAACAGTTTTTGTAATCCTCTAACTATTAATTACTTCCCATTCATTATTTTGGAAGCAACAATTGTTGCTTCAAGAGCTTATGGCTCACTCTTGTATATCTCAACTAAGCCACGGCTTCACCTTTTCCTTCTGTTTTAATTTCCTGTCTATTACACGGCTTGGGAAGGCCTAATATAATTTCCCCCATCCTTGGATGGTTTTATTTTTTTTTAAAAAAACTATTAAGAAGAAGTGAATGTTGATATTCAATAGGGAAGTGATAGAATTCCCCATAGGGAATAAATGTCAATGAATGAGTGAATGAATCTAGGATCTACAAGAGGTTTGGAAGTGAGGATCAATTGCCCCCAAGGCTTCGTTAATTGTTGGTTTAATCATCTTTTTAGGTGTTGTTGCATGATTAGCACCGTTCTCTTGCTTTGCTAGTTGTTTGTCTTTCAATTTCATAACTTAGGAAAAACTAACCAACGCCCCTCCCATTTACTTGCTTTTATTTGTATATGCATATCTATATCTAGTATGTTTTCCGCTTTATATGTTTACACCCTTGAAAAGATCCCTCTTCTTATGGACGACCCCGACTTGCCATTATCTACTTAATTGTAGATAGGAAGCATTTATGGCTTAAAAATATTAACTTTGGGAGGTACGACGATGACCTCCCCGGAATTGATCGATTGTTAGCATTTCTTTTCTTTTTAATTGATTTTTACATTAAGGTGATGACGAGGACCAATCAGTGTTCTCATAGAGAAGGTGATCCTACACATGTTAGAAATTCTCATCAAAGAAAAAGAAATGTTTTAGCTAAGCATGAGAGTTTGTCCGGTATGTTAATTTTTCCATTTTTGAATTGTTTTTTGGCGCCTTAGGATGAGTCTGTGATGTTGATTTTTAGTTGTTGTTATAGTATGCATTTGTTTAGTTACGTGTTGCATGTATTTATTTTTAGTGTGTATAAGATAGTTTTGATGTGTGTGATTATTTTCATATGTTGTTGATTGTTTATTTTAAATTAAGAATTGCATTTGTTTGTTACATGTTGCATTGTTTAGTGAGCATTCTAAAGTTATATTTTGTATGAATTTTATTTCTATTTTTTGTTTTTTTTAAATTTTGAATAAGGAATTGTATGTGTTTAGTTAAATGTTGCATTTTTTTAGTGTTGTGGTATTTCCAATCCGGCCGATTGATCATAGTCCACCATGGTGTGCCTGCAAAATAGATCCCAAAAGTGGTTCCGAGGAAAAGAATCCGACGCTCAAGTCTGTACTTTCTTTTAAGAATCAAGCTGCTTCAGTCTAGTTGCACTTACCTCTATTCGTGTCCTTCCATTTATTTTATAATCTGTTATAAATGTGGATCCGCCTTTCTTGGGTTTTCCCTTGTGTGCTTGATCATGGCTACAAGAAGGATGACTCATGGCCGGCACATGATCACGGTCTCTGCTTTTCATGGTTCGTGGGCTGACTCTATCTCAGCTAGCATTGCAGGTTAGCTTTGGGCCCATTTGTAGTTTTGGGCCTGTGGCCTAGTATTTGGGCTAGGTATACACCATAAGCCCCCTAGCCATGAAGACTAAAAGACACAGAGTAATGGCATTGATTGTGGTTTAAATGCCAACTGATGTTGTTCATTAACAAACTGTTCGTCATTTAATGCTACCTTTGTAGTCATTGCGAAGTGACGTTAGCTTTTTGGCTATATCTCTGTCCTCGATCCCTCTTCAAAGTTGAAAATTTGAAATTTTAATTGCTAGTACTTGATATGTTTATGATAAGGCTATTTGCGAAGATCTTGTTTCTAAAGGTCAATATTCGATACTCATTTTTCGCTATTCTGTTCCAAAATTTTCTGATGTTTATTCTTACTTTACTTCTTAAATGAGGAATTTGAAATGAATATTTTAATCTTTACCTCATTTAGTGCACTGCCTTTTTATATACCGCCACCGTTTTGATATAAGCAAAAGGTAATTTGTTTTTAGTGTCAGATTATCATCATTGCATTTTTGAACTGATTGTCTTCCTCGATCTTGCCTTTTGATATTTAAGTATCCCATCTCATTTTTGTTTCAGTTTTTCTCCTCTGTTTCCCAAGCTTTCATCTCCTACGATCACCCTTAGATTTTCTGCGTATCATCTTCCCTCATCTTCTGTAAGAGAAAGTTTTGTACTTAACTTAATCTCCAATTTCTTTGCTGCATGTTCTGGACTTAAGAAGTTGAATTTCTTCTTCGATTTTTGGTAAGTTTAATACTTGTTGCATTTCTTACTATTTTTCTGTCATCTTCTCTTGTGCGTCTTCTGTTGAGCTTTGATCTGAAAAACTTGTGTTTGCAGTTTTTAACCCTAATTAAGGTTCTTATTTCCAACTCAAGGGTCCTCGTTTATCCACACGTCTTCCTCTAACCACGTCGAGTCTCCCGTAGAAGTTGCTCACTCCGATGGGGATTCCGATTATATCACTGGATCCTCTACCATACGAAGTATGCTGTCTGGTTCCTGTTAGATGACTTGAAAAACTGTTTCCTATTTTTAGCTCCTTTTAAGCTTTGCGCCCCTGCTTATTCTGAATGTGTTTGCACTCCTCCGCCTGGCTATATATCATATTATTTAGCATATTTGAACTTTGATGGAAACAATGAAGAGGTGGCTGAGACTCTAGTTCAGGCTAATAATACTGCTGTAAATAATACCACCTAGCCCTGGTAATAAGGGTAAGTCTATTGAGGATGAGAAGACAGGTGGCCATCGCTCCGTTGGTGGGCAGAAGGAGAAGAAGAACAAGAGGGATAGAGTGTGCCAGGATCGCAGGGGTGGAAGTGACTCAACTTCGTTTGGAGTTAGAGAAGATGCGCACCAATGTGCCTTCTTCCCCCAAATACCCTCAAATTCTGGTAGATTGGCTCTGCAAGACCAAGTCTTTCTATAAATTATTTGAGGATGTTTCCAACAATACTCGCACCATTGGTTACTTCCAGGTTGTGAAGAATTAGCGCAAGGGGAATCCAACTTGTCAGCTGAAGAGTCTGCCTTCTCTGAAGAAGTGTACTGAGACCTTGGAGAAGCATAAGGAAAAACTCAACGAATCTCTTGTCGAAAAGATTAGCCCCAGTGTGGCCACTGGGGCTAATGCGAGTATTGAAGCCCTCGCTCAGCAGCTAAGCAAGGAGACTCCCATTTAGCAACCAAGCCAGGAAACCGTTGCTATCATTGTTCAATATTTTTCCTACCTCCACCTCCGAACTTAGTTGATTCCTAGTGTACTAGGATTTTTGGATTTTTAATTGTAATATTAAGACAATATTTTGATGTATGTCTATACTATTTATGTGACTTCAGTTATGAATGTTAATGTATCCTCCTTGTTTTACAATCTCTCATCTCCCTTACTTATATGCATGGTTTAAATATTTTGGTTGATAAAAAATACTTGAAACGCCTTTACTTTCTGGGATGTACCGATCCTTTTTCTGATTGCTACGGATTTTCACCACTTGATTTCCACTATCATATTATTTTGCTTCGTGCCACTGAATCTTTCACCAAAGAGTTTGAGGAGCTCATTTCCTCTGATCGCTTTTCTCGTATGGAGTTGTTTCCCTTATGCATTGGGTGGCAAATTCCTATTCCCTCTTTATTTCCATCTTTGTCTACAACTTGTCCTTGCAGTAAGTTTGTTCCTGATGGATATAATGTTGAATTGCTAAGCAAGAATATTGTCCACGGTTTAGTTGATCTTGAATCTACTGGTGCATACATGCAGTTGCTTAAGCTCCCTGTCCGTGTACAAGAGTGGGCATTATCCTTAGGTGTTTGTTTGAAGTACATGCTTCTAGGTATTAATGTTCTTGAAGCGAAGTGGGATACGAATGTAAAGAACACCCAGGATGCTATGCGCAATTTATGTAGGATTTACAACGAGGAAAATAGTCTTATTCAACATCAACATTTGACCATGGTGAAGATTCTCCGGCAACTGGAAGAGGCTAGGAGTTATGCTGCGAGCAAGACTCACGAGACCCATCAGAAGACATTGATCATTGCTAAACAATGTGCTCATATTGATTTTTTTTGATAAATTGAAGAAAAAACAGGATGAGAGTGATCACTTTTCATCTTCTGCACTCGGTTCGCAAAGTAATTTTGACAAACAATTTGATATAAACACACAGATACAAAGTGAAAATGAGAAACTTCGTGCTGAGTGCGATTGGCTCGATTTGTCTGTGCACCAACTCGAGCAAGCTTGTGTTGATTACAAAGATAGATTTTAAGCTCTCCCTCGTCATCTCACAGAACTACTAGTCGTGGAGATCTTACTGTGGGAATTGGCGGGCAGAGGATTAACTTGTCTGAGGCTGTCCGATTGCATTCGCGGCCTAGAGGACGAAGTACAAAATTTAAGGGCTGAAATGAAGTGGTATGAGAAAATTGTTAATGTTATGAGTATGCAGTTGAACCGCAAGGAGTTCGGACCTATAATCGACTACAAAGGGTATTATGCTAGATATCTTGGTTATATGGAGCGAAGGGGTCTAATACACCATCCTGATTATTTACACATGAAATGGCGATATGACCATATGGTTAGTGAGGAGTTGAGGCTGAGGAAAACCGGCGTAGAGATGAGCACTCCCATCGTGAAGCTGATCACAGTCGCCGCTATTGTTGTTCGTCTTCTTCTGGATCATCACGAGCATCTAAGCATAGATAGCCTGCAATGATTTTTTCTTCCAAACAATGATGTTGTTTTTGTTACGGATTTTGAACGTTGTGGTTGTCCTTTTTTGAATTCATACTTTTCAATGCTCTTGTCTGAATGATTCTCTTTTATTCACAAGATCTCCTTTTCATATATCTATTTTTTTCGTTTTGAGTATACTTTGTTTTTTACAAAGCCGCAAGGTCTATAGCTTGCTGTAGTTGCTATTTTGTAGGCATATCTACCGTGTAGTAAGATCTATTGCTTGCTTTATTGAGAGTATGTAATGTGTGAAGCCGCAAGATCTATTGCTTGCTTTTGTTGCTGTATTAGAGCCAGGTTTTCCCGTTAGTAAAATCTATAGCTTGCTCTCTATTGAGAGTACAAAGTCGCAAGATCTATTACTTGCTTTTGTTGCTTCATTGTGGGCATATCTGCCTCACTGCAAAGTTCATGACTTTCTTTCCTTTATATTTTGCAAAGGGGCAAGTTGAGTGGCATTTATAATTGATACTTATGCCACTATCATCATGTGTTCATCTGTTAAGAATTTGTAACTTAGTTTTGCGACTGAAAAGTATAGTTGTTTGGAAAGAAAGGATGGTACTCCAAAATATTTATGTTGCGATAATATCGTCTTCAACACAGAACAAGGATACGAACACCACCAATAATTATATCATGGTTTCTATACATGGAAACTAGATTTTCCTGCTTCTTTGATGATTCTACACATAAAAATTTCTTAAGTTTACTGTGTGTCAAGTGTTAGGAATACTGCTACCATCCATTCTCTCTAGCTCGTAGCAGTTGGATCAGTGCGTTTTCGTTATCTTGTATGGTTCTTCCCACTTCGGGCACAACTTTCATCTTTCTCAGCTAGGCTAGCTTTATTCTTCCTTAGCACCATATTTCCAATTTGGAATTATATTTCCTTGACTCTCTGGTTTTAAGCTCTGGCTATCATTTCTTTGTACTTTGGTTCATTGATTACCACCCTCTGTCTCTTTTCTTCGAGTTCATCTAAGTTCAACCTCACCATCTGTGGGTTGGTGTCTTCTTTATATTGCTCGACTCAAAGGCTTGATTGTCCAATTTCAACTGGTATTACCGCTTCGTTCCCATATACCAGACTATGCAGCATTTTTCATGTTGGTTCTTGTACTTTTGTTCTATATTACCACAAGGTATTAGGTATCTCATCAACCCAACCTATTCACTTTCCTTCTAATCTTTTCTGGATACCTTGGTTGATCGTTCTGTTCATTACTTCTACCTGACCGTTTGCTTGGGGGGTGAGCTACAGAAGTGAATTTCTTCGTGATTCCCAGTTCCAAACACCATTCTATGAAGACCTCACTTGTGAACTGTGTTCCATTGTCGGTGACGATGATTTGTGGTACTCTGAAGCAAAAAACTATATTCTGCCAGAAAAATTTTCTTACTGCTTCTGCTGTTACTCTTCCTGAGGGCTTTGCTTCTACCCACTTTGTGAAGTAGTCGATTGCCACAATTAAGAACTTGGAATTGCTAGCACCTTTTGGAAAAGGTCCAACGAGATCAATTCCCCATTTATCAAAATGCCAAGCTCCGTATATTTCTATTAATGCTGACTGCGGCTTATACAATATTGGAGCATTCATCTAGCAGATTCTGCACTTAAGGAAAAAGTTGTATGCGTTATTAAACATGGTTGGGCAGTATTATCCAAATCAAATGATCTTCTTTGCAATCGTTCGAGACCCTTAATGCAATCCGCACAATCCTTCGTGTACTTCTTTCAAGATTTTACCTCCTTGTGATGACCCCACACACTTTTTCCATGGAGATAAATATCCTTTCTTGTACAAGGTTCCATCTTCGTAAAGATAGTTGTGGGATCGCATTTGTAGCTTTCGTGCTTGTACCTTATATGTTGGCAGCTTCCCCTTGTTAAAGTATTCAAGCAATGACGCTATATAGTTTACTTCCTGTGCTTGAACCGCTAACACAGTTGTCCTCACTGTGCTTCTAACTGGAATGATTCTACTATCACATCTTTGTGATCGGCTAATGAGTCAAAACCTACTAATGCTAGCTTGCTGAAGGTATCTGCCTTCATATTCTCACTTCTTGGGATGTGTTGGATATTGAAGTACTCAAGTTGAGCGATGAGTTGACGAACCCTGGTTAAGTATTTCATCATTCTCTCTTCCCGCACTTTGTAATCTCCTCGTACTTACTGGACCACCATCTTTGAATCACTGAATGTTCTTTACCTTCATGTTAACTTTGAGATCTAAGCTGCATACTAATGCCTTGTACTCAGCTTCGTTATTGGTGATTGAGAAATCAAAGTGAAGCAAGTATCTGTATTCACCTCCGTCCGGGTTAATCAACAGTGGTCCTACTCCACATTCTTCCTTGCTAGATGCCCCATCTACGAACAGTTTCCATGCGATATCTTCCCATTTGGCCTTTCCTTTGTCTCTGTTAAGAAACTGTTGTGTTTTCACATGCTGTGCCCCCACGCTTGTCATTTCAGCAATGAAATCTGTTAAAGCTTTTGCTTTGATTAAGGTTTGCGATTGAAATTGAATCTCGAACTGTCCCAATTCAAGAACCCATTTGATCCTTCTCCTGGATAACTTGGGCTTGTTCATTTTTTTATTAGGTAGTCAGTGTAGACAACAATCATATGACTGTGGAAATAGGTTCCTAGTCTTCTTGCATAATATATCAATGCTAGGGTCAACTTTTCAATTGGAAGATACGCCCTTTCAGCCTGCTGCAGTATTCTATTGGTGTAGAACACTAATATCTATTTCTGGCCATCTTGCCTTACCAGGATTAAACTTACTGCGTTTATTGAAATTGCCAAATACAAGTATAGTGTTTCTCTCTGAATTGGTGCTTTCAACGTTGGAAGTGTCTGAAGTTGGTCCTTCAGTGACTCGTAAGCTGATTGACACTCTTCACTCTAGCTAAACTTCTTGGCCTTTTTAAGGATTTTGAATATTGGGAAGTGTCTTTCGGCTGACACTCTTCATGCCTTTACTTCTTACATGATTGTGTGTTGTCTCTCACTTGTGAAGCTTCTTTGTTTCTGCTTAACTGGCTTGATTGAATCAGCGATGCTCAAAGAATGAGTTGCAATTTTTGGGTCAACTCCTCCCATGTTCTGTACACTCCATGCGAATGTGTTCTTGTGATCTCTCAGAATTTGTATCACTCTCTGTTTCTCTTGATCTGGAAGATATTTCCCTATTTTGACATACTTAGACGCATCGTTGTCATCCAAATCGACATCTTCAGTTTGTTCTCCAAGTTCTACCGAATGATCGACTTGGTTACTTGAGTCACTATTGGTGATAGTACTAACCATTTTTGGTTTGTTTCGCAATTCTTCTTGCTTTCATTGTGATGCCCATACTCTGTCTGGTGGTCTATTGGTTTCCCCTCACTGCTATGATCCCTGTTGGGGCTGGGAACTACATGACTAAATGGTACAGAGACCATACTGGTTTCACTCTATTCATCTATGGTCTACCAATAATAGTGTTAAACAAACTTGGAGCATCCATGAGATCAAAGTCACAGATTATGGTGCAGTTGCTCTCATTCCCCCCAATTGTTATAGGCAATTGAATGTTGCCAAGTGGTATCTCTGCTCGTCTGGTGAATCCTACGAGCACAGATGTGAATTTTTTCAAGTCGTTCCTCTTGAATCCAAGTTTGTCAAAGTAGTCCACAAAAAGGATTTCTACCACGCTTCCATCATCTATGAGCACTCTATGGATAGTCACATTCTCAATTTTAATGACAATGGCCACGAGGTCATTGTGTGGCGAGGCATTTGTGATAAGGAATCTGTTAACCCATATATGGAGAAGACTACTTTTTCTGGAGCTTCGTTGGGCACATTATCTTCATAGTTTACTGATGGCGTCATCTTCTAATTTATGTTCTGAATGTTCACTATGGTTTGGATTTGATCCATGGAGCTTCCTATCTTGCTCACTTCGTTTTATCTATTACCGCCATCTTCCTTCCTGTATTATCCCAGATAACCATTTCTCAAGTTTTCTTCTATCTCCCTCTGTAGATCTCTGCAATACTCGATATTATAACTGTGATCCCCTGGGTTTTTAGGCATGTTCTTTGTTAGTTCCTTGTAGAACTCTACCAATAGCTTGCTTCCTGTGAACATACCTAAAAAATATTGAAACGATAGGTTCCGAATCTGGAAACTTTATGTAATGAACTTGTTGTGATATTCTGACAAACTTTCATTGCTTCATTGAGCTATATTGTTCAGGTCTGCATTGTCTTGGTAAACTTCTGCTTCTGGTAGAAACGTCCCAAAAATAGATCTGACAGTTGTTCCCAAGATGTTATACTTCTGTTTGGTAAATCTTCATACCATGTGATCGCTGTTCCCGACAAAAATATAGGAAACACTTTACATACCAACTCAATTTCAGCATCGCGGAACCTAATGCTATTATGATAGGAATGTAGGAATTCCTTTGGGTTGGTTGTCCCATCGTAGATTTTGACATGTAATTGTAATTTGAAGTCCCTTGGCACCTTGAAGTTGCGAAGATGTGGTGCTAGTGGCGACTTGTCCGCATCATCCGCTACTATGTCTCTCAATTCATCTCCATATTTAAGGCCATCATCGTTTTGAACAATTTTTTTTACTTACCCTTGGGGATTTTGGTTTGAGAGTAGCTAGGAACTGATAATACAATTGCTCTTTGTTCATTTCTAGAAACGACGCAAATGCTCTCCATTCCTTATTCTTATTCATGGTAGGAGATTCTCCCTCTTCTTCATCTTCTGTTTCATCCCTAACACGTTCTTGCTCTCTGCTGGGAATGTGATCCTGATTTTGGCTGGGATGTACATTCCTATGTTTCCCAACTGTTTGATCTTGAGTGTGGTGGCTTTGAATTCTTTCACTTCTATTGAACACTATTATCAATCTTGTTGAGAATGAACGACTAGATTAAAAAATTCCACCCCCATAGTCGACGCCAAAGGTTGTGGTATTCCCAATCCAGCCAATTGATTGTAGTCCACTAAAGTGTGCTTTCAAAAGAGATCTCGGAAGTGGTTCCAGGGAAAAAACTTCGATGCTCAAGTCAGTACATTCTTTTCAGAATCAAGCTTCTTCAGTCTGGTTGCACTTACATTTATTCGTGTCTTATCCATTTCTTTTATAGTATGTTATGAACGTGGCTTCGCCTTTCTCAGGTTTTGCCTTGTGTGCTTGATCATAGCTCCAAGAAGGATGGTTTGTGGTTGGCACCTGATCATGGTCTCTGCTTTTCATGGTTTGTGGGTTGACTCTGTCTCAGCTCGCATTGCAGGTTAGCTTTGGGCCCATTTACGGTTTTGGGTTTGTGGCCTAGTATTTGGGATAAGTATACACTAGTACTTTAGTTATATATCTTTTGAAGGTTCTGAGTTACCAAAGAAAGAGGCAATCACTCAAGAAAAAATTATAAAGTTTCAGGAAACATGTGATTTTGAGGGTAAGTTTTTTTATCATGCTATATTTTTTAAAGCAGCTGTTTTTGCTGGTTTAATGATTATGTATGTACTCTGAGTTTGTCTCTTGAAAGATGGTTTTTCCATAAGCCAAGGAAAGACCAAGATTTAAATGCAAATTAAAAGAAATGAAGATAAAATTTTTAGGTTACACTAATCGGCTCATAAAACTTATAACTACTGTACGTTGCATAATAAATTTTTAATATTGCAACTAAAATATTTGACCTTTTTTATTATTCTAACTATTATATTTACCTAATTTCATATCCAAATACTTTGTCCATTGATAAATATGAAATAACCAAGTAAAACAAAAAAGAGCTAGTAGGAACACAAAGTTTTATATTATGCAGTCTAAACTTTAGGCCAGAGATTAATGGGAAATTATACGAAATTTCATTTGGGATGGGTTTTTTAATACTGATAAGTTTATGGACCTATTGTGCAATTGTCGAAATACTATATATATCATAAAAATTTCAGATTTTTAATTTTTTTCCTCGCCGATCGGAATTCTCTCGCCGATAAAAAACTGCCACCGCCGACGGTTCCAGCCGGTTTTGTGTCTGAAATTCACTGATCTCCGTCAATTTTCCGCTGTGCTTTTTCTTCAGTTAGAGAATCAGAGCTTCACACTGTGAAGCCACCGGTAAATTCAAATTTAGATCCAATTGTTGCACTTTGGTGGTTGCTCTTCGTCACGCAAAGACGGCATCACACATAGACATCTTGCACGGAGGAAAGACAGCGGCAAGGATCAATTGACGGTGAGGCAATAACGAGGGGCTAGGGTTTGTCGATGATGGTGCTAGGGTTTACAAACGACAATAACGAGGAAAATAACAGCGAAGGTGACGCGATGGCAACGATAAGGCAAATATCAGCAACGATGAGTGTTATGAGGCGACGGTGATGAGGTGACTGCGACGAGGCGATGGCGATGAGGTGACTGCGACAAGGTGACGACGACGAGGTGACTGCGATAAGGTGACAAAGCTTGGTATATTTATAACACAGTATACTTTATCTCATATGTCAATGAGTCCATCTCTTAAAAGTTGGTGTTTCCATAAACTATGGAAAGATCAGGGACTGCATTATAATTTTAAGACAATAAACAAGCAAAAATTGCGGGTCTAAATAGGCAAAATTCAGGTTAAAATATGGATCATAAGGATACGGGTATTTTCACACGCCTATATAAACTAAATCCTCAACCTTACATTTTTTTCCTAATCCTTTCCTGCAACTTTAGCATTCACCTTTGCGATCTACAATTCTGCCATCTTCAGATCTTAAAATTCAATCCATCCATATCAGCGTCACAGATTTTGGGAAAACATTGTAGATTATCGCTAATTCTGTTTCAAATCACAACATAATGAACTCTGGAGGAGAGGGACAAATTGTACGGTTCATAAAAAACTAATAAGCTTGATATTTTACCTATTTAATTATAATTGTTTTTTGCAATTTCCATTTTTCATAGCAGTATAATCCTAATGTTTTATTGATTTGATTGAATGTTATTGTTAAGATGATCATAACTGAACAAATTGAAGAATAAATAAAAAAACATCTTGGTATTGTTGCTATAATACCTTCTGAAGGTATGAACACCCACAAATTCGTCTCCCTTTTGATCCATTATTAGATTTATTAAAAATTGAACGTTTCACACCCAAAATGATATCTTTTAAATTGTACGTACCTTCTTGTTGATCAAATATGAAGTTGTTTTGTTCATGAAATATGAAATCTCGATACATGTTAACATTTAAAATTCCATGAAAATGTTAATTTTCTTTATGATTTAATGTCTATGTTTCAGTATAAAGTTGTAATGTTTATACTGAATGTATTTAAGAGTTACAGATCAGAGAAGAAAAAATGAATTACGAATGAGTAACATATAACCTTTATGATTCAAATTATATATCAAATGTTTCGATCTAAACTTTAATATTTTATTTGAACTTACTGCAGTGTATGAACATCAACCAAAATTAGCTGAAATTGACGTGACTAAATGCTTCGATGAACTACAAGCAAGAACACTGCAAGAATTGAGGACCTCTACAAACGACAAGCTAACAAATTGGGATTCAACTACAAAAAAACCACGCAACAAAAGAACAACCAAGGAGTCATTACTGAAAGTACTTTGCATGCTTATGTCAAGGGAAAACTCGGGAAAAAAACATCAACCCCACTAAGATCGGAAGATTCAACCATGAAAAAAAGAAAGACAAAGGAATTTTCTGTAACCAGAACAGGCTGTAAGGCTAAAATATGAATCAAGTTGGTCGAAAACCTTTATAAAGTGATTCACTATATCTTGCAGCACAACCACAGCTTTACAAGATTGGCTTCGCAATGTCTATAACGTAGTGTGAGAAAAATCACAGTAGAGATGCCAAGATTATAGAGGGAATGGAAGCCGCTAGATTAAAGCCATCAATTGGCTTCAATTACTTGGTCCATGAAACTGGAGGTGAAGAGAATTTAGGAAATACCATGAGTGACCATATAAACTACGTTGGAAGGCTGAGAATAAAGGTGATTGAAGGTGGGGATGCACAAACTGTTATAGAGCAATTTCATCAAAAGAATGAAGAAGATGCAGATTTATTTTCTTTCGAGTGAAGATGGATGATGATAGTAGGTTAGCAGCCTTATTTTGGAGAGACTCTATGATGAAGGAGGATTACACATAATTTGGAGATGTATAATATGTGCTCCATTTTTGGGCATCAACAACCATTGGAAGAACGTTATGTTTGCTTGTGCTTTCATATATGATGAAAAGGCACCAATGTTCGAATAGTTGCTTGAAATCTACATTAAATGCATGGGATGAAAAAATTCTATAACTATATTCACTGATGAAGATCAAGAAATTGTGACTTCAATAGAAAAGGTACCATTTTCATGTAAATTCTTAGTATAAAAACATTAACCCTACAAAATATTTGTTGATGATATAAAATCTTGATCTTGTCATAAACAATTATGGTTTCATTATAAACAATTACCTTTGTAACACAAATTGTATACCCTTTACAATGTTTTAATATATGACTTATATGTTTTAACATAAAACCCGTCTGTTACATACTGGAACAAGTTTTACCAATAACAAAACATGACTATGTACATGGAACCTTCAACAAAATGCTTGTATGCACTATGGAGAATTGAAGAAAGACAATTCATTCAATAAGGCATTTGATCGTTGCTTAACAGGGTGTGTTAATCATGAAAAATTTTAAGACAGTCGCTAAACCATGATCACAACATATGGCTTAGAAGACCAAACTTGGTTTCAATGCCTATATAGTATTCACGAGAAATGGTGCCCAACTTTGAACAAGGATGTTTTCTAGGCCGGAATTCTAGCATTACAAAGGAGTGAGAGTACCAACAACACCATCATGTTCATTGCTAGTAAAACACCATCTCTCACTTAATTATTGAAGATATCTGAGAAAAATGTTAAGAAATGGAGAAGCATAGAGAGCACAGCCAAACACAAATGCACACGATCCATCCCAAAATCTACGCATGATAGTCATACTGGAATTCTAAAACATGTAGGTGAGGTCTATACTCTGAAACTATATAATGACTTCAAGAAGGAATTCGACGCTGCAATGGCAACAACAATAGTGGAAAGCTACAACGGTGGAATTTCAAACTATTTGAAGTAAGTTGGGAGAAGCACCCAACAATAATAGAATCTGCAATGTTAAAAAAAACATAAGAATCAGTTGAGCTCAACTGTTCTTACAAGGTGCTTAAAGTAACATGTATGTTAATGTGCTTCATTTTGCATGCATTAACCATTGCATTCGGCATAGTTTTTATCTTGTTTTATTTGGTGGATTTCTAGTATTAGTTGAGTTTACGTGACAAGGGGTTTAGACGGCCATGTTTGGTTTTCCTGTCTAAATCCTGCGTTTTGTAGATTTAATTAGTACTAATGGACATTTTGTGTCCATGGGCTCCTAGATCTTCCTTGTGATCATCTTTAGTAGGTCTCCCATGGGTACTTTTTGGTTACATTCTATGTGAAGGCTGTTTGTAAGGGTGGTAGAAGATATTGAAGGCCGTTCGCAAGGACAGTAGAAGAGATCGAAGGCCATTCACCTCTAGAATGGTAGTTGATAAAGGCCACGAATATCAAAGCATGGTAGAAGGAGACTGGAGCCAAAGATAAGCGGCATTGGAGTTCAAAGCGACCAACGAAGAAATGAAGAATCATGGTCCGATGAGTTGCACCAAATTCTGAGAATGATCTGAGAAGATTTAGCCTTCAAAGCCGATTCCATTGGATTTGTCTTCTTGAGCACTATAAAATCGACTACTAGAACTCTCAAATCGGACTAACGATTCATCCGTAGCAAAGGAAAGAAGTTCAGCCGGCCAAGGCACAAATGGGTTAGCGCGGGCCGCTCATGCATGGCACCAACAACCCACACCAAAGAAGTCATCCCGCGCCAAAGGGATCAGTATGAAGGTACGGCGTAGCCCGCGCCAAATTCCACAGGCCGCAAGCATAAGTCTCAACTCTACTCAAAATTGGCTAAGTATGTGTGCAGACCATCCCATTTTGGCTGCCCACGCTGTTCCAAGTCCAAGATGCCAAGACTAGTAGGCGTGATGTGGAAAATTATGCATCTTGTGCCAAGTTTCTGAGAAGACCAACCCTTCTGATGATAGCCCGAGCCAAAGACTGCGCTCGCAAATCAGAAGTCCAAATCTGCGTCAAGGGCCACGGTCTGCGCTAGATGATGGAACACAGCCCACACCAGATCCAACGTCCCATGCTATTCCTTTATTCGTACGGATTGATGACTCGTATGAGGTTGTGTTTTCATTGACTATTAGGCCCTAGCATCTATGTGGAATACCCAGGGCTTACCGCTAACTACTATATCAGTAGCGTAGTAGTGAGAATGGGTGCAGAATATAAATTTTATCTTTGACCTCTTAAAGTCTCCATCAAAATTTGACTCGCCTCCACCCGAGGTCGTTAATTGTATCTAATTAACCTGAGCAGAGGACTTATAAGAGGGTCAAAGATAAGATTTATATTCTGCACCCAACTCACTACTACGCTATGATAGGGTAGTAAGCGGTAAGCTCTAGGTATGTCCACAGAGATGCTAGGGCCTACCGCTAACTACCCTATCAGTAGCGCTGTTGTGAGTTGGGTGCATAATGTAATATTATCTTTGACCCTTTCATAAGTCCTCCGCTTGGGTTAATTAGCTACAATTAATGACCCCGGGTGGAGGCGAGTCAAATTTTGGCCCCGCTGTCGGGGATGCTATTCAGTCTAAGTGTCAATTAGCATAACATGCTAGTAGAGTAGTTAGTATTTATTTTATCTTTTTCTTTTTTTTGTTTGCATGATGATTGAGAAAGAACATTTTGAAAATTCCCAAAAAGAAATATTTCCCGATATTTAGACTCTATATGCCTTATCTTGTTTGAATGATCTATCTTGTGATACTATTCTTGTTGAGCAAGTTTCTTCTAATTTGAATGAGGATATTTCACCTCGGTGTCTCTTGACTAACATGCATCGAGGAAGGAAGCGGGCAAAGGAATTTAAAACTCCTAAGTCCCTCCCGACCCCCAAACTCAACGAGAATATATCAATGCTTGAGAAGAATTGGCTTCCTTGGTTCATGACCCAAAGGTGAAAGGTAACCTAGAATGATGTGGCGACCCACCCATCGGGATGTGGTCACTGGTGGTGTCAAGGATGGTGATTCCGGTGACCCACCAAGCCACTCTTTTTAGTTTCATAAATTGAGGGAAAAAAAGTCGTGAGGACGACAATAAATATACGGTGTTTCTTTTTTGCTTTTGTGCTTTATGTAATGATTAGATAGATTTTACATGTTCTTGTTTGCAATGAGGATTTTTGAGATGAAACTCTTGTTTGATTTAAAAATTTGAGTTTGAGACTCGTAATTGTGTTTGGATAGAATTAGATTTGATGGGTGACATAGTTTTTTAAAAAAAGAGGGAAAAAACTAAGGAATAGGTCAAAATTTGTGAATGCCTCATGCCGGGTGACATAGCTTTTTCGGAAAAGTGGGAAAAACATAGGAATATGTCAAAATTTGTGAATACCTCGCGCCGAAAAGTTTGGCACGAGGGGATGCTTTGTGCCAAGAAATTTGGAACGAGGGGAAGGTTCGTGCCAAGAAATTTGGCACGAGGGGAAGGTTCGTGCCAAAATATTTGGCACAACATCTTTAGCTCCGATTTTCAATTTTCCACTCTTAAATTGTTCCAAAAATGCAAATTTTCAAAAATTCCGAATTTCCAACTCAAAAATGCATTTTTGTTTAAGAATTTGGAAATTCCTTAATTCCTTAGGATTTTTGAAGAAAATAATACTTCCAACTTCCCTTGGAATTAATTGATTGGTACTATTGTCCCCAAATTTGCAATTTTAAAATTCCATCCTTATCCTAATTGTACCTCCCTCCCTATTGACCTATGCTGAAATTCTAATCCCATGGTATATTTCTCCACCCAATTTCATCATTTAACACATTCTTCCTTCTCAAGAAACACTCACTCACACACACTCTTGGTGAAACTCGAAAAATTGAAGCTTTTCTTCCAAAAATTAGCAACTCTTGCTTCTTCTTGTGTGGATCTTGCAACTCTTAGCTTCAAAGTCCAGGTAATCCATTGAGATATTTGTTTATATGCTTTATTGACATTTTGGTGGTGTTATGAAAAGTATGATTCTTGAATGAGTGTGTTTTTTTGAGATAAATGTTTAGGTTTTTATGCATGCTCTTGTGTTGAAGAAAATTTGGGTAGTTTAATGTGCTATTATGCTTGAATGATGTGATCTTCATGTGTTGAGTGATTTAGGAGAGGATGAATCTAGATTTCATGATCTTATTGATGGATTAGTGAGAACCTACATGGGTTTGTTGTTTGATGAGGAATGTCCTTGTTTAAATAGCCTACATGCTTAGATTATCATGTTTTGAATGGTTGGGTTATTTTGGAGAATGTTGTCTTGTTGAATAACATTGTAGGCCATACCTAGTTTATAATCATATTATCACTCTTGCCTTCATTTTGATAGGATGCCTCCCAAGAAGAATATTTCAGAGAAAGGAAAGCCCTCATGGGGTGAGAAGAGGAAGAAATCGGCGAAAGGTGCAAACCCTGAGCCGGTGTCTCCCATTCTTCACAAAGAGTTTATGGGGTTATCCAACATCTCTGAAACTGCAATCCGGAGGTGGAGAAACTTGAGAGAGCCGAGGAGGAGTATCTTGCAGACTGGATTTGCATGTAAGGGTGCCTTGGTAGCTCTAGGCTTACAGCTCATCACTTACCTATTGGGATGAGTAGTCTAGAGGGTTTCTCAAGGGACACTCGAAGACGTACATCAGGTGGACCGTAGAGTTCCTGTTACTTAATGGCTGATCATGGACGATGATGAACAAAAGGCAATCAAATTCAACCTGGATGATAAGGAGTACAAGATGACCCACCGAGAGGTAGTGCACACCTTTGGATGGAGGTATGGTAAGGAGATCCAGAAAGCACACTGCCAAGGGATGCCCTTTTCTCTCGGACGCTTTTGGGTGCAACTGACAGGTACTGATCGGAAGAACCTGTGCAAGAGTATTGCCTTGGTTCACCAGGTATTTCGTTGTGTTCACCGACCATTAGTTATGGGGGTTTTCTACCATGGTGAGTTAACGCAATGCTCGGGTTTGGATGTTTATTGCCTTTGGGCAATGACACCCGCGGGTAATTTTTACCCAAACCTGGTAGGGTCTTTTGTACAGGAATGTTTAACGATGGGGGGCAGAAAGAGTGGCAAGATATCTATAGGCAGCTTGGTAGGTCTACTGGCATAGTACTTAGGGCATCCAGTCAAATAGGGAGCGTTGGCTAACTTGGGATGATCGCGTACAAAGTATAACATCGAGAAGTTAGAAAAAGCATTTATGGTGAGACCTATGACATTGGAGGATCGATATGTATGGCTTTATGGCAGAGCAATCACATGTAGCTTCATGGTACTTATTCAGCTGGAGCGCACTGCTATCAACCATAACACCTGTTTGGATGACCTATTTATTGATCCCGACCCATGATATGAGAGATATTTCTACGAAGTTGTAGCCACCCCGGAGATAGGTGTTGAGGAGGCTGGAGGTGAGAGCTCTTTAAGAGAACCTCTTAGTCGTTCTCGCGTATCCATGAACATCATAGACCAATTTCAATCTCTTGGGGAAAAGTTTTTGAGCTCTACCCAAGTTTTACAAGAGGTCGTCATAGCAATAGGAGGAATGCGATCACAATTGGAGGAGATGAGTACAAGAATGGACTCCATGGAGGCAACACTTTAAGCAGCTGGATACATTGAGAGGAGCTTCATAAGTCACAAGGATAAAGGCCCTTTGGGGCCACGACAGTGAGTATCACTTCTTCTCCCAACCTCACTTATGTTTTACATGATTTTTATTGCATTGGAGACTATGCATCGGTTAAGTGTGGGGAAGGGAGTAGTGAGCACTTAAGGAGTTTTCATTCTTGGATTTCCTCGGAGCATTTTATTTTGTTCCTCGGTAGTTTTTCTTGATTGTTTACGATTTTGGTTTTTGATTGCTGAGGGATGATTTTGGATGGATATTTGGTGGCATGACATGATTTGCTAAGGTTCCTAGTTTGCAAAGAGCAGGTTGTTTTAGGATATTGGTGGTGTATTTTTTCTTTGATCTTATCTTTTGTAGTATGAAGCCCAATTTGAGGCGATTTTGTGCTACAACAAAAAATTGAAAATTTTAGGAAAATGAAAAATATAAAAACCCGGACTAGTTGAAAACCCAAAATGGCAACTTGGGTAACATTGGGAAAAACCCACATAGGTCAAAAGACCTAGGTAAAAGTGAGAGGCGGCTAGGCTTACAGGCCTGGGAAAAAATGAGAGGCTCTGTGAGAAAAGGTGAGAAGTGAGTACCCTTTGTGTGTTAAATCTAGGATGAAAACCCGAAAGGGCTCCTAGGCAAAATGAGAGAAAACAAAAAACTAGGTTGACGATACATTTGACTCCTTGGTTGTAACTAGGTTGAGAATCACGAATTATCCCTATGTTACAACCAACTCAATGGCTCTTGGATTTCCTTGGTGGATTGTTTTTGGGAGGCAACTCTTGGATTGCTTTTGGGGATCATTTTGGGAAAAGTAAGCTAGCTTTACACTTATCTTCTTGCCTTACCTTTTTCCACATTTTACTTTTGGGTGGTTAGATTGCTTATGTTCTTCAGGGAGTGTGAGAGTTGTGAGATTCTTACTCTTTTTGGGGGAAACAGGGTAATCTAGGAATAAGTTGGATGCCTCGGTTAACTTATGCTTGCACGCTATATTTTGCTTAATTCTTTTTCTTGTCTTTTTTTACTTAAGGATGAGTAAAAGGTTAAGTGTGGGGAGTCTGATGTTCTTCATTTTACGTGCGTTAACCGGTGCATTCAGCATAGTTTTTAGTTTGTTTTATTTGGTGGATTGCTAGTATTAGTCGAGTTTACGTGACAAGGGCTTTAGACGTCCACGTTTGGTTTTCTTATCTAAATCATGCGTTTTGTAGACTTAATTAGTACTAATGGACATTTTGTGTCCACAGGCTCCTAGATCTTCCTTGTGATCATCTTTAGTAGGTCGCCCGTGGGTACTTTTTGGTTACATTCTATGTGAAGGCCGTTCATAAGGGTGGTAGAAGATATTGAAGCCGTTCGCAAGGACGGTAGAAGAGATCAAAAGCCATTCACCTCTAGAATGGTAGTAGACAAAGGCCACAAACATCAAAGTGTGGTAGAAGGATACTGGAGCCAGAGATAGGTGGCATTGAAGTTTAAAGAGGCCAACGAAGAAATGGTGAATCGTGGTCTGATGAATTGCACCAAAAGTTTGAGAACGATTTGAGAAGAATTAGCCTTCAAGGCTGATTCCATTGGGTTCTTCTTCTCGAGCACTGCAAAATTGCTACTAGAACTCTTAAATCAAACTAACGGTTCATCCGTAGCAAAGGAAAGAAGTTCAGCCGGTCAAGGCACAAACGTGTCAGTGCGGGCCACTCATGCATGGCACCGACGGCCCACACCAAAAGAGTCATCCCGTGCCAAAGGGATCAACATGAAGGCACGGTGTGGCCCACGCCAAATGCCATAAGCCACAAGCATAAGTCTGAAATCCACTCAAAATCGGCTAAGTATGGGCGCAGACCATCCTATTTTCGATGGCTCGCACCGTTCCATGTCTAAGATACCAAGACGAGCCAGCGGTGTGTGGAAATTATGTGCCCCATGGCAAGTTTCTGAGCAGACTGACCCTCATAACGATGGCCCGTGCTAAAGATCGCACTCACAGATCAGAAGTTCCAAATCAGGCACGCTGCCGGTGACCGGCGTCAATGGCCACGGTCTACACCAGATGATGGGATGTGGCCCACACCAAATCTAGCATCCCACACCAAATGTAGTGACACATCCCGTGCCAGATCCTGCAGCCCGCGCCGGCTAGGACAACAGTACGTGCCACGGGCCATGCCATCCATGACGGCCCTTGCCAGCCAGCGGCTGACCTAGGGTTTGATAATTTTCGGCCTATTTTGGGACTACTTTTAGGCCGAATCCCCTACTATAAATATATCCTTACTCTACTAGGTTAAAGGGATTGGATAATGTTTTAGACTTCATCTTGTATTTGAGAACAACTCTAGAGTTGATGCTTTCTCATGTAAATTATGGTGGAAGCTACAAACTAACATGACCCAATGGTCAACTCTTTTATGGTCACTACCTGTCTCTTATAAAAAATCCCACATTTGGAGTAGAATCACTGGAATAACTGCTAAGGCAAACAATTTATCTAGAGTTATTTTTGGTAATGGGGATTGCTCATTTTGGAATGCAAATTGGACAGGTGAAGGTGCTCTTTGTTATAAATGGCCTGAGGAAATGGATATTCATTTCGAGGATATCTCTCTCAGGTCTTTTATTAACAAAAAAAATGCTTTCTTACCAAATCTGGAGCCTCATTTGGCTACCAATACCATTCTTATTTTGCAGAAAGTGAAGTTAGAGTTCTCTCACGTGGACAAGCTAGTTTGGATTCCAACAAATGATGGAAACTTCTCAATAAGACCGGCTTATAGTATTTTCAGATAAAAAAGACCTGAAATCCAACATTTTAAAAAGGTTTGGTCCCTTTCATACCTAGAAAGATGTCTGTGCTTCTTTGGAGAGCTCTAAACAGTATCCTACCTTTTGATAATCTTCTATGTAGGATGGGTTTTTCTTTTGCTTCTATATGCCCACTATGCATGAACAGTTTAGATAATTTGGACCACTTCTTCAATTCATGCCCCTCTTCCTGTGCTGTCTGGCAAAGTGTGCACTCATTTCTACAGATACAACATATAGGATTTAGGAATTTAAAAAGTAAAGTGGAATTTTATTTATCACATAGGGCTGATTCTAAAATTCATGCAAACTTGATAACTGTTGCTCTAATGGTTACAATTTGGACTCTCTGGACTAATAGAAACAAAATCATTTTTCATAATAGATCCTTCTCAACTGATGCTTGTGTTCATGAAATTAAAGAAACGATCTATCAAATATTCACAGCTCACAAATTGATAGGTAATAGAGAAAGGCATAAGCAATGGATTCAGGCTAAAATCATTCCACATATCTTTCAGAAGAAGAAAAATGTTATTACTGCAGTCCATTGGGAAAAACCTCTATCTGGTTTCAAAATCAATACTGATGCATCATGGATATCTAGTGGTCTTTCCTCAGCTGCCGTTATAGTCAGGGATTGGAAAGGAAATGTGGTTAAAATGAGAGTTAAAATTTTTCAGAGTCCAACCCCCTTATATGCAGAACTGTTAGCTATTCAATGTGGATATGGCATCTGTTCAGAACTAGCTTTAGATAATAGTGTTATCGAATCTGACTGCTTAACTACTGTTAGGGGTATTCATAACCCATGAGGCTGCCCTTGGAGAGTTTTATCCAGATTAGATAGAGGTCTTTGTACTTCGTCTTGGTCATCTACTTTTCCTAACTCCTCTGTTCATATTTTGAATAGGATTTCCTCTGATCATAATCCTATGCTACTCACTATTGGTAGTGACATTCCATCTACTCCTAGGCCATTTAGATTTTTAATACTTGGTATAAAAGGAAAGAATTCAGTGAAGTAATTAAACAAAACTGGGATCTGCCGATTCAAAAATCAGGAATGCTAGGTTTCTTTCTTAAACTGCCGAGACTGAAAAAAGAGCTCAAAATCTGGAATAAGGAAACATTTTGCAATATAAATGAAAATGTGTTACAAGCTGAATCTGCTCTACAAGCTAAGGAACATATTTATGACCTTGATGCTTCTGTTCAGAATATGGTTAAACTTAAGGAGGCCAAGGAAAAGCTAGTTAGGGCTCTAGTAGAACAGAAAAGTTTTTGGAAACACAAGGCCAAGGTTAAATGGCTAAAGGAGGGGGACAATAACACTAGTTTTTTCCATAACTCTATTAAGGAAAGAAAATGTAGGTTAAAGATCACAAAAATTAAAAGCGGTAATGGACAGTGGCTAGATAATATACACGACATTGAGAATGAATCCATTCACTACTTCCAGGATCTTTTAACAGATGACAGCTCCCCTGATAGCAATTTTTTCAAGCCTTACTTCTTAAGTCAGATCCCTAATTTGATCACTCAAGAAGATAATGATAGACTACTGCTACCTGTTTCATTGTCTGAACTTAGAGACATTGTTCTTGGACTTAATAAGAATAGTAGCCCAGGACCGGATGGATTTACAGCTAAATTTTATATTAAATCTTGGGACATAATTGCTAAGGATTTACTTTCTGCAGTACAAGATTTTCTAACTGTGAATAATATTCCTAGGGGTATTGAAGTACCTGGATTGCAATCATACCAAAAAAAAGTACCCCTACTACCTTTGATGACTAAAGGCCAATAAGTCTTTCCAATGTACTTAACAAAATTTTTTCAAAAGTTTTAATGGAAAAACTTAAGCCTCTAATGCCTAAAATCATCTCCCCCCCACCAAACAGCTTTCCTTAAGGGTAGAGATATCTCGGATAATGTCATCTTCCTGCAAGAAATGGTAAGGTTTTTGAATAAAAAGCAAAGACACCCCAACTGCTGTTAAACTGGATCTTAAGAAAGCCTTTGATAGGGTTAGGTGGTCTTTCCTTTATTCCGTCCTTCCTAGATTTGAATTTCATGCTAAATTCATCTTTCTCATTATGAAGAACCTATCACAAGCATGGTTTTCTATCTTAATAAATGGTAAGCCTGTAGGGTACTTTCAATCTACAAGGGGTATCAAACAGGGAGATCCCCTCTCCCCTTTTCTATTTAATATTTTTTATGAGGCTTTTACCAGGAGCTTAGCTTTCATTTTTCAGAATGGTAGTTTGGCATACTATGACCTCCCAGGTAATGCACTTCAAATCTCACACTTATCTTATGCTGATGATACTCTGGTCTTTTTAAAAGCCAGTAACCAAACTTTGATCAGATTTAAGGCTTTTCTATCTACATTTGAAGAGGTTACTGGCCAAAAGATTAATTACAATAAAAGTGACATCTTCATAGGGAAACATGCTAGTGTGCATACAGTTAACAACATAAGGAGAATACTAGGTATGAAAATTGGGAAGTTCCTATTTACATACTTGGGTATTCCCATTTTTACTGGGATTGCAAGGAAAATATATTTTCAGCCATTAATCGAACAGATAGATAATAGGATAGGTAGTTGGAAAAATAAGTGGCTCTCTACTGGAGGGAAAATCACACTCATACAATTATGCATTTACTCTATTCCTCAGCATATATGGTCAGTTATAAAACCTAGCAAAGAGGTCATTACTGTCATAGAGAAAAAACTCAGCAAATTTTTTTGGGGGTCTAATGATCTAAAACCTAAAAGAACATGGAGGAAGTGGGATGCACTTTGCTTCCCTATCAACCAAAATGGTCTAGGTTTCAGATCCATAACCACCATAATAAATACATGCTCAGTTAAGCTATGGTGGAAATATCAAAAGGCTGAGGCTTTATGGACTCATCTTGTTGCATCACTGCCATCCTCTTCCAGGTCTTCTCCTAACTGGAAGAGGATCTGTTCTATAAATGTTTGGGCAGAATCTAACTCTAGAGTCATAGTTGGTAGAGGTGAATGTAATTTCTGGACTTCAAACTGGTTAGATATAGCACCTCTACAGGATCTCTGTGATCAAGTGAATGTTGATATCTCTGACTCCTATACTGTTTTAGAGTTTATTGCAAACAGATCACTTTTGCTTCCAAAAATTTCATCAGTTCTATCTCCTCATGCTATTTCTCTTTTATAGGAAGCTAAGCTATCAGTACACAGAAATGATAGACTCATATGGAAACCAGGAATCAATGGTGAGTTTTCATTCAAATCAACTTACCTTTTACTCAGATCTCAGAGAGGTACTGTTTCTTCTTTTCAATATCTTTGGAGCTCTAGAACTGAAAAAAGGTCTCTGTTTTCATGTGGAAATTGATGAACTCATTTCTACCCTTTGATAATGTCCTGCGCAATCTGAGATTCTCAATGCCTTCCAAATGTTGTATGTGTCATAATCATGAGGACTCTCTGGACCACTTTTTTAACTCGTGTAATTTTGCTGTGCAAGTTTGGAAATCAGTCCATCCATTCATGGGAATTAGGGATAGGGACTTCTCATCTATATGGGATAGACTTTCTTTTTATCTCACTTATAATGGCATGAGCTCTTTACATTCTGTAATTATTCGATCTGCTGCTGTAATAACATGCTGGAGCTTGTGGAAAATGAGGAATAAATGTTTACATGAAACTGCCATTCCAATAACAGGTTTAGTTCTAACTCACATGAGGGATCAAATTTTTTATATGTTCACTGCTAAACCTGTTTTCATAGTCTCTAAGATGGACTTGGGCATTGCTGAACACTCTTTTCTCCCTCTCATTAAACAAGCTCCGAAGCCTAAAATCTTCAAAATTGCTTGGACAAAGCCATGCAGGGGTTATAAAATTAATGTTGATGCTGCTTGGTGTTGTCATTCTAACATGAGTGGAATTGGTATGATTATTAGAGATGGTAGGGGTAGTTTTATTGCTGCACATACTAAATTTACACAGGCCAATTCACCTCTGGAGGCTGAAATGAAAGCAATTATGTTTGCCTTAGATAAATATGCAGGATTCTCTCCTCCTATCTGCTTGGAATCGGATTGTCTAAATGCTGTTAAATTTGGTATTCAACCCCTAAAAGCACCATGGACACTGTTCCAATTAGCTGATGATATTCACCAACTCTTGGGTGATATCAGTCTAGTGCATATTCAGAGACAAGCGAATCTAGTGGCTGATTCTCTTGCCAAGACTTGTCTTCAAACTGAGACTAACTCCTCTCTGTTTAGGTTTAATATGCTATCCAATGCTATTCAGGGGCTAATTAGACTAGATCAAATAGGTACACCTTCTATAAGGATGGTACAGTGAATGGATGTTACTGATTTTCACTGTTATTTACAGGTGGATTGGCATCAAATTGCTGGTTCTATTCATCTGGATACTCTTGGATTCATAATCCTCTTAGCTTGATGATACCCTTCTGGAACAACTAAGCCGTGTAATTATGATACTTTTGGCTTTTAGAGAATAAGCCCGATTCTTTTGGCTTTTATTTCATTAGAGGATAAGCTTTTTAGTTTATTTGGGGTGAGTCTGACTGACTTGTGTTTTGTCATTATGACTCACTAATAAGTTCGATGATCTTCCCAAATAGACTAAGAGTTTTTGAAATCCTCTAACTATTAGCTACAGACCTTACTCCATTTTGGAAGCAAGAATTGTTGCTTTAAGAGCTTACGGCTCACTTATGTACATATCAACTAAGCCATGGCTTCACTTTCTCTTATCTTTTAAGTTTTTGTTTATTACACGGCTTGGGAAGGCCTAATATAATTTCCCCCATCTTTGGATGGTTTTAAGGAAAAAAAAGAGAGAGTTTTCTCCATTTACAGTGCACTTAATGTAGATCATCTCTCAAACCCAATCCAGCATACACTTAGAGAAGCTAATTTGGCTGCTGATTTCTTGGCAAAATTTGCTAGGGATAACCTCTTACAAGGTGACTTAGACTACAGGTCTATTCCCCTTTTCCTTAGGGGATTACTGTCACTTGATTGCATTGGTTATCCAGCTATTCGCATTGGATCTCCAATGGACACCGGTAGGAAATAGAAATGGACTATTCAATTAGCTAACATGGGGTTCTTACACTGTTTTTTCACAGTGTGTATATCTGTATTTAGTTCAAATACTGCTAGTCTCTCTCCTCTTATATTTTCAGGTTTCCCCGAATGCTTAAATGGAAAGGATTCAGAAGTCAACCACTGGTGATAGGCAAAGGAGGCAGGGCGAGGTCCTAAGCTGTCCTGATGCTGCTACCTTTTGACATTTCTCACCCTCTGATGCTGCCTGGTTTTCAGAGGAATTTACTGCAATTTGACTGACCTATGTGAGCAGAAGTAAGTATTCGGGAATTCCATCTCACACAGGATCTAATCTTATCTCTCGTCTGGCATATCGTTGACAAATAGGAGCCTCAAATTTCTCGATTCTCCGACCTGTTCGCGGTATATTAGCTAGATGGATTTCTTAGTCTGAACTATGTCAGTAAATCAATGATCCCTAGTTTTCTTTTAGTAAGGTGGAAGCACCGCTTTTGGAAGCAAGGGTTCTTGTGCCTCATGAGCTTATTTTGGCTCTTGCATCATCAATGAGATGATCTTTTTGTAAATTGTGATGTTCCAAGACTTTCAGCACCTAATATGGCCTACTCATTTCGGTTTGGGGAGCCAAATAAATTCCCACCATCCTCGGATGGTTTTAAATTTAAAAAAAAGAGAACAACTCTAGAGAGACAAACAATCTCTCATTTTCATTTCTTTCCTTTTATTTTTGCTTTGATCCCATGATTTGGAATTCAAATATATATTTGAATTCCATATCTATGGAGTATATTTATAGCATGGGGATAGATTATAGGCGCATGGTATTTTATGTTTTGTGAGATTCACTGGTTCATCCTAATTTTGTGTTCATGATATTTTTGTGACTTGTTCTTGAATGTTTGAATTGAATGAATAGTAAACTCCATATAAGCACACACTTTATTCTATATTCATGTTGGTGTAAATATTGATGTCCCCCCGGGAAGAGAAACCTGGATGTTTAGTGGGCAAGGGAGTACGAATCTGTGTGGGTGTATGCACGGGAGACCTAAGTATTACTTTGACTTATTTGTTGTCACACCAGTCTTAGATAATTATGTAAATTAGTTCAAGAGGTTACGGGTAGAGATAGCAAAAAGTAGCAAACTAGGGTTGTAAAAGACCCTAGTGTCATAGATAAGGTGCCTACGACCCTTGGCCTAATTGATAGGACCATTTAGGAAGTAACACATTCGAGGTGGAAGCCTGTGACGTAATTTCAAGGGGGAAACAAATCTACAATAATGGCCGGACCTTATTTTACTCCCGTAATTACGATGGTAGTGTCGATGAAGGGTTTCGAGTGCACCCGACGTGACAAGTACGGGGAAATGTATGCCAGCAGCTACACCACGTGTTATGAACACTTTATTAAGTTTGTCTAAATCTCTATGTGAATGAATCAAGGATCAAAACATTAAATTAACCATGTTGAGCAATTACTCCCCAAGTGCTTAGCTAATTAGAATACCTGCCTTTTAATTTCATGTTTTGCAGTTGTTAGCTGAAAAACCAACCCCCACCCTCCCCCCCATTTTTTTTGCTTTACTAGCTATTCCTTTCACTTGAACGGATTGATAACCCATACGAGGTTGTGTTTTCATTGACTTTTAGGCCTAGCATTTCTGTGGACATACCCGGGGCTTACCGCTAACTAACCTATCAGTAGCGTAGTAGTGAGAACGGGTGCAGAATATAAATTTTATCTTTGACCTCTCAAAGCCTCGCTCGGGTTAATTAGCTATAATTAAGAATCCCAGGTGGAGACGAGTCATATGTTGTGATCAACTGTTCTTCTCATAAACAATTATGGTTTCAGTATAAACAATTGCTATTTTAACACAAATTGTACACCTTTAATATATGAGTCAGATGTTTCAACATGAAACAGGTATGTTGTGCTTTCATTGCATTAGAGTTTTACACTTCCATTCCATTTCCCGAATACTTCCACTGTGCATTTCCACAAGATGGATGAAGAATGTGAAGAAATAGGCCCGTGATGAATACCTCAATCATGACATAGACTCGACAACAAAGAAATTTAAGGACACCATTCCATGGCGTCATGAAATGGCAAGGAAATTCTACAAAATGATCTTGAAGAGTGAAGAAAATGTAATTTCTAGAGGAGTTCTAAAAGATGCTCTAGGTAAAGAAACAATCGCAATTCAACTAAACTTGTCTATATAACCAAGTGCCATAGAACAAAACGATGCTATTAGCACATCAAGTTCAGTCGCAACAAACATACTTGATCCAAAGTATGCTAAGACAAAAAGAAGGCGTGCAATATCAAGTTGCCATTATAGAAAGGCAAATGATCTACAAATGAGTTTGGTACCAGAACACCAAAACACCATATCACTTGAATCACTTCAGAAACTTCAGATGCTTATTTCAAGTGTAATTCAAATTCTGAAAGTTCCTTTTATGTCACAATATAGACTGCATTTATTACATTGTTTATTCTTAAATATTCATGTTTCTTGATAAAGAAGTAATCTTTCAACAACCATTGTGTGTATTATAATCAGTGCATTAAAATGGTAAACGTATGAATTATGCATATTATAATGAGCACCTATCATTATAAAGTCTCAATGTTTTAACCTAAATATCAAATTAGCCAAAATTAAAATCAGGTTAATAGCATGCTACTCTTCTGAATTATGCAACTTATGGTTAAGGTGTATCACTACAAACATGTAATGTTTTAACCTAAAATCCAACTTGGCATAAAAATAAGTAGGTAACGTCAAAATTTTAAGAGAAAGAACTGGGACAAAATAAACTTTTGAAATGTGCCTTTTAGAGTGAGATTGTCTTTATAAACCATCCATTTTTAACATAAACATCCAACCTGTCATACCTAAAGTTAGATTGCTTCAATATATATATATATATATATATATATATATATATATATATATATTATGGGCATCTAAATCCACAACATATTACAAAAAATTTTCAAACCACATATCACTGAGATATGTGAAGGCCAAAACTGGCATGGAATTAGCTACTTTCTTCTTAAAACTGTTCATCAAGTCATCAATCTGCTTCAAGATTGCAAGATCATCAAAGAAATCTTGAGAGCTGTGTTACTGCTTTGAATCAATGTCGGGAACATTCTGAGCGGCCACTATCTGTGTTTTCGACAAATGTTTTGATTATTTGGAAGTAACCACTTCCATGTCCCTTCAAAACAAGGTAAATGCCTCACCAGCAGCCTATAAAATGCAACTAATTATACTAAAAGACAACTAAATCAACATAAAACAAAAAAAATGAAACACCATACTCACATTAAGTTAAAGGGCTGAAATCTCTTCAACCGTTATCAAATTCTAGAATCCAATTACCAGGAGAAGCAGCTTTATAAAACCCACTCGTACTACCAGCAAAGGCAGCCGTACCTTTTGACACACCAGCTCGCAATCTACCACAATTAGTCAAAGGATATACATCCTTCAGTAACTTAGCTCGTTCATACCTAGATTTCTTCAGCCACTCGCACCTACTTTTCATCTTTGCCTCAATCCAATACTGAAGATGTGGTACATCCACAGAATAATTCATACCATAATAAGGAACACGATACAAAAACTGAATTAACATAAAGTAGACACAACCACTCACAACCTTATAAGAGGCAATCTTCTTAAATCTATCCACACCCTCACACAATTTTTTGAGAACATATCCACTCCAATTAAGTTTGTTGATTCTGCTCACATCTCAACCACTCTTAAAATATTCATATCAGTAGCCTTGCTCCTACCCAACATAGTACATCACAAAACATCACTGAAACTACTCATCTCCTTCTCTCAGCTCAAGCTTCACCTCATAAACTAGATCTAAAAGAATCTCTCTATTCCCTTCAATCTTTAACTTTTCCCTCTGGTGTGGTGATTCAGTCAGGTAAGCCAATCATTATTCACTCCATGAATGTCCTCTCTTTTAAACCAAGTCCCGTAAGTGATTTTGGGAGAAAAGCTCTGATGATCAAGTCAGTCATTCTCTTTCAGAACTGGAATTTCTTAGTATAGTAGAGCTTATCTTAGCTCCTTCTGAGCTTCTTGTATTTATAGGACCTTGTAATCGTGGTTTTATGTTTGCAGGGTTTGAGATCGTGGGTCAAGCCACAATTACCACATTCTCGGTTCATGGTTTAGTGTTCATTGTTTGCTCCATGTTTCTCGAACCATGATCCATGGCACAAATACATAGTTCCACGTACTTTTTTCTGGTTGATCTACACCTTGGGATGAAATGAATTTGTCTTGCTATAGAGTGAGATAGGGTTGGGCCTAGAGGCCAACCGTCTTTTAGTTGTTGGGCTATATTTACACCATAAGCCCCCATCCACGAAGTCAATACTGCACAAATCTATGGCTATGTTCAAGAGCTACTTTCAAACTTATTATTTTGTCTTCTGCCGATTCTTAATAATTAGTTCGTGTTTGCTGCGATATGAACGTTTCTCGCAAAGTGTTGTATGCTTCTTGGCTGTGTTTCACTACCTCATTGAATCATGTATTCTTTGACATTTGAATTTCAAAATTTGAACATGGACGTATCATGTGGATATCTTGTTGTTGCGATCTTGCAGACGAGATTTGCTCCTTTGTATTTTCTATTCACTCCGAGATTCCCTCCTCCGTCGTTACATTTTTTTTCTTCAATAATTGCCTTAATTCTTGTGCTTTAAAGGCTATCACTATTCACTGTACTACCGCCGCCTTCTAGAGTTCCCAAAAAGGTATATCACTTTTTGTCAGGCCATCATGATTACTTACTATTCATTTTTTGTCTCTCGACTTTCCACTTTCTTTAATTAAAACATCCAACGGTTTCTGACTTCTTCATCTTCTTCCCATCTCCTTTATTACTCCAATCTTCTCTCGTTTTCCTCGTTAAACTAGTAAGTTTTCTTGTTTTTCTTTATTCCTTTTCTGAAGCGAGTTCTGTAGGTTTGGATTTGTAGGGTTTTGTTTCTGTAGAATTTTTCAATTTTCTTCTAATTGAGGATATCTTGTTGTTTCTCCGGCACTCTGTTTTTGTTCTAGAGTTTGGCCAAAATCTTCAATGTTAGCTTTTGTTGTTTTAATTGATGCCACCTCATTTGAATTTTGGGGATTTTAAGCTCTTAAATGTCTGCCTCAAACGTTATTGGAATTTCTGTGCCAAATGTCCCTGAAAATGATGTTAATTCCGGTGAGGATTCCGACCACCTCACCAGTTATTCTATTATTAGTAGTATCCTCTCCGATTCATATGTTGAGAAGTTAAAAGATAGCTTCCTTTTTGTCTTCGTATGAACTTAAGGCTCCTGAGGCCTCTGAAAGTGTTCTCCCAGTTATATTTCCTGTTACTTAGACTACCTAAGTTTGAACTTACCTTTCCCTTGTCCCAAGATGTCTTGGACTTGCTTTCTCATTATCAAGTTTCTTTATGTTAGCTGCATTCTAAAGTTGTTCCTATTTTTGTTTATCTACCATGTGTGCAAAGCGACTGGGGTTTCTTTCTCCATTGACTTATTTCACAACCTTTACCATCTTTGAAAAGTAAAATAACACCTCTGATGAGTTTCCCTTTATCCCGTGATCCCAACAGTTGAGTTTGTTAGTGGGTTTCCAAATAATTGTGGAGTGTGGCATAAAATAATTTTCTATATAAAACTTAGTAGTGATAGTAGACTAGCTTTTCCAATTTGGAACTATGGTGTTCCCAAATCAAAAATTCCCAAGGTTGAGGTTCATCTTAATGCAGAGTCCAAAGTTGTAGCATCGCTTAGCCAACATTCCATCGCCCTTCGCCCTGCTAGCTCTTTGAGAAAAAAATATTTTACTTGTCGTTGATTTGGTCACTTCTAATCTGTCCAACTTGTTCGTGTTTGTCGCTATTTTCATAGTATTTCTATGTATGTATATTCTCCTAAATTTCTTTGTGTGTTGAATTGCAGATATGGATCTAACCAAGCGCTACGCTGACAAAAACTTTCTGATGACGAGAATGACGACTTTGATACTTTGGCTATTGAGACTAATGACAACTTTGAGATTTTTATCCCTCAGGAAGTGATTACTGAAGCTTCTGCTCAGCCAATAGCTTCTGGGTCCCTGACCAAAGAAGTTAGGGAGGAGGTAATCGCATATCCAATGAGACATCTCATAGGAGGAGACAAAATGAAAGAACCGACGGCTCTACGAAGACATTGGAGCCTGTTAAGAAGAAGGGGCATGCTAGCCATCCTTTTCCTAACCTTCTATCCCTAAGCCGCATTTTGATCGTGGAAGGAACTATTCCTGCTACTCTTTCTTAGTCGTCACTTCTTGAGAAAACAGATGTGGTATGTTCTCTTTCTGTTAAAGTGCTATCATAATTCAAGGTTTGTGAGAGCCTTCAGCTTGTCAGTGAACGGGCTCTTGAGTTTGCTAAGGGATATGGTGCAATGCTAGAAAAGTTGCAAGCCAACAAAGCAAAGTGTACTGCCCTGAGTATTTCTATTCAAGTCGTCGAAGAGTGAGAGCGTGTTGCTGAAGATTGCGCTTTGGCCGCTGAGGAATAAATGAAGAAACTTCGTTCCTAGTTGGAAGAGATGTGGACCACTGGCACTGCTTACCTGCATATCCCCAGGTTCTAGTTGATCGACTCGTGAAGATAAAACCTTTAATGCTTTATTTGAGGAGGTAACAACTAGTGCTCGCGACGTTGGGTACTGCTAGGCCTTGATTGAATTGTGGAAGGTGAGCCCTACTGCAAAGGTTGACAAGCTACCTAAACAGGCAAAATCCGAGAAGGTCTTGGAAGACGAGAAGGAAATTATAAACAAGGGTTTCATTAAGAGCATTTCTGATGGTGGTTATAATTTTGCTCTACTATCCCATCTCGCCAGTCTTCCTAGTCTACCTTCCTCAGCTGAATTGATGGAGTGTGCGGTCGACTACCTTGAGGATCTTCCGTTTGGCTCTCCTTCTTCAGAGTTTTGCATTCCTGAACATACGCCTGATTCTACTGATGCTGCAAACCTTGGAGGTGATTTACATGGCGAAGGCTCTAGTCAGCACATCAGCAAGGAGGGTTCTACTATTGTTGTCCACAGTTCATCCACTTCTCCTTCTAAAGTTAGTGAATCTTAGCGCTATGGACTTTAAGGAGTTTTTTATAAAAAAATTATGACAATATTCTGAAGAATGTGTGTACTATGTTGTATTATTGAAGATGTTATTATTTTGGTCATCTTTTCTAATTTGACTGGTCCCCTTTTATTTATTTATATACAGGGCTTTGATATTATGGTTGATCAAATTTTTTTGAAAAGTGTTGAATATCTAGGGTGTTATACCGGGTTTTTGTCTCCTCGCTTATTTTTCCCCGTTAAACTGATTTAAGCTACTATGTGTATATCCAAGGAATATCTCCAACTTATTTCCTTTGATTGCCTATCTCATGTGGAGTCCATTCCTTTACATATTGGGTGGGGAGCTCCTAAGTCTCTATCAACTCCATTTAGTTCCAAAGCATGTCCTTGCAGAAAGTTTATTCCCAATGGTTATAATGTTGAATCTCTTGGCAAGGATATTTTTTGTAGTTTGGTTAATCTTGAATCCGCTGGTGTGTACTTGCATTCACTTAACCTCCCTGCCCATGTTAAAGAGTGGCCGTTATCTTTAGGCATTCGTCTGAAGTACATGCTCCTGGGTAGTAGTGATCTTGAAGCTAAGTGGCAGAAGACTGTAAAGGATACCCAGGATTCTGTCCGTGAATTAAAAGGGTTTTTGCACTGAGCAGAATAATCTTATTCACCATCAATAGTTAACCATGGTGAAAATGCTTCAACAACATGAGGAGGCTAAAATTTATGCTGCAAGTAAGACTTGCAAAGCCCATCAAAAGATACTAATCATTGATAAAGAATGTACTTGCCTTGATGACTTATTCGATCGGTTGAAGAAAAAATAAGATGAGTGTGATCGCCTTTCATCTTCTGCAATGGGTTGGGAAAGCGAGTGTGACAAACAGTTTGCTATAAATATGCAACTTCAAAGTGAAAATGAGTAACTCCGCACTGAGTGCAACCGGCTTGATTTGTCTATGCACCAACTCGAGCAAGCTTGTCTTGAGTACAAAGATAAACTCTAGGCCCTCCCTTCGTCATCTCGTAGGGCTACTGGTCGTGGAGATCTTACTAGGGAAATTGGCAGGCAGGTGATTAACTTGTTTGAGGATGTCCGATTGCATTTTCGGTTTCTAAAGGAAGAAGTACAAAATTTGATGGATAAAAATTAGAGGTATGAAGAAACTGTTAATGTTATGAGTATGTTGGTGGATCACGAGGAGTTCGGCCCTATAACCGACTTCAAGTCGTATTATGCTAGATATCTTGGTCATATGGAGCGAAGGGGTCTAATACGCTTCACTGCTTATTTACACATGAAATGGAAATATGACCATGTAGTAAAGAGCGCGTGGCTGAAGAAAACTGGCGTAAGGCTGGGCACTCTAATCGCAAAGCCGAGCATGGTCATCGTTGTTTTGGATCATCACGAGCATATAGACGTAGATAGATCTCTTGTTTTAAACTACTTTTTCTTTCTTGTAATGCTCTGAATAATTTTGCTGTGATTTTGTAAACTTGCGTGTTTGCCATCACTTAATAAGCTATCTTCCATCAACACTTATGCGAGCATCTTCTTTGCGGTTGTATGAGTCGTGTGATTGAGTTTGAAAAGTTGCAAGATATTTTCACTGCTCAAATCGCATTAATTATAATTGTTTGTTATGGTTTCATGCCTTTTGCAAGATCTATAGCTTGCATAGTCAGTATAGCGAAGCTGCAAGATCTATTGCTTGCATATTTAAGAGCTTTGGATATTATAACGTACAAGATCTGTTGCTTGCTTGTGTCACTTTCATGAGAAAATATTCCTTTGTGCAAGATCTATAGCTTGCGATCGTAAGGTTTGCAAAGTTTCAAGATCTAAAGCTTGCAATTATCGGTAGTTGTGTAAGATCTATAGCTTGCGAGTGTATGATTTTCCAAGTTGCAAGATCTATAACTTGCAGTTTGATGTTTGTTATGACACGCGTGATTGTGTTTGTCATTTGACAATCTAAAAGCCTTAGTGCGTTAATTGTAATGTACTACATATTTGTTATCATCTAAATTTTCCAAGTGGAGAACTAAAAATGTAATTTTGGCCAGAAAAGATGGTTTTTAATATTTATAATGTACGACTGGAATAATGTCACCTTGGAAACAAATGAACGAATGCAACAAATGAAAATCTCATGGTTTCTGTACAACTAGATGCTTCCTATCTTTTCCCCCAAATCTTGACACGGAAATTTCTCAAATTGATCACATGCCATGTGTTGGGAACACTGATGTCGTCCAACCTTTCTAGCTCGTAAAAGTTGTATTTTAGTGCCTACATAAACTTGTAAGGTCCCTCCCTCTTTGGGCATAGGTTTCCTCGTTCTTCTGCTAGGATTGCCTCGTTCTTCCTTAACACAAGATCGCCAATCTGAAATCACATTTCATTAACTTTCTGATTGTAAGCTCTACCCATTCTTTCCTTATACTTAGCCTCTGTGATCATTGCTAATTCACATTTTCTCTTCTTTTTGTCTAAATTCACCCTCATCATGTCCAGATTGTCATCCTCCCCGTAATCGCCTAATCGGAGGTTTAAATTACCGATTTCCACTGGTATCACTGTTTCATAACCATAGACCAGATTGTATGGTGTCTTCTTTGTTGGTTCTCAAACGGTCATTCTATATGACCATAGGGTGTTAGGTATCTCATCCACTCAGCCGGTTCACTTTCCCTTCAATCGCTTCTGAATTCCTTGAACTATTGTCCTGTTTGTTACTTCTACTTGTCCGTTAGCTTGAGGGTGCACTACAGATGTAAAATTTTGGAGAATCCCAAGCTTTAAACACCAATCAATGAAGGTTCACTCATGAACTGTGTATCATTATCTGTGACAATAGTATGTGGCATCCCAAAGTGACACACTATATTCTTCCAGATGAATTTTCTTGTTACCTAAGATGTGACTCGTCCTAATGGCTTTGCCTCCACCCAATTTGTGAATTAATTGATTGCCACAATTAGAAATTTGGCGTTGCCCTCACCTTTTGGGAAGGGTCCAACTAGGTCAATCCCTCATTTGTAGAATGGCTAAGCTCCATATATACCTCTCAAAGCATCATGTGGCTTATGTGACAGCGAAGAATTGATCTGGCAACTTTTACATTTCAGTATGAAGTTATATACCTCGTTAAACATGGTCGGCCAGTAGTATCCTGCTTGGATGATCTTCCTTGCCAACGTTCTAGTGCACTGATGCATTCCATACAGTCCTTGGTGCACTTCTCTTAGAATTTCCCTTGCTTGAACAAGTCCTACGCATTTTATCCATGGAGATATAAAGCCTTTCTTGTGTAATACTCCTTATTCATAGATGTAGTTGTTAGAACGCAACTCCAACTTCCGTGCTTGCACCTTCTCTTCTGGCACTATTCCCTTTCCAGAGTACTCTATTAGCAGTGTCATCCAGTTTCCGCCTTCTGTCTGGATTGTTGACACAGTTTTCCTTATTGTGCTTATGACTGGAATAACCTCCACTATCACATCTTTATGTTCGCTCACAGATTCAAACATAGTCGTTGCTAGCTTACTTAGTGCATCCGCTTTTGTATTATCTCTTCTTGGTACGTGCTGGATATCGAACTACTCAAGATGGGCTATAAGTTGTTGGACCCTCTTTACATAATTTACCAACTACCCTTCTTGTACATCGTAGTCTTCACATACTTGCTAAACTATGATCAGTGAATCGCTGAATCCTTGGATGCTTTTGACCTTCATCCTGATGGTAAGGACTAGTCCACATATCAAATTTTTATGCTCTTCTTCATTGTTAGTGAGTGGGGAGTCAAAGAGAAGTGAGTATCCGTGTTCTCCTCATTTTGGGTTGACCAGTAGCAGTCCTGCATCGCAACCCTCTCTGCTAGACACGCCGTCAACAAACAATTTCCTTGTGCTATCTTTTCACTTTGATTTCCCTTTGTCGATTCCCAGATTCTGATACTTATTCGCTTCACTTGCATCTCTGCTTATGATTTCTGTAGTGAAGTCTGCTAATGCCTGCGTCTTGATTGTTGTTCCTGGCTGGAATTGGATCTCAAATTGGCCTAGTTCTAGAGCCCATTTTGCCTAATAATTCTGGCTTGCTAAGGATAATCTTGATTGGGAAATTGGTGTAGACCACGATGAGATGACTATGAAAATATGTATACAACCTTCTTGCTGATTATATCAAAGTTAGGGTAAGCTTCTAAACTGGCATGTATGCCTTCTCTGCATTTTGCAATATCTTGATGATGTAGTACATTGGCACTTGTTTTTTACCTTCTTTGCGCACTAAGACTGAGCTGATAGCATTTCGTAAGATTTCTCAGTATGAATATAAGGTTTCTCTAGAAATAGGTGACTTCATCATTGGTAATGTTTGTAGTTGTTCTTTTAGACAGTAATACGCTTTCTGACATTTTTCGCTCAAGATGATTTTCTTTTACTTTCCGTGGGACTTCGAAGAGTGGGAAGTGTTTTTACGATGCTTTTGAGACAAATTGGCTGAGCACTGCCAGAGACCCCATCAATATTTGAACTTCCTTGATTGTTCGTGGCTGGGGAAGATCCACTATAGCTTGGATTTTCTCCGGGTTTGCTTCGATTCCTTTTGAAGATACCTTGTATCCTAAAAAATTTCTTGTACCTATTCCAATTATGAATTTTTAGGGTTGAGCTTCATCCCGATGATACTTAGTATGTCTAAGGTTTCCTTTAAATCCACGGGGAAGTCACCCATATTCCTTCTCTTGATAAACATATCATCAACATATGCCTCAACACTTTGTCCTATTTTATTGCAAAATGCGTTATCGACCACTCTTTTGTATGTTTCTCCTGCATTTTTAAGTGCAAATGGCATTTTTACATAACAAAACGTTCCAAAGCTCATTATGAATGTTGTTTTCTCTGCATCTTCCAGATTCATCAGGATTTGGTGGTATATTTTATATGCGTCTAAAAATTCCTAGGCTTCATATACCAAAATTGCTTCAACTAGTTAATTAATTTTTGGCTAAGGGTAACAGTCCTTTGGGCATGCCTTATTCAGGCCAGTGAAGTCTATACACATTCTCCACCCCGCGGCTGATTTTTTTACCATTACTGGGTTTGCTGCCCACTTTGGATATATGACCTCTTTTAGTATCCCTGCTTAAAGCAGCCCCGTAACTTCCTCTTAGATTGCTTTTGCCTATCGCTAGTGAAGATGCATTGCTTTTGTTTAAGTGGTTTGACCGAGTCACTGATATTCAAATAATGGGTAGCGATGCCTGGGTCGACTCCGCCCATGTTCTGGATGCTCCATGCGAATGTATCTCTGTAGCTTCGTAGGATTTCTATGGCCCTTTTCTTTTTCATACACAGGAGATGTTTTACTATCTTTACACCCTTGGAATTGTCTTCGTCGTCCAAGCTAACCAGCTCTGATTCTTCCCCCAAGTCTACTGCTGATTCTGGCTGTTCTACTAGCCAACTACCTGAGACTGTGCTGACCATCTTAGCCTTTTCCACAATTTTCCCTGCCTTCATTGCAATAACCATGCACTGCCTTGCCGTTTGTTGGTTTCCTCTTATTGTCGCGATTCTAGATGGAATTGGGAATTTCATTGCTAAGTGGTAAGGGGACTATATCGCCTTTGTTGTGTTTATCCATGGCCTTCCAATGAAGGCATTAGGTGGGGTTAGAGAATCCACTACCACAAAGACACACATGATGGTTCAATTTCTTCCGTTTTATCCAATGGTGACAGACATTTGTATATTCCCTAGAGGCAGTTCTGCTTGCCCCGTTTATCCTACGAGCAAGGACGTGGACATTTTTAGGTTATTTCGCTTGAAACCTAGCTTTTCGAAGCAATCCATAAATAGTATCTCAGCTGCACTTCCATCACCCACAAACACTCTATGAACTGTTGCATTTCCGATTTTAGCAATGATGACCATGGGATCTTTGTGGAGCAAAGCGTTAGGTACTACATCCTTCTTACTGAAAGACATCGCCTCACTTAAACAAATTTTTTTGTCAGTAGACTCTTGTGAGGAGGGGGGGGGGAGATATCTTGCTTTAGCTTTCTAGGCATTATTTGACAACAACTCCATGGATCCATATATAGATATGATTACCTTTTCCAAGGAACTTCCTCCCCTAGACCATAGTTATCTTTTGAATTTTGGCCAGTGTGCTCACCGTCCCTTGGTTTATTGCCGCAGGGTTCCCTACTTTGTTAGCATCACCATACTGGCTTCCTCCTTCTTTCCTATATTGGCTAAGTAATCAGTCTTCAAGTTTTCTTCAATTTGTCTTCTCAAATCTCTGCAATACTCTATGTCGTGGTCATGGTCCTTGTGGAAGGAACGATAATATTCTCTGAACCTCTATTATAGCAGTACTATCATAGGTGCCGATTTGCAAAATAGCTCTTTGTTCACTTGCTATATTTCTTTCCTTGATTTTATTAGGGGAATTTCATGGAACGATATGCCTTACAACCCTGGTTCTCTTTCCTTGAAATGGATGCTTCCCTTACCCTTCTTTATAAACCCTTTTTGCGAATCCTCCATGCTCACTTTTCACCTCAATCCCGCTCTATCTTGCGGTTATGTTCGAGCATGTTGCTCAATTATATTTTGTAGCTCTTTGAGGTTTTTGGGCATGTTCTTTGTTAGTTATGTTTAGAACTCTCTTGATCGCATGCCTCATGTGAATGCTCCCAAGGAAGATTGGAATGACAAGTTGGGAATCTGCAAACTTTCTGTGAAAAATCTACTCTGATACTCCACCAAAATTTCATCACTTTGCTAAGACATGTTGTTGAGGTCTACGATCATTTTTGTGAATTTTTGCTTCTGATAGAATTGGCAAAAAAATAGACCCGACAATTGCGCCCAAGACTTGATCACAATTCCCGTTTTGCTTCTCGTACCACGTGATCACAATTCCCATTAAGAAAATGAGGAATGCCTTGTAGACCCATTCGATGTTTGCATCGCAGAATCTCATGATGTTTCTGTATGAGTGCAAAAACTCTTTTGGGTATGTGGTCCCATCGTAGATTTTAACATTTAAAGGAAGTTAAAAGTTCTTTGGCATCTTAATATCCCGCAGATGTGACACTAGGGGTTATTTGTCTGCATCATCATCTGCAACTATGTCCCATAATTCTTCTTACTTGAAATTCTCACGCTCTTGACTTACTTTTTTTCCATTTTCAAAGGGTTTGGCTTGAGTGTGGTCAAGAATTGGTTGTACAAACTCTCCCTATTCGCTTCCAAGAATGATGTGAACGCCCTTATTTCTTTTTCTTGGTTGGCATTGGGAGATTATGCTTCCTCTTTTTCCTCCTCTATTTCTTTTTTACTGCATTCCCTTTCTCTGTTGGGGATGTACTCCTGGTCCTGGCTAGGATGCGTGCTTCTGTTGCACCTAGGTGTGTGTTCTTGTGTCTGGGGGTTATGTCTCTTCTCACTTATGGTGAACACCGTTATTTACCTGAAGGATTCTGCAACAATTTTTTTTTCTGTTCCCCACAGACGATGCCAAGTGATATGGCAATCTGGTTAGTTAAGCTAATCACTGTTCACTCTATGAATCTTCTCTCCCGCAAAGCAAGTCCTGGAAGTGATTCCGAAAGAAAAGCTCCGGTGATTAAGTCCATTTTTCTCTTTCAAAACTGGAATTTCTTAGTATAGTAGTGCTTACCTTAGCTCATTTCGAGCTTCTTGTATTTGTAGGACCCTGTAATCGTGGTTTTATGTTTGTAGAGGTTGAGATTGTGGGTCATGCTATGATTCCCACATTCTCGGTTCATGGTTTAGTGTTCGTTGTTCGCTCCGCATTTCTCAGCCCACAATTTATGCCACGACTACCTTTTTCTGGTTGATCTGCACCTTGGGCTAAAATGACTTCTTTTTGCTATGGAGTGAGATTGGGCTGGGCCTAGAGGCCAGTAGTCGTTTAGTTACTGGGATGTATATACACCACCCTTCGTTGTCCCCTCAATTCTGAATCTAGTTGATCACCCCTTTTGACAGAGGAAAACCCACTGGTTGCCTCCATCTAAGTGATGGTGTCTTTCTCTTGATGGTTGTTGTAATTCTGAAAACTAACATTAGCTATGTTCTGGAGTATGTTATGAGATAAAATAGCTTTGATCAAGGTCCATTTTAATTCCTTGTTTTTGATAATGAGATGAGATACTTTTAAGTCTGTTTTCCTTACCCATGAATCAGACTGAGATAATGGGTTGATGGCATTAGGGATTCACTGATCACTAATATGAGTCTATTCCCTTGACCTTACCTTCCACTGAAGTTTTCCATTTAGGATTTGAGCTCCCCACCAGATTGATCTCCAACCCCGGGAAGTATTAGGCTTCGGTTTAGGTTGTAGTTTTGTGTGAGAAACTTGCTAAACATAGTTTCTAACCACTTTGTCCATCTCCTCATGTATTTTGTTTGGCAGCTGGTAAATAGACATGGCATGATTTGTTATTGTCTACAGAACTGACGTTGTTAGGGTTATTGTCCTAGTGATTGATACTCCTTGATGTCTCCATTTGTCAAGTTTCTTCCTAACATTCTCTGCTAAATCCTGAAACATGTTAGTCCTCTTCCTCTGGGATATGATACTTAGACCTAGATATTTGTTTGATAATCCTTGCCTATGTATGTTAAAAGCATATGATGGCCACGATCTCCACTGATGCGGTGTATCAGGGTTGAAGAAAATGGAAGATTTATTAAAACTTATTCTCTGACCCGAGAGCATAGCATAACTATCAATGTTCTACGCCAGTTTCCTGATATTGTCTTCCTTATTTTCCAGAAATACTAGACCATCGTCCACATACATAAGGTGTGAGATTCTAATACCATTCCTTGTCACATGAAATCCTAGAGTAGAATTTTTATATGAGTAGATCGTATCATGGTTGAAGATAAAACCTGTTGGCATAAAATAAACAAATAGGGCAAGAGAGGACAACCCTGTCTAATGCATTTAACAGGTTCAATGAAATTTGATTTTTTACCATTAACTATGATCTTGAAAGAAAATGTAGTCACACATTATAAAATAATATGGTTCCAGCTTTGTGGTAAATTCATCTTTGTAAGAACTACTTGATGGAATGACCAAGAAACCCTCTCATTAGCCTTGTTCATATCAAATTCTATAGCTGATAAGGATATTTTTAGTGGCTTTCTTTTCCTAATGTGATCCACTAATTTATGTGCTAATAGAACACTTTCAGCTATGAACCTCCCTTGTACAGATTCATTCTGATTTTCAAATATTAGAGTACCAATAACTTTCTTCAATCTTGATTGAAGAAGTTTTGCTAAGATCGTGTATTGAGTATTTTATTGGGAGGTCGTCGTCGTACCTCTCAAAGTTAAATTTATAAGCCCTAAATGCTTCATATCTACAACTAAGTAGATAATGGAAAGTCAGGGGCGTCCACAAAGAAGAAGGATTTTCTCAAGCATTTAAACATAAAGGGTTGATATTATGCTATAAGTAAATATATGTAGATATATAAAAACAAGTAAATGGGGGGGGGTTGGTTGGTTGGTTGGATTTCCTAGGTTAAGAAAGTAAAGATAAAACAACTAGCAAAGTTAAGTAACTATGCTAATCATCAAACAAACTAAGAAAAGGGGGTAAAAACAACAAAAGATAAAGCCTTGGGGGCAATTGATAACCACTTCCACACCTCATGTAGATCATTGAACAATTCACTGATTCAATCACATTTGTTACATATGGGGAATATTATCACTTCCTATTCGAAGATCAACATTCATTCCTTCTTAATAGTAATTTGCAAAGGCAAACAACGACCATTGGCAAACCTCATCGATAATCACTCTAAGAAAACCACACCATAGAGGTATTTCATCAACGACATTTCACACGAAGGACCATATATTTTATAAAAACAAGACTTCTACCAAAGAAATAGCTATTTAACCAAACATAGCATTCATTAGGCTAAACCTAGAATAAACCATATTATGCTAGAGGACCGATCCATCGGGACCTCAACTTACCGGGAAATAGGCGAAGGTGGAATTGGAATAGGAGGACCTTTTGACCCACATCAAATTCCTTTCTAATGATCATCTTGGCGTGCCACACCTTTGTCTTCTCCTTATAGATTTCAGCGTTCTTATATAACTCCCTCCGGATCTCATCTAGTTCGTCCAACTGTAGCTTCCTATGCAAGCCGGTCTCATCTATATCAAGGTTGAGTTCTTTGACTGCCCAGTGGGCCTTATGTTGAATTTCCACCGGTAGGTGATAAGGCTTACCAAACACTAACTGGTATGAGTGTCTTGTAAGCTGTCCTATACGCCCACAAGGCGTCGTTCAACTGAGAACTCCAATCCTTTCGATTAGGGTTAACCATTTTTGAAGAATGGACTTTATTTCCCAATTGAAAACTTTGGCCTGCCCATTGGTTTGTGTGTGATAAGTAGTGGATGTCTTGTTAGTGACGCCATATTTCTTTAAGAGTGCTTCTATAGTCCAGCTGCAAAAGTGGGTGCCACGGTTACTAATCAAGGCTCGGGGGCAAGAAGAATATATGTAAAGCCAGAAGAATTAGGGAAAGGTCCCATAAAGTCAATACCCCAAACATCAAAGAATTAACAATACAAAATGGGCCTTTGAGGTATTTCATTCCTAGAGGAGATATTTCCTACTCTCTGGCATTCATCACAAGATTTGCAAAAGGTGTATCCATGCTTATTCAATGTAGGACAATAAAAACCACTTTCTAAGACTTTCCTAGTGCTCCTCTTTGCTCCAAAATGACTGCCACATGTATGAGAATGAAAACTATCAAGAATTGAGTGTACTTCATTGGGGATACATCTCCAAACAACTTGATCCGCACAATGTCTCCCCAAAAAGGGATCATCCCACCCATAATATTTAGCATCGCTTTTTAGCTTATCTTTATGGGCCTTAGAAAAATGAGGAGGAAATTTACCGGAGACAAGAATGTTCATAATGTCGGCGTACCACAGTTGGAGGTCCTTGATTCCGAACAGTTGTTCATCGAGGAACTCCTCCCATAGTTGCTCCTTCATCGATAAATTTACCTCACTATCTTGGCATGGTGGCAACTGGCTCAGATGATCAGCCACAAGGTTCTCTGTGCCCTTTTTTTCTCGCACCTCCAACTCAATTCACTTAGAAGTAAGATCCACCTAATCAATCTTAGCTTGGTCTATTTCTTTGTCATCAAGTGACTAAGCGCTGCATGGGCACTGTACACAATAACTTTTGTACCAAACAAGTAAGTTCAAAATTTTTCTAAAGAAAATACCACTGCTAGCAACTCATTTTCTATGGTGGAGTAGTTTCTTTGGGCCTTATTGAGAGACATGAAAGCATAGTAGATGGCGTGAGGTTCTTTCCCCACCTTTTGACCAAGTACTAATCCAATGACATAGTCACTAGCATCGCACATGATCTCAAAAGGAAAATACCAATCCGGGGGTTGTATGACAGGGGCCGAGACTAACCTTCCTTTCAATGTATCGAAGGCCCCTTTACAACCCTCATCCATCACAAATTCCACCTCATTTTGCAACAACTTGTATAAAAGAGATGCTATCTTTGAGAAGTCCTTGATGAACCGATGGTAAAATCCTTCATGGCCAAGAAAAGAGCGCACTTCGCGCACATTAGTAGGATTAGGCAAAGTTTGAATTGTGTCTATCTTAGCCTTGTCAACCTCAATACCCTTAGAGGAGACAACATGGCCTAAGACAATGCCTTGCTCTACCTTAAAATGACACTTCTCATAAGTTAACACAAGATTAGTATCAATGCAACATTTAAGAACTTGTGCCAAATTTTCCAAACAGTTGTCAAAAGAATAACCATGAATGGTGAAACCATCCACGAATACCTCAAAATATTTTTCAAAATATTATGAGAAAATGCTTACAATACACCTTTGGAAAATCGCGGGGGCATTGTATAACCCAAAAGGCATAAGCTCATAGGCAAACGTACCAAATGGGCAAGTGAAAAAGGTCTTTTCATGGTCTTCCAGGGTGATAGCTACTTGAAAATACCCCGAGTACCTATCCAAAAAGTAATAGAAAGGGTGGCTTGCTAACCTCTCTAGCATTTGATCAATGAATGGCAACGAAAAGTGATCCTTCTGGGTTTTCACATTTAGCCTTTGGTAGTCAATGCAAAAGCGCCACCTGTTTTCAACTCGAGTGGGCACCATTTCACCCTTCTGATTTTTACCACCATCACCCCACTCTTCTTGGGTACTACTTGAGTTAGACTCACCCACTTGCTATCCATTATAGGCAGGTTTAAACGGTATTGGGGTTGTTTCACGTGTCTCGCATCTTCCTCCAAAATAATTCTATGCATGCAAGTGGATGGACTTATGACTTTGATGTCGGAAATAGTCCATCCAATTGCTTCTTTATTCTCCCGTAACACCACCATCAACTTTTCTTCTTGTTCTTTGGTGAGTTTTTTTGAAATGATAACCAGAAGTGTCTCCCCTTCCCCAAGAAATGCGTACTTGAGATCATGTGGCAAAGGTTTGAGTTCAACCACCGGAGCTTTCACAAGTGACGGGAGGAATTCCGATTCTTCGGGTTCCTCTAAGAGTAGAGGGGAAGGGTTTGAGAGGCTTTGTTTCATCTCTTCAAGCAAGTTCAAGTACTCAAAGATTTCCTTCAAGTTAGTGCTCATAGAAAATACATTGTAGGCATCATCACTATCACATTGCAAAGAAACTAACAAGGAATCATCACCACTTAGCTTAAAACCATCTTACACAACATTTTCAACATCTAAGGCATGACAAACATATTCTTCACTAGGATACTTCATAGAGTCATTTATGTTAAAATCTACTTTTATTCCATCAAATTCCATGGTGAGGGTACCCTTATGCACATCAATCATTGTCCTAGAAGTTTTCATAAATGGCCTCCCCAATAAAATTGGGGCAACATGTTTATCATGATCCATGTCAAGGACATAAAAATCCACAAGGAAAACTAAGGAATCCACCTTAACCAACACGTCCTCGACAATACCCTTAGGGTATGCAATAGAGCGATCGACCAATTGGATTACTACCCCTGTTTTGTGCAATGTACCCAAGTTGAGGTTTTCATACAAAGAGTAAGGAATCACAGTTATCGATGCATCTAGATCAAGTATGGCATTTTCAAAATGCGTATTTCCTATTATGCAAGGGATTGTGAACATGCTGGGTTCACTACACTTAGGGGGTAGCTCTTTTTGACCCAAGGCGAAAATATGCTCATTTTTCCCACTTTTCAACTTATTCTTGGCTCTTTGTTTTCTATTCACAACACATAATTCCTTAAGAAATTTAGCATATCTAGGAATTTTTCCAATGGCATTCAAGAGTGGGATATTTACCTCACATCTATGAAAGACTTCGTAGATGTCCTTGTTGTCCTCCTTCCTCCTATTATCTTTCAAAGCTTCCAGAAATGGTGGTTCCGGTACATATGGAGGAATCTCCACCATCTTTGTTTTTTTTGTGGGTGGGGGGGATGAAGGTTCCAGAATGGAGGTTGACTTCTCAACAATAACCTCCTCTGCCTTCTCTTTCCCCTTCCTTGTTTTTTCCTTGGCCAAATTATTGGCCTCTTCTTTAACCTCTTTTTCAAACACCTCAACCCTCATAGGCTCCTCGTCAACAATTTAATTACCCGGGGAAGTGCCAACCTCTCTACCACTTCTCAAAGCGATAGCACTAGCATTTTGTCGAGGGTTGATCTCCGGTTGGGAGGGTAGTTTACCTTTTTTCCCGTGCCTCCATCCGATTCACCACTTGGATTATTTGGCTCACTTGAGTTTCCAAGTTCTTGATGTTCACATTGGATTCATCTTGAAATTTTTTGCTTTTTTTCCGTGCACATGCCTAACCGGTGAATGGCTTGCACCACCTCATCTTTAGTTAACCCCGAGCTCTCCCCTTGGTCTCGGGGCTTGTCTTGGAGCCTTATAAATTGTTGTTGAGGTGGCCTATATTGTTGTTGAGGGGGCCGATACGGATGAGGGTTTTGACCTCCTACAGGGTTTCCATACCAAAGGTTTGGGTTATAACAATTATCCAAATAGTACGACTGGTTTCAGTAGCCTTGGCCACCTTGGTACCCTTTATTCCTTTGATATCCTTCCGCACCTTGGTAGTTTTGGTTAACTTAGTAGCCTTGATATCGCATGGCACTCACCTCCTCAACATAGTATTCTTGCAAAGTAGGGCAAGTGTTTGTAGGATGCGCCAAGTAACAAATTTCGCACGATTTGACATGCACCACATTTCCAGGCTTTGTTATCAATGATTTCACCATAGAGGCAAGGGCATAGACTTGGTCCTCAAGCTTTCAACTATTAGAGAGGTCACTTGTGGGAATTGGATTTATCCTTCTCAAATCGGTCCTTAAGCTAAAGTTTCTCTACTCCCCCGCTAGCTCCTCATACAATTGCATAGCCTCAAATGAATTCTTGTTTCCAAGTGTACCACCACAAGAACTTCTCACTAATCTTTTATCCTCATTAAGAAGACTATTGTAGAAGTAATAGACCAAATCCCCCTCTGAATAACCATGGTAAGGACAACTTGCGAGAAGCTTCTTGAATCTCTCCCAATAGTCGAAGAGAGATTCTTTGTGACATTAGAGAATTTTACTTATGTTCTTCTTCAAGGCGGAATATTTCAAGGCCAGGAAATATTTGGCTAGAAACTTCATCTTCATGTCAAGCCAACTCTTGATGCTTTTGGGTGGTAGGTATTGGAGCCAATTTCTTGCACCATCCCTTAGTGTGAACATGAATGCCTTCAAATTATAAAATTCTTCATCCACTCCATGAGGAACCGTACCACCACACAAAAAGTGAAACTCGGTGAGGTGCTTGTTGGCATTCTCCCCTTGCCTATCAAGGAAGATGGGTAACATGTATATGAACCCGGTCTTTAGCTCGAAGTGCCCTTTCTGTCCAACCAAGGGATACTTAATACACATAGGTTGTTGGTCGAGGCTAGGGGCTATGATGTCTCTCAACAATGCTAGCCTCAAAGGAATCTCCCTTCCGTGGAGTAGAGGAGCTCGCCTTTAGAGAGGAGGATGTTGAGGTCCTCCTCCTGGATGCTCATCTTCATGCTTACGTTGATGCTCTATATAAGTAGAGGTATCCACAAAATGGTCACTAGGAGGGGTCTTATTCACACTTTCCAAAGAAGCCTCCTAGCCCGTCTCAAATTAAACTCTACCTCGAGGTCTTATTTTAGGGGTTCTTGTGAAGAGGATCGCGTATGAACCATACACCAAGAACTTGAAAAATATATCTTCATGATGTGTCCATTTTATATGCATTACTTAGTAGTATTTAGGATCACTTTTGTGCTCTTTTATTATCAAGAGCTTGTGTTTTACCTTGAAATTCTCTTAGGAGAGGTAAGAGCTACTTTATGCTCTTTTACCTCTTCTAAGTGGATTTGTGTGACGAGGGAAGAACACGGAAGCAACGAAGACCGAAGGACATTGAAGACTACACTTTCAAAGACTTTTGAATACTCACTTCGAAGACATGAAGACCGGAGGCCGTTGAAGACCATTTTTGGAGCCGTTGAAGACTTGAAGATTGAGAGGGATGACTATGAAGAAGAAGAAGAAAACATACAAAAGTATGGAACCCGTCGTGAGTTGCAACGAAACTCGTCGCGAGTCGCGACCAACGGGTGGCCAGAAATTCACTTTATCTTCTTTGCACTATGAATACCACTCTCTTTCCTCCTCTTCTCCAGCTTTGCCCAGCCCATTTTTCTCTGGTTTTAGGGCTTGAAAACCCTTGGTTTTCTTCTCTTTCTTTCCTTAGTTTTTGTAGTTTAATTATGTCTTTTGTTGTTCTAGCTTAGTTTTTACCTTGGGAGCAAAGGATTGAAGCTTCCATATCTATGTATTGAGAACCATTTATATCTATCTATTTGGTGTTTTTGCTATTGTGCATTTATTGTGCTTTGAATGTTAATTGTTGATTTCATTGATGTTGTTGAGAGCTTGGCATATGAAATACTTGTATGAATTGCTAGCTAGGGTTTGGGGGATTTGGGTTGATTTTCCCCCTGTTCTTGTTAGGAATGTATGAGTATGATTTAGAGCTCTTGATTGTGTTGATGGATTGATAATGTGCTAGATGAATGTGATTGATGTTGAACTCTTCGTCATGTTCATTTGTGTAGCAAACGAGAGAGTTATATGCTCTTGGATGAATGTGCGTTGCACGTTCATCCAATCTCGTGTAATTGCATAAATTGGTTAAATGCTTAGTCACGGTGTAGTGGTCATAAGCATTGCCAAGCTTGTTCGTTCTTCATGCTAAATGCCATCAATGGGATACCTTGAGTCATGGTCTCGACAACGGGAGTCATTGGTGAGGTTTGACAAGAGATGTCGAATTCACTCTTGCAAACTACTAACTAAGAAGAATGGAAGATTTATCTTCACAACAAGTAGTTGAAGTATTGAATAGATGATTTTAATTCAGCCTTGAAGCATTTGTTATGTAGCATTTATGTATTCTTGATGGTGTGTTTCACTTCATTTGTGCCATGAGTTGTTTGAGAATAGAGAGTGTTTGTATGATTGAATTGGTTAGGTGTTAGGAACGTGACGAATTCCGTAGCTCCTTTGCATGAAAATCTATGAATGTGAACTTAGAACTTCTTGTGCATAATGTGTTGTGATTCTCGCTGGAGAGGTATGTTAATGTTAAGCCAAGTAACGAATGCGATAGGATGAGTGAATGGTTCAATGATCTACATTAGGTTTGGAAGTGGATATCCATTGCCCCCAAGGCTTTATCTTTGTAGTTTTAAAACCCCTTTTCATAGTTTTGTTTGATGATTAGCATAGTCACTTGACCTTGCTAGTTATCTTGTCTTTTTACTTTCGTAACTTAGGAACAACCAACCAACCAACCCCCCCCCTTTTTACATGCTTTTATGTGTATGTATATATATCTACTCCTAGCATAATATCAACCATTTGTGCTTAAGCGCTTAGGAAGATCCCTCTTCTCCTTGGACGACCCCGATTTGCCGCTATCTACCTAGTTGTAGAAAGTAAGCAAAAAGGGCTTATAAATTATCTTTGCATAGGGGTGCGACGACCGCCCGCTATCAAAATGGTGCCGCTGCCGGGGAAGAGGCGTTTATTCTTAAGTATTTAGGTGTATTTAGTTGTGTATTAGCTAGTTGTTTTTATTTTCCACTACTTGGGGGTTGTTTTTGTTCGGAGTAGGTATTGGTTGAGTTCTTGGTAATTTATTTTATCGAGAATCCTTGCACTATGATTCCAAACTTTTGAAAAAAATAAAAATAAATAATTTAATGGAGCGTCTCACCTTGAGGGAACTCATGATGAGAAGAGAGGCTCAACAAGCAAGGTTTTGTAGGATGTGTCATTCCGATCATCCTACCGAATCTTGCCCTTTGTTGTGGTCAGAGCACTATGACCGAGAAAGAACCCTTGGTTTTCAAAACCATGGGTACTATGAAGAGTGCTACCAAGAGGTAGGAGATGTTGGTTGTCAAGGGCAAGAAGCTCATGAATGCTATCCATACCACAACTCTTACAATCCGGAATGAAGTGGTAATCCAGATTGGTGGTATAAGAATGAGCCGGAAAACCAACCATACGAGCAACCTAGTTGGTCATCACCACCCTATACCATACCCCAAAACCAAGCCCAACAAGGAAGTTCAAGTTTGACACGTGAGGATGTCTTAAATACCATAGCAAACTTGAACTCCTTTACTAGTGAGGAGCCGAATACCCAACTCTCCTCTAGTGTTGAGGCCATTGAGGGGCATGTGAGGAACATATTAGAGGTATTGGCCCGCATGGAAGCTCGTGATTCCGAAAATACACCATCTCAACTTGAATTCGATGACTCGGTGAATGAGGTCACCAATAAGAATGATTTTGAGTTTGAAAGGGATGAGGAGTTGGTTGTTGAGGATAGAAAAATGGAGGAAGAAGTGATAGTGCTACATCCATTAGCATCGTCACCCCTTCTCCCACCTAATGAACCAACTCTAATATTTTCGAAAGTTTTGAGGGAAACAAGAGAGGAGCCGAAAGATTATCCCAAGCTCCCTAACAACTTAATTCCCTTTGAACCATCTCCACCTCCACAAGACTTTCCTCTTGAAAGTTTTGTGCCCCCACCTCTCTTATTTTGGATGCTCATGGTGAAGAGCTTCAAGCCTTCACCATACGGATAACATTAGGGTCGTGCCGACGACCTAAAATAAATTTGGCATTTCTTTTATTTTTTGTTTCTTAGTTTGTTTTTTTTGTTGTTTTGTTTTGTTCTTTTTATGGCGTGTTTTTCTGTGATTTTGTAGCAAAGTGAAGTGCATTGCAATGGAGGAGATGAAGGAATGATATCAACGAACAAGGGAAGAAAGCTTGGACAGTTGGTAAGAAAATGAAAAAAAATTTAAGCCTGGGATACCATGCCGTCGCGATGAGCTCGTCGCGACGAACAAGGGAGAAAAATCCACTCCCAGCACCAACTTTCCGCGAGTCGTGGTGACATCGCGAGGTGTCGTCGCGAGTCGCGACGAACTCATCGCGAGTCGCGATGAGCTCAGAAATTTTTGGGCTTTCGGAACCTACTTTCCGCGAGTCGCGACAGCCTCGCGATGGGCCATCGCGAGTCGTGACATCGAGGTCGCGAGTCGCGACGAGATCAGAAAATATTTGCTAAAGATCAGATCCCGGCCTCGACTTTTCGCGAGTCGCGACTAACCGATCGCGAGTCACGACGAACTCATCGCGAGTCGCGATGAAAAATCCAAGTTTCCAACTGATCTTAAACATTGCATGATCCTTCCTTCTTCTCCACCCAACACTCCCAAGAACCACCACATACCCACTCATTCCTCCACCATCCTACATATATTGACATATGAACATTCTTGCATCTTTATAGTACCTTTGTTGATTGTAGTATGCCGACTACATCATTGTGACCGTGAGTGCATATCCTATAATGATGCTTGTATATATGTCAATATATGTTGGATATTTTTAATGCATAATCTTATAGTGGTGATTGAGGGTGGATTGGTTGTTCTTTGAAAATACTATGGTTATTAACTCTTGATGCTAAGCCTAGTATTACAAATCCTTATGTACTTGTGAGTTTAATGTTGTTCTTTGTGGCGTTAGTCTTGATCAAACGGTGCCACGGAGACTATGCTTTTCTCGAGGGGTGAGTTCTTTTACGGTATCTTTGCTCCCCCTTCCGGTTCCGAAACCAATTTTGGGACCATACAAGTACATTGGATTGCGCCATATCACCGGCGAATACATGGAGAAACGGGTGTCACTCTACCCCCTTGCCCTGATTTTTATTGTTCTTGCCTTACATGTTTACATTGAGGGCAATGTAATGTTTTAAGTGTGGGGAGGGGTTAGAGGAATCACATGCATGATAGATTGTTTTGGAATTCTTTTTGCTACTTTTCGTTGGGAAAACATGAGAAAAAGAAAAATAAATAAATAATTTTTTTAAAAACAAAAAGAGAAAAAAAAGAGAAAAGAAAACCCGCTAAGTTGAAAACCCGAGATGGCAATTTAGGCAACATTGGGGGCCCGGATAGGTCAAAAACCCGAAAGGGCGGCCTAGGCAAAAATGAGAGGCTAAAATGTGCGGAAAAAGGTGAGATGTGAGCTAAAGAAACATGATGTGTGGCTAGGATGAAAACTCGAAAGAGCTCCTAGGCAAAATGAGAGAAAATGAGAGAAATTGAAAAATGCTATGATTTCACTCATTTGCCGGCATTGGAGTCATAAGGTTGCGGTTGTCACATGGATGGATCGGGTAGCTCAACATCTATAGACCTCTTGGGATTGGGTAGCTTAGTGGGTTAGGAAAACGAAGTATGGTTATGAAATTCTTGATCCTTTTCTACTTCATTTTTGGTTGATATATTGGCATTAGGTGAAGCATGTGTTTGAACCTGTTATATGGCTTTAGCTTCATTTTATGTCATTGGATTTTGGTGGATATATTGGCATTAGGTGAAGTATGTGCTTAAACCTCTTAAATGGTTTTAACTTCATCTTGTGTCATTGGACTTTGGGAATATCAATTTAGAGCTTTGAAATATTTTTATGGGTAGTGAATTGATAAGTGGTAGGTTTGGTTAGATTTAGGATTGGGGATGTGTGTGTGAAAAAATTCTCATGTGAGCTTTTATTTTTGGATTTATGATATTGAGAGTTTTTGTGAGGCTTTGATTGGGGGATTAGTAGTTAGGATATGGATATATCATTTCCTTCATGTGCTTGGATCTTTCTTACTCGAGGGTGAGTAAGGTTTAAGTGCGGAGAGGTTTGATATGTCCATTTTATATGCATTACTTAGTAGTATTTAGGATCACTTTTGTGCTCTTTTATTATCGAGAGCTTGTGTTTTACCTTGAAATTCTCTTAGGAGAGGTAAGAGCAACTTTATGCTCTTTTACGTCTTCTAAGTGGATTTTGTGTGACGAGGGAAGAACACGGAAGCAGCGAAGACTGGAGGACATTGAAGACTACACTTTCGAAGACTTTTGAATACTCACTTCGAAGACATGAAGACCGGAGGCCATTGAAGACCATTTTTGGAGCCGTTGAAGACTTGAAGATTGAGAGGGGTGACTATGAAGAAGAAGAAGACAACATGCAAAATTCTGGCACCCGTCACGAGTCGCGACGAAACCCGTCGCTGGTGGCCAGAAATTCACTTTATCTTCTTTGCACTATGAATACCACTCTCTTTCCTCCTCTTCTCCAGCTTTGCCCAGCCCATTTTTCTCTGGTTTTAGGGCTTGAAAACCCTTGGGTTTCTTCTCTTTCTTTCCTTAGTTTTTGTAGTTTAATTATGTCTTTTGTTGTTCTAGCTTAGTTTTTACCTTGGGAGCAAAGGATTGAAGCTTCCATATCTATGTATTGAGAACCATTTATATCTATCTATTTGGTATTTTTGCTATTGTGCATTTATTGTGCTTTGAATGTTAATTGTTGATTTCATTGATGTTGTTGAGAGCTTGAGCATATGAAATACTTGTATGAATTGCTAGCTAGGGTTTGGGGGATTTGGGTTGATTTCCCCCTGTTCTTGTTAGGAATGTATGAGTATGATTTAGAGCTCTTGATTGTGTTGATGGATTGATAATGTGCTAGATGAATGTGATTGATGTTGAACTCTTCGTCATGTTCATTTGTGTAGCAAACGAGAGAGTTATATGTTCTTGGATGAATGTACGTTGCACGTTCATCCAATCTTGTGTAATTGCATGAATTGGTTAAATGCTTAGTCACGGTGTAATGGTCATAAGCATTGCCAAGCTTGTTGGTTCTTCGTGCTAAATGCCATCAATGGGATACCTTGAATCGTGGTCTCGACAACGGGAGTCATTGGTGAGGTTTGACAAGAGATGTCGAATTCACTCTTGCAAACTACGAACTAAGAAGGATGGAAGATTTATCTTCACAACAAGTAGTTGAAGTATTGAATAGATGATTTTAATTCAGCCTTGAAGCATTTGTTATTTAGCATTTATGTATTCTTGATGGTGTGTTTCACTTCATTTGTGCCATGAGTTGTTTGAGAATAGGGAGTGTTTGTATGATTGAATTGGTTAGGTGTTAGGAACGTGACGAATTCCGTAGCTCCTTTGCATGAAAATCTATGAATGTGAACTTAGAACTTCTTGTGCATAATGTGTTGTGATTCTCGCTAGAGAGGTATGTTAATGTTAAGCCAAGTAACGAATGCGATAGGATGAGTGAATGGTTCAATGATCTACATTAGGTTTGGAAGTGGATATCCATTGCCCCCAAGGCTTTATCTTTGTAGTTTTAAAACCCCTTTTCTTAGTTTTGTTTGATGATTAGCATAGTCACTTGACCTTGCTAGTTATCTTGTCTTTTTACTTTCGTAACTTAGGAACAACCAACCAACCAACCCCCCCTTTTTACATGCTTTTATGTGTATGTATATATATCTACTCCTAGCATAATATCAACCATTTGTGCTTAAGCTCTTAGGAAGATCCCTCTTCTCCTTGGACGACCCCGATTTGCCGCTATCTACCTAGTTGTAGAAAGTAAGCAAAAAGGGCTTATAAATTATCTTTGCATAGGGGTGCGACGACCGCCCGCTATCACTCCAAGCCAAGAGAAAATGGTGATTTGACTAAGCAATCAAAACAAAAACAAGCTAACAAATATTTACAACTAGCACATAATCACACATAATATGCCCAAACACTTAAAAATAAATGCCTCTTCCCTGGCAGCGATGCCAAAATTTGGGAGGTCATCGTCATACCTCTCAAATTTAATATTTATAAGACCTAATGCTTCCTATCTATAATTAAGTAGATAATGGCAAGTCAGGGTAGACCACGAGAAGAGGGATCTTTCCAAGTTTTTAAACATATATAGGAGAAAACATACTAGATATAAGCATATATAAAAGCATATAAATGGGGGGGGGGGAGTTTGATTGGTTTTGGTCCTAAGTTATGAAATTAAAGATAATTGAACTAATCAAGCAAGTTAAATATGCAAAGCATGCAACAACAACTAAAAGGTGATTAAACCGACAATAACGAAACCTTGGGCGCAATTGACTTCCACTTCCAAGCCTCTTATCCATCATTGAACATGCAACCTATTTACTACTTTCACTACTTTTTGTGAGGACTAAACTTCTATCCTTCTTAGATAGTAGTTTTCAAGAGTGAATTCGATATCTCTTGTCAAACCTCACCAATGACTCCCTTAGTCGAAACACGACTAAAAGTATCCCATTGATGGCATTGAGCACGAAGAACCAACAAGCTTGTCAACACTTATAAACACTACACCGTGTCTAAGCATTTAACCAATTCATGCATTTATACAAGATTTGTCAAGAACGATCGACATTCATAAACTTCTCTCATTTGCTACAAACAACAAACATGACAAAGAGTTCAACATTATCATATTCATCTAGCAATTATCACTTCATCAACACAATCAAAAGCTCTAAATCATACTCTTGGATTCCTATCAAGAAAAGGGGAAATCAACCCATTTCCCCAAACCCTAACAAGCATATCATACAAGTATTCCAGAGGACTTCGAGTCTCGAGGATACTTCGAGTCCTTGGGGTTTTTAGTCCTGGACGGGGCTTCGAGCATTTCAAACTGCCATGGGTTTTTCACCAGGACGACATACTGAACATGGGTTTTGGACTCACCATCAAATACCATCTGGTTTTGTGCGCTCGAACACCTGACGCTCGCCTCAGCAATAATTTAATGGACTTCCAACTTAGTTTGCTGCAAACAATACATCTGTGACTGATAAGAAGAAATCTCAAGTATTTTTTGCTAGGTTTGGATTTTCTTCAGATTAATCTTTGTAATTTTGGATTGAAGTTGCCTGGCCAAAGGGAAGAATTAACACAAGGGGTGGATATTCTTTCTTCTGGAATCGCAATTTCAATAACTATCCTCTACTTGTTTGGATAGTTTTGACACATACTACTCTGTAGATAGTTAGGGCTTTTGGAGACAACTATGTAACCTCAATGCTCCTTATGAACAAGCTAAACATCATGTACATTTAAAAAAAAAAGACAAAAGCATATCATACATGTACTTCATATACTCAAGCTTTCAAGAACATTAATGACATTAACAAACACATTCAATGCTCCATAAATTAACAAACACATTCAATGCTCCATAAATGCACAATAGTAAGAGTATCAAATAGGCTACAAATTGTTCTTAAGACATGGGCTTGGAAGCCTTGGTCAATTGCTCCCAAGAACAAGATTAGCTAATACAAATCACACTAACCTTCATAGATGAATTCATACACAAACAAAGAGGAAGAAGATGAAAGAAAATGGAGAACTAGGGTTCTTTGAGGAGGAAATTTGGCCAAGAGGATGAGGATATGAAGTGGGTGGCCAAAAATACCTTTTATTGTACAAGAGGGAGGAAAAGAAAAGCAAAAAGCAAAAGTTTAGCAGGCTCCCACCTGGGCGGGAATGGCCTCGCCTGGGCGGGCTGACTATTTTCACCCTTGTGTCGCCTTGCCTTCAAATCCTCGATTCTTTTTGTCTTCAATCTTCAAAGCTAGTCTCAAATCTTCAAAGTCTTCAAAAGGTGATCTTCAATGGTCTCCAATCTTTAAGTTTCAATGTTCTTCCTTTGTCACACAAAATTTACTTAGAAAAAGGTAAAAGAGCGTAAAGTCTCTCTTACCTATCCTAGGAGAATTTCAAGGTAAAACACAAGCTCTTTATAAAAAAAGAGCACAAAAGTGATCCCAAAAAGTACTAAAATATGCACATAAAATAAACTAATTATCTCAGTTCTACAGGACCTTTTACCTCATTTTTTAGTCCCAATAAAAATGAGTTAAATATAACAGTAGTAAAAAGTACACTGTTTTTTTACTTTGGTTCATTACCAAGGTAAAAAGTATCTTTTACCTCCGTTTTGGACAGACGTTGGCAGGTTTTGTGACCAGCGTCAATTCAAGCAAGAATGCCTACTATTGGTAACCATATCTGCAAGGTCGTTTAGGTCGACATTGGTATGGATAAGAACCGATGTCACACAAAAATAATTGTTGTGATAGAAGAGGATAAATATGACTTTGCATAAGCCGATGTTGTGGGTGAATAAGTGCAACATCGCACAGTAATGAGATCGCATGCTCTTGGGAACCCACGTCGTGTGGATGGTGATGTGGAAGGTTAATAAATACAACATCATTTTGAGGGGGGTGACGTCGCAAAAAAACCCGATGTCAATTTATGCGACTTCGGTAAGGTTTCGTCTCTCCACCTGTATGTGCGACGTCGCAGATAAATCATGGAGACATCAGTTCTCGTACAATATTAAAATATGACTAAATTATTTTTTAGGTCCCCCTAAATAACATCTTATCATTTGTTTTGTCCCCAAGGACAATACCGCATTTGTTCAGAAATAAACAAATACAAAATGATTTGTTTGGTCCCCAAAGGTGGTTTTCAGGTAAAGTCAATGGTCAAAATGGTCAAAATATGTAAAATGAACATTACACCCCCCGAGTTTTTAAAAAAAGAAAATGAAAATGACGCCAGTCATCAAGTGCTTATCTTTATTCGGCGCCCAAATTTTCTTCCTCCTGAGGCCGCCGGTCATCTTTCTCATCTCCAAGCCATCTGTGGATGCCGCCGGTCATCTTTCACATCTCCAATCCACAGACTCTACGCCAGTCCCTAATCCGCCACCTCCGTCTCCAATCTTTCTCGACCTGCGCCAATCCCTAACCCATATCTCCAATCCATCGACTCTGTGCCCATCCTTAACCCTAACTCTATCGCAACTCTCATATTTACCGAAGATGAGACCCTCTGTTCGAGTTTGAAGAAGAAGAAGAAGACGGCGCTGAGCAAATAGTGGTCGACGGTGCGGTGGTGATTACAAATGGTGGTCGGCATGGTGGGCCGGTGGGTTGGTGGTGATTACAAATGGTCAGTGGTGGCGGTGGTGAAATGCTGGGCAGGCGGTGGTGAAATGCTGGGCAAATGGTGGTGAATACAAATGGTAGTGGTCGACGGCGGCCGTAGTTGGCGGTTTCAAAGAAAAAGGGTTTAAAGAAAAAATCAAATGAAAATTAAAAGGAAAAGAAATTAAAACGATTTTAATTGGTAAAATTATGAAAATACCCCTACTATAACGAAAAACAACTCCGGTTAACCTGAAAACCACCTTTGAGACCAAACAAATCATTTTATATCTGTTAGTTGCTGAACAGATACAGTATTGGCCCTGAGGACCAAAGGATGGTATTGGAGCATTTGTAGGTGACCAAAAAAATAATTTAGTCTTATAATATTTAATATTTGATAACACAAAAAATAGTTCATCGATAGCCGTTACATGTTATTGAATAATCTAAACCCTTGAAATTGGTAAACACCATACAACAATAAATTGTTGTTCAAATAATGTGGGAATCAGAGACATTTAAAAAATACCACATAACTTGAACATATATTACCATTACATGTTGGAATATATTAAAATACATAAAGTTGATGTGAAATTGATAGATTAATTGTACTGAACCTCCCTTGCATACGTTGTATGACATTAACACTATCAGGGGAACTAGGGAAATGAGAAGTATGTGCTGAAAGTCTATGGATAACTCTTTTTGTCCTATTACAAACACATGAAACAAAATCAATTTTAGAATTGGGTATTCCCCAAAAGATGTACACATAATATAGTCAAGTGCAGACGACATTAATCTTAACATGGAAAAAGTACCTGATCAGCTTTAAAGTGACGTCGCATGAAGGATAAACCAAAGTCGCATTGTACGACTGATGAGTGACATTGGACATTCATAGATGTTGCAATCATTTCCTAGCTAATGCAACATCGGTCAACATTTGGTCCCATATCGTATGGGGCAATGAACTGCAACCGACGTCGCACATTCAACCTTTGTTTATACGAAGATTTGATTATTGTCCACAATCAGCCCTAATCTAAGTTTTTTTCTCATTTCTTACAAACATGACATTATATTGGAAACACAAACAATATACACTATATAACATGTATCATAATCATCATACTCCATGAAAATATTCAATCATTGGTCAATGAGGAAAAAAAACATATACAAGGCATGTTAATAAAATTGCTAAATGGACATAGAAAGGGTGGAAAATTACCTCAATTAATTTGAACCCGGAGATGCTCCATCCTAGGATACTTGTTGATGTTGGAGAGAAAAATTAGATTGGGCCCTTTAGTTGTTGTAATGGTGTGAATGGAAAGGATGGTGTGTAGTTGGGGAAGTGTGTTGAAGATGGGAAATGGGTGTTGGTGCTGAATATTATTAACATGAAATGGGATTGGGGGAAATTTTGGTTCAAAATTTTGACTCAAAATTTCGGTTCATGCTGGAAATTTCAGGTCGGCTGACTTCGTTAGAGTGTCATTTAGTAGTTCATTTTATGTGATGCATTTGTCACATCGTTCATATGGGCCAAACTCTAATTTTTGAAAAGTTTCGTAAAATTCTCCCTGTTAAGATTGCGGCCCCTTACTATGACCCCGTTTATGCCAAATAGGAACAACATTTTCCTGTAAATGTGAATAACAAAATGTTTTCTCCAATTTTGCATCACAATGTCTCCCACTCTCTTGGAAGGACCTAAGTGCATAAATTGAAAGTTCATCGGTTGTCCCAAACTCGATTACGATTATGCCAAAAGAAATTTTGTCACCCACAGTAAAACTTATACTAACCGAGGGTAGTAAAGAAACTGGTCTTATTCCCATGTAGACTTCCACAAGTTTTCCCGAATGACCCTTGTATACTTATAAGTAATCATCTAAAAATTACTCTAAACCATGTACCCGTGCTGTTTAAAATTTGATGGATGTAATTTTAATACCTTTTTATTTCATGAAAAATCAAGAATATGATTTTTCATGTGATTTTATGTGGAGAAAATTATTGTTCTCATAACGCTTATAATAAGGGTATTAATGGAATACTAACAAAAATAATATACGATTACCCCGGTTCACACCTCCCTTAGACAGTATGCATAATATCTATATCAAACATTTTCCTAACATTAGGGTGCAGATTTCTGATGCATAGTGAACATGCAAGGAAGTTAATTTGGGGCATAGTGTAATTTTTGCAAAGGTTTGTCAAACACTGTCTGAAAAGATTTTGGTCCTGTTCCAGTGACCCGTGCATGACCAAATCAGAACATCATGATCGTGACTTGGTGAATTAGATAAAGGTATCTCCAATTTTGCATTTCGACTTCTCCCACTTTGTTGGAGGGACTTAAGTGCAAAAATTGAAAAGTACGCAGTCGCGAAATTGATTCCAATCGTCGCAAATGGAACCTTTGCCATTCCCAGTCAAAGTTATGATCCCCGAAAGTGATAACGAAACTGACATGATCCCACAAAGACTTCCACAAGATCTTCCGATTAACCCTTGCATACATAAGTAATCATATACAATTTACTCTAGACCACGTACTAGCACTTAAAAAAAATTGATGGACGGAATTTCATTATCTTTTTAATTCATAAAAAAGCAAGAATGTGTAATTTCGTCTGATTCTATGTGGTGGAAATCGTACTAGTTAATAATGCTCATCGTAAGGGTATTTATGGAATACTAATAAAACTGAGGGAAGAATACCCCAGTTACTTGATGCCTAAATCAGAACAAAATGATTGTGACAATATGATTTAGATTGTTGGGTATCTCAAATTTTGCATTTCATCACCCCCCACCATCTTGGAGGAACCTAAGTGTAAAAACTAAAAAGTTCACCGGTTGTGTTACAAATGCATCTGATCGAACCAAACTTTAATAAAGTTCATGAATACTTATAAATTTCAATTAGTAGTATCTAATATACAATTAACCGTTATTAAGGTCAATTATGTTCATTTTAATTAAACGTGGGCCTAGTTGCTATGCTAGTGGGCTGGAATGGTGATGCCCAATTTAAGGCTTGCTGACGCCGGTTAAATGTCCCTAAACTAGATTGACATGCGATCTTGCACATGCAGTTGGTCAAAAAAAGGTCCATTGCTATGGTAGTGGGCTGAAATGGTGAGGCCCACATTTAGAGTAGCCGACGTCGCTCAAACATTAGTTCAATGTTGGTAAGGTAGGCTGCCATGAAACATTTCTCCATCTGAGGTGGAATTCACACCAATTCGTAATGACTATATATATGGAGCCCACCTCATACATCACTTCAAACACTCAACTTTCCTCAAATTTCAACAGTCCCCCTGCCCATCTTCTCAAAGGTATGGTTTCTACATGTGGTTATATTATTATTTTTTTTGTATTTATCATTGAAATTTTAATGTATATGGTGTGTGATTGTGTTATTTATTTTATGTTTTAAATATTCTATGGATTAGGGTTATAAGATTAGGTTTTAGGGTGTTATAATTTGGCTTTTATGTCTTTCCCCCGTTAATGTGGCCCAATTTTTTGGCTTAGGATATTTCTATTTACCCATTTTATGCGTTTGTTAGCATATCTGTTGTGCTTGAATGCAACATCACTGGTCCGTAGATTCTCCTTCGGTTGCAGTGATCAGCGTGTGATGTCGCATATTTATATTTTCTGCAGTCGATATCGTATGTGACGCCGCACCCTTCTCGCTTAACCAATCGGTTATAATGAAGGTTGAGTGACATCGCTTTGAAATGTCGACCATGCCATTATTTTGGATCAACGTGTCAGCGAAGCCGCTGACACATGTCGGCTGGCCAAGTATTTTTTTGATCGACGTGTATGTGCAACGCCTGGCCAACTAAAAATATTAATTGAATTGATTTCTATTGAATCATATCTAGCATAATATTTAACATTTGTGACAACATAAGTTTCAGGAATCATTGCTAACAATGCTGGTTTGAGTCGTTCCCCGATTGAGGTGAGCAATTTTTTTGTTTAGATTTAAATTCCTTTTACTTTATTACTAATATTCTGCTTTAATTTATAATAATTTCATTGATCAATATAGATATGTAGCGATTCAGATGATGACCGTCCGCAGACTACATTCAGCAATATCATTCCACATTTTGCCCGCACTCTGACCCAGACAAGCTTTGGGTCAATTCCAATTCTGCTAAGTCCTCCCCGTTACACATATATTTTATTTTCAATTAACCTTTTCTATAGATTACTTTCATATGTACTAACAAAGTTTTTTTGTTTATAATTCAGTACGTCCCTAGCAAGATTGTGGTGAACTTACCGCCATACAAGTTTCCTGTTGTGCTCAGGTCCAACGGGAGAGAGTATCACATGCACTAATCGGGGAACATGAGGCTCAAGACCCTCACGCCGAGGGGTTTTAGCAAGTTCCTTGATGCTGAGGAACTTAGGGTTGGGGACACGCTCTACTTCAAAAAGCTAAATGGAGTTGGGCCCATAGTTTTTAATGTTAATGTTCTTCCCCCCAGATATTAGATGTTTAGCTTAGACTTTATATGATAATGTATTTGAAACAAATTAATTTTTATTTGGAAGAATATTTATTGTTATGCATTTTATATTTGAAATATTTAATTTATAATCTATTTGTTTAATGTTATTTTAATGTTATTGAATCTTTAACATTTAACCTAACATATGAACAAAGTTTTAATATTACGATTATTCAGAAAATTATGAAAGAATTGCGTGTAATGAATAATTTGTTTCAATTATTTTTCAACTAGTAAATATTTGTTGTGACCAATTTTTTAAATAAATTCGAACTGTTGACTGGCTGGCTGGTGGGCTGAAAGTGTTAGGCCCATATATAGCTGCAACGTCGGTCAGTGGTGTACACCTTGTCGACTTAATCGACATAGGTGCGACGTCGCATCATGTGAGGTAAACTTCACAAGGGTCTAAAATAGCGCCATTCCGAAACAGTTATAAATATGGGGACCCTAACAATCAGCTCAAGAGTCTCTTCACAAGTTTCCCACAAATTCCAACGGTCTCCCCCCCCCCCCCTTTCTCCTCTCTCTTGGAAATAGGTATGGTTTTTCTAATCTTCTTCTAACAACTAATTTTTGTTATCGCTACATTACATTGTTCGATCCGTGGTCTATGAATGTGTTCTATTTTTTTTGGTTTTCTAGTTTTTACTTAGATTTTTGAGAGTGTGAACTTTCCTTGACTGTAAATGAGGCACAATGTTTTGGTATGTCTCCAAAGGGGGTTTTTGTTAGATTTTATTTTGTTAGGCCTTCATTTTTTCTGGGTTTATGTGTTTCTCCCCGTACCTTCCTCTGATACACGCGACTTTAGTAAGCTGCCTTTCACAAATCGGTTCATGCAATTAGCGTGCGAGGTCGCACATTCTTATTTCTAGTAGCATGTTCTTCAGTATGAGACATCTCACTTATGTTGCTCTGACCTTCGGTTGGACCGAATTGTTAACGATGTCGCATTTTGGCATTTAAGTTTACTTTGAAATTGCATGTGCAACATCATTCTTCTGTCGATCTTGTGTTCAGTTTTACCGACTACTTAGCAAGGTTGCTGGTACATGCTGTCTAAACCACTGCTTTTGACCAACATGTACCTACGATGCGTTGCCGACATCGCATCGTGCATTTCAGGGGTAATTTTCATTTTTTATTCAAGACTAATGACCAACGAAGGATCGTCTAATTGCCCCTTTTTCAGGTCTTTTACCCATTTACATATATGTGTACTAACACATCTTCACACGTTGTAACAAATTTTTTTGCTTTTGTATAGTTTTCCGCACAATGGAGCAACCCAGAGCCTGTTGTCTTCGATCTTGAACAACATACAATGGCTGGTGACAGCCCATATTTCCATTGCACTCGGAAGCTACAGAATTTTGGAAAAAAACCCAACTTTGGTAAGGCATTTCAATTAATATTATTTGTTGCTAATTGCTTATATATATTATAAATATTTCTAATGAATATTATTTTTGTTGACTTAGTACATCCTGAGGGACATTGTACCACTATTTCCGAATGACAAGACCCCTGTTGTGCTGAGGTGCAACAGGACAAAGTGGCGCGTGAACTACTCGGGGGGGTGGGAAGATCAAGGCCCTGTCCCCAAAGGATTTTGTCAAGTTCCTTTCCAGAAACCACCTACACATTGAGGACACCTTGTTCTTCAAGGTCATAGAAGCTAGGGGGCCAATTGTCTTCAAGGTAATTATAATCCGAGCTGATTGAACAAATTTCTATTCTGTTGGAACTAAAACAATTATTAATCAAATTATGTAGTAATTGTAAGGATATTTTCATGACCAGTACTAATTTTCTAATAATTTAACTACCTAATTTGAACAATACATAATTGACTGGATGTGCGATTTAATCTGTGCATGAGTTTAAAAACCATTTTCAACCATACCACTCAATAAAATTTTCTACAATCATTTCAAAAACCATTGAACAAATACTTTTGTAAACCAAAGTCAATCACTTTCAAATAACTATAACCTATAAAAGTTAGCCGAGGCAAAACAAAACAAAAACATCAACCAATGGGACCTTAATGTGTGACTTTGTGAAGGAAGCGGTTTGGTATGAGTGCAGTGGAGTGTAATGTGGATGATGGGACATTGGGAGGAGAGAGAGACTCTAAAACGAGGAAAAACATACGATCATGGCTTTCTTTTTTCCTTCCTTTCACCGTCAAATTCTTTACTTTTTTGGCTTTTGTGGTTTTCCCTCTTGTTCCACCATTTTCAATCGTAACATAAAAAAATTCACCTTTTCAAATATTTAAATAATACTTCCGCTTTTTTCAAAGTCAACTTATTTCAACTTTAACCCCTAGAAGATCTATCATTTACATAACTGCGACGTCGGTCGCCCATCACATTAAATGTCAGTGAAAATGACTTATAATGCGACTTTGGCATGCCTTTATAAACAACACATGCGGCGTCGCATGCTATTCAGTAGGATTATTTACTTCATTTCTTTAGCATTTTACTTCGGTTAAAATAAGAACAGAGGTAAATTATTTACCTCGGTATTTTTTAACCGAGGTATGTAATATTATTTACTTCGAAAAAAATCGAGGTAAAAGAGGCAAAGTAATAGGTTTTGTTTCTTGTAGTATGATCAGAGATTGAAGGAGGTAAGTTCTTTAACAAGGCTCTTGGAAATATTTGGAGGCATGATGGAAAGGCAAAGGCACGATCTAAGCGTTACCAGATTCTGTCTTCTCGAGCTCTATTGTTCGACCAAGTATGCCAAACTCCTTGGTTTGCTATTTTTTTGAGCTGAAATTCTTCAGTCACATTTCTGAGTGATAAAGACTCAACCAAGTTCACAGGTAATCCTCCTTTTTTTTATCATAACTATGGATCACTTGATTCCAGTTTCCTAGCCATAGAACTTGATCATACAAAATTTTCTTTGACTGTAAAATCCATTGCAATACCTCATCTCTTTTAGCTTTAACTGGACACCCATAATTATAGCAAAGAAACCAAGGATTAGAATTCGGATCTTCCAACTTACATATTAGCACATTCCTAGAATTACTGATAACTGACATGGAGATTGAATCTACCCAAAATAAAGCTAAACCACCCGAGGTCCCTATGGGATCAACAAAATAACTATTAAAATAAGGGGACGACGAAGCCCATTTGACTAAATTAGAATTAACAGTTTTAGTTTCCACAAGATAGATGATTTTAGGTTGATGGATCTTCTTCAGCCGGTTCAAGTAATTTTTCTGCAGATGTTGGCTGAAGCTTCTGCAATTCCAGCCTAGTATCCTCATGTTTGCTCAGGTGGTTGATTTGGCACAACCATCGAGAAGCCCTCAAAGAGATTAGCAACAACTTCTACAAGGTCCTTGAGCTGCTTATCAGAAGGCAAAACAAACTACTCTGCTATCAGATCACCATTATTGGTTTCTTTGAAAATGAGCACTTTCTACTTTTTTTTTGGACCCGAGTTTTCCTGAATCATTTCCATCTTTTCATCTCTATCCCTGTTCTTCATGGAGACAAGTCATTTTTTATTAACTTCGATCTATTCTTCCTTAAGATCTTTTTGTTGGGAGAGCACCATAGGCTTGTATATATAGCACGGAGACTATTAAAAGACCACCTTGGCTTTCTTCTTTGCTGCCATAGATTGTTCCTGCAAGAGATCATACTTCCTTTTATTGAGATTGAGACAGAGCTTAGCCTTTTTGGAACCAGTCCAAGTACTGAAAGGTGTCTCGTATGCCTTCCTTTTAATTTCCCAAGTAAGAGACAAGTGATTATTTTGGGAAGGCTTTGAGACAGTGGGATTCTCCATAGTGATAGCTGTAGTAAGTTTACCAAGATCCGGAATCTGGATATTCTAAAACATGCAGTCCCATCTTCAGTTTGCATTCTCTATGAATTTGAAAGCCTTCTAAACTTCCACAGAAAGGAAATCTGAACTAGTACAAGGACTAACATTCACCTCTTCTGATACCATATCCTGTGAATATGAGATCGGGCTAACATTAATACTATCATTTTCTGAAGTACTATCAATAAAAGGCTTAGTAATGGGAAGGGAAGAGTTGCTAATCAACCAAGATTGATAGACTTGGGGGGCGCATAGACCAATATCTTGATTAGAGATGTATGAGAAGGGATTAGTCTCACTGACCTCTTTGGGGTTGATTACCTCATCTAGCTCATTCATACCTGGAATCAGGTCAGTTGATGCTGAGGATGGTTGGCCAACGATTTATTGATTGATACCTGCATGTTCAGCATTATTATTTGCATGGACTTCCACTAGCATTGGGTCAATTCTAGCCTCTGAATGTAGGTAGGATCCGAATGGATTGATTTGTAGTTCCAACAAAATTTCCTCCACTGAGTTAGGACTTGTTCCCCCCTTTCAGCTCCTTGTGCAGAGGATTCACTAATGTGGAAAGTAGAAGATACACCACCAACACCACCATTTGGAGCAGCTAGACCATTCTGCGATAGATTGTTGAAGCCACCAAAGTAGTGGTTGTGAAATTTTTTATCAGTGGCCACAGAAGACCTATATCTAATGCATGGTAGTCCCTCATCCACAAGGACCTCAAAACGAAAACCATTTCTGATCGAGTTCGCATTGTCAAAGACACAGGTAATCTAGTACTCCGGTACTGTACAGTGTAAGGATGAACTCTCATTTTATCCGAAAACACTACGGATGAATGATCGTAAATGATATCAAAACACCTGTGCGCAAAATGCCTGAAAACTGCATTATTTATGAAAGACTCCAGCTCCTCATCATCAGCGAAATTGCACCCGGACATTAGATAACCAATAACACTGCATCTCTTACAGAATTTAATGATTCTTTCATAGGCGCAAGGTATCCAATATTGATGTTCATCAAGTATTTGAAGATAGAAATCCGGGATGAGGGGTTGAGAGAGGTCGATCCAAACCCTAGCCTTTAAATATTGGACATTCATGGCAGGGTTATAGGTGACATTGACGCGCTCAACTTCTCCATTAATTCTTTCTAAATCTTCACCAACAGCTTGGTTTAGTAAGTCCTTAGTCAGGTTGTAGAGTCGGATCCAGACGATAATTTTAGTGACCTTGATGCTTGTCAGGGGGTATTCCTCACCCCAATGCCTTAGACAAAGAAGTTCCCTATCTACTGAATACGAACCATTACTTAACACAGTTAGCATTTCAACTTCTGATCCAAAAACCCAGAACTAAGAATTTATGATGGAGATGAATGATCCAAGCCCTTGGACCCCAATTATCCATAAAGTAGTGAGTGAACCTATGGTTGGTAAAGTCCATGTCATCCAACCAGTATGCAAAGAGTCTGAAGTTCATACTAGGGTCTCTGAAAAGAGTATGGTCAGGCGCTACTTTGAATCTACCACTCCTTTGGGACACCATTGATGAGAGACCAGAGAAAGACTGGCATGTGGGTTGGTCAAAGATCTCCTCACCAGATGGAGAAAGGTTGGGAATAGAATCCCCTGGTATTTTATTACTGAAAAAGTGAGTGTTCATGTTCTCCATTGAACCCTCCGGGTCGGAGTTACTAAACATTCTTTGGAAGGGTGAACTTGAGACCAAGAAAGGATTGGAAGATGATAAAGATGAGGTTTTAGTTTTACAGTGGTGTTTGGCTTTGGACAGGAGCTTATCTTTTCTAAGGAAATTACGGTGAAGGTTAAAAGACGAGATGAGCGATTTTCCTGGGTCAGAAGGCTCTAATATATAGGACTTAATCTTCCTCAAGGGTAGGATCGGAAAGACAAAATTGCATGCAAGGGTAAATTGGGAAGAGAAATTATACAGTTGGGTATTGGAGAGTGTTTGATTTGTTGGTGCATGTTTAGAGAATTTTGGATGCAGGTGTGCATGTTCTGAAATTTGGATATCACGGTGGAGGACGCATTCTCTGAATAAGTATCGTAAAAAAATTTTCCCGAAAATTTCAGAGGACACATTCTCTAAATGCGTTCTCACCTTGAATTCATTTCCTGTTTTGCCGAATCGGTAGAGGACGCATGTTTGATTTGTTGGTGCATGTTTAGAGAATTTTGGATGCAGGTGTGCATGTTCTGAAATTTGGATATCACGGTGGAGGACGCATTCTCTGAATAAGTATCGTAAAAAAATTTTCCCGAAAATTTCAGATGACACATTCTCCAAATGCGTTCTCACCTTGAATTCATTTCTTGTTTTGCCGAATCGGTAGAGGACGCATTCATTCACTGGCATAATTATTTTTTATAGAAAAGTTTGAATGCGTCCTCTTGTTGATTTTTTTTTTGCAGAATTGTAATAATTTTTTGTTTCCAGAAAATTCAGCAATGCGTCCTCACGTTGTTTTAAATTTATTTTTTGCAGAATCGGTAGAGGACGCGTCTTGAAAGTTCTAAAAACATGTCCTGAATTCAACAAATGAGTTTTTATCAAAACGCGTCGTGAATTTAACAAATGAATTTTTTTCAATTCAGCAATGTATAAATTATTGTTTTTCATTTATTTGTTTTTGGTGAAGTTTGCGCATAAGTAGGCTGTGTTTGTTTGATGATATTTTTAAAAATAGTAAAACGATAATTTTGGGTCGTGTGATTTGCAATTTTTTATCTAGTCTTGAATATAGAGTATGAATGAATTATTGCATAGAGTTGGAATGAATATAAATAAGTAGAAATGTACAATAGCCGAAGAAGACGTGTGAAACGTAATGAAATGAGTGTTGAATGACATGTAATGTCCTAATGACGGCCTCTACAAATTCCACACGGGGGAGGACGTATGGTGCGGGATGTGCGTCGTGGAACAGTCATCTCAGTAGGTACATTTACGTCCTCATGTGGAGCTCCCTCTAGTAAATCCTCCTCCATATCGTCTTATGTGTTCTCATTCGAATCATAATAGACATGTGGAATGCTACATGTATCTAATGGAGCGGTAGGCGACATGTATGCATGACTAGTAGTGGGAGTGGCATATGCAGTGAAATCAGCTGTAGTCGTGTCATACTGAGAGGGTTCCCAATGTGATGGCCCGGCATAACTAGCAGCGGGAGTACGATATGCACTGAAATCTACTGTAGTCATGTCATATTGTGAGGGTCCACCATGTGATGGTCCGGCAATCGCTGGACTCGCATGTGAGGGTCCGGCTTGTGATGAACCAATGTGTTATGTATGGCCCCGAGCACGCGGTCTCCGACCGCCCTGTCGACTAGGTGGAGCTAGACGGTGGCTTCTGATGTCATTATATCTCACACCAGGGGGAGGTTCCTCAAAGTGCATATATGGCTGATAAAACTGCAGTCTGGATGGCTCATGCGCATATTGTAGAGTACGTGTGGCAACACCATTCATTCCCCGAATAACGTCCGCAAAACGTGGAGGACATTCGTCCAAATTAATATCTGACATGATGCGTAACTCAATAATTGCCCGCAACTACATAAATTAGGTAAGTATGTTAGATATTTAATATTGAAGAAATCTAAAGTATTATTTGTTAACACTATAGAAATTTAGGAAATACCATATATTCCATAGTAGCCCCGTCTCCATGGAAACCCTCCGTAATTGTTAGGGGTCGTCCTGGCTGATTAATCAGGGTCACTGTCCTGTGAAAATACCACTCCATGTATTCTCGACTGGGTGTGTATGGATCTGCACACCCAAGTACGTTTACTTGTTGATCAGATCGACGTTCCCAAGCATCAAGATATCTTCTCAGTTCCACACGACAATTCATGCCTGACCTTCCTCAACGGTTTATAGTATAAAGCAGTTTATGTTCATCCCTATTGACCAACTGGGTGGGTATTGGATGGATAAGGCCGAACTGCCTGAGAACACAATGTGCATGATGGTACTCCACGACATGCCAACAAATGAGGTCAACGCAAAGTAGGCAGTTGTTGCTACCGGCTGTACAGTACCACGGCAGTTGTTCCACGACATCCTCAGTGTATGGCTGCCAAACGAACTGACACAACAGGTAGGTGTTGCGGTTAGGTAAGGAAAACCTTTTTTTCCCACCAAGTCAATGAAAGGAAATCCGAATTGGCCTATACCTAACTGTCATGGAGAGATATCAGCTGATCATGGTACACTTTCAACACATGCATAAGTGATTGTGATAAATCATACCGGGCTCTCCACCTATGAGGAATAGAATGAATTATACTAGCCATTTGTTGGAATTGCCAATGGTTTAACAATTGTCTCTTGACTTTTTCAATAAGTACTGGGACCCAAGAGCACTCATCATGACGGTCACTGGTAGTCGTCCGGCTAGTCCGAATACCATGTCAATAGCCTTCTGTCTAGCATACCACGCCTTCTTATAGGAAAGGGTCGCATTGAACTCCGTCTTCACATGCGCTTGTACATCTTTCACTATGTATGAAGGATATACGTCAATGTGGTGGCGAATTGAACGTGCAATCATCACCGATGTCAGGTTAATGTTACCCGTTGATCGACCTGCACCAACACACGCATGACACTTGCCCATTTGGTGATCTCCCACATGCCAAGCAAAGTTTTTTTTGCTAGCTCTGGCAACCCAATGACAATTACCAGTTCCTTCAACAACGTCCTTGCATTTTGCATACCATGTGCGTGTCCCACTCTCTACGACGCTGTGTTCCCTGTTCATCATGGAACTCCACCTAGAAATAGCTTCTACCAATTCCGGCTTCATCCGGAATCGCATACCCAATGCCACTTCACCAGTCGCTTGAACATAACTAGAAAGTCCGGCACCACAATTAGTTAGGTCATAGCCATCCTCATCAAGGCCCCTATAATCCCTAAAGTAGGCCTCCGTATCAGATTCGCCAAAATATGGAACGACGTGGATACATTGTTCGTGCACACCACTTGTTCATCATCTTCCCCAGGATTTGAATCAGTTGATAAGGAATGATCATCTTTACTTTCTTCATCAAGTTCAGCTTCCTCACCATCGTCATCGCTACCAACATGACCAACAACATGCTCACCAATTGCACCCACATAATCATCATCGAAGATATTCGGCTCCTCATGATGCCCACCATATATACCACCACTTGTGGATGGTTGAGATCAATCGACGTGAACATACGCACTAGGTTGATTGGACTCACCAATGAAAAAACCTCAGCAATGAACATGTGGTGGTAAACTAGGTAAAGGTTTACGGTTCTGGATGTTGCTCAACAAAGACATGAACGTGCATGGACGTGCACGGTCAATGGTTCTTGACAGCTTCTCAGTAATAATGTATAAATTCGCTGAGGACAACGACATTCGATCAACAATGTCAAAGAAGAACGTGGTAGACTCGTCATCTTCCACATTATAACACCGATAGTATACGGTCGAACCAATCAGCTCAAGACAACGGTAATATGTTTTCAACAGATACCCCTCACTTGTAATACCAAGCATTGTGAAAATTAAATCAACTAACTCGGAGTGGGTTAGCCTCCTCTCGAGAGTCATGTTCATCTCTGGTATGGGAGGATCATAATACACACCCACAGTCAAATCAAACTTAATCTGACCCTTTGTATAGATACACCGTAAAAAACATCGTACAACTGCATTAAACGAATACATAACATTTAATTTGATATTTGGAAAGACGGTTTTATTCAGCAACTTATATTCAACTGCTCAAACTGTAAACCTTACAACATTGCATTAAAGTCGGTTAACCACCTCATACACTATTATCGATTTTCAAACAATTACAATGTGTGCTCAATTCGGCCACACTAATAAAACTATTACTACAAACATAATACAAAAATTAGTTAACAATTCACATAATCAATTTGCATAGTCACGCATCCTCATTCAACACTTTCATAACATCATACCAAACATAATCATTTAAACTACACACAATCATACAACACATTCATATTAACAAGATTTTTTCAGGTACTTCACAAATTACATTGTAAAACAAAATTCAATAACAAATGTTATAGGACAACTCACACATAATCATTCGACACATTCGTAAAATCATGTAAGGTTCAATTACCTTTAGGAAAGTCAAAAATTGACTCGGCGTGTGTCTGAAAGTCACGGAGAAGGTGATTGCAACGACGACAAACGTCAATCAACGGAAGTCAACGACGGTCAGCGGCGGTCAACACCGGTCTGTGGCGGTCAACGGCGGTGAAAACTCCAACTCAATACCGGTAGACGTGTTCGGCTGCAAGGTGAGAATCATTTTCAGCAAAAATTAACCGAAAACGATCTAAGATAGAAAATGGGAGAGCAGAGAAAATTAACTACCAAATCTGGGACGAGAACCGGCGATGACAATGCCGGAAATAGAGAGCAGGGATGAGTCGGCCGTGGATTACGGCAGCGGCGAACTACGTGAGATGATTCCGACGTGAGTGGGGAGGAGGCGGAGAAGACCAAATGTTAAAACGAAGGGAAATTTTGGAAATCTGGGATATTATAGGGAGGATTAGTGAATGCGTCCTCGTCGACGTGGCATCGAGGACTTCAGCGATGGAGGACACATTTAACGAATGGGTCCTCGTTGATGTGGCGGTACGGAGACTGCGCCAGATTGGAGGACGCATTCAATGAATGCGTCTTCATTAACTAGGAAATTCAGAAAAAATGGTAGTTTTGAGGACACATTAGGAGAATGCGTCCTCTTGAATCAGGGAACAAAAAAAAACATATTACAGATGATGCATTTGCCAAATGCGTCATCGAAAAATCTGTAAAAAAAAAATTTCAGAACTGGGAGAACGCATTTACACTCCACATTTGAATCCACTGCGTGCTACTGTAGCCACAGTTCCAGAATTTTTCCGGGTATTGGCTGATGAGAAAAAACCTGTTATTTTAATTTTTTAACAGCACGAGTGTACAGTAGATGGTCTTGGTCTGTATGCTCATCATTTTCACTGTTTATCTTTCTCTTCCGAGCATGCAAATGATCCAGTGTTGAGATTTCCGGTTCCATAGACTCCATTTTAGAGCAAAAGGTTAGACGCGTGCTTGTTAAGTTCCAAGGAAGGAGAAGCCCATGAATAACGGCACAGTGCACTTCTAAAAGGACAGATATCCAGGTGATAATTGCCTTGGATATAGGAAAAGATCAACTTTCTTTTGGGAGACACACAAGCTTTACTGAGGGGATGTCTTTTGGAAGGAAAATAGCTTTTAATACCTGACCACTTGCATGGTCGGTTGAAAAAACCAGTTCCAGTTTCCAAGTACAGTTAGCAAGAAAACGGATTAATTCTTTTAAAAAACAAATAGCCAAATAGACTACTCTCTTCCTTTAACTTAACTCTTTTTTTCTAAAACAAATGAAAGAAGCTAAGTAAAAGGAACTGGGACTTAGGATAACGAAAGAAAGTAGGCTCTTAACTGAGTCAAAACAAACACACAACTGAAGGGTCACTAGATCGTTAATGTATAGAAGAAAGATAAGATTTTAGTTTCATATAGTAACTCCAAGTGAAGAACTTGAAGCAGAACTGGAGACTGAGATGAATACACCTAGACAACTAAAGGGGTAAAGAGTCATCATATTCATGTTCCCACACTAAAACTTTTAGTGAGAGAAGAAAAAACCTTGGTAGCTCTCCTTGATGAACTGTTGTTTTGCATGTCACAATAATCACAACTAAAACTAACACTTTTCAAAACAAACAACACATGTTTCATAATAAAACCATCATGTTAAAAAATGAAAAACTTACTTTACTCCATTATTGCCCACCAGCGTCACGACCTGTTGAACCTCCCAATATCTCTTTTTCAGTCCCGCATCACCGTGGGCTTTCTTTTGTCTTCTCAAGCCTTCCTTACACCTGTTTCCGCTATCTTCTTCTCAGCTTCAACAGACATTTTCTTCTCTGTTACATCAACCTTCTTCTTCTCAGTTACAACATTTTTGCTTACTTCTTTTGTGCTTTCTCAGCAGCAACTTTCTTCCTCAAATCTTTCTGAGTAGCTTTAGTTGTGACATCAACAACCTTTTTCTTTCCAACACTCTTCTCAACTGCAACCTTTTCAGCCACATCATTCACTACTGTAGAATAGGGGTAATTGCATCGATAGTTTAGGGCAATAGCAACGGTATTTTGGCCCCCCAAAATACCGTTGTGTATGCATAGAGGTGTAAAAATGCCACAAATTTGCACTGGTAAAATGGATTGGTGTAGAACATTATTTGCACCGGCATCTTAGGCCGGTGTAAAAATGCCACAAATTTGCACTGGTAAAATGGATTGGTGTAGAGCATTATTTGCACCGGCATCTTAGGCCGGTGTGAAATTTTGGAATCATAAAATATCTGCACATGTATTATATGGAACCATGTTGTAGACATTTTGAGCCGGTATTTAACCTATGAACCGGTGTAAAACTGTGATTTGTACACCGGTATTAAATATAACACTGGTTTTTCTTTTGTAATCGAAATATAGTTTTGTTGCACCGGAATAGATTGACAGGTATTTTTTTTACACCAGTATTACTATACTTTATGCACCGGTATTATTTTAATATTTAAGAATAAATGATTTATAATGTGAAGTTTTTTTTTACACCGGTACATGCATTTTATACCGGTGTATAATTTGATAAAATTTGCAATGCCTAATTTGTTTTCCAATGGCCCCTCCTGGATCATTTCCGGGGCAACGACAACCAGAGATACTTGTGAACTATTATAAATTGGAAACTTTTGAATAGGTAAGAAATTTGAAACATTCTATTATTAAAATATCGCTGGCAAAACACATGAACATTATTCTAACTATGAAATAGAAGAAGTATCTTAAGCATGGAATGAAACAAAGTAAAACACAAGTTTAGTATAACCAAACACCATCCATAGAATTCTAATATAATCAGCCATTGAAAATAAACCATCAACCTATTATGTCATTCTTATCATCCAGAAGTTGCAACGTAGTGTTCGCCTGCTGCTGGTAGTCTCTGAGCCAAGCCCCACACCATCCTCTGCTTCACCTTGAATTTCCTACACATGGTACGGCCCTTTGCCCTCGGGAAAAATCTGTTAATTTCAAACTTGCATTGTTAGTCAATAATGTTGCATTTACAAGAGATTAATAATATCAAATTTTGAGATGCAAGGTTTACCTCCAAGATATTGTTTGTCTCTGGGCGATTAAAAAATTCTTCCATGAAGATCATAATGGAGTACCCGCATTGCCACGAATCATTCTGGGTTCGGTACTACACGGGAGAAGGTAAATGTAATTACTAACCCTAAACATAAAATTTGATGGATGAAATGACAGAATGACTTACCATAATGTTGTTGATTTTCCAAGTGTAGTCGGGTTCTGGCTCCGTCTTTCTCTTCTCCCCTTGGTATGCGCAAGAAAGCTAGTCTAGAAAGTAAATTAAAATGGTTACTTCTTCATGTATATTATGAAACTAGGATTTTTGATTTGGTTGGTTGAAATACCTTGAAATGACCCTGAGTTTGACCAAGTTTGTTGGTTTGATACCCCCTGACAATGTGTCCAGAGTTAAAACCTCCTCCGTTCAGGGACGGATAATGATGAGGTACCAATGATCGATGTTGGAAAATTATGTTAACAAATTAATGAAACAGAAGTGGTTTGAAATGTGAATGTTATTATCAGGAAGAAATACTTACATTCTTATGTAGGGTACGATGTAGAACTCAACATCATTTGCCTTCATTGTTTCCCAAATTAGTTTGAAGCGGAGTTCGACCTCTTGCTCGAAGTTGTTTTGGTTGCCACGGCTGGATGGGTAGAATTGGACGCGGCTTGAATTAGTTTCCCATATTCTCTCCCACATGTGCCTGTAACGTTAATCATACATGAAAATGAATTCTTGATAAATTTAAAACATTAAGGCTGTAATTTTTGAAACTCATCCCATCCACACATCAACCCGCGCATTATCTATCCATGTCATCCAACACATGTTCCCTAGTTTCTTCCCGAACTCGACCATACCTTTTATTCCAACACCGCATGATTAATGGCGTGCAAATGTCAGTGGTCGGAACACTGGGAAGAAGATGATGTCCTTATTCTTTATTATTTCTAGGATAACGGCATTTGCTTCCTTTATGAATTGCCCCATGATTGATCAATCTATCAGGTCTCGTTTGTTGACGGTCTGGGAATGTGAAAAGATACAAAATGATAATTTGAGCATGTAGTATTGAACTGTCGTTGCTAATGAATTATAATGGTACTTTGTTTTAGTGCATTACCTGTTTTGACAGCCTATTTAATCTTGGTCTTGTAGATGGCCGAAAATTAGCTGTCGACTGAGATTTTTGCTCGCTAGTATCCTGTTACAGGGATTAATGAATATGTATACGCAAAAGTACTTTGAGGAATCAAAAAATAATGTGTTACAAGAATGCACCTCATCATCGCTGGTGAGAATCATAACTTCCTCGTTAACGTCATCCGTAACACCTCCGACATTGACATTATCGATGTCACTTGGTTGCTCACTTACCTTGCCTATTAAGGACACCGGCCAATCCACTAAGCTATTAAGCGCCTCTCCAACATTATCGAAGCGGTGGTCCGCTGAGGGCAATCCTGCCCTAGGATAGAGAACTGGCTGGCATACTCTCACACGAGTAACACTTCCTTGTTGGGATCCTGCCGACGAGATACCTGTCGCGGCCCATGGGCGACCATTTTCTTCTTCCTGACTATGTCTTTAATGAAAAGAGTCACGTGTTCTCCATCTTGTTCGTATAATATTTAAGTGAATAGATAAAATGGTTATAGAGATATTTCAGATGTATAAATCAATGTATAGGGCATGCATAGATTATTGACGGTATACCTCTTCATCTCCTTCTCCGTCGCTGGGCTCTTCACTGGACTTTTTAGCAGCTACAACAATGTCATCCATCATTTTCTCTATAAACTTCTTGGGATTGTCAAACCCTGGCGGAATCTGAACACTGCTTGCAGATGCTAAGCCCTCCACTAATTGCTCTAGGTATGATACCATGGCTTTCACGACCGGTTGATCATTAGATGGTCTTCTCCGGGCTGTATTCTTGGCTGAAGAACTGCTACCGCATTTGCTGCGGGAAAGATGAGGAACAACAGCCACTGTAGGTAAACCCGTCTGAGTTCCCCTGTACCTGCCCGGGTGATCCTTCTTCTTTGTGACTTTTATGAGGATATCTTCACCCAGCTGCAGTTCCAATGATCCTTTTTCCTTAAGCTCATTCAATTTCAACTGCGAATCACATAAGAACGCAATTGTGTACATGCATAATGTGAAATACACTTAAAAATTAATTTAAACGGTCGATTTTGGCGTAACTTACAACGTCCAGTGCGATCTTCTCAACCTCTTTTGATGTGTATAACCCTTTCTTATCTTTGTTTGCCTCAAGGTAGACAAGAGATATGTCAGGTGTGAAATCCTTTTGACTAAGTTGTAGCTCAATCTCCTCGTCAGTGAATTCCTCGGCGGTTAACCTCATTCTCTTCTTCTCCTTCAGCTCCTCAGTCAATTTGTCATGGATGTATCGATTACCCCTTCTGCCCATGTGGTGCGTGTAATCCCTGCCCTTGTTGTGTTCAATATTTGTCACCCTGAGCCTGTGTTATTGTTATAAATGAAACTTTAGTTGGATAGAATTTGTGGGAAACATGGCTCTTAACAAGTATTAATTTTTTCATCATACCTGAAAATCTGGATGATGGAGCCTCTTTTCAAACAAGTGCCATTCGTCTTCATCTATCCACGTGTACTTCTCCCATGTCGATATTCCTGTTTTATTGATACCTTTGTCCACGTCGTGAGTAAACCTATTTTCCACCTTTGTCTTCCAATTCCTATGTTGGTTTTTTTCCCTCTGTAACCTCCTTCTTCAGTATTTCTAGTTGCCCGTTTGTCACAGGTGTTTCAATTGTGAAGCTCTCCTGCAATGAATCATATGAAAAATCATGTCATTAATCACGTCTTGACTAGACTTTACCATGAATAAAACTTTTAAATTACAATTGTCAAGAGTCTTACCAGAACATCCTTCCATGCCTCTTCCTTAACATCTCTAGGGACGCTCCAGTGTTCGCATGCGCTAAATCTGATGCAGCGTTGGAAAGCGTAATTTCCATAAGCGTGCTACGTTGACCAATTCTGAATGAATACCGCTTGATTCCCATGGAACTCAATCGGAGTTGGAGTGTTATGCTTTGCCAACATCACAGGCTGGCACGTGCTAGTTCCTCGCCTCCTCAAATACCTTTTTACCTCAAACTTGTCCCATTCTTCTCCGTTTTTCCCTCCAGCTTTTGTTCAGTCATCGTCCGCTTCATTAACAGTTGGCCTTCCTTTGATGGTGCTCTTTCCCTTTCACTTTCCCTTACGAATTAGTGTTTTGGCCAACTGTTTACCGGCGTCCACTCCTTCAACATCCCCTACAATAACATCACCCTGTTCTGCAATTTCTTCCTTCCCATCACTAGATGGGTCATTTGTTTCCGTTGAATCTTCCTCAAATTTTATCTTCAACGGGATCCTTTTTGGCGGTGGTTCTTGGTCCGCCACACCCACCTTCTCATCGACCACATCTTTCACTTCCTCCTCCTTCTTTGTAACCAGGCGCTTTCTCTTCGTGTTTAATTTCCCCTTCTTCGGTGGCATCTACAACAGAAGAATTGAAAAATATGTCATAGAAATTGAATTTCCCCTTCTTTGAACAAAACATGGTATATAAATAGAACAATTCATACATGAAACTACATTATGTAAGGCATAAAATTTTATATAACATGGCATAGAACTTGAATAATTAAGGCATTGAACTTGATATAGAATGTAATGGAACCTTATAGAAGTTGATAGAATACCATACCAATGTCTTTGCATTCATAAAATAGGCATACAATCGAGAAATTCTCACTCCCCCCTAATGTGACTATCAAAATCATCACCAACCAAAAAACTATAGGACTACATCACCCATTAACAAAAAAATGCAAAACATTTACTCCTCACAATTGTATAAACATACTATTCAAGTTACCCTTCAACCTTTAGTCAATTTACACATTTTTGTTCATAGAAGCAATTGATCGAATATGTATTGTGCGTGAGGGATTGAATGGTTTTTTTGAAGAGAAATTGACATGGTAACCCATGGTAACATAAACCCCAACACTTACCTTCTCCAATGAAGCGTTTTTGTTGCTACTCCCTTTTGTTGAACGCCAAGAATAGATCACCAAGTACTTTCTTCTCTCGCCAAACTCTCGTTTATGTTGCTTCTCTTGTGCTGCTCCACACTTTATAGTGATAAAATGGGAGATGAGGAGTTACAATGATTGATGAGGAGTTTTGGTGGTTCAATTAAGTGTGGGTTGAATGGTTGGAGTGATGGATGACGGTTTTGAAAGAGAATTTGAAGGTGTTTGATGAGAATATGAGTTGTGGGAGTTATGGTCGTTTCAAACGGTTTTTGATTCATAAGAAACGTCTTCTACATTGGTAATATGTACAGTACCAGTATAATTAGTGAAAATGGGAACAAAATTTGGCTAACTGTTCGGCACCGGTACATATACCGGTGTAGAAATGAAAAAAGCAACTGCTTTAAATAAATTTTCCTTTGACCCGAGAGGAACACGTGAAAATTTAGGCAAACTATTGTACACCGGTATCTAGTACCGGTGTATAAAATGCAAATGCCGGGGTAGTAATACACAAAAAGTAGCTGCCCGCGGCTGCTTTAAATATTTTTTTGGAAAAAATGTTCAACCCGAGAGGAATTTCCAAAATTTTAAACTAACTGTTCAGCACCGGTATATATACCGGTGCAGAATCATAAATTAACGGTGTAAAATGTTTTGCGCCTTATTAAAAATCAAAGAAATTGAAATATTCCAAAAAACTGAACACATACATCGGTACTTCTTCAATATTACCGGTGTAAAAAAAAGATGGTTAGTTGTTTAAATTCCCACTCTCCCGTGCATTTTTCAAACAACCCCAATTAATCAAATTGACGTTGAATTATTGTTAAGGGAAATTGCACTATTTGTTTCATGCAAATATCGACCACACATGGGCCCCGTGCAGTGACGTTTTCTAAGCATTGTTTAATTTCATAAAATTTACATATTGACCCCAAACATTTTGCCCCGTGCATTTTTCAAACAACCACAATTAATCGAATTAACGTTGAATTATTGTTAAGGGAAATTGTACTAGTTGTTTCATGCAAATATCGACCACACATGGGCCCCGTGCGGTGACGTTTTCTAAGCGTTGTTTAATTTCATAAAATTTACATATTAACCCCAAACATTTTGCTCAACCCCTTCAAGCACTTTTCCACCGGCCCAAATGGAATTTTCCCATGCTCCAGATTGAATAAGTAACATTTTCGCACCTCAATAGTACCAAGAAACCCACAAAGTTGATTGTATGTGTTTATTGCAATTAGGTCCCCCAAATTGTGGCATGCGATAACAACGTGTTAGGAAACTACTTGAATTATCAAATTGAATATTTCGGGCTTAAATCATAATTGAAACATATTTGTGCCCGAGTGGTGATTCGTCCTAAAGTGCTAGTAGGCATTGTAGAGTAAACTTTAAGGGTTTACTTCGATGTTACTATATATAATCCAAACATCTTCGAAACTAAATACGGTTTCATACTTGTTCCTTTCCCTGCATGTTTTACATGGAAATACAAAAGGGTTGTTTTGTGGACCATCCGGTTTAATCAGATTGCAATTTTGATTTACAAGTAAACATTTTTACTATTTACAATTTAGTCCTTCCAAGAAACTTGGAAGGGTCGGAATATAAAATTGGCTCCTCATATATGCAATTCAATACACAACGATCATTTTAATGCATTTGTTGACCCTACTGGTGGACGGAAGGCCCTGTAAAATCAACATTGAATGTTTGCACTATATTTTCCATAATTATACTATTGCCAACAAATTTACTTGGGGAACCTCCATAGCTCCCAATGCTATGGAATTTTAAAATTTTAGCCATTCTTGGAATATAATGCACCAAATTCGGCGGTCCTGAAGTAAAAGGATAGGCCAACTACGTTCGGCCTATCTTTTTGGTCTTCATGAGTGTATTTGTCCGACGGAATTTTAATAAACACGGTGTACAAATTTTTTATTTGATTCATTATCGTGCTTATTTGTCAAAAGTAAGAATGTCAAACTGTCTAAGTGCAACACAATCAATGTTGAGTACAGAATCTACTCTTCCTAACCGCTAATACAAGTTTTCTACAAATAATAAAGAGAAAATGGTTCTACCCCGTCAGCTGGTCCTGTTGCATCACCATCACGGGTACTTGTGCCAACGTCCATGTCCTTGACATCGCCTTTGCGGAAGGTTGGAAAATTTATGACTGCTGCCACGGCATTAGGAAATCGATACGTCATAACATTGGCCATATGTTCCTGCCAGGATCTTTGGTATTTGGATTCTTCAATTAAGTTTGCTACACCGACCTCCAATGCAGCAACTCTGGATTCAATAGTAGCAATATACATGTCAGATGTCTATCTATAGAAAGAGTTCACGCAAATCTTACCCATTGGTTGGCCATAAATGTCATGTGAACGACACTAACTCCTGCTCTTGAACAAAGTGCCGATATGATACTGCAATAGGCATAAGATCCCATTTGATCTCATTCCCTCTACAACATGGGACAAATTTGACGACCAACATTCCATCAAATCTCCCTCTTTATTGCATACAAGAAGTTGAGCTAAAGTTTGTCAACTTCTGTGTTCACAGTTACTGGATGGATTCTAGACTCCACAAAGTTGTACCACCCATTTATTTCCAGAGTTAGAGTTTTCTTAGGTATTTTTCTCCAACTTGGTTTGACCAACTCATATATGTCCGTACCTGCCCTAGTTACTATCCCAACGATCTTCTTCTCAATTGGTTTTTGTAGAATACATCCGTCATCACCTAGAAAATGGAGTGTGAGAAACCCATCCTCATCGTTTGGAACATTGGGCAACCCAAACAAGCCATTGATAGATTATGGTGCGACAAGGATAGTTTTACCTCTACAATACGCGTGATCGTAGCTTGGCCCACACTTCAAGTTTACATAGAACTCACTTACAATGGTCAGGTTGTATGGTTGTGGGGTCTCACTGAATTTTTCCCTCCCAAGCTTCCGGATAGTTTGTTAGAATGGGGAGATGCTTCAATTCCTCTCTCTATGTGATAACAGTGTCCTCTGTAAGATTCATGGACCAACCTAGCCTTCTCAGACACGAAGGTACCATTCGGGTAAGTGTGCGGTGATACTTTCGGCAATGAAGGGGACGGTGAATGGCGTATCCTTTTCAAATTAGATTTGGGAGGCATTTCCTAAGAAACACACTGAAGCATTTCATCAAACACCTTACATGCAAGTCAAGCTATTCATGATGTCACATTCTCAATGATTCTATTTCATATGCAGTTGCTAATTAATCATACCATAGAGACATTGAAGTGGTTTACCTGATTATATGCCAACCTACGTAGGATTTCAACAAAGATGTGTAGTAATGGAAATGGTATTGTGTGAGAGATAAATTCTAAGTACTGTGAAAATAGGGTGCCCAGAGGGTTTTAAAAATGGAACATTTTTAGACACCGGTATAATACATATACCGGTGTAAAATGAAGCATAAAGCAGCTGCTTTAGGCTTCTTTAATTTTTAAAAACATTTATCTAATCCAACCGAGAGTAAATTTTAAAATGATTTTCTAAGTACCCACCACTAGTACAATTACAGGGGCAAATTTATATATAAAAAAAAGCAGTTGCGTTAGCCTGCTTTAAATCCAAAATATTAACATTGTCAGACCCGAGAGAAAAAATCCAAAAACAAATTCTAAGTACTGTGCACCGGTAGGAGTACAGGTGTGTAAGTACACAACAATGCCCCTCCCCTATTTTTCTACACCAGTAATTTCATTTTTACTGGTGTAAAAAATCAGCACCTGCTAGAAAATTTAATTACAATTTAAACACATTTTCACCAATTACATTTATAAACACCCCCATTGAAATCACGGATCATACCAACCAATTCATAAAAGAGTGTCAATTAAATACATTACACACTAAATCGCTTAATGATCATACGATTTTTCACAAGACAAAGTCACAAAAATAATGGCCGGGAACGACCGATCTATCACTTCCGCTTCAAGACATTGTCCCCACCTACTATTTCACCTCTCTCATCAACCCACAACCCATCGCCATGAGAACGCCTTCCAAAAAACATCTTCCAAAAAACATCTTCCAAACTGGGAAATGCTGATGGAAACTCAGGATTATCAGTTCTGACGGGCTGATCAATCTCCTCATCAAAGTAAAACTTCTTCCCATGCAACACCACATGATACTTCTCATTCGAAGGGCCCTTGATGTAAAAAAACCTACCGTTCCTGGGTAGCTAAGATGAACTTGTCATCTTCATATCCTACACGATTCAAGTCAACCAATGTGAACCCCATGGGCTTCTCAACAACAACACGGGAACCGTGTTCCACCCAACGACACTTGAAGAAAACAACCATGAAATATACATAATCCAACTCCCAAATTTCATCAATCGCCCCATAGAAAGGCATCATAGCAACAACCGGGTGTTTATCTCTCTTGCTTGCCTGCCACATGGATTCAGATTCAATATATACACCACTATTTTGAGTGGTGCTCTTCTCGCCCTTCGCCAATGTTGAGAAACTAAATCCATTAATGTCATAACCAAGGTATCATCTAACGGTGCAGTTTGGTTTCCTTGAAAATGCCCGTAGGCTACTGGGCATCCCCTCGACATTACAACGATTGTAAAACCAGTTAACAAACCTTGAAGAATGCTCGACCTGAATTTTATTCGGGGGCTAGTCTGGATGAATCTCTTCCTACAGGGAAACATTCTCTTCAACATATGTTACAATCTCACTACTATAACGTAGTACATACAGGCGAACAGTCTTCAACTCAGCGTCATAAGGTGTATGAAGCGTACCCTTGGAGCGTGAAATCTCATTCTGCTTTCCATGGTGGGGTCCACCATGAACACCAACCCCCCTTCTTTCAACCAATTTTGCTGTACAATAATCGATGATCTCCTCAGTGATGTACCTTTGAACAATGGAGTCATCGGGCCGACTACGATTATGAACATAACCCTTGAAAATAGCCATGGGACTCTCAAAGGGGTACATCAAATGCATTCTGATAGGCCCGCACATACGTATCTCCCTAACCAAGTGTAGCACTAATTGCACCATGATATCAAAGAATGGTCGGGGAAAACACTTCTCCAAATGGCATAGAACAACAACAGCCTCTCGATCCAGTTCATCTAGCTGTTTCCCGCTAATATTTTTCCTGCATATCGAGTTGAAGAAGAAACACAAGCGCATAACTTCCTCTTCCAAACACCCACGTATTGCTACAAGCAAAAGTTGTTGCATAAGGACATGACAATCGTGTGATTTCAAAGCATTAAGACACAACTTATCATTCACAAATTGACTAACATTAGAGGAGTAACCGAAAGGTACCTTCATTCCTTGGATACTCTCATACACCGACCTCCTCTCAGCAACTGACAGATTATAAGGAGCGGGGGACAGGCAGTTTGCTTCCCTCTTACCTCCGGTGCCAGACCCAACCATATACCAAGGTCCACTAAATCTTTCCTCGCATTCAAGCTATCCTTAGTCTTCCCGGGAATGTTCAGAAGCATCCCAATTAGAATCTCACAAACGTTCTTTTTCGATATGCATGACATCCAAACAATTGTGAACCTTCAAATTTTCCCAGTACGGAAAATAAAAGAAAATGGACCATTTCTTCCGTGGTCCGTTTACAGCCCCACCACCCTTTGATAACTTCTTGCCGAGAACAACATTCAATTTCTTCACCTTGTTGTGAATAGGTACACCGGTCAAAGGTTTGGGTGCCTTTCTCCTCTCCTTCCCACCAACGAATGCAACTACATTCTCCCGCAACTTGTGACCTACATGCAAGAATTTACAGTGACCCAAATAAACTGTCTTCCGCCCATTCCTCAACTGATGGTAATCTGTCTTATCCTCACAAATTGGGCAACCCTTGTGACCCTTAACCACATACCTAGAAAGGTTACCATATGCTGGGAAATCATTTATAGTACAAAAAAACATCGCCCTCAATGTAAACTCTTCACCACTAGAACCATCAAACATTAAGGCATTTTCCGACCAAAGCACCTTCAAATATTCTATCAAAGGGTCAAGATAAGTGTCTATGTCATTTTAAGGTTGTTTCGGGCCTGAAATCATAATGGACATGAACACATATTTTGTCTTCATGCACAAGTACGGGGGAAGATTTTAAATGGCAAGCATAACCGGCCAAGAACTGTGTTTCGAGGACATATTCCCAAATGGGTTCATACCATCAGTACACAGAGCAAATATCAAATTCCTAGGTTCGGATGCAAAGTGTGGATAATTCTGTCAAATGTCTTCCACTGGTCCGCGCCAGCCATGTGTCGAATTGTATCATCATCTTTACAACCTCTCCTATCAATGCACCATGTCATGTTCTTTGCATCCTTTTCATTCTTAAACAGCCTTCTCAGCCTCGGAATAATGGGAAGATACCAGATACATTTGGCGAGCACCCACCTCCTCACCGGCATAACATGCTCTCCACCGACAACCACATTTCTCTTCTTCTTATAACGCGGCACATTACATATTGGACAAAAAATATTATCCTTAAGGTCACCCCTATATAGGACACAATCGTTCGGACAAGCATGTATCTTTTCATATTCCAATTCGACCGGACACAAAATTCTATTAGCTTCATAAAGGTTATCAGGAACCCCGTTGCCAGGTGGAAGCTTTTCATTCAAAAAATAAAGCAATTTATTCATGCTTAGTATCAATCCATGACCCTATACTTTTCAAATTAAACAACTTCATCAAACATGACATGACTGTGTCTTTCTTCTTGCAACCGGGATACAATGGTGTATCCTTCTCACCAAGGAAGTTAGCCAAAACCTTGAGCCTCCCTCTAAACTCATTAACAACCTCCTCACACATGTCATCCAACATAGAATCCCCAAAAAACTCTCCCTCACTACTAACTGTCACTTCCGGTGGTGATTTTTCCCCCATGAAAGGTACACACAACATAATCTTTGACAAACCCCTAGCTATACAAATGGAGTTTCAGGCTGTCCTTCTTATCAGTACGAATTCGATTTCCACAATCACAACAGGGCCATAATATTCGCTTCTCTCGACTAAAAGCATGCTCCAAGAAATCATTCACGAACGTAATATATTCATCGCTCATCCTACTAACGTTGGCATACAAATGCTTACGCCTCTCAATGATGCAATACAACTGTACATATCAATAAATGTCCAACAATCAAACTTCAACACATTTAATACAATAGAGTTTTTCCTGATGACTTCCTAATCATGCAATATCATAAATGCACAATATACATCAACGTTCCACATTACAATTACAACATTCTTAACATGTCCAACACTATAGGAATCAAAAGCCATAGCCTTATAACTACAACAACCTTTAGAACAAATCAAAAACTAATATATACAATTCTACCTCAATCACCATCAAATGATCAAACACAAAATGTAAATATCTCTACTAACCAAAATCATACATGAAATCCTTAATATCCTTAAATGTAATTAAAAAAAAGGTACCTTCAAGGGTCTTCATTGTGAAGAATTCAATGCCTTCATCAACCAAAAAACACCATTAATGAACCTCTTCTTCCAAAAATCTCATTTGTAACCCGCTAAAAAAGGGGGTAGGTGAGCATTTAATGCAATTTTCTACACCGGTGTTTAGACATTACCAGTGCATTTGTAGCCTTTTAAAATGGTAAAATCAGTTACCGGTGTAGATATTTAGCCAAAGCCCGCGTATTTTCTTATCTTGCACCGGTACAATCACAGTACCGGTGTGAAAACTAATATTTTTGGAGCCAAATTTCTACAAAAAGAAAAAAAATTGCACTAGTATTAAGAAAATAGCGGTGCGTGTTCAATTCCTACATCGATTCTAATAGTAACCAGTGTACACATGCAAATTTCCACCTCATTTTTTTTAAACTCCTGCACTGGTAGCTTCCCATTACTGGTTTAAAAAGTTGTCCCCTTGGTGCCAAATTAATTTTTTAAAAAGGGAAATAAATACACACCGATAATCATGTACCGATGCACATGTTAGCAATTGCACCGGTCCAAATACCTAATTGGATAATACCAGTGCAAAATATTTGACGTTTGTACACCGGTAGAACCAACACTGGTGCGAAAATAGGTGAACTGTACATCGGTTGACAGGATACCGGTGCGTATGTACTTTTTGCACCAGTGCAGATGTTAACATGATAAATACCGGTGCAATTGATTACATACACACTGGTATATCTGTACTAATAAATTTATACCAATGCGTGTGTACCTATTTTCTAGTAGTGTTAAAACAAATGCAAAATTCTGATGTTTCAGTTTACCCTGAGAAGGAGAATCTGCAGATGATAATCTTTGCTTCTATTGTTTCAACATCCAATATTTTCTTTACCACCATCGATGGCATTTTCCCTTTCCCTTATATTCTCCATTCCACTCCCTAAATCCTCCTCGGACTCCGCCACTCTCCTGGCTGAGGTTAGGTCCAATTCAGCCTTAGATTTCCCAACATTCACCACATCAGATATACTGTATTACCCAGGTGCAGTGTGACAGCCTTATCATATTCTCCTTCCTAGGTACTCCGTTACGAACATAAGCAGCCCCAACATCCTCTCCCCTGGACTCGCGGTTCTCTTTTGATACTACAGAGGTTCCGACATCTACAACATTCTTTTACACGATAGCTAGAGTTCCTGTCACCGTGGCTGCTACAATCTGGACACGTTCAGACGCTTATGGACCTAGATTTTTCCCAGTTGCGGTTTATCATTACCATATTTGTGCTTGGAAGCAACCGCATTTTTTTGCAGACACTACAACATTATCTATCAAGGGAGGTGGTGACTGATACCTTCTCGATATAGCCGCCCTGATCGAAGGTTATGGGAACCAGAGATCCAATTTTATTCTAACTCTAACCGTGACTCGAGGAAATATACGCGTAATTTTTATGGATTGAATAAATAAATGTTTTTCTTACATTAAATTTCAAACACTAATCTATCATCTTTTAATGGTTTAGATCTTGTCTCACATAAGTATATGGTCTCACATAATATAGGTTGTCTCACATGATCCCAATTATATACTATATATTTGTACACCAATTTTAACACTAAATCCTAACCATCCATCTGATCAAATATCCCTCATTCATTAATTCTTATTTTAACTAATTAAATTAATCATGAATAATTACCCTTGTCTTCTCCTTGCCCTCCTATTCGTTCCTATCATAGAGAACCCCTTCCATTCTATTCAATCGATCACCAAATTGCGTCCTTTTGTTATTCCTAACATACATCTTTCTTCTTCTTCCTCTGTTTCTATTTCTTCTTCTATACTTCTAATTGAATTATTAACTGACGTGTATAACAATTACATGACAATAATTTTGTGTTCTTGTGTTCTTATTTACTCTCAATTATGTGAAACGACTGGTGTTCTTGTTGAATTTTATGTGTTGATAGCCTGAGACAATGGAAAATACCGTCGTCCTTCATCCTTCTCAGGAAGACTGTTGTTAAGAAGGGTGTGACAGAGGTTGGGCCAAGAAGTGCACTAGGCCGCGTGTGGGGCAGCCCATCCAGGTACTATTAAATACTCTGAGGTAATTATCGTATTTACAAGATATTAATGGTAATACTTGAGGAACCTGTTATTTAGGACACGTAGTATAAATAAAAGGTATGCATTCATGTTATTCATTCATTATGTCTTAATCATATTTGGAACTCTTTGACAAACTTAGCCATCGGAGAACTGACCCCATGAACCCCCAGGGATACTTTTCATTGCAGCTTGGTTCGAGGAGCTTAATCCCATTACTTGGATGGTAGTTCGAGATGCATTAAGTAGCACCATCTGTGGGGACGACTAAGGCACTTAGGGTTTTTAAAATTTTATGCCTACAGATGCTCGAATGAGTGAAAGGTTAAAATCAAAAGGCAAGGGAACCGATAACGTGTCACAGCCTCCCAGAAAGAGTAAAAGGTAAGTTTGAAGGCCAGAAGAACTAGTAATACATCGCATCCTAAGAGGACATATATAGTTAACCCTCAGAAGATGCAAGGTCCCTCGATAAGTGATATTCAAATGTCGGTGGTTGAATCAAGGACAGAGTTTGTTCCATTAATAGAACGCAAAGGGATACCAGCCTCAACTAGATTCATTCCAAGTATGGTTGCACCCATGCGAGAGGATGTTTTGGGGCCCTCAAGATGCACAGAGGTAATTACTGGACAAGATGTAGGGAACCTTGGATACCCACAGAGTGGGCCAACCAGTTTGAGGGATGATATGGATGGAAGGTTCACTGAGGTTTCCGAGGATTCGTACATGCAGGTCTATGGGTTCAACACACAAGGAAATCAGAATGCAGGGGGGATGGGCCCAAGTCAGGATGTGGAGCGAGCAGCGCAGGTTCTCGCAGCAGCAGGGTATCGAGTTACCCCCCCCCCCTATTCGAGGGGTGTAGGAGTCACATATGAGGTATTGCCACCCTCGCCCGTGGGAGGGACTATTAACTTCTCAGTATGTGATAGCATACCCTTACACGACGTATGCAGGAGAGGCATAACACGCGAAGCCTCAGCCTTTTTTCCCAGATTACTCACAGGGTCAGGTGTATCCAGTGCCTCCACTAGCCCCATTTGCTTCAACCTTCACACTCCTAGGAATAAAGGCAGCATATGGGATGATGGCTTCTTCAGGTATCAAGGGATATGGAAATACAGGATTACAGAGGAGAATGGCTAAGCAGAGACATTACAGCCCCTATGGGCAAGTGACAACACACCCGAGTTTCGGACAGACTTGGGTAAATTCTAGGTATATGGGCGCCCATCCCATTCACCCGTCGCAGTTTGGAGACCACAAAAGAGGCTAAAATGTGGTAGAGAGACAACAAGAATTGAGAAATAATGCAACTGATACCCTTCGAAGAGAATTAGATAGGTTGATCGGGCCATTGGGGCTGGCTGCAGGGTCTCCTTTCAGTGTCCTGATAATAGGGGTTCACTGGCCAATGGAAATTAAATCCCAAGAAGGGCTCTCACCTTATAGAGGCAAGACGGATCCTTGTGAGTTCATACAACCATTCCTAAGCTTAATTGCTTGAGGAATTTTTAGAGCTTGAGGGACTTTGCTGAAAAACTAACTTGTAAGCTGGTGGGAAGCTATCTCCGAGTGAAAGCTCGGGAATGGTTCAACAAGTTGCCAAGAGAGCCTCTCCACTCGTACCGAGACTTCACTGGAGCATTGTTAATCTAGTACGCACAGAAGAAGTTCATAAAAACCCTACTGGAATTATACCATACAAAGCAGAAGCCCAGAGAAAGTACAGAAGCCTTTTACCATTGTTATGTGGACGAGAGCCCAAGAGTGATGGAGATAACATAAAATGAGGTGATTCAGGGATATTTGCTTAGAATGCGGGATATAGAGTTGTACAAGAAATTGAGTACAAACACTCCCAAAACTCTGTAAAAACACCAGAAGGTGGTGGAACAGCATGCAAGAGTACAGGAGGCTACTCGGAAGAAAAGGGACACCCTGACGGAAAAAGTAGGGAGACATGTATATCCTCAAGGAAAAAGGCCAAGAGAACCAACTAGAACCCCATTTGAGAGGTATGCACCAATGTTGCCAACCCTTAGGTGGAAAAACCCCCGCACAGATTCTAAGTATACACAGAGGGTTGCTTCGAACCCCCCCCCCCTCCCCCAACCTTTACAAAATTCACACAGTGTGATTATGTCCAAGAGGAAAATGAACTGATATTGTGATCATCACAGAGATTACTGACATGATAAAAATGATTGCATGTAGTTGATAATGGAAATTGATAGATGCGAGCAAGAGGGACGGTTTCGAGGGCAAGGGCCAAGAAATCAAGTTGAACCTCTGAGGCCTCGAGTGAATCAATGGCAACCCTACAGAAGATATAATCAAAATAATAGGGAGGGGGAGGTGACAGAAGGCCTCAAGAACAGATGGTTGAGATAGAGGACAAGAAGGAAAGCAGGAGAGACCTCAGGATCAGCAAGGGGGCAACCCGGATAACATGAATGGGGAAAACCCACCTGTTCGAAGAGTGATCAGCATTATAAATGGGGCGGTTAGAGAGAGATCCTCAAATTATTTTATTAGAGCATACGCTCAAAGGGTCCCTGTGGGGAACTCCGCCATAAAAGATTTCAGCCAAATGAGACTGTAAGGTTCTCGGAAGCAGATGCAGTACCAGATCAAACACCCCACGCGAACCCCATGGTGGTTTCTGCGATCATTGGAACATCCTTGGTGAAAAGGGTATTCATTGATGATGGAAGTGGGGTAGAGGTAATTTTTGTTGGCGGTTTTGATCAGCTTGATGTAGGGTGTAGTAATCTAAACAAGTCAACCTCGCCCCTATTTGGCTTCACAGGGAACCCAATATTTCCCCTGGGGGAGATCACCATGTCGATTCATGTGGTAGATGGTGATAAAAGGGTAACCATAAGTTGTAATTTTACTGTCATTGATTCCCCATCTCCATATAACGTGATTCTAGGAAGACCATAGATGTGTCGAGCTCAAGAAGTCTGGTCGCCTTATCACCTTATGATAAAATTTCCAACTGAGAATGAGATAGCATCCATTCATGGAGATCAGGATGTAGCTAGAAGTTCTAATCTTACCACGGTGAAGGAAGAAATGAGACAGAGAGATGTGGCCACGGTACACGCAGACGTGGGACTTACTAATACAATGGAAATACATGTTCGATACATGGTATCGGTATCTATTGGGAGGCTGATGCCCGAGGACATAAAAAATAGACTAAAAGATCTGTTGGAGAGATATGGGGACGTGTTCCCTCGAGTTTGGCGCTACATAGGTTGAACATAGATCCCTTGATAAAGCTGGTAAAGCAAGAGATAATAGTGTTTTCTCCCAAAAGAGCCGAGGCAATCAAAGAAGAAGTGGAAAATTTTTTTAAGGCAGATGTCATCGAAGAGTTGTTCTACCCTAAATGGTTAGCCAACCCGGTTATGGTCCCAATGTAAGATGGAGCTTGGCAAATGTGTATAGATTTCACTGACCTGAACAAATTTTGCCCCAAAAACGACAACCCATTACCGTCCATCGACAAATTAGTGGAAGCTATAAATGGGTATCAAATTTTGGCATTCTTTTATGCACACAAGGGATATCATTAACTACTTATAGCAAAAGATGATAGGGAAAAACATCGTTCATTACAAATATAGGTAATTATTGTTACAAGAAGATGCCGCTTGGACTAAATAATGTTGGGGCTACTTATCAGAGGGTGGTTGACAAGTTGTTCAAGAAACAGATTGGGAGGAATATGGAGGTTTATGTGGATGGTATGGTAGTGAAAAGCAGGGATCACGAGAAGCTCCTAATGGATTTGGAGGAAACTTTCGACAGGCTTCGAGGGGCTAACTTGAAGTTAAATCCATCCAAGTGTGTTATTGACGTAGAGGCAGGGAAGTTCCTCATATTCATGGTCTCAGAGAGGGGAATTTATGTGAACCCGGAGAAGGTCGAGACCTTGATGAGGATGAGAACCCCGTAATTGATTAAAGAAGTACAAAAGCTGACGGGATCTCTTGTTGCATTGAGCAGATTCCTCTCGAAGGAGGCTGAGAAACACTTACTCTTTTTGGATGTCCTTTAAAAGGCAAAGAAATTTTAGTGGACTGACAAATGTGATGAAGCATTTCAACAGTTGAAAGAGCACTTAGGGAAGCTACCTACCCCGATGAAGCCTGATAAAGAAAGGGTGTTATACCTATACATTTCTACATCGCCTTTGGCAATTAGCGTTGTACTAGTAAAGGAAAAACAAAAGGGTGCAACACCTCATTTAATTTACAATTCATGCATTGCTAGGGCTGGAGACGAGGTACACTGCTCTCGAGAGGTTAATTCTAGCCCTAGTACATTCAGCCAGAAGATTACGACCATACTTCCAGGGGAACACGATAGTAGTGCTCACAAATCACCCCAATCCGGAAGATTTTGTTGAAATTGGAAATTTTGGGAAGAATGATGAAGTGAGCAGTGGAATTAGGGGAACATGACATCCAATATCAGCCTCGAGTGGCGATCAAAGGCCAGTCACTGGCCGATTTCATAGTAGAAACTTCAGAGCCCATCGAGTACCAGAACCCTATTCGAGAGATGGAGGTGCGTAAGAAGGAAATGTGGAAGCTATATGTGGATGGTTCATCACGTTCAGGAGGGAGTGGAGTCAGGGTTCTATTAACCAATCCTGATGGCAAAGATTATCCTTATGTATTAAACTTTGCATTTAAAGTGACAAACAATGAGGCAGAGTACGAAGCCTTGATAACGGGACTGCAGTTAGCAAGGGAATTGAAAGTGGAAGATTTGGAGGCTTACATTGTCTCTCAAATAGTCGTTCAGCTGATGAATGGAGAATATGAAGCTAGGGAACGAAACCTACAAAGGTACATCGAGGTAGTGCAAAATCTCTTGAAAGCTTTTAAATCTTATACTCTGACACGGGTCCCAAGGGAAAAAAATCATAAAGTAGATGCCCTTAGCAAGTTTTCTTCCTCGGACCTGGGAAACCAATCTCATAAACCTAAAATAAATGAAGTTCTGAAGAATTTGTGGTTGTGGTAGTTAAGGTGAAGGAAGATTGGATGACCACAATTGTGGCATACCTTCGAGGGGGTGTCCTGCTGGAGAATAAGTTTGAGGCTAGAAAGATAAGGTTGAAGGCGCCAAGATATGTGCTATAAGAAGGGGTGCGATATAGAGGGGGTCATTTGCAGCCATTTCTTTGGTGTGTTAACCCTCGGGAGGCCGATTATCTCATACGGGAGGCCCACGAAGGGATATGCGGAAGCCACCAAGGGGCTAACTCGGTAGCAAGGAGACTTATTCAAGCAGGATTCTACTGGTTAATGATGTTTGATGACACAAATAGATACATACAAGCGTGCCACTAGTGCAAAAAACATGCTCCCATTACCCATATTTCCCAGGAGGAGATGAGAAGTATTTACAGTTCGTGGGCCCTTCGATAAGTAGGGGATCGATTAAATGAGACCCTTTCCAGAAGCTCCAGGGAAGTTTAGATATCTCATAGTGGCTATTGACTACTTCACGAAGTGGGTGGAAGCCGAACCCTTGACGAACATAAGGGGAGAGTCACTTATTACCTTTTGTTGGAAGAATATTATATGTTTTTTCGGAATTCTCAGGACAATCGTCACAGCTAACGGAATATAGTTTGCTCAAGATCCATTCAAAAGGTGGTGTGAGGTGTACAAAATTAAATAGAAAGTAGCATGAGTTTATCACCCCAAGCCAATAGACAGGTGGAAGTAACCAACAAGACGATAGTGAATGGCATTCGAGCTAGGCTCGAGGGGGCAAATGGTAATTGCATATGGGAACTACCAAATGTTTTGTGGGAGTATCAAATAGCTGAATCTTCCATAACCAGGGAAACACCGTACAGTCTAGTATATAGTAAGCAGTAATTCCTACAGAGATAGGTGTTCCTAGGCCAAGAATGATGGACGTTGCCGATGAGATGAATAATCAGCAGAATCAGTGTCTAGATCTTGACATGGTGGAAGAAAAATGAGAGCTAGCTTCTCTACATGAAGCAAAGGTTAAATAACAAGTTAGAAGATACCATGATAGGAAGGTATAGATGGTGTTGTTCAACCCTGGAGACTTTGTAATGAGGAAAAATGAGAAAAGCAAAAAGGAACCTGTAGGGAAGTTGGCTACAAATTGGGAAGAACCCTACAAGGTGATCAATCAAGCCCGAGAGGTAGCTATGTCCTCGAGGCGATCGATGGTGCTTGAGTGCCAAGAAGGTGGAACATTACCAATCTGAGAAAGTATTATCAGCTAAGAAAGCAGAATGAGTGGCTTGCTCTTAAGTGGCACTCATGATGAAATTCGAGTGGTTTGCTCTTAAGTGGCACTCTAGATGATATTTCCAGCTACGGCTAATTTTTGAGTGGTTTGCTCTTAAGTGGCACTCTAGATGATATTTCCAGCTATGGCTGATGTTTGAGTGATTTGCTCTTAAGCGGCACTCCAGATGATATTTCTAGCTACGGCTAATGTTCAAGTTGTTTTCTCTTAAGCGGCACTCTAGATGATATCTCTAGCTACGGCTAATGTTTGAGTGGTTTACTCTTAAGCGGTGCTCTAGATAGTATTTCTGGCTACGGCTGATAATTGCATGGTATGCTTTTAAGCAGCACTCTTGGGGTACTTTTGTAATCTCAAAATGATGAACTACTAGAGAAAATTTGCAGGATGCAGGTGAAAACACTGAACCTGGGTAAAATTGCTTATGTCTTTGAATTTTTCAATTTCTACTCGTCAGAGTCGATAATGGCATTTCTGAATAGGTAAGTTGCAAGTAATATTGACATTTGAAACTTAAAATTAACAAGGATATATACGCATATCCAAAGAAGAAGACTCATGAAAAGGTCTCAATATCCTTATTAATAAATAAAAGTACATTTTTGTACAAGACATGATACAACGTTGATCTACTTAACTGGGGAAAACCCCTCCTTGAAAAAATTCTCTTGTGGAAAGTGATAACCCCTTTAACTTTGCTTCCAAAACCTCAAGTTCTTCCATCTTAATGCTAGCATCTCTTTGAATATCATTTATTTTCTCTTACTCGGGATACTCAAAGGGGTTAAGAGGTGCAATAGTTCTATCTTGCTTCTTCGAGGACCCTTCGCTTCGGCCACATTTTTGGAAGGCCTCTTGGCAGCCCAATTCGAGGATCCAGGATTCTTATCAACTTCCTTAGGAAACAGCTTTGATCGAGAAGACCTGTGATGGCCCGAATGGGAGAGGGCCCTTTAGTCGCAGTTCCTATAACCATTCGAGGATAAGGTCAGAAGCTTTCTTCAGTCGAGGGGTCCCACCCTCATACATGTTCACCTCTTTAATCCAATATTGAGAGTTCTTGAGTAGAAATAGTGGAAGTTGGTCATGTCCAATTAAATAAGGGGTAGGAATGTCAAGAGAAAGCACGTGGGCTTGAAGGGTCACTTTGTGAACAACGATTTTCTATTCGAACTCCTCGATAAGTTCCTCGAGGCCCTTGGCCTGAAGTTTCCAAGCCTCGATCTCTCCTATAAGTCGATTATTCTCAAATAAAAGGGACTCTACCAGAGAAATTTCTCCCGCGGGTGAATTCCTCGTGGGAGGTTCCCTCGCCAAGGAAGGGTCTTCGCTAGCTACTTTCCACACTAGCAATCCCTCTTCGAGGCCAGCTATCTTCCCCATTTCCACCATAGATTGCTCATTTATATCTTCTCTTTGGGCCCTCAACTAATAATTTTTACCCATACAAACAGTTAGCTACCCTTCCATGGCTGGTATCCTGGATGCATTAGCAACACACGCTTTAAGAGATCTGAAATTTATTTGACACACTAATTCTTCATAGCTTTGATCTACAGGATCACAATCTGCCACTCCTTCTGAAGGATATGTCCCATTAAATTCTTTAGCTAAGAAATTCTTAACAATCCATTGAATATTGGATGATCTTTAGACTGCCATAACTTAATCTCCGCTTCGAGCTGATTAAGCTTGTCCTTTAGGGATTGCTTCTCCCGCTTACAAGTGGACAAGTCTCATTTCGCCTCCAATAGTTGTTTATGTGTATGGTTCACCTCTTTTTGAGCAGACGAAAGCTCGCTGCAATCGCCTTCTAGCACTCTTTTCAGTGAATTGAACTACGAAAAAAATGTCTAAGAATAACGAAAGAAACTATGAGAATCCCAAAATCATCCTTCTATCCAAGCAAAAAATATCACATGAGGAGGCCAAAAATTGAAAAATTTTACAATCAAGGCATTCAATGACAAACCCTAGAGTCATCCTCCTTCGAGGTGGAGGCAATCATCTCTTCAAAGTTGGGCTGGGGTGAGGTTCTTTGCTCGAGGGACTTGTCTGTGGCCTTTGGGAGGGGAATTGCTCGAATCCCCTTGACAGTGAAGAACTTCCCTTTGAACTTGAGGAAGTCCATCAGAGCGAAACGAAGGCCACCATTCTTGATTGCCTCGTCCCACTTTGGATACAGGGAGGCCTCAAGCTCAGGTTTGATAAGCACGTCCACTTCTTTGGTATCCTCC